>BTHU01000011.1:87910253-89287753 GCA_036184795.1 Tokudaia tokunoshimensis
ATGAAATGGGGCCATTATGTTCCCTGCATGGTTAAAGGTGGGTCAAGAGTTGGCTCTCTGGGGAGAGAGCTGTCTGACTTAAGATCTGAAGGTAAAATTGTAGCAAACTATGTGAAAAGGGTTCAAAGCCACATTTCCAGCCTGAGGTTTACTGCTGTGTGCCTCCTCTGTAAGGCACTGACCACATGGCTATGACCAGCTCAAGTAATGACCTAAGCCCTGTGAACCTCACCTGGTCTGAGCTTAACAGATCTTGTCATGGGGAAGCAGCAAAGCATCATTGCCTCTCCTCCGGGTCTCACAAGAGCCACTTTGTCACTGTAGTTATAGCTTATGTGGTAGTGTAGTTGAAGGTATGCTGCAGTACCAACTAAAAAATTGCAGTGGTATAACATAGGGGTGAAACAACCTGGCCAGCTCCTGGAAGCCCAGGTTTAGTTGCTGTTTGATACTGTAATGAAAGCTTTATTGGAAGAGAACCATGACCATTTAGAGTGTATTATCTGTGGCTGTTTCTCATTACAATATAGTTGATTAATTGCTATAGAGACTACACAGCCTACAGAATAAAAAATACTTATTATGTGGCCTTAGACTCTCTCTCCTTGAAACAAACAGAAAAACAACAAATCCACCAAAATCCACTGATAACTGCTTAAAGGTATTGATGGAAACTCCCTTGGAAAAGAAAAATTATACTATGTACATGTGTCTCTGTATGGGCTGTATAAAGGAAAGAATTGGTGCGTGAAAAACACCTAATTTGGTGTCTCATGCGTGATATTTTGCTGCTAAGTTTATATTATTATTATTATTATATTTGTTTTACCTTATTTCTTGGAAGTCCTTTCATCTAATTGCTAAATCTGGTATATGTTATTATCAATATGATCATGATCAATATTAATGGGCCTCATAATTATTATCCACCTGTGGTGCTTAGATTCTGTTCCAGGAACTTAGAGTACCCTGGAATGCTGACAGTGGTCCTATGAAGTGGAAGTATCCACATTTATAGGCACAGTTCATATCAGTATTAGTAAAAGACACCACCATTTGCTGCGCTTTAACGCCTTGGCTATTGTGGTCCTTATATTTGGATGACAAGGAAGCTGGACGGGGGAGGAGGGTGTGGGCCTGATTCTCAGAATTGATGGAGCCAAACTAATAATTCCACAGCCTCAAATGTACCCCCTGTCACTGGACTGGCCTATGTCCCATAGATAATTAGGGAAGAACAGTTAAAAGGATTGCTCTAGCTACTTGTGTATCCCAGCTTGCCTAGTATCTGAGTCTGGGGTATTTGCTTTATTGTATTGCTTCTGCTCCACAATGCCTTTTCCCTGCCTTATATATGCCCACCTCTGTATATGCCCAACCCTGGGCTTTGGAGAAGCTTGAAACTGGTTCTCAAGTCACCATGCCCCCTTCTCCTTTAGCCTGGGTGAGCACTTGGTATGCTGAACTGTCAGTACAGTGTGAAAAAGAGTGAATCTCTACAGACAGGAGCTCACTGTGGGTTTCTATGTACAACCAGTGAGGTATAACTAATATTTCATTTTCTCTCCTCCTGCTTCAGAGGACATGCTATGCTGTATTTTAGCATTGCCCACAGGGACTTGACCAGGCCAGGACTGTGAGGGAATGAAGGAAAGACAAACACACATAGCTGCATAGACAGAAAAACTGACCTTGAGTAGACTGGGCTTTCAGATGGAGAAGCTGCAGTATGCTGGAAGCCAATATGTTTATTATACACAATTAAACAGGAGTATGGGTCATTGCACATAGCTGAATCAAGGAGGCAGGGTTTATGGTATGCAGCTGAGCCATGGAGACAGGGTTAGCTAATCTATGTAGGAGCAATATCTGTAGGGGAACAGTCTTGAGGCTTTAAAGATCCCAAGGGAGAAAGTTATGGTGAATGTTTTCTGCACACACCATCAACATATCCCCAAGAAAGTCCTTGCTGTCTCTATGAGCCTCACCCATGTACAGGTTTGTCACTCTTATAGGGCTTGAGACATTAGGGTCCTTGACATGGCCGTGCCCATGCCAATAGCACGTTTTTTTTTTTTTTTTCACTTAGGCTTCCTGTGCCCTTCACAACCCTACCTGGACTTTCATTGCCTGCCAATCCTTTCATTGTGGCATCATCTTATCAGTCTAACTTAGTGTTAGGATGTTTGCCAAGAGAGAAGGAAGGAAGTGTGAGACATCAGAGACAGCGTGGACTCTGAGGTCGTACTCAACACACATGCACCTGCTATTCGTGGAGGAAATCCATTAAAATACCAATTTCACCTGTTGTCTTAGCAGATACTCATTGAAAATGGGGTCAAATATTTTTTTTTCCTCAAGGATTATGTCAAGTGTGTGTTGTCACAGGGAATGCAGGGAGGTGTGTCTTATTTCCAGATAAATGAAAAAGCATAATGGAGAAACAGTGACAATTTAAATGATTCAGACAAACAGAATTATTTGTTCGGTTTAATAGACATTAAGCAACCCTCTTTGATGTGGCCATTGGGTCAAACAAAGCACTGCAGTTGCCACGGTGTCTGATGGTATGCATCCCAGGAGGGGCAGCACATCTATTCAGAGACGGACATTGTGTTGGAGGAACTAGGTTCAGATCCAGACTATGTCACTTGACATATAATCTTGGGTAATCTTCTTAACCTTCTAGAATGTCTGTCTTCTAAACCAGGGATGAAAGGAGGAGCCAGTGATTCCATGCAGGTACAATACTCAGCACAAAGTCTACCTTGTACCTAACTCTCAGTAAGCTCCTCACTACTAGGTGATGCTATCTAGAGATAAAACTGGTTCCTAAGAGGGCACAAAACAATAGAAGGAATCAGGAAGGTGTCATGATGGAAGAGGGAAGAAGTCAAGAACTCACCGATCCACGCTGGATGGCATATGGTAACACTCAGCTGTTGAGATAAACTGGGATTCAAAGATAACTGAGTCCCCATGGTGGGGGGAAATGGCTAGGAGAAGGGACGGCATTCCAAGCCAGGGGAAGGGTGAACAAGACTATGGGCATCGTCAAGAATTCCTCGTGGTGTTTGTGTCTGGAAAGGGGGGGGGGTGGGAGCAAGGGGCAGAGCCCTGATATAATGAGTGTTGAAGAACACATTGTAGAGCATGTGGCTGTAAGGATGGAGTTGTTGGAACGATTGTGTCACTGGAGAGCAGTAACAGAGGCTTGCTTTTCTTCTCTGAAGGTATCAATGATTTGACTCCATTACCTATAGGACAAGTTAAGTTCCAAACCACAGGTTCATTTGCCTTTACAACATGCAGTGCTGTGGTAGAATACAGATCCCCGATAATTAGACATTCCTGAAGATGGCTTCTGGACACTCTTGCTTGGCCTAGGGCAAAATAGTGTGTGTGGCTTTCTTAACATTTTAAACTAGATTTTGTTTTCTTTCAGGTTCTGTTAGGCCAACATATTTTTGAGTCTTCTGTTATTGAAAAGATAGTTTGTTACCCTTCCCCAAAGGATAATATGTGACTTGCCATGAGGGGGCAATTCGAGGAAGTTCTGAGGTCAGATGGGCAGAGGAAGCTGGAAGAAAAACTGGGGAGAACTTTTCCTCCAAGTTTTAAGGGAAGGAACATTTGAGTCAGGGTAAGCTGGCTTGGGAGTGCAATGAATAGTTTGAGTATTTCTAAGAGTGCCTAGGGAAAGCAGAAGAACTGGCCCTGGTTGCTTGGTACCTGATCTTAGAAAAGGGGAATGGCGACCCACAATTTGTGTGCCCAATGGAGGAGGGGGATGAGAGCAAGGGGCAGAGCCCTGATGTACTGAGTGTGGAAGAACACGTTCTAGAGCACTTGCCTGTAAGGATGGAGTTGTTGGAATGAATGTGCCTTTCTAGATTGCCAGCCATCTCAGCCCAGAGGGAGTGGGCCTGGGGTAGGTGGCATGCAAATGGAAGGCTCACTAATTATCTACTCTAGGAGTGGGATAGGTTCTCTGTGATCAGCCAGGCTCCAGATGGCAGAACATCAAAAATACTGAAAACAGAAAGAGCCCAAGTAACATTTCTATGTTCTTGGTAATGCAAGGGAATTGTGTTCTCCAGGAATTCAGATGCTGATATGTTTGTGACTGAGCCAGTTGGGTGTGCCCAGTGGAACCTATGCAAAATGTTTCAAAGGTGCAGCTCAGAAAGCTTTCAGGCCGGTGGACACCTTCAGATGATGGGTGTTCCCTGTCCCTTTCTAGTGCCTTACTATATGCATTTCTTTTATCTGTCTGTTCTTAAATTGTATCATTTAGAACAAACTACTAACCACAAGTAAAACGTCTCCCTGAGTTCTGTGAGCAGTTCCCGTAAACTCCTGAGGAAGAGCACGGGTTATAGGCACCCATAACTGGTAGCAAAATTGGATGGATGGAAGGGTGGCTAATGTCAAGACCCACTGCTTGGAAATTGCACCTGAAATAGCAGACTGTCCAGTCAGTCTATCGAGACAAGCTGTTGACCCATGTAACAACTTCTATTCCCAGATAGACAGCATCAATTAGAACTGAGTTCAAATATGGGCACACATTTAGTATTCACAGAAAACTGGAGGATTGCATGGTGTGGAAGTGTGTGTGTGTGTGTGTGTGTGTGTGTGTGTGTGTGTGTGTGTGTGTGCAAAGCTGTGGAGTTTTGGTTATATGGGTGTGGATTGTTCCTGGCTTCTATATTGTAGGTATCCCCCCCCCCATAATTGCCAGTGGCCGCTTTACGGTGATCAGAGGGGACATTGTTAAGGTCATAGGAGACTGATACTGATGCTCCTTATTTCTGCTCTGAGAGAACCTGAAACAAAACAAAAACAAAAACAAAAACCCCACCAGTTCATCTTTTCAGTACTTCCGATAATTCCACTGAGGCTTTCCAGACTGAAATTTCCAGTCTTGGTTATTTGTTTATCACGACGGTCTTTTCCTTAATGTACTCCTTCCCGTGTTTAAGAAATTAAGAGACAGAATTTGTGATCTAAGATGGCCACGAGCATCTAAGCATCTGATGTATGTAAATCAGCATGGGCTGGGCTCCCTCACACTGTTTAACTTCTAAAAACAGACGTTAACATACTCATCTGTCAGACAGAGACATGAGTATCAGAGGTCCCAGGATCTGTAGGACAAGGGGCTAGGGTTTTCAGATTGCCTTTTGGAGACAGTGTTCTAGAAATGGTTTGGGTGCGCGCTCCCACCAGAGCAGCAGGATCTTTGCTGAGAGCCTCTGTGGGTATTGCTGCAGTTCGTTAGGTCATGTTTGCAGGTGTCCAAAGAACAGAGTGGCAACCTGCTGGTGGGAATGGAAAACAGACTATTTCATCTTCCTTCCCCATCCTTACGATGGGAAAATACTCTGTTAGCAGTCCTCCCAGTTTCCCTCTCGGTTTTCTCATAATGTATGAAGCCGGCTAAAGGCATGCCTTTCCAGCTTGCTCTTGAACTTACGTTATTTAGATGGTGATCTTAAAGGAACAGAATCATCTAAATAATATCAACTAAATTGCTTAGCATGGCAGTCTCCTTAGAGACTGAAAAGTATCTGATAGTCTTTCTATCAGCATTTTTAACCTCTTACAAGAGTTGTGTGCGCGTGTGTGTGTGTGTGTGTGTGAATACTTGTGTTTGTATGTGTGTTATTTTTCTCAGTGTTGGTTCCTCTCTGAGAATATACTATTGCCCAGGACTATTTAATTAAACTTGACTTTAAAAAGTTTGAATTCTCCTTTAAAGTAGTGACAGAAATTGTTTAACATGATTTCTTGGTTATGTGCTGCCTTTGGAATGGCAAGAAAGCCGAGTCAAGAAAATCCAGCCACTCTGTTCAATCTTTATTTATTTTCTAAGGAGTGAGAGAGCATTTTTATCCAAGCGATGAGAACCTCCTGGAGTTGATTGACTTAAATTAGCTTGATTGCTTTTTATCAATCACAGCTGTGCTGTTTAGCATAAAAATGCAAAACATCTAAAAAGCATTTGCCTTGCAGCGTACTAGAAAGATGTTTTTAGTTAGTTTTAAGATGTTTCAAATTTTTATTCTGCACAGATTCTCTAAGAATGTATCCAGAACATATCTAGTTACAGAGAATTAGTACAGATATTGTAAACTTCGAGAAAATGAATTAAAGAAAATATGCTGTTTTATGAATTACATATTTAGAATTTGGGCTTTTTTTTTTTTTGCTTTTAAATGTCTCTTATAAGTTAAACAGTTCAGCAATATTTGTTGCAGTGACCAAGCCATGCAATTGCTCCTAAACATTAAGAAATAGTCCTTGGGACTTTTCACATAATAAGCCATTTGGCCTTTTGTGAGGAGCTGTTGACACGGTTCAATGGAAACTAACTGTTATAACGTTAGGTAAAGCCCACTTTGTCCTGAAATCTCATGAATGAAGTTCAGCTCATGCTTTGCCTGGCTTCTTAGTTTCCGCCCTGGCTTCTGTGGTGTGCTGATGAGTTAAGGCTCACTGATACCTACTCTCATGCTGGTGCTGTGGGAGTGACCAGCTCTGCAAGGTGGGCCAGGTGCCTAGGCCGCTGCTTTTTAATCACTTCCTCTCCAGTGGCAGATGTTGTCCTAAGCAAGTCAGAAGGTGGCTTCTCGGAGCTGAGAGGGAGGAAAAAGAAGTCAGATGTTTCATTGACTTCTTGTCTTTGTGTTTTTGCCCAAGTGGTTCATGTAGCTTCCTGCATAGAATCCCTTGCTGGTCCTAGGACTCTGTGCAGGACATGAGTTTGCCTGTATAGCCGTATTCAGAGCAAGCTGTATAGGTCACCAGCTACAGCGCATGCCTGAAAACAAACCCGTGTGTCCCGGTCAGGTACTCTACAAGCCACGGGTGTAAGAATGACGTATACCAACCTTTACTCAGCTGAGGAAGCTCCTGGATCTGGAATGGGAGCAATCTTTGAATTGGAGAGGACATGGTGAGCAGAGCCCCCTGTCCCCATGAAAGCACAGTAGTGCTTAGAAGAGTTAGCAAAACAGTTAGGAGTCGCCCGAGGGATAAGTGGAGACTCTTTGAAAGCTTGTGCCTTGGGCTCCAGAGATGTGAGATTAACACGTTCCAAGGCTTTTCTCTATTAGTTTTTTCCTACAGATAAGTCTGTGATGGATAAGTCTGTATTGCTTTTAAGGCTATATAATAAAATCTCCAAGTATTTGATGTATAATTGTATTCTCGGAAATTTAAAAAAAAAACCTGTTTTCCTCTTGCTATAAACCATCTTCCAAAAATAATTCTACTACTATGAAAATATATAATACAATTATACTATTAACGTTTAAGTCAATCATAGCGTTAACCTTATGGCAGAATTTAGAAAAACGTTTTCATGTTCTCTTCCAAAAAAGTATCAGTTTTGCTATATATACATTACTTTTGACATAATTATTTCAGTAATTTGCCTAAAATTTAGAGGTTTTGTTTTTGAAGTTAGCTTAATATTATTAAAACTGTGTCCGTGTAGTTTTTAGACCCCCTCACTATAATTTAATTTAATTGATTAGTTAATTTGGTATTTTAGAAACAGGATCTCATGTAACTCAGGCTGATCCCCAACTCCTCATGTAGCTGACGCTGAACCCCTGCTTCTCCTGCTTTCTCCAGTGTCCACTACCACACCCAGCTACATGGCATGCTCCTCCTGGCTGTGTTTCTGTCTGGTCATTGTGGAAGACTTCCTCTGATGTAGTAGAGGGTCCTGAACGTCTGTCTGGACTGCTGGATCCCAGGGCTACCTCTATGGTGTGTTGTGTAGACTTCTAAACTGCCATTCTGAAAACTAAGTTCCTTTTGATTGTCACACTCTACATATTTATGAAATACAATGTGATATTTTACTTATGTGTGCTTTGGAGGTAACATGTATAGACTTGGTTTATGGCTACAGCAAAGAACAAATTTCCTAGTCTTGGTAACTTTGGGATTTTAAAGTCTAAATGTTCAACATAGCATTAGTGTGCTTTGTTTCCAATGTAGCTGCCACACAGGGTTATACATTTCCATATTCTGTTGTGTGTATTTTCTTTATTGTCTGCATAGATTGCATATTAATAGATCATTATCTGGTATGATTATACATCAGGGTTATTCATCATTTATCTTGGTGATGGCAAATGCTTCCTCTTGAATTATTATTATCCCTTTTGGTTTTGTGCATTTCCTTAAGTTTTGGGCTGTAAGTGTAGCTGCTTCAAATGCACACTTTTTAGAGTTTCCAGAAATCAGAGGTGTTCTGCTCTCCTCGGTATTTATTTTGTCTTGGTGTGTTACAGTTTAAACCCTTTTAAAGGGCTTAGTCATTCTTTTTGAAAATAAAATACAGGTACCAGGTCAGAACAATTGCAGTTGGCCATAGCTTGTTTCCATAGTTACATACCTTGATATTCCTCCTTTAGTCCTGTGCTCAGAGCTCACTCTAGCCCAAGGAGACAGCGGACCTCTTGGTTTTCTCTTGAATACTATACTTTACTCTAAAAATGGACTATAGTTTCTATAACCAGTTTCAATTTATATGGGAAAATTTATTTATTTTTAAATAAATAAATTTATTTAGAACTTAACCAAACATATATATATATATATAGATATATATGTATATATCATGGAAAGCAAGGCATAAATCTAAAATAATTTGTCTATTTCATGAATCTATCCCGACATAATGTAATAACTTTCTTTCTTTCTTTCCTTTTTTCTTTTGTTTTTGAGACAGGATTTCTCTCTGTAACCCAGGCTGTCTTGGAAATTACTCTGTAGACCAGGCTGGCTTCCAACTCAGAAATCCACCTGTCTCTGCCTCCCAAGTGCTAGGATTAAAGGCATGCACCACCATGGCCTGGCAATACCTTTCTTTACTTATTTTTTTAAACTTGTTACCTATCTTTAGCCACTGCTCTCTTTAGTCTCTCCCGTCAGCCTGATCACTAGAACTGTGCCTTCTCTCAGGCTCACCTACTTTCTATTTCTGGTAGACACTGTTTTTCATATGCAGTTACATTTTCAGAATATTTGTTATGCTCATTGATTTTTTTTCCTCAGTTAATCTGTAGAATGTTTTTAATTTACTAAAAAGTCAGTATGGAGTGCATTGAATCTTTTGAGTTACCTTAGGGAAGAGTAAATTAATTTAAGTTAATTCTATATTATCAGGTATTTCCCCACTTTTAGGTTTTTTTCTTAAAGGATGATTATTAAGGTTATTCCCAAGTGTTTTCTCTTTTAAGATATTATTTTCAAGTATGTGTATGTTTATGAATTGTGCACTTGTACATACATATGTATAAATACCTATGTACAAATACATATGTACACATATGAATAAGTATTCAGACCAGTCTTACTCTGTATATGTATGTGAAAATGATCAGTGATTTCAAATCTATTCTTGTATGCTGAGATGAATAATGTTTTTCCCTTTGTCGTTACTGTTCAAGCTTCAACCATCTGTGTGTGTGAGTGTGTGTGTGTGTGTGTGTGTGTCTTTATGCAGTTCTCCAACTTACAGACAACACTAAACCTGAGATCCATTTCTACACAATTTCGTCTAAGAATGCCTGAAAAGTTTCTTTAGTAACGACACCATGGTTCATTGCCGGGAGATAACATCCCGGCCCAGCCTTTCCCGCTACCCTGAATGTCTTCACTCCAGCCTGCCACATGGCTAACCTTTCATCCTTCAGATGTCACTTCCCAATGCGGTGTGTTCTGGTGAGTCTTTACCATTGCAGCCTGCTCCGCTGTCTGATTCTCCTCTCCTTGCTGTTGGCACTGTCTGAGATCAAACCTAAAGTATTCACAACATTTCTTTCTTTCTCTTTCTGTTCCCTCTTCTCACACGGGAATAAAAGGTATTTTATTCACCAATAATAACAACATGTATCTCAGCAAGTACCCTGTAGATGCTAATAAGCGCATGAAAGGAGTTCTGATGCAAAGTTTTAAGGCATGACATAGCTGGGTATGTTGGCTTTGGTTCAAATTCCTCTGCACTTCCTAAAATATAATGCTCCAAGTTTTCTAGTATTCCAGGTAACCTAATCTTTTCACACATCAAAGACACACATCCTAATAACTGAAGTTAAAAAGTGGTTCTATTTGTTGAGTTTCCTAATCATCACCAGGTAGATATATTATAATTTATCCCTGTAAGGGAACTTAGCACCTTCATAGAGTCTCATCGGTTCCTTACAGGGGATGCAGGGTGAGTATTTATAGTAGTTTGGGATTTGGTCTCCAGTGGTTTAAGATAGGTCTTTTGTGTTTAATACTCAACTATTTTGTATATTTTCATTTTATCTTGATCTTTTAAAGTTCTTCCTTAAATTCCAGTATATCAAATATACGTGCAGCTTCTGGGAGTCCCACAAGCCCCTCAGTTTTCCTTTGAAATCTTTATATATACACTAGCTTTGTTTCGCTAGCTTTCCTGGATTTTACCTTCCAGATGTGTCCCATTCTGTTACCTACCAGCTGTGCACATCACATCTCCAGCTCTCTGAGCGACCCCTAGAAGGGCGCATACAGCATTGTTCTAAAGGGGAAATGTCACAGTGTCTCGAGCCCTTGACTTTTTGAATATTAAAGATGATGTTTTAAATTCTTTACAGTGAGAGTTCATTTAGGTGTCCTTAACCTTGCTTTACAGATGAAAGGAAAATCGATGACATGTACTGGATTAGTCAGTCAGCGTGTCACTGTGACTGAACACTAAGAAGTAGAAGGAAGGGTTATTCTGGTTCACAGGTCAAGGGCAGTCTGTCCAACAGGGCAGGGAAGTCAAGATATCAGGCCTTGTGGTGACTGATCACATCGCACCTGTAATTAGGAAACAGAGATAAATGCTGACTTTGGGCTTGCTTTTTCCCTTATACCCAACCTAGAACACAATCCCAATCCAATCACGGTGAGTCTTAGCCCCTCAGTTATCCTGTTCTGGAACTGCCCTCTTGGACACACTCAGATACATGTGTATTTCATGGTGATTCTAAGTTTAGCTAAGACTGAAGATTAGCTATTCCAATATCTTTACTATAAATCTGGAGGGGACCTGGGAGAAGCTTCCGCTGACCCCTCTTGTCACTGTTGCCTTTTGGAGATGTTGATGGCTGTGTCCTGCTCTCCAGAAATATTGACTAATAGGCTATGATGAAGCTTGATGTTACTGGAACCTTCCCTAAACTAGCTCTTTGCCAGCTTCTGGTGACAAGTGATCCCAGGGCTGGCCACTAGCCTCTTTCTGAGGCATCTCATATTAACTTGCCTGCCACTGTTTGTGCAATAACTTTTCATTTGTAGTATATGTGACAACAAGAAGGCTCTCCTGGTATTTCTGATGTGATGGAGTCTGGCCCAGAATATTCTACACTTACATTGCTCCATCTCCCTGACAGACCAGGAGAGTTCAGGAAAGATCTGAAGGTTGAAAGATCAAGAAATCTGCTGCTGAATAAGGCATGGGCAAGGAGTAGTTTCAGGATAAATGGACCTCCCCAGAGCTTGAATTTGCTTCTATTTGATCTTAAAGTTAGGGGTGGTCTGCAGGTGGTCAGGTACCCACTGGTCTCTAGTATCTGAGTAAGAAGAGCCTATCATCAACTTGTTCTATGGCTTGAGGCTTATAAGAAAAGGAAGGCAGAGAGAAAACTCAGCAGATTTTATCCCTCATAAGAGAAGGAAGGTTTTGCCCAATAATGCTTTTTGAAGCCAGGACAAATTTGCGAGGTGCTTCTTCTCAAGAACAGATCTGTTCATGCCACTTCAAGCTGCTGTCATGACAACATCCAGAGTCTTTAGTGAGGCTCAGTTCATCTGTTTCACTTTGGCTTTCCCCAACCGCAGATCAGTAGAAATCTACAGGAGGAACAAATTGTCTTATGGTTCTTAGATCAGTCATGCTATCTCCAGGATCTAGATTTGAGATCTTCTCTGTCTCTGGTCATCTTTTGGGCCATAGTTTCCTTAGTTCCTCTTATAGGCAGATGTCACTCATTCATCTTAGATAAACTTAGGTGACTCCACTCTATCCTCTACTTCCCCATGATAAACCGCAACCAGCCTTTGTCTGGCTTGCTTATTGGTCTATCTTTCTGAAGAGGTTATCAGCCCACTGATGAAGGCAGATCTCTCTCTTATTGTTGCTCCTTTTCTCAGAACTAACACAGATCCTGGTGTTTATAAAACAAGAGGTCACCAAGTATTTCCAAGTATTATTAACCCAAGTTTTGTGAATAATGCCACCACCACCTTTAATGTGGTGTTGAAAATGAGACCACAGGCTTTGAACATGCTAGTTAGGCAAAGCTCTACTACTGGGCCATGTCCCTGGCTGTGTTTATGCTTTTTTTTTTTAAAGTAGGGTTTCAATTTAAAAGCAAAACAAAACAAGAAAAAACCTAATTTATTCATATTTATGAGTTCAAGAAGATAGCTGGGCTTGTTGGAGAAGAACTCCTTGGTTTTCAAGAAGAAATTCCAGTTTTTGTCTACTTTAGAAGTTTAGAACATCAAAAGGACACAGAATGACAGTTTCTGTTTTATTTTTCTATTCAAAGTGAACCTTTTCGTATAAATACACAGAGGCTGTTAGACTCTCGTGTCCCTTTAAGTTGAATTATCTTACTGCACTTATCTTTCTTTCTTTCTTTTTTTTTGAATATCATTCCGATATATGTTCCAGAAGGTGTGGGAGCTGGTAAATACACTGGATGAATCCTGTCCACAGAACTCTTAGACTCTCCCACTGTTCTATTCTTTGTTTTGGACTTCATTATTTGCTTTTTGTTTGTTTGCTTTGTTTTTGTTTTTATTTTAATCAAAGAAACCAGTGAAAATGAAAAATATAATGAAAACATTTCACATAATAGTGCAGCTTTCTAGTTTCTTATGAGCAGTGTGAAGCTCTGTAGAAAGCCTGGCTTCCTCTTGGCTCCCTCAGGCTGGAGCTGAGGGGCATCTGGCTGCCCCCTGGGGTAACAGCCTGCTTTTCAGCCAACCCAGGAAGCTCTTACCCAGGTTATTCTTTACTCAGAATCTCCACAGCCAGGCAGTTTCAACTGTAGTGTTTAGTCTGAGTCATGAGGTAAAGGGAGGGAAAGGCTAGCCAGTCTGCGGATGAATAAAACATGAGTGTAAGAACATCCAGGTGACAAGGATCCTGTGACAACTGGTATTCAAAGTGTCCCATTTTTATGGATCCAAAGTTGAATTTTACTAAAATTTATTTTCTGATCCCCACACTAACACTGGTTGCAGAGGGTTGAAGTACGAGGATGCTTCTTAGTTAAGGTAGATGCAGGTCTGAGCAAAGTCCTTTCAGTGATCTCTTCTATGGCTTAGAGAAACCCAAATTCCTCTTGCTGGAACATTTTCATCTCTAATGAATGACTGACTTCCTGCCCTTTTTTCGGGGGCACAGCACTCTAATGGCTTTCTCAGGCCTTGAGTTAGGAGGCAGAGGAACTTAGGTGTTGGAAGAACTAATGTTTTCATATCCCATCCTGTTTCTGTGCTAGGCCTTTGGGGCTTGATTCTGACTCGGAGTGGGTGTGAGACCTCGGTTGAGTCCTCAGCTTTCCATCCCTAAAATAGGAGAAATGATGCTGTCTTTCTCACTATCAGCAATGACAGGATGCTCTTAAGCCATTCAATAAATAGTGGTGTTTTGTTATGGTTACACTATTGTTGTTTTAAATAGAAGCTGGAATGAGGCCCCTCAGATACTCTCACAGGGGTTCTAAAGCATGCATGTGAATGTGAGAATCCTTTCACATCCATAATGTGTTGTTGTCCCGCCTGCAGATGCTCTTATCTTCCTTGGTGACAAAAGTAGCTTTTGTGGTGTCTATCTCTCTGAGGTGGAAAAGGAATTTGAAGGTCATACTGGGGTCCTCATGGCCACAGCAGAGATTCAGAGAGCAAGCAGGTCCTGTCTGCCAACACTGACCTCATGGGGATGTGACTGAGTCTCAGCGGGGACATCATCCTGTTCCATGAAATGGAACTTTATTTTCATAATCTTTGCAGAGATTACAGAAAACAGAATTTCATCCATCTTTGCCTGGAAAATAACTCTGCACTGAGAACTTTGCCAAAAGGAGAAAAACAGAGGAAGAGTCTTTTTTTTTTCTCTCTCTCTCTCTCTCTCCTCTCTAATTTGATTATCCCAAATTTCTATGTTAAAGACAATTGTCAAAGATATGAAAATGGTCTTTAGGTTCCTTCTCTTGTAACACTGTCTTCTGAATAATTTGGATAGCGTGTGTAATCCTGAAATAACCAAGAGGGGTTTTTTTTTATTTAAGTTTTTATTTTACCTTGGTAAAGTTTAAATATATTGCAACTTAATAATGTTAATGAAAGTGGCTAGTGGGGGAAAGGGCTCTATAGAAAGAATTCACATGAAATTATCCTAGTTTTTCATCTTCTGAGGGGACACATTCAGTAATTTCTTCCCCTCACAAATTCTTAAAAGTTTCTGACAAATATGCTAAAACTTAGCAGTTTCAAAAAGTGAATATAGTAGGATATTTTACCATTTGTATAAACTTCTCTTAGCATTGTTAGTAGTCAAAATGTAGAACTCTCTGGAAGGATTACTCTAACATTTCTAGTATGGTCTCCATTCTGTCATTTGTAATGTGTAAGCTATGCCAGGCAAACCTCTGCAGACCAGGACCATTGCTCTCCAGATGTTACTCTGCAGACTAGAACCATTGCCCCAGATGTTACTTTCCTAGGGACTCCCATTGTGCTGTGGGCTTGGGTCTCACTCCATGTTTGTTCTCTGGTCATCTGAAGACATTTCTTAAGGTTTATGCTCTTTGATAAAAATGTGGTCTTCTGGGCAGTGAATGGAGAAACATTTAGACTGTGTGCTCAGCCTGTAAAAACATTGAGGATCTACTGAAATATGGAGTCAGTGTAGAAACCTTAGCACTAAAAAGTAAGCTTTTTCTACACTTTGTTGCCCAGAATATTATTTGGATATTTCAAAGAAGGGAGCACTCCCTTTAGATAAGAGCCTCTTGAAGCAAGGATGGTATTTCATTTATCTCTACATCCCTATAAAAATTAAATATTTGTGCTCACTTTGGAAGCACATACACTAAAATTGGAATGATACAGAGAAGATTAACATGGCCCCTGAGCAAGGATGACACGCAAATTCATGAAGTGTTCCATATTTTTTTTCTAAAAAAATAAATAGTCATTGATAAATGCTGGATGAAAAGAGGACAATATTTCATTTCATTTTATTTTGTGTGTGTGAGAGAGACACACAGAGAGACAGAGAGAGATGGAGACTTAGACAGAGGACAATGTTTCATGTCACTTCTTCACTTTATTTTGGAGTCAGTCTGAGCACACCTGGAGCTCACTTGTTTGGCCAGACTGACTGACCAGCAAACTCCTAGGGTCTGCCTTTTTCTACCTCCACAGCACCGAGATTATAGGCAAGTGTGACTGTGTGTAGCTCTCACACGCATGCTCGTGATTGAACTCAGGTCCTCATGCTTAAGCCATCTTCCTACTCACACGTTTCTAGGGCTCCTGTAACAGATAAGATAATTATAACCTTGTGACTTAAAACTTTAGGAATGTACTGACTGGAGTCTGGAAACACTGGTCCAGTATCAACAATGGTTCTTTCCCTCTAGAGACCACAAGGGGGGGAGGGTACTCCTTTCCTCACTTAGCTTCCAGAGACTCCAGGTAGTCCTTGACTTGTATTGCATAACTCTGATCTCTTCTTTAATTGCCACTTTTTTGTCCTCCACTCCTGTGTCTACTCTCTGTCCTCCACCCATATATAATGCATGTGCCTGTGTGTATACAAGTGTGCGACTGCATGTGGAGGCCAAAGGTATGAACAGGTAGCAGGCTATGCCTGGGAGTGTGAAGATTTAGGGCTGCATATTCTAGACCCAGGGTCCATTGTATATAGGGAGCATCACTGCTTCATCCTCTGAACTTTCCAAAAAGGCTGGGCATGGCCTCTGACGTACCATTCTCTTCTCTCATCTCCGTCTTGCCTTCCCTTTCATTCCTCCATTATGTTTCTTTTCTCCTGAAAGGGTCCTGAAGCAACTTCCAGCTGACTGAAGTGAACTGGTGAAGGGAGATAAACAGAACAAGACTTCCTAAGATGCAAGAACACATCATTTCCTTGCAAGATTTCCTTGAAGAGCTCACAAAATTTAAGCTTAAGGGAGCTGGCTCACCAATATATTTAGTTCAGTAAAATGTCTTCATCATAGGGAGGGTTTTTAGGTGTAGAGTAATGTGATTGCCTGTATTTCAGATTCTATTTGTTTCCCACAGCAGTGATATACCCAGTAAGAAGAATTCCTGGAGGAAAGACAAGTGCCTCCTCCCCAAGACTGTAACTTTTCCCTACAGTTTATATCAGACCCACCATAGTTAAGGTGATTGCCTCTTCAGGGATATCAATTTTGCATCCTAGATGGGGGTAAAGTTGTCTGGAAGTATGTTTTTCCCTGTGGTATCTTTACTCATCTTGTCTCTGTATCTGACTTACGGTAGAATGGTGGGCTCAGTGTGGTGCATTTGGTTTATCCATCATCAGAAGATGTAGTTCCTAGACATACTTCCCCCCTCTGTCCCAGACTCTGCTTCCTTTAGGTTACTGCTCTCATTTCTGGGCATTTCTTGAGTTTCAGCTAGATAGGATGCTGCCAGCACACTCTGCCCCCCCGCCCCCCCCACATAAAATTGGTAATTGTTAAAGGTAGAGCCATGGATTTTAGTAGTTTTCTGTCTAAGATGCTCTGATTAAGTGTCTAAGTGGGATGCAGAGTGCTGCCAACAGCTGCCCTTAGACTGCAGCTAAAATGCCCTTAGACTGAAAATGCTTGCTCCTTTTGAAGGTCAAGGAGTGCTGAGAGGATCTAAAGCTGCTTAGAAGTAACAGTCCCTTAATTTGTGGGTGACTTAATGGTCTCTGCACCACAGAGCATGCACTAATGCATTAATAGCATGGAGTCTTAAAATCACAGACTAACCTGCTGGAACTGACTTAGTGAGCTCCACCCTCTTATCTTACACATGTGAAGACAGCATGAGCAGCATGAACTCTCCACTCCCAACTTTAACTCTTTGGGCTGCTCAGTTTTGCTGTCTCCAATAAAATTGAAGTCTGTTTCTGTAGAAGGCACAACTATCAGAGTAATAGAATATGGCATAATCGATATTCACATTGTCATGAGAGGAGAGGGAGAGAGAGAATGAGAATACAAAGGATAACTTATTTTCCATACTAAAATATTCACTGTCTTCACAGTATGATCATGCAAATGTTTCAGCAGCAATGAAGGTGAACACAGAAAGAGATGGCCCTTGGTTTCCCTTTTTAAAATGACAGAAGACTCATGAATGAGACAACATAACTGGTATAGGTGTGTTTTGCCAAGACTGACAAATTCCCAGATCCCGCATAAAGTTCTAAAGAAAGAACCAACCCTACAAGGCTGCTCTCCGATCTTCATACTTGTAGTATGGTGCACATACTTTTGTGGGATATCCGCCACAGGAGACTATCGGGACATGTTTAAAACAATAGAAAGTATTTATATGCCAGCCAGAGACCACAATGGCCATTCTGAACCCCCATGTAGCCCCAAAACTTTCTCAGGGTAAGCTTTTTAGCACAGACTCAAAATCCAGGATTGACTTACCTTGTTAGCAAGAACAGTTAGATAGAAGCAGAAATACAAGCCAAAAAGCAAGATTAGTTCATTTAGAGACTTTCCTAGATCTATGGGCTTTGATGAAGTCGTTAGTTTTCATTTTGATAGGTGCTGCTGTCTGTGCGCTCAGTTTTATAGCCTGAGTGGTACTTCCATATTGATGTCACTGTGATATGGTCCAGGGGCCACTAAGATCTAGTGGCCTGTTACACATCTCTCTCTCTCTCTCTCTCTCTCTCTCTCTCTCACACACACACACACACACACACACACACACAAAACAATAAATAATATTAATAATAACAATAATTACAACAAAATAATATTTTGAATGACCAGAGAAGGTAAGCATTATGACTTTACATTTGTTACACATCATAGAAGTTCCTGATTTTTATAGTGACTACTTTTCTCCTTTGTGGGACTTAGTGTTTTCTTTTTTTTACCTCTCTGTTTGTTAGTAGGAGAATGCTTTCAAGTCCCACCAGAGAAAAGATAATTTGCTGTGACCAAGGTAAATTTTCATAGGGCTACATATAACTACCTATTTGAAAATCATGTCTGCCTTTCCCTAAGGTCATTATCCATGGGACTCCAGCTTGGCTTAATTGTAAGGATGTGTTCCTAAGTCTCCCACATACCCCAGTAGAATGTATTGCACTGGAACCCAGTTAAAGAAACGTTTCCTTTGGCCATATTTGTATCTAAAAGATGTTTCTGAACACCTGAGGCCAGGATAAGTGTTTTTATAAATTTGAAAAATAAATCTGTGAAAGTGATTTCAGAATTAAATATTTGACTAAAGTCAAAATGTCATTGTGTGTAAGAATATACACAGAAAGGTTGTGTATATGTGGATGCCATTGTGGAGGATGCCCTAATTGATAACACATTGGGGCATTTGGGACTGGATGAGGAGCAGATACCATTTTGTATTGTATATATCTTTTAGCCTATTGTCTTTCTATGTATGTGAGTACATATGTGTCTATCTATATGTAGGTACCTATATATCTATCTGGATACAACAGCAAATACTAACACATACATATAGATATGCACACTATATAACATGTACATGCATATGTTATAATTGTATTTTTATAGCTTGAAAATCTTCAAAGCCTTAATACATTCACTTACAAATACCAACCTGCTTTATGTAGATTTATCTATCATCTATTTATGTATACATCTATCTGTCAGCTATCTATCAGAAAGGATAATGTGCATATTGTAATTTTGATATGTGTACCTTCTTTTTTCTTCAGACCACATTCCTCTTCACCTCTGCATTTGTTATTTGTGCTGTCTCCCTTGTGTGTGGTGATCATGGTGGGTCCTTTGGAAACTGATAGATACATGGGCAAGTCTCAGGTGGTTCACCTCAGTGGATGACTTTACCTTGGGAGACATGAACAGTCATTTACCTCAGAGAAGGTACCCATGACAGACCAAAAAAAACGATTCCACAAAGTATAGTGTGGTGAAACAATGGATTTACAGGGGCACTTATGTGAGCATCACTGAAAAGCCTACCCCAGCACCAGTAACAGCTCCTGGAAGCTGCATCCCCGGACTTCCCTACACTGCTTGTGAGCAGCTTGAATGGTAGCAGGGTGGGGAGCCTCTTTCCAAGCAGTACTCGTTACTGCTTGTATAACTTTGGGAAGGACTTGTGGAATCTTGCAACTTTGTGAGCTTTCTGAGCCTGGTAAGTTGTATGAGCCTCTCTTCTTCACCCAGGAGTGAATGTTTCAGTTTGAAGGAAAAGGCTGAAGGACACAGTCACAGGCCACATGGCTCTGGACTGCCTAAAATGGAGAACAGGAACTCTCCCTGTCTCAGAAGCCCATGTGCCTCTTAAAACGGTGCTGTTGCAAGTATCAACTAATGTTATCACCATCCTCAGCATGATCAGCCTTTAACAGCACCTGCTATGCAACACTGTAATGATTTAATGTCTTATAGAAATGACGGCTACATAATATCCTATAATACCATAATTTATTTTACTGTTGCCTTTAAACAGCTACTGCTACCCAGTGAGTATTTCTACTTTATTTTCTAGTGCATCATAATATAACACCTGGCAGGTCATGCTTTGCTTCAATTACACCTTGTGTTTCTACATCATTATCCTCATTTTATGGATGAAGAAACTGGAGTTTTGTAGGATTAGAGGAAGGAGAGGGTTAACACTTGCACTGGAACTTAGTTTGACAGCATTTACCTATAGCTATTGTTCTTTTCTGTCTCCTGACAATGTATTCAAATCCTAGACAATGTTACTGGAGCTGTATATACCAATATAAAGGATTCTTCCTAGACAGACCACCTCCTCTTTACTTCGTCATTAGCATATTTCTCTAGGGGAACAAGCTCAGAATGAAATGGTTAAGTGATTTCTTGAGAGCTCTGAGCCTGCCTGTATTTTTTGCTCTCAGCTCCCCTTTGCAGTTAGTAGGTAGATGGCTGTCTTGGTTCACCAGGAGAAATTGAATGTGTTTATTATTATTTGTATAACTTAGAATAAAGTAGGCATTTAATAAATTCATATTTATCTGTCTTTTAGAAATAGTCTATATAAGAAAGGTTCCTTTCTCTTATTCTCATTAAAAACAATGCCTTATGTGCTGGAATGGACATTAGATTTTGCTGTCTTTTATAAAAACTTTGTGCAATTTTTCACTTGATTTTTCCATGAAGATATTTGAAGTTCATATTTTATTCTTATTAGTCTTTTCTTTTATGCTATAAGTCAATATTGGTTAGATCTCTTATATATAAAAACAAAAAGGAGTACTCATATTTTCTTTTAGCACATCTACAGCTTAATTTTTTTAACTTATAATTCTTTATGTTTACTATATTTTAACAGTAATCTTGATTATGGAGCATGCACACCTACAGTACTATGGACTATTTTAAAAAACAAATGTTTTATACCTTAAAGAAGTATTTGTTTCAAAGAAAAAACAATCCTGTAGTCAGCCAAGAATTGTAATATGTAATACTGATTGCTTGTGATAGCTTAGGGCCAGAGACAAACATAACTACTAAGTATGTATTAGCTCTTACTGATCTATGAAACTGAATAAAAATTATATATTAGCTGAAAATGCAATGTCAAAATTGACACTTACATTAATATTAACTGAAGAGGGATATGGATACTGTTTGTTAGACATGAATTCATACTTGTTATGACTATGATCCCAACTGCACTGGTGGTCTGTAGATTGGAGCGCTGTGTCAGAGGTCTGTGGATTGGTGCGCTGTGCTGGAAGCCTGTAGACTGGAGCGCTGTGTCAGAGGTCTGTGGAATGGAGCGCTGTGTCTGAGGTCTGTGGACTGGTGCGCTGTGTTAGAGGTCTGTGGACTGGTGCGCTGTGTTAGAGGTCTGTGGACTGGTGCGCTGTGTCTGAGGTCTGTGGACTGGTGCGCTGTGTTAGAGGTCTGTGGACTGGTGCGCTGTGTTAGAGGTCTGTGGACTGATGCGCTGTGCCGGCGGTCTGTGGACTGGGACACTGTGCTGGCCGTCCATGAACTGATGCGCTGTGCCGGCGGTCTGTGGACTGGGACACTGTGCCGGCTCGTCCATGAACTGATGCGCTGTGCCGGCGGTCTGTGGATTGGGACACTGTGCCGGCTCGTCCCTCTATAACTACAGTGCTGCCAAGCTTGTCATGCTTTCTATTATGCCCTGTTGCGGCCACTCGGAGTGAAGAAGTCAAATGGATAAATCTTTTTGTCTTTTTTATTTTTTATTTCACTTCACCACTTAAGTACAAATATAGACATGTACAGATGCTCCTGGGTTATGATAGGGCTACATTCCTACAAACCCCATCTTAAGATTAAAATGTTGTTGTTGAAAATTAAAAGTAGAACTTCCAATGATCCAGCTGTAAAACTTCTAAGGATACACTTCGAGGAGTGAACATCAACACACAATAAAGATGCAAGAACATCCATGTTTATTGTTACACTTTCCACAATGGCCACATTCTAACTATGTTCATCAAAAGATGATGGTTAAAGAAAATGTGGTGTTCTTACACAATAGAGTTTTATTTGGCCATAAAGGAAAATGAGATCATGTCATTTTGTAGAAAAATAGGTGGAACGAGAGATAAGCAAGTTAAAGAAAACAATAAATTAAGCCAGTCTCAGAAAGGCAAATATTGCATAGTTTTTCTTGTATATGGAATTTAAGGTAGAAAAAAGAACATGAAAATAAAGGGTTCTGTGAGGGATTTGGAAGGACAAAAGGGTGATGGCCAAAGGCATACTCTAAAGAGCTCAATATGATTAAAGTACATGGTGTGTGCCTTGAGTTAACTATTGCTGTGACGAAGTACCATGACCAAAGCTGCGTGGGGAGGAAAGGGTTTATTCAGCTTCTACTTCCACCTCACATTTCATCATTAAAGGAAGTCAGGACAGGAACTCAAGCAGGGTAGGAACCTGGAGGCAGGAACTGATTCAGAGGCCATGAAGGAGTGCTGCTTACTGGCTTACTTCTCATGGCTTGCTCAGCCTGCTTTCTTATAAAATGTAGCACCATCAGCCCAGTGATGGCACCACCCATAATGGCTTGATCCCTCCCCCCATCAAACACTAAGAAAATGCTGTACTGGCTTGCCTACAGCCGGATCTTATGGAGGCATTTTCTCAATTAAGGATCCCTCCTCTCTGATGACTCTAGCTTGTGTCAAGTTAACACAAAGCTAGCTAGCATGGTATGCTTCTGTGGAAATGTCTCAACAAAACTCCTTGATTTGTGTGATTAGTATAGGCTAAGAAAGGAAATATTATAATTGGGAAAGACATTTAACACCTGAACCTACTTCTAACCTCAGAGAATGGCAACAGTATACTGAGAGGGGAAACTGTCACCTGTTGTTGATGCCCAGGGTCAAGAGACAGTTTGTGGCTGCTGTCTAGAAAGAAAGACCAAAGTTTCATGCATTTTTTTTTAACCAAACATGTATTTATTGGTTCAGCAGAGGGACACTTAAAACTTAAGAGACAAAAAATTGAACCATTATAAGTGGTTGTTGGCTAGAGAATTATTTACATGACGCAAAATAGATTCCTTTAACTGTTGTGATAATCATAGAAATGACGCCACAACATAAAAAATAAGTTGTTTTAAAATCTTACAAAAAGTTAAACAGGGTTCCCATTTTCCAGGGGTGTTTCATAGACACGAATCCTAAGGTATGGGACTTAAACAAGGACAGTGTCTGAATTATTGTCCATTTATAAATACCTCAAATGTACATTAGGAAGGTACTCATTTGGATTTATTAAAAAATAAATCTGATCTGAGGAGTTACTAAATTACCACTTAATTTCAGCACTAAATAAATCAGTGATTTAAATTCTCAGGGCTTCAGTCATAGTTCTAAGCTTTTTCAGTGCTGGGTATTGAACCCAAGGTTTTGAGTATGCTAATAGTTCAGAAGTTAGCACATCTAAATAGAACCAATACTTCAAATACTTATGGCAAAATAATTTTGTCTTTAAATTGAATGTGCTTCTTTGAAGGAAAATGAATGGAACCTCCATTTTTTTTTAAACTTAGTTTTTAGTAAGGATAGAAGCCTGGAAGATAAGCTTTGAAATGTTAGGAGATACTAAGATTGATAGTCCTGTAAATTGGCTTTAAGTATCTGAATTTATAACTATCATTGTGTTGCAAAATAACATTGATTTTGGAATGGCTCACTTCCTTTTGTAGTAATTCAAAACTATGACAGCTCTGGTTTTATAGTGAGTGTAAGAACCAGCGAGGTAACTTCAATGAGGTAAGGTTAGTGTTGGAAGTTTTATTAACAGAATTTTAAGTATTAACACATGACTTACAATTCCCATGTGTTTTCAGAAATTTTCTGGAACTGAACCGAACATTAAATTTTGAACTTTGGACTAGTCACTTAAAACCATTTAATTTTAGTGTAAGAAGTAGCCAAAAACCTGAGTAAGAAAACAGTCTTTATAAGGAATCGGCTGGCTTATTAACCACATATGATAGGAATTCTGCACGGGCGATACCAAACACATCCTAGCACTGTCACCTTCACTACAGTAGGCGACATGAAGGACTCAGGTATAATTTTTTTGACAGGTAGATAAGACTCTTATATCATCTTTATGAGAGTATAACTTGTGCTATTAATAAGTTAGTGGTTGTAACTTTTATAAGCATAGCATGCAGTTGTAAGAATACCAAATATCCACAAATTCTAGATTTTTAAATATTATTTAGGAGAATAGATTGTGAGAGAAAGGTATACTGTGCATTAAAAAGCACTCTCTGGTATAGCCACTGCCGTTTCTCTTTGTGCTGCTTTCAGGTTTTTATATCTAGTGCAGGATTTCCCACTTATCTCATGTTTAAGCCTCAGATGTGGCTGAAAGCTACACGAGGGTGGGGGATTATATGTCCTTCTCCTTCCATGCCACACTGGTGCTGACTGCAGTGGCTAGGAGGAAGGTACATATCATACTGACATTACCCAGCAGGCCTGAAAGGCCTAACTGAGATGACTCAATCTCTTGCCATCTGTGAGTATGAGAGGCATTATAATGAAAAGTTGAGTGCAGGGAGCTCTTGGAAGAAAGGGGCCTCTGTCAGTTTCTGCTGAAGCAGTGTCCCTCTGCTGAACTTGGTCTCAGTGGCTACATTTAAATGGTGTGAGTCTGAAAAAAAAATGCAGAAGTTGCCCAAATCAGTTTTCTAAAGAAGCATTCCCACAATTCTTAGCCTGATCCTCCTTGATACACAGCTTCATCTCAGGCTAGGTTCTTTATGTCAGTAGTTGTGGGTTATATAGTTCTTCGACTTCTGGGTGTTTTCAGCCATCATGTACTGTCAGTGTCTATTTCTAACTTCTTTAAAAACAAACAAACACATAAACAACCCCCCCAAACTTTTAATTGATTCTTTGTGAGTTTCACAACATGCTCCCCAATCACACTCATCTCCCAGTCACCTCATATCTATCCTTCATTCTTACAACTTTACCCTCAAATTCATATACATACATACACACACACATGCACACACACACCATAGAAAATATCTTATTGTGGAAGTTGCAATATGTTACATATTTTGCATAGTTAAGAAAATATTTTAAACTCATGTTTTCAGAGTTCTTTCCCACAGCCTTATGGAGTATCCTGAAGGTCGCAGAATTTGCCATTTTTGTTAAGGGTATAGACACACCCTTGCCTCTGAGACTTGTATTATCTCTGATTATCATGGAGTTATTAACCTTGGCAGTGAAAACATTCCCTGATAACCTTGACTGGGAGAATGTTTTTTGAAGGAAGAGCATGAAGTGTGTGTGTGTGTGTGTGTGTGTGTGTGTGTGTATTATATAAACAAGCCTCACACCTAGCAACTGTCAGCACTCATGGAGGCCCATGCCCTGCTGGCTCTGCTCCAGGGGTGGAAAACTGTCACACTATTCCTTCCAGGCCATGCAGGACTCAGCACCCCTGTATGAGGTCTGGTCCAGTCTGATCTGTGGACTCTCCAAGCAAGCCTTGAAGTCTTCATTCTGTCCTTTTGGAACCATGCAAGCACCAGCCTAAGTCAGTGTGATGACATTTCCACAGCAGAGTTAGAAAACCATTGTATGTTGCTGAACAGAAATCCTGCCAGAAACATTCAAATACAAAAGAAAATCCTAAATGTAGTTTCATGTTCAATGGGCTGGAACTTGGAACCTTAATAGAATCACTGACCTGTTGTTACCATATGATAACCATATGCCACACATGACTGTCGAGCTCCTGAGGCATGGCTGGTCTTAATAAGATCTATAGGAAGTTCAGAGTAAGTGCTAGGTTTTAAAAAACAACCTGAAAAAGTAAAATATTTCATAATTTTCATATTGATTATATGCTGAATAGTGATATTCTAGATATAGTGAGTTATATTATCTTATTAAAAATAATATCCTTGTTCTTTTTAATAGTGTAGCTTTAAAAAACTTAAAGTTCCAATGTAGCTTATAATATTTACTGCTGGTATATTGGCTTAGATTTTTTTTTCCTGGAGAAATGGACATTCCTGCTTTAGTCAATGTACGTATACCACACACCACTCACCTCACCAAGGTAAATCATTTGTAGCATCAATGTTAATTGACCAATTTTCATATATTCATCAACTGCAGAGACTATCAAGATACTTCTTGTGTGACTCTTGAATGTTAGCTTTCAATTAAAGTTTGCAATAAACTAATTAACTGCCCTGGAGAATTTATTCCCAGGTGGTAAACATATGTATCACCCAAACACCTTCCAGTACACACACACATATCATCCACTGTGTGCTGAAATATTTTAAAATCAATGTTGGATGATATACAATACTCTGATAGTGTGTATTGGAGCACAAAACATTACCCTTCCTTAGAGTTATTGGTCAGCCATCCTTTATTACATTTCTACAGTATATAAATCATTGGATTAAGGGCTACAGAAAGCACAGTTATAAAATATAAATACAATAGCACATGTTTATTGAGTGTTTCTGGGTTCCAGGCACTGTGCTAAGTTTCTTTCTTTTGTTATTATTTAATCCTCAAAACAACTGGATGAAGGAGGTACTGTTATTATCTTGATTTCTTGAATCATACTTTTTTCATGCTTCCATTCTATGGTTGGGTTCATGGTCATTGCTGTGAATTGGTTGGACATGTATGTGTACTACAGTCTGTTTGTGAAGAGCTGTTTACCTGAGTGCTTGCTTATCTATTTATTGAACTCAATGCCACAGGCTTCATTTTCATTCTCAATCTTTCTCCTTCCCAAGCCCATGATATCTAACTCCATATTCATTCCTGAAGACTCAGCTTCCCTTGAGTTTTGAAATTAGATTTTCTTTTCTTTTTTCTTTTTAAAACTTCTTTCACTATGAAGTAGAAGAACTGGAATAGAATTTGAGATCCTATGTGTAAAAAAAGCAAAGGAGAAAAAGGACTTTTCATTTCCCCTAGGTTGATGGTACTGTGTAACAATCTAGTTTTAAGATGCCTACATCTTATCAAATCCAGAAGTTATGGTAGCTGTTTCTGAGTGATTTAAGTTATCATTCTCTTCCTTCAATGCCTGCAGGGACTTGGTGGGGGAATTCTTGCCTCTCACAGTCCCTTGAAGATGCAGACTTTCAGAGGGTCTGACATCTTGCAGCTTCACCATCTACCAAAATATAGCCTCTAGGATTTCTAAAGAATAGCAGAATGTTGGTACTCCAACAAGATGTAATGTGATACATTTGGGAGCATTACTAAAATCTCAGACGTCGTCTTTCTGCAAGGGGGCTAACTAGACAACTCAGTCTTTCTCAGAATTCAGGAGGGCAGAGCATTGGCTATGAATGAGAATGAGTGGTCTCTACCACAGCAAGTTTGGGGTTTGAGGTTATTTTGTTGTTTGTATCTTTGGAAGCTGTGTATGTTATGTATCCTTCCAACTTTGAAGCTGTCTTCTCATTTGAATGATTGTGAGTTGAATCAAATTCAAATAGACCCTTAACCCAAGTCTGCTATTAGGGAAAACAAACAAACGGAAGGACTTTGGATGTGGAATAAACTATCTTGGGAACTTTTGTGAGCATTCTGGTTTCCTTCTCTTTTAAAGTTGCTCTTCATGAAGGCATGTTTGTTTTATTCCTGAAGAGTTGTCAAGTAAGCTGCAAGCAGCGTTTCCTTTCTGATCGAGTGTTTGTCTCTGGAGCGTTGTTGCCATTTTAAGATTGACACAAACCACTTGATTCTTAAAATTATTTCTGGCACATCAGGTGGCACTTGGTGTTCTGTCACAATCTTGAAACTGTTTCTGAAGGCCCACATAAAATACAGCAGAGAGGTTGGGAGCCTTTTCTATAGAATTTTTAGAAGAACACCTCACTATTGTAACTGGTTATAATTCCTGGGTGCTGACATGAAGATTAATAATGTTTAGCTCTGATTTTGGCAATTTCATTGCCACAGTCCTTTCCTTTCAAGTTATTACCTGGAACGTAAGTGATAACAAATGTTTTGTTTTATACTGCCAGATACAAAGTTAATTTTTCATATGTTACATGTTTTTATACATGGACACACACGTGGATACAGACACACTGACACACACAACTGGATCAAAAGGAGATGAGAAATTCTCTTTAAATGGAAAGCTGTTAGTAGTTTAAATACTAGGTGACTAGGTCTCATGTGGTTAAATGATATGGGGAAAATGGGAGTTCAACCGTATGGGTCTTTGTGCATTGATTATATCATACAGTTCTCGTTTTCTTTTCTTCTTTTTTTTTTCCCTCTTGGAAATGATAGCCCTCTTTGCTTTGCCAAGTATTATTATTGAGTCAACTGCCAAAGTTTAAGAGAGAGTGTCAAAGGCTCTTAAAATTATTTGGTGTTGAGTGAAGGGACAAAGAAAGGTATTCCACATTCCCAAATAGTTCAACTTTTATCTTTCTACCTGATGTTGGGCCATGATTTAGACAGGAAGGCCTTTCTGATTTCTCCTTTTTAATGTGGTGTGCACTGTTGGCAGATATCAGCATGTTAGTAAGGGCAACTTTAATCCACTCATTGATACCCATTTTAGAATTACATGTTCTAATTTCTCATAGAATATGCTTTTTCTGGCCTGCTCTTCACTATCTTTACACTTCTGTGGATCAGAAGTCCTGCATGCTTGCTTGTGGTTTTGCACCATCTGGAAGTTCAAGTTTGACTTTAGAAATGATGTCATGCTTGCTTACTGCAAGCTGAGTTAATGTTGGTTGAGAATTGGATGCAGTTCAGGTCAAAGTTTTTTATTAAAAAAAAAAGACCCTCAAGTTTTTTTCCCCCTCTTGATTCTAGGAGACTGTACAAAGCTTTAAAGATAGAGCAAAGGTGATTGAGGGGCATGTTCCAAATTCCTTTGAAGTTCAGTTCATGCCTTATGGTCATGGAAAATAAGCTCCCATGCAGAAGAACTCAGCTGGCACTGGCATCTCCTGCCACACTGAGTTTGGGTGTTGTGAGTAGCATGTTGATCACATCCATCCTTGCTCTCTGTTTTAGTCCAGGAAAAACATTCTCATAGAAGAGCTTACCTTCAATCTCCTCTGGGCTCAGGACAGTTCACAGCACAGTACTGCCAAATCACAAGTGGTGAGAAAGTGCCACGAACACTGTTTGGATTATTCACTTTGTGCAGCCCTTTCATCCAAATGCCCTCCACTGCCATTCCTGATCTCACATGTCAGTGTTGATGGTGGGCATTTCCTTTTGGTCCACAGATGTACCATCCTGCTTTGACAACTAGGATGCAGGACTGTCATAGTAGAGACCCTGCCATTCTCAGTCTCTGATCACAGAATGTCAGCTCTCTCTAGTTATGTAGACAAAATTGCTCACATCTACGTCTAGTTGCCACAATCTTTTTCCCCCAAGACAATCACTTGTCACCCTTTCTTGCCTGGTTAGTTTAACCTTTTTACTTCTTATGGTTGCTGCTATGTGATTTTCTGTTGTGGAGGGCCAAGACCAGACATCTATCACCATAGTGTTCCATCATCCATTAGTAACCCATTGTCCCCAAACCCCTTTGTTCTCTCAGGAGGCTTATATGGGCTTAATTTTGCTATTGCTTGGTCTCTTAGTCATGAAAGAAAATGGTATGCTTGTCAATTCTCAGTTAAATACTCATATTTTTTTTAACTTGGTTGAAATACCAAATTTAAATATATTGAGATATAAATTATAGAACTATATGGTTTGCTGAGCTTTGATAATTCTCTGCATTATGTATCTGCTTTTGATCAACATGTAGAACAAAAGTGTCCTTCCTATGGAATCATATACAAGACTTTGCAAACAAAAAGTGAAAAGGGGATACACCTGCATGTCTGTCATCTCTTATCACTTCTCCCATTTCCTCACATGTAGCCAAACTTTCTGTCCCTTCTTCAGGAAACATGGAGTGCCATGGTCATGCCCATGTCAAATAATCCAAATTTACTCAGGTCTTCTGCTCTTTACACATTCTATCAAGACTTCCTCTGCCCTCTTAATATTATTTCATTGGGGAATTGATTTCAATCTAAGAATTGTGGAATGATAGTGTGGTGGTTTGAATGAGAATGGCCCCCTTAGGCTCATAGCTTTGAATGCTTAGTTTCCAGCTGATAGACACTCTGGAAGGATTAGGCTGTGTGTCCTTGTTTGGAGAGGTGTGATCCCCAATTAAATGATTCCTTTAATGGAATCTAATACTAAATGGTCATAGTATTGCCTCACAGCAATAGAACTATATCTAAAACAGAAACATTCAGGTGCTGTCATTTATGTCTGCTGGCATGCTAGTACAATAATTTTAGTAAAGATTTCTAGTCTTTTCTTAACACTCAATTGAGAAAACAAATGCCTTGGGAGTAAAGTATTAGATATCATTGTTTAGCACAGAATCTCCTAGGAAACTTGTAGGTGGTTGCTGGTAATGATTAGGGACATAAGCCTTCCTGTGGTGTATAATGGTTGTTCTTAGAAACTGGCACAGCATACATCTGTAAACATGAGAGAGAATATGGTGGAAATTGATAAAAGAGAATCTAAAAAGACAAAATTAATTTTAAATGATTTTCATATTCTTTGTATCATTGATATTTGTATTTTTGATACTTTGGTGATTTTCTTCTATGACCTGATCTGAGCTGTCTAGTCTAGAAATAAGACTTACTTTGTGGATGGTATCCAGAATGGTAAATTACCCATAAGTTTTGGGGCTTGGGAAATGACTGTCGATAAGATAATTGCCATGAAACATGAGGACCCAAATTTGGAACCCCCAGAAACCAGCGAAAAGCCAGATGTGACAGCATGCATCTGTAATCACACTTCTGGGGAGGCAAGAGGATCCCTGGGGGCTTGTTGGCTAGAGAGTCACTATAACTGAATGGTGAGCTACAGGTTTAGCAAGATACTATGTCTAAAAAAAAATAATAAACTAATATGGAGAACAGTTAAAGAAGTCACTTATCAGCTTGTAGACTCCACATTTTCAAATACATATGTGCACATGCATCCTCACATACATGTATACACAATCACATGAACATGTAACATACCACATATAAATAAACACAGATAAAAATACACAAAGCTTATGTTTTTTCCTTTAATTAATAACATTTGAAAAATGTGAGTCTTGGTTTTCTAATGTTTGGACTCAGGTAAAAATGGGGATTCTTTGGTGCTCTTTGTGTTTAAAAAGTGTTTGGACAATGAATTCATGAAATTCCTAGGCAAATGGTCAGAACTTGAAACTATCATCCTTAGTGAGGTAACCCAATCACAAAAGAACACACATGGTATGCAGTCACTGATAAGGGGATATTAACCCAGAATCTCAGAATACCCTAGACACAATTCGCATATCAATAGATTTCCAAGAAGATGGAAGGAGAGACCCCTGGTCCTGGAAAGACTGGATGTAGGGGAATACCAGGACAGAGAAGGGAGAGGGGGTTGAATGGGGAAAAGAGGGAGGGAAGGGGGCTTATGGGACTTTCGGGGAGGGAGGAAACAGGAAAGGGGAAATGATTTTGAATGTAAATAAAAAAAAACTTAGAAAATAAAAAAAAAGAAAAAAGAAAAAATAAGTGTTTGGAAAGCAGTTATCGTCCAAGTTGAGGATGTCTCATTTGCTCCCTGGCAGTGTAGCTTCCTCATGGCCCAGCGCGTTTTTCTAATTTAGCAGCCTCCCTACGTGTCTATCTTGTTCATCCAGATGCTCTTTGTGTTCTCCGTGTTCTTGGACGGTCCTGCAAAGCATGAGCAATGTTTTCCCTCCCTGGGATCTCATGTGGAAGAACTCATGTGCCTTCTCCACTGCCCTAAGCAAACACATTGTTTCCCATAAGTAGGAGAACAAATATGGGAACATGCTACTATTTTGCAATGCCTTATTTCATGAAAACGTTATTGAATTTTTAGAAAGTATTACTGTTCAACTATTTGAACAACAGAACTTTATAGTTGATTGTAGGTTGTCAAAATGCATTGAGGTGACTTTAAATTAGATTTGTATTCTTATTTTATATGTTTGGATGTTTTTTCCTACATGTATGTCTGTGTACCACATGTACGCAGTCTTTCTAGAGGCCAGAAAATGGTGTTGGATCCCTCAGAATTAACAACCTTGGAGATAGTTGTTAACCACCATGTGGGTACTGGAATTGAACCTGGGTCCTCTGAAAGGACACCCAGCTGGTGCTCATAACCACTGATCCATTCTTCTAGACCCCGCCCCCCCACCAAGGTGTCCTTGAACAGAATCAATGGTACTCTCCTCAGGTGCTGTCTGCGGTCGCCCCTATACACAGAACAGAACTGATTATTGACAACGTCTTTGTAAAGCCAAACCCTCTGTCTTTGTTCCCATCTCAGGTAGATGCACTGAGATTACGGCTGGAAGAGAAAGAATCTTTTCTCAATAAGAAAACAAAACAGCTTCAAGATCTCACCGAAGAGAAGGGGACCCTAGCCGGAGAGATCCGCGATATGAAGGATATGTTAGAAGTAAAGGAAAGAAAAATCAATGTTCTTCAGAAAAAAGTGAGTAGCTGATACAACACCTTCAAGCTGAGAGTTGCAGCCATATATGTCTCTGATATTTCAGAGAGATTAAGGGCTATGGAAGATAAAGTATATTTTGAACATTTAGATTATAATTATCAACTTTTTACTTACTGGTATTTAATTTACTGATAGTTGTACTGTGCTATTTTTAGCATGACCTGTGTGTTTTCTATTTGATTACCCAAGAATTAAATAGAGATTTTTTTTTAAAATTTGCAATCTAAATCACTGAGGCATTATACTAATTCAAATCTGAATTCAGTGATTCAAATCTAAAAACTTAAGCCTGTGGGGCTAAGAGCTGGGATTGTAGTTCAGTGATAAGAGTTCGTACTTAGCATGTGCTGGGCTCTGAGTTCAGGCTAAGGAACTCAGGAAAGATAAGTAGATGGAAAATATAAATTCCAAAGTTGTAATTTAAATATTTTTCATTATAAAAGTTGATAAGTATTTTAGGGAGTGTTTCTTATGACATTCTTCAGATATATTCTGTAGCTACATCCACTTTAGTTGATCACATCTTGTCTTTATCCATTTCTATTGCCATAGCAAATATCTGAAACTGAGGAATTTATAAAGAGTGACATCTAGTTTCTTGCAGTTCTGGAGGCTAGAGAGTCCTGGATCAAAGTCTTTTTGCTTTCAAGATGTTGCCTTCTCATTATTACATGCTCCTCCAGGGCTAAGTGCTTCATTCACACAGGATGACAGAAGGCATAAAGGCTGAGCTAGTTCCCTTTTGCCCTTTTATAAGATTCTTAATCCCACACAGACAGTCATGGCTCTGTAGGATTAAGACATCATTTTTTAAAGACTTCACCTATTAATATACTGGTGATTATTTTTTAACATATATATGTTGGGTACCACATCTAGACCATAACAATGACCAAATTCATGTGGACTATTTGTAGTGGTTTGGTCACTGATATGAAACTAACTTTTACTTAGTAGGAATCAGTGGAGAGAACATATAAGGAGTTCTACCACAGTGATCCAGTTACTCAGCTTCATCAGGGCCCCTCTCTTCTTCCTTCTTTAAGTGGTCCATTTCATTCTCTATTGGGAACCTTGGTTTTGTGACATCACCATAGTTTTACTTTGGAGAGTTCTCATTGTCTGTGTTATACAGTTTTTGGTACCCAGCATTTTCCTTATTATTGTTATTGTTATCTTTAAAAGGTCAGCAAGAGGAAGTGCTGTTTCATAACCCTGCTCTCCTCTGAAAATCAAAATGCTAGGAATATACAGGGCTTTCTGATCCAGGGGTAGCTATTATGGAAACTGCCGCAAACTGGCTGGCCAGGAAGCCACTGTGGCCAACATGGTCCTGTGATGCTGCCAATGTAGACACATGGGGATAACTGGCTCCTCCTTTTGGTGTCATTTGTCACTATCTCTCACCTGGATTATATCATCATTACCCTAGATGTTTTCTTACATCCATCTCCACACGTGGTTCCTACACCCTGTTCTTAACATGGACTCTAGAATTTTCCATTTAGATCTCAAAAGAATTTAACTCACTCTCTAATCAGAACTTTCCCATGTCAACCGCTTATATAATGTATAGGTCTCAGTATAAATGAAAACATGGAACCCCTTGTTCCCAAATTAGGAATGTTAAGATAGTAATAGTAGATCATTAAGTCAAGAAGGGTGGCTGACACAGCTGTACAAGTCATAAGACCATAATACTGTCCTGTCCAAGTGGTTCAACTTTCACTGACACTAACAGGTGCAAGTTCTTACAAAGGTCATAGAACCCTAATTAACTTGACTCCTGACCTCTTATTCTCTTTCTTTTGCTCATGCTATATTAGTAACTAAGGGCTGTGTATTCTTCTGAAGAGACATACACACTCTCTCATTGCACTGACATTTTATAGGACTTCAGCTTTCATAGAGCATTGGTTCCAGATCCATGGTGTTATCTATCAACTGCTAAGCTTTCCGGTTGAAATGAGCTATAGGTATGACCAGCATATTATATCTTAAAGATTTTTTTTCAAGGAAAGTACATGTAACAGCACTTAATAATTTCTATATTATTTTATGAAAATGTTTTGGGTATATCAGCTATATAAAATATATGGCTTAAATTACTGTTACTTGTTTCTTACTGTCTATTGAGACTATTAGGAAATGTAAAATTACATATGTTAATCTCATTGTGTTTGTAGCAGACAGAACAGCTATAAACATTCATATAACTCATGCCTTTGCTTCTTGAACATCTTAGTTCAAAAGGCTCTTTATCATAGACCTTAATCTCTCCCTCCCACATAAAATACCATGTGTATATTCCAAATCCCTCTGGTTTACATGTACAATTTTATTTTTCTAAATAGACTTATCACCATCTGGAAAATATATACCTTTTAAAAATTTTCAATTGACATTATCAGATTCTAGAATGTAAGGCTTTATTAATTTTTCCACTGCTGTATTTTTAGCACATAGTAGGCATATTTGCTCAGTAAACATTTAATGAATGGGTGAATGAACTTACTCCAGAGTTAAAATGTTGAACAGGAGCATTTGATTAGATAAGGTTAGGGTCTACCATTATCACCTATTGTCAGGAAAACCTGTGCCTACCAACTTGACTGGAGGATGAGCTGTACAAAGAAGAGAGATGACACACATTTCTGTAGTCCGTGATGGGATTATCAATGAATTTCTAGGACCTATACCCCTCATCTTCCTATGCTTCTGTTATTCCATAAATGAATTCTCTACTCTTTCCTCTTAGAGATCAGGAAAAGTCTCTTTCTGATAGATCCCTATTCTATTATGCTTGACCAGAAACTTAAATAGTACACTGGCTTACCTTTTATAAACAAATTAAAGTTAAATTAATTCTTGAAACTTTACCAAAGTGTTAACAAGCTTTTGTCTAGCTCTCTCAGGATAATGGTTATTTAATTGATTGCATTGCTAATTCATTTATGAACTTTTAAAAGTAGATTTCCATATTAAGTACTAGGTAATTAATAAAGATGATTAGAAGAGACCTGGGCAGAGACAACTAAGCACACTTGGAGGGGGTGGGGAGGATCAGGGGTGGGGCTGATCACCGTATTTGGGACCAGCAGAGACTGTTACAACAGCAGGAACAAGAGTATAGTCTAAAGATTCAAAAAACAGATTGTGTTAGCTTCCAGTGCTGTGACAAGCTCTCTCAAGAAATCAAGCAAAGGGAGGAAAGATTGACTTTGGTCCATGGTTTCACAGGCTTCATTCTATGATTGACTGGTTTTACCACTTGGGTCTTGAGGTGAAGCTGACCATCATGGTGGCTGAACAGTGTGCCGGACAAAGCTATTCATTTCATGGCAGCTCAGCAACAGAGAGAGTGAGGCAGGGGCGGGGGACTAGTAGACCCTACTCCTAGTTAGTTGCTCACAGTGACCCACTTTCTTCAACCAGCAAGGTTCCACTTCCTTAAATATCTACCAGTTTCTTAAATACAACCAGCTAGAGCCTAGGCCTTTATTTAGCATATGACCTTGAGGAACATTTTTAGATCTGAGCCATGAAAAAAAGGTTTTATTTAAATCCTCAGCAATGACTGAAAACAGAACTGGCATCTGCTAAATGTGCCTGTACTGAATAATGTGTATTGGGGTTCTCTGTCCCATGCACTGTTTCAGGTACTTTTGACTGTTACCTAATGGTCCAGGACCAATAATTTACCTCAAAGGACTAAGGAATAGTTTGGTTTCCAATAAACCATGTCCAAGGTCATGTAACCTAGGTAATGAGGTTTTATTTTTTGTGTTTGAGAAGATAGAATAAATCAGATAATGCAAATTAAGTGAATACACTTCACTTTTTTTTAAAACCCCATATATGTATGATAATGGCACCAGGTGTGGGTGTGAGATGAGGAGGAAGCTCTCAGTTCATTGTTTGCCAGGAGTCACGGCTATATATTCTCATTCTTAAGACAATAGTGGTTGGTAAGATATCGGGACAACACTTAATATCTAGGTAACCTTTTTAACTGGTGTGCATATTTTGTAGAAATTTAAACTTCCCCCTAATAGCCAGAAGCAAAGGTCTGAGTACAAGTTTGGAAGTCTTAAAATTGAGAACAACACTGTTTGTGAATCATATCTTCTTGAGACAACATGTTTAAAATCATGAACTTATTGGATTTGGAAATGTGAAGAGGTTTATCAGATTTGTATTAATTTTTTCCCTTTTACATTTTTTTGCAAATATATATGTGTAGTACATGTGCATGTGTATATATGTGGTCACATGTACCAGAAGATGTAGATATATGTGTGCTTATGTGTGCATATGTATGTGGAAGTATAAGGCTGGCATCAAGCTTGTTCCTTGATGGATCTCCATTTTAAACACTGGAGCAGGACCCCTAACTATAGCTCACCGTTCAGCTACGCTGGCTAGCTTGTGTGCTCCACAAGCTTGTGTGTTCAAGATTCCTTGTCTTGAATGCCTGTGCTCTGGGTTTTCAGCTGAGCTGTCACAGCTTTCTGGACTTTGCCTGGGTTCTCTGCCTAACATGCATGGTTTTTATATGGATTCTGGAGATCCAAATTCTGCTCCTCATGCTTGTATGGCAAGTGCTGTGTCCACGAAGATACATCCCTAGCCCATGTTTCTTTTTAACTAAGTTTTTCCCAATATATTTGGAGAGGCAATGAGAGCCCTGCAGTATAGTGAAGGGGAATGATCTATTATAACTTAATAGTGACTAAGAAGTTATCTACAAAGTGATAGACACAGTTCAGAACCTGATTCAGACCTGTGCAAACTTAAGCTAGACAAAGCCCCTGCATAGGGTACAGAGGTGCACACAAAGTCCTACCCCTAGCTAAGGAGCTATTAGTATTGATAGCTCCTTGCAGAGGGAGGGTTACTTGCCTTTAAGAGTGTGGTACCTGGTGTTCCACACCCACTAGTAGATGGCCACATCTTCGAGAGTGTAGAAGCAGGACTAATTGGACTGATGGGTTAAAAAAAAGAACATAGTATAGAGTGGATATGGATCAGGAGGTGGACCTGGGTGAAGCTGGAGTGAGAAATGAGTACGAGCAAAGGACAATGTATCAAATTCTCCAAGAATTACTTTTAAAATGTGGGGATAATATAGAAGCCAATGATGCATTGCCTTTGGGTCTGGAGACTTAAGAGTTTTGTCTACATTCATCATAAACATCTACTTTGGAACAGGCTTGGATTAGAGTGGCATAAGCTTTGGATTAGGGTGTGTTGGTACAGAATAATAATAAACTCACGTCAAAATCAAAACTGCAATATAGCGTCATTGGCAACCTGCACTGTGTTTTCATGTTAGAAGAACAGGCTATACTCTTTTAACTGGAGCTGAATAAAAAGAGAAGCTCAAGTGTCAGGTCTTTTCTGACCAACCTTTTACAGGAAGTCAGAACACTAGGGATGGACTTTTGACCCTGAGGTCCTAGTTTGCCAAGGTACAGAATATTTTACTAAGAAACAAAATTGTGCTTGTAAGTGAGTGTTCACTGGGACATTCACTTGATGTTCGACCAAAGGCAGGAAACACTAGTTTTGTTTTGAAACCATAGCCTTTTTTTCCCACACCTGGATACAACATTCAGCTGATGAAGTGTTACTTGACTATTGAGTTTTTGTAGGAAATGCTATAAAACCTTGATGACATTGTACATTTGGAGCGTCTAAAGTACCCATGATTTTAGGACATGGTAGCGATATTTAAACCACACCAGTTTTTGATTGCCATGAAGCTCATGGATGCTTAGAGCATAAACTTGCTACCCAAGAAGTTGCTGTAAGTTTTCAATATCCATTTTCATTCTAGGTATCAGTTGTATGAGCACTGTAAATGTACATAGCAGGGGTCCTTTATGTAGTGAGGGAGGAACAAGCAGCAGATATGTAGATTCTGTTTCTGACTTGGAAAATGGAAGGAAGGGCAAATGGAGCTGGCTCCTGTGTATGGTGTGTATGAACCTGATAACTTCAGCACCTTTATTCTCCATGTTTGGGATTACTGTGGTTGAAATTCTGACAGACAATAAACTTAGGGGTAAAGATGCACTCTTTCACTGAATTTTCTCTGTCTTAGGGTTTTTATTGCTGTGAAGAGAAACCATGGCCACAGCAACTCTTATAACAGAAAGCATTTAATTGGGGCTGGTTTACAGTTTTAGAGGTTTAGTTCATTATCATTACAGCAGGAAACATGATTGCATACAGGCAGACATGGTGTTGGAGAAGGAGCTGAGAATTCTATATCTTGACCTGCAGGCAGCAGAAGGAGAAGGAGACACACTGGCCAGACTGGAGCTTCTGAGACCTCAAAGCCCATTCTCAGTCACCCACTTCTTTAACAAGACCACACCTCCTAATAATGCCACTCACTATGGGCCAAGCATTCAAACATAGGAGTCTATGGAGGCTATTCCTATTAAAACCACCACACTCCCCATGTATCAGTAACTGCTGCAGTTCTGAAGAGAGGGAGAGGGAGAGGGAGAGGGAGAAGGAGAGAGATCCTCTTGTTCTCAGGAAGCTGTTATCCTGCTAGGGAAGTATTCATGCCTAACAACCCTTTATGTAACTGCATGTGACATGCTATCAAAAGCATACTGCTTGGTAGTGTATATAGCAGAACTACTTCTGACTACTCTAAGTCATAAAAATCCATAGGAAAAATATCTCAAACCATAAAAATTGGTTTTAGAAGAAAATTATTTATAATTAAGAAATGTGTCAGCACTAGGAGACCAAAAGGAGGAGGCAAACATCATCAGGGCTCATAATTAGAGGTAAATGAGCAGTCAGGTGTTACCTCTGCCGATGGATGCCCTCACACCCTCCTCTGTCTTCTCTCACATTGCCAACTCGGTAGGGATTCAGACTTTTAGGGCTGCCTCGAATTTTGTTCAGGTGTGCCTCCTTGAGAGGATGTATCTAAGACCCTTTCTCTAAATGGCTCCAACCTCCACCCTTGAGTTTTGAGCTCATTTTTATGTCACATCCTTTAGAATTTTTTTTTCTGGTACTGCAGTCTGGGAGAGATTTTGAGCTCATAAAGAAGATAACTTCATCTCTTTGCAAAATTCTTACCACATGTTGACCTGCCTTCAATCAAAATGCACTGGGCTCTTGATGAATGAGAACTTGGGAAAGGAGAAATGTCTCTGAGTTCTACTTCTGTCTTCAGAATAGTGTCACTCTATGAGAAGAGTCATTTGCCCCAGTGAAATGTCAAACCCACTCACTGTTCTGGGTATGGTACATTCTGTGTAGGCTGCAGGAGGGAACCATCCATGAATAATAATGCTCAGAGGAGGAGATGACTGTTGCTCTTCCCACACCTACCACCTCCAACCTTGGCTCTGCTCGCTGCAGTGAGATGTGTACCTAAAGTAGAGCCTGGTGTATGTAAGCTTGTTCTGCATCTGAAGGCAGGAAACCAGCTGGCAAACCAGGGGTTGTATCTGCAACCACAGTAGTGGTCTTGGGTTTAAGGCAGTATATTCTCAACCCCCTTTCCTATTTTCTAGTGAGCATTTGAATTTTTGTTTGCCACAGCTGGGAGATGGCTAGATATATCTGGACCTGTAGAGTCTAATCCAGGGATGCTTATCAGTATAAGTTAGGCAAATCACACCTGCAATAATACTTATACAGAGAAAGCTGTTCACAGGAGTCATTCCCTTTATATGTGGTCTACCTAGTTATCTTGACTATTTCCCCTGCCTAGAGATAGTGTCTCCTTAAATGCATTTTACACAGGTTAGCAGAATACCTCAGCCAATATGTGTAGCATTTTCCCATGCTTCTTCTATAGGACTTTTGAGGTGGTTTACAGTGATGATTATGTTGTTGATTTGTATGTTTGCATGTGAGTATTGGTGATGATGCTGGTTAAGTTAATTTTAACTGGCAACTTGACCCAATATAGTTATACCTGAGAAAGGAGTCTCAGTTGAGGCTCTGCCGTAGAGTGAGTTGTGGGCATGTCTATGGAGGATTGCCTTTTTTTTTTAAACCTCTTTACAGTCTAGGTCCTTTATTTCTTTTTGTACATTAAGCCAGGACCCCACAGGGAAAGGGCTGCAGCAGCTCAGGCTGCTTTGTTAGACCTCACAAAATGTGGTTCTCTGGATGGAGCAGACTGGTGCTTTACTGAACCCAGGCATCCTTCTCTTTGGTTTCCATTTTCTTCTGATCATTCTACTTCTCCCACTTCAAGAAGATGTCTCTGCTCTTAGAGTGTGTTATGTGCTCAGTTCACACACTGAATTATTTGGCAAGAATCCTTGTTTGCTTGCTTGTTTACAGTGAGGCCGTTGCATGGTGGGTGATGCTGTATACTCTTCCTGTTTTGTGGTAGACTCTTCCTGTTTTGCTGTAGCATTCCTTATGGGCATTCCTTTACGAACATTCCCCATTCCCTTGATATCTATACTATCACCCTTCTTGTGGCCTTGCATGTATGGGGCCAAAGGATCTCCTATGTTTTTCTTAAAAAAGCTGGAGGAAATATAGTGGTACCTCCTCCCTTCCCTTTGTGTGGGCATTTTGGTGAGTTTCTAGGAGATGAGTTCTATGGCTGAAAGATGGAGCATTGTCTTAATTGTTGACTGAAGTAAGGGAGTCCAGTCAACTGTGGGTAGCACTATTCTTTTGTACTGTATGAAAAAAATCTGAGTATAAGCCTGCCAGTTTGCCTGCCTGCCTATCTGTTTTCTGCCTGTTGCTTGCCTGCCTACTGCTTGCTTGCCTGCCTACTGCTTGCTTGCCTGCCTACTGCTTGCTTGCCTGCTGCCTGCTGCCTGCCTGCCACCATCCTCTCTAGTTCCTTCCTCACTTCATTGACTATGAAGTCAATTCTTGGTTGGGGGTGATGCTGTGTGGAACAGCAAGCAGGCATGCTTTCACATTCCTGTCATGTGTTTCTACCTTTAATTCCCTCAGTGGTGGACTTAACCGGGAATTGTAAAACAAATAAACCCCTTTTTTCCCCCAAATTCTTCTGCTCACAGCAAAGAAAATGAAGCCAGTGTCGCATGTAGTTTTTACTACACACACACACACACACACACACACACACACACACACACACTAGCTTATTTTTTTTTTTAATTTAATTTAATTTTATTTTTTTAATTTACATTCCAAATCACTTCCCCTTTCCCGTTTCCTCCCTCCCCGAAAGTCCCATAAGCCCCCTTCCCTCCCTCTTTTCTCCGTTCAACCCCCTCTCATTACTCTGTCCTGGCGTTCCCCTACATCCAGTCTTTCCAGGACCAGGGGTCTCTCCTTCCATCTTTTTAGAAATCTATTGATATGCTGATTGTGTCTAGGGTATTCTGAGATTCTGGGTCAATATCCCCTTATCAGTGACTTCATACCATGTGTGATCTTTTGTGATTGGGTTACCTCACTAAGGATGATATTTTCAAGTTCTGACCATTTGCCTAGGAATTTCGTGAATTCATTGTTTTTAATTGCAGAGTAGTATTCCATTGTGTAAATATACCACATCTTCTGAATCCATTCCTCCGTTGAGGGACATCTGGGTTCTTTCCAGCTTCTGGCTATTATAAATAAGGCTGCTATGAATATAGTGGAGCATGTGTCCTTATTGCATGCAGGTAAAGTCTCTGGGTATATGCCCAGGAGTGGTATAGCCGGATCCTCCGGAAGTGTCATAGCTTATTTTTAATATGCTTTTAGCTCAATGGCAGGGCACTTCTAAGCCTCCTGTGGCTAACATGCCCTTACCCTCACTCTCAGCTCAATATGCCCTCACTTAGTTGCCCGGTCAATTTCTCCTTGCTCAGCACCCTAAATCTGCCCTCAGCTTAGCTGCATTTCTAATCTCTGGCTTGCTACCCTAGGCCTAGTTGGGGAAGTAGCCAATGGCCTTCCACCTGAGATCTCACATATCTGATGGCTGTCTCTACCTCCAAAACATGGCGAATCCCCTTCCCTCCTCCTGCATCTCACAGCCTGCCTGTGGGAACCTGGAAGTCCCACCTCTTCCACCCAGCCCTTGGCCACTAGCATCTTTATTGATCAATCAAAAATCAGTTGAGGAACAGGACCTCCACTCTTCACATGCAGATTCCAAAGCATGGGAACCATGCCCTACAAACCAGGACAGTGATGCTTGAACTATTACTATTGTTCTATGTTTTATAATTTTTATATACAATGCCCCATACTTATACAGAATATATATTATTCTCTTTTGTATTATTAGAATGATTAGTATTTAAGTTTATCTGACCACAGTAGTCATGATATTGGTGAATCTGTACACAGGTGGGACATCTCCCCTTCCAGGAGGAATGAGATGAACAAGGAGTAGTTTCTGGAAATGTTGACAACTAAATCTGATGCTAAGGGACTTGGAACTGCTGTCTAGTATAGGCACCAGGAGTAGCATTTTCAAGGCTTGGCAGGAAGAGGCAGCACAGTGTGTTTGGGGGATCAAAAGTAACTTAATATAGCGGGACCACACTTATTGCTCCATTTACAATACCAATTTCACAGCAAGGAGCTTTTCCTTATGTCTTCCAGCAATCAAATATATTATGTAGTTAAAAATTGACTGACATTTTGACTTCCATACTGTAAATGTTCTCTCCTAGTCCCTTGTGACTTACAAGTGGCAATAATGATTATCTGTGTTATTTCAAAATGCAGCTCATGGCCAGATCTCATGCTGAGAACTGATTCTCACTCGCTGAGAGAGCTGAGCCAAACCAAGAGATGCAAGTTCACTTTTAAATAAATACTGGCTTCCAGGTTAAGACCTCATATTCCGTACTCAATTTCATCATGGTAGCTTTTAAAAAAGGTTTTCATATAATCACCTGTAAAACACCCCCCAAAAGATTTAAATTAAATTGTCTGGAGTACATGGCTGTGACTGCCACTCTATCAGGCGAAGGCATCTTGACATCTGTCCATCTCAGTTGCCAGCTGTTGCCTGCAGTTTTGTGATAGGGATTAGAAGTGGTTGAGTCTTTACATTTTTCAGTCTGGAGATGATTCTGTTTGTCTTCCCACATGCTCCCCAAGCCATTTGATTTGAATCAATCTTATTTATGTGGGAAGGAAAATTTTCTGTCTGTCTTTTTCACTTATCCTGTATTTGGCAACGCGTTCTACTTCACTGTGAAGTAAGGTTATGCATATCTATATTAGCACGTTTCGATGTATATTGTGAGGGAAGTCCATAATTCAAAGTTTATATAATACATGTGTAAGTTTCCCCTACAAATAGTTGTTAAGTCAGTGTTGTATGTTCTTTGGTCTATAACTCCACAGGATCTTCCTAATCTCTGATATTATAATATTATTTCCAGTATTTCTTTTTCCTTTTCCTTACCAGATTTTCCAACTTATATAAACCAAAATATATAACTACCTTAAACAGACAATTTTCACAGAAACTTTCTGAATTAATGACATAGAATGTATATGTCAGTTTGGAACCTTATAATAATATTTGTATTATGTTTCCTGTTTAGGATCCTGTTTAGGTTTAAACAAGTAATAACACAAACATGTAACTGGTAACTTGTCCTTGGTTAATGTAGTTATAGTTCTTTATAAAACGTATATAATTCTAGCAAAAATGCTGCAACAGGTTTCTAAGTTGAGGATCCCAAGATTCCTTACCACCCTGATGTCACCTATGAGTGTGACTGAAATGTATTTGGCATGATGGTTAACTTACATTACACAGTACAGTTGACTTTAAGAAATAAAGATGGTCTACATATATGGGACCCAATGACACTAGCACTTTCAGCTTGGCTCCTGAAGTTAGAGAGTTGGCAGGACCAGGACATTTCAATGTGTTCTAAATTCTCTTCTCTTACCTTGAGAATGGAGAGGTCATGTGGCAAGGGCTGCAGGGTCCCTGTATCTGGCAGTGGTTTGTCATGTACAGCAGCAAAGAAGAAAAATTATGATTCTAAGACCCTACAAGTCCAAATTTGACTAGCAGTAAGAGGGTGCTTGGAAGTGCATTTTCTATTGGAGCCTCTAGACAAGTATCCATCCTGACTGATAACTTGATCCCATCCCTGAACACAAACTACAGATGTCTATGTAGGACTTCTGACCTACACAATCGTGTTTGATAAGTGGTTGTGGTTTTAAGTGACTAAACTGGATGTGTTTTGTTACATGCCTGTGGGAAATAGATTCAAGTGTATGTTATAGTAACTGATCAAAAATTCAGTTGCAGGTAAACAGGACTGGGGTTCAGAGCATGCGGACAAGGAAGATTATAGTCCACTGAAGGAACACTCTCAACAAAATCATTTCTAAAGCCTTGACTTCTCAGATTGGGAATCTTTGGAATTTTTATGAAGTTTTATAATTTTAGAGGTTCTTCACTATTTTAAAATGTTTAAGAGTAAACTGTTTATATTATGTTATTTCAAATCAAGTAGTTGAAAATTTCAAAAATGTGATATTACACATTTGTGTCTGTTTCTCTAGGAAATCTGGAATTCAGTGAAAGAAACAACAGGTCTTATTCATACATTTATCCCTATAACCAGCACAGTTTCGGGCATGTTATAGGTGATTAGTAAATATTAGATAGAAAATTGAAATGGAGTGGACTGAATGAACAATCTGTCTAAAGTTCTGGTTACATTCAAAGCAAGTAAACAAGTAGGAATGGCTGTGTTCCAATAAAACTTTATTTTACAAATGGTCAGATTGGCCTATGGGCTATAGTTTGCTGAATTCAAAAATTATCATAGCCTGTAGGCAATTCTGTCATTTAACCACCTTCATGGAACATATGAAAGCTTTTTTTTAAATACATTCTAAATATTTAACAGAGGTGAACAAGGTATACTTCATTCCCAGGGGTGAGGTCTTCTCTACTTCCTGTTCCATTTTTCAGGTTTTTTTCTTCTTTTTCTTTTGTGAGTGATTCTGAATGGAGCAAAGCTAAGCAAATAGGATGTATGCAAATGAATAGCACCCATTGACACCAGATGAAGATAGTTTTTTCTGTAGTGCTAAAATATGACGCTGAATTCTTTAAGTTACATATGATACACTAACTTATGAAAGCATATAAGGGATGGCATATAGCACAGCTCTTCAAATTATATTTGTTTATGAACTTTGGAAGAGTTAGAGGCAAAGCCACAGGCAGGCAGTGAGGAGGAGGGAATGGGGGGACAAAGAGCTTTGCCATCCTTCCATGTTTACATTGTCTTAGACATAGGGTCTTACACGGTCTGTGGGGCCTTGTGATGGCATGTATAAATGTTAGACTTTGGGGGAGTTGAATGTAGAATCATTTTACCAGGGCCATTTAAATCGCTAACTCTTCCCATAGGAATTTATTTTTTCAAAGTTAAGATGTAGGCATTGATTTAGCTATAAGCTTGTGATGTACTTAAGTTAAAATACTTCAGAGTGGTTAATTATCCAGATAAGTGATGGTATAGTTAGGCATAGAAATTTATCAGTATAAATTATATCATAAAAGAATATTTAATGGGATAGAAAAATACCCAGGTGATTTTGTTAATTGACATAAACTATAATGTATATATAAAGAAATGTATCAAAATGTGTGTGTGTGTCTGGAGATTTTAAATCTCCAATCATCATATGTTAGTTAACTTTCTATTGTTGCTATGATGAAATGCCTGGAAAAATCACCTTAAAGGAGGAGAGATTTATTTATTTATTTATTTGGCTATTTATTAATTATTTTATTAATGTTTCCAGGGGTTTTAGGCCATTGTCAGTGGACTCCATTGCTTTTAGGACTGTGGTATCTGGCAGAATACCATTGTGAGTATACCATTGGGAGTGTGTAGTAGAAGCCACTATGTACCTCAGACAGACAGCAAGAAGCGAAGCTCAATGGAGAAGTCCTGGGAGGAAGCAAAGGGCTTGGAACAATTTATCCGTTTCAGTGGCTTCAACAAGGTCCCGCCTTCAAAAGGTACATCACTTCTCAGTGGTAGTGCAGACTGATGGGAGCCATGCCTTTGGTATATACTCTTTGGTGGACATTTTAGGATCATACTGTAAAAGCCAAGCTAATTACATTAGGGTTAGGGTTAGGGTTCATCTCTAAAATGAACATAAGGTCATAGCTCATATTTGGATTCAAATTTCTCAGCAAAGATATACAGCATAGTTGACTCATGAACAATTATTGTTTGAGACTAAATATAAGAATTTAAACCCTAAAACCTATCAATTCTTTTAAGTCTAAAGCAAAGAACTTGGGGAGCAGGTGCTGGACTAATTTATAGAATCTCTATCTAAATTTACATATAGCAAAGCTTAGTCTTGGTAGTTTGTATTTTTATGGGTTTTAACAAAAGCTTGCAGTTGTGTGGTCCCATTCATCATTGTGCTACAAGACAGCTCTGTTACCTCAGAAAATTCCAATATGCTGCTCTCTTCCTAGTCAGTTCCTGCCCCCACCTCTGACAAGTGTTCATTTATCCCCCTGTTCCTGTGATTTTTACCTTTCCCAAAACACCATGGAACTGGAGCCAGGCAGTGTAATGTGCATCTCTTGTGTCTGGTTTCTTCCACTTTGCACAGTGCCTTTGAGGTTCCTTAATCCTAGAGGTATCAATAGTTCATTCTAAAACTACTACTTTTAGAGGTAATGTTGTAGATGACCTCATTATTTGAACATGTTTCCAAGTCATAATCTCATAACCATGAAAGTATTTGACCCATGAAGTTGCCTTGAAGCCATACTTGTCACGGGCCAGTATATTGGCAGTGAAGAAGATGAGGAGGTAAGGAGTCTGAGAGCCAGAAAACCAGTGTTTTGTCCAATGCATGTGGCAGAAATAAGGAGAGAATTCAGAGCCTTTGATGCTAAACAGGTTATTCTGGAAGTGAGATAGGTGGGAGGCTAACTAAAAAGTTGTCAAGGGGAAAGATGAGACGTGCTTGTGTGTATGTGCATGTGAATTGCAAGTGTCAAAGAGGCACGAAACAGATTTGAGAATGAAAAGAAACCAGTGCTTGCTTTATGTTTAAAATGAGAAGGGTGTCTGCTCATTGTTTTTGCCATTTGCAGTGTGTGTGTGTGTGTGTGTGTGTGTGTGTGTGTGTGTGTGTGCGCGTTCCTCTCCATTTTCTAGATTTTACAGTAAAGGGTATCTAGAGAGTGGTGCCTGGGGGTAGACACTGCTTTCTCCTGGGATCAGATATATGGAACTGTCCAAAACTTAGAGGTATGAGTTCAACTTGTTGAGTATAGAGGTATTGAGCTTTCCCTGAAACCTGAGCTTTTTCATTCTTTGTTACTTATCCTTTATTTCTTGCTAAATAAAGTACTTTATTTTAAAGTAATTTACAGATAAATATGCATTAAGCTTTTTTGAGCAAAGAAATGATATAACTTTTCTCATTTAAAAAATCAGATTAGGTCTTTGAAATAGAATCTTATGAATTTATATGACATTTATCTATTTTTATAGAGTAGTGAACAAATTAAATATTTAACCTTAACATGAAAATTCATATTTATGGTTTATAATGTAAAATTTAGGGGAAAAAAGAATGAAGCATTTATTTTCTCACTTAACTTGGTCATAGTAATGACTTATTTTACTCTTTCATATATCAGCTAATTGTATTCTGTATTATTTTAAACCTCCCTCTCAAAATATGTTTATAGACATTGGCTGAATGTCACAGATGCAGAACTTAGTTAAACACCCAGGGTAATTCATATATTTGTCTATTTACAGAAACTTTAACTTAATCCTCTAGTAAACATGACACTTGTAAGTAAATACAAGTTATTTGTCATGTTCAAATCTAAACTCTTAGAAAGTGTAATTATTGAGGAACCATAATTGAGCTTTTGGCTTGGAATTTCATTTCCATTCGTAATTCAAACATTTGTTGTACATTTCTCTGTGGCTTATACATTTTTTCATTTCAATGCCACAAGACCTTTATTTAGAATTTTAAGCTAAACATTTTTTTCTTTGAATACTTCATCTTTTAATCTATCTTTTGATGTTTTTATAGTCTCTATAATCAAGGATGTGGGAACCAAGCAGACTGAGCTAGATGTTATAGTAGTTGATGAACTAGTTTATTGTTAGATAAGTCACCTAGTTACAGTGTCAGCATGGATTAATGCGGAGCAAGGAGACAGAAAAATTCTATAGTGCTTACATAATTAATAATTCCAGATAAGGAAAACAACCAAGGCACCCTCCCAGTGCCAAACTGCAGGGACATCATGAATATCAATTGTAGCAACTGAAATTGCCTTATAGCCCACAGGAGGTGCTAATTTGCTCAGACATCTTTTGGCAAACTCCTGTGTAGCATCTGCTTGTTCCAATTGTTATTTATAAGCAGTAGTGCCTGCAGCTCATGAGATATCTTTCTGGACCTGCCTCTTCCTAACTGGAAATAAGGGCTTGAGGAATATAGAAGATGTCAGTAGCAACAAGCAACTCAAATTCCTCAAGATAAAGACCATGGCTGGGAAGAATTGAGCAGGCAAGTGAAGATTACTGACTCGGCATTAATAATAAATTTACAAGACTGCAGAACAAATCATGCCAAACCATCTTTATCGTTTTCTAGGTGGATGTGCAAGATTAAAGAAAGGAATTCAATAGCAGTAATATCTGGAATTGAGTAAATCATCTAATTCTGTGTCTCCACAAATCTTTGGGGGCAGTGGGGTGGGGGAAGGGCAGATGGAGACTCACAGTGAGAATTGGCTCTGATTACTGTCATGTGGATTCAATTTAGCTGTTGTAATAAATTACAATGGAACAAGGTCCATTGGGATGATGTTGGGATCAATAGAAGGTCAGGCTGTAACATCTCCAGCAGTGGTCTGAAGAATGGATAACACACTTTATTAAGCTTGGCAGGCCAGAAGGCTTTGGAACTGTTGTGGTACACGACCACTGCCATCCATTTTATGAAGTGCCTCTTGGGTATGTGACACCATAGGGTTGCTACATAAAGGCAAAATATGGACAATGGTCTGAGTGATCAACCTGTTTAATAATGATAACCATAAGTCTATAACATATAGAGGACTTAGAGGTCTTCCCTGTATAGCACATAGCCATATTCATGGCTTGCTTCTTTTAATCCCAATGGCAGTCCTTAGAGAGGGCAATGCAGTTGGTTATGATAAGAGGTAGTTGATTTCACTCTTAAACTCTGTGCATGGCTAACTCTATGTGCTCTTAGAGAAAGACTGTGCTCATTTATTTGTTTATCCATTTGACAATTATATTCAGTGTACTAAAGATGGTCCAAGCATAGTAGATTTTCTTTAGCAATTTTAAAAATGGTGAGATCCTGCCTCTGACTGATAGAATTATAAAATAAACACATGGTAAAAATTTTACTTGACTCACTAATCTGTGAGGGAAGAAGAGAGAAATTAAGCTGTGCAATGAGTCTGGCAAGCATTAATAGAGTTAGGAAAATGAAAATGAATGTATTAATGGAAGTACAGTTAGATTCCCCATGGTATGGAGGGAAAGTGAGTAACTTCTATTGGACAGTTCAGAATCTTCACATTTTTAGGTAAGAATTTGTTTCATCGCTATAAAATATTTATAATTTATTAAACTCTGCAGTTGCTCAATGATACTGGGAGACTAGAATCAAATAGTCTAGGAGAATATGATCATAGCCATAGCTTTCTTCTAAAGCCCAACTCTAAAGATGGGTATAAAGATATGTAGTAGCTCCACAGAATTTGATTTAGAATAAGAACTATAGAGAATATGTCTGTCTCGCTGCAGTGTCAGGGTTGATATGATCTGGAATAAGCTAGGTGACAAGTTTCCAGGCATGCCTCTGGATATTCTTTTGAAAGATTATCTTGATTCAGTTAACTGGGGCTATAAGACCCACCCTAAAGGAAGTTGGGTCCACTCCCTGACTTTGGGTCCTAGATTGCATAAAAAGGATAAAAATAGTTAAGCGTGAGGAATCATTGTTCTCTGTTTCATGATTGTCAATGTGATATGACCACTGCCTCAAGACCCTGTGGCCCTGACTTTCCCACTGTGATGGAACCAAAGTAAATCCTTATATACTTAAATTTTTCTGTCAGAATATTTTGTTACAGCTACAGGAAATGTGACTAAAATTGGTACGAGAAATGGGGTTATTTCTGGACAAAATCTGGCTATATGGTTCTCACATGTTGAGAACTGGTTTTAAAGAGAGCCATGGAAGAGTTGGGGATTTTGGAATAGAAAAGCCCTTGGATGCTGTAACCAGAGCTGATTAGCCCATTCTGAAGGGAAACTGGGAGAAAGGAATGGTGAAAGATACTTGAGCTGTAGATAATGCTTCACTGATGAAGTTTAAGTGCAGAGTCAGGACTCTGTCAGGAGCCAAATTAAGGGCCATTTGTGTGATATTTTGACTAATAATCTGTCTTCACTCTGTCTATATCCTGAGCAAATGAGTGAAATTGCATTTAAAGAGAATATGCTAATTTGTTTAACATATAAAATTTAAAGACAGTAGAGTATCAGGCAATTGCCTGGCTACTTTTTACTGCCTTTATCCACTACTACCGTGAAAAAAGAGGAAAATCTTGGGTAGATGCGTGTAGAACACACACACACACACACACACACACACACACACACACACACACACACACCAGTTTGTTATTGAGGAAGAAAAGAAATCGAGCAAATTAAACTTTTAGCCAAGGTGCAAACGATCTGTAACTGCTAAAAAGAAACATCTTGCTCTGCATGGGGAAGACAGGTCAAGTGCCCTGAGATGGAGACCTCATCCATCAAAAGTACCAACTCATCCATCAAAAGTACCAACTGTGAAAATGCAAACTTGTTTGAAGAGAATGAACCTAAACTGAAACAGATACTGCCACTAAAGGGGTGCTTGGCTCCTGAAAGCATCTGCCTATAAAAGTGTTTCCCCAGGGACAGAATACAGAACTGATGCCTCTGTGTTTTTAGGCCACTGGCCCCAACCCAAGATGACAGCAGGAACTGGTAGTGTCATCCATGTGGTACTGGTTTTGCAAGCATGAAAGATGGATGATGGTTGGGGTCATATAGCCTTACACCACAGCTGTTGAGAGCCACATACCCTGAGCAGTGTGTACCAGGTTGAGTTCTCGGAAGGAAGCCAGGAGAACCTCCATGAAGCTGTGAAGGTGAAGCCTGAATTAGAAAGGGAACCAAAGGATGTTCCCGATGCCAGGATCTGGGGGCATCCACGAAGGCAAGCAGCTATCATGGCGTAGCCTGATATCCTGCAGATGGCAGAACTGGGGAAGTGGGGTTATTCAATCCTCTTGGAACCCAGAGTTTTCCATCATGAACACAAGATGTCGGACACAGAGCTGCTGTAGTTGTTGTTTGTTTGTTTTGTTTGTTTTTCTGGTGTCCTTCTGCTGGTTAGCAGTCTTGCTTTGCTCTAATCTTCCTCACTAGCCCATTTTGGAATGAGAATGTTTATTATCTTTTTTTTTCCATTGTATACTGGAAGCATGTAGCTTTTTATCTCAGAGGAGACATGGATGTTGTACTTTAGGCATCACTGAAACTATTAAAGACTGTGGGGAGCTTTGAAGGTTGGGCTGACTATGTTTTTTCTCTATGAGGTCATATGACTAGAGAAAAAGTGGTAGAAGGTTATGGCTTAAATGTTTAGGTGCCAGATTAACAGAGTGTAAAGTTATGAAGGTCAGCGTTGGTTGTCAGCTTGGTGGCATCTGGAATCACTTAGAAGGCCAGCCTGTAGGCACACCTGTGAAGGGTTGTTTAGATTAGGATAGCCTTTAAGCATGCAGGTTAGGGACTATCATGATGAGACTTAAATGGGAAGACCCATCCTAAAGGAACTTGATTTCAACTTGCATAAAAAAGAGAAAGCTAACTGAGCACGAAGATTCACAACTCTCTTCTTCCTGATTATGGATGCTTCCTTAAGCTCCTGCTACCTTTACTTTTGCATTATGTTGAACTATTCCCTCAAATGGTGAGCCAATAAAACCTTTCCTTCCTTATGTATTTGGGGTATTTTGTCATAGCAGAGGGGAAACTTCTAAGATGTTCTCAAAATGCCTCAGAGGTGACTTTCGGGCCATAGCGGAAATTCAAATAATTTTGGACTTAAGTCCCCTTTTTTATGTAGGGAAACTTAAGCCAGAGCCCCTTTAAAGTTGCCAAAAATTACTTGTGTCCTTATCTCAAAGACCCTGGGTTTTAGGAGCATATGGAGGTTCCAGACAAAAATGTCCATGTTAGGAAAGAAGGAACAAATATGTCAATTAAGTTAATCTGGAGAAACAGGTCATGGTACATAGGGATTTAATTTAACAAGTTGGCTTATGTGATTCTGGAGGTCTGATGAGTCCCAAATCTGATGGGGGTATTGACATGTCAAAGATCTAAGGAGAAAAAAAAAGATCTAAGGGTAAATTGGTAAATTGTAGATCCATTCCACATAAGTCTGTTAGAGAACCTGGGAGAGCTGGGAAAGATACTGCAGATTAAATCTGAAGGCTATCTCCTGGAGAATTGACTCTTAGTTTAGTTGGAGAAGGTGAGTCATTTACCTGTATTCGATCAAGCCTTTGTCTGATTGAGTAGGGCTTACCCCATACTGTAGAGATTAATCTCTTTTACTTAAAGGCCACTGACTTAAATGTATGTTCCAACCTCACAACACCCTAATGAAGCATCTTGAAAATTATTTGAGTAAAACATCTGAATCTTGTGATCTACTCAAGTTGACACCTAAAATTAAGTATCGCATCACAGAAGAATTGGGGACTTTACTGAACTGTAGAAGTGATTAGGGATAGTAGCAGGCTGTCTGAGGAGGTACTGACCCTAACCTGAGTGAGGTTTGGTGAATCATGGTATGTAGTTGAAACTTCCAACCTCAGGACTTGCCTAGGACAAGCTGCTCTTGGAGTTAAGTTCACAGGCCACAACCACCAAAGAGATAAACAGGAGTTTGTTTACCTCTTTGTACCCCTGCCTTGTCACTATCTGTGTCTCCCTAAGTGTAAAGAGAAGGCATGGCTACAGAAGGGGTTCATGGAACCTCACCGTGTGAGGGGGCTTTTCCATAACTGAGTTGTTAACTGGAAGCCATCAGATTATCAAGCCTAGGATACCTTGGTGTTGGAATTTATAACCTGAATTAATAATTTGTTGAGCCAGCGCTTTACAGAAAATAAAATTGATAGCATCTCTGCAAGACACCCAGGAATTTAGAAACGGCTTTAGTAGACATTTTCATAATGCAGAGTAGTATGTATTGTTTTTAAATTTCCTTATTTGAATATTTTCCATGGAGTAAAGAATTGAGTCATTTTTACTATTTCAGCTTTAATTTCTACTTCTTTTATGCACCTCACCACCACAACCATGATCTTACCCCGACACTAAGATGTGCACACTGTCAGACAATTGCCTGATCTTTGTCTATTCCAGAGTGGTGGCTCCCTAACATCTCGAAGTGAGAAGGGTCACTTGGTAGTAGTACATGTTATCATTTCAAGGCACTTCCTTAATGGCTTTCCAGACCCGAAAACTCCAGAACTGGCTTTTACAGCCCCACCCCACCCCTTCCATGTAGAGCTGGTTGAAAATGCAGACCATATTGGTGCTTTCCACCCCTGAGTGTCCCAGCTGATGAGAGCACTTGGCCACAGCAGCTGCAGCAATAAATGTTTATTGAGTGAGTCGGAACATGTTCTGTAGCTGTACCAGGCATCCCGAGAGAAGATGAGGAAGACGTTTATGACTGTCCTCACTGCCAGGATTGTTATTTTATTTCTGAGTTATTTCTCAGCTATTCAGTGAGTGGCTGTGTTGTGCCAGGTGCTCTCTCAGGACTTTGCATCTCTGTAGGTGGCTACCTTATCTCCTTCAGGTCTTTGCTCTATTGTAACTTCTCAATGAAGGCCTCCACTTACCTCAGAGGAGTGTAGCTGCTTTCCCTCACTCTACTCTCATCCCAATTCATCCGAAGAGTTCTATTTGGATGTTTGTTTGTTTATTTTACCCAACATTGAACCTTTTCCATACTGTCATCTAGTTCTACAGGGATGGGAATCTTTGAATGTTTTGTGTACTGATGTTTCAGATGTCCACATCAGCACCTTACCATGACCAGGAGTGCCAACAACTAGTGGAATGAACAGTTCATTCTTATCCTCATACCATCTTCCTGTTCGTAAGATGGGTCCTTTTTTATATCTGTAGAATGAAAAAGGTTTGAGGATTTGCAATTGCCATAAACCTAATAGTTCTGAAAATCCAACAGTCCAAAGCGTGACTAAGTAATGGTCCAGGGATACAATGCTGACAGATTAAAGGAAAGGAGGAAGAAGAGGTGAAGGGTGTTATGGGAAGTGCTACTATACAGGTGCTGAGCTTTAGTCATGCAAGATGAAGTCTCCATGGATAACTGCCTGTCACCGGGTACATTAAGTAGAATGGACTTGAAGCCTCTGAAATGAACACTTTAGGTGGTTTAGATGGTAAATTTATTAACATTTATATTCTGGTCCAATTGAAATTTAAATAAAATCAAAGATAAAATGTATTAGGATTTAGTTGGCACTGTTCATGGTGTATATGTGGGAGGAAAAAGAGAAGAAAAATAAAGAATTGTCTCAGGGCAGTAGGATTAAGGAAATAACTAGAGTCAAATTTTGGCTTTTTTCTTTCTCATTTGTGGTTTAACCCAATTCCTTAGCCCTGACAGCTCTCTCATTCCTGGTCTCTGTGATGAGCTCTGTGAACTCTTGTAGTGCCTGCCCTATAAAGAATCTTTGGATTGGCCAGAATGAGTAAAGAGGGATGGCTATTACTGCATCTCCCCCCTCCTCTTTTTTTTTTTAAAAAGGGAATCCCTAATCAAATGACCAGGGATGCACCACTTCCTCACTAGACCCTTAACACATCTCTTATTTTATCTTATAAAGCAAAGAGAGGAGGATTTAGAGTCTGCTTTCACGAAGCCCTTGGAATAGCACGTGCCACAACGTCCATTCATCTTTTAGTCAGAAATGCTGAAGAAGGACCAATGATTGCTAGTCTTTAGTCTCACCTCTTGAAAGATAATACCCTCTCATACTTATTCCATGTCTGCGTGACACTAGGTGACTCCAGCTCTCCTAGTTACGATGCCTAGATTAGAAACAGATTTATTGCAGGTCAGCCTCAAGCCCATGACCTGATCTGGGTTGTTAATTTGCCTTCCCCCTTCCCCCATCTGACATTCACACTGGGTTGTGACACTTCCTTTCAATTTGGAGCATGGCAAATTGGCCTTCTCTTGTTGCTCAAGTGTGCAAGTGTCCTTTCAATATAAAGGAAACTCTGAAGACCAAATGACATTGTACGTTTTCCATCTGTCATCTTATGAGGATCATCAGAAGTATTTCTGAAGTATTGATCACATTAAATCTTGAGCCCTAGTAGGGACGGGTTTTCCAAAGCATTTGTTTTCAACAAGAAAAAAGGATCATCACATGACAAAGGCCACGTCCCTGGTCTGGGAACACAGGGGTCTGAGGGGTCTTAGGAACACTGCTCAATAAACACCCATTATTACCTTGGAGATAAGTTTTCTGGGAAGATAATGATGCTCAAGCCCTTGTCCTTGCTGTTCCTTACCTGGCCTGTGCCTCCTCCATAGTCCTGTTCACATGATCTCATGCTTACATTATACATTCTATAGCAATAAATGCCTCTGCATTTCTTGAGTGAGGATACACTAACTGCCATCAGCCCATTATAATCTTGTTCTACTCCTGCTGCTAGTGGTATGGAAGTGTGGGCCAGCAGAAGTAAGCAGAATTCTGCCATGGCTTTCAATACTAGTTGGTGCAAGGACAGATGGAGAGATAGGAGACTCAAGTCTGGTGGGTAAAGAAGAAATAGGATAAAGTCACCGCAGAGAGGAGGCTTCCTGCAACTAGGGTGCTACTGCTGGGCACAGGGGCCTCCCGAGAGTGGCAGGTCTGGAAGCCAACTGAGTCACCTCTGCATTTTGTCTCTGTCACCTGTTTCCCTGGACATTATAGTAGGAAAAGTGCTGCCAGAGCTTGAATGAACAGCCTTGATGACTGTAGTCAAATTTTTCTTTGAACATAAAAGCTGTGCTTGTATATCAGAACCAGACATGCTTTTATTTGGCCTTGGATTGCAATAAAATTTACTGATGCTAAAGATAATCAAACCATTTCATTTTCCATGCACTTTATGGTTACCCATTGGGAGGGAAGGCCATTACTCGTGTCACATGCTATTCCGTTTAGAGAGAAAAGTCCCTGTAATTCAAGGATATGGATGCCTGTATCTTCTCCTCCTGCTATTCTCTTCAGCAGGACAACATGCCATCCAGTAGAGGACACAGGAACCAGGTTTGTTGTGTGGAGGCTGTGTTGTGATTCTTGTCATCCCTTGACTGGCTGGTGGAAAGAGGCAATCTGTTTAGCAGTTGTTAATTGATGAGACTTAGTCACTGGGACTGTTGTTTCAAGGTAAGTTTAGTGGGGCTCTAGTAGTTTCTACACACAGGGCCTGTGTCTCTGCCAAGCTTATGAATGGTGTAACCCCATGTTAGCCTCTGCTGCAGCACTGAAGCACAGTGCTTCATATCAAATCTTAATTGCTTTTGCCACAAAAGTACGTACATATAACGGGAGAGCCACGTTGAATGACTAAGTGGAAACTGATAGAGACTACCTAGAACTCACTTATGTATCCCAGGTTGGCCTTTCACTCATGGTTATCCACCTGTATCGACTTCCTGAGTTCTAGGCTTATAAGTGTGAGGCTCCCCACTTGATTAAAAATTGACATATCCTGAAAACAAGGCTTTGGGTTGTCCTGGAGCAGTTTTTCTTGCTGACTTAAATATTGAAAAAGATATTTTATTTTAAAAAATAAATGGCTATTCGAGAAAGAAATAACCCTTAAGTAATCAAGCCATGTTTCAAGCCAGTGCCTCACTAGTTGTGTAAAACGGCTCTATTGTTTTGTTGTAGTAAGCCTTAGTTTTCTAATGAACAGAGTAAGAACACAGAATACCATTTGCATAGAATTGTTAAGAATATGAAATAGCATAGTGGTTGTTGAAAACATCTGTCAGGAAGGAATTCCTAGCTAGTAGAGAACATGGGCCATAATAAACTTTTAATACACTGTGGGCCTGTGTACCAGAAGCTTCCTGCAGAGATCTCTAGCCCGGCTGGTTGCAAGAGTTCCGACCGAGGGAAGAGGGTGTGAGCAGAGGGGGAAAAGTCACTCCAGCAGCTTTCTGCTGTGCTGCAGTTGGCTTTACCTCTGTCTCTGCCATCTTGGTTACTCCACATCACCCTGTGCTGAGTCAGGTTGGGCTGGACTGACCAGAGGCCATCCAGACGGAGAGGAGTGTAGCAGAGCTGCGGGTGGTGTTTCTGGAGAGTAGACCTCTTCTCAAGTGGTACAGCTCTTATTACAGAAGCTTCAGATGACGGAGTAGTTCTCGCACACCTTTAATAGCAACTATAGGATTCTTGATAGGATTTATATACAGTTTGGGGGTGTTTCAGGGTTTGACAACAGGTACTTCTCATTGGCTTGGGCTGAGAGCTTGGGGGAATCTTACCTGCATGTGGGAAGGCTTGGTGCTCCTCCTATGTGACTGATAGCCACACACCTCTCTGTGGAGGGGTTTTTGGGAGTGCTGTAGCTGTGACAGGAGCCAGGGGCCCAAGGGGCGTTGCCAAACACCTGCCATCCCAAGCAGGTGAGAAGTACCCACCAGGTCTCCAGGATTCAAAGCCAGAGCTCGACCTAGGTCCAGGCTGTCAGTGCTCAGCTCGCCTCTGCACGATGCACAGCAGCGATCGGATTATATCTCCTGTACAGATGAATGTTTTACCTGCTTATCTCTAAATAAAATTGGATGTAGTCATTTGAATCAGAGTGGCTCTAAAAATTTTTTTAATCACCAAACTCAAATTTCCCTGGTTTTAAAATAAGTTCTAATGTGTATGGGCATTTTGTCTAAATATATAACTGTATACCATGTACATGCCTGGTGCCAACAGCATCCAAAAGAGAGAATTGGATTCCCTGAAACTGGTATTATAAGAGTTGTGAGCCTCTATGTGTGTGTTGGAAATTGAACCTGGGTATTCTAGAAGAGTAGCCTGTGCTCTTAACCACAGAGCCATCTCCAGATTCCTTTCTGTTTAACAGTGTTTATGTGTTCTTATTCCACTCAGAGCAGACCTGTCACTCTGGGTCACGAGTATGTACAGATCTGAGATTTCTTTTCAAACACTACCCAATATCCTACGACAAACAACCTAGAATTTGAACACTGTACACAATTTTATTGAAAAGATGAAGTTGTATTTTTTTATTCTGTTTTTCCAAAGAGTATTTAGCCTTAATCCAAAACCCCAACTGAATATAGTTATTGCCCTATAGCCAATAGCCATTAGGCCATTTACCTTACCAGGAACCTGAAGTAGGGGTACCCAGATGATTTCAAGGTCTCAGCTGATCAGAGAGGAGCTGTGAGCTGTAGCTAGCCACATGCTGACATTTCCCACGGCAGCTTTAAGGAGTAGCCTCTTTATTGCCTGAAATTCAGAAGGGAGGAGTATAAACCACTCTGATATCTTTGAAGTGTTGTTTTAAAGAGTCATCATGGGTAATTTTTGCTAAAACTCATGACACATGTTACCACCATGCATTGAGATGGGATTTTATTCTTTTGTAGATATATGTTATTCCATTTAATCCTTTCCAAATCTGGTGACATCATTAGGACAGTGAGCATCATGCCCATATCGTGGATGAGGAAATGAAGCCTAGAAACTGTCAAAGATTTTATGAGGCCAACAGTGAAGTAGACTCCATGGTAACAAGTTTACAGTAAAGTTCACCTTGTTAGTGTGCATTCTACACTTTTAAACTAATGTTTAGATCAACCTGTAGTCCAGATTTATAATCTCATCATCCTATTGTTACTGTCTGATCATTGACAACCATTGATCTGTTGCTTCACCCTCACAGTTGTGCCTTTTATAGACTGTCTTGTAGATACACACTTAGTATTTTGGGTCTAGCTTCCTTTGCATGGCATAAGGTATCTGAGGCTCATCATGCTACTGTAGGAATTGGTGGTCTGCTGTTTTTCATTTCTGACCAGACATCCATGGCGTAGATGAACTGCAATTGCTTGTCCTTTCCTGTGTTAACATACAGTCATTGTCATGGGGCACACCCCTTAACAGTCATCTTCCTGTATCATTCTGTAGCCCCCCCTTCAGGCTATTGGTGGTTTTGACTTTCTCTGTCATAATTCTCTCCCAGCATCCTTACTATTATTAACCATGAGTGAGTCATGCCCTGTGTCTCATTGTAGTTGTCATTTTCTGCAGAAATCTTTCCTGACTCCACAAGAATGATAGCTCTATATTTATATGGAACATCACACTGCATCTTTGTTATTTGTGATGATTAAACTTAGTTGTCCATTTGATGTGATAAATAATCACCTACCTGGTGGACCTCTGGGAATGATTGTGAGGGGTTGATACAATGTGACCAGCTGTCCTAAGCTCTCCCAGCTGTGACTTCATTGTCATAGTGGACTATACCCTCAAACTAGGCACCAGACCCTTTAATCCCCTAAATGACTTTTGTCTAGGTATTTTATCACAATGGAGAGAGTAACGAAGACACTGTCTCTAGGTAAGTTTCTTTCAATCAGGGCTGTGTGGCTTACTGCTGTCACAGTTCCTAGCTGTGTCCTGCTCTGGGCTGAGACCTGTCCATTAAATAAGACTGGCTGGAGGGGCAACATCATCAGCCTTCCAGGTGACAGAGTAAGACATGGAATGGTCAGTTGAAAAAGTAGCTTGGTGTTCTTGTCTGTCCTGGGGAGGCTTACTCTCTCTTAGGCTGATATACTTGGTCATATAAGATGCAACTACAGCATTGGGAGGCTCTCGGATTCTTTGTTGAATAATATCTCAAGTGTTCCCCTGTTCACCCTTGGAAGAAATCTTGAAGGCCCCCTAGAGAGAGAGAGCCTCAGCTTTTCAGAAGCTCCCGCAAATGCTTGTTGCCCCCGTATCTTCCAGAATTTGTTTCATACTGAGAGTCTCTTATGGGGCATGTTCTGTCTGCTTGGATCTACAATCAAGAACATATCTGTAAAACATACCACATACATTCTATAGACACTCAACAGTGAGCTAAACGAACAAGGAAGTAAAGGTCAGAATAAGCAAATACTTCAGCATTGCTGAGATTTCAATCATGGTATTAGAGACTAAAAGTGTCGCCCCCAGAGATGGAGAGCTGTGCGATCTGTGCCTGTGAAGCCTCTAGCTCAGTGGTTCTCAACATTAAATAATGGCAGCTTTGGGGCCGAATGACCCTTTCACAGGCGTCACATAGCAGATATTCTGCATAGCAGATATTTACATTATAATTCATGACAGTAACAGAACGACAGTTATGAAACAACAACGATATAATTTTACGGTTGGGGGTCACTGCAACATGAGGAACAAACTGCATGAAAAGGTCTCAGCAGTAAGACAGTTGAGAGCCACAGGTCTAGCTGTTCTCCTGTCTTTTCTGCCTCTGTGGCTGGGAGGCCAAAGGTTTTCCTGCTGATTCTTTATCCACCTCTCTGCTCAGTTGCCCCCTTTCTTGCCGAGCACCAGTTGCACACAGCTTAACTCCAATCCCCAGTATTCCACTGACCTGATTGGTTTTTCCATAACACTTGGTACTTAATAAGTTTACTGGTACTAAACTACACCATGTTTAGTCTCCAAAAGATTTGGATTCAACTCTCCCTTTTCCACCTGGCAATGGCAACTCTTGTCTGTAAAACAGATCACATCACCAAATGAGAGGCTCCTTAGGAGGATTAAGTCAGCAAGCAGAGTACTTAACATGGGGAAACCCTTTCAGAATGCATTAAGTGCTCCTTGCCCATAGCTCCTTTCCCCTTCCCCTGTCTTCCCTGTAAGAAGGAGACTGAGGCAGAGTGGGGATTTCAGAGAAGGCGCTTAAGGCTCAGCATTTAGATTAAGATAAGTATGGAGAACAGTTTTAACCTGTTTATCTGAATCTCCTTAAACACATTTTTTCCCTCCTTTCCTCTCTTTGGTTTTTCCTTTCTTTCTTCCTTCCTTCTGCCCATCTCCATTTTTACTTGCTGTTCTTAATTTTTTTTTTAAAGAAAATTACCATGACAGTACATTTATAGGACCAAACAGGGCTACACCTCCCCACCCCACCCCTGCCCCCAGTTGGAGGACTGTAGCTTGGTTTTCTTGGTATTCTGCTATATCTTAGGCCTATGCTATGGAACCAACTTCTCTTTTGGTGGGTACAGTTCTACATCTGCCACTGATTTTGTGTGCAGATGGGCTCGGACAGAAATAATTAGCCACTTGCCCCTTTTGGTGAGGGTGCAACTGGCCTCTCTCGCCAGCAATTACTGAGCCAAGTAAAAGAAGAAGCCTAGTGGGAGAGACTTGTGGAAAGTTAGGCACCAGAGCAGGATTCTCTAGTTTTAGAAAGTTACAGCTAACTTTTTTTCTTACACACACACACGCACACAAAGTGGATTTGAAAGTATGCTTTGGAAGAGATGGGCACCCTTTTCAGGGTGTCAGTACCTTGGCTACTGGCCATTTCCTCCTCAATTTTCTTCTAAAGGTTTATTTCAATATGCTGTGTGTTTTGAATGCTGCCTTTGGCTTCACGGCTCAATCATGCTACACATTAAGCCAATGTCTACAAACCCTGATCTATTCTCTGGAAAGAGACTTCTGTGTCTTAGCAGCATCAACTTCCCACATTTCGTGCTTTTGCAAAATATGATGTAATGACTTGCCATGTGACACCTTTGGATCCATATGGATTTGAATAATTTTCCTACGGTGTGGTCTGATTAAGACAGCGTCCAGGGGTATTAGGGAACTTGAGTGACTGTTAACGAATCAAGCTGCTGATTGCCCTCCTCAACCATCTATCCCTGGGATTCAGAAATTGTACATGGCGAAGCTGCCTTGGACAATAAAAGAGCAAAACACATTCTGGCTCTTAATAGGAAACAAAAGTGCATAAACAAAAGCAGACTGCTTCTTTAAATATCCAATTGCACAACAGGACTGGTCTCCCAGGGAAGCGTAAGGAGCCTGTGTTTAATTGGGAAAAGAAGCTGGGTTTGTGTTTTCTTCAGTTGTCAGTCTAGCAGATGAGATTGGAGTCTTGACACTTAGCAGAAGACAGACTCCTTTCCATTAGCCAAATGAATGTAGGGCCTGCATCATTATTGGACTTTGTAAATTCTGCCTGTGCTGTAATCAGACCTCTCCAATGCAGCTGGTGACTGCTGGGAAGAGTGAGGGACATCAAGCTTGAAAGCAAGAAAGTAAAAGCCTTTCTTAACCATTTCAGCTCATCCGCCCAGTCCCAGTTTAGACCCCAGGCCCTTGTTATGGGAATTTAAGATGCAGAGTTTCTTTCATTTACACTGAAGCCTCTAGAATTTACCTGATCTGTGCTCCTTTATGGGAATCTGTTAGGTCTTCAGTCTTTTTATTTCCAATGAGTTCCAAGCAGAGATAGGTCATATGTAGAGTAATTATAAGTAACCAGTGACTTCCCATTGAAGGATCCTTTAAGGGAGATGAGTTCTTCTCAGATCCTGAACATATCAGAATGTGCACATAATCAATGCAAACACTCCCAATGCCTGTGCTGTTTTTTGAGTGGACATGTAGGTAGAGAGACCCATTTCCTCTCCAATGCACTGGCCTGGCCTGGATCCTTATGTGTATGGTGTATGTGTATGTAGGAGCTGTGATGTATATTGACTAAAACTTATGGAATAATGCTTTTGGGTTCTTAGACCTTAAAAAATATATAAGCTCAATTGCTAGATGCTATGGAGAATATTGTTTCTTTAGTGTTTTAAAGAAGGTAATGGTTAGGGGAGAAATAGGTTGTCACTATTATCTTCTTCATTTGCTGTACAAATGCTTGCTTGGGTTCCAATGCTTGAGAAAATCTACTAGATTAAATCACACATCAAACTAATTCACCAGGCAGATTTCAACTGCCCTTCTCCCTGAACCATGAGTGACTCTGGTCCTGGGCTCAAGCATCTCAGAACCAGCTATCTAAATCATTCTCATATGCTAGCAAACTGGAAGCTACAGCATTATGGATATTTTAATCCTTTAATAGTTGAATATAAACACACATATCTGTATGTGTATTTGCTGATGTAAGATTTGTCACAACAGAATGGATGATTGAAGTAGGAGACCCTGCTGGGGTCTCTGGCTGTTTCCAGGTGTGTAAACATTTGCATGTTGCTCCCTTTTAGAGGATGCTGAATTACTGTCTTGTGATCTGTCTGCTCGGTCCTTTGTTTCAGTGAAGACTATCACACAAGACCCCTGGTCCTGGAAAGACTGGATGTAGGGGAACGCCAGGACAGAGTAATGAGAGGGGGTTGAACGGAGAAAAGAGGGAGGGAAGGGGGCTTATGGGACTTTCGGGGAGGGAGGAAACGGGAAAGGGGAAGTGATTTGGAATGTAAATTAAAAAAATAAAATAAAATTAAATTAAAAAAAAAAAAAAAAAAAAGAAAGCAATGCAGCCATTGGTAAGGTGCCTGTGCTCTGGTGAGCAGCCTCTCATTGATGCTGTTCAGCACTCCTAGTGAAACTCATGTGGTGCCTCATGCAAACAGCAAAGGCCTGAAAACCAAACCAAAAAGACATGGAAGTAGAGGGGAGGCGAGCTGAGAAGAGGAAGGGAGCAGAGGGAGGGGGAGGGGAACAAGGGAGGGGCCTGGGAGTGAGTATCATCAAACTACATTCTATTCATATGTGAAAATTTCAAAATGAAACCCATTCTTATGCATGATCAACATATACCTACAAATATTCTTGGAATCTCGAGAAGCAGTTTAACCTTAGCTCCATGCCAAAAAAACTTATTTCTAGTAATTATTTCACATTAATTTTCACATAGGATAACTGTTAAAGATTGTCACAGTTACTGGGTAGGCTATGTGTGTGTGTGTGTGTGTGCACATGTGTGTGCATGTTTGTGTGTGTGCGTGTGTGTGTGTGTGTGTGAGAGAGAGAGAGAGAGAGAGAGAGAGAGGAGAGGGAGGACTTCATTCAGAACTATATGTAGGATAATACATCCGGAAGAAAGAAAGGTTTTGGGTATCCAGGAACCAACCATCTTCCCTGTCTGGTAAGACCATTCAAAATTGGGTTTCTCACAGTTTAAGGCTGGGCCCAGACTTACTAAGAGTAGGTAAAAAATAAAATGTATAAATCATAAGAAAATAATACTAAGTTAAAGAACAGATTATGCCCAAATATCTAAGTGGAGACATATCACTACTCATGTATTCTTCTATGTAAGATGAAAATAAAAAGTTAGTTTGCAAGTACTTCCTTCAATTCTTAAATGTCAGTTAATGGGGGACTCTTTTAAAGACGGTGTAGTCTGAAGCACACTTCAATCCCTATATCGCAAAGCTTGGATTACAAACTTAATCATGAGCCGTATTATGAGACAGACTGGCTTCACAGATTGCGTTGATGGTGAAATTCATACAGACTCATTTGTAGTTACATTGTGAGATTGTTCGTATTGGTTTGTTTTGTTTGTTTTTTCCAATCTACCACAAAATACATTCTACAGCCACCAGGACTATTGCCTTGGTGGTTTCTATTTCTTGCATCTGTTATTGTGTTTTGAAATGGAACATTTGCTGTAGGGGACAGAACATTCATTTAGCATGAAGGATATAAACCAATAACAGAATAAATTGTCTGCAAATAATGATCTAGGTTCCTTGACAAAGTGTTCATTTTTTTTTCCAGTCAGATAGTTCTTGTCCTTTCTCTGGGATTATATTGGATTTGAGGAGAAAGGGTCAGGATTTTGTCTATTTAGGAAGTAGATGATTCAAGAATCCAGGATTTGACTGAGTCCTAATTCTGTCTGCCCCCATTTACTCTTACAATAATTTGGTTGACTTTGTGTGTGCATGTGCATGTGCGTGTGTGTGTGTGTGTGTGTGTGTCTGTGTGTGTCTGTGTTTGTGCCTGTGTGTGTGCTTGTGCACACATACACATTCGATAGCACACACATGCATGGGGGGTTTTGAAATTTGATAGCACACACACACATGGGGGCTATTGAAATGATTTTTTAGTAGGCAGTTTCTGCCCTATCAGTGGTTATCCCACTGAGCTTTTGTTAAAGTACATAGTGTTCTTTAAGTTGGAAAACAGTTTCATAAGTATTGAAATGCTTTCATTTTCATTTACATGCACAAATACTTTTAATTTCACACTAGTTCCTCCTCTTATTTTTAAGCTTAAAATGATACATCTTATATTCTTAGTCTTCACTTGTTTTTTAAATGTTTGGCTCTTAAAATTATACAATCTCATTAAAAAGCAAAAACCCATAGAAAGTCCAAATTCAAAGTAATGTAAGCAGGAATAAAATAATTCTCAAAGAAAACCCAAAGTCTTCTACCCCAAAGAATAGAATCAAAATTGGGGAAAGGCATCAACCTGAAGTAATTTAAATGACACAGTTTTATAGCTGTCTTAGCATGACCTTGAGAAAATATTTTCTAAAAGGAATTCTCCCTTAAATAATTCTTTCAGACAAGGTCTTAAAGAGCAAACTCTCTTGAAGTTTTCTCAAGCTGTTTTCTTGGATTCTGCTATTTTCCTGCAAATTCCCGAGGACAGAATATTTGGTTTTAACTTAAGATAATGAAAGTAATTTTCCTTTGAGAACTAAGGTTTCTGTTGGTATTGTAAAGCCTGTCTGCAGGTGAGATTTAATTTAATCCTTTGAGTACTTAAGATGCATTCCTGAGACAGTGGCCAAAAATGTGACAAGATTATCATGTTGTTTATTGACAGTGTGGGGACAAGAAAAGACATTTTTATTCAGAGTCTAATGATTTCTTTAAGTGACCTGAATGTCAATTTTTTAGTTACTAAAATGCATGTTATTTAAACAGTCAAAGATTAGCAGGCACACTGCAGTTATAAAGTTTGTTGCAATTGCATTTTAGTGTAGGGATTAACTAGCAATAAAGCAACCCATAGGAGGCATGCAGTATCTTGTCAACTAAATTTCAAGTTTTAAATAGAACAGACACAAATGTACAAGGGTTCAAAGAGACTCCACCTGGCAGCATCTGAGAAGAAACGACACATTGTGGATAGAGTTCGAATCGTCTATGAATTGTGTGAGATTTTAAAGGGTTTGTTTGACATTTTTTTCTGTATATCCCATTATTTTCTTTTTAATTCTTCTTTTTCTCAGAGTGCTTTGCATATTCTAATTAAGCAGAATCCTTGCTGGTGTTAGATACTATTAAAATAAACAGAAAAGAATTTAAAAATGAAAGCTTTCCAAGCATGGTTGGAATTTACTCCCAATTTGTATGACACATTTAAGCTGTAGACTCTCAGATAAAATTAGTGTCATAAAATCTTTTTAGTCATTTCCTGTTAAACACGTATGCAAATGTACTTTTGCTGTGTACAATGATCCCTTGCATAAACTTTGCCTTTTATTTGAGGGTGGACAAAATATGAAAAAAATGGTGTTTTACACATTAAATTTAATGGACTATCAGGATTTTATGTGGAAAAAAGTAAATCTTTTCATCAGTCCATTCAGTAAAAATGAATTTTGTGACATCAGGGCCTCTCCCTGCTGAGGATGTCTCAAGACCTCCCCTGTTCTCTCTGCAGGGCTGTTAGCCATGGCCAGAGTACCAAAGAGCTTGTCTGCAGTCTGAGTCCTTGAGGGGCTCACCCTAGGAGTACCTCTGGAGGCTGCTCTGGACGGTGTCATTTTATCATTGGACTTTTAACAAATGTTCTATTTTAGAACAATGTGGGGATGTTTTAAAACTTGCCGCTTATTTCATTTTATGTCTAAAGGAAAAATTATACAAAATTCCATACCACTTGAGAACATACTGTCTTGGTTAACATTATAAAATTTGTTTTAAGAAGGAAATCATGAATGCTCTGGAGTACAGAGAAGCGCCATGTGTGGGAAGCAGTTGTCCCCCTTTATTTTCAAATACCTTACTTACCATGGGGTCAGACTATGGACGATAATGTTGGAGACCTTTGAACAATGGTGATGCACCTTGGGGAGCAGTTTCCTTTGTGGTACCTCTGCATCAGCTCTGGTCTCCGCAGAGCGGCAATTGTGCAGTATCTCAAGTATTCCACAGGGTGTCATGATGTGGTTGTTCTCCAGAAAATTGTCTGGGAGGAAGTAATTTGAGCCAAGTTTAACCCAGAGTATTTAAATGGTCACTTTTTTTGGCTTCAGTCAAAGAATATTTACTTTAGACCTACTGTGTGTCAACCCATGATGGAAAATACAAATACAAGTGGTATGATGCAAGTCTTTATTCTGGAATCTTGGACAGCCCAGGACTTCCCATCATAGTGAACTTGTTTGCATATATTTTCCATGGAACTTCCTTCTTGAGAGTGAATCACAGAGTATTTTCTGCAAACCTCTCCTTTGTTCCCCAGCTGGAACCTGACTCTCTTGTTTCTACCCTCTGGTGGCAATGGGTCCTCAACTGTGTTGGTGGCAGGAAGAGGTCTGAGAGCCCAGGTTCTGCCAGGTATCTGAACAGCTAAGGTAAGGTGAAGCAGGAGTTAGGCCTCCCCAGTCAGCAAAAACATGAACCTTCTCTCAACCAGCTTCTTAGATTTATTTCAGTAGTGAGATTTTTAGGAGTAAATGAAATAATCCATTTGTGTAAAAAGCTTTTAGTGGCTTTCAGTTCTAGATAATATAAGTTCCCTAAGTCCTATTAGCTCTGAACTATCTCAGTAATCATAAAAGACTGCAGGCAGGCAGGCAGGCAGGCAGGCGGGCAGACAGCAGGCAGGCGGGCGGTCGGGCGGGCAGGCAGACAGGCAAGAGCTCTGTGGGAACTTCCTGAACAAATCCTAGGGACCACTTGGGTTTTCTTCCTGCACCAGCTTACTGTCCCAGAACCCTGCAACAGAAACTCTGCCAACAGGAAGTGACACAGGGAAGAGAGGAGCAAAGGAGAGAAGGAAGAAGGGAAGGGAATCTCAGTACATTTAGCAATGATGCAGTCAACCCATAAAATGTCATGAGCAAAACCCAGCAGCCCAGCCTGTCTGCCATCATGTCTTGCCTGTTCTAAGTGCTGAGCTCAGGATGCCCATGCCAGCATTGTCAGAAGAGCTCCGACTGAGCACCTATCACTAGCGAGCCTCTCTCCCAGCAGTAGAAGTCAGGCTCCCGTCAAGAAGACCAAAAGATAAGTCACAGACTTGGAACAAATCACTGTAAAGCACACAAGGTAACAAAGGACAGATATGCAGAAGAATATATAGAGTCCCTAAAAGTCAATAGTGAAACAAACTCATCACAAACAATCCATTAAGAAAATGGGATAAAGGCATGAAGTGACATTCCATTGAGGAGGTGCATGTATGAAAACACATTCAAATCACTAACCATGGGAGCAATCAAAGTAAAAGGGCACTAAAATCATTACTAGTAACAACATTGGTGAGACTATAGGGAAACCAGACCATTCTTACATTGAAGAGGTGAAATGTGAAATGTTTAAACTTTAGACCTGTGGGTCAGGACCCCTTTGCAGGTCACATAGCAGATATCCTGGATATCAGATATTTGCATTACAGTTCATAACAGTAGCAAAATTATAGTTACTAAGCAGCAATGAAATGATTTTATGGTTGGGGGAATCACAATAACATAAGGAACTATATTAAAGGGTATAGCATTAGGAAGTCTAAGAATCATTGCTCTAGAGAGTAATTCAATAGTGTTTTACATAATAAAAACAACTTCCATATGATCTAGAAATCATCCTGGGGTAGCATTTATACCAGAGTAGTGAAAACTTCTTTTGAAGATAAAAACCACAAATCTGTATGTGAATGTTCATAGTAAAATACCTGTAATAGCCCAAAATGGAAACAACCTAAATGTCTTTAAACAGATACGTGGTTAAAGAAACTGCCACAGTGACACAATGGAGCACTACTCAGAAATGAATAACAATGGATTATTGAACAGCTTAACAATTTGGATGAATCTCTAGACAGTTATGCTCAGTGCAAGAAGCCAGTCTGAAGACTACATACTTCATGAGTATGTTTATGTTACATTTTCAGAGTCACAAAGTTATAGAAGTGGAGAAAAGTAATAACAGTTAAGTATTTACCAAGTCGTCATGGACGATATCATGTGAGATGTTAGGAGAAAGGAAGGGAGGAGGGATTGAGAATAACATCTGTGTTTTTCTAAAGTGGTCTGTCTGCTGGATCTGCTGGGTCTGCTAGGTCTGGAACAATGATGTTTTCCATAGATATCATAGATATGAGTTGATTGTTTTGTCACCAGAGTCTAGCTTTTGTACTGACTTATGAAGAGTATCTCACTCCAGAAGGTGAGGAGAGTCTATTTGCATTTTCAGCCTCTTTTGCTGTTAGGCTATTGGCTTAATCTTGTCTCTGACTTTGATTTAACTAAATGCACCTGTCAGAGCTGTTGGAATGGGGGAATTTGATGACATTTTCCACTGTGGTGATTGTGAGGTCACATGGTCATAAGTAGTGATGTAATATGGTAGTTGGCCCCACAGTCCAGACACCTGCTGTCCGTTCTCAGTAGTACCATCTCTCCTGGGCCACTTGTGTAGAACTTTAAGCACAGAATTCTGGCCTTTTCATATAATCTTTGGTTTTCTGGTAATTTTGTAAATTTACCTATTACTACTACTACTATTACTATTACTACTACTACTACAACTACTGTTTATTTGATTAAATTTGTCTGGTTGTCTCTGTAGCTCCAGTTAATAACTTTAAACTAACACCCAAGGTATGGATATCAAAATTCTAGAAATATGTCTTAAGAAAAAAAAAAGACTTTTTAGTAATTGAGTTTCAGAATCTCATAAAGTAAAACAGAAAGACACCTTTGGGTAAGCTTTACAAACATAAGCATGCTATAGCATGAGCCTCTACAAAGACCTTACCTGTCACTTTTTAATCTCTTCTTTCTAGAATCCCAGAGCCAAATGAACCCAGCATTCCTTGCTCTGGTCTCTTTATTTAGTCACCACACCTCTTTTCTCTTCCTTAATTTATTCAACAAATGAATGGCCAGAGAAGTTCACTTGTCTTAACTAAGCTTACAGCAGAGTTGCAGAGCTAATCACGTGAAAAGACAGATTGCCTCTCCAGCTTTTGACAAGGCCATCCTAATATGTGTAAAAAGTTCAGAGCGGCAGAGAAGGGGCAGAACTTGTGGGACAGAGAAGGCTTTCTGAAGGATAAAGGGTATGTGTTGGCATTGAAAGGTTTGAGTCAGTGTTGCGTAGGTACAGAGTTAGAATGGGAAGAGGTCTCCATTCTAACTCTGACAGACGAAGGCGGGAAGACGTACAGTCTGTTCCTGGCAGGATGGGTTGTCAAAATGGCAGCCAGTGTAGGGATTGGTGGGAGAGCAAGTGAATTCTCTTTTGTTTGTTTCTTCTGGCAGTACTGGGGAACTTAGGATCTCACTCCTGCTAGACATGTGCTAGCTCCGGCTCTTGGACCATCTCTTGAAGGGCCTCATGCATGACCTTGAGTAGAGTGGAAGCTGATGAAGGATCCTCAGGAGTGAAGTCATAGTCCTATCAATCTGAATCTTGCCTGACTCACTAAGAGTCGAGGACTCTCTCTGATAGAGAGTCTTGGACTGTACAATTTCAGAAGTTAGCTTAACCCATTAAGATCACGGTTGCCATGTGATCCTAGGATCTGAAAGCTGCCATTCCTTGCTTGCTCTCCAAGAATCTGCTCTGAAAGTTCAGCCCTTGTTTCCAGACACAGTATGGTTACTGTTTTGGATGGTTGTGACGAGAAATATCTTTCTTCAATAACTAGTGTGGTATTTCTCAGGTCTGGAGTATACAGACCTATCTCTCAGCTTTGGGGTACAAAGACCTGTCTCTCAGTCTTGGGGTACATAGACCTGTCTCTGTCTTGGGGTACATAGACCTGTCTCTCAGCTTTGGGGTTCAAAGACCTGTCTCTCAGCCTAGGGGTACATAGACCTGTCTCTCAGCCTTGGGGTACATAGAACCTGTTTTCCAGCCTTGGGGTACACAGACCTGTCTTTCAGTCTTGGGGGTGTATAGGCCTGTCTCTCGCTCCAAGAATCACAGTAACCAGTGAGTTCTCTTATGTTCCAAAGTGAATTGAATCTTTGTAACAGGTGAAGTTTCTTAAAAACAGGTTTCTGAGATTCCCAATCCTAACTTTAGTTTTCAGTTTGCTCAATAACCAGTTCTTGCTACTTGAACCTTGAGGAGTTTCGCACTTTCAAGAAATCGATCCCAATCATTTTTTTTTGTAAGTATCATAACAGTTTGAAGCCAAGAGAAAAGTATATAATAATTTTCTAGCAGATAAGAAAATTTTACATTTGCCCGCTTCCTAAAATTTAATTTTCAGAAAGAAGTTACTTTTTGGGAGGTAAAAAGAACATTTCTTCATGTAATAAGACCTTTTAAGAAGTAAAACTTACCTCAAAACTCATTTTAATAACATTGTTTTGTTTTGTAGTTGGGTTGAAATTATCTTTATTTTGTGTATTATCATCAAGAAAAAAAAGCTGGAGGATACAGAAAAATATGGGAAAAAATAAAATTTACTTTACTGCCAAAAAATTCTTAGTGAAATACATATACTTTATATGTATATATATATATATATATATATATTATGCTATATATACACATATATAGCATATACATATATTACTCTATGGAGGAATTTCATTTTTACCAAGTTAATTTTGCATTATTTTATATTATGCCTTTTCGTCTTCAGATTCTAAAGTTTCCTTTAATTTGCAATTGGGATTAAAATTGGGATTTTAAGTACTTTCATATCAATTCCATTGTATATAACTTGATGCGACTTGTCTATTTTGTATTATTCTACAAAATACCAAGGATGGCTCCTTCTGTACAACAGGGAAAATAGTTTTAGTTCTGGATGCTTAACAGCATTGCAGCAGCAGCAGCAGCTTCTCACGGCATTATAATGGCTGCAGCACAGTGCATGGCAGGTGGCATTATAATGGGGCAATGTGACCCTGCGTAGTCACTTAGCGACAGGTGACTGGAAGGGGAACAGGCTTGCTTTGTGATAGCAAACCACTCTTGGTAGAATGAATTGAGTCCAATGAGATGAATTCCACCCAATGAGGATGAACATAATCTACTCATGAGGGTAGAGCCTCCATGATGTCACCACCTTTCATCTTCAGTGCACTGAGGATCCAGCTTCCAGAAGGACCTTTGGGGGGACACGAACAATTATTTTTGCTCATCATTTATAGTGTTTATTCATTTTTATTTGTATAGTTGTTATTTTATATTATTTAACTGCATTTATTTGTGTGTTAGTGTATGTGTGTAGACATACCTGTGTCACGCATGTGACATGAGGTCCATATACCTCCATGTGTGGAGGTAAATGGAAAACTTGCAGGAGTTAATTCACTTCTTCTACTATGTGGGACCTGGGAATTGAACTAACTAAGGTTGTCAGACTTGGTGGAATATGCCTTTATGTCCTGATCAGTCTCATCATCTGTGATATATCACACACACACACACACACACACATATATATCTCACACACACACACCACACACACACATATATCTCACATACACACATGCACACACACATCACACACACACACATATATCTCACATACACACACGCACACACACACACACATCTCACACACACATCACATATATATGTATATATATATGTATATATATATATACATATATATATTACACATCATTATCATCTCACTAACTAGGTTTTAAGGATTTCCTTTGAGATATATATATATATATATGTATGTATATGTGTGTGTGTGTGTGTGTGTGTGTCTGTCTGTCTGTCTGTCTCTGCGAGTGTAGACCAGAAGAGGACATCTGATCCTCTGGAGCTGGTTTTAAGCCACCTGACCTGGGTGCTGCGAGCTGAACTAGGATCCTCTCCGAGAGCAGCAAGTACTTTTAACTGCTGTACTCTACCCCCAACCTGCCCCAGTACCGCCAAGGGTCATATTTAAAAAAAAAAATAAAAAGCAAAAAAAGCCCTACTTGGTTTGAAACTTTAAGCAGGAGATTGTTGGAATTTCCAACAGTAAAAACCAGAAATTCTGTTCTACCACTTGCCTCCAAGACCATGTCTCTCCTGTGATTTTTACTTCTGGAACTACTTAGTTGTTCTTTGTTTGTGTGTTGTTGTTTTAATTTTTTGTAAAAGTTATAAAGAGACTCTTCTTCATTCTGTTCTGTTCTTTGTAGCCTCTTAGGTGTCCTTTTATAAAAACTGTGTATGTGGAGGCAATGGCACGTCTATGGAGGTCAAAGGGCAGCCTCAAGTATCTATCTTTGCCTTCCACCTTGAGACTGTCCTCTGTTGTTAGCCACTGTGTACATCAGGCTATCTGACCCAGAAGTGTCTGGGAATTCTCTTGTCTCTGCCTCCCATCTTGCTATTGGTGCATTGGGATTACAGGAATGTACCACATCTACCTTTACATGAGTTCTGGGAATCTGACTTCAGATCCTCACATATAGGCAGCAATCTCTTTCCGAGACCAAACCATCTCCCTAGTCCAAGACCATTCTTGAAATGTTTGTACGGTATTTTTTTTAAAGGTGGTATGCTCTTTGATATAAATGTTTACCCTAGTCTAAATCTGTCTGTCCTTTTGCCTAAAGTATCATTACTTCTATTAGCTCAGATGCATTGAAACACTGGGAAAGTCCATCAGCCCAGTCCAGGTCCCATCACCTCAGGTGTAGATGCTTCATTCCTTTCTCTTTAGAACAACATTATGTTTTGCTTTGGAACAGTGTTCACTCTGTAGCATGGGCTGATCTGGAACTTACTGTATGGTCCAGGCTATCCTCAACCTCTGAGAGCCTTCCTGCTCTAAGCCTCCAAATTCTCAGAATCATAGCACAACTCACCATACCTGAATTCATCACTGCTGGATGATGCTATAGTGGTATCTTATTTGCCATCTGTCCATTTCCGTGACTACTGACATCATCTACCTGGCCATTCCAGATTCCAAGGAGTCAAGTAATCTCCCAAGTTGCTCGAGCAGCACAATGTGAAGCGTGTATTTGGAATGAGTCCCTGAGAAAGCTGGGTGCAGAATACAAATATTTTGAATGGACTTATCACAGAGCTGTACTGCTTCATTTCCCTGTCATTTAAAAACCCTTAATATGAATAAATTGTTTGTATAGCGAGCTTAAGAAAACCTTAGATAAGAAATACATGGTTTGAAAGCAGAGACTAAAAACATGAATGATAGTGGACGCGATGCCTAGGAGAAGGTCCTTGCTGCTGCTGCCAGGCAGACCTTATAATCGGCTGTTTTCTATGTTTATTTCGGGAGGCAGATACTGCATAAAGTACCTGGTTGGCTGCCAGCATCTGACTTAGTTGCCAAATGGAGTGTTTAGTCCTTGTTGCATATGACTTATATCACAAGTTCTTCCCATTAACAGTCTGCTGGTGATAACCTACTTGGCTTCCATGCAATCACTTTGAAACAGCCACTTGACAGTGTTTGGTATATCACAACGTTTCTTGCTGGATAAAAGGACTGAGTGGATGGCTGTGTGGGCTTTGCCTAGTAAAGAATGGGCACCCACTCAGTGTCTGCCCAGTGAATGAATTAATCCTGGGGGAACGTTCTTCTGTTTCACTATGGCAAGGTCTATGGACTTGAGCCTTAAAAGTGTGGTTAAATGGGTAAAAACAGAGAAATAATGGTATTTAAATGACTAGGGGGTCTTGTATTTGTATGGAGAGTGTTCTGCTTGTGAATAGAAAATTGCAATTAATGGATTAAGTTCCCAAATTTTTCTTGATTCTAAGTCAAATGTAATCTCAATAATACAGATGCGATGATACCCATGTATCAGGTCTTAAAAAAAAAAAAGAGATGTCTTCACGAATCTTGGCTTTCGTTACATAGAAAATGTGTATTGAATATGTCAATCTTTATTTTCAGATTGAAAACTTGCAAGAACAACTTAGGGATAAGGACAAACAACTGACCAACCTGAAAGACAGAGTGAAGTCCCTGCAGACAGACTCCAGCAACACTGACACAGCTCTGGCCACGCTGGAGGAGGCCTTGTCGGAAAAGGTGAGCTTAGCACCCTAAGCAGGGACTCAGGCTTTAGAGCAACACACGGGGAGGAGTCAATCCACATAGGTGCAATTACACCTGAGTTTCCCTGTCCCCACACTACCCCTAGTCCCAGCTTGTCCTCAGACTTCCATGTTAGCCAGGAGACTGGGCACACTGCAGGCATCTTCTTGAAACTGAAAAACAGTGTCATCCTTGACTGTCTGATAAAGGATCCACTAACTTTTCACTAAATTTTGAATGCTAAACCCTTAGCCTGCCCCATAGGGTCACCCATCCTTCCTGATAAGGCCCTCCAGGACCTCTGCCTTCTGCTTGTCTCTTCCTTACACCTCTGTGCTGTAGCTTTGTCGGCTCTTTAGGTTTCAAATGTGTCATGTTCTCCTCTGCCTCCGACATTCTGCGTTGGCTCCTTTTTGCTCAGGGAGTGATTTTCTACACGCAGATTTAATTCTTCTGAGCCAAGAATGAGAACTTGGCAGAAAGGTTGCGTGAGTTCGAATCCTAGGTCCTATACTCACTATTTGGGGTTAGGCACTGAGTTCCTCAGTGTCTTCACCTGTGAAATTGGGGTGATGAAAGTCCCCACCCAGCGGATTTTGTTATGTTTAGGAGAGAATGTGTTGAGAACAGTCAAAAGGGATGATAGTTGTCATTATTATTTTATGAACCATTTCCATAGAGACATTGTGTTGGTGACCCCATTCCACACAACAAACTCCCACAAGTTCTCGTTGTAATTATAACTCTCTGTGTGTCTGTTTTAATGGAATTAACTGCCTCTTTATACTGGGCTCTAAACAGAGACAACATACCATGTGTATTTTACTTTGCCATTGGCGAGGCTTAGCATAGCACCTTATGGGATGCTCAGTAAGTGCTGGATATTGGTTGACTTACCCACCCTCGTGCGAATAGGTGAAGGCCCAGCTCTTACAATGTTCTCATTCTGATGAGGGGGAAGGAGAAAGAGAAAGTAATGAAAGTGGCATAGGAGGGTTTTCAGAAGGTTGTTATTTTCTGAAGATGGAAATAAATCAGAGAGGTATTATGCTTACAGGTTTTAGGTTCGAGACAGGAAAGGTAAGTTTAAGGAAAATCTGAAGTAGGTGAGTCATGAGTCCTTCTGCAAGGTCCATAAGTTGTAGGCAGAGGGGAGAACACTTGTAAGGAGTCTGGGAAGAAGTCGGGTAATATGGTCTCTCAGGGCCTTATAAGAACTTGCCTTTTTTACTATTTTTGGAATAGAAAGTCATTCTAAAGCTTTCATTCTGATGGACACTTAAATGGTTCCCACGAATAAAAGAATTAATGAAAGAATAAAAGTGAAAACCATTAGACAAATAGATCATTCATTCTGAGCTCTGTTGTTAACTATTAAAATGATCTCGAGTTCCTTTCCCCTGCTTGAATTACTCCACCCATCCACTGTGCAGCTCTTGCAGGTATGACATCTACAGGGGAACTTCCACGTGGCATCCTTACTCTGGGCTCTTTCCTGTGCCAGAGCCAGGGACTGCAGGGGAGCAGGTGAAGTTCTTTAGTGATTGTGAGATAAAGGGCTGGGGAGAGCAGCTTAGTGGGTAAACTGTGTTGTTCAAGCCTGAGGACCACGTTTGCATCAGCACAGCACACATAAAGCTGGACTGGGTAGCACATGTCTGCAACCCCAGTGCGTCTGAGGCAAGATGGGCAGCAGAGACAGAAGAATCTCAGGGTGGTCCTAGGCCTCAAAGGAGGGATTCTGTCTCAAAGAAGATGGAAGGCAAGCACTGAGAACTAAGGCTGCCATTGCCTTTCGATCTCCACACTGTGCTGTAGAGAAGTTACCCACCACGATGCACTGGGGTGTGGGGGACAGAAGTGAGGATGGGTGACATCTCTGCACTCATGAGAATTCTCAAGGAGAGTTTATGTGGGGTTTAGGCTTATAATGTGTCAGTACAGATTTTAGGCCCATTGTTGACACTATTTTCAAGTACAGCTTGAAATGGAGAAAAATGTAAAAAAGCTAAAATGTGAAAACAAAGTTGTGTGTACTTTTTCTTCATCTCTGTTACCGTTTTCAGTTACACAGCACTTTATATAACATGTCCACAGTGCTTGGTGGGACGTGGAGTTTTCTTTGGGGGATATCATATAATAGTAAGTAATAGCATGGTTATATAAAGAATAAACACTATAGCAAGGCATGGGGAATAGCCTACCTCTATTTTAACTAGGAAACCCCAATAAATGAATTCCCCTTACTAGGTAATGTAGTCCATCAGTTTCCCAGGCCACTATACTCTTAGTTATGGCTTGTACTGAAGAATAAATAAGCAGGAGGTGTTAGAGCCATCAAAGCTGCTGACATAAAACCTTGAATAGGGCCTAGTGTTCTTCACCCAACTTACTCAGTCTTTGTGGCAAACAAGAAATACATGGAAAGTAAAGAAAAGGGCTATAATTCTAGATTATATAGTCTTCAAGGTCATATTAAAGTTATGAGTTTATAAATTTGGGATTAATTTATAAGATTATTAATTTATAATTTTAAATTTTTATTTAGGAATCAATAAGAATATTAATGTACTAATATTTCAGGGAAAGATATTCTTTCAACCTGGAAAATTTATATCCAAAGTTCTTTGAAGTAATTTTGTTTTTAAAAATGAAAATGATTCAAAGATTTAAATTATGTATTCCTCTTGTATATTTGGGTGATATGTCAGCCCCTTCCTCTTGATTTCTTTCTTAAAATTCATAGACTTAAACAGATGCCATATATATTCTATGTCATGATTCTTGATAGGATGTTTTTTCTGGACCCTAGTTCATTTATTTGAGTTTAAAGCCAAAGAAGTTCCCAATTCTAAGACATCCTTTTGTTAAGTTCTGATGCCTTAAGGGGGCATCAGAAAGAGAGCTGAGGCTGATGTGAGTATAGCCATCTCTCTCTTGTCTTCATTATTTCCCAGTCACTCCCTGGAGCCAGTCTTTTCTCCACAGTCTCACTCAGCACTGAATCACCCAAATGTACCTTTGAATGTCCTGGTCTCCAATTCTTGTCTCTTTTGGAAGCACTTAGACAGGGAATTGCTCAGATGGCAGATTTGTAACCCCGGGTTTATAGTATCTGAGTTCTGCCTTGGATGATGACTTGAGAGCTAAGGTGGAGTAGAACACAGGGAGTCCGATGGTGTAGTGGAACGCAGAGAGGACGGCTGGTAATTGCAGAAAGCTGGAAACTCCGTGACATGCTCAAAAATTCAAGATCTGACTCTAAAAATGCAGATACTGAAGACTAATAAAATTGTGGTGTGGAGATGCTTTGGTTTCTGAACTTGTTCACTTTTAAACTCTATTTACTACTGATTTGGGGTGTTTCCCTATGATGACATACAAACTAACTTGGAAGAATTTATTTGCAGTGGATTTTTTAAGGATTCCTGAAATAAAATGCTAGTGCATTTCAGAAGCACAGGAAAGCTCATTGAAGAGGAGTTGGTAACGGCAAATAGTGGAATATTTAACTTCTTCTTCCCATAGCTCAGAAACATTTGGTTGCATCCAAATAGTCTTATCACCTGAGATCTTCTTAAAAGACTGTTTTCTCAGCTACTTCCCTGTGAACCCCAGAGACCTGTAATTTTTAAGCATGTACAGAGATTCTAATACATTGGGAACACTAACTTCCCATAGTTTCTTTGCCTGTTGCTGTGGTATAGTGCTTTGACAAAAGAAATGTAAAGGAGAAAAGAATTATTTTAGCTCACAGTTCAAGGTGCAATCCTTCATGGCAAGGAAATCAAGGCAGGAGGAGTTAGAAGCAGCTTGTCACATTATGTTCACAGTCAGAAGAAAAGGGCACTGAATGTATACATGCAGTTAGCTCTCTCTATAATCCAGGTTGTACTACCAAGAGATTGTTCATAGTCACAAAAAGTGACTTTTCCATATCAGTTAATATAACCAAGATAAAAATCTCCCAAATGTATGCACATGGGCTTTTCTAAAATAAATAACAAGTTACATACTTTCAGGAATAATGGCACAGAGTAAATATCATTCCTATTCCAAATGGAAGAAAACAAGAAGCAGTTATACTTAAGCAAAACCCAAAATAACAACAGCAAAAACCAAAACAAAAGCAACTAGGATAAACCACTCCAAAACCCAACAGAGAAAGGACCAAATCACGCTACTCTTCCATGTCCAGCATCTGGGCACATAATGTTATCAATTGGGTGCCAATAAACCCCACCCCCTTAACGCTGCTATCATCTGCATATAGATTATCCTCTGGATAATCTCCATTCCATTCCTGTAACTCTCCCTGGAGTTGCCCATGATCTTGGCATCTCAACTATCCTGGAGTTTCTACAATATCCTGGTTTTCACCTTCAGGGCTTTATGCAGTGTTTTCTCAGGACCTCTGTACAGAGACTCTGACCCTACCACATATTGCCTGAATGCAGAAGCTATCTATAGCCCCCAAATTCTTTCATTCCTTCAAAACAATCACAGAGATGAATTGGATGGTTAGTTTAATAGCCAACTTTACACAGTCTAGAATCACCTGAGAAGGGTCTTGATGATAAGAGATTACCTAGATGAGGTTGGCCTGTGGGCATGTCTGTGAGGAACATTTTTCTTCTAAATTGGTGTAATTGTGGTCTAAAATCCCAGATGAGTTTGGCAGCACTATTTCAAGGGCTGGACTTGAACTGTGTAGACGTGAACACAGCAAGCTGAGCAAGTAAGTGGGAGTGCTCATTTCTGTCTGTGCCCAGTTATGGATATTTTATATCTGCTGTTTTTACTTTCTGAAAATAATGACTGTAAACTTGAATGAAACAGTGATGTGCTCGCTCAGGATGGAGCCTGACCCTCTTGGAAAATAGTTACATCAGTTTCTGTGACCTGACCCTGGGGAAGCACATCTCTAGGCATCTGCTTTTCAGGAACAAGGAAGTCACTTAGCAAATCTGTTTCAATTTAGACCCGACCCTTCAAACAAGTTGGCAATCCTACAAGTCAGAGCCTTGCATGGGTAGTATCTTTCCCTCAATGCATGCGTTCTATTGGTATAGTATAGAACAAAATGTTTCTCTTCAATAATTACTCTCTGTCTTCTGATTACTACAGTTTTTACATCTTTCTACCCATCTTTTTTTGCTGATTTTCACTACAGATTTGAATAAGTGAAGTAAAATGTAAACATGCTCAGCCTGAATGCACTCCTGTCTTCAAATTTCTAGTGTCAAAAAAGACTAGTTCATGATCTTTAAATTCAGCTTCACTCAAAGTATCAAGGCAGAAAGTCATATTCATGGTCAAAATATCATACATATGACTTCTTGTTCTCTGAAACTCTATCAGCACAGCATCCATAGTACACATATCTCTCAGTATTGGTACTGACTGAAAATCCAACCAGAATGACCAATTAAGTTATATTTCCAACACTCATTTGCTTTTGTAGTCTACAGTTCTAAATTCTTCCACATTCTAGACACAAAATAGTTCTAGCGCCCTAAGAGTCACATAGTGAGGTTTATCATGCCAACAACCCCACTTCTGACACCAGTTTCTCTCTTAGTTTCTTTTCCTGTCACTGTGATAAAGTATTCTTATAAAATACCCTAAGGAGAACGAATTACTTCAGTCCCTCATGGTCAGGAGGTCAAGGCCATGGAGGAGCTTGAAGCATCTGTTATATTGTTCACAATCACTAAAAGTGAGCAATAAATGAATATATGCTATTACCTAGTTGTCCCTCTCCTTTATATGGTCAAGAGTTCCCTGCCAAAGGAATGTTTTTACCCACAACTAAGATGGTTCTTTCCTTATCGATCGATAGTAATCAAGATATTTCCCATAGGCTTGCCCAAAGGTCCATCTCCCTGGTTATTCTAGATTACATAAAATAACACTAACTGTGATACCATACTTCCATTTTGAAAATAGGTCATGGGCTCAATCAGGTAAAATGAGATATTTGGACTTTGTAGGCAGCATTATTAATTGTGACCATGCCAACTGGTCACCCAGGACTCCTGGAAGTCATTTCTATCCTGTCAGTGTTGCCCTATGATTGAAACTTTGTTGCTTCTCCTGGAGTACTCACCAAGGCCATCTAGCCCATAAGTGATGGCATAAAGTTGTATTAATTGCTTTTCCAAAGCTGTGACCTGATAGAAGAACACAAAGGGAAGAATGATCTATGTTGCTCACAATTTCATAGTTGTTGGTCCATCTTGGGGAAGAGGGCATGGTGGGGGACAGCACCTCGTGTTTTGGTGACAAAGAAGCAGAGAAATGAAATACAGGAAAGATGGATCCCCAAAGAGACACACCCTTGCTTCCTCTAGATTCTACCATCTATTTCCCCCTTTCCTAATAATGCTGTCATACTATGATCCCACAAAGTATCAATGCACCTATTACACTGATCTCTGGAAAGAGGTTTACAGACACACCCAGAGTATGCTTTATTAATCTCTGATATGTAGCTCAATTCAGTCATACTGCTAACTAAGATTAAGTATCACAAGGATTTAAACTTCCTGATTTTTGTATTTATAAGGACATCATAATATAAATTTAAATAGCTTTGTTCTCACAAATTCCATCTTCACACACAGTTATTGAACATATCCTCTAGGACAGTGGTTCTCTATTTTCCTGATGTTGTGGCCCTTTAATACAGTTCCAGCCTTCCTGATGCTGTGACCTTTTATTACAGTTCCAGCCTTCCTGATGTTGTGACCCTTTAACACAGTTCCCCATATTGTGGTTATTCACCAACCACAAAATTATTGTCATTGATCCTTCATAACTGTAAATTTGCTACTGTTATGAATTATAACATAAATATTTTTGGAGATAGAAGGTTTCTGAAGGGGTTACACCTGTAGGTTGAGAACCACTACTCTAGAATAAGACATGGTGTGAAAAAAAAAAGCAGTAAATTAGAAAAAAATGATTAGTACATTCTGTGTATTTATAAGTAATTATTTTTCTTTTACAGTATTGGTAATCTAACTCAGGGTCTTACACATTCTAGCATGTGCTGTTATGCTAAATGATGTCCCCAGCCTTTAATAAGTAATGGCTTGCTGTCTTTGGCTGGTGTGTGGAGTATGTCAAACTCTGTCTTACTGTTTCCCTTTTATTATGGTACCAGGGGAGTGTTTTTTATTTTAACTTCCAGGAACTCATTCAACTGTATAAGGCATACAAAATGATGCAGGTCACTGAGTCAAAATTCTGTTACTTAATCAGGGACAAAGCATGGTGGTAGAGTGTTTGCTTAGCACTCATGAGGCTGCTCTGGGCTTGAGATCCAACACCAGTGGAAACTAAGATTGAGTATGCTACACAGAAGCTCAAGAGCTCGAACCCACTGTTTTGTTAAAGCCAGTCTGGCCGAGCCTGGCTGTAGCCACCTTCCATATAAATGGGCGGGAAAGCTGAACAGTAGAGCCCCAGGCCACTGGATGCAGTTCCTACCCCATGATCAAGCATCTTGTGAAGAGAGCTGTGCAGAGCCAGATGAGTGCCCACAGAGCTTGCCAGTGCAAACAGTGCTCAAACAGCAATGTGGTGTTGGGATTTCTGCAAGCTAGTTGTTAATCAAGTGGATCCTGGCATATTAGGGCCTTTTAACACATGTTTTTGACATCTGGTCTTCTACATGTGACAGTTAAATTAGTTCTGTGATCAATGGAAGAGTATTTTATCATACTGAATCATCAATAACCTTTAAAATATTACAATGCTTGTTTTACTTCTATTTCTCTGTCTCCCTCTCCCTCCCTCCCTGCATTCTTCCCATCTTTCCTTCCATCTTCTCTCCCTCCCTTCTTCCCACTGTCCCTCTTTTTTTCCTTCTCTCTCAATGCCTAGACAGTAGTACCCAGTGTTTAAAGCAAATTGGCCTACTTTCCAAATGGCTCTGACACCTAAATGTTAACACAGTTCTTTACTTTATGACCCTTGCCTTGAAGCCAAGAGAATCCCTAATTTGAGTTCTTCCTTCCACCGTCATTTTAGAGCACCTTGTGGTGTGCCAGGCGGGTTGTCCAGCTCTGGACTCAAGGGCTGCTCTTTGCAAGACTAAGCTGGGAGGATGAATTTAAGTTCAAACTCTGTAAAGGGTTTCGAAAGGTAGTAACTGTGACATAATCTGACCACAGGGCTTCTGGGAGGTTTCCAGTCAGGTGACATGGTTTCACTGGAATGTGAGAAATGTCATGGCAACATCTATGTGATTTAGGCGATGGGACAGAGAAATCCAGGTGGTGGACTGACAGTTGTCATACAGATAAGGATCAGAAGGCCTGGGAGTCTGGAGCTGCTAAAAGTCCTTAGAGGTTATAGTTCACTGTGCCCACTTCTTCCCTTGTAAATCACACAGGATCTAGTTAGTTAGCATTTCACCTCCAGAGTAAAATAGGACCATAACTGGGATCAAGAAGAAATAAATATGTGTAGTTAATAGACCCATTTTTTTTCTGTGCCACCCACTGTCCTAATAATGTACTGTGTCTAAAATGCTTTAAAATTACAAGGTAAGTGTAGTCATTTTTTTCTCCTCAAATCATTAGGCATATACATTATTATAACTGACAATACAGTTGTCTCCTTAGGGAATCTTAAATCACAGGCTAATATTCAAACTAGCTTCCCTCTTCATTAAACATATGTGACACCCCCTGGCACAAAATAAGTTCTCCGGACAGGAAATATCTGCATTTTGCTCAAACTAAACCCAAATTCTAGAGTGCCCAGTGGTTGTCAAGAGGCAATTGGGAAAAACAGACAACCACCATTACCACCACCACTACCACCACCACCACCACCACCACCACCAGCAGCAGCAGCAGCAGCAGCAACAGCGGCAGCAACAGCAACAACAACAAACCATCTTCAGACACACTGGAAAAGCAATAGGTTTAAGGATACACGCTGATGAATTATTAACCTTGTGTTCTTTCTGCCTTGTAGGAGAGAATAATAGAGCGCTTGAAAGAGCAGAGGGAGAGAGATGATCGGGAGAGACTAGAAGAGATAGAATCCTTTCGAAAGGAGAACAAAGACCTCAAAGAGAAGGTCAATGCTTTACAGGCTGAGCTGACAGAGAAAGAGGTGAGTCCGGAAAAACAAACACATCATATCTGCAGTCCTCAAAACCCTGTCTTTGTTGACATTTATTTCACTGATGGTTTTAGGGAACACACAGTTTAGTGTGAAGACTTGGGGAGCAAGGCTGCCTGAATTCCAAGGAAAACAGTTCCAGTGTCTCCCTTCAGGAGTGACACATCTGGGCATCTTTACCGTTCAGCTGACAGCCATGTGGTCCCTAGAAACTTTTCTTTCTTAAGTTTTACCTTATTAACTACACTTGTATGGCTTAGAGAATTTTTTTAGTTCATATTTTTTTTTTGCTTGAACATCAGTTAGCATAACAACAATAGCAATAATAACTTTACTTACTAATGCTTTGGGGGAGGGCATTTTGCATTTACTGGCAATTCTCAAATGGTTCACCCAGTATTGCCCAGGTAAAAAACATGACATGGAATACAAAATTCTAGACTTTTTTATTTTATTGTAAATTATTCAAAGCCATTCCACCATTTTACACTATAGCAAAGATGAATACAGAGCCTGAGTGTCCTCTGTGTTTTTACTGTAAGACAGTATATTTTACAGAACTCTACTTGGGGATTCTGGAGCAGTTGTTTAAGGCTGCAGTGTCTATATTCCAGGGGATGCATACCAAACATGTTAGTATTAGTGGGTATGCTTTGGTGGAAATATGGGTGAATCAGTTGTGTACCTTATTTTTGCTAGCGTCATTATCTTCAGTTGTCTCTGCCACAGTGATTTCTGTCTCCCAGAAATGTCCAGCTTCTTTGTCATGCTTGATCTTTCTTTTTTTTTTTTTTCTTTTCCCTTAGCTTCTCAAGTGCAGGGCTCAGTGTTACTGGCTCGAACCAAGCACTTTTTTTTTATTATTTATTTTATTTTTTTTTTAATTTACATTCCAAATCATTTCCCCTTTCCCGTTTCCTCCCTCCCCGAAAGTCCCATAAGCCCCCTTCCCTCCCTCTTTTCTCCATTCAACCCCCTCTCGTTACTCTGTCCTGGCGTTCCCCTACATCCAGTCTTTCCAGGACCAGGGGTCTCTCCTTCCATCTTCTTAGAAATCTATTGATATGCGGATTGTGTCTAGGGTATTCCGAGATTCTGGGTCAATATCCCCTTATCAGTGACTGCATACCATGTGTGTTCTTTTGTGATTGGGTTACCTCACTAAGGATGATATTTTCAAGATCTGACCATTTGCCTAGGAATTTCGTGAATTCATTGTTTTTAATTGCAGAGTAGTATTCCATTGTGTAGATATACCACATCTTCTGAATCCATTCCTCCGTTGAGGGACATCTGGGTTCTTTCCAGCTTCTGGCTATTATAAATAAGGCTGCTATGAACATAGTGGAGCATGTGTCCTTATTGCATGCAGGTAAAGCCTCTGGGTATATGCTCAGGAGTGGTATAGCCGGATCCTCCGGGAGTGTCATGCCCAGTTTTCTGAGGAACCGCCAGACTGCTTTCCAGAGTGGTTATACCAGCTTGCAATTCCACCAGCAGTGGAGGAGTGTTCCTCTTTCTCCACATCCTCGCCAACAACTGCTGTCTCCTGTGTTTTTGATCTTAGCCATCCTGACTGGTGTGAGATGGAATCTCAGGGTTGTTTTGATTTGCATTTCCCTAATGACTAAGGATGATGAACATCTCTTTAGGTGCTTCTCAGCCATTAGATATTCTTCAGGTGAGAACTCTTTGTTTAGCTCTGTACCCCATTTTTTAATAGGGTTACTTGCCTCTCTGGAGTGTAACTTCTTGAGTTCTTTGTATATATTGGATATTAGCCCTCTGTCGGATGTAAGGTTGGTAAAGATCATTTCCCAGTTAGTTGGTTGCCGCTTTGTCTTTTTGACAGTGTCTTTTGCCTTGCAAAAACTTTGTAATTTAATGAGGTCCCATTTGTCTATTCTTGATCTTAGAGCATAAGCTATTGGAGTTCTGTTCAGGAAATTCTCCCCTGTGCCCATATGTTCAAGGTTCTTCCCTAGTTTCCCTTCTATTAGTTTCAGTGTGTCTGGTTTTATGTGGAGATCTTTGATCCACTTAGAATTGAGCTTAGTGCAAGGAGATAAGAATGGGTCAATTTGCATTCTTCTGCATGTTGACCTCCAGCTGAGCCAGCACCATTTGTTGAAAAGGCTATCTTTTTTCCACTGGATGGTTTTAGCTCTTTTGTCAAAGATCAAGTGACCATAGGAATGTGGATTCATTTCTGGGTCTTCAATTCTGTTCCATTGATCTACATGTCTGTTACTGTACCAATACCGTGCGGTTTTTAACACTATTGCTCTGTAGTACAGCTTGAGGTCTGGGATACTGATTCCCCCAGAGGTTCTTTTACTCTTGAGAATAGTTTTAGCTATTCTGGGTTTTCTGTTATTCCAGATGAATTTTTGAATTGCTCTTTCTAACTCTATGAAGAATTGAGTTGGGATTTTGATGGGGATTGCATTGAATCTGTGTATTACTTTTGGTAAGATGCTCATTTTTACTATATTAATCCTGCCAATCCATGAGCATGGCAGATTTTTCCATCTTCTGAGGTCTTCTTCAATTTCTTTCTTCAGAGACTTGAAGTTCTTGTCATACAGATCTTTCACTTGTTTGGTTAGAGTCACGCCAAGATACTTAATATGGTTTGTGGGTATTGTGAAGGGTATTATTTCTCTTACTTCTTTCTCAGCCTGCTTATCCTTTGAGTATAGGAAGGCTTCTGACTTGCTTGAGTTGATTTTATATCCAGCCACTTTGCTGAAGTCGTTTATCAGCTGTAGGAGTTCTCTGGTGGAGTTCTTTGGGTCGCTTAAGTATACTATCATATCGTCTGCAAATAGTGATAGTTTGACTTCTTCCTTTCCAATTTGTATCCCTTTGACCTCTTTTTGTTGTCTAATTGCTCTAGCTAGAGCTTCAAGTACTATATTGAAAAGATATGGAGAGAGAGGGCAGCCTTGTCTAGTCCCTGATTTTAGTGGGATTGCTTCAAGTTTCTCTCCATTTAGATTGATGCTGGCTACCGGTTTGCTGTAAATTGCTTTTACTATGTTTAGATATGGGCCTTGAATTCCTGATCTTTCCAAGACCTTTAACATGAAAGGATGCTGAATTTTGTCAAATGCTTTCTCAGCATCTAATGAGATGACCATGTGGTTTTTTTCTTTGAGATTGTTTATGCAGTGGATTACATTGATGGATTTCCTTATATTGAACCATCCCTGCATCCCTGGGATGAAGCCTAATTGATCGTGGTGAATGATCGTTTTGATGTGTTCTTGGATTCGGTTGGCAAGAATTTTATTGAGTATTTTTGCATCGATATTCATAAGAGAGATTGGCCTGAGATTCTCTTTCTTTGTCGGATCTTTGTGTGCTTTTGGTATTAGTGTAATTGTGGCTTCATAGAACGAGTTGGGTAGTGTTCCTTCTGTTTCTATTTTGTGGAACAGTTTGAAGAGTATTGGTGTTAGGTCTTCTTTGAAGGTCTGATAGAATTCTGCACTAAAACCATCTGGACCTGTGCTTTTTTTGGTTGGAAGACTTCCAATGACAACTTCTATTTCTTCAGGGGTTATAGGACGGTTTAGATGGTCTATTTGATCCTGATTTAATTTTGGTATTTGGTATCTGTCAAGGAAATTGTCCATTTCCTCAAGATTTTCTAGTTGTGTTGAATACAGGTTTTTGTAGTAGGATCTGATGATTTTTTGAATTTCCTCAGTTTCTGTTGTTAACTCTCCCTTTTTGTTTCTGATTTTATTAATTTGGATACTATCTCTGTGCCCTCCGGTTAGTCTGGCTAAGGGCTTATCTATCTTGTTGATTTTCTCAAAGAACCAACTCCTCATTTTGTTGATTCTTTGTATGGTTTTATTTGTTTCTACTTGATTGATTTCAGCCCTGAGTTTGATGATTTCCTGCCTTCTACTCCTCTTTGGTGTATTTGCTTCTTTTTGTTCCAGGACTTTCAGGTGTGCCATAAGCTGTTAGTGTATGCTGTCTCCCGTTTCTTTTTGGCGGCACTCAGGGCTATGAATTTTCCTCTTAGCACTGCTTTCATTGTGTCCCATAAATTAGGGTATGTTGTGCCTTCATTTTCATTAACTTTCAAAAAGTCTTTGATTTCTTTCTTTATTTCCACCTTGACCAAGTTATCATTGAGTAGAGCATTGTTCAGCCTCCATGTGTACGTGGGTTTTCTTTTGTTTTTGTTGCCATTGAAGACCACCCTTATTCCATAGTGATCTGATAGGAGGCATGGGATTATTTCTATCTTCTTATATCTGTTGAGGTCTGATTTGTGACCAATTATATGGTCAATTTTGGAGAAGGTACCATGAGGTGCTGAGAAGAAGGTGTATTCTTTAGTTCTAGGATGAAATGTTCTATATATATCTGTTAGTTCCATTTGGTCCAAGGCTTCAATTAGATTCACTGTGTCCCTGTTTAGTTTCTGCTTTCCTGAACGATCCATTTCAGAGAGCGGGGTGTTGAAGTCACCCACTATTATTGTGTGTGGTGCGATGTGTGCTTTGAGTTTTAGTAAAGTTTCTTTTACGAATGAGGGTGCCCTTGCATTTGGAGCATAGATATTCAGAATTGAGAGTTCTTCTTGGTGGATTTTTCCCTTGATCAGTATGTAGTGTCCTTCTGTGTCTTTTTTGATGACTTTAGGTTGAAAATCAATTTTATCTGATATTAGGATGGCTACTCCACCTCGTTTCTTGGGGCCATTTGCTTGTAAAATTGTTTTCCAGCCTTTTACTCTGAGGTAGTGTTTGTCTTTGACACTGAGGTGCGTTTCCTGCATGCAGCAAAATGCTGGGTCCTATTTACGTATCCAGTCTGCTAGTCTATGTCTTTTAATTGGGGAATTGAGACCATTGATATTAAGAGAGATTAAGGCATAGTGATTATTGCCATCTGCCATTCTTGACGCTATCTTTATGTTTGAGTGGTTATCTACTTTTGGGTTTGATTCAAGAAGGTTATTATCTCATTTTTTCCAGGGTGTTGTTTCTCTCCCTGTATTGGAGGTTTCCACCTATTATCCATTGCAGGGCTGGATTTGTGGAAAGATATTGTGAAAATTTGGTTTTATCATGGAATATCTTGGTCTCTCCATCTATGGTGATTGAGAGTTTTGCTGGGTATAGTAGTCTAGGCTGGCATTTGTGCTCTCTTAGTGTCTGCATGAGATCTGTCCAGGATCTTCTGGCTTTCATAGTCTCTGGTGAGAAGTCTGATGTGATTTGGATAGGTCTTCCTTTGTATGTTACTTGGCCCTTTTCTCTTACTCCTTTTAGTATTCTTTCTTTGTTTAGAACATTCGGTGTTTTGATTATTATGTGACGGGAGGTATTTCTGTTCTGGTCCAGTCTGTTTGGAGTTCTGTAGGCTTCTTGTACGTTCATCGGCATCTCTCTCTTTAGGTTAGGGAAGTTTTCCTCCATAATTTTGTTGAAGATGTTTACTGGCCCTTTAAGTTGCAAATCTTCACTCTCATCTATACCTATAATCCTTAGGTTTGGTCTTCTCATTGTGTCCTGGATTTCCTGGATGTTTTGGGTTACACGTTTTTTGCATTTTGCATTTTCTTTGACTGTTGAGTCGATGCTTTCTATGGAATCTTCAGCACCTGAGATTCTTTCTTCCATCTCTTGTATTCTATTGTTGATGTTTGCATCTATGACTCCTGATTTCTTCCCAAGGTTTTCTATCTCCAAAGTTGTCTCCCTTTGTGATTTCCTAGTTGTTTCTACTTCCTTTTTTAGTTCCTGGATGGATTTGCTTAGATCCTTCACTTGTTTGTTTGTATTTTCCTGTATTTCTTTAAGGTATTTTTGCATTACCTCTTTCAGGATTTCTGCCTGTTGACTTACATTCTCCTGCATTTCTCTGAGCAATTTTTGTGTTTCCTCCTCATGGGAATCCATCTGTTGATCCATTGTCTCCTGCATTTCTTTAAGCAGTTCTCGTGTTTCCTTTATAAGGGCATCTAACCGTTGATTCATTTCTTTAAGCAATTGTTGTGTTGCCTCCTTATGGGCATCTGTCTGTTGACCCATATTCTTCTGCATTTCTTTATGCAATTTTTGTGATTCCTTTGTGAGTGCATCTACCCGTTGATTCATCTCGTTAAGCGATTTTTGTGTTGCCTCCTTGTGGGCCTCCATCTTTTGATCCATGTTCTCCCGCATTTCTCTAAGTGATTTTTGTGTTTCCTTTGTAAGGGCTTCTAACCGTTGATTCATGGTCTCCTGTAATTCTTTATTAGATTTATTTGTGTCCTTCTTGTGATCCTCTAATAGCATCATGAGAAGTGATTTTAAATCCAGATCTTGTCTTTCGGGTGTGGTGGGGTATCCAGGACTTGCTGCTGTTGGAGAGTTGGGTTCGGATGGTGCCATATTACTTTGATTTCTGTTAGTAACATTCCTACGTTTGCCTTTTGCCATCTGGTTACCTCTGATGTTAGTTGGTCCTGCTGTCACTGGCTGTTGTTTGGACCTCCTGTGAGCCTGCAAAGCTATTTCTGCCCCCTCCCCCCGGTTTACCAGGATTCCCCTGGCACCGATTTCTGGGGCCTGCCCTGCTCCTGAGTGACTTTGGAGCCCTGATGTGCCTTGCCCCAAGTGATGTTATATTGGGGAGTCCTTGCACATCCAAAGGCTCAGCGTAGTGGATTCCTGGAGCAGAGGTCGCCAAAGGGAGGCTGGTAGGCTCCTGCCCTGTGCAGGCGTGTGTTATCTCTCCTAGAGTGGGGGGGGAGGGGGCCTCCCTCTGCCAGGCAGAAGTCCCACAGCAGAGCTAGCGCACTGGTTACTGCAGATCAGCCCAGCACTTGGGAGCCACATACACACAATCCGCCTGAGACCCAAGAGATATTATGCCTGTCTGTCTCTGAGCCTGGCAGTCCCAACTTCCTGGCCACTGGAGCAAAGATGGCAGAGTGCACTCTGCACTCTCTCCGTGGGGCTGGTCACCCTGCAGAGGCGATGGCCTGCAGATCTGGCACCCAGACGACCACAGAGCTGTCCCGTTCTTGGGCGCAGGCGGAAGCCCCAACAGGATGTGTCCCAAGTGATGTTATATTGGGGGGAGAGCCTGGGTACCTGTCTCTTCAGTGCAGTCTACCGGAACAGAGGTCGCGGAAGGGAAGCTGGTAGACTCCAGCCCCGTGCGGGGTCCCTCTGCCAGGCAGGAGACCCACAGCAGAGCTGGCGCGCTGGTTACTGCAGATCTGCCCAGCACTTGGGAGCCGCATACACACAAGCCGCCCGAGACCCAAGAGATATTATGCCTGTCTGTCTCAGAGCCTGGCAGTCCCAACTTCCCGGCCACTCTGGATATTTTCTTTATTTACATTTTAAATGTTATCCCCTTTCCCTATCCCCTTCCCAAAACCCCCATCCCATCCTCCCTCCCTTGTTTCTATGAGGATGTTCCCCAACTCACCCACCTTCTCGCCCTCAAATTCCCCTACACTGGGGCACCAAGCCTTCACAGGATCAAGGGGCTCTCTTCCCACTGATGCTCGACAAGGCTATCTGCTGCTACATAGGCAACTGGAGCCATGGGTCCCTCTATGTGTACTCCTTGGTTGGTAGTTTAGTCCCTGAGAGCTCTGGGGGGTCTGGTTTGTTGATATTATAGTTCTTCCTGTGGGTTGCAAACCCCTTCAGTTCCTTTCTCTAACTCCTCCAATGGGGACCTTGTGCTCAGTCCAATGGTTAGCTGCAAGCATCTGCCTCTGTATTTGTCAGGCTCTGGCAGAATCTCTCAGGAGACAGCTGCATCAGGCTCCTGTCAGCTAGCACTTCTTGGCCAGAATAGTGTCTGGGTTTGATGACTCTATATGGGATGGATATCCAGGTGGGGCAGTCTCTGGATGGCCTTTCCTTCAGTCTCTGCTCCACACTTTTGTCTCCGCATTTGCTTCTGTGAGTATTTTGTTCCCCTTTCTAAGAAGGACCAAAGCACCCAGACTTTGTTCTTCCTTTTTCTTGAGCTTCATGTGGTCTGTGAATTCTATCTTGGATATTCTGAGCATTTGGGCTAATATCCACTTATCAGTGAGTGCATACCGTGTGTGTTAGTTTGTGATTGGGTTACCTTACTCAGGATGATATTTTCTAGGTCTATCCATTTGTGTAAGAATTTCATGAGTTCATTGTTTTTAATAGCTGAGTAGTACTCCATTGTGCAAATATACCACATTTTCTGTATCCATTCCTCTGTTGAAGGACATCTGGGTTCTTTCCAGCTTCTGGCTATTATAAATAAGGCTGCTATGAATATAGTTGACCATGTGTCCATGTTATATGTTAGAGAATCTTTTGGATATATGCCCAGGAGTATAGCTGGATCCTCAGGTAATACTATGTCCAGTTTTCTGCGGAACCACCAGACTGATTTCCAGAGTGGTTGTATCAGCTTGCAATTCCACCAACAATGGAGGAGTGTTCCTCTTTCTCTACATCCTTGCCAGCATCTGCTGTCACCTGAGTTTTTGATTTTAGCCATTCTGACAGGTGTGAGGTGATATCTCAGGGTTGTTTTGAACTGCATTTCCCTGATGACTAAGGATGTTGAACATTTCTTTAGGTGCTTCTTGGCCATTTGATATTTCTAAGTTGAAATTTCTTTGTTTAGCTCTGTATCCCATTTTTAATAGTGTTATTTGGTTCTCTGGAATCTAATTTCTTGAGTTCTTTGTATATACTGGATATTAGCCCTCTATCAGATATAGGGTTGGAGCTTGTTTCCTTGTCATGATGATAAGGGATATAATTCTCCTTTTCAACACATTTTGCCCTGCCAAATCTGACCCAACGGATCTGCCATTTTCATGTGACAGAAGCATGCTAACTTCACTCTTATTTATAATATCCTTTACTATTTGGATTTGGAAGTGCCGTTTGAGGGTTTGTACCTTAAACTTCACTCCTAGTAAAAAATGAGACCCTGGTGAGATGGCAAAGCAGAAGCTTCAGAGACAGTTCCATGAGCAGTGCTAGCCACAAAGGACCATCATGTGGGCAGCTCTGGAGATATTGCCAGGTCTGCTCAAATTCACTTGGCATCGACATTTGGGGTTCAGTCAGGGAAAAAAAAACCCAGATTAATACATTTAACTAAATTAAGGGACTCCCCAAAAATACTCAGTGGGAGGCTGGACAAGCCCAGCAGGTATAATGTGACTACCAGGAAAGACAGACAGAAACCCCAGACACAAGCTGCTGTTGTAATCTGCAGGAAGAAGGATGAGTTTTGCTCCTAAGGCCTTTTACTTTTTCAAAGGATAGGACCAGGCCCACCCAGAGTACAGAGGATAATCTTCTTAAAACTTAAAATCAACTGATTATAGGCGTTAGTCATGCCTGAAAAATCTCTTCACAACCCCTAGATTAATAAGTAGGAGCTATAGAGTAACCAAAATAAGGCTCGCCATCACAACTAGCAATTTACTATTTAAAAAAGAACAACATAGAATTGCAGTTCTTAGGGAACTGAGACAAATGATTGGATTATAAGGTCCTTCGTACCACTTCCCCCAACCCCTGTGGAAGTGAAATTAGAGTTGTAGACTTCAGTTTGAGATTTGGTCCTGCCTTTAATGGCTAGGTAACCTTGGACAAGGCCAACAGTGAATATGAACTTCAGCTTGCTGTCTTGAAAAAAATGTGTATAGGAGCTTTCTGCTGGGCAATGATGACCTCCATCACTAAGGACATCCAGTGCTCAGGAAAGGCTCTTGTATAAAGCGGTAGGCAGCATCACTGTTTACTCAGAGAGCACTGTGCTTCCTACCTTTCTTACCATCACAATGTTGATTAGAAAGGGCCAAACTGCCCATTTTTGTCAGTAGGGGTTCTTAGCCATTTCACTTTGATTGCCCCAATAGATAGTAAAAAGTGTCCAGAGATACGTTTTCAAGTATTTGTTTGGATTTTAGAATTCAAGCTATCTTAGAGAAGCTTAGAAGTCTGGACATGATTGATAACTGAGAAATATAGGCAGCCCTATATCTGAGTGGAAGAGTAATCATATTTATTGAATCTGGACTACAAAGGTTTAGAACTTTATCTTTGATTTACAAGAAGATATTTGAAAAATTTAATCATTGCGGTTTCTGCTAAAATAGGGGATTTGATAGAGTTTAATAGGATGTTTCCTTTGTATTTGATTTATCCTTGGAGAGAAGCATCAAAGTCAGTAGTTTACTTCAGACCTGTCTCAGAGTCTGTGTAGCTTAGTTACAATAAATTCAAATGGAGAACTTAGGTGGCTGTTTAGAGGGGTGACAATCAAAGGTCACCTCAGGACTTTTATCATCAGCATGGCTTTGAGGTGTGAAAGCTGCCTGTACTGACTGCTCCACTTAATCATTTTGCAGTGAGATCCTGCTCTGTTCTGTAAGCCAGCCAACTTTAGTTTCCAGGTTAGAGTCCATTATTCCTCCCTTAGTAAGAGGTGCCAATTCAGTTTAGTGCATACTTTATTGTGTTGTGTAGAATCAGCGGATGTGTGCTGATGACCTTGCCAGGAGAAATCATGATGTTTTGCTTACTAGCATTCTTCTTCTTCCAGTCTAGTTTAATCGACCTCAAAGAACATGCATCTTCGTTAGCTTCCGCAGGACTGAAGAGGGACTCCAAACTGAAGTCTCTGGAAATAGCCATTGAACAAAAGAAGGAGGAGTGTACCAAACTGGAGGCCCAGTTAAAAAAGGTAAGCGAAGTCTAAGAAGAAATGCGCTGATCTTAGAATGAACTTAAAAAATGGCTAAGGAACAAACACTTTTTTTCTATTTTCAAAATAAACAAACTCTGTATCTTTTTTGTCTGCTAATAAAAGGATTTTAATTAAACACTCAAGCTGATTCCTGAGAAGTCTGCATCAAGTCTCTCTCTGTAAATCTGAAAAAAAATAGTATCTGAAGTTTCCCATTGATAGAAAACTTGAAAAAGATAATATAGTAGCAGAATTGAAAAGAATAACAACTAGCCACTGTTCTCTGGGAAAAAATCTAAACTATCTGAAAAGGGCGAACAAGAATGTTTCAAACAGAGGGGAGAGTCCACAAGTCTCCTTATATTTTGACAGATTTTGCAACTTTCAGAAGTAGGTCATTTTTTGTAATACAACTTGGCAAAAATGTTCCTGGCAACGCTCAATTTCTAGATGTTCACTGAAGTAGCCAAGTCCCTGGTGCATCTGTAGAATGATGATTTCTAGTGGATTAATAACAGTCTACTGTCTGAGGAAGCTCCTTACGGTCAGATGTCTTTGGAAAAGAAAGCAGGCTCTTTCCGTGTGGCCTTCGCTGTTCTCACCAACCTACACACTGTTGTAGAGCGCATCTCGAGTCATGCCTTGTCCCTTTGCCTCTTTCCCTACGTTGTTTGGTTTGTCTGCACTCATTGTTCATATAAAAACTCATAATGTTATTAATTTAAGTCTTTTGTTCCTCTTGACAATGTGAAAACTTAACCAGAAGAGACTAGAATCTTAACATTCAAATAAAGCATACAACAAGATTTAGACTGTGACCCACAGCACACTAGAATGGGCATTTATCAACCATAGTTATGAAAACAGATGGTGTGGATGGCCAAAGATATGAGCAGCATATGCATCTATACAAGAATTACTTAGAGTGCTTAACATTTAAATATTCTGTTTTCTATGAACTTATGCAGTGCAAATTGAAATGTAACTGTTTTGCCACACAGGGATTTTAGGAAAATCACCAGTAGAAATTTTACACTAAGAAAGTCTACTTACTAAGACTCTGAAGGAATGAATGTGGGGATGGCTTCTGGGTAAAATGCGTAGCCTCCTATCCCCAGGAGACCCATGGAAAGAAATACTAGGCAGTATGGCATATTCCTGTAATACTATTCCTGGGATGTAGAGATGAGTAAATCTCTGGAGTCTTTGGCCTTTCAGTTTACTTAATTGGTGAGCTCCAATAAGAGACAGTGTGTCAAAGTATAAGAACGTAAGGTAGAGAAGCAACCAAAGAGGATACTTCATGTTTACCTCTGGCTGCTTCATGTCTGTACAGGGTCATACACAGTCATGTACACAGGCATACAGCACACACACACACACACACACACACACACACACACACACACACACACATACACACACACAGAGAAGCACATCGGAAAATAAAGTGAACTGTGCATAGTAAATCTCTTTTAGCAACATGACAAGAAAATTTGAAAAAAAAAAGTTAGTTTCAGGGTTGTCTCACCATCTCTCTTACTTTAAGTAATACCATTTAGTAAGCCAGAAATCTGGACTATTTGCCCATTTGAGGCTGTTTAGATGGAGATTGAGTTGGCCATTTTAGCATTCGGGACTGAAATATTTTCTTAACATATTTATACTGTACTCTGTAATATACTAAACTTTACTTAATATAATGGCTTAGTGATAGTAAAACATGTTCAAATGTAACATGGGAAATAATAGGAAATAATAGTAATAGGGAGATGGCCTTTGCATGATCTTACCTCACATGTAGTAGTGGTAGGAGAACCTCAAACATACCCACGCCTGAAAAACACCTTCCATGTCATGGAGATCAGAGCTCTACATGTAGGATTTCTACACATATATGGTGAACATAAGCCCTTTACCACTATAACTCAGTGTTGGCCTTTGAAATCCCCTAGTGACAAACGGAAGAGGTACACATGTTGATGCTCTGGTCTTCATGTTTATGGTTCAATTTGTTTATTGACTCTGCATCTATACAGTTCAGCCCAGTCTGCTTTGGTCCAGCTTGGTTTGCCCAGCAGATCACTTGCAGCACACCTTTTCCTAAGCTCCCAGTCAACACCATTTAGTCCAACAACATTTTAGCATGGTATTCAATGGCATTTTAGTATTCTACAACGTCACTGGATAGTTGCTTTACTGTAAGGGAATTATTTAATTCATGAAAACATAACTAATTTCTAAGTATTTGCATAGTCTTTACTTATGCCATCTCCTAAGCACATAGTTCAGTGAACTTCAAAAGGTAATGATAATTTAAATATTTTTATGCCTAACCTGCAGATGCTAAATTGTTACATCTGGCTCTCTAGTATTGACTAAATTTAGGTATGAAGTAGTTGGTTTTTTCAGTAGTTTCTAATTTCTACTCTAGTTCCATTAAAACCTGACCTTAGAAAGAAATGAGATCTCCATTGGATATTTCAAAGCACAAGGCAACAGCATTTGAGTGTACATGTAAACACTCCATTAAGGAAAAATAAGTAACACCGAAAGCTTAAAGGGGTGCCTTTGCCCCCCTTAAATGGAACGACCTGTGACTTGATTAAATAAAAGCTGAAAATATAATCATTTCATGTAATAAATAACCTATGTATTTTCTCAGTCGTATCTTACCTAAGATTTGTGATGGTCTAGGTAGTTTTTTTCCCTCTGAAATCCACATGAGAGTATAAATTAATAGCGTTTAGTTGACCAGACTTTGTCTGCCAGTGACAATGGAGATCCTATTAATAATGCCTGACTAAAGAAAGCTAATTTTTTTACACAAAGATTTGTGAAGAAGTTTGGATACATAGTCTTTTTAAATACCTTTTGATTTGGACTTATGAAATCTTCAAATCTATCAAACCTGTGACAAAAATGCACAGAAAAGGGACTCTGTGTATTCTATTCCACACTCTTAGAAATTGCTGTCAAATATTCATGTGTGAGGAAATTCTGCTGATTTCAGTGAGTTAGTTAAGCAATGCTAACCGGGTAAGGCATAACTACTAATTGTAAGTGTGCATAATAATTAAGTCTACTCGCTAATGTTAGTTATGTAGGGATTGAGAAGACCTGATTGTTGATGCATGCGCAAGCTGTAGAGGTTAATTGACCTGTGTCTTTAGGAGTTTGTTGAGAAGCACAGAATCCAAAGAGCCATGACTTCTCCATCTAGTTTTCCAATCAATATCACGCTTCAGGTGATTTTTCTAAAAGCGTGTTAAAATCATTATTTGCTATACTCCAGTTGAAGAAACAGGTGTCCTGTCTCAGCCTAATACCAAATAATAATTACTGTAGTAATTTTATGCACAATACCTTAAACTTGAGCCTCAAATTAATGTGTCAACAGTTAATAAATATAACCTAGGAACACTATTTATAAGTAATATTTAACACATATAACTGTATAAAATTGACAGGCACTCATTATAGGTACTAAAGCACTTGGGACATAACTTTTTCTAAATTACTTTTTCTAAATTGAAACAGTGGAAACTGATAATAGACAACACTGCTCCTTTCATCTTTGTGCAGACAATATTTTTTCCCATTTAAGTCAGTATGGTATTGCCGTGCTTACTGATTCTTCATGTTTGCTAGCCTGCTGCTTCCTGGTCTCTATTTAAGTTAGACACCAAGTAGAAAGTTTAGTCTTATGTTGCTACCTACGAAGAGCTATAAATTCAGTGATAAGATTTAATTAATCTTTTATTATTTCCAACTTTGAAGTTCAGGTAATAAATTGTGGGCTTGGCCAAAAGTACTTCTTCTGATTCATTGCTGGAGGCCAGCACTTCATGTATCATCGAAAGTGGACAGTTTTCTTTATTTCATGGGCTATTTAACTTGAGAAAGGGAAAGTAACACAAACCTTAAATTTCTGATTCCAGCTATTCTTTTTTAGGAGCCAAAGTCAACATTTGTGTTTCCCTTGAGCCTTTCACTTTCACTGTGGAATGTTTAAAAACTGAAATTTCTTCTTCTCCGTTTTTTTTTTTTTTTTTTAAGAGCAGCTCGTCTGTGCAAATGCACTGGATTTGCTGAGCTAATGCTGTTTTTCTGGATCTTTCCTTCTTTCCCTGTCTGTGCGGCAATGCCTCCCCACCTTTGCAATGTAGCAAGCTGAACAGTTGTTCAATCAGATGTACAATCCAGTAAGTCATTTGTGAAAGTTCCCGCTGTAACATATCAAAGCATGAGGATCCCCTGAGCCCATGTCACAGTGTGCCACACTGGGGAAGTTTCCAAACTGCTGATCAGTCTCTTCCCATGTCCACTCTGTCAAAAGGACATGGTCCGCACAAAGCCAATGCCATTTCTTTCAAAATTTAAAAAGTGAGAGGCCAAAGAAATATGGCCAGCTCTGACATTACCTTCTTCCCACCCTCAACGCTCAGGCCACAAAACAAAAAAAAAGCAAAGCAGCTTGAAGATCTAGGCTTATGGTATTGTCGGTGAGATCCTTCAATGCCACAGGGATAGTCGCATTTGTAGACCAGCTCATACGTGTGCTGTATGTATAAACTCCATGTTAAGCTGGGTTTCGCTTTACTATCTGAGCTGTGCTCTTGGAGACTTATAAACACCAAACAACAATGTAGGGTTTGTAAAAGTTCAAAATATCTCACAGGCCCGAGGGCAGATAGACATAGTCTACTGACAACAGAACATAGTAATTCTGACTGTAGTTTAATGAAGTCTGAAAAGCAGGTAACTAGTTCAAAAATGAATAAAATAGTTTAGATGTCCCCAGTTGCTCTTTATCCTAATGACATGTACGTTCCTATCGAACACTTATTTGTTTCTTTAGCTTATTTTAAAAAAGAAAAAAGAAATATATTTCTTTTGTGAACAGACTGGCTTGCTGGGAGATATAGTAAGTGAAGGTTGCTAGAATGTGTCACTGGTCAAGGGTAATGATTAGTGTACTCTGTCTTCTACTTCTAAGTACACATCACAGAAAAAAGAAATGCATAAAGGAAGCAATTCAGTCAGCACAGTGATACATCTTAACCCAAGCTCTGCCTATGCACAGGTGAATGCGCAAGATACAGTGTTACTTCTTAAGCCAAGCTTGCCTGTTTATAGGTGGATGTGCAAGATGCTTGATGTACTTAGTAGATTCTGCCTGGATCCTTCATTTTATCCAATAAATACATTTACAAACATAATCCCTAATGGTTTGCTGGAGAGTCCTCTACATGAATCTTAGCAGAGTACCAAAACCGAAACCAACCAACCAACCAACCAACCAACCAAACAAACAAACAAACAAACTGCCTAAGTTTTCTTTCCCCTAACATTTAAATGAAAGTAATAATAGGTAGGCTCAAGACAGTGGAGAGGTTAAGACAAATAGCAATAATAATAATGATAAATAATAATTAACAATATTAATAATAAATCAGAATATCTTGAAGGTTGAAAAACCACCGATTCTTTTGTTTAAAAAAAAATGCAATTTTTTTTTTCTTGGTGAATGTTTCTAGAACAAGATTGCATAACATTTTTTTCATCGTTACAAGTTAGGGACAGGAAGAGAATCTAAATCTGTAGAGCTTTGTGCATACGAAACACAGAGGGATTGCTGTGTTCTATGGCTGCAGAGAATCCTCAGGATGGTAGGTGGAGTCTACCAGCCCTTCTCAGAGTAGATAGGGTCAAAGAAATGGCTTAGTGGCATGGTGTTTTCTACTTTCCCTTTCTCTTCCATACAGGGCCTGGCTTCAGCAAGTCAAAAGCAAATTTGGCAGTCTTTTCAGTGACTAATTTAAGGTCTTAGGCTGACATTCTCCCCTATGTTAATTAAGCTAACCAAATGGTTTGGCATCCTGGGAGTATTGCCAGCTCTCCTTGTTTTAACTCCCCCTGTCTGCAGATATTGTCAGGATCCAGGTTTTTTTTTTTTGTTGTTGTTGTTGTTGTTGTTGCTGTTTTTGCGGGGGGGGGGCAGCGGGGGAGTTCCGATAGGGATGCAGTTTGATGTGTTTTCTACCCTTAAGTCTTAAAAATGACCGTGTTTCTCCAAGTTATAAAAGTAATATACGGCCATGGTATTGAAAAAGTAAAGAAGGATATAACAGAGAGAAGCAAGAGGCCAGCTTACCACAGATGTAGCCAGGAGGAATGCGCATGTGCTCATGCTCCTCCACAAGGCACCCTTAAGTAGAAGATGCTACTCTTCTTTTGCTCCTTTCTTTCCCTCTGTTTCCCTGTCTGCCCATCTGTCCTTCCTTCCTTCCTTCCTTTCTTCCTTCCTTCCTTCCTTCCTTCCTTCCTTCCTCCCTCCCTCCCTCCCTTCCTTCCTCTCCTCCCTTCCTTTTATCCTTACTTCTTTTCTTACATACTTGTCTATTTCTTTTCACCAAGTTGTACCAAAACGTTTATTCAATTTTTATATTTTAGTTTTTTTGGAATAAAACATTAGAGTTTATTCCCTCATGTAATTATTTTCTTAGAGTAACTCAACTGATATGCCATCTAGTCTATTTATTATGGATTTTGGTCACATGTACCTGTTTTTGTCGGTGCTACAAGTTTATCTGTGACAAGCTCCCCAGCCACCCATCCACCAGTCTCCTTTCCTCCCTTCCCCTTCTGCCACTCCCACCCTTCTCTGCCTTCCCTTCTGCCTGCCTTTTTCCTTCTTCTTAGAAGTACTTTCTGGACCAGCAATCCTGGTTTTAAGGTTATCTCAAGAGTTCTTACAATGTTGTATCTCAGAGAACTTTAACCAAGAGCCTTCTCCCAGCACTGATTAAATATGACCTTTTTGACCACACCCTGGCCCACACTGAGAACTGTCATTTTATATAACTTTGAAAAATCCTTAGTTCATCTGACTTCTCTTTAATTACTAGCAAGTTTTAGGTTTAAAAATATATGTAAACTCTTGCCTTTAATTTCCTAGTTTTGCTCATTGGGTCTTATGAGTTGTTTTCTGTCCTTTAAACAACTTTTTCTCATATTGTGACAATTTTATTTAATTTTTAACACAGAGAATTCTTTGAGGATTTTGGCCAGTGAGTTTTCTTTCTTTGTTTCTCCCTTTTATTTAGAATTGTCTTATTTTCTCTATTCTTGAAGTCATTTTCTGATTTCGCTCGCATGTATTAAAATTTTTGGATGCCATTTTTTTTATATTAATACAACTCTTATTTGTATTTTGATTAACATTGGGAGGTCTAGTATGTGCTTTTAAAACTTATCAGCTACTTTTCATTGTTTTTAATGTTCCCTGACCTTGAGGTCACAGTTTTGAGTACTGTACTCTCAGAGGAACAAAGGTCTCAGCTCCTGAGCTGCAGTTCACTTTTAGTTGTGACTCTTGCTCTTGGGTCAGAATCTCAGCTCTGTGACTTTGTGATGTTTAAACATCTCGTAGGGCACATTCTAGCTGGATTCTCTCTGCTCTAGTTTCTATCTTGTTTGGGATTTTCTTAGCTTTTCATATTTTTTTTTTTTACTTTACCTTCTAGGTGAATTTAGGAGTCACTTTTGTCAATTAAAAATCACAGTTCCTGGTGATTTAATTTAAGTTATATTCATCCTACATGATAATTTTAAAAGTCATTGATAAATTTCTAATATCATTTCTTACTGTTTATAAACACGATCCAACTCTTTTAAAGTGTTTTTTATTTTTTTCTACAGTGAAGTTTGACATTTTTCTGTTACAGGGCTGGGGTATTTATTTTGGGGGTATCTATTTTTAAAGCTATTGTGAAGCATAGCACACATAATTTTTAAATGGTTACAGCAACAGATACATTTCTTTTATTTTCATTTTTAATAATTTATTTTATTTTTTATAATTTTTAATAATTTTTTACATGTACATTACTGTCTTTTCTGTGTGAGGGTATCAGATTCTCCTGGAACTAGAGTTACAAACATTTGTAAGCTGCCATGTGGATCCTGAGAATCGAACTCAGGTCCTCTTGAAGAGCAGTCAGTGCTCTTAACCACTGAGCTATCTCTCTAACCCTCACCTTTTATTTTCTAACCAGTTATTGGTACCCAGAAAGTTTTTCCTCTTGTGTGTTTAATTTGAATATGGCTATCTTCATGTTTCTAGTGAATTTACTATAGTTGTCTTGAATGTACGAGAACATTTTACTGTCAGTACAATGTCCATGTATCTACACTCAGAGAAATAAGGATCAGGCTTTGACATCTTCTTGCAAATACATTCTGGAGTACAAATAAAGCACTTACTTTCTATTCTTTTGCTGCAGATGCTCCATTCTGCTAAATAATATGCTGAAGTCATTTCATAGGAATTTAAAATTTTGCCTTTGAATCTTAATTATTTCTCATAATAATAACCTGTCTTCATTTAATTACCAGCCTCTGATCCTGGAGGAGTTTTGTGTTGTCACAGTAAATATATGTAGGTCAACATGCACTGAGTCTGTTTCTTCCCTTAGTTTTTAATTCTAGACAAATAATACAGTTTTGCATTGCTTTCAAATGCTGTCTTAGTTATAGCCCTAGTATGCTTAGAGATGGTGTCCAGAAGTCTTTCCAATATTTTAAAAGAATATTTTCCTTTTCGGACACATTAATTGAGTGCTTTGTAAAATACCCCATTGCAGGTAAGGCTTCATTTAAACCCCACTGATGTGCTTCTGTGAGCTCCCCTTGGCCAGTCACTACCCATTTAACATTCTGCTTCTTGTAAACATACTTTGTGCAGGACTTACATTTAATTTAAGGGTTGACAAAACATAAAACAAAACAAACAAACACAAAATCTCAGGCATTTTTCCATTCTACACAGAGTAAGAAAGCAGTCTTCATGTTCAGGGAGCCTTCCCTGTTTACTATGTCATTTCAGGACTGTGCATTCCTAGAGTGCTGATTATAAATGCCTTCATGACTATTGTTTAGTCTTAGCAATTTCCTTTCCTTTTTTTTAAAAAGGCTATTTCTGAAAACTATTTGATTAACTCTTAAATAAATATCCTGTGTCAAAAATAATAATCTATGTGCTTAGCACATTTTAAAGTCCTTCAAATAAAAATATAATTATTAATGTAATTCCCCTAGAATTACTGAAAATTGGCAACATTGAGAACTAAAGGTATTATGTAGACAGAAAATTACAATTATTTATAACTACTTAAAATCTATTTCAAGGAATACAGATGGTACATGTAAACACATGTACGTATACAAACATGTATCCAACAATTGATATAGGCATTCAATGTCAAAAGAACTCAAGTAATATACTAAATGACATAATAATGTAAAGTTACATGTTTTATTTCAGAATGTCTAGATAATACCTTTAGTTCTCAATGTTGCTAATTTTCAGAAATTCCAAGGGAATTTTGTTAATAATTACATTTTTATATGAAGGGTTTTAAAATGTGCTAAGTATACAGATTTTTATTTTTGTGTGTATTTTGAATATTTGTTTATATTTATTTATAGGTATCATATCTGCTTTATCTATGAAAATAAATTTTTTTGGCAAGTTTAAAATGTAGATTGTGAATGTTCTGAATTTAGTTATTTTGAATTTTAAAAAGTATAATTTCTTTTAAAATGATGAAACACAAGATTCCAAGATATATCATTACTTTCAAAATATATTACTTAGGGCCAAGAATTATGTCTGGTATTTACTAACTTTTAGTTGAAAGAAAATTTAAGTTTTATATGTTGTAGTTCTAGAATTATAGTAGAAAGTTTAATGAGTCTATTTTGTTCATAACTTAGAATTATGTCAATGTCTAAAATAGTTTACACCCTATCCTGCTATTAAGATATGAAAGGAATGTTGAAACACTGTCTATGGATGCCAGACAGCAAAGTGCTGTAACTGAGAGTCATATTTTCGCAGTGCATAAGTTTAGCAAATCACTGCTGAAGTCTAGAGGCAGCATGGATGAGAGAACAGCTTCATGACCTAACAGTTGGCTTGTACTTTAGCTTATAACTAATCATTTTTTTTGAAGGAAATAACTTTTTATTAAAAAATTGTTGGGGCCCATTTCAAAGAGACTGTTATATTGTTAAAAGTGAATGTGCCCTGCCTTGTGTCACAGCAGAGTTCTGGACTGAAGTCAGTTCTTTCCTTCTTAGACCTCTTGAACTATAGACATATAACTCAGTGAGAATAATCAGTGTTCGACATTCATAAGTCTAAGTCCAAGGAAGTTTGAGATATGTGATTGTAATACTTGTTAGTTCCCAATGTTGGGGCTAACCACTCTTTTCCTTGATTGACATATATCAGTCATCTAAAGTCCTGCTTTGTTTCTGATACAGTTCTGATAACTTCTGTTAGAATAACTGCTGGGTATCACAATGTTCTGATCATCCCCAAGTGTGACTAGAGTCCCTTGCTCTTTATCCAGGCTTTCCAAGTCAGTTCTCATCAAAATGCTGAGTTTGGGCAGCATCAGTGAGGTACCCAGTTCTGTTTTTTATTACCATGTACAGGGGAATTTCAGAATATTTAGAAATATGAGAGACATAGGCTAGAGATTCCCAAACTTACAGATCTTACATGTAAGACTGACATTTCTGTCATATTCTTTACTGATTTTTTTGTTTTTCTACAGCACACTTGTGAGTAGCTCCAAGGGTTTCAAGAAATAGTTTGAGATAGATATTGATACACAGATTTTCCTTTAATGACCTAAGAGTTTAATATCTATATTAACAAAAGAATAAATATTTAGTAACTGGAGGGATGTTCTTGTCCGTATTCATGATGAATAAATTCTGAAAAAAAAAATACCAGTTGGTATTTTCAAGAATTAGGTTCCTGATGACTTAAAGTAGAAATAAAATTGATATCCCTTAGAAGAAAGGTGGTAGGGGCCAGTTCTCAGTTGGACAAGCTTTTGTTGAACCATCAGGCCCTTAAGAGGAAATAATTACTGTTCATTTTCACTTAAATCTTGAATACTGAAGAATGACGGCATGGTAGGAGTATGTTACAGTAGTGATATATTGAAACATGAGATCATTAATGTTTTGCTTGCACTGTCTGGGATATGTTAGGCTGTAGTTTTACCTGCTTAGATCCAGGTCAGAGGCTGCTAGTGTAGATGAAGCAACTTCTGTTGTATTTTGAAAAGCAACAATCTGCTTATCTCCCCAGTTTTAGAGATGCTTCCTGCCTTAGAACTTTGATGGAAACATTGGATCTATAAACCTAGTTTCCTCCCATGGATTTTGGTGTGGAGCATTGGCACCATGGCTGTGGGTCTCGATACAGCACACTCATTCTCCTCTGAATAAAATGGCCTTCTGAACAGTTGCAATTCACATTGAGTTGAGCTACTTAACTCTAATAAATCCTAGGCAATTTTTGCCGACTTTTGAATTTGTATTTAGAATGGACAGGGGACTCATAGGTCTTTCAAGTCGTGAGGTCCTGTCAGGGTCATTATATGAACCTTAAGAAATGATCCAAGAAAGAGTTTCCTCATGTCCTTATAAGACTCTTTCTTAAAGATTTCTATTGATATGAGCATTTTATAGTACCAGCTATTTTCGTCTATCAAAAAGCCGCTCTAAGAATTCTTCTTCAGGATTGGAGATAGTCTGGCATGAATTATTTTTCCTGAAATCAGTGGGTACTATGTTGAGAGAGAGAGAGAGAGCAAGAGTGAGTGAGTGAGCGCGAGATTTTAATCATTAAAAGAAAGATTTTAATAGTTTTCATGAACATGTATGGTCATTTAAAAAGAAAGGATTATTAGCATGTTCAGGTTTTATCTAACAGGCATAGGACAGCTATGAACTTGCTAATGGGCTTTAATAACATGACCTACCTTCAGCATTACATGAAGACATCAGTCGTACCTTCAAGATTCAGGCATTTTCCTCCTTAGATTTCTGTTTGTCTGTGCATCACATGAGTCCTTTATCCATACTCATTTATTGGGCTAAAAGGAGTATAACCTTATGTAATTTGCCCATTGTTAAAGCCTGGCCTTGGATTATTATCCTCAGGATTACACAGAGGACATGCATACCTGCCAGAAACAGCCAGTCCTTTCTTCCTAAACCTCCTAGAGAGTCTTCTCTAAAGAGTATGTTGATGAAAACTAAACAAACCTAATAAACTAGCTGTACACAAGTCTCATTTCTGGTATTCTTATAAAATAATAGTCATAATAGAACAGGAACATTATCTTCCAGATGTTTGTCATTTTGTACATTTTCACTGTCTTTAGAAATTCTTTTGATTTAGGACATAGGACATAGAGCAAATTTAGATCTTAAACTAATGTCTCATGACTATTAGTCATTTATTTGTTAATTAAAATGATAATAATAATCCAAAGAATTTAAAATAAAGCAAGATAAATTATCATGCCTACCCTTTTGGTAACCTTAAACATACGAGATGGGAAAGGAATTTTAACTCTAAAATATGTTTATTTGTTTTGATGAGTTTTGATTGTTTTTAATTACTCATTGCTTAGTTCATTGTTTTTTAAGATACTAATGACATTGGTTGGAGAGTTCAAGAATGATTCAAAAATTTGTTTTTAAGTTGTCATAGAATAATGGTCAGTTTAACAATGTAAGGAGAGAAATAAAATATATTTTAACTATTCAAAAATTGTGTCTTCTGTCACAAAAGTATTGAATTTACTTTTATTCGAGATAGAAGTATATGGTTAGTTCATTTTAAAATGAAACTATCTGCTTTAAATTATCAAAGTAGAAGTTCAGCTATTTAAATATTGATCACCTTGTATAAAAATGTGATTAATGCAGGAACAAGCTCCTAAAAGCATAATAATTAGTTTCATTTTTATAAATACTGAAAACATGTACTAGTATGTTACAGAGAGGCCCCAGAGTGCACACTAAACAAAAATAAAATGCTTTTGAGATTTGTTGGTAAAAGAGAATAACCAGTTTTTAATAGTATGTTGGATCAATGGATTTTTCCAAGTTGTTTTTTCATACTTGTGTTTATTTCTTAAGTAAGAAAAATTTAAAGAATGTGAAAAATTATGCCCCCCTTATCCTCATGCTTAAATAATATGTTACATGCAAAAATATTATTTAAAAATGATTTTGTCATGAGTAAGAAATTTATTTTATTTATACTAATTTTTGAATTTTTTTTACTAAATCATTGCAAAGACTGTCAACCTTCTAACAGTAGTATTAGTATTAATTTCTCTAACCATGCATGATCCATTTAACCCCACAGTAGCTAGAGCTTGCTTGCCTTGTTTTTTCCCTTAAATTAAAGAAAAAAAAATGTATAAAAGTACAGTGGACATGTGTTCCACCAAGCGGGAAAGCAGAAAAACTCAAGTCTAATGGATTGTTGATGTTTTATTACTTTACACACGGATTTTTTGGAGAACCATACATGTATGACTTCTCTGAACTTTCTATGTTAAATGTGCACCATTGTTAAACCACGTGCTTTCTTCCTGCCTGCTCTTTGAAGAAGCCAATTAGGAACGAAGGGAAGCAAGGGGTAGGCACAACATTGCGGTGCGGTGTTCCTGCATCTGTCTGGGAATATTTCAGCCAAAAGTTTATTTGGGGAAAAAATAAACTCTAATGCTAACACACACACACACACACACACACACACACACACACACACACACACACACACACACGTCCATGCACATAAAACCACAAATACTTTGGCTGTAAATTATTCTACAGTGATGTTGCTTGTTGTTGACTGTGTCTGTTCTGATGTGTACAGCTGCTCTCCACCCATGCATGTGTTTGAAGATTCTTGTCTGTGTGCTTGTTCATGACCTCGCTCATCTCCTCATTGTTTAGGTTAAACCTAGTCAAGTAAATAAGAATTTATGGGTATGACTGTTAATTAGAAAGCCCTTCCTAATTTCAAGAGGTCTTCATTCCAAAACACTTCAGTCGACATTTCTCAATAGGGTGATGTACTTGGTCAACCAGTCTTCTAAAGGCTACCTGGCTCTACATATGCCCTTCCCAGGCCTTGGAAAACAATTTACTCCTGTCCCATTCATTCTCTGAGTCAGAAATGGAAGAATTTGATGGAAATTGCTTTGGGGGGAATTGCACATTCTCCATCCTTCTTACTGAATGAACAAGAACTAAGACAGTGGTCCCTTCTTTCATCTGTCCCCTACATTTTGGTGGAAAGAAAAAGTCAAAAGTAGCAAAACAACATAACAAAATATCAGTAGCAGAAGAACCCCCTGTGGGACACTATGACATACTTTAAAGTCAACATTATTTAAGGTACCTGGAATATATGACTTTCCCCCCAGTTTGCCTTCTCACTAACAGAATACCCATAATTCTTGTTGGTTATTTTCTCTCCAAAATTACGTTCTGGGCCATTGGTGACTACACTGTTTGTGGTTCTGAACCATTGTCTTAACTATGTTCTTTAAAAATGTAATGTTGAAGGCACATAATATTGAAGATGACTCCAGGATGAACCCCGAGTTTGCAGACCGACTGAAACAGCTTGACAAGGAAGCATCTTACTACCGTGATGAGTGCGGCAAGGCTCAGGCAGAAGTGGACAGGTTGCTGGAGATCCTCAAGGAGGTGGAGAATGAGAAAAATGACAAAGACAAGAAGATCGCCGAACTTGAGAGGTGAGTTCTGCATCTCGAGAGTTAACCAAGGTGAGAAAACACTGATGGCTTGGTGTGCACTCTGACTTGGGGCACATTCGAAACCCCCACTGGTACACACTCATATCACAAGTTAGAAGAAAGTTATTATTCGAGGATGGTAGCCTTCTAGGCAAGGGATGATGCTGTCTTTCTGTGGAATATTGCAGAGGTATGGTGGCCTTCTGTGGAACTAAGAGCCTTTTCAGTTTCTAGGAAAACAGAGCCTGGCTTCCTCGAGGGGCATCTCAGATCCAGTACTTCTACCAGTGAGGTATGCAAAAATTTGGGCTTTGACTATCTGAAACCTCACTTCCTTCCCTTTAAAGATGAACATTTGTGGTTTTGGTTTGTCACATGCAACAGAGAATATGGAGAAATATAGTTGGAATGTCTTCAGATAAGAATAAGGGAGGCTCATGTTTTTTTGGATGTCTTTTGGCACACTGTAACAAATTCTTCCTTAAAAATTATCTTTTAAGAAGATCTTAGACTGCTTGGAAAAATAAATGTGATTAAATAGGTTGGGTAGCATCTACATGATCACAAATTCAGTCTAAAAGAATGAGTCTAAAACAGACTTCTAGTATCTTTACATTTTGAGATAAACTATAACTATATTGTATAAATGTGTGGCATGGTCAGGAAAAATATGCTAGTTACTAATGCTTTTTCCTACACCTCTGTAAGGAAAGGAGTTTCTAAACACTCTTACATAGTTCTATAGAACCTCTGAGTATTTCTCATTGGTTCTGCAATAAGGCACAATTTGTTTTTCTAGATTCAATCCATATGGAAAAGATCAGCCAATTTTGAATAAATCAGTGAGTGCTTGCCAGCTTGGATGGAGACCCTTGTGAGGTTCTGAAGGACTTGAAGACATGTGCAGAGCAGTGCTCTGTGGCCTTACAAGAATGATAATGGGCTTTTGCTAAAGAAAGACCTGGGTTCCAATTTTGCATCTGCTATGTGCCAACACCAGGGCCATGAATCTTGTTAAAGCTGAATCTCTAACAACCTATTAAAATGTATTCTGTTTTGTATCTACCCAGTTTTCATATAAGGTAGGACACTAACCTCTTTATGAAGAACAGAATGCCAAAACAAATCAGTCCTTAATATCAACTGCCTGCATTGGATGGGCAGATTATTCATAGTGAAATTTCAGCAATGTTTTCAATATTGTATTTAATCATCTGAACACAAAATTTATGGATAGTTATTTTAATAACTGTAGCCTTTTTTTGTTGACACTAAGTTTGATTCAGTGTAACTAATTTTAGAACATAAAGCAGCTTCTTTTTTATTGAGGTGACTATGCAAATTCAAATCTTGAAGGGCAGGCTGGCAAGGTGGCTTCACAGATAAAGGTGCCTGCCACCAAGTCTGAGTTGGATTTCTAGGACCCACATAGTGGAAAGAGGGAGCCTTGCCCTCTGACCTTCAGACACATGCTATGGCACATCTATTCCTCTTCCTATATACATACAAACACATATATACAAAAGAAAAACTTAAGGCATAATAAAACTTAAAAATCAATCTTCAAGAGCTTTTAATTTTAAAGCGTGGGAAAGGTCTACCAGTGTGCTGGTTCTTAAGATTCCAGGGCTGTGGTCAACTTTAGATATAGTTCTCTATGTGGCCTTTTTGGAGTTATATTTCAGGACCAGTTTTTCTGAGGAAGAAGAAGAAGAAGAAGGAGGAGGAGGAGGAGGAGGAGGAGGAGGAGGAGGAGGAGGAGGAGAAGAAGAAGAAGAAGAAGAAGAAGAAGAAGAAGAAGAAGAAGAAGAAGAAGAAGAAGAAGAAGAAGAAGAAGAAGAAGAAGACGACGAAGAAGAAGGGGAAGAAGAAGAAGAAGAAGAAGAAGAAGAAGAAGAAGAAGAAGAAGAAGAAGAAGAAGAGGAAGAAACGCTAGTATAGGATCACAAAGAACTTATGACTCTGTCTCGTTTTAAAACTAGACATTGAAAAGTTGAATGATCTTCTATAATCATTCATTCATTCATTCATTCCCAATGACCATCCTGTGGTCAGAGATGAACAGCTGTGCTGTAGGTCTATGAACTTCTAGCCGACCTCTTTGTGAAGCAGTTATCTTAGTAGATGATGTCATAGACAGCAACACCATCATTATTAGTAATAGCAATTATAACCTTAAGAATAAAGTCTTTGTATTTTATTATCACTGTGTGCCAGATACTATGTTGAACACTTGACCTGGAGACTTGCATTTGACTTTATCTTACCCACAGAAACTATCAAGCCCCCCCTTTTTTTTGAATATATGAGGAAGCATTTGTTATAGCTCAGAAGGATCAAAACTAGAATTCAGACCTAGGAGCTGCTGAGAACAATGCCTTCCACCAAGGGGCCATGTAGAAAAACTCAGCTCGCAGCACTGAAGTCATGCAGGGAGCCGGAGGGTCCTCTCTTAGCAGGCCCTGAAGCCACCAGAGCCCTGCCTCTTCATTATTAGTTTCCATGAGGAAAAGTGATGCTCTGAATGTTTAGAAGGCGTTTTTCTGTACTAAAGCGGTTCCTGAGAACTGTAATTGAAAATCAGGATCGGCTACTATAAACATTTACATATAAATGGCTTAATTATCTAGTTGGAAAAACAGGTCTTAGCTGGGCTGTGTAGCCATTAAATCATCAAGAATATTCACAGTTTTATTTCTTCAATATGGAAAGCATTAAAGCAGCAGTGATTTTACAGGCATTTATCTTTATGTACTTTCTGCACATTTTCTTTATCTCTGCATTTGCCTCTCCTTAAAGCTGATGCCTCCCAGGCGCTGTAATTCATAAAACATGTGCTAGAGCCTGACTCTGTCCCAGGTCTCTGCCTGCCTGCATCTTGGGTCGAGCAGCAGAACACAGTCTGGGAAATGTCCGAGTCCCAGCCCAGGCCAGGCCCCTAAGGAGGTAGGGTGGAGGTCCAGAGGAGAACTCTACTGGGAAAAAACCAAGGGCATAGCCTTGGCCTCCCTTTCTGAAGCATTATCTGCTGGGTTGTATGTGTATTCATTCCCACCAAAGGGTCTTCCTCAACTTTTTCAGGCAGCCTTCTTCACATGGGTTAGTATCTCTGCTGGCTGAAACTACAAAATTCAGACCTCATAATGTTGAGAGCTAAAGATTTCTTAGCATTATGACATGTCTCTCCATTTTGGAGTCCTAGAGAGTGCTTGCAATTAACTTTGTGATTTTGAAAACCAAAATATTGAACTTGAAATGAATTTGTGGTCTCTGGCTTGTAATGTGACCTACCAGAGCGAAAAGCCCTCTTTTTGAAACAGTTCATGTTCTAAAATGTTCCAGAACTTCTATCACATGCAACAAAAACGTTTGAGGTTAGGACTGACTCTGATACCCTGGCAGGGGCCACCTTCTCTCCCAGAGGCCAGTTTGTCTTCTTATTCTGTTCATCTTCTCACTTAAAAGAGTTTCCCCACCATTAATATTTTCTGCATAGCATACAGCTGCCATTTCCAGTGAAGTTTTTCTTCAGTGCCACAAGAATGCTCTCGTCAGCCGTTAGCGACTCAGCTTTTTAAGGTATATGGTAGGCTTCACGTGATGTGCATCTCACACGATGAACTGATGAACCCTTGTCCTGGACGCTGATGTTCTAGCTGGAAGCTCTTGCCTCAACCGTAGGCTGCTCTGGAGGAGCTGGTCACAGGGACAATGATGTAAAGCAAACCTGCGAGCGTGTCAGAAGCGAGCTGCTGTCCTTTGCTCTGTTGTGATGTCAACTGTCGTGTAGACCACACAGCTTAGCAGCTGACTGAACCTTGGAGGCGGCGAAGCACAGTGCTCTACTGTGTTGGTGCTCCTCACAGTCTCCAGGATTCATTTAAGTTCCAGACGAATCTGTGGTGCCTAGAGAAGGAAAGGGAATAATAGGTCTGTCAAGCAAGACCTGCTACTGGCTTTCTTGTATCCCACCCATGGGAAGGAGTCAGTTGGGTGACCTTAGTGTAATTATCTTAAATCTGTTAGGGCTTTTCCTGATGTTTGTCCAGAGCTCAAATTGAGTCCTCCACCATGTCCATCCCTCTGGACGGTGGAGGGAAACAGGGGACCCTGGGGACTCCCCCCATAAGACATAACATCAGAGCGGAAGACAAGGTACCGCTTAATTATCTGAACTGAGGGTTAATGCCATCAGACATTTGGACATTGAAAAATGATTTTTGGTGCCTAACAGAATCTTATCTAATGTTGAGAAAGAAACTATTATTTTCTTCTCTGATTTTCTCAATAATGTGCTGACATAATTTCCTTGATGCCTTTCAGGGCTCTGTTTTGAAATGCAAACTTAAACTTTATTATTTCTAGAGTATAATATATTCTAAAAGTCTCACAGTACAAGGGAGAGATCTTGTATGAGTTCTACTTATGTAGATATATACTCCTTTCCTCTGAGTAATTTTGTCTACTACTGCACTTGAAGAAATGTTTTAAAAAGTTTGGGGAGAATTTATTTATTCTTATTTTATGTGTATGGGTGTTTTGTCTGCTTGTATATATATGTTTCACATGTGTGCCTGGTACCTGAGGAGACCAGAAGAGGGTGTCAGAGTCCCTGGAATTGGAAAGTAGGTGCTGGGAATTGAACTCATGTCCTCTGGAAGAACAGTCAGTGCTCTAAACCACAGAGTTATCTCTCCAGCCCAAGAAAGTTCTTTAAAATAAAGTTATAAGGGACTAAAACACCATAGTGACACCCTGGAAAGACTTCAGAGCCAGGGTCCATTGGGGAAGGCAGTTCCATCTGAAGTACATGCTAGGTGTTCTAGCTCAGCATTTTCTATCTGGGGCCGAGATCCTCAGCTCCATTCAGTATGATCCAGAAGGATTCGAAACAGCCAATGGGCTTCATCACCACGATGGCCATGGTCTGACCTGGGTCAGTGGTATGTTTATGGCTGAGAGGTACCTGGCCTAGACCAGGAAGAGCATCGTGCGAGCGCTTTAAGATTTTCTTTTTGATTTTTATCATCGTTGTCAACATTGTTCTCACTAGAGATGTTCTAGGTTAGACTTTATCTTAAGGATTTGTTTGTCCATTTATGCGACGTTCTTAAAACTATGTTACAACATGAAATGGCAGGGATCCTGTGAGCGGATGGTTGGACAGATGTTTTGTGTATCCACTTTGCTTTTGGAAAGGGTATTTTGCAGGTTAACAAAAATGTATGTCTACTCCATGTTCTTTTCATAGCTGGGAGCATAATCATAACTTCCTCCCCTAAGCTTGCCTTCCTATGACAGATGACTGTTTTGCCTGGTTGGAAGTTCTTATGCAAATAAGTTAACAAATGTGGATATTCTCAGTGGCAAGGTCGGAACCTTGTTTTTCCTCAATGGATAGGAACTTCTGCTTTGGAAGTTGCCCTTGTAGGGAGGCTAACAGGCAGGTGGTACCTCACCAACAGTCCTCCTCATAGGGTGTTTGCTCATTGCTAGGTGCCGCGCCCTGTAAGCATTAACTGCGAATCTTTGAGCCAGAATCCAAATTGCTAATTTCCTCTGCTTTTAAGAATGAAGGAAGAACATCTCTTAGGATGTAACCACCCAACCCACTTATTCAAATCCAAGATTCAAAGACATCACAGCTTATTGCCTGACCTTTGTGATTTCAGTTTCATCTTATCAAATGATACTGTGCACATAAATAGGTAGTAACTTCCTCTGCCAATGTTCCTTTAAAATATTCCAACGTGATCACTGTACTGAGGCAGGAACAGCTCTTTGGTTCCCGCCAGTGCGGTGTGATTATGTGTATGCAAGCAGTTCCGGATTTCTTCTGCATGATCTGAAAGGGAACAACTTATGGTGTGTGCCCAGGGTTTTGGGGTGTGTATCAGATAAAAGTTGCTTTATTATCCTTCATTTGGCTATAGAACCTGCTAATGTACCATCTGTTGGCTGTATGTTTAAAACTAATGGCTCTCCCTCCTTTTGTTCTCTTCTGCTACCCCTTCCTTTCTGCTTGTCTCCAAACCGCTGCTCTCACCCTTGCTCCACACAGCTTGGCTCTCAGGTCAGTACTCTCCGTTTTCCTCTCCCTGTCTCCTCCTGAGCTCACCTTACTGCTTGCATTTGTTCAGTAAGAGAATTCATTGTGCTATTTCCCCCAAAGAGACTGTATGACGACACTACGACACTACGTGGAGTGGAGGAAACGCCCAGTGTAGGATGCTAAACTAAGTTCAGCTTAGGGGGCGAGAGCACCTCCCTGGGACAGGTGACATCACAAACCAAAGCATTTGATCCTTTTGTTTAAGTAATCAAATCAATTGTGTTTTGAAATTCAAATTCAAATTTAAAATGTGCTTTGAAGGACTTATAAGGCTTCCTTAAAGTCACTTTTGAAAATGATTGGTATGTTAGTTACTTAGTACACATATACACATATACAGTGCACACACACATACAGTGTACACACAGATACAGTGCACATACATACAGTGCACACACAGATACAGTGCACACACAGTGCACACACAGATACAGTGCACACACATACAGTGCACATACATATACAGTGCCCACACATACAGTGCACATACATATACAGTGCCCACACATACAGTGCACATACATATACAGTGCCCACACATACAGTGCACACACAAATTTAGTGCACACACAGATACAGTACACACACATATACAGTGCACACACATACAATGCACATACACATGTAGTGTACACACACATGCAGTATATACACATATACAGTGCACACAGATATAGTGCACACATACATACAGTACACACACATACAGTGCACACACAGTACACACATGCAGTATTCACACATACAGTACACACACATATAGTATACACACATACAGTGCACACACAGATATAGTACATACACATCTACAGTGTACACACAGTGCACACACACATGCAGCACACACACATACAGTGCACACACACAGATACAGTGCACACACACAAATACAGTGCACACACACATACATGTAACTTTCCGTCATTGTTTCAGTTTTGAGTTGTTAGTTTCCTTTTTACTAACTGGATATTATCTTTAATTATCCAGAGCAAAGGATGTAGAAACATGTATTCATGATTGACTGTGCACTGTAGATTAATAAGAAAAGTGAACATTTTGTTTGAAATTTCTATCCCAGCTTTGAATTCATGATTGGAGGTCCAAGTCAATAATTTTCCCTTTCTTAAGTTAAGGGATATTTTTTCTTTTACTATTATGTGGTCATTTAACATAATGAAATATTTAATCTAACAGTGATTTCTTTATCATTCGAATTATTTTCTTTATTTTTTTATTTTTATTTTTATGCATGTTATCTTCTCAGAAAAACACAGCACTATCCAAAAAGTGCAGAATTTGCTCTGTGAAGAGTATCAATCTTTGGTGACAGTATTAGGAGCTTTTGGTTTTACAGCCCAACAAGCCCTCTTCATTCAAATGATTTTAATAAAGGATACTCATTGTGTGACTGGGTGCTATATAGACTTCAAAATATAAAATGAGATAAAAAGACCAGCCTTCAGTTCGAAGTCGATATAGTTCATTTGAGAGAAAAGCTTTATTGAATTTTCCTCTTTATGGAGGCTTCCACTCTCTATTCTGTTCTGTCCCCTAAGCCACCAGGCCAGTGCCTTTAAACCAACAGCAAAGAATGTCAGACCGAAGCCTCCTCCTTACATGCCAGCTTTGTCTCACTCCCAGCTTCCAGCTCCCAGTCTCCAGGCTCCCAGGCCCTGAACAGTCTCAGTGGTTCAAAGGTACCGCACAATGAAGGCCTCAGAGACCTCTTGAACATCATCAGACTGTAGGAAAATCTGCTCTTAAAAACTTCACTTCAGAGGGTTCATCAGTGCTCATAGCACAGACAGACAACAGTGCGCTCACCAAAGATCTGACGCAGTGGGCCAGACCGCCAAACCTATTTGCAGAATTACAAATTTCACAATGGGCTATGAGCAGAAGACTGGGCCACTTGGCATCCAGGCCCATATCCCAGAGTTTAGATTCACTCCTTCAATGAAGCTTTCAGCTTTTTGCTCTGCCTTTCCCCGACCCCCTGCCATTGGCTACCCTACCTGCACTTTTAGATACTACAGCCTTTGTGACAAGGGCTCCCTTTGCCCTTATGTCTCAGACCCCTTGCCTGGGCCTCCAGTTTTAACCTCTTCTTTTGTATCAGTAACTGTGATGGAATGTACTTAGTTTTCCTCTTATTCATAGTATATGAACATGGATTATTATTTCCATTATTGTACAAGGCCAAGATTGACAGTAACTTGGAGTAACTAGTAAGTCTCTGGATGAAGGGTAGTGTGTGCTGATTTCTTTGATAAAATACACCCGCCAAGTCTAGTAGATAAACTGTACAGTCTAAATCAAGGTTCAGATCTTTCCAATATCATTTAACAGATTGCTTCAAATGAGCCTGAAGGAGAAAATGGGCCATCATTGGGAAAAACCTCTGATCGTCTTTAGTATAGAAAGATTTGGACAGTCCTGAGCTTACGGAAAGGAAAAAGTCTGTAGAGTCTTGGAAATCTTCCTTAAGCTCTGGCAACCTCTTAGAATTAACTGTGCTCCTCCTGCAACTGCTTCCAGGTTTACCAGTCAAAATAAAATAGAATATAACAATAGAATTGATTACAGGATTTTGGCCCATATACTGTATTTTTATGGCCTACTCCAGAGAGAGAGAGAGAGAGAGAGAGAGAGAGAGAGAGAGAGAGGAGTCCACACACATACGTGGATGTTTATGTACACCATGAATTTTAGGGCTATCAAGTCTGATTCCTCTGAGCTTACAAGTCTGTGGTCTGCCACGCAGGCTTCCACCTCTCAATCTGAGGTTTGAAATGTTAATGACACTACGTGCCCTGAACTCCATGAGAAAGTCTTCTCTGCAAAAACTTTTGTAGATTACCTCATTTCCTTTCTAAACGCTGACGGTTAAACCCGGGTGGACAGGTATTAGCTTTGGATTTGGTGTAGTGCACATGTCCTGTTCCAAACCTGTTTGGGTCTCCGCTGCAGTAAATGCATCTTCTGTGAAGAATCTCTTTGCACACAAAGCAGTGGGAACAGTGGAGATTTAGTAGGATCCTTGTATTGTACTCAGGGGCAGGTTTATGTAAGAATTGCTCATTTCTAACATGTGACTTATGACAGATGAGGTTATTGTGATAAATGAATGCAGGGATTGACTAAAAAGGAAAAAAAAATCCTTTGGGATGCAGTTCAAACTCCTGCCAAAGTATCAACCAAATAAACCCAGAAGGTTCTCCCAGCCTCTAGCTTCCTTCAGATCCTTTCTTAGATGTCTCTGTGTTTCGGCCTTAGTGCCCCCTCACAGAGAGTAAGGAGTTGCTTTTGGAGCAAATCTTATTGAACATCGTGTGTTCCATGGAGGTGCCATGGGTGATGGACCTCATGAATCTCCCTGTGAATGGGTATGAACTGATGGCTTGTACCTTGTGGCAGCCATAAGTCGTTGTTACAGGATTACTTCAAACATCTCTATGAGAATAAATCATTTGTGATGTTTCTTCCAACTGAGCACTGTATTCTCTCAATCCCTCACTCTTCTATGAAATGATAAAGTCAAACCTTCCAGACCTCAGAGACCCATTGCTCAAGACATAAAACGAAAACCACCTAGCCATTCATTTTACTATCCTATAATTTGCTGGGATCAATTCTTTGTTCCACTGCTTCCTTAAACGCAATGAGTACCTACTATGTGCTGGGCTGGCTTGTATGTGCTAGCATTTTAGAGAATAGCGATTAAAGAAACCTTATGTTGAAGAATGGTATTCCTCATTTTAATGTTCATGATTTAGGTTGATAATTACCATAGGAATAATACTAACAGAAATAAAAGAAATAGGATTGGTAGCTACAGAGACACAGGCAACACCACATGCTGTGTTGAAATGTTCACAAATGATGTAGTAGCCTCTTGTTATTACCACTTCTAAGGTTGGGAAAGTAGTCTCTTCCACATTAGAAAGAAAAAAAACCCTGAAGTTCATAAATGTTGAGTATCTGCCTTTGTTAACATAGCCAATGCAGGAAAGGTGTCAATTTTCCTCCCAGCATCTATCCTTTCTGACTTACAAATGAGATCTTTCACTACTCCAGCCAGAGTTACCTTTGTAACAGTTCCAAGAAATCCTGCAGTTAGGAAATCTGGGCAGCTCCCTTCCATGTGCTGGTTTCCGAACACAGTGTTTAGAGAGTATATCCCAGGAGGGGCTTTGGGGAAGCCTCTGCCTTCGTGAGGAGCTCAGGAGGACCATCTTGGTCCTACCACCCCTGGCCCAGTATGAATTCTGCCCTTCCAGTGCCTACCCTGGTGTTACTTCTTCCTGTGGCCCTCATCTGAGCCTGATGATGTTTTCTCCAGGACTACAGTGTGATGTCCCACACCAGAGGTGTGATACCCCACACCAGAGATGTTCCTGAAAGTATGCTCTTGGGGGGAAAAAGGGCCTCCTGGTTGTTTTCTCCCCCATATCTTGGTCCCTGTGCTCATCCCCATGAGTCCTCTGTTGCCTGCACTAGAAGCGTGTGCAGCACTAGACTGAAGAAAAGGAAGAATCGCCTTCCATCAAGCCACATAGTTGAAAATTCAAGAAAAACAAAAACACAGACAAAATGGCAGCAGGGGAATCTTCATGCAAGCCACTTGCTTGCTCCCCTCACTTCCTCTGTTTCCTATCTCTTCCTCCTCCTTTCTCTCTCCCTGTACCTTTCCTTCTGTCCTTCCCTCTTCTACTTCTACCTAGACTATTCTTGGCAGTCTTTTTTTCATGGGAATATGGCAACAAAACAAACTTAACCCCTCAGTTCACTGATTCAAAGAGCAGCACTTCCTATAAGGAAGGATTTGGTCCCCAAGAAAAACAATGTACTCCGACACTAATAACTGGAAAAACGGGGCTTTGGGTCTGTATTTCCCCCCTCCCTCCACTTCCCATTGAGGCTAGAGGGGTTATCCACAGGTCAGAAAATCATTTCCCTCTTTAAAGCCGCCTTATACTGATGCTGACGTCTCTGGTGAAGTGTCAGAAAATTTTATGCCCAAGCAAAGCTGGTAGAAAGCCAGAAATCCTCGGAGTTTTCCTTGGGTGCAAATATTTTATTGGGAATGGAAGAAAGTTGTTTTCCCTGATTTACAGCCTCTGCAGACATAAAATAGGATCTATATTTAGAAATTATTTTGAACCTTTGAGGTGTAGCCAGGGGTGGGTGCTTGTACCTTCCCAGCCTGGCCTCAGTGGGACTTGCCGTGGTGAATGTTCACTGAGCCAACTCTGATTTATGGAACCAGGACTTTGGCTCTATAGCGTTTTCATGTTCTAGCTTTTGTTGGAGCTGCTATCCTGACATTCTTCCTGTACTATTGAACACAGTGAGAATGGCAGGGACATAACTGACATTGTAGTTGAGATGTTCTGCTGTTCCTTTTGTTTCTGGAAGTGAGTAAAGCCATTCTCAAGGTGCAGATCTGTTGGGACAGCAGCAATGGTGAGAGGTAGTTCCAGGATTCCCTCCCCAGGCCTTGCCCATAATAAGAGATACCAAATTAACAGAGCTCTTCATTATTGTCTCATTCCAAAATCATTTCCCCAGCCTTCCTCCCCCTTTCAGCATTTGGTTGGTGCCACCATATGGATAAATATCAGCAAATAGTAAATCTCTCAAGATACATTAGCCTTTCCTATAAATGTTGAGATGGGGAAGGAATTTTAAAAATTGGTTTCTTGGTATTATTATAAATCACTTTCTAGAAAAAATAATATCATATTTCCTTTATACAGCCTCCCTTATGAAATGTGAATTCTATCACTTCATTACCCACAGTGTTGGCTCAAGTTGTAGGGAAACCTGAAGACCTAGTAACTGGACAGTTCTTCTGCATTCAATGAAAGGCTTGAAATTTCCATGCTGGATCCTATCAGAGCCTTTGTGAAGCCACTGGTATTGGGAACCAGTTTAAATGTGAGAAGATGTTGCGTGTCAACCTCTGGAGAAAATACCTTGTCATTTTTACATCTGACAAAGGTTTTGGAAGTGTTCTTTGGGGGAGACTGTGATGGTTTTACTATTTTCTAATATTCCATAGATGAAATGGACTATAATTTAAACTAAGTAAGCTGGATAGAGAGGGTGGGGAGTCAGAACCAGTGGGCTTTGCACTGGGAGCAACTGTTTTATTGGAGGTAGAAAACATTGTGTTTTCCATATTTGTCAGCCCCTGGACATGCAATGCATCCTGGAGAATTATTTTCATAGTAATACTTGAATTTTAGAAACTATAGAGGAGGCTTGGAAATGAAAGTGAGTTTCCCTTGAATAGCCTGTGGTTGCTTTTTTAAAATTTTTCTTTCAGCACAAGAGCAGCACGGTCCTGTGCTTTAACATTACTTTCCAGGGATTTTTTTGAGCTAGCAACCTGGTTAGTGGAAGTATTTCTCCTTTTAGTGAATGAAGAGCTATGTTCACAGTTGCTCTTGTTTTAAGGCAGTTCTTTTCTAGGCAAGGGGAAAGAGCGATTGCCACAGTGCTTTGAAACAATGAGCTACTTGCTCGAGGCCCTAGTAGTCTGTAACTGTGAAGGCACAATGGTAGATAGTTTGATGTGGGGTGGGGCCGAATTTCATGAAGAACCACTTTGCAAATCTGCATTTCAGGTCTTGGAAAGACCCTGTTAGAAGGCATTGACAAGGCAAGTACCACCTTATACAGATGGTATCGTGCCTCCTAGGATAGGCCCTCCTGGCCTTTGGCATTGGTCAACCCTGGGATCTTCTCAGGGCGGAACTGAGACGTATGAGCTGAAGTGTATGAGTGGTTTTAAATTTAACTTCAGAACTCTGCTATTTAACCATTGGTCAATTTGATGGTTCCAAGGACGGCATGCTGTGTTGCTCGAAGATAATTGCTGTGGAGAGAATGAGTGGGCTATAGTAATTGCTAGCTGGAGAATCTCCTGATAACCTGCAAGGAATGGGCCATGATGAGAAATACTCACTGGGTAATGGACAGATAGGTGCCCTATCACTCTGCTAAGTGTGGGTACTCCTGCATTATCAGCATGCTAAGTAGGGACTCTTTAGGGATTCCTGACCAGATAAAGAATCCTGGTACTTGGATTTTATGGGTGTCTGTCCTAGAACAGGCATTACATTATATTAATATTTTACTCCTAGTCCAGTTTTTTTCAAGTTGTTATCTATTGTTAGAACAGTAAATGTAGAAACATAGATAGACTACATTCCAAAAGTTAGTGTCATCATTGTTACAGTTAGTATATGTGACAAGATACCTCACGCCTATGTCTCCATGTGTAAAATGGAGACATCTGTGTTACTGCTTATCACTCACAGGCTCGGGCCTATGATTCTCACTGAACAGGAGCACATTCCAGGCTCAGACAGACATTTGTAAATGATGGTGATGTTACGGTTTGGCTGTGATAAAGGTTTTTATGCTGAGAGGAACACGTGAGAGCATTGTGTTAACTAGAGAAGACTGTCATTGCTCCCCTGGTCAGAAAACTGAGTGTCTACAATAAAGTCTTCAGGATCCTCACTAGGCCACTGAGAAGTTGACTTGTTAGCAGAAATGTTGAATGCATTATCTGGCAAATGCCAGTGCAGATAGGAAATTCATCTTCTGCTTAGGGAAGGCAATCTTATATGAGTACATGAAAGAATACTGAATGATCAGTATTTGTTTGTCTAATATAAGGACACATTTTAGACTTTTTTCCAGAACTCCTTAGATGGGATTTATCTACTGCCTTTCTACATTTTTGAAGAAAAAGATTTGATTTATTTTTAAAGGAGTGATCCCAGATCAAGGGTATTCCTTCATCTATGTATTTCCTGTAATTATATAATAAACATTTATCAGATAACAATTGAATATCAGCTTTGAGGCAGGCACTGTGATGTGACCAAGTCTGCCCATAGAAATAGCATCCTAAGACACAGAAGTAGAGTGACATGATTTTATATAATAGATAATTATAATAAATATATATGACAGATAGTCATTATATATAACACTTCTGAAAATGATATAGTATTCACTGATACAAACCTTGCCATTTTTCCCTTCATAAATACCTTTGTGATCTTCCCCATTTGAACACAAAATATTTTTTCCTTTTTCCTTTTGCATACTATTACATTGTACCAGATGTCTCTTAAAAGCCTTTAAGGCATGTCGGGTCCTTTCTTTTCCTGCCATAGTTATAACTGATAAATGTGAAAGGGTACTATCTGGTATGTCTATGAATGGATGAATCTGTAGGTTAAGTTCTTGAATGTGAAGTTGCTGAGACAATACACATGCAATTCTCCTGGACTTTGCCAGTTGCCCTCTGCAGGGACTAAATCCTTGAAGCCCCATTGGCATTTGTCTGTAATGTAACTGGGAGTAAATGTTTCTAACTCTTCTGTGTTTGTCACCAGGGCAAGTGACGGTGGCATTTAAGTTTAATGCTATCTTCTTTTAGTCTAATTACAAGTGCAAAGGGACTTTCTTGAGTATGTTCATACTATCCCCACAGTGTTTTCGTAATCCTTTTCATACAGATTTGTAGAAGCTCTTTACATGTTGGAGAAATTCATCCTTGGTCAAAGATTGAAATATTCCTTCCTGCCTTTTCATTTGTGTGATTATTGTTGGCTACACTTATGCAGAAAAATTAAAACTCTTCTCAATTTGTCATCTTAAGTCTTTCTAATGTTGTCTGAATCTTGTAGTATTAGAATTCTATGTTATACTATAAGACCATAAAGACAATTGTCCTGTGGTCTATTTCAATGTTTTAATATCTTTCTCAGTCTGTTCCTATAACAAAATACTATCAGCAGATTAGCTTATAAATAAAGTTATTGGTTAACAACTCCAGAAAGTGGCAAATCTAGGTCAAGGGGCCATAGATGATTCTCCCTGTCCTGGGGGCCTGCTTTAACTCATATACAGAACCTTCTTACTATGCCTTCACAATGAAGAAGGGGCAAACAAGTTTCCTTAGGTCTCCTTTATAACAGTATTAATCCCATTCATCACTTCCAAGGCCCCACCTCACAATAATATCACCTTGTGGGTTTGGATTTCAACATATGCATTTTTGAGAGGATACGAACATTCCTTTAGTATTTTTATGGTTTGACTTTCTGAATTTAAGCCTTTGAACCATCTGGAATTTATCTTAGTGTAAGGCTTGAAGTATGGATATAACTTCATTTTTTTCCTAGGTCAAGTGAAGTTTAAATGTCACTTCCTCCACTGGCTGTTTGCTGGAGCTCAGCCAGCCCAGGTTAGGGCTGTACAATGCATTCTCACAGCTTCCCACTGGAACACAGAACATGCACTGAGCCCTTTGGTCAATGTCTGTTCACTCTATCTGGGAAGGCCTTATCTTCTCCAAGCAGTGCCTGCAAACAGTGGATGTTCCATGAATACTACAGAATGGATACTATGTGAGATGTGAAGACCTTAAGACCTGGAGAGGTAGAAAGTCTGTTATTAGAAGCAGTGTGATACACCAGACAGCAATAGAACGGAAGTGTGGAGGAGTCTATAGTTCTTCTTACATAGAGCACTGTGATGCCCCCTGTCCACAGGAACCTTGGTTGCTGACTTCTCCATCCTCTTCCTCTGAGATCCAGTGCAATTTCATGGTCCTTTTCCCCTTGAGAATCCTAGTTTCTCAGCTTCCCCTGACTTCAATAAGACCTACCTGCAGATACTTCCTGCCCGGATGTGTCAGGAATGCAAAGCACGACAGAAAGTACCAGAGAACAGTGAGGTTTTAGCCCGTCTGTTTTCTGATGTGTTGGGGAAGCAGCCTTGCCTAGTAGACAGATTGTAAAGACAGACTGAAACTCGGCCTTATGTGTAGCAAGGGTGGCAGTATCTATGAGTGTTTGAACATTCAGGGGGGGGTGCTCAGGAACATTTCAAAGAATGTGATGGCATCTACTCTGGACTAGAAACATGTGAGTGATTTTACCAGATGGGGTAGTAGGTAAGAGCCTGAGCAGAAAGCAAGGAGGTGGGAATATTCAAGGCATGCTCAGAAGAAAAGGCAGCTCTGCCACTGGGGTTCTATGGTAGGCGGCCAAAATGGGCCAGAAGGATCAGCCAGGACAGTGGATACCTTGTATACTCAGTGGAGGTATTATGAGCATTCAGAGTGTAGGAAGCACCAGGAGTCTACTAAAGGCTGTAAGAGCTGTGTCTTCTCCAAGACGGAGGGCAGGGAGAGGAAACTAAAGATGGAGGGATGAGGGATAGAGAAACGGGGCGGGCACAGGAGGGAATGACTGACAGCACCGGAGCCTTAGCGATGAGGACATACTTCTGGGAAACTAGGATTCTCAGGGGAAAAGGACATACTTACGGATTTATGTATTTTTATTTATGTGTGAGAGTTCTACTTTCGTGTATGTCTGTGCACCATGTGTGTGCCAGATGTCCATGAAAGCCAGAAGAAGGTATCAGGTCCTAGGGAACAGTTGCCATGTGGGTGCTGGGAATTGAACCCAGGGACCGCTGGAAGAGTATCCAGTGCTCTTGACCTCTGAACCACTTCTCCAGCCCTGAACTATTTACTCCTTTTTTTTTTATTTTATTTTTTTAATTTACATTCCAAATCACTTCCCCTTTCCCGTTTCCTCCCTCCCCGAAAGTCCCATAAGCCCCCTTCCCTCCCTCTTTTCTCCATTCAACCCCCTCTCATTACTCTGTCCTGGCGTTCCCCTACATCCAGTCTTTCCAGGACCAGGGGTCTCTCCTTCCATCTTTTTAGAAATCTATTGATATGCTGATTGTGTCTAGGGTATTCTGAGATTCTGGGTCAATATCCCCTTATCAGTGACTGCATACCATGTGTGATCTTTTGTGATTGGGTTACCTCACTAAGGATGATATTTTCAAGTTCTGACCATTTGCCTAGGAATTTCGTGAATTCATTGTTTTTAATTGCAGAGTAGTATTCCATTGTGTAAATATACCACATCTTCTGAATCCATTCCTCCGTTGAGGGACATCTGGGTTCTTTCCAGCTTCTGGCTATTATAAATAAGGCTGCTATGAACATAGTGGAGCATGTGTCCTTATTGCATGCAGGTAAAGCCTCTGGGTATATGCCCAGGAGTGGTATAGCTGGATCCTCCGGAAGTGTCATGCCCAGTTTTCTGAGGAGCCGCCAGACTGCTTTCCAGAGTGGTTGTACCAGCCTGCAATTCCACCAGCAGTGGAGGAGTGTTCCTCTTTCTCCACATCCTCGCCAACAACTGCTGTCTCCTGTGTTTTTGATCTTAGCCATCCTGACTGGTGTGAGATGGAATCTCAGGGTTGTTTTGATTTGCATTTCCCTAATGACTAAGGATGATGAACATCTCTTTAGGTGCTTCTCAGCCATTAGATATTCTTCAGGTGAGAACTCTTTGTGTAGCTCTGTACCCCATTTTTTAATAGGGTTACTTGCCTCTCTGGAGTTTAACTTCTTGAGTTCTTTGTATATCTTGGATATTAGCCCTCTGTCAGATGTAAGGTTGGTAAAGATCATTTCCCAGTTAGTTGGTTGCCGCTTTGTCTTTTTGACGGTGTCTTTTGCCTTGCAAAAACTTTGTAATTTAATGAGGTCCCATTTGTCTATTCTTGATCTTAGAGCATAAGCTATTGGAGTTCTGTTCAGGAAATTCTCCCCTGTGCCCATATGTTCAAGGTTCTTCCCTAGTTTCCCTTCTATTAGTTTCAGTGTGTCTGGTTTTATGTGGAGATCTTTGATCCACTTAGAATTGAGCTTAGTGCAAGGAGATAAGGATGGGTCAATTTGCATTCTTCTGCATGTTGACCTCCAGCTGAGCCAGCACCATTTGTTGAAAAGGCTATCTTTTTTCCACTGGATGGTTTTAGCTCCTTTGTCAAAGATCAAGTGACCATAGGAGTGTGGATTCATTTCTGGGTCTTCAATTCTGTTCCATTGATCTACATGTCTGTTACTGTACCAATACCATGCAGTTTTTAACACTATTGCTCTGTAGTACAGCTTGAGGTCTGGGATACTGATTCCCCCAGAGGTTCTTTTACTCTTGAGAATAGTTTTAGCTATTCTGGGTTTTCTGTTATTCCAGATGAATTTTTGAATTGCTCTTTCTAACTCTATGAAGAATTGAGTTGGGATTTTGATGGGGATTGCATTGAATCTGTGTATTACTTTTGGTAAGATGCTCATTTTTACTATATTAATCCTGCCAATCCATGAGCATGGCAGATTTTTCCATCTTCTGAGGTCTTCTTCAATTTCTTTCTTCAGAGACTTGAAGTTCTTGTCATACAGATCTTTCACTTGTTTGGTTAGCGTCACGCCAAGATACTTAATATGGTTTGTGGCTATCGTAAAGGGTATTATTTCTCTTACTTCTTTCTCAGCCTGCTTATCCTTTGAGTATAGGAAGGCTTACTCCTTTTTAAAAGACAAAGAAAGAAAGAAAGAAAGAAAGAAAGAAAGAAAGAAAGAAAGAAAGAAAGAAAGAAAGAAAGGAAGGAAGAAAGAAAGAAAGAAAGAAAAAAAACAGCAAAGACTACAGAAGTTTATCTTATACTTTCTGTGTTTCTGGAAGAACAAGCCATGTCTCAAGAACTGTGATGTGGGAGACTGAAACCAGCCTATAGCACTCCTGTATGATGATAAAGGGAGCTGGCACACTCTGTTCGTTCTTCAGCTGCCTATAGTTGTTAACCACAGAAATGAGAGACTTCACTGAGTGCTTAGTTTATGCCAGGCACAGGGCTCTGCATTCTACAAGACATACTTCATGCTTCCCTCATAGTGACAACAAGGTGAGAGGTGATGTTATTCCTCTTGTTTTTGCAATGAGGAAACTGAGGCTCAGGATTTGACCGTGATGGTCTCACTCTTACACAGCTACCAAGTGAGGAGCAGCATTCACACACATGGATCCCCGAGCCCCTGCACCTAACCGCTGTCTCCACAGCGAGACTATTTGTATGAATTGGTTTGGCCCGAGCACCCTGGGAACCGTAGGGACTACTCTAATGTGCTTCTTTTGGGGCGGAATTCTGTTTCTGTAACACAAAGGATGCTGAGCATTGATGAAAGCCTCTCATAATGGGAGCCGAGAAGCTGTTTGTGTTGGCGCAGCCTTCTTCAGGTCTGCGGGTCTGATCCTCTCCGCTCTGGAGCAGGAATGTGAAATTCCTCTTTCTGAAGTGAGTGTGAATGGGCCTGGCGAGTGGCCTCCGTGGAGGCAGCGTCTTTGTAGAAGGCAGTCATCAGCCTTGGAGCTACTTCAAGATTCATGAAAGGCAGAGATGGGGGAAGACCTTGGGCCATCCATCCTCCTGCTTGTTTAAGATGGTTCCCGGCGGGGATTCTGGGGCGGCAGCCAAGAGAGAAGATGTATTTCTAGGAGGGTTTTTGTTTTTTTTTCTCTTCTGCTTCTTCCAGGAATCATTTTTGGGACAGTTCTACATGGCCCCACACAGTGTGATCAGAGAATCCCTGCAGCATAAAATGCTGAAAAGGAATCGAAGGCCTCTGGTGTGATGTATGATGATTGTCCTTTGGGGAAACAAAACAAAGTCAAAAACAAAACAACTTTGTGGGGAAGCTAGCCCCGCCCCTCGGCCGCCGGGGGTGGGGGCTGCATCTGCCTTGATCTTGCCTGAGACAAGTGGGAGGGCCTGCAGTACAGAGAGAAGGGCCACTCCCAGGGCAGGCCCTGTCTTTGTCTTAGGTCAGAGGGTAGGTATCATGCCATCGCATGCTCTTTTTTCCTACAGAGCTCGGGCCTTTTGTTTTGTTTTGTTTTTAAACTTTTAAACTTTCAACTTTGAAGCTTTAATGACTTTGTCTGTTGCCTGATGGAAAGGGTCTGTGTTGGCTTCTCCCATCTGGGCTGCTGGGGAGAGTGGGAGGTCCCTGCTGCCTGCCGTTTGTCTGTCTGCTGTTTGTCTGTCTGCTAGCTCTGCCTTCTCTTCTCCCACAGACCCTTGGCTCTCCTGTAGGCTTTGAAGATGTTTTGGGCCTAGCAAGTAACTTCAGTAACTTCCCTTCGCTCAGTTTCCTTAATGTTAGGTGCTGTTTTGTAGGCTGTTTTCAGGAGCCAGTAAACCAAGTTGTGCAATGTGTAAAACCACAGGAGACTTTGTCACGACCTTATCTTCAGACATAATTAGACCCCATTTTCAGATGTAATTTTGTAAAAAGATAGTTCTAAGCACTCTTCTTGGAAAACTTTGCCACCAGGCTCTGTGTGAAGCTTTTAGTTTTTTAATCACCATAACAACCCCATAGGAAGGCTTGATTAGCGTGGATAAATGAATAAACCGAGGCTTACTTAGGTTATTGATGATCTATTCAAGGTCACTCTGGATTTGAACCCAGGCTAAGAGGAAGAGGCATGAACATCCAGACACTCTAGATTGTTTTCTGTGTGCCTTCATGCTAGTTTGTCTGGAATGTCATCTGGGTTCGAAAAGCATGCATCTGAGAGGCTATTGAAGCAAGTCCTGGAGTATCTGTGATCATATTTCTAGAGAGGGAAACAGGGAGGAGGACCTGTCCCAAATGTGAGTGGTACCATCCATGAACTGACCAGAGTCTCTAGGATCAACACCATCACAACTGGTATACCCATCACCGCTTTCTAGCTGCTCTGTGGTGAGCTGCCCTGCTCTACCAAATCCTGCCTGCCATCATGGAGAACCTCTAAATCAGTAGTCTCAACCTGTGAGTCATGACCTCTGTGTGTGTGTGGGGGGGTCACCTAAGACTATCAGAAAATATAGATATTTATGTTATGATTCATAAGGGCAGCAGAGTTTCAGTTATGAAGTAGCAGCAGATTAGTTTCATGGTTGGGGGTCACCACCACATGAGGAACTGCATTAAAGGGTCACAGCATTAGGAAGGGTGAGAATCACTGGGCCAGAGTCATAGTCTACCTCTAGTCCTTATAAAGTCAATCAGAGTGCTCAGTGCATAGAAGTTCCCATGGCCCTCCTCTTACATCGGATAGACTGTGTACAACTAACCTACCTGGCATGTGAGGCTCTTCACACTCCAGTCCTACTTTGGGTCTGGGTTGATTCATTGTATGCATAAAGCTCTTTCTCATTTTTAAGTCAGTTTAAATTAAAAAGTATGTGTGTGTATGTGTATGTGTGTGTGTGTGTTCCATGTTAGTATGTATGTATGTATGTATGTATGTATGTATGTATCTATCTATCTATCGATCATCTATCTATCTATCTATCTATCTATCTATCTATCTATCTATCTATCTATCTATCTATCATCTATCTATCTATCTATCTATCTATCATCTATCTATCATCTATCTATCTATCTATCTATCTATCTATCTATCTATCTATCTATCTATCATCTATCTATCTATCTATCTATCTATCTATCTATCTATCTATCATCTATCTATCTATCATCTATCTATCTATCTATCATCTATCATCTATCTATCTATCTATCATCTATCTATCTATCTATCTATCTATCATCTATCTATCTATCATCTATCTATCATCTATCTATCTATCATCTATCATCTATCTATCTATCATCTATCTATCTATCTATCTATCTATCTATCATCTATCTATCTATCATCTATCTATCTATCTATCTATCTATCTATCTATCTATCTATCTATCATCTATCTATCTATCTATCATCTATCTATCTATCTATCATCTATCTATCTATCTCTCTATCTATCTATCTATCTATCAATCATCTATCTATCATCTATCTATCATCTATCTATCATCTATCTATCTATCTATCATCTATCTATCTATCTATCTATCTATCTATCTATCTATCTATCTATCATCTATCTATCATCTATCTATCTATCATCTATCTATCATCTATCTATCATCTATCTATCATCTATCTATCTATCATCTATCTATCATCTATCTATCATCTATCTATCTATCTATCTGAGAAGATTAGAGGAGAACATCAGGTTCCCTGCTCTGTCACTCTTGGAAATATCACCTTTGAAATAGGGTCTCTCAGTGAACCTGGAGCTATGCTTGTAGCCTGCCAGTATAGTCATCCTTCTTATTCCACCCTATCTTGCTTTGGGCTTACAGGCATATGTAGTTAGGTCATCTATTTATATGGATACTGGGATCTCAAATCAGGTCCTCATGTTTGTGCAGAAAGGACTCCTACTCACTGAACTATATCTTCAGGCTGTCCCTTATTTATTTGTTTGTTTGTTTATTATTTATTTATGAAGACTGGGTCTCACCATGTTGCCCAGAATGGTCTAGATCTTACTATGTATGTATCTCTGAGTGGTCTAAAAATCGACCATTTTGCCTCTAACTCTCTGTCAAGTGTTGAGATCACAGGCACGGGGCATCATGTTTTCCTTAGTCCTTTTTCCACATGGGGTTTGACTGTATTGATTTTTTTTTTCCATTTTCCACACTTGCTAGTCATTTCTTGTCCATGTACATCAGAATCTACTTTTTCAAACATGATCTAAATGTTCTCTTTTTCTTATTGCCTGTTCATCATGAGTTCCCACTTTGTATTTTACCTTTGAGTAAAATAAGGATAGGGAGGGGTTCCTCTTCTGTTCTGATGTACTTAAGGTTCCTGTAGAAGTCACTTTATATTCCCAGCCTCTATACCTCTTCCTTTAAATGAACATTGAATTTTCCAATGATACAGTGCCCTCTTCAGCTCTGTATTCCCAGTGTATGGCTCGTGGTTAGTGCACTGTAAATATTTGTTGATACATAGAGTTGGAAGACTAAGCACTTTGATAGGCACCAAGAAATCAGATAGGAGCTCCTTCATTGTCACACCATAAGATGGTAGGGAAAAGAAAGAAAGGGACAACTTGGGTAGGCATTTTTATTTGAATGGCACAGCAGAAAATGTTGATCCTTCATGTGTGGTGTGTTAGGAAGAAAGGGTTTAGTCTCCTTCCTCTAATCTGGCTTGACTGGTGGAGGTAGGGTGTAAAAGGGGGAAGTGATTTGGACTCTGGAGACAGGGCAATGGAAATTTAGTTTGGAACATACAAAGATGTGCATGGGATGTCCAGGCAGAGTTATTCAATAAGTGAAAATTCCAGAACTGCATAGATCCTCACTTCTCCAGAGGGTGATCTCAGGTTCCCACAGGCAGCTTCTCTCCCAACATCAGCATCTCCTGGCAGCCTCCTGCGTGCCGTACCTGTTCCTGACATGTGTGACAGCCAAGGTATACTACAAATCATACACTACTACTGGCCTCTGGAAATTTAGAGATGCCATGCCTGAAATGTTTCTAGAAAGATTACTGAAAACTCCTTAGTGGTGGGAATGACTCTTGGGGTAGCTTGAGAGGTTAGACAATTTCTTACGAACTCTTTGGTCCTATTTAACATTTTAGTTTTAGCATGCATGATCTTTAAAATTTCCAGTGCATAGAACATAAAATAAGCCCTTTAAGAATGGGTGTTAGTATATTTACAAAGTTATTCAACCGTCACCACTATCTAATTCTGGAATTAAAGTTTTATCACCGGGAAAAGAACTGCATACACAGTAACAGTTCCCCTTACCTGCCTCCCCCTGCCCCCCAAATCTCACCCTCTCCCCTATTCATTCCTCTTGTTCTACAGCCTCTGCCAGCTAATCTGCTCTCTGTATGTCTAAGTTTGTGTATTTGGGACATCTCATATACTCAGAATTACATATTACGCAGTGTTTCTTGATTGGCTTTTTATATTTTCAGTATGTTGTGTTTGAGTTTTATCAATTTTATAGCATGTGTTAGTACTTTGCTCCTTTTTATTGGTGAATAATATTACATTGTATGAGATACCACTTTTTGAGCATCTATTCGATCAGCCTTTGGTTTCTCTCTTTTTAGTTACTATGAAAACAGTAGCTTGGGTTACTATGACCCCTGGGATGGAGGAGTAGAGTTCCTGTGTCTGTGGTGATTCTTACTAACTCTGGAGGAACAGCAAATTATTTTCCGTAGTATCTTTTCAATTCTATGTTTGCACCAAATATGTTATCATCCATGGTTTTTATCCCAGCCATCCCAATGAGTATACAATTGATTTGATCTGCTTTCTCTAATGATTAATGATGTAGAATGTATTGCATGGTCTCACTGGCCATTTGTATACCTTCTTTGAAAAGAAAAAAATATTTTAAACCTCTTCATTCATGTTTAATTGAACTACTTTTCTTTTTGTTGAGTTGTGTTCTTTATATGTTATGGATACTAGACTCTTCTTTCTTATTTTACTTTTTCCTGTATACTAACAAGTTTATACTTGTCTTTAATGTGTTCTGTTAAACTGTCTCATACCTAATTATATTTTAAATGAAAGACCAAAAAGGTTAAGAATGATGATCTTAGGGGATTTGTATTTAATTATAATTAAATGTGTTGCTTATAAATGATCAGTTGATGGCTTTATATTGTCACTGCCTTTTGTGGGTGTGAGGAGGTAGTATTATAAGCCATTTACCAAATACTGAGTCCTCAAATACAGCCACTCATACATGTAGTCACATGTTTGAAGTAAATGCTTGCTGTCCTTAGGTGGTACTTCACTGTCTTTGAAATGGACTCTGGCCTTGAATGTTCCCTTAGCTGTTTTTGTCTACTGACTGCAACTGAACTTCAGACTCTGAGCCACTTCCAGCCAGATAATTTGCCCATTTAAATGTGCAGGGTTTGGCCTCATTTTATAGTGCTATAAAATGAAATTTAAAGAGTCTCTCCAGAGAGCTGTGATTACTATTTTTCTTTAGTTGTTAGCCAAGCTAATAAATATTTTTAGCAGTTCTGTCATCAAATGTCATATAAAATTAGATCTAATGATCACACCTAAGGGAGGATCCGAAGTGCCACAGCCTTCCGTGTGGCCCCCGGAGGAAGGGTGATCCATCCACCTGATGATTAGTCCTTGGACTTTTCAGAAGCAGAGCTTAAGTCCCCTCCCCGAGGGGCAGGTGCTAGGGCCCTTGGAAATGTGGATCACTGCAGATGAGCTGGGGGAACTAAGCACAGAGCTTCCAGGCCCCCAAATGACATGTGCCCTCTCTTCTGCAGACACTGGCAAAGATGGCTTCACAGCAGCCTCTCCTTTCACATGTAAATACTGGAGAAAGATCTATATATCTCCAATTTCTGACTGCTGGCTTCTCTGTCATCCAGATTTTCTGGCTCTCCAGCCTACCATCCTGGGTTCACTAGCACATGATCTTTCTTTTTAAGGGTCTCCATTAAAGCTCAAGACCCTTCTCAAAATCTCGACAGCCGGTAATTCATAAAGGGAAAATAAATTAAGTCCATTTTCACTTAGTCCTAGAGCAAGAGAGTTGCTTAGAAGTGATAGCTGTGGGCTCTTAGGACAGGGCAACTACTTAGCTTTCAAGATCGGCAAGAGAAGGAGGAAAAGTAATGAGTTAACCTGCTAAGAATTTGGACGTTTTAATCATTTGAGTCTGGGTATACTTTGTCTCAATTTAGAGTGAGTGGGGAAACAGTTATCTTGATAAGCATGGGTTTATCTCACCCCACGTCTTAGGGGCTGCCTGGATTCAGAGTAGAATGGGTTTCTTTATGTAGCAAGGGCAATGGGCATGCTTTGTATGAGCAAGAAAAAGAAAACTTTTTTTTCCCAAAGTTCTTATCAGCAAAGAGCATTACCAAGAAATCCAATAGGGTGGTGGTGACATTCAATTTTATTTGTACCAGGAATGCACAGATGGCTGGAGTTAGCAGCTATTCATTTTTAGCACATATCTCTCATTATTGTTAGTGGGAATTACACTGACCCATCAAAGGGGGACTTAGAGGAGAGTCTGCAGTGTCAAATCAGCATGCATCATTCTGGTGCACAGGTCATGCACTTTGACCGACGACTTTCCGCAATCATAGATTTCTTTAGTTACTTTATTCTTCTGGCTGAATTTGTCTGGGAGTTTTTAGTGGCCAGAGGAGAAACATTTTGGTGAATTGGACAGCTCTGAAGCTTATAATCCGTCATTGCCATTCGTGGCTCACATGTGAATAGCTCAATCAAGGTATGTTTTCATAGAAAAGTTCCATTGATTAATTGCCCAGGAAATGCTCCTAGTTCTTAGAGATTTGTAACTCTGTCGTAGACTATTCCACTCCCAACAGGTCATTTGCCCAGATGATGATGATTGTTATTATTGGGCTATCATGTTCTTAGGTGTTGCCAGAACTTTTCCTTTAATCACTTTTATCCACATAGCCTTAGAGAAATTAGATACTAGTGTTCAGGGAAGCTATAACCTTTATCATTCCATGAGAAAGATGCCTTATCTTTCTAAAAGATCCATATTTAGATGTAGTATTTTTGAAAGTAAGCATTTATGGCTGGAGGCATGGCTTGGTGGTTAAGAGCACTAGCTGTACTTCCAGAGGACCTGGGTTCAAGTCCCAGCAACCACATGGGAGCCAGTAAGTACCTGTAACTTCTGTTCCAGAGGGTCTGATGCTCTTTTCTGGCCTCCTTGTATACCAGGCACACACATGGCACATAGACATACAGGCAGGCAAAACATCTATGCACATAATATAATTTTTTTAAAAGGTAAACATTAGAATGAACTCATTAAAAATAAAAGCAATGTAGGACTTGAGTTCCAAAAGCTTTAGGGACATTATACCTTATTTTTCAAGAAATTTAGTGTTTTTAACTGCTACTGTGACAGAATGCCATAAGCCGAGCATTTGTAATAAGAAGAAATTTATTTTTCACAATTGAGAAGTCAAGGTGTCGATTTCTATTATAATGAAGGCCTTCTCGAAGTGTTATTGATGACTAAAGGCAGAAAGTCAAGAGACAGAACAAGAATCCTTTTACATCAGACCCTCTGCAAAGCTAACAGCATCTGCCCACTCAGATGGATGGTGCCTATGGGCATAACTGTTCTCTCTGCATCTCAAGTCTGCCACACCAGAGATGGAGTGTTAACACGTAGACATTGGGGCCATATACCAGCCATGGACTTTACTCATGGCCTGGGTTTCAGTTATGTTGCTTTTGTAGAGATTTATCATTTGTCAGTGGAGAAACAGGAAAAGCTCTCTTGTTTTTAATTGGAAGCATGAGTATTGATTTTGTAATGTGCAAGAAGGAATGGGATTTGCATCAGCAAGTGGATTTGCAGTGTGACATATGAGACTGAGTTCTTATGAAAACCCGTTTCTGCAAAGGAATTCCTCTTTGCTGCTTTATCTTAAATCTTAGGTAATGATATTCTTTTAATAATTAATATCGAGAGTATTTTTCCAAGAGTAAAATTTAAGCATAACTTATTGTTACTGGCACAGCACAAGCAGTAGATACAATCTGTCTTCTAGTTGTTTCTCATTTCTGATGATGCTACAGCAACAGTTAATAACCACTTTTCCATAGGAACACCGCACAACTTTAATCATCTCCAATCTCTGGGCACTCATGGGATAAATGGTTGCTTAGATGCTGTCTAAAGCCTATCCTGTTCATCTTCACAGAGTCTCAGATGGATTTTTGTCCATATGGAACAGAGACTTTGCCTAAAGAGCAGGTGCTTCCACAAGCATTGCTTAGGGGTGTGTGTGAGAGTTAAACTTGAAAGAAACTACAGAATATGCAGATGGCTGAGTATGTGGTGAAGAGAGGAGAATGTGTGTAAAACAGTTCCTGGTGTGTGGCAGTGCAGTTACAGAGAAATATTTTTACAGTTAATCTATGAGCTTTTACCCCTTTTTGGTGGAGGTAGTTATTCTGGCAAGCTATGACAGTAGGAAATTAGTGAGTGATACAACTGAGAATAACAAGGCAAACAAGGAAAATCACATGAGCTTTGAAGCATAGTGCATTGACATGGATTCTACCCAGAATCAGCACTTAAAGACATTGTTTCTCAGCCTTATCCATCTGCACAGTTACATATCACATAAAGGCATGTTGGCCAATTCTGGATGTTGCATCTGATGTGATATAGTCAGTAGCTTATTGCACAGTTGCCTGAATAGTATAATAAACTATTATGGGGTTTTTAGATATAGTCTATGGTGTGTGCATAATAACAAGATTGCCTAGTAGTGCACTTCTCAGGACATAGTTCCATCATTCAGCAATGCCTAACTGCAATATCCATGCCATCAGGTGGTTGTGACGGTCAAGTAGGGTGTTGTATGTGATAATAATCATTGCCTAATGCTACAAATGCTACATACCTGTCTTGCTTACCAACCTGTGTTGGGGTTCTTACTAGCTACTCTATGGATTTTAGACAATGACATTCTCATAAATTGGGTCACCTTTTGCTTATGAGCTCTAGAATCCCTGACATCTGGAAAGAAGCTCGAAAGAGCTTGGGGAATTGTGAAAATTTTAATTTGGAGAGAGTTGGGGGAGGGAGAGTGAGAACCCTTGGTGGCTCTATTATGGAAAAATAATGGTCTTGTTTAGGGGGAAAAAAAGCATGTCAGGGGGTGTTGTCTGTTACGCATGCTCATCAGAAGACACACATGGGTTCCCAGGAAGGCTGGGGATCTACGTCCTCTTTTCTTTAGAATCTTCATTAAAAAATGGTGGTCTAAACCAGCATTTGGAGTTTTCTTGTTTTTTTTTTCCAATTATATCCAGTGGTTTGATGGAGAAATCATGTCCATAGTTGCATTTGGGATAGTTCACACGAGGGGCAGATGGACTGAGAGCTGCCTGGGCATATCTTATGACTGGGAGGTGAGTGGTTATAACTTATGTTGCAGAATAGAAGCCCGTGCCAGGAACATAAGAACACAGAAAGTGTTACCTCCCATGCTGATAATGCATTCACACATCTCTGAGCCTCATGGCCTCTGTTGGAAGCTTTCACTTACTGTGTGACCACAGATACTAAGCTTGGCTCTGAGATATCCTAAGACTCCAGAGAGCCATCTTCCTAGCACAGTGTGAGTCTTGGGGTATAGGACTGAGAGGATAGGAGCCTCTTTTCCATCAGCTTTGTCTAACAGGTTTCAGTGATCAAGGATAGCTATCTACCACCCCAAAGTAAACCAGCCCAGATGTGAGGAGAGCAGAAGATATTATTTTCTTTATTGTTACAATTACTGTAAGGTAGCACTTATGAACCCCACCATACACTTCTCATGCACGATCTCCTTTGTTTCTCCTTTGATTAAAAACTGAGTGACTGCCTATATCTTATCTCATAGCTAGCATATTTATAAAGGAGGAAATAATTTGCTTGTCCCAGGTTTTTCAATGAAGAAGTCTCTAATCTGAGGTGTGACCACACATTCTCAGAATCCAAGTCACTGTCCCCTCACTGTCTGTTTGTCCTATCTCAGAGGGTCTTGGAGTCTGTGCAGACCCTAAAGTTTCTTTCTAGCAAAATCATGACCCATGTCGCATCCAAGTGAATCTATCTTGGTGAGCACTGGACTTTCTTAAGGGAATATTGGAAGTTAACTCTGTCCAAATTCTTGGAGTATTAGTTGTATTATGACCAAATACAGGACAAGAATAACTTAAAGTAGGAAGGATTTATTTTAGCGTGTGATTTCAGGGGATACAGTCCATCTTAGTGGAGAAGGCAGGATGGGTGGGGCATCACAATGATGCTGGGAATCGTCATCTTATAGCTGGGCAGAAGAGGAAATATAGAGAGGATGTGCTTACACCCAGCTTGCTTTCTCCTTTTCCCTTTTATTCATTTGGGATCTAGCTCAGCCCACAGGGTAGTACCATCCACATTCAGAGCAGGTCTCTCCTTCTTCCTGTCTGGAAATGTCTTCCCATGTGGGGTTCCCAATGCCCTGTGCTTTCTTTAATCTAGTCAGGCTGCCAGTCAGAATTAACCATCACTTGGTTAGTACCAAAGCTTGTGGACTACAAGGCGGGGCTGCTTGCTTGAACAAAGGAAATAAACTTGAGGCACTTCCAGTTGCTCAACCCTGGGAACCGATAATCTCCAGCCAGTTTGGCAGATCCCTGAAGACCTGAGGATCTTGACTGTAGCAGCCAAATAAAAGTGTGCAGGTTAGTGGATTCCTCTGAGTAACTGTCTCCTCTAGTGTACTGAGAAGCCACACATGCTTGTTCCTTTACATGTAGCCACCCAGGGCTCAACTGTTAGTTGTGAATTTGATGTTGATATTTTGTTGTTGTTGTTGTTGTTTAAGAGTGTTCTTTAAACTTTCATGTATGTATGTATGTATGTATGTATGTATGTATGTATGTATGTATATGTTGCTGTGTATGTACATGAATCCTAGATAGTACTTATGAAAGCAGGAGGGGAACCTTTTGGAGGAGCTTCTTTTCATCTACCTTTATCTGGGTTCCAGGGATGGAGTGCTGGTCATAAAGCTTATTCAGCAAGCAAACCATTGAGCTGTACTGCCAGTCCAAGAACACCTTTAATGAGCCCTTCTGTACCACATATACTGTTTCTAATAGAAAGTCATAATCTGCAGATGAAATGTGATTTCCTGGAATCTTGCTGAGTTAAAATTGAGAATTTATTTGAGGTCCAAAGGTTTAAAGAGAAGTTTAAGTAGACAGCAGTGCAATTGGTGGTGGATGGGGCAAGCCTGTGGAGTGGATACATTAGCAAATTCAGGAAACTAACCAAAGATCTGCTTCTCAGACTTGATCTCTCAGATGACTCTGGAGGAAAAGGCAGTTTTGGTAAAGTAAGTAGTGAGCACACTGTGCTCTGTCTCATTTTGGAGCTTCACAGTAGTTCATAATATTAAACCTTCTGAGGAATCCTATTGTAGTGTTAAATAAGCCCTGTTTATGTCTTGTCTGTAATCTCAGGTCTCATAGGATTTCATTCCTTATTTTTCCTCTCCTTTTAATGCTTATGATTTTAGTTAGGAGCAGATCTTGAACTAGTGATCTTAGAGGCCTGGCTGCAAGCCATGAGTTAGGAAGAGTATGGCACACTGAAACTGTGTGCTGCAGTGACTTTGGGAGGTGGTTGGCTATGCCGAGGCCGTCTCTGAGGAAGTAGAAATGTTACTCAGTCACATCAGAGTAAGCAAAGAGGGTTGACTTATGTGAAGAAGAGCAGAAAGAACAGACTTTTATTTTGTAGTGTGTTGCCATGGGGATGAATACTTGGGAAAGCATAGAGATGCATAAATTGTTGTAAATTTTTTTTAACTGCTGCTTAGGCCTTTAGGGTTCTTTAGGTTGAAGTGATGAAAATAGTTTGAAACAATGGAATAGTAATTCTGTTGAATAGATACTGAGGCAAGTAGTCCCTAAAAGTTGTTTGAAATTAACAGTAAAAGAGATTATAGAACCTTTGAAAGAATAGTACAAAAGTCAAGACTTAAACATGTAGTTTACACACTAACTAATGTCCAAGTCTGTCATTCAGTGTGGTAGTCACTAGTACCCTGTGACTGTTTAAATTTAAAATATCACACTAAGTGATATTTAAAAAGTAGTTCTATGAATGCAGTAGCCATGTTTGTATATTTACTAGCCATGTAGGATTAGTGGCTGCTATACTAAAGTATAGAAGTAGGCCACATCCATGGTGGTACATAAGTCAGTTGGGTAGTGTACAGGGGAGACAGAATTTTGACAAGGTTTCCATGATCTCTATCCCCTGGTGTTCATACCCTCTTATAACCTCCTCCACTTAAATATGGGCAGTGTCTGTGGCTTGCATATAGGAGATGGAATACGGCAAAGGTGACATAATCCACTCTTTCATATAGATATGCCATGTAACATAGGTGTTGGCGTGTCATTCCCAATTTATTCATGACTAATATGAGACTCTGTATTAGACCAGAGAGAGTAATGCTCCTACTAGCTTAAAAAAAAAAAACAAAAACAACAAAAACTTAACAGTCATATTGTAGATTGTTTGAATAGAGGACCACATGGGAAGGAACTTGTTATATCATTCAGGACTGAGGGCAGTCTGGAGCCAGCAATCAGCTTCAAGGGAAGTTATTGTGCCAGGAAATGGGATGAACTTAGAATTCTATTCTCTCCATATTAAAGCTAATATGTGTGTGTGGAGGGGGATCAGGATGACACCCTGATTTTAACCTGGTCACACCATGCCTATACTATCAAACCACAGGAGCTGTAATGGCATAGCCGAGTGCTATTTGGCAACCGTAGGCTCATGGCAATGTTTTTGTGCCTCCGTATATCAAATTTAGCACCAGTCTAAATTATTTTTGGGATAGTCTAATAAGCCACACCTCAGTGGGACCAAATGCTCCAAAAAATGCATGGAATAACTGGCTACATTAAGACTGGAACTTTGCTTTCTCCATAGAGGAAAGGATTGTTAACATTCTGAGTGAGTGTCTAGGCTGGTTATTAAGCTCTGTAGAGTTCTGTGGCCAAGACATCATGTGTATTTTACTGTTTCTGTAGTATAACAGATAAGACTGTGGTCTCTGGCATCCGCGAAACAATGGCATTCTGTGTCCCCTACTTAGAAACCATATGACGTGCTGCAAATTACCTCCCTAAGCCTCCATCTATTCATGTGTAGAGTGGGAATAAAATCTTCCTCCATGTCAGAATGTTATTTCATTTAGCAGAGATATTTTTACGGCCTTTAGCACAGCACATCATATGCACTCTGACTTCCGAAAACAGAGAGAAGTTTTATTGTTTAGCAGTATTTTCCAATTGATTTCTCATAGCAAAGAATCAAAACTCCAACACATTATTTCTCTGCTCTCATTTGAAAATCTTCACGTAAGATTGTTACCTGCTTTTACCCCTATTTTATGTCTGAGTTGCCATAGCCTAGTCCCAGATCGGATGCAGTAAAAACAGGTCCTGCTCACACCAAGTGCCCTTACGCTTGGAGGTTTGCTCTACTTGTATATTGTTTGGGCAAATTGCCCCAACTTTGGGCCAGACTGTGGAATGTTGGTTTCCTCTAACATTAGCCTCCTGGGAGTCAATTTTCACAGTTTCCATATGTTTTTATATTACCCCAAACTGTAAATACAGCTGACACTCCACCAAATTGGCCCTAATGTGCCTGTGTCTAACAGCAGAGGAATGGGCTTCTAGAAGAATATAATGCTCCCTGGAATTGTGGCAATTATGTGAGTGCTTAATTCTCAAGTATTCAGAGTCCATTTTTTTTTGTTGTTATTTGAAAAGCAAATGGTATGCCAAAGGAGATATGAAATAGGAACATGGCAAGGGTTTTATCTTGGGTCTCGCCTTGTTTTAAGTTTGCTTTTTGCTTCTTGGAGTAAAAAACAATTTTTACTGTTGTTGAAGTTCTGATTTTATTGTCACTCCTTTTCATCATTCTCCTACTTGTCTCTGAATCACTATGTGCAACAGGAATCAAAATCTTTAGGACAGTGACATTTCAGAATGTGACGGTCAAGAACTAGTTTGTTTCTTGGTCTGCCACACTGTTGCCACTATGAAGTGCACACAGTTAGGCTCTCTCCCGTGAATCCTGACACTCCTCATGGATAGCTCACTTTCTGGGATAATCATTTCCTTTATGTCTAATCCTCTAACACTCCTTCAAGTTGATGCCCAAGGTCCTCTTGTTCAGTTCAATGATGCTTAATGGTGCTGGACCACAGAACACGGACTGTGTCTTAAGTTCTCTTTGCCTTCTTCCTAGATCTTGCTGCAGCTGGCTTAGAGTGCAGTATATAATAGAAAACAATGCTACAATACTGTCTCTGCTTGGTTGACACAGAGTGGATGTGAAGGACCAAAGGGGGAAAAGTATTTTCTGAGATGGACCAACTGAGACTCTGACATCATTAGTTCTACAACTTTGGTGCAACTTCCCCATCTGTGAAAGTAACAAGTACATCAGATCTTCCTAATAGGACTACAGGAAGGTTAAGTGGGTGACATATGCCCTGTGTCACCAGCATATTACACAGTATCTCAGTGACTTGAGCCCTTGTTACTGCAGTGATTGATTGAATATAAATTTCATTAGAAAAGCAATACCCAGGTTATTTTGTTTTCCCACACACTCTTGGATTTTCAATCGGATTTTAAAAGTGATCTTTGTAACAAGGAGAATTCCATGCTGCCCTTGGATCAGTGGCAGTCAATAATTCTCATTTGTATTTTTCCTTTAGCTAGGATTTTAAAACAATTTTTGGCTAAGTATCTAATGTAGTGATAACTAGTCATGTCTGTTTGAATAGATTAAAAGGTTTCTTGGTAACCAGCAAAGCACTGTCTTGCTCTCAGAGTGTCTTGGGGACATTCCCAGAGAAGATTAGCTAAGGAAGAAGGACCTGCCCATCCTCTAGGTTAAGGGTCCTGATGAATGGAAGGGAGGAAAAGGAGAAAGCAAGGCATGTCCATCTCTCCCCCTCCTCCCTTCTTCTTCCTGTGCCTGTCAGTATTTAATCATGGATGGGAAAGAATGTTGTGATGCCCTACTCTTCCCTGTTAGGAGATAATGGTTGCTAGGGAGGAAATACAATTTTATTTAGTGGTATAGACACTGAAAAGTTTCCATACTCTAATGATTAACCTCTTGCTTATACTCATACAAGCAACTATAATCAAACTCAGTAGGACATTGCACACACACACACACACACACACACACACAGAGAGAGAGAGAGAGAGAGAGAGAGAGAGAGAGAGAGAGAGAGAGAGAGAGAGAGAGGGAGTGGGGGGATGAAAGAGTGAGAGTAATGGGGGAATGACTAAAATTATATATTAATGCATGCATGAACCTGTTGAAGAATTATAAAATGAAAATGGGGAGGGGCATAAGTAGAAAGCTAGAGAGGCAAGAAGCACATGAGGGGCCTGACAGGCAGTGCTGATTTGAAGTGTCATGGCAGTGGAAGATGGAAGGAAAGGGTCCTGTCTCCCTGCCTATTCTACATCCATGGCTCTGAGAGGGGAATCAAGGCCCCAGGGACTCTATAGAGCCCTAGCACCCTGTGATGGATCATCCTGAAGGGGAATTGCTTTTACCTATGGGCTGAGAAGCCAGAGATGTAGTCTGCTCTAGAATGAGGGTGATATAAAATGTCACACCTTTAGTGTTTAGCAATGAGAAGAACAAACCACCATCCCAAAGCTGCCATCTTCAGCCTGTGTTTCCCAAGTTCCCATAATGTGACAGTAGGTCTACAGACAAGAAGAACCAAGATAGTGGATTCTTCACTGCCTAAAGATGTGTGGTCTGCTTTCTCAGAAGAATCTCCTTTATTAGATAGTTTGAACACTGAATCACGAAGAGGATGGAGAATGGGCTAGAACCTTCTATGGTGGCATACTAACTCCATGATGTTCCTTAGAGGAGGGAACTCACACTGGCACACTCCCCCTCCACCTCCAGTACTCCCCCCAACAGGTGCTTACCACCTCTCCTTAGCTTTTGGTGGAGTGGCGTTAGGAGGAAGGAGAATGCATATATTTGAAGGAATTCTGGCCTTTAGAATTCCTCTCAGAGTGAAATGCCTACAGGAAATAGATCTTTTGCTCATGAATCATTACCACCTCCTGCTATGTATCCACTGCCAGAAGTCTTTCTGGCTTGAGTAGGAAGGTCAAGGGTGAGGGCTACTGGATAAGTATGATCTGCAGAAGAGCCTGAGCAGAGTCATCTGACTGCTGTTTACAAATCACTCACTGAGTGCGAGTTGCTGTCTTAAGAACCTTAGTCTTAGGAAATTTAATATTACCCATTCTCTAGTAAAATTATTTGGACAAGGTCATAGGCCTCTTAGGAGATGCTTTGATGTGAAAATAGCGAGAAATTTGGTCTTGGGCTTCTTATGATACTGATTTTTTTCCATTAATTAATATATTTATTTACTTTACATCTCAGTCACAGCACCCCTTTTCCTCTCAGTCCCCCTCACATATCCCCTCTCTCTATCCCCCCTTCTCTGATAATGGGGTAGGCCTCCCTTGTGTACCAATCCATCCTGGCATATCAAGTCACTGCTGGACTAGGCACATCCTCTCCCACTGTGACCAGACAAGGCTGTCCAGTTAGGGGAGCAGGATCTACAGGCAGGCAACAGAGTCAGGGACAGCCCCTGCTTTAGCTGTTGGGGGACCTGCATGAAGACCAAGCTGCACATCTGCTACATATATGCAGGGGGCCTAGGTCCAGCCCATGTATACTCTTTTGTTGGTGGTTCAGACTGTGGAAGACCTCTAGGATCCAGGCTAGTTGACTCTGTTCTTCTTGTGGAGTTCCTATCCCCTTCAGAGCCCTCAATCCTTCCCCAAACTCTTCCATAAGACTCTCTAAGTTCTGTCTAGTTTGACTGTGGGTCTTTGTTTTGGTCAACTGCTGAGTGAAACCTCTCAGAGGACAGTTATTGTAGGTCCCTATCTACAATTGTAACAGAGTATCATTAATAGTGTCAAGCATTTGTTCTTGCCCATGGGATGGGTCTCAAGTTGGATCAGTCATTGGTTGACCATTCTCCACCACCACCCCCGTCTCTACTCTGTCTTTGTCCCTGCACTTCTATAGACAGGACATTTTGGATACTACATTTCATCTACTTGGCCTGGAATGAGTTAAGTGTCTCCAGAGCTGAGTTAGGAATGACTTGTGGGTACCACCTTCTCTAAGGAAGTATTTCTAGACACACTTGATGCTAACTAGTGGAAAGCTGAGGTCTGCTTTGCCTCTGGGAAGCTTCACTTCTCAAGATTTCAAATCTGAGCCTCCTTTCCCTTACTGCCTTCTCTTTTTGGTTATATTATCTGGTTCTGGGGATGGCATGCTGGCCTGTCAAGGGAAATGAGCTGCCTTCTAAAGATGTGTTGGCATTTTGTGCTGTATCTGAGGGTGGCCTTCTCTCTGGGTTCTTATGTAACCCTGAGCACCATGGAGGAGGCAGGAAGGAGAAAGATGTGAGGAGGGAAGCGAAGTCAGAAAGTTCAGAGAGATGGTTTGGGCATCTACTCATGGGTTTTGACAAAGACTTAAGCAATGAACTATTACCAAACTATGGCCAAACAGTTGTTCTTGTGAAGCTGCCAGGTGTGTGGAGGCCAAAAGACCTGTCTCCATTTCCAGCTCAGTCTTCAGATCTTACCTTGTCTCATGAATTTTTGCTGGAAGGACAAAGGAGATTCAAGTGGCTACCATAGAAATGCTCCTGCCTGCAACATATAGCACCTTTTATAAGACTATCCTTAGAATATTTATGGTAGCTCTTGTAAATTTATAGCTGTGCTAAAGTACTTACTCAGTGATATTTACAAGCCTCTCCCCCCAAAAGTGGGATCATTTCGGTGGTTAAAAGTAAAAGCTTTTATTATTGAAAATTCTGCACATAGTGTAGACTGTTGGCCTCCATTGTGTATGTGTGTGGCCATCTACATATGCAATCACCTCCATGTCTTCTCTTCTTCACTCATGCATGTAGTGACCTTCCATGGTGCTGCTGTCAGGATAAACTGCCAGGAGTATAACTCATTAAAAGAAAGTACCAGTGAAGCTCAGTATATAACAAAAGCATCTACTGATGCATTCCACAGCACACTGTGTGAGGCAGTCCCAATGCTGTGGGAGCTAAGACACTAAGTTCCTGTGCACAATATTTCACAAGATGCGATTCCACTCTTACTGTAAGCTGAAAGTTATGCAGAGAATGAACCTGCTAGGATCTGTTTTAAGCATTTTTATGTGGACTAACTCATCAACCCTTCACAGTCACATTCGAGTTAGATGCAATTATGAGCCTCATTTCATGTATGAAGAAGCTGAGGCACAGAGTGGTTGAGCGTCTGACTAAACTAGAAAGTGGGAAAGTTCTGATGACAGCCCAGAAAATCTGGTTCTGAAGATGATGTTTCAAACCACTGTAATACAGATATACTTAAACCACAGATTCGTGGGCTCTCGATATGGGATTGTGCAGGGGTTGTGTCTTTTGCATTCTTGGTTAATATGTATTGGGTTATTTATCCAAGAGAATGAAAGTGTATTTCCACAAAAGTCTGGTATAAGACAGTTTATGGACTCTTATTCATTCATAACATTAAATTAATTCACATAGTCTAATTATTCATGAAAACGAGGAGCCTAACTGAACTATAATAATAGTCAGTACTATTTGATATGAAGAGGAATGGCACGCACAAATACACAAATGGGTGTGCACACTCAGCAGCCGGCTCAGAGGCCGAAGCACTTGTGCTGTATTATAGAGGTCTGAGTTTGGATCCCCAGCATTCACATAAACTCTGGATGGGCATGGCACCCCACCTGTAATTGCAGCACTGGGAAGGCAGAAACAAGGGACTACTCAGAATGAGATGGCTACCTTTATTAGCTGTGTAGGCAAGCTTTGGGTTCAGTTGAAGGCAATTGGGGAAGAATCCTGAAATTAGCCTTGGGTCTCTACACGCATATACACACACCCATGTGCAAACACTCATACACACAGGCTAACCACATGTACACACCATATGCAAAAATGTAGGGGTGACTCCGATAGTTCTATAGTCAGTGGAAATGTCAGACACAAAACACTGCACACAGTATGGTGGCTGTGAAGTTCAAGAAGGAGTGAAATGTCTCCACACATGTAGAAGATAGAATAGTGACTACTTTCCAGCTGGGGATGGCAGTGCTTCGGGATTTGATTGGTCAGAAGTCACTAATTTGTGCCTGTAATGTTTATTGTCTGTCAGTGCATTTCTTATATGTATTTACAGACACACACACACACACACATACACACACACACACACACACACACACACACACAAAGAGAGAGAGAGAGAGAGAGAGAGAGAGCAAATTGAAGTTCCCTTTCTCCCAGTTCCATTCCAAAGTTGTGTTTTGATTTCTTTTCCCCAGTAGCCTGGTGTGAGATTTCCAGAAGTTCCCATTTATGTTTGTGTGTATCCAAATGGGCTTTATATTTTCACATAATCAATACTGTACATATCATCCTGCTCTTTGCTTTGCTTGCTTATGATATTTTGAGAGTTTTTCGTTTAGTCTTACTCATTTTGCTAGCTAGGTCCCAGATGACTAATGGATTCAATTCTTTGGTCAGTTTTCTTCTAATGGACAAGGCACATTTCCAAATTTCTATTTTATATGGCTTGGTGGAAATGGTTTTGTGAGTGTTCTGTGTTTATATGAAGTTGCTTTTGTGAGCTTCTTTCCTAGAAGAAGGGTTGACTTGGGCATCAGGCATGTGTACTTTAAATATTGCCAAATTAATTCTGAAGTGCCTTTGTGAATTGAGCTGCCCCAAAGCACACAGGGAAGAGCTAGGTTCTACACCCTCCCCCAAAATGAATAGTGTCAGTTTTTAAAGATGTTTAAAAGAGTAGGTAGGTAAACAAGTATCATTTTGGTGCTTCTAAGATTTCAACAAAAGTTTTTGTTTTCTCCTTATATGCAAATGCACAGATGTCCTCCTTTGTAGGAACATGTGTCCTTCCTGCTCAGTAGTCTCCAGTGTCACTGGAGGTCTCAGTCTCACATGATCTTACCAGGACTTACAGAACTCTTTCTGATCCTACTTTTAGAGACTGTTCCAGCAGCAAGAGCAGGGTTCCATGTTCTCTGACATTCTTTCAAATGTCACAGCCATGGATGAACTATATACCTGTTGGAGATATTTAATGCCAACTCCTTAATACTTATAACCCTTTATGAGACCAGTCAATTTAACTTCTATATTGAAAAGTGACTGTATCATTACTTATTTGTGTATGTATACTGGGGAACCCAGAGGCCAGGAGGAAGGTTAAGTGTCCCCCTGTATCACTGTCTGATTATTCTTTTTCTGAGCCTGGTGCCTGCACTTTCTTCTTTAGGCTAGAAGTTAGGGAGCCCCAGCAAATCTTCCTGTCCTTGCGGCCCTTTTGGAGTTAGAGGATGATTAGCTGATCATGTGAGAGTTGGGATCCAAGCCCCAGTCTTCATAACTGTAAAACAAGAACTCCTAAGGGCTGTGCTGTTTCTCCACCTCTCTATTCTTTCATTTGTATCTTAGATACATTTTGAATAGCAACTCCTTGGAGAACAGAACTTCTTAAGTGAGCCCCCACAGAACCACAGAGCTGCCCAAGGGGTGAGAATTAAAAAAGAAACACAAATGGCCTTGGAGAGTTTAGCATGGGAGTATTACGGTCTACACACCTGTATAACCTGCCTCCCAAATATTACAGCCAGTGGAGGGCTATATTGAGTTCGGCACTTTGATTTATTCAGCGTGGGTCTGCTTCTGCAGGTGGGAAAGATGTGAGGCCTGGCAGGCTTCTTGCAGATATTGATATTGGAAGCACAAGTGTCCTAGAAAAACTCACAGTGATCATGCTGTCACCGAATGCCGCTGAGCTGTGCAGATGCTACGTCCTAGTTCAGGGGACCTAGAAGCACTATATTTCCCGACGCCTTTACCTTCCTTCACAATTTCTACTATTTCAACCAGTTTTCCTTGAGGAACCCTAGAGTGAATAATTGTGTCCTATCTGAAGTTCCACAAATCTCCCCATGCAAATTCTTTCCAAATGCAGAATAGCTTTAAATGACATATGGACCTGGAATCTGGCATCTGGCATTTAATTATTTGTTTATTAAACAACCATTGTCATAGCCATGGAAATGATTTCTTTGTGTTTGGATTACCCACGCTACTCCCTGCTTCCTAACTCTGAAGGGAAATCTTTCTATCCTTGTTAGTTTTCAGGGATACTCAGAAGAAAGCTCAGCCACTAGAAGTGCGTTTGGAAGTCACTGTACTTCTTCAGGGAAGGTACATACTGGGTTTGTCATGGGTGATAACCACGTGGACACAAGATGGCCACCTGCCTTCAATTCTTTTTTTTTTTTTTTAATTTAATTTAATTTTATTTTTTTAATTTACATTCCAAATCACTTCCCCTTTCCCGTTTCCTCCCTCCCCGAAAGTCCCATAAGCCCCCTTCCCTCCCTCTTTTCTCCGTTCAACCCCCTCTCATTACTCTGTCCTGGCGTTCCCCTACATCCAGTCTTTCCAGGACCAGGGGTCTCTCCTTCCATCTTTTTAGAAATCTATTGATATGCTGATTGTGTCTAGGGTATTCTGAGATTCTGGGTCAATATCCCCTTATCAGTGACTTCATACCATGTGTGATCTTTTGTGATTGGGTTACCTCACTAAGGATGATATTTTCAAGTTCTGACCATTTGCCTAGGAATTTCGTGAATTCATTGTTTTTAATTGCAGAGTAGTATTCCATTGTGTAAATATACCACATCTTCTGAATCCATTCCTCCGTTGAGGGACATCTGGGTTCTTTCCAGCTTCTGGCTATTATAAATAAGGCTGCTATGAATATAGTGGAGCATGTGTCCTTATTGCATGCAGGTAAAGTCTCTGGGTATATGCCCAGGAGTGGTATAGCCGGATCCTCCGGAAGTGTCATGCCCAGTTTTCTGAGGAGCCGCCAGACTGCTTTCCAGAGTGGTTGTACCAGCCTGCAATTCCACATCTGCCTTCAATTCTTAACACATGGCTCCAGCCTGACTGGCCTGTATCCTGAGCAACACTACTTGAAGTCTAGCTCTTCTTTTGTCAACTTCTACATTTTCAATAAAGCAGTAGGTGAAGAAATGGCTGAACATGGAGAAGAGAGTCCCTCACAACATCCACAGAACTTCAACTTCAGATCTTCATTTTCCTTAGTCACTAATTTTCAAGTGCAGCAAAGCTTCAAATGACACGTGGACTTGGAATCTGGCATTTAGTTATTAAACAACCATTGTCAGATCCATAGAAATGAATTCTTTGTGTTTGGATTACCCAGAGCATGCTGATGAGCTCTTCAGACAAACACTTCCAGCAATTGTCTATTTTATATGGATGTACTTGTGTAAGGGGGGTGGTGCATTTAGCAGTTAGTTCTATTTAATGGTAGACATTAGTACAAAATGAATTTTTCTTTGAGAGTGTCCTCTAGGTAAGCAATCCCAGGCTTTGAAGGTGGCTGTATTGTCAGAGTGCTTGCTGTACAAGGACAAGTACCTGAGTTCAGGTTTCCAGCATCTGTGTGTGTGAATTTTAAAGCAGTTGCAGTGACATATACCTACATTCTACAAGGTGTGGATGCAGAGATAGTAGGGTCTTTGGGGCTTGCTGGTCAGCTAGTCTAGTCAAATTGGTGAGCTACAGGTCCATTGCTCTCGCATGGCACTTTTCCTGGAGTGGAAGGAGGAGGGGCCTACACCATTCTGTGAGGACTAAAAGAAGAGTGGCTTGTGGAGAGCGGCCTTCATCAGTTTTTGCAATGTTTCAGTCTGATGTTTGCTGTGTATCATCCAGTTCTGATTTTGATTATAGTCTCTAGTCTGCTGGTCTTGGGAGCCAGGGCTCAGTGGTTGCTGAGGACAGGGATGAAGGGATTAGAAAGGATGCCAAGGATTTACTCTCTAGCCTCCTCTTTGTGTCCTTGATCCCCAGACATTGATGCTGTTCTCCTGCCTCCTTACGTGTTGGATTAGGTCTAATAGCTGCCACAGAGATGGCTGCCGACATCTATGGAATGTTTTACTAAATGTTTCTAGTGAAATGGTCCACATTAAGCTTATAATTTGCATTTTTAATTTGACCTACCCTTTTTTCCTCTGTCTTTTACCATCTTGACCCTTTATGCTAATAGGATTTGGCATCCTATGAACTTTTATCCTAAGTACCAGGGCCTTGTGCAACATTGTATTTAGCCAAACTATTACCTTGAGCTATGTGTTAACAATGTATTTGCTTAGAGACTTCAGGTTGTTATTTTAAAAGTCCAAGTAATGGATTATGATCTCAGGAAAAGTACATGATCCAAAAGAGCAATAATCATAAGAACAGCAGCTACTTGGAAGAAACTAAACCCTTTGTCATAGACCACAGGGTATTGTGTGCCCTGCCCACTAGCCTTTGGAGTCTAATCTCTTTCCTCAAGCCCCTTCCACTCTAGGGAGTATCATTATAGCCCTTCAAGTTTCTTCTGTCCTTTATTCCAGCCATTTTTCTACCTGGTAAGCTCCTCTGTCTGTTGGAAACCTCTCACTGGGGTGCTCCTCATGGTTAACTCCTTTGATCTGCTCTGGAAACATTCCTCTGCCAACATCTCTTGTGGCATGCTGTTGACTGCCTTCAACTTTAGGAAACCCAAATTGTATCCCTTTAGCATCTGTCTGTCTTGCCACTGAGCTTTACTGTTCTATAAGAATGAAAACTACATCTGTCTCTCTCATCGTGGATAAACAAGTGATATCCTGACACCTGCCGTTTGTGGGTACTCAGCACCCACAATATTGTGGTTCAATTGATGTAGGATTCTTGAAAACCCTTGTTTTTCTGAGCCTGTGCCAGGACATTCTGCACTTAGTGCTTCTTGAATTTATTCTGACAATCCATGCCTTCACTGTGGTTTAATATAACCATACTGTGCCATCTTTTCTCAGGCACATGAAAGATCAGAATAAGAAGGTGGCCAACCTCAAGCACAACCAACAGCTGGAGAAGAAGAAGAATGCCCAGTTATTAGAAGAAGTGCGCCGGCGAGAAGATAGCATGGTTGACAACTCACAGCATATGCAGGTGAGTCCAGGTTTAGCTTCTCAACCCCTACACATTTACAGATGGACCATCTACTGCAACCAACTCTGCAGGAATTCGTGCTTGGGCTTGACTTTTACCTGAGTCTGGCACTTATGAGATACGCTTGAGAAATCCAATAAGTTTGTCTTGGTGGAAAGCATCATTTCCGAAATGATATTCAAGAAGAATTTAATGTGAAAAATCCTGGAAATGCTCCACAGAGGTTCTTCCTTCCTATACCTCCCCTTAAAATGTAAGGGCTGCAATGACAGGGTTGGCAAAGAGTGTCTGTTTGGAATTGTGTTTAAGTTGGGTGGGTTTGGTGGACGGGATGAATGTTGTTATCACCAAAGGCATTTGGATGCATTCCTCTGGTCTCAGTTTAAAAAAAAACAGGGCTCTAAAATAGATCATCATTCTGTCTTCTTGGTGAATATAGTGGATATAGTTATCTCTTGGTGATATTCTTACTCCAGAAAGCAACTGATGAACCAAAACACCAATTTCTCCTCATTAGCTATCCCTGCTTTGGAACAGAGCTCTCCCTGTGTGCTCAATAAAACATTCAAGCTGAAACAGGACATTGGCTTTGAAGTGCTTTTATTTACTCCAGTCCTGTCTTTAAGCAGAGCAATTTGAGTTCAACTTGGCCTGAGTTCATGTTAAATTCTGCTTATTAGTTAGTGTCTTTCTGCAGTTATATATTAGTTTCCTCCTTGGAGATAGAAGTAGATAATTTTGGTGTGTACTCATAGTTCATCCTTTTAATTGACCAAAAGAGAAATGAATAATTATTCCAAAAAGGGATACAAGGAAAGGCTGTATCGCATCACAGATGGAGGTTTCTTAGTTCATGTTAGTTACTTTGTCTGTGTCTCAGGCAGGCTTTGGTGGTTCTAAGTTAACCGTCCTTTGCCTAGATGCTTGATCTAGACTCGACGTACAACTAGGAATGGATCTTCTTTCCAATTCTGGACCAACTTTAGTATGGGCACTAGCTAATGGATGCCCATGGCTTCTCCAGTACTCTTGACAGGTCATGTCAGAGGTTTGGGATTTTCATTTTTGGTTCATCATAGACGTTAGATTGAAGTCTAAAGGATGAGATAGTAACTAAAACTAAGATAAAACCAAGGTGAAAAATACCTTGATTTTTTTCTTTTTCTTAAATGTCATTTTTTTTCCCTCATGACATTTATTCCTCACAAAAATGTTGACGATTTTCCATGTAATGTAACTGGAAGTCACAGAAATGTTCTGAGGGACTCCTCCTGTCTACCACAAATGTAGAGGAACATGGCGGTGGTGAGTACCTTTCACTAACTGCTTCAGTATTACAGGCTATTCTGCCTCATGTATATTAGCTGATATCCCGTTTACACTGTGTGCTCCTTGACCTACGGGTCTCTTACCTGTGAATCAAGAGAGCACAGCTTTATTTGAAGTAAAAAGAAGCAGAAGTATTTTTGGTTAACTGCAAAGGTTCCATGCAAGGACAGCCTGGTTGGATTCAGACATCCCGACAGCAGTGCAGCCTTTGCGTCTATTCGCATCCCTCTGCATGGATGCTCTCTGTCTACATTCCCTCTACAGGGGTTCCCTCTACAGGGGTGCTGTGATTTCCCCCTCCACCCCTCACCCCACACAGGGAAGCTCTTCTTTCTGCTTCCATTTTCCGTCAGGAATATTTTGCGCTGGATTTCTATCTTCTCACAGGAGCATTTCCCCCTCTGCTTCCTTCCTCCTGCAAGAATGCTTTGCCCTCTACTTTGTTCTCTCCAGAGATTCTTTGCTCTCTTCTCCCATCCACCTGTATCCTTTGGCTTAAAGTGTTTAGAAAGCCCCTGTACAGATGATGATCCGAAGCCAGTCTGCCTTCGTGGGACACAGTCCCTCAGAAGGAGGAAGATGTCTGTCTAGTAGGCATAGCAACCATTCAAGGACAGGATGTGCATGTTGGCAGGCCATGATCAGGTTTAGTTGACCTAGACCCTAGGAGAAATGCTGAGTCTTACCTAGATCCCTCAACTAAAAGGGGAGCAGGTAACATTGTATAGGATAGAAATAAATCCTGCTGACTGAAGGGGTTGGGGTAAAATAAGTATCAGGATTTTATTTTCGTATGTGATAGATGAATGAGAAAAAGCCCCATTTTGCGTGTGCAAAGAAGGTTCAGAGGAGGAAAACATGTATCCTAGTTAGCAGGTGGCAGAAAATGGACTTAGCTTAAGTCTAACTCTCCTGAGATGAGAATTCTGTAGAACTGGGATGGTAGGGAACCGTGAAATGGTAGAATCTTCATGGGTTATATGGACTTTAGCCTCAGTGCACTTGAGGGGGGAGAAGTGAACAACAGAGACAGACCCCTCCCAGCATAAGAACCATCAGAGAAGCTGACAGGTTGACAGGGCAAGGACTGGTCTGAGCATAAACCGTGAATAATTGTGTGCTCAGAGTGAAAGTTCCCATTGAGGGGGTTACTGTTGTTATTCCTCAGTTGGATTTCATCCCAAGCTTCCAAATATATGAACCGAGAATTCCTGAAAGGATCACTTTAGCATCCCAAAGCCTCAGTCTCCTCATCTGAAAAGCAGAAATGATTACTTTCACTTTAGAGTTCTGTTAGGGCCGAGTTGGTGCTTACAAAGAGCTTTGGGTCACTCTTAGCACAGGCTGGCCTTGTAATAAATGGTGATAATTGACTGTTGTTGAAATCACTAGAAGAGATGAAAAATCATTTGCCTGGAGTCAGGGAGATGGCTCAGAGGGTAAGGGCTCTTGCTGCTGAGTCTGGCAACCGGAGGTTGGTTCCTGAGACCCACATGGGGGACAGACATGACCAATCCCTGCAGGTCTATGTGCTTATGTGCACCATGTATGCATGTACATGTACACACAAACACTTACAATAAAGAGTTATGTGGTATGTGCAGAGTGTTCTTATAGCTATTCTCTGGTATGCTTTGAGCGTAAAAGTTTTTGTCTTTTCTCTGTATAGCAATTTTTTTTCTTTTTTTCAGAACACATCTAGTTATAGAAATTAATGTCTTATTTTGGCCCATGAACTTTTGTATAGCACTATTTTCTTAAGGGGCCTTGATAACTACCTCGTAGACCAGTTCATAAAAGATAACATGATCTGGAATTGCTCAGTTGCATTCCTGACCACCCCAAATAAAGGATAACATTTGAAATGCAATAAAAAGTAGTCACAATTAATTTAGATGGAAATGTCTCTGGCTAAGGTTAATAGGGAGTGAATCTCCCACTTGCCTGAATTTTCAGCAGATGTGCTAAGATGCAGTAATTGCTGCCTTCTGAGAACAAAATTTTCTAGATGCTCTTCATTTTTAATATTAGTGTTCTTTTAAGTACTTTCTGTTTATATGTTAGTCTGTTAAACCCTTTAAGTTTCAGCTAGGATTTGGTTTGGTTGGTTGGGTAGGGGGTAGTTGAAAGTGTGGCACCCGCTGATCTGGCTAATCTGATTTTGTGTTGCACTGTGGTTTGGGACGATTTGGTGCCTTGAGTTCTTGATTTTACCCAACCAAATAGATGTGGCATGTAGAAACATGTTAGGAGCATGCTCCAATAGTAATAGCTTCTTGGGGGTGGAGGGGTAACCCTGGCACTAGAGCACTGAGACAGGATGATCAGAAGTCCCCAGCCTGGTCTACATAGTGACACTCCATTAAAGGGAAGAAAGGAGGAAGTGGAGAGAGGTACAAAAAAAAAAGTGGGGTGGGGCAGGGAGAAAGATAAAGAATATGCTGCACTGAAAGAGATAAATAAAAATTAATGACAAAGTTAAAGAGTTACTGTTTTGTTTATTATTTAAACAAGGGCACTGCTGTGTCCAGAATGACTCCAGGGATGGATCTGACTGGGATGTCTAAAGAATGAAGACAGACAGATGAACACATGGACAGACAGCTGGGATCGGATGACCTGGGCTCTCTGTTTGGTGAAGCTGCAGCATCCTGGAAATTCACTGTTTATTAAATAGAGTTGGACATGGTGGCCGGATTATTGCATACAGCTGGACAAGGAGGCAGGGTTATTAAATACAGATAAACAAAATGGCGGGACTTATGGTACACAGTTGAATGGAAGAGACAGGTTTAGTTAATTTTGGCAAGAACAGTCTCTGTAGGGGAGCAGTCTCCAGGCCATAAATATTCAGGAGGAGAAGACTATGGTTAACATTTTTTTGTTATCACTCATACTCAGTCTCCAAGGGAAGGCTTTGCCATGCCTCTGAGCATGGGCTCCTGGACATGGCCGAACCTCTGTCAACAGCACAGATTCACTCTGGACCTCAGTCACTTGGGCTTCCTCTGCTCCCTATAGGATACAATGGTAATAGACAAAAACTGGAGCCTCTAGGTCAAAGCTAGATGGGACACATGACATTCTTTGTTTCTTATAATTTCATGGCAGGAATAGCAACTGCCTTCAGGGTCTAGCTTAGTAATACAACCAAGAATTAATTTGCATGTTGGGGGAAAAATGGTGATGCTTGGTTCCTTCAGAGTTGTTTGTAATTTTGGTAGAAAGGAGTTAGTAACTGCCTTGTAACAATCATCTCCTAACTTGGAGCTTCAGAGCAGTTGAAGTTTATTTTCTATACTTGCATGCTGACCAAGCGGCTTTGCTGCTCTGGGAGGGCTTTGCTGGGTCCCTGCCCCACCCAGTACACATTTGTAGGGACAACTGTCCTATTCTGAGGTTCAGGCTGAGAGGTGTTAGTGACCCAGAAAACTCTGGCAGCAGCAGAGACAGAAGAGAATAAGCAAAAGAGCTCATAGGCCTTGTCTTGACCTGACAGTGTTTGTTCTACTGCACTTCATTGGTCAAAGCAAGGCACATGACTGACTGGTAGATTGGAGAACTCACTCTGCTTATGGGCAGATACCAGGAAGATTGAAAAAAACTGAGGTATGTTAAGAAACAAGTTTTGAAGAAATAGTTCTAAGTTATAAGGAAAACAACAGAGTCAATATGATGAAAGATTTCAGCTGTGGTTGGCCTTTGTGTGTGTATATAATGGGCAGGGAGGGTGACTGTAAGGCATTCAGGAACTCAATGCCTCTTCTAAGGAGTACCGGTCACAAAACCCTGGTGAGCTCTCAATTGAGTCTTGAGTCACTCTCAATTGAGTCTTGAGGCATTCTAATTGCCCCAGGTAAGGCATCCTCGTGAGTTTTCACATCTGTATGTGAATTACTCATTGTTTTATGATCTGCTTCCTAGCCTGTATTTTATCCCACTGGATTCTCTTGGTATTAAGAAATAATTAGAGATGGCTCAGTGGTTAAGAGCACCAACTGCTCTTCTGAAGGTCCTGAGTTCAAATCCCAGCAACCACATGATGGCTCACAACCATCTGTAATGAGATCTTATGCCCTCTTCTGGTGTGTCTGAATACAGCTATAGTATACTTACATATATAAAATATATAAATCTTAAAAAAGAAAAAAGAAATAATTAGAATTTTTGTGTCCATTGAGAAGTGGTAATAGTTTAGTATTCATCTGGAGGTGTTCTTTTGGTCTGGAAAATACTTTGTGTCTTCAAGGAGATCACTCATAATGTGTAAGAAGAGATCATTCTTGATTTGACTTTACATGTGAGTGTGCATGCTCATGAACAAGAAGAGTGGGAAGGGAAGGGTATGGAGCTGGGAAGAAGCTGTCAGCATCCAAATACTGGTCCTTCGTGGCCTGGAGTAAAACAGATAACCTCTCCAGTCCTTGTTCCTTCTATCTCCAAATGGAGATTTTGAGTGAGCCCCACCACCCCTGATGCATACCACAAGATTAGGCTTAGTTAGGAAAGTGCCCAGTATGGTTTCCACTCTTGTAGAGTCCAGTAATTAGCACTTCTTTCCAGAGAGGCTGCTAACCAGGGGAGATGGTGGCCATAGGGAGTCACCAGCAGATACTTGGTGATTGTTTCACCTTAATGAGCCATACAGAGGTAGAGTGTGGTCTACATTCAATGCTCTATAGTCAATGAAGATTTCTATTAAAGTACCTTTAGAACAACGAGGATGAAATATTCACACATTTTTCAAGTTAATGTTCAGCTGTGTGAGGGTAGATGTGAGTGACTGTGATTGTATAATTCTATAGAATTTTCCCCTGGACACAGATTATGGAAGCCTAATATTTATGTTGGGCCTTGGGGTTTTAGGCTTCTGTGTGTCTTGTTAGAACCCATATGGAGACTTTTCAACAAGGCATCTTTCTTGAGATTCACACTAAATTGTCCTTACCAGAATAGGATGCTTCCCCCACCCCACCTCTCATTTCTTGCTGAACAAACATGCCAATTTGAAGTCCCAGTGGACATCTTTGTAGGTTTTGGCTACGTTTTTCCCTGTGCAGCATATCGAGTTAATGAACGAACATTCTAAGAAACACACACGCCAATATTTTATGCTCCTTTTCTGTTGTATGTCTGCAGAGTTCTCTTCAATTTATTGCCTGAAAACTAAAGTCTGTTCTTGTGTGCTTCCGTTTCCAAATTATAGGTTCCCAGGGAACTGTAAAGTTTCTTCTCTACCAGTGATTAAACCCCACAGTGATTCGTTTAAAAAGCAAGTGAATGTTCCCATTTACTCCTGATCTTCTAGTGCAATTCTAAGAACTAAAACCAACAAACAAAACAGATTGCAAAACAGCTAGAAATAATTTCAGTTTTCAATATATGTAAACTTGTATATCCATATTTTCCCCCCAAGGGAGGTTGTTTAACTTTGTTCTTCCAATTAGAGTTGGAATCTACTAGCAGAGGAAGTATAACAATGTAGACCCCAAATGCATAGTGTTTGTCAAACATACAGTTCATTATGGCATTCCCAAGCCTGCTAAGTTGTCTCTTTAGAGCGGTATGCAGATAGTAAGCAACGATTTTAAGATATATGTCTTTATGTTCATCTCTCCAAGTCACTGACTTAAATTCATTTCTCTTTCAATTCTCCAAGCTTAAAATTGTTACTCCAACCATGATCTGTGTTCCCACATTATGGCACACTTACCCAATCATGGCCATTAGAAGAAACCTGACCAGCCAGTGTTCAGAGATTCATCACTATCAAAATGCATTTATCGAGTTCCTAGTTCTTCATGGCTGTTTGGTAGGCATGATGCGAGGTGATTTAGGGAGGTTTCATTTCAGCCATCTTTTTCAACATATGGAAAGATGACAAAGGTCACCCCAACTCAGCTTGAAAAGAGAATCCACATCTGTTCCAACTTTCATCAGAATTTAACACCATCGTCCTTTAACCTGTTGGAGGGGTTCAGCCTGGTTTGCACTTTTCTGTCTCAGTGTATAGAGGTGCGTAGAACTCAGGGTATCCCCTTGGTTTGGGGGTAAGTCTCCTTACATTGTTGTACTGTGACCTGGACTGTTAATGATTTCAAATGATGGAAAGGAAGTGTTCAAGTACTTGTGTGTCTGCAGAAGACAAGGGCAGCTAGCTTGGTGGTGGCAGAGCATAGGGGGACTGAAGGTTTCCACAGAAATCTCTTCTCCACCCCATCTCTCTCCCTCTATCTCTATGAGATTTATTTTGACACTTGTTTTCTTTAACACTACAATCCCCATGAGTTCTAAATGACTTTTGATGTAGCAGGTCTTTATAGAAAGTCTTGAAAAATCTCATTTGACAGTCACTTTCTGGTACCTTGAAGGAAAATCATGGTTAAACTATGCTGTTGAATGTCAGATGCCTTGCTCAGGGTCTTTGGACTGCCAGTTCTCGGCCAAGCATATCCCCTGCATACTAAGTGTGGACTTTTTAACTTTCCCTTCTTTCCTCCCAATAAAGTATGACTGTTTTCCCAAATGTGGAGTAACTTACGTATTTCTTCTGAGAAAAGTCCTAGGCTTTTTCCTGTGGATTTGTGACCTAATCCTCCACTTCATTCAGCCCTTCTGTACAAACACTGTATATATCCATAGAAAAGGGAGGTTTACTCTTAATCAAGTATCGCCTAATCTACCTACTAAATTACCCCCTGGAGACACAGGGGCTCACTCCTTCCTGCAGGGTTTTTGGTTTTCATTCTGTGAGTGGCTCTTTGGCAGTCCTTGGTAAAGAGAGCATTTGTTTGCCAAAAGCTGAGGATCCCGCAGAATTTAATCCAATGTATTTGTCAAATGAAATCATCATTATCATGAGGGTAGAGTCTGCTAGAATGGCAAGGCTTGGAGTGGGGTGAGAAGACACTTGCTCTAATGATGTAATAATCTCTTGTTCGTCCCAGAGGCAGCTACCAAGGAGGCTGGGATTCCCTTTGAGATGTTATCATATTTGTGTATCTTTTGGTTCCTGAACTATAGTGTCTAAGAGAAAGGCAGCCACCCTCCTGGGATTCCAGGGAGTGCAGAAAAGCAGACAGCAAGCCCTTCCAGGATGTGTTCCTCTCTGGAGTTAGGAGGACACCTAGCTCTATAGAGATTGCCTTGCTTTTGATTACTTCAAATGTTGACCTGGCAGGTTTACTCCAAAACCCAACTCCTGGAGTTGGGGCTATAATCAACAGGCATCTTTTAATTTATTTTTGCTTGTCATGTGTGTTAATGTCAATACTGGTATTTCATGTTGTTAGTAACAGAGCAGAAACCCACTTTTCTTCTAGTGTTTTGTGCATGTTCTTACATTGGCCTTGAGGCTCGGGGGCAAGTGTGATTATCTTCTCTTTATAAGTGAGGTGCTCTGGCTTCTCTGACAATTGTAGCTCCCACCGAAGACAAAGCTTTAGTGTTCTTCTTGTCATGGTCAGGCCCGGACTCTGAGAAGATGCTGCAGACAATGTCACCTTAAGAAAATCATCTGAACATGAAATTGTACTTGGAAAGCCACTGAGCTATGAGGCGGTAATGACATATGCTTGCAAGCCAGACAAGGTGGCATACTCCTCTGAACCCAGCAAGTAGGAGTAGGAGTCAGAGGCAGGTGGATCTCTGAGTTCAAGGTTAGTCTGATCTATGTAGCAAATTCCTGGCCACCCAGGATGACACAGTGAGATCCTGTCTCAAAACAGATCAAGTGACCACACACAAAGTGAAGGTGTGTGTTGAGATCATTTTCTTAGAAATGGATTCTGCTTGGACCCAAGTGTTTCTGCAGGAGGACAAATGGCGGCATTGCTGAAGAGCCCGCACTTCAAAGACAAGGGATAATTGTATTGTCTTAGAGATAGAATGTGACTCACATGCATACTGTTTATGACGCCTCTAGGGGGCAGTCGAATTCAGCATGCTTAAAAAATACCAGTCCACTTAAACCTGCTCTTCCTGGCCTGGGTGATTATGGCAGCTTTGTCCAAGATGTTTCTTGCTACTAGAAGTTGGAAGCGGATGGGTGGGGGTGGGACGGGACCTGCAAATCACAGTAAGTGTCACCCTGATGCCACACCCACTTCCTAACAGATGCTGTTATGTCAGCATGTCATGACCCAAGGTAGAGACCTAGACATGGTTAATTTCTAAAAATGTTACCTTTGACTTATGGCTTGTCCGAGGCACTGCTAAACTATGCATTCGAACACTCCAGGTTGAGGAAATGACAGTCAGTGCCATAGGCAATGATTTATCTGGAAATCTTGCAAAAGGAAAATATAGCTATAAAGTCTGTTCCCATTCATTTAATAGTCTCTCCTGTAATTCACGTTTGTGGATTGGGTAACTTGAATTTATGACACCTTTAACATTTTCTCTGCTGTTACACTTTACCTCCACATCTTTCTTATTTATGTTGCCTGGGGAAAAAACCTGCAAGGTTAAGCAAGCATACGTTTTCCGTACTAGGAAAGTCCTTAGACTTCTTTCTTCTCTTTTAAATGTAAGCTTGTTTTGTTGGTGAGAGAAGTAGGGTCCAGCAAAAATCTGGAACATGCATAAGAGCATAAAGGGAGTTATTTGGAGAGAGGAGACCTTATCCTAGGTGCTTTGGCATCCCTAAGTGCGGTCTGTGACCCTCACTGACTCTGCAGGTGAGTCTATGCTAGGTAACTGATCAAAACCCTTGAACCCTCTCTCCCTCAACACTGGATTTTACATTGGTGGATAATGAGAAATAAAAACAAAACTTTATCATTTTTTAACTTTTATTTATTTATTTAACTTTGATTTATTATTCTTTCTTTTTTCTTTTCTTTTTCTTTCTTTCTTTCTTTTTTTTTTTTTGGTCTTTTTGTTTTGGGACAAGGTCTTGCTATGTAGGTAGCCAAAATTGGCCCTGAGCTCCCAGTTCTCCTTCTTCAGCCTTCTGAGTGCTAGAATTACACACATGTACCACCATGCCTAGAAACTCATCTGTACTTTAAAAACAGGATCTGCTACTGATCTGTATGGCTCTCATTTGTCTTTAAAGACAGAGTGACTCAAGAAGTGGTAAGCTGGTGCTGGAGAAAACTGTTGTCAGTTTAGCCTACAAGGTTTAGGACTCTCTAAATGACAATGAAAACTGATTTTGGTTATTTTAATCTCTGCCAGTTTCCTTCATCTATAAAGGATGTCACCTGTAAGGAAACTCACAATGTTTCTTTTCATAGAAAATGAGTATGCACTGTTTGGTAAATTCAACAAAAAAGATGGCAAATGCTACATACTGCTTGCTGAGCAGTGGGATAGGCCAAGGGTGATGTCATTTGTAGCGCTCTCTGGGAAAGACCAACTCTGAGAGTAACTTCACTGGAGTGTGCTAGAGAGGGGCAGCATGGAGCGCAGGGAGAATTCAGGCTACAGCATGTTCTCTACAGAGCCCTCTGCCACTGCCTGGAGCTGGAGTAGTTATTAGGAGGAAGTTGATCTTAGCTGAGGTTGGAGGTTATGATCCGTTTGTATTCTATTGATAGGTCCTTGGGTCTTGGTGGCTGTGATCCTGGGGCAGGCGGCTTTTGGGAAGGTACACTCAGGGCAGTTGGGGAGTAAGTTCTGTAGTACTGAGTGGGTATCTGTAAAACAGAACATAGCAACCAGTCAATACACAGGTTGTCCTCTTGTTTGACAAGCATGACTGACACCCATGGCTGATCTCTAGATTTGCCACCCCAGCTTCATTATTCTTAGTACAAAGAGGCATTCAACAACCAGTCCAGTTGATCAAAACCACACTGACTTGTTTGATATTATCAACAGACTTTGTGAGGATCTAATTGTCTTTGACGCCATTTACAGATGAGCAAATTGAGTCTCGGTGACCATAGTGAATGGAATCACTGTAGTTCCAACTCCTTGAAACTTGGGCCTTCTCAGAAGGGAGTAATGAGAGCTCAAGTAGGCAACGGGGCTGGATCCTGGGGTAACCATCATCTCAAATGACCTGGGTAGGCTTGAACACATGAGTTTTGTCATTTACAGCTTCTGTTTTCTCATCTATAGAAAGAGAGGCTTGTAATGGGGTACAATCCCTTCCGTCTTTGAAATTCTCAGGTCTGAGGACTATTGAAGAATGACCATATGTCATAACCAAATGACACTTTCTTTAAAAGTGACTCCTGGGATACCTGGAGGGATTCGGTCAAATAGATCAGGGAAGCCTTGAAGGGGGTGGGGGTGGGGGTGGATAGGAAGATCTTACCAGCTTGGCAATGCATGTCCTGAGTCTGAGCCCTTTTGTCAGCTTCCCTTGTAGAGGGCAGGCTCTGCCACACTGAAGAGGCCTCTACAGCATGCATGGACACAGCATGTTTTCTTCCCTCGAGCAATGGGTTATAATAATACCTTAATTGTTACTTTTTGGTATAAGATAGATTAGAACCGTGACAGTCTGGACACAAGATACACAATTCGGGAACGTCACAGTACCGTGCTGCAAACCAGGGTTAGTGACTTATTTCTCAAGGGCAGGATCTATGTGCTTTCAATTGTAATTGTTTGTGAAGTAGACTATTATTTTAATAAGCCATTATGTCAATAGGAACTATTTCCCCTCAACAGTGTGGGTCACAGCAAACTGTGGGAAAACAGAGAATGGACTAATGAGACAAATACCAGATTGATACGATCTAGGTTTGCATTTCTCAAAACATATTTATCAAAGTGATAGCGGTATGAGATACAGTAATATCAGAATGGTTCCATTTGTCAAGCAATTTGGAAAAAAATTCCTCCTCTATCCTATATTAAAGGTTCTAAGAAGTCCTGAAGACAAGAGAACCATTTAATGTTTTTTAATCCTACATTTTTCCAAATCGCTTGACAAAAAGGCTTTTGTCTTCTCCCTAGAATGTCTATTAACATTGCACAAAATTAGAGTTTTTTTTTTTAAAACTTAATCAGTGCTGGTCTAGGCAATCACAATGCTGATAACAGATACGGAACAAGTTCTGTGAGGTTAATTTTAGATGGAGTAGACGCTGTAGTGGCGGCTTATAGAGTGTCGTCTTTGCTGAAGGAGAATTTGCTCAGGTTCCTCCTTACTGACTATCAACATCTTTGTTAGAATGGTTGACAGTTTTACATCTGACACGCTTCTTAAGAAACTGAACCTCGAGAATAAAGCTGATGTGGAAGGAACATGGAAAAGGTTTGTGAGGAGCAGGTCACATTCTCCCCTGTCACTTCTCACCTTTAAAGTCCATGTTGGCTCTTGGTTATGAGTTCCCATTAGGCAACACTGCAAATCCAGATCTGATGAATGCTTTAGAAGAATATGTGCAAGTTATTTCAGCTTTAAGATATTCAGTTCTTTGTACAGTGAATGGTGGTTAATACGGACTCTTACACCTGGTCAAAATGCAGAGAGGAAGTGACTGTCAAGTGGTCAGCTATAATGGAGCATTTGTATCAAACACTCTCCCCAAGGCTCAAAGGGCCATGGAAGAAATGGCAGTGGAAAGATTCTAAGAGTCAGAAGTTGGGGGTGGTATGGACCAGAGTGAAGCAGTGTCTTCTGGACATGACAAGATGACCACTCTCATGACCTCACACCAGCTGTGGTTTCCTGCACAAGGGCCATCCAGTCAACATTCCAACATGGTGATCAGCTCATAAACTACACCCCTAACTGTGAAGTTATTGATGGTTGGTGGCTTCTGGGGTAGGGGAGTCAGCTTTGCTTAAGGGTATGGCCCCTAGTATATGGAGTCATTCACTGGAGAATAGTAGATGGCCTCACAATCATAAGTATATGGGAGGCACAACTGGATTCTGTGGGTTATGGAAAAGAACAAATAAGAGGACATGAAGTTGGGAAGAGGACTGGAGAGTTGGATGATGGATTCAAGAGGACTCATGCAGAGGAGTGGGTGATGAGCATGATCAAATACATTGCAAGCATATGTGAAATTTCTAAAGAATTGATAAAAATAATTTTAAAAACTTAGATGACTTTTCTGTGTCCAGTGTTAGCTCTCACTTGGTTGGAACCATTCTCTGGCCCTGCGAAGTACCATGCTGGGTTCACATTAGGCTGTCTGTCAGTCTTCCAGGAAAATAAGGCATGGAGAGACCCCAGCATTACCAATGCACTTGTTTTGAGTTTGGTTGTATTCTCTTAGCCACGAAGAATCCTTATGCAAATTAGAAGATGGTAAACCTTAATGTGTGGACCACAGAACAGTGTTCCTATGGAGGGCTGTCACCTGCTGCCTCATCTTCTCACAAATGAGCTATAATTTGTGAGCAAGCAGTGCCTCCTTTAACCTGCATTGATGACAGCTTTGTTCTTTACTCATCTTAAGAGCTCATTTTCCTCCTCTCTTTAAGTGGAAATTAAAGCTATACTTGACTGTAGGTCTGGCTTGCCTGAATCAAGTCCCCACCCCCCTCCCAGAACTACCATGCATACATTAAGGTTGGAGCCCAGAGATTCAGGAACTCTGGAATCTGGAGAATACATAACAGGTATTACAGATTCTGTGAACATTTTCTTTCTCAAATCTTATTTTCTGCAAAGCAAAGTAAGTCTGTCTGTGCATGTTTTAATTCCTCCATGACTTCATGTGTTCTTGTTTCTCTTTCACACTCAGTAGTAGACAGATATCATTGTCTTAGGGGTTTATTGCTGTGAGGAGACACTGGGACCAAAGTTAACTTTTACAAAGGATAACATTTAATTGGGGCTGGCTTACAGTTTGAAAGGTTCAGTCCATTATCATCATGGCAAGAAGCATGGCAGTGTCCAGGCAGACAGGGAGCTGGAGAAGGAACTGAGAATTCTACATCTTGATCCCAAGGTAGGCAGGAGACTCTCCTCCACATTGGGCAAAGTCTAAGCATCAGATCTCAAAGCCCACCCCCACAGTGATTGACACCTCCCCCCTTCTTCCAACAAGGTCACATCTACTCCAGTAAGGGTGCACCTCCTAATAGTGTCACCTCCAGTGGACCAAGCATTCACACACCAGTCTATGGGTGCCAAGCCTACTCAAACCACCACAATCACCATTAAGCCATATAACAGAAGACAGAGAAGAGGGTCCAGAGGGATGGGGTAGCTGAATGAGCTCCAAAGGCACACTCTAAGGGAAGCTTTTGTTGTCTCCATCCACAGCAGCTTCTCCAGCTTTTGGGGAAGAGTCCCTGAAAATGGTTCCTCCTAGAGGCCTCTCTCTTCTAATGGCCACCTTCTCCCATTATGCATGAGTCAGTAAATATCATTCGTACCCAGACACATGGTACCCTGACTATAAAGTCATTTGCCATTTCCTAATGAGAATCTTCACTTTTTTTAAGTTTAAATATATAAGAATTTAAATAAAATAGGTACTTACTTATGATATTGGTATGGGAAATGTAATAATTGCATTTAAGAATTACCTATTATATAATATAAACCCTTTTCCATGCTATGACAGCATGAGATAGAATGGCCTGGACTTCTTACCTATCTTCTCTCCTTTAAGGTACTTGTTTAGTGTGACCCATTTTGTGTCTTTCCCAAGGCTGTAGGTAACCACCGTCAACATCAGCAGGACGCATTTTACCGTTTCTACAAAGATTGTTATATCATCTCTACCATGCAGGGTTATAATTGCAGTCCTTTGTACACTTATAGTACCCAGTCCTTTGCACATTTAGCCTCTCTCCCTTGAGAAGATGCCTGAGAATACGCTATCCCTGTCCTCTAGAAGGCAGGGCTCTCTTACCTGCTTCCAAAACAGCCTTAGCCCATGGCAGGCTTGTAATCTGTGACTAACACAGTAGACACAATCGTGAGTAAGCTCCCATAGCAGTTCCAAGCACTGGCTGTGCTGCCTGTCCTGAGAGAAAGAACTAAGAGGCTGTGTGGTAGCAAGAAATAGAGGGAAAGGGCAGAGCATGGTTTCTGACAGAGATCCCCAGTGCTGATCTCCCTGTGAGAAGGTAGTTTTTTAAGTCTTTTTCAGTATCCTGTATGTAACAAAATAATAATAATAATAATAATAATAATGATAATAATAATAAGTTACTAGTTGTTTTAACAATAGGATATGTAGATGATTGAGTGTCAGATACACACTGTCTAGATTTTGTCATGAGTATGGTTTGAACAGATTTGCTACCAGAGACGAGTTTGTCAGTGCTTGAGCATGCCTCTGGAGATCTGCCTCTCTCTCAGCAGTGCTAGCTGCTGAGGGTACCCTGTTCATGTTTAGGCCTTGAACCAATAACTATTACATGGGCATCGACTTTTGCATTACTTCAGTAGAGATTAATTGATACAAAGGTCGCAGTCATTTAGTAAGTTTGTGGTGGGCAACAGCTGTTTTGGTAAGTTCAGGTAATTGTGGAGCCTCTGTAAGTGCCACAGCCACACCTAAGCCTTATCCTCAGGATGCTAGTACTGATCTCTCTGCTCCCTGAATGAACATTTTCTCTCTCTCTGCAACTTGTCACTGCTGCAATCTGTATTAATTTCCCAGCATGACCTTTGTTATGCAAAAACTTTCTGGTACCCCTTTAGCCACCTTGAAACCCACAAAAAGACCTCCTTTGTCATTGCGACTTGTTCTTTCCAAAACCCAGCATCTCCAAATTTGGTCCACAGATTGGCTCTGAAAATCATGTCTGTAAGGTTATGTGGCTGGCTTTTTGTACTATTGGGGCATTGTGCCAGATTCTGGAGGAGGCTCCAAAGGCATTTCTCAAAAGGCCATGAGGAGAAAGGTGGTATGTGTTGTAAAGTAACAACCTCTACCCCTTCCATGCCTCCTTAGAATGGAGATGATGTGTGCAGAGATAAGAATGTTCTGGCATATTTTGTAAACTTATCTCTCTTTTCCCCTCAGACCACATGATTTTATTTTGAAATGAAGTGCATATAGTTCCTAAGCATCATATAAATAATGCACTGATTGGATTTCCAAGTCTTCAAATTCCTGCTTCTATACTGTGAAAAATTCAAAGTCATTTATAACCACATGAAAACCGTTCATTGCCAAAATTATGTCAACATCACAGGCAATGCTAACTCCATGGAGGCCAGAATTTTCCAGAAACTCCCCGAGTTTGTGCTGGTCCTCTTTCTTTGTCTGGATTTTGTTCTTCTCTTTCTTCCCACTGAAGAGGGGTAGCCTCACTTTTCATTTTTTAATGTAGGGTCAGACAGGCCTGGAACCTACTCTTCTTTCTATCACTCTGCACTGGATACCATTGAAGGTTCCTAAACTTGCTTTTCCCCAATCGACTCCTCTTTAAAATGGGGAGAAAGCGACCACAGTGGTCTGTCCTCAGGGTCCTCAGTGGTTCATGTATGTCCTGGCATCTCAGTGGCAGGCCATTGCCACCGTTCTTTGTCCATGGGACATGCTCAGAGAAGGAAGAGCATAGCCACTGTTCTCATCATCCTCATTGCGAGACCCAGCACTGATCAGACGTTCAGTCCTTTTCTGATAAGTCATGTTAGAGTCATTGCTAATTTTATGTCTTTAGTTAATCCCCCCCCCCATTTCTCTGGTTACATTGTACTAAAGATTTGCATGCCTATTCTGGTAGTTTAGCATTGATTGCGGGGCAAGTCTAAGATTTATGGCTCTGTATACTTTTTCCCAGCATCATAAATTTTTAAAACTTTTCTTAATGCTTGGCAGCAAGCCTACCCTCATTGTTTGAGCACACATGCACATATGGTATATATGTATGCATATGGATATATGTGCATCCATGGATATCTGCTCTCTAATTTATTCTCTTGCCTCAAAACATCATAGCTTTCTTAATTCACTCACTGGCATTAGTTGGCTGTGCTTTCTACTTCTAAATTAAACATCAGAATAATTTGACACTTAGGCACCAAAGTGGTAGCCTTTAAAAAGCCACTGACTTTGTATAGACAGATACTTGGGACAGAAAGCCCTTTCTTCTTTGTGCTTATTTGATGTCTGGCCTCACCTGGTTTGGTGAAGCAAACTCTGGGAGGGTTGAACTAAATATGGTCTTGTATGCCCATGCACTGGAGGTGGGTAAGCAGTTCCCGTAAGTTAAGGGGCTTGATGTAGTCTCCAGGCCAGAGGCCACAGGAAAGAGGAGGCTGTGAAGCAAACAGCGTGACTCCTGTGGCCATGTGGTTTGCACACAGTTGGTCTGGGCCACAGAGGGCCCTCGGAACAGACTTTGACAGCTACTTGGTCAATGTGATTGATAGTTTGGGGTACATGGGTGGGAGGAAGGACCCCCTGAAAAGTATTTATAATACCCTGTACACATAGCCTGCAGACCTGCAGAGGCGGCCACAAAATGAAGCTAAACACACATTTCAACTGTGAAATAAATTTTAGAAGTGCTTTGTGAACTTGCCCGTTGGAGTTAAAGCACACAAGTGTTTGTTATTCTTGCTTCCTATTGTTGCATGGTTTTGTTTCTCTATTGTTGATCTCAATTGTTGCTTAGGGTTCCCAATTCAGGCTGGCTCAGATCCAAACCTACGTAGAGCTGTTTTGCTAAGAAATTAAGATATTTTACCCTGGTTTCACCTCTGTATGGAGATGAAAGCTTTCTCCTTTCCCAACCTGAAGGCTGGACTTTGAGATTAGGATCCATTTCTTTTTGATTTTTTTTCATAGTAATTAATGAGAACAGTTTTGGTAGCCTAAGTAATGTATGGATTGCTTTTGTTTTCGGTGCTTCCTTGTCAAAAGACACCTCATGATAAAGTTGAGGTTGTAGCTCTCTGTTGTAGAATGCTTGTCTAGTGTGCATAACACCCTGGCTTTGATTAACTGCTCTACAAGAATAGTTTGAAAATAGCCCAGTGATTTAAATGAGAAATGTATCCAATAGGCTTGGGCATTTGAACAATTAGTCCCAAGGTGTTGGTGGTATTTGGGGAGGTTTATGAAGCGTGGCCCTGCTGGAAGGAGTATGTCACTGGAGGCAGGCTTTGAGAATTAATAGCTTCTTCTAGTTCTATTGTGCTCTCTTTACTTCCTGTGTCCCACCGAAGATTTGGTCTCTCAGTCTCTTGTTGTTGCTGCCCATGCGTCTCCACCACGATGGGCTTTTATAATTCTGGAACATGAGCCAAAACAAAATCTTCTATAAGTTGTTCTGGCCATATTTTATCACAGCACTTAAAATTTTACCAGCACAAATACAAATAAAAAACAAGCCTCCCTCAGCTATCTCAAGATAGGTTACCCCATTTCTAGCATAAGAGAATTCCAGAATGGGGGCAGGAGACATAGCTCAGATGTTGAGTGCTTGCTTAGTGTTCACAAGACTCTGGACTTTAAACTCCAGATAGCCAAGTAGGTGTTTAAGAATGAATAAGAGTGAATTCTATGTTGGCGCAGTCCTCTGGGTCCTCTGTACTTTGAATGGTTTTAGCCACAGTTCTAGGCAGGAATAAAGGAATCTGTTGGCTTCTTGCTCTTCTGGGTACCGAGTGTATTGGGAAGAAACATTGGAAGGTAACAAGGGAGAAGAAGATCTGGGAAATGAGGAATGTGTAGCATTCCAGCCAAGAGTTAAAGAAGCAACAGTGACCACGTATGTAAATATAGGAAGGGTGAACACTTCAGGTAAAGAGCATGTACAAAAGGCCCGAGGTTTGAACGAGCGTAGGCTAGTGAGCAAAGAGCCAGTCTGTCAAGGTAGGAGGGAAAGCAGAGATCCAGCCCAAGTGAGGTCGCCCTCTACTCCAAAGCAGGGACCAGTGGTCTGAATCCCAACTCTGACATTGTTCCTAATGAACTATCAACATGCTAAAAACAAGAACATAAAGATGTACCCTTGAGTCTGACCTGAGTTTAGAGAGTCTTACTACATTTCACAGCCTGAATCTGGACCGGGAAGTTCTTATGACCTTGTTTATTGCTTTCTCTGATGGGTGGTACAGAACACTAGCACATTCTCCCATCTGAAGACCTTTGCTTTTCTAGTTTTTATTTAATGTTCTCTTAGGGTGGAATTTGGGGGAGGGCCTTTGGCACCCTGGTTCCTGGTTAGCATTTGGGTGTCACCTGTAGTTCTGGGTTCATTTTGCTAAGGCCCTGGACCTCTTACTACCAGCTCTCCTGTTTCCTTATCCTACAAGCATTTCTGATTTTAGTTAGCCAATGCTCATGGCATTTTAGAGTATCGAGCAACCCTCTGCCATTCTCCCCCAGTCCCCACACTAGTTTTGTGAACATTTAGTGGCATATGCATTATTTTAGACAATAATAAAAATTTAAAAGAAGACAATAATTTAAAAACTTAAAGCAATCAATTGATATCACCACACTCTGATCTTTTTTCCTGGTGAGGGATTGAAAGATACGTTTACTAAAATTTCTTCCATTGTTTAAAAATGCTGTGTCTAATGAAATACTACCGGACAGGAAGTGTTCATCTAAGACATGGCATGGCTGTAAAACACACAGACGCCCATGTGATATACATTTTATAGCTTTGTGTATTTTACAGGCAAAACACTAAAACATGGTAGAAATACTACCGTGTACAGTGAAGTCAGCTTTAACAGTGACATGGGACAGCCTGGGTATCTGCCTGCCTTTTGTTTATATGTGTGTAATTATGATTTCATTACTTGTTACCAGGTATTTCTAAACTTTGTCTTGTCTTTATATTTTTCCATGTTGGAAGTTTCTCCAGATTGTCTCCTTGTTAGGTGAGTGGTTCTCTCTGTAACTGGAAAGATCAGACCAGAGGCTCATGTGGTCTGATCTCACAGAGACACAGCCTAGGCATGTACCTGGCTATCTCAAGCAACAATGTTAGTATCCTTTAAATGCCCCCTTCTGCCTCACTTCCTTACCTTTTCATATCAAATTGCTCCCTGGGTTCTGCTGATTTTCACCTCTAAACCATCTTAAATCAGGTCCCCTTTTCCTATATCTTCTGCCTCCACCTTTGGTCTGACCATGATCTCTGGTTTGGATCATGCCAAGGCTGCCCAGCTGAACCATTGCTTTAAGACATGGTTCTTCTATCCTAACTCACTCTCCACCATTCCCCACCACCACCTCTTCTCACAGGATGAACAGGCAAGAGTTCTTTGTTGGGATAAGTAGGGCTCTGTAGTCTTAACATCCTGTCTGTTCTTTACTCGGCTTGCTTTGCCCCAGGACCTGCCCCCAGCTTAGGATGTGACAACTCTGAGCAGGTCTGTTTGAGTCACACCTAGATCAGCTAAGTCTGTCTCTTATCCAGCTCCAGCCACACTGACCCTGCTGCACTCAACTGTGGATGTGAATGTCCTGAACAAGGCAGTGGGAGAAACCACCTTGTCGTAGTTTTGTGTCTATTTTCAGGGTGATCTAGACTACCGTTAGCCAAAGGGCACATTCTGAAAAACAAAAAACAAAAGAACAAACAAACAAAAAAACTGGCCTTGAACTTGTCAGGTTTCCATGTGAATCCCAGAAGCTTATCCATAGGCTTCAGAGTGTGTGATTGACTCTTATTTTAAAGTATCAGCTTTGGTGCCATGAGGTCCAATTAGGGAGCAGCCGGTCCGCTCTGCTGATCCACCCTACCCTACCACTGGGGAGGGACTGGGCTCTTAATTTGTATCCGCTCCTCATGCCTGGACTCCAAACACCACCCAACACAAAGTTTTGCTTTCTTGGATCCTTTGTCTCTGCCTTCTCTCCTCCCAATTAGTTTTCTGGGCCAGTGGTCCTCCAGGTGTGACTGTGGGTGTGGCGGGCATGGGAACTCAGACAAGAACAGAAATGGTTTACTCTGAAGGTAGTAAAAGGAAGGGAAAGACCCTCGCAGAGATCTAGACTAAAGCTGAGCTATCTAGAACCCTGCTTGGCTTACTACAGATGCAGGCCACATCTGCCATGCTACCAGTGGAGGGAGGTGAGTAAGTTTGGGGACTGCAGTCTCACTTCTCCTCTTGTGTGTTGTCATGAGGAAGAGTTGAGTGGTTGTCACGGAGACATAGCTTACCAAGCCTGGCATATTTACTATCTGATCTTTTTGCAGAAAAAAAAATCCTCAAGTCCTAGCTCAGGAGACAATGGTGTCTTTTGTAAAGACAGGCTTACTTCTAGCTGCCTAACCCCTCTTTATTAGAAGGCTTCCATGAGCCTCTGTCTCCCTGGATAGCTACTTGTATTGCTACCCAAGCCAACTTTCCAGAGTATGACTCAGATTCTGGGCAGTAAAAAGTCATAGACAGAGAATAGGGTAAACCTGCTCCTTATATATCTCGAACCAACATTGTCAACTTGACGAGAGCTGGCTTTTTTAACATGTAAGATTTTACTTGGAGTAAAATAACTATCAGCTAAAATACCATAGCTAATAAATTTGTCTTGACAGGCAACTCTGATTAATTGGAAGCTGCCCCTTACATTGGGAGGAGTATGAAACACTGGAAGACTCAGTGCTGAAACTGACAAGTGATGTCTGTCAGGATCTGTGCATGCTCATGCTACCTTGAAGGCAGGGGAGGTTTAAAGCCACAGATGGCTATGGTTCTGTCCACTACAATGTAGGCTCTCCTCAGGTGAACACTAACCGGTGGGCCTTTGTAACCAGCATTCGCGTAGTTCCAAGATGTCATGGAAGTTCAGGTAAATCAATAGATGGTCGGTATATACAATAGTTGAGAATATTTCTGCTTGTGATTATATCCTCAGTCACTATTTGGTAAGCCATGTTGAACATACATCTTGCCACAATTTTAACCATGTTTAAATGCTCAGTGGTAGTAGGTACTTCATCATCCATCATGTGGTAGTAGGTACTTCATCATCCATCATATGGTAGTAGGTACTTCAGCATCCATCATGTGGTAGTAGGTACTTCAGCATCCATCAACTCCAGACTCTCAAAATTTCAAAGCAGAAATATACTATCAGCTAAGCAACTTGCTATTTCTTCTACCAATCCTACCCCTGGAAATCCTAGTTCTACTTTCTGTTTCTATAAATTCTTCTGATCAATGTAAGCAAAAGAACCTATATCATATTTGTTTTCTTATTTATTTCACTTATTACACTGTCTTCATGGTCCCTCCACCTGTCTGGTTCTCCTTTATTTTGGGGGTAAGTGATATGAATAATATTTCAGCACAGTGACAATTTGGTGTCTACCCCCACTCAGCCATTATACCTGGATTGTATCTGTTGAAACAATCCTTGAGCAGCAGCGTGCACCTTTCTTTTGATATCCCTGTGTTTAATAGGGCATGCAATCAAAGTGGAATTGTTGGATTATATGATCATTCTGTGTTTAGGGTTTTGAAGAACTGCATTGCTATCTTTACAGCAGAAACACTATTCTATATTCCTGCCAGTAATGTGCAGGGACATTCATTTCTCCATGTCCTGTCTAGCCAATTTGCTGTGATGGTAGCAATCTGTGTGTGTGTGTGTGTGTGTGTGTATGTGTGTACATGTATGTGCAAAGTATTATCTCACAGTGTCTAAATACCTCACAGTGTCTAATGAAACTGAACATCTTTTTACCTATCTATATCTTCTTTGTGGATATGTATGTCTGTTTAATTGAACCAAGTTTTACTCCTAATTTTCTCATACAGCAGAGTTTCTTAAAGCAGGGGAGAGTTTCTGCTGTGATTTCCCTGCACAGGCCTGAGAGGCGGTGGCGGTCACTCTGGAGCTCCCCGTGATTGTAACTGTGAGCCAAGAACGAGGAGGAAATTCAGTTCCCAGTGAAATGGGTTTGCTCTGAGACAGCCATAGAGATAGAGACAGAGAAAGCAGGAGGGGAAGTGTGGTGGTTTGTATCTCCTGTCTTTTCCCTGTCCTTTCCAGGAGCGAGAGAAAGAGGAGGAGAGACAAGGAGACACACTACTTCAACTGGGTTTCTACTTAAAATAGGTCTCTCTCAAGGTTCCAAAGCCTCAAATTCCATAAGTGACATTTTTAGGGTGGTTTTTTTCTTGTTTTGTTTTTGTATTTTCCCTCTGTGGAGTCCTTTGATTATCTCACCATAATTACTATGTGTGTGGTGTTTCCCTGCTGTTGGCTATATTTAAGGGAAGCAAAATTTGAGTTGATTTTGTTAGAAATGTCCCTCTGGGAGCGTTGGATTCACTTTGATTCCAGTAAGAAAATGATTTAAATTAAATTTTAATATACTTAAAGTAAGCAATTTGAAACTGTAGATAAGAAACATTCTGGAAGAGTTGATAGAAAATTCTAGTTCAGTTATTTAATTGGAAGACAAGATGAGTTTGGGGTGTGACTGGGAAAGTCTCTGAGCGTGTGTTACTCTATGCGCTAACATGTATGGTGAGGCAGCCATTCTGTGTTCACAGCTCTAGCAGACAGCCATGTGCATTTCGCCACAAAGCCTCCCTTAAATAAGGAAAAAAATCAGTTAATTTTATTTATGAGAAAAATAATCCTTCTAATTAACCCCTAGTGAATTTAATTTATTGTGTGTATGTATATTGTTTGTGGGCATGTGCATTTGCCAGATGGACATCGGAGGACAACTTTGTGGAATCAGCTTTTTCTTTCTACCTTTGTGTGTGTTCCACAAGTTGAACCAGGGTCACCAGGTATGTGTGGCAATGGCTCTCCCAGCACCAAGCCATCTCCCAGGCCTGACTTTGGTTTTCAGATATCTCATCAAGTAGCCTTTAGAAGTTGCTCATAAGTCCCAACAAACAAGATTTTCAAGTTACTTTCCCTTAGTTCTCTCCATGTATGGGTAGTGTGTGTATTTTAATTCCTGTTAGCACAAAAATATGATAGAGTTTGGTCCCTTCTCATTTTGTGACCAACTGCACACTACACTGGGTTGTATTTCTCATTTTTGGTATCCCTGCCCCCAATTCTATGTCATTCAAGTTTGTGATGGCAGGGTTCTGGACTCTCTTGCTGAGAATTCCATTAATCACCAACCTTTCCTCATAGTCTCTGTAGGGCCAACACACATGGGAATGTCACCTTCAGGAGATGAATGTAGAACCCAGTGAGAATTGGGAGGTGCCTTTCAAAGCTACATAAGACTCTTCCCGCCCATCTCTTTTTTCCCTTCCCCAAAGCCAATGCCATCCCAAGAATGCTAATGTTCATAAGAGTTCAAAGGCTTAGAGGATTCTAACTATTTGGATGTAATTTAATTGCCTTATTTTTATTACAAGACTTCGCCAAGTTTCAGATTCACATTGGTGGACAATTATGGTTTACGTAGATTTCGGCCCAAACCTCTAATCCTATCAGCCAAAGCAAATGTGAACCCTTTAGTTAATAATTTATTGCCCAGTCACACAAACACATTTGTGGTTGGTTTTTACTTCAGTATGTGAGCAACACGGTGGTGGGAAGAGTTTGGGGGCATGCTGGGAGGCTGCTGAATTCCCTGCAGAGCTTAGATGTGAGGGTTCCACCCCTGCTGTCTGCAGGCTGCTGGGTGTCAAGTCTGGTCTCTGCTCCTCACATCTCAGGTCCTCTCCTCACGTCTCTGCTCCTCACATCTCAGCACTACCTGATGATGCTTGTGCTTTTTCTCTGCCATTGATCTTCAGTGTGGAAGTGGAGATAACCCCGTCCAGGAGTGAGGAAGATGAAATGGGACCATACTAGATAAAGATTTGGGCAAGGTGCTTACAGGTACCCAGCATTGGATACATGCATCTGTTGATCCCACGGCACTGCATCCCTCTTCCTGGAGGCTTTTCTTCAGGCAGCCTCATGTTCAGATGTCACTTTGCAGTTTGAAGTAGGCAAGAAGCACTGATGTGTAAAAGTCCCTGTGTGTGGAATGACACCAACTGACGTGGGTATAAAGCAGGATGGTGTGTGAAATATGCTGTTCTTTTCAGTGGGGTCTATCCTGAGATGCCTAGTGAGCTAGTGTGTGTGTGTGTGTGTGTGTGTGTGTGTGTGTGTGTGTGTGAGTGTGTGTGTGTGTGTGTGTCCAACTCTCTTCTCATTAAACAGCAGCTTCCCATTACTGATAAGAAACTAATTTATTTACTTTCAGAACCATTTTTAGGACATTTCAAAATTATAGAATAATATAATAAAAATGAACTTCTCTGAACCTTATTCTAAATAAATTTTACTTAATAAATACATGAAAGTATATAAATAATGAATTTGATATCTGTTTCACATTTTAAAGAGATGAGATATGACTCCCGATCCTGATCCCTGATCCCCTCAATGGGAATCATTGATATATCTTCCATGATTTTATGACAGATGTATGTATTTCTAACCAGTATACACTGTTTTTATAATTTTATTAAATAAATATTTTATGAGAAATATACACTCCCATGTTATACATTCTTAAATGCAACATAGATTGCTTCAGTGTTTCCTTTGTTCCTCACTGGCCCTCTTTCTGTCCTTGAGAATGCTAGAGGTCCCTTGACCTCTGAATTTTGAGTAAACCCTCCTTCCCCTGGTCTCTTGGCTAGGTTTCTATCCTTCATGTCTCCATCATGCCCCTGAGTCTTCCTGGGATGTGCAGACCCCACCAGCACTCATAGTTTTCCTTTGAGGACATCCTTCTCTCTGGTGCTTTTCCTTATTTAATTATTATATATGCTATTTATTTCCTTTATCCTCAGTTGTCTCCCATCACCAGAATTCAAGTTCCCTGAAGATAAGGCCATGGGTCTTTTGCTTTTGGTATGACTTAATGATCTGCTTTCCCTGATGCCCACATAATATCAATTCCTTTTTGCTAATGGAATAAATGTATATTTTTAGTATCTCTTTTTTTATATAAAAAAGATGGAATCAGATGTGATGGAACTAATTTTTTCTTATAGTATTATTTTAAACTTTATATAAGTTGGTCTCTGCATAGCTATCTTATTTTGTCTGTTTCATGGTGCTCCTTGTACAAATATACGACATCTTATGTAGTCATTTTGTAATAGTTGACATCTTTGTTTCCATATTTTTCTTTTTACTAACTTGGTGGACATTCCTGAGCATTTCTCTTGGGATAAAAACGTGAGGATTTATCTTTAGCATACACTTAGAGATGAAATTCCTGTTTGTATCAGCTATCAGTTACTGTGCAACAAACACTCAACTTAGTGATTTAAAATCATTCATCGTGCAACTCTGTTTTCTAGTGCTGTGTCTCTTTCCCAGGGTTTGTCATGAGTTCTCAGACAAGGCTGCACTTACACATATGGCTGATGCTGCTGTCTTTTGTTGTACAGTAACGAAGGTCAGCTTTCTCAAGAAAAGAGTTCTCAGGATAGCATCCTGTGAATCTTCTGCAGAGTTCTATTAGTGCAACACTCTAGGATGCACACAGCCTCACCTCATCTGTAGTCTGATAGTTCATACAAGTTCCAAGTCCAGCTCAGATTCAAGGAATGATAACAGAAGACTATTGTGACCATTTTTGTTTTCTAATTTGCCACATTAGGTCACAGGTGTCCTGTGTCTTTTACCTTTCTAGATGGTGCCAGATTTCTCTCTGAAGTGTTTACCAAATTGTTCTCTGACTTGTATCAATTGTTTGCTAAGAGGAAATATCTTTGGAACAACAATGACTGAAGTAGATATTCATAGCTTCCCTCATGTCTTTACCCCCCCCCATTTTACAATGTATTTGCTATGCATTCAACAAAACTTGCTACCTTTCTTCAGTGCACACATAGAGACTCACTGCCCAGACTCTACTGTAGCAGAGGTGAGACATATTGGTATATTGTAGTGTAATTTCCCTTAGATTCTGCATACCTAGGACTCTGCAGCCTAGAGTGGAAGAGGATTTAGCTATTAAACATAATGAACCCAAGGATTGTTTAGAATGAGCATCACTCCTGAAATGCATGCTTTTATCATGAAATAATAATAAACCCCTGGGATTTCTAACTATCTGTTAATGCCATGAGTCTGTTTTTAAGTTCATGGTTCTCAGTGAGAATATAGTGTCTTTACGTTTAGACTTTACTACTGTCTTAGTTAGGATTTCTATCACTTGAAGAGATACCATGACCAAGACAACTCTTATAAAGGATAGCATTCAATTGGGGCTGGCTTACAGGTTCAGAGGTTCAATCCATTATCATCAAGACAGGAAGCATGGCAGTATCTAGGCAGTCATGGTGCTGGAGGAATCAAGTGCTCTACATCTTGATCTGGAGGCAGCCAGAATACTGGCTCCCAGGTGGCTAGGAGGAGGGTTTCTGAGCCCCACCCTCATAGTGACATACTTCCTCTAACAAGTCCACACCTCCTAACAGTGCCACTACTCCCTGGGCTAAGCATATTCAAACCACCACAACATCTAAGTGAGGATTGATTATCTTGCTTGATATTTAAAATTGCACTAGATATCCACTATGATTTAAAACCATATGGCAGCTTTACTGAGATAAATTTCACATAAATCCTATCCACTCATGTGAAGTATAAAACTCAATAGGTTGTTAGTATAGTCACAGAGTTATGCAATCCCTATTGCAATTTATTGTAGAATAACGGGAACCTCACATCCTTCCCTGCTCTCTTCACGTCTACTAACCACTACCATGCTTTCTGTCTCCATGGCTAATTATCTTGGACACTTCATATCAGTGGAGATGTACAGTACATGTTGAATATGGACCGGTCGTATCTCATACTCCACTGTGCTCTTGCTGCTTTGAGGATGTTATGAATAATGCTCCTGTGAGCACCCATACACATATTTCCCTCCAACGCACTTCTTTGTAGTCTTTCAGATATCCTGATAGAAACTGTATAGAGGCACACAAACCAATTCAACAGATATAAATTATTATCCTGGTAAGTAAACTATTTAAAAATTATTTCCATGTCATGGAAGCTAGCATGCAAGATATATTTATGATGAAATTTTGTAGCTAATGAAATCCACTTCAGTGTGCAGATTAGGACCTGATCTTATCTCTCTCATATTTTATAACAACAGAATATTTACAATACATATCATATTTCCTTTTTATATTATTATTATTATTATATTTATACCTATTCACTTTACATCCCACCAGATCATATTTGTATGGCTGTAGAACTTTGGTTTAAACTTTGTTCTCACAGTTTTGGCATGGTTTGATTGAGTATTTTGCCTCTCATACATATTGTCTAGCACCAGGGATGAGACTCTAAAGAAGAGATTTGGTACCCTGCCTTTACTAGTTGAAATAATATTGTACTGTACAAGGAAACTGGAGCAGGTAAACTGTTGTGAGGGAAAACCCATCATGGCCGTTACACCTAGTATCTCCAAGGAAGGCAGAAGGCTGGCTTGCCAAACTATAAGATAAGCAGCAGTAAACCTGGAACCACAGAGGTGTGCGCTGCATGTGGTGAGAGCAGGCTCAGTGCATTTGGAGATCAGAAGGAAAACCCCTGGAAGCAGGTCCTGCAGAGTGTGCGACCTTTAATGATGCTGCTCTTGCTCGCATGATGTGATTGTGAATTATTTTTATGTCACATGGTTTCTGGGATCGGTGTGATTTGACGGCAATTAGAGATTGAGTCCTTTTTCCCCCTTGGTCTAGAATCCCATTCTGGATTTGTGGTACTATGAAAAATTACCTGTTATAAGCACCAGTCTAAAATCTGTCAGCGAGGCAATAAATGTTTGGAAACCCAAAAGTAAATCTTTCTAAAATCGTACACTTTTGAGTTAAGGAAGCCTAAAGTCAATCATCGCAGCTCACATTTTGAAGGGATAAGCTGGTTGCTTGGTAACTCACCATCATGCTATAGGCCACTCGGACCAGATCACCTCTTAGCCCTGAACTAGACTCTTTCCCCAGTGAGCAGAGTGGGTCTGCAGGGAATGCAGAGTCTAGCAGTTCTCTTCTCTGGCACCTGCCCTTTCTTCCCTTGAGTTCATACTCTATGTGGGTGGGGTTGGCCTTATGCAAAGACTGTGGGTATCCTTGTCTTCTGTGGGAGGTGTTCACTCCTAGGAACAGTTTCAGTGTTATTTTGTTTTTGTTCTGCAATCAAAGTGTCATGATTTATAAGTCAATATAGTAATCCAAGCCCACCCCAGTACTCTGAGGTCACCCAGGCATCCTCTATAAGGTCATCCTGCACTTGACCACTGAGCTGTGGCTTCAGCTATTTTTCTTTCTCTCTTTACATACACATTTTTCCATCCATTCCTTTCTCTTCCTCCTTCCCTCCCTCCCTACTTCCTCCCTCCCTTCCTTTCTTCCTTCACCTCTTTTCTCCCCCACTGTCTCCCTCCCTTCCTCCTTTCTTTCCTCTCTCCCTCCCTCTGCTATGGGGATTGGACCTAGGATCTAAAACATGCTAGGAAAGTGTTTTACCACTGAGATACATTCCTATCCATCTTTTTACATTTTATTATGAGACAGGTTCTCACTAAATTAGCCAAGCTGGCTTTGAACTCACTTTGTAGCCCATGTAGGCCTTGAACCTTTGATCCTCCTGTATCTGCCTCCTTGGTACTTGGATTTAGAGGCCTTTGTCACCAGCTTGGGAATTTAGTGATTTTATTTTGTTGTATGTATATTTGTGGTTTATTTTTTGCTGTAGGTGGTATATGCATTCCTGCATCTGTGGGTTCACACGCCATGTAAATATGTAAACCATGAGTGGAGGCTAGAGGACAGCCTCAATATCACTCCTCAGGTACTATCCATTTAATTTCCAAAAGAAATTTTTAAAAAAAAATACTAGCTAGAACTCATCACATAGGCTAGGCTCCCCAAACAGGGAGCCCCAGCAATCTCTGTGTCTCTTCTTCTCCAGAACAAGGATTATAAGCATAAATCCTTATGTTCAGATTGTTTTCCTTAATGTAGACAGCAGGAATTCAGTTCAAGAGCTTGTTTCCCTAGTCCTCAAATAACTATTTTAATAATCCCTGACCCCTAATTATCTGAAACTCACCCATGCAGCATTCTCACTGTCTGTAATATGACAGTGAATTAATTCAAGGTGAGACCAAGCCTTTGTGGTACGAAAAGTCAGTGTGTCCACTGTCTTTGTATATCATGCAGTTCCAAAGAGGCAGTGTTTACCTTGCCTCCATCACTCCCAGGAAGAAGGGAGAGAAGATATTGTTGTAGACAGCAGCAGAGTAGACTTCTTGGATCTGACTGTATGATGTGGCTAGTACAGGTACTGTGTCTCTCTCCTTAATCCACGCCAATCCAGCATACTTTCAGAGTCAAATGACAGAATTCGACAAAAGGCCTAGATTATGAAAAAAAAAATAGCCATTTATTTTCCCAAACCAAAGCATGTTATAACTTAATATCAATGGCTGTTGTTTTATGTGGCCTTGGCTTTGTTTCTTACATGCATACAGAGTGATCTTCTGAATACTGTATCACATTCAGACCTTTGACGTCAGTTAAAATGACCCCATAATGCCTGTTCTTGGCAAGTGTCTTTAGTAAGTCATCCCAGACCATAATCTTCCTTAGTGCAGCATGGATTATGCAATCATCTGAGCTTTCAGGACTCTTGTGTTGAAAGTGTCTCACTATGCCGTCCAGGCTACCAGAAATTGCTCTATAACAGATGAGGCTGGGTCTGAATTTCATGGTCTTCCTGCTTTAGCCTACCATCACTGGAGCACAAGTGTGCACCATCATAACTGCCTTATAGGAGCTTTGAAACCTAGTTCAGTTTTTATTTTAAAATGTGTTCCCAAATAAGGCTTGGAGAGATAGCTCAACCATTAGGAGCGCCTCCTGTGCTCTAGAGAACCTGAGTGTGTTTCCGAGAATATAGAGCGATTCATAACTGTTTGCAACTCCAGCTCTAGGGAGTCTGACATCCTCTTCTGGGTTCCATAGTCACCTGTGTACATGCAGCATACAGTCACACACACACACACACACACACACACACACACATACACATATAAAAAATAATAATAATAATAATAATAATAATAATAATAATAATAATAATAATAATAAATCACAATAATAATAAATGAATATATCTAAATATAATGGTAAAGAATGCAGGACTTTGTATTTCAAGACAGTTGACATTAACATGAAAACCACTAATATCCTGACAAATGTACTCCTTGATCCTAAGCAAAGCACCACAAACTTTTGCTCTTTAACTATAATGCGGATTAAGTTTAAAGTTTGCATGGTGGGATTCGGGTGATGGCTGACTTGGTAAGGCATTTGCTGTACAAGCATGAGGACCCTTGTTTGATCCCCAATGATAATGTAAAAAGCAGGCACAGATGTGTATGTAACTGTAATTCTAGTTCTGAGGAAGCAGAGGCAGGAGGAGAGGACCTCTGTGCGTGCTGGCCAGCTCTAGACTAGCTGAATTGGCAAGCTCCAGGTTCAGTGAGAGGCATCTCAAGAAATGAAGTACAAGAATCACCCTCAAGTATATATGCATGCATGTATACACATGAATATGTATACACATGAACATGTATGCATATACACATAGAAAGACTTGCATGGTATATGAGACAACCATCTGTTTTGTTAAAGTATGTCTAAAAGATAAGATTTAATTAGCTATTTTAAAAATCTTTAGTTCTATCTTATTCAATTTTATTCATAGGAATTTTTGAAAATGGTTTGTGTACTGAAATAGACTACTTCAGGCATGGCTAGTAAGCAGAAGAGAGTCTGTCTGGGGAGGAATCACAGATCTGGTTCCATGTCTGGGTTCCCAGTTTTGTGAGATGAAATTCAAGAGTGATGTCATTAGGACACATGCCAGAAGTTGGAAAGAACCCAGATGCCCTTCAACAGAAGAATTGATAGAGAAAATGTGGTACATTTACACAATAGAATACTACTCACCTATTAAAAACGATGAATTCATGAAATTCTTAGGCAAATGGATGGAACTAGAAAATATCATCCTGAGTGAGGTAACCCAATCACAAAAGAACACACATTATATACACTCATTGATAAGCAGATATTAGCTCAAAAGCTCTGAATACCCAAGATATAATTCACAGACCACATGAAGCTCAAGAAGAAGGAAGACCAAAGCATGGATGCTTCGGTCCTTCTTAGAAAGGGGAACAAAACACTCATGGGAGCAAATATGGAGAAAAAAGTGCAGAGCAGAGACTGAAGGAAAGACCATCCAGACTGTCCCACCTGGGAATTCATCCCAGAGACAGTCACCAAACTCCAACACTATTGTGAATGCTGAGAAAGGCTTGCTGAAAGGAGCCTGATATAGCTGTGTCCTGAAAGGCCCTGCCAGAGCCTGAACAAATACAAAATAGGATGTTCTCAGCCAACCATTGGACAGAGTGTGGGGTTTCCAACGGAGGAGTCAGAGAAAGAGCTGAAGGAACTGAAGGGGTTTGCAACCCCATAGGAAGAACAATGATATCAACTAACCAGTCCCCCCAGAGCTCCCAGGAACTAAGCCACCAACCAAGGAGTACACATGGCTCTGGCTGCATATGTATATGAGGACAGCCTTGTCAGGCATCAATGGGAGGAGAGGTCCTTCATCCTATGAAGGCTTGATAGATGCTCCAGTATAGGGGAATTGAGAGTGGGGAGGTGGGAGTGGGTGAGTGGATGTAAGAACACTCTCATAGAAGCAGGGAGAAGGGGGTATAGAAGAGGGAATTTCTGGGAGAGGGGGAAACTGGGTAAGGGGATAACACTTGAAATGTAAATAAATTAAAAAAAACAAACAAAACAAACAAACAAACAAAAAACCCAGGAAGACCAGTAGGGTGACTGCTTTCTGGAAGGGCTGAGAATGGAGTTGCATGTGTCTCAGCAGTGTAAGGATTTGATCAGGAGCAGGCTCCCTGGAAAAGAGAAATGCTGGCAGCATCCTTTGATGTTAAAGGAGATGCAGTCTCCTCTGAGCACTGAGCTTCTATTTCATTCTTAGCCAATAGAGGGTGTTAGAAGAACTGAATGTTTAAGAGGAAAAGGCCACATCTCTAACCTCCAGTCTTGCCAGAATTAACTGTAAAGGGAGCGACACTAAGAAAGGGCTGTGTAAGCCCATGGCTCTGGTTGGTGGGAGGCTGGTTCCTTTAACCTGGAAGCTTTTTGATTTCGGGTCCCTATCATGAGATGTCTTCTCGTGTGACAACCCTCTATCGTAGAATTAGCAAACTTCAGAGCACAATACTAAATGTAGTTTTGAAATGTGCCACGTTTGGAGGCTCCGCACAACAAGAGCAATCACTCCACTTGCTTTCTCTGCTTTGGTTCAACAGCCTGGGTTGTCTCTAAACCACAGCAACAAGTCTTTCAGTGAACTGGGAAGAGACCAGCAACATTGCACTAGCTTCAGGGTCAGAGCAGGGAATTGAAAAGTCTTTATTCCCTTGAAGTGGGTCCTTTAGATATTTTTCCTTGAAGTGAAATGCTCCTTGAACAGCAGAACATTTTTTGTGAAATTCCAAATGGCCTTTCTCTGAAACGGAGATTCCACGTATAAAGGACTGGCTGTGAGTCCTCCCAGTGACTGTGTGGGAAACAGGACCTATGGAGTTGGGAGTCGTGGAGGAACTTAAGAGACAGTCTGTACCCTCATTTTTCTAGGGCAGGGCTTGCTCCATAGGCAGAACTCTTCATTTGGAAAGAGTAACTTTCCAGTTCTAATATTTATATTTTCTTTTGTTAAATAATTTTAAGCAAAATTTCAGTAACAATGTAAGGTGCACAAAGTAAAGAAAATACAAAGAAAATTCTCTTTGCCTTACATTCTGGAATCATATGGTCTTCTAGGAGAGTGCATTTTTGGGGGTAGATTTTTAGATATTGAAGAGATGTATGCTTTTAGATGAAATAAGTTCTTTTGCAGCATTTATCTTAAATAGAGATGGGATCATTAGCCAAGAATGACATATTCAGACAACGAGTCATTCTCCCCTTCCCTTCTCTGCCTTCTCTCCCCCTCTCTTATTATCTCATATTTTCAAAATAGAATATTATAATTCCCTCACTCCCTTGTAGCTTCATAATTGAAAATATTATAAATATACATTATTTAAATATTGGTATCATAGTATCAAAAAAGTTAAACTACTTTTCTTATTTGGTGATTTAAGACAAAATCTAACTGTGCAGTTGAGGCTGGCTGCAGACTTCTGAGGGCTAGGATTGCAGGTGTGCCTCAGCGTGCCTGGCCTCAAGGAAATTCACTAGTAATCACCTGAGATATGTCCTTCGAAATGGACTTCTTTGTTGTGTGTGGGGGTATTTATACATGTGAATGTCATTTTGGCTCTTCATTTAGTATGATAACAATGGTTATCAAAAAGGTTGGGTTTTTATAGGAAAATAAATACCCACACATGAATCAATACCTATACAGTCAGGATTTATAAAATTAAGTGTCCATCAAACAGAAAGCTCTCTCATTTTTAGTGCGTATTTTGTAAACTGCTTTTGATATACTAATGGCATTAAGCGGTAGTTATCATGATCTCTATAAATTAGACTGCGGTCATTATACTTCAAGCTCATCATTATTTTTTAATAGTATTGGCATGTAAGAAGTCACACTGGAGAGCTCCTTATGGCCTCTTAATTCTGTCAACAGTAGGTCTTATCTCTTTCTATCACATATCGTCCTGACTCTGGTCCATTGTCCAGTTCTTCAGAAAGGATATCGGCTAAGCCAATGACACCATGAAGAGCTTTGCCGAACCTTCCAGATTCATTGCTTCTCTCCAGCCATCAGGCATGCAGGGACTCCATTTGGACTCCGTTGCCTTGAACCCTACCTCTTGGCTCGAGAAAGAATTGTTTCCCCTCTTTCATATAGAGCAGCTACAGCCATATTGCTCCATTGACCTCTGAACTTGGAATCGAACAAAGCAGACAGGGCGGCTGGAAGTATCTGAACAGCTATTTGTATCCACCTGAATATGGTGTTATGGCTTCTGGTATTTTTTTTTTATGCTCAGTCCCTCCTGTGATTTTACGTGGTGGATGTGTTAGTAGAGAATTTCACCTCACTGAAGAAAAAGAATTTTTAGTTTCTTAAAGTTCCCCTCCTGCACGAGGACCTCAAATCTCATTCATGCTCTGTGAAACTGAAGAAATTGGATATTTGGAAATGGAAATTGGTGGACCTACAAGTAGAATGAGATCTAAAAGTGTTAAATCCTTTCATAAATAAACCTTCATCCAGGCTGGAATGTCTTGGCTCAGTCTTAAAGGTGATACTGTAGGAGAAACACAGCCGTGGCTGGCCTGGGAGATAATTATCTACACATTCCACTCTTCATCAGCCATCAGCGGGGCTGGCTAGCCATGAGCTTGATGCTGTCTCCCTTACAAGACGATTGCACTTAGCCAGGCCTCTGACCCCAGGACCTTTGTGAGCCACATTGTTTGTGGACTTTAGAGCAAACCAAATGTCTTAGTAGTGGTGAACGTTATCTCTCGAGCTGTCCAGATTTCCATGCTGGGTGCCATATGTCTCAGCACTTTGGGTTTGTTTTCAGCTGAATTAGTGACTTATGTTTTGAAAATTTGTAAATATAGTTTTCTGTGGGTGTTATACTGATAATTGGACTCAGGGCTCACCTATGCTAGGTGAGGACTCTAGCACTAAGCTTAGCTCTAGTCCCAGGTTTCTTTTGGGCACTGGATTTATATCATCAGGGTATGTGTGTAAGAGCTGGAGAATACAGTTGAGAAGGGAAATCTGTTCTCATGGATCATGTCTTGGGATAGAGAGGGACAGGAGGAGGATGGGAGGGAAGGAGATGTGAGCACAGAGACCAAGAGCCTCACACCTCGCACTATGTGGCAATAAACTTTGGGTATTAGCGAATGGGTTTCTAGGGAGCTTGAAAAAATTATAAATTCCCTACATTTAGCTCTCACAACCAATGTTACGAAGTAAAGTTTCTTAGAGGTCATCAGACTTGAACCTCACAACTCAAGTTCAAATCCCAGTTGCTAGCTGTGTGTCAGTGGAGAAGTGGCTTAGTCTTTCCCTGGGTTATCTTTTCAACTGTAAAATAGGGCAAAAAAAAAAACTTGAAAATATCAGCCTTAGTGAGGTAACCCAATCACTAAAGAACACACATGGTATGCAGTCACTGATAAGGGGATATTAACCCAGAATCTGGGAATACCCTCAACACAATTCGCATATCAATAGGTTTCCAAGAAGATGGAAGGAGAGACCCCTGGTCCTGGAAAGACTGGATGTAGGGGAATGCCAGGACAGAGAAGCGAGAGAGGGGGTTGAATGGGGAAAAGAGGGAGGGAAGGGGGCTTATGGGACTTTCGGGGAGGGAGGAAACGGGAAAGGGGAAATGATTTTGAATGTAAATAAAAAAAACTTAGAAAATAAAAAAAATAATTTACAAAAAAAAGAAGTGGGAGGAATACATGAGATTATATTCAGTTATTCACATTCTTTAATCATTTTTAAGATTTATTTATTTTTATGTGGATGGGTGTTTTGAGTATGTATATGTAAGTGAATTGTGGTCATGCCTGCTGCCTGCAGACGAAACGATTGCGTCCCCTGATACTGTAGTTACAGATGGTTATGAGCCACCCTGTGGCTGCTGGGAACCAAATCAGGATCCTCTGTGAGAACAGCAAGTGCTCCTAAGAGCTGAGCCATCTCTCCAGCCCCAGCTAGTCACTCTCTTGACTGATGTTTCAATGCCTGATATAGAGCAAAAATATACAAAACTGTTCATTTTTTAATTGGTGATTTGTGTGGGGACATTGCTGTTAGAGCCTGGAAAATCTCTAGAAAATATTTATCCTATGTTAAACAGAGATGGAATCAAATATTTATGTTTCTACATATAAGTAGTTTCATTAATTTTTTAATAGAATTTGCCTTTGTTTTACAGGACAATCATTGGATCAACCTAAAAATAGTGTATATAAAAAGGAAATGATCTGGATATATAGTTTATATGTATGTAAGGGAGGGAAGGTCACCATAATCAGATGGACAAAATTTCTCTAACACAGGAAGCCTTCTTAATACATATTTGAATGTCAATAATTATACTTTACCAAATTTATTCCTTATACACAGAAGCAAAAGTGTATTTGATTTTTCTAAAATCACATGTTCCACACATATATGCTCTGACAAGTTGGTTCCTTGTAGCAAGGGTCTAGCTTTTGAGAATCAAAGGCTTTGCTGCCCCTCTGCATCAAGAGAAGCAAAGTAACCAGACCACTTCCAGAGCAGAGGAGGAAGCCTGGCTCTTAGTCTTGACTGCTCTGCACATGGCCCGGCCTTGTCGCTTGAGGCACCATTTTAAAAAGGACACCGATTTGAAAGGCTTTAGGAGGAAGGCAATTTAACAGAGTGGCTGAAACAGAAACACTGCTTTAGACTGGCTACCTGTTCAACTGCTAACCCGCTGGTTGGCTGTTTGACCTTAGCAGTTAAACCATCTTATGTCTGAGCTATCAAGTGGAAGTGATACTAGGACAGGCTTCCTTCCCCTCCTTCCAGGCAAACACTGTCCGGTAAGTGGACGAGAATCTGGCCCAACTAGTCTTAAATCTGTTGCCTTATCTGGAATTGTGCTTGGTAGTACTTCAGGCATCTCATCCCCTGGGGCTGTACAAATGGTCCCAGAAGCCGGAAAAGAAGCCCCTTCCACCTGGTATTGAGCTGTAGCCACAGCCCTAGCAGGACATAGGAGCTGCAGGTGAATGCTGAAGGCGTTCTGAATGGTTTGGGCAGAGCTGGGGAAGAGCTTAGCACATATCTAACTAGTGACACCATTTTATAGACGAGGAAACAGAGGTCCAGCAGGAGTGAGAGGGGTGGAGAGTGACAGGTCCAGTTCTCTGTTCCTTTAGGACTTGAACTTCTTTCTGCACAACAGCAGCCCTGCCCACCCTGCCATCACATAATTCTAGTCTCCAATATCCCTTGCTGCTGGCCACCTCCCCTCCTCCTTTGCATTACAGCGCTCTGCCCTATATCCACATATTTGGCTTCTAGAACACTCCTTGGCTTTCCAGTCATACAGGTCCATACCATGGTGGTTTCAGCTTTCCCTCTTGATAAAATCCTGCTCCTCTTTAAGGTTTTGTGTGCCAGTTACCTTGTTTTTGGTTTTTGTTTGTTTGTTTGTTTTTTGATCTTTTTGTTATTTTGTCTTTTTTTTTCCCCAGAGCTGAGGACTGAACCCAGGGCCTTGTGCTTGCTAGGCAAGCGCTCTACCACTGAGCTAAATCCCCAGACCCCCTGCTCCTCTTTAAGAACAAGGTGTCAGTTCTGGTTGCCCATCATCCAGATGTAGCCCCCAGATGTTTTTTGTTTGTTTGTTTGTTTGGGTTTTTTTTTTTTTTTTTTGCTGAATCTAGATCTATTTTTGTTCTCTATAATGGAAGTACCACTCCAATGATATCAAAGGATGGTCAAGCTATCTTTTTTTTTTCCATCATTTGATAAACTTTTGTTAGCAATAGAATCTAGCCATAAAGACTGTTCCTTCTTACCTGGGAAATAGCAGCTGCAAAGGAGCCTGTCACTCTGCCTGCAGGGCCTCACTAGTCACTGCTTTGCCTGCCTGCATTTGATTTTGTAGCTCCTGCTTCACAACACCCTTGCAATATTGTTGCTTCCAGGAAGCCTCATCTCCCTTGCCTTGCTTCTCTGATTGTATTGTCCCTGACACACTTAGGCTACTGCCTCCGCCACATGTGCAGTGCTGGGACCCTGGGCTGCATCTTGTTAGTTTTTAGCAAATAATACTTATCACTTATCAAGTGCTTACTAAGGGCAGGGCACAGGGCTGAGTGTTTTGTGGATATTTTAATCTCTAGGCCTCACTCTGACCCTAAGTGAAGTGTATTACTATCTCCAATCCACAAAAAGCAGGAGCCCAGAGAGTCTAAGTGCTTTGTTCAAGGTCACACAGCTGGTAAGTGGTGGAGCAAGGATTTGAGCCTTTATCACTCCTGTCTCAGATCCTGCGCTTCCTCGCGTTTTATACTGTTGTATGTCTCCATCACTTCCACTGCTATGGCTCAGGCAGGAATGAAATTCCCTACCTCCTTCTCGTAAGTGCTTACAGAGTACATTTGACACCAAAGACACAGACCTCTGATGACCACCCTCCCCCAAATCAAGGAAGAATTCCTGTACCTTAATTCCTATAGCAGCCCTTGGATGGATGACACTGTGATCTCACAGTTAGCAGGGCCAGGCACCCTAGCCAGAGATGTACAGGAACAGGTAGCCAGGACTGAATGAACTCTTTTTACTATCGTTATTGATCTCCTTAGGCATAGAGGACTTGTATGTTCCCCACATAGAAGCTGTTAGTTTGTTGATAAACCCAGTGGATAATCCCTATTGGATGGATCTGAGAATAACTTCAGCCACCAACTCTTCCACATCCACCTGTAAGGGGCTGCTCCCCTAGGCATTGGGTCAAATCCTGGATGCAACCTGCATTGCAACAGTTACAAAGCCCTGCTTGTACCTGCAGGAATCCTTCCACCAAGGTGAAGATAGAGAGATAGAGTCCTTGCTGTAATCTGATCCTTGCTGTGGGCTGAACAGGAATGCTACTCACAGTGTTGGACCGAAGCACTGTCATGTTCAGCCATGTCTGCCACCTGCTGAGGGTGAGGCAAAGATTGGCTTTTTTCTCACAACCTCCCCTAAACACAGAACTACCTGTGAATCTGGATCCTCCCCTGTGCTGAAAGATCACAGACCCTCTGTGTTGAAAGATAGTTACTCTATGAAAATGCATCCACTCTGCCTTCTCCACTTAGGGCAGGGCTTGATATCTGTATCTTCAGATGGAAAGCCCTTTGGGAAATGCATGTGACCAGGTGAACTTACAGAATGCAAAACTGAACAAGCATGAGGTACAGAATGAATTCAAATGCAGTTTGTTGAGCTGCCCCCCCCACCACCAGAGTTTCAGATTTAGTACTGGATGCCAGAGAGGGCAAAGATGGTGGCATGAGAGTGTACAGCCTTAGAGAATATCAGGTGCTGATGGTTTCAATCATCAGCATATATGCAAAATCTTGTGGTTTCTGCTAATTCCGGTTATGTGTTAACTGAAAGCTATGGGTGGCAGCCCTAAGGGCAGGCATCTCAAAGGGCAGAGTTGGAATAACAGACATGGAACAGAGGGCTCGGCAGGGAAGAAGGGAAGATACATACAAAGAAATCCCTAAGCCGTTTACAACAATGACACCTGCTACCAAGGGAACAAAATGAGAGCTGATAGAAGAATAATATGCATAACATGAAGAAGATATGCATGAGGTTGGCAGCCGATTTATCAAAAGAGACTGACTGGAAGGGACCTTTTGAAAGTGATGATGTTTACTTCAAGACTGGAGTATGAGATTATGCCAGGTACTTAAAGAACATGGGAGGAGGAAGTTGGAAAGAATATATAGTAAAAAGTAGATTCCATAAGGTCCAGGGTAAGGGGTGACGGCTTTGAGGAATGGCAACAATGACCCAGGAGTTATTTGGGTCACTGGACTAGGGCTCATATATAGAAGATCCATGAACAGGAGGGTTGCATTTTATTTGCAAGTTGGTAGAAACTGTACTGACTCTTTAAATTAAGTTTTGATTTTGAAAGTCAATGATATGGGTTTAAAAGTTTCTCAGTCTCATTAGTTGTAGGGTCTGACTCTTTTTATTCAGATACGATATAAAAATGGGAGATGGAGCTGACCCTCAGACTTCTCACAGGGCTAGAGTGTATCTCAGAAATATGGCGGGAATAGCAGGCAGGGAGCTGGCGATACACACATGGAACCCACACACACCCTTTACAGGAAAGGATGGGTCCTCTGTGGAAACAAGGTCACATCTCCTTCCCACTTCCACTAGAAAACATGAAAAGGTGAGCGTGCAGCACATCAAATCACAAACAACAGCTTTATTACTCCACTTTTCATCCCATACTTGGAAACAGGACCTAGGTGCCTAAGTTCAGGTCGAAAACTTTTTCTCTGCTCACAACCATTGTAAGTGACATCTCAACCCTAGCCAAGTCACAGACTGAAGTGAGAGTGTGGATCACTGGTCTCTCTAATCTGGAGCAAAAGATGCCGCCAGCCCAGCTGGCTCTGTCCATACTGGTGGTCAAAGCATCTTCAGGGGTTTACACAGCCATTCCCTCCAGCGGCGTCATCCCCTGCATCTTCCCTTTCTTCACTGTAGAGTGGAGAGTTTTACATTAGTAGAAGCATCCAGATGAAGGCAGATTGGTGATGGTTTCTACAGCAGGGGGAATCCCTGCTTTTTTGATCAGGTCTGCTAAAGTTGAAGAGACGGAGCTCTCTGGGCATTGGCTTTGTAGCGAAGAAGCTGGCAAAGGAAGAAACGATTTGGATGTAATAAAAAACTAGGATTGCTCAGAGCTGAGATGAGAGCATTTCTACTACTTGGTATTCCGATGAAATGCAGTTTGGAAGTCACATCATCGAGTATTACGTTTCTTTTGAGCTCCGGCTGTGTTTCCCATCAACGGCATTTTGATTTCATTTAGCTTGCACGGCCACCAGTAAAACTATAGACAGGTTCTACTTGTGTGCGTGTTTATTTTATCGTCTTGCCTGTGGACACTGCAGCTATTAAAATATGATCTTAGTATCTTTTTGGGGAACCTTAATAAGTGACTGGATCAGAGCAAGCATCTTGTGCCGCCTCTGACTGCCCCTTGCTCCCAGGGCACACTCATGCCAGCACTTAATTTGTTACCCTGCATTAGAACATGTCCCTGTCACCTCTGAAACTGTCATATAGGCAAGGCCTTTAGAACCTGTGTTCTTTAAACACAAAACAGGATTATGGATTAATCTCAGGCAGGGAAGTTCCAAGCACTGTATAACCTAACAAGTCAGACCAGGCTCTTGGCAAGTCCTTCCTGGACCGTCCTCTGCTCCTGCTGGTGACCTCGTGGAGGAAAGAGTGGATGTGTGTGTGAGCCTAGGCATGACTTCTTGAAAGATCAACATTTGTACACACTGGAGTCACCTTTTATACATAGTGCTACTGACATTAACCAGAGAAGTGGGCCTGACAGGCGGGCCCCAACGCCAGAGGGAGAGTGGCTCAGCTGGGCGTACACGATTTATCTGAAGGATCTGGACCCAGGGTTAGTTATATAGCCTAATTGTTGGTAGTCCAAAAGGAACTATTACTTAGAGAGAAGGTCTTTGAGGTTCCTGAGTGTGACCTACCAAATGTGGTATTTGTATAAATACATGCATTGGTATTATGCATATTAAATACCAGGGCTGTTTTTCAAGTTGAACTCTGGATATCATGATTGGCTATAGCTACATGTAACACTGAACACTCTCGAAGAAGGGACAGGAAACAGAATGAGGAATACTTTTAAACAAAGCCATTTATTTGAGAAGCTATAAAAGAGAGTAAAGGTCCCAGCTGAAGCAATCAGGTCTTGAGTGAATATTTGGCATTGAGGCAAGAAACTGAACTCTTTTTTATACTTGTCTAGAGACTACTTAATACTGGAGTGATATTTGATGCGGGATTAGGTTTAATCACTTTATATGGGACGAGACTATAATCTTGTATTGGTAATCAAAACACTGAATATATTCTTAATCTGGAGAGCTGCTAGGAAGAAAAAAAATATACATATTTCTAAAACAGAGCACAGAGGCACAAATCCCAGAGAATCCTGTAGGGAAAATATAGCTGTTTATATATGCAGTATTTAGTAAAGCCAGAGATGAGGGTGTGAATATAAACTGTGCTGTCCAGTAGAACCTTTCTACATAGTTGCATTTTTAATGAACAGACTGTCATCCATGAAGCCCTGGGGACTTTGTTTCTGCCTAGATGAACAAAGACTACATCTGTACTCGTGTGTCATCAGGAAGTGTCAGTTTCTGCTCTAAAGCATGAACACTGAGCAAGATGCATACTGTGGTCGATTTATAGAAAGAGCCTGAGCATGACCAGGTCTCCCACTCTGTGCTGGGCTCCCCAGGGTCCAATCCATAGCATCTAGTAGGGGTTGTGGGATAGTTCATGAACAGAGTCTAGGAGAAGCAGTGTACCTAATTCTGAGAACCTAGGATCAAAATTCTATTATCATTAGTGAAAATAGAGAGCAAGAAGGAAGAGTGTCCGTCCTTGGGATCTTGGAAAGATGTTGAAGAGCATATTGGAGGCCTTTAAGATGCAAGATGGTTCAAGACCCACAGGTCTGCTGTTGTGATCCACTTAAAGGCAAGTGCTTCTGTGTGTGAGAGGCTTGGTCTCACTGCTGTGGTGTCTCTTATACCCATCCTTTTGTATGTGGGAAGATCTGTTGGGTTGGGTGTCTTCATCCCAGACTTTCTCTTTATGTTGTGATTCCCGCCCCCCCAAAAACCTAACTAATTAAAAAGGTTTTTCCTTGTAGCAGTAACAGCTATGAGAAGAGGGAGCCAAGTCACTGAGGGGGATATTGGTCCCCAGGGACCCATTTGGGTGGATTTCTTTCTAGAGCAATGGGGTCAACATAAAGCCTCTATAAATTAAATAAGGGAGATACTCAAGTGGAAGATTTCTTTGGGGCAGTTCATGTCTAGGCTTTACTTTTTCTCCCATTGAGGAACTAACCATCCCACACATGAATAGTTTGAAGAATAGATTAAATTTGAGTATAAAGAAGTATTATGTATTTTTTTTCACTTAGCTGAGTGATAATGATAAGGAATCAGTATCTACTTGTGGCATTTATATGTAGTACTTTATTACTCATATCTCCTACTGTATTTAAAATGTATCTACATTTGTGTGTGACTGCTTGTTTTTATGAAAACATGACACAACAAGGGTATTTTGTCCCATGATTCTTAGGGCTTCATTTATTGATTCAATAGGTATCAAGCCACTGATCTTGAGTTCTTCCTGGAAATGTAGTCTGCCTCAAGAATGGAAGGCATTTATAACATGCTAACTCACACTTAAGTCTTCTTAGCTATGACATTTTTAGGAAAGCCTTGTCCTTGCCAGTATAGGATAGTTTAATTGTCCATCTATGACTGTGTTTTTTTCCAGCCAAACATTGGTTCTAGCTCTTTTATTATAGAAACAATTCCTAATATGGGGCATAAACTTTGAAGATTAAACATTTTGTTCTTATATAATTGCAGAGTCCCATGTAGCCTTTGTTTTAAGATATATTATTTATTTATATTTCAAATGTTATCCCCTTTCCTGGTTCCCCCTTCCCCAGAAAAATTCCATAAGCCATCTCCCTTATCCCAATCAACCCTTCCCCACTTTCCTGTCCTGGTATTCCTTTACACTACAGCATCAAGTCTTTCCAGGACCAAGGAACTCTCCTCCCTTTGGTGTCTAACAAGACCATCCTCTGCTGCCTATGTGTCTGGAGCCATGGGTAACTCCATGTGTACTCTTTGGTTGGTAGTTTTGTCCCTGGGAGATCTGGGAGTACTGAGTGACTCATATTGTTGTTCCTCCTGTGGCACTGCAAACACCTTCAGCTCCTTGGGTCCTTTCTCTAGCTCCTCCATTGGGGACCCTGTACTCAGTTCAATGGCTGGCTGAGAGTGTCCCCCTCTGTATTTGTCATGCACTAGGAGAGCCTCCCAGGTGATAGCTATATCTGGTTCTGGTCAGCCAGCACTTGTGGGCATCCACAATAGTGTCTGGGTTTTATAACTGTATATGGGATGGATCCCTGGGTGGGGTAGTCTCTGGATGGTCTTTCCCTCAGACTCTGTTCCAGCTTTTGTCCCAGTACCTCCTTCTGTGAGTATTTTGTTCCCCATTCTACAAAGGACCCAAGGATCCATACTTTGTTCTTCCTCCTCCTTGGGCATCATTTGATAATGTGAAATGTGTCTTAGGTATTCCAAGCTTCTGGGCTAATATTCACTTATCACTGAGTGCATACCATGTGTGTTCTTTTGTGACTGGGTTACCTCACTCAGAATGATATTTTCCAATTCTATCCATTTATCTAAGAATTTCATGAATTCCTTGTTTTTAATGGCTGAATAGTACTCCATTGTGTATATATACCACATTTTCTGTATCTATTCCTCTGATGAGTGACATCTGGGTTCTTTCCAGTTTCTGGCTATTATAAATATGGCTGCTATGAACAAGGACCTCCACATAAAACCAGACACATTGAGCTAATAGAAAAAAAATTGGGGAAGAGACTTGAACACATGGACACAGGGGAAATTTTCCTGAACAGAACACCAATAGCCTATGCCCTAAGATCAAGAATTGACAAATGGGACCTCATAAAATTACAAACTTTCTGTAAGGCAAAGGACACTGTCAATAGGACAAAACGGCAACCAACAAATTGGGAAAAGATCTTTACCAACCCTACATCCGACAGAGGGCAAATATCCAATATATACAAAGAACTCAAGAAGTTAGACTCCAGAGAACCAAATAACCCTATTAAAAATGGGGTACAGAGCTAAACAAAGCACTTTCACCTGAGGAATTTTGAATGGCTGAGAAGCACCTAAAGAAATCTTCAACATCCTTAGTCATCAGGAAAATGCAAATCAAAACAACCCTGAGATTTCACCTCACACTGGACAGAATGGCTAAGATAAAAAAACTCAGGAGACAGCAGGTGCTGGAGAGGTTGTGGAGAAAAAGGAACACTTCTCCATTGCTGGTGGGATTGCAAGCTGGTACAACCACTCTGGAAATCAGTTTGGCAGTCCTCAGAAAACTGGGCATAATACTACTAGAGGACCCTGCTATACCACTCCTGGGCATATACCCAGAGGATTCTCCAGCATGTAATAAGGACACATGCTCCACTATGTTCATAGCAGCCCTATCTATAATAACTATGTAGTCTTAAGAAACACTAGGGACAGATTTCGTGCATCCTTTATTTAAGGATATCCCATAGTCACACCTTGCAAAACTATGATAGCGCAGTATCATAAGCAGTGCTGTTATTGACACAGTAAGAAACAGAACTTTTTATGGCCTTTGGGTTTTTCCACCTTTCCCTTTATAACTTCATCTACCATGTTTGTTACTCATTTATATAATTTCATCATTTCACTAATGTTCTATTAATAGGATTGTGGAGTGATCTTTTGAGATTTGCTTTTTTTTTTTAAAAAAAAAAATCAACTTGATCTGTTTGAGAGTCACCTGAGGAGTGTATATCAGTACTCCTTCCTTTTCATTACTCACTGACCACCCATCTGTGGATATGTTACAGTTTGACTGATCTCCATCTGAAATTATCAGACATCTTTCTCAGCTTAGGGACAGTAAGAACATTGCTGCTTAGAGTATTTTCCTTCTCTTTTGTGGAAAGCTATGGGGTAGTTTTCTTTAGTCTTTGCTGTCTGTTTGTCCAGTTGCTTCAACACTGTTGAAAAAACTACCTTTCAATGATTGCTTTTTTCAAACATCAGTCAGGCAGATTTGTGTGAACCTATTTCTTCATTCTCTATTTGGTTCTATCAATTCAAATCTCTATCCCTATGCAAGTACCACACTGTCTTGTTTACTAGAGCTATGTTGAAAGCAGAGCTATTCCTTTATTTTTTCTTTGCCTTACTTGAGCTTCTCTGGAACTCAGACTTCTCATAGAAACTTTACAATAAGCTTGTCTATACCTATAATAAATCTTTCTACTATTACATAATAGGAATTCTGTAAAAACTATAGATCAGTCTGGAGGAAAATGACATCTTTATTGTATTTAGTTTTTAAATCACAGGAACACTGTATTTCTGCCTTTATTTAAATTGTATTGATTTGTTTCATCAGAATTTTGTGATTTTTTTGTGCATAGATCCTGTAATATTTATCTCATTTTTAAATGGCATCTACCTCTACATTGTGTTTTTCACATATTTTTATTAGCATGTAGAAATACAACTGGCTTTTTGTGTTGCTCCTGGATCTTTGAAATTCTGCTGAATTCACTAGGGAATTCTGGGAGACTGGAAGATTTGGGATTTTCTAGGCAACGGTGTCATGTGCGTGTAGGAACAGCTCTGCTTATTTTTCTACTTTTAGTTTTATAACTTTTTTCTTGGCACATCTCAGAGGCTGGAACTGAAAGTATTGAACTGAAGAAGAGATGTGAGAGACTCTTGTTCTTGGGGAGAAACACTTTCTATGAAGTACAATAACTGTAGATTTTCTTACAAGATCTCGCTCTTAGAAAAATACCTCCTTCTATTTTTCCCATGGTCTGAAACACAGTTTTGTCTTTAGAGGGAAGAGAACTGAGCAGTGAGCAGTGTCTTGATAGCAGGTTCAGTTGGTTCCATTTGATCAGTATTTCTAGAAAAGTCGTAATTGGCAGGATTCTAAGATGATCTTTGATAGTCCCTCTCCCTGGGGTGTGAATCCCATATGAAATAGGACAACTGCAGTTATGATCAGGTGGGGACCATAGCTCAGATGACTTTAAGAAATAGCATCATCCTTGGTGGACTTGGCCTTAGCATGTAAGTCCTGAAAAGAACCAGGAACTTTCTGAATAAATTGACTAAGAAGGTGAGATGAGTCTGACGTGAGGTAGAGTCTCCATTGCTAGCTGTAAAGATCTGAGGGTGGCATGTAACAAGGAATATAGTCAGTCTCTATGAGCTAGAATGGCAAGAAAATAGTGGTCTCATAGCTTCTTCTGCAAAAAAGGGAATTTTGTTTCACCATTATGATCCTGAAAAGGACTCTAGGCCCCAGATACAATCTCCAGTGTCCCAAAATAAAGGTCATGCAACTGAATGGATAACCCAGTCATACTTTGTCCAGGCTTCTGACCACATAATTCTGTGCAATCAAGTTTATGGAGGTGTTCAGTTAAGACATTTAGAAAAGAGCTGGGGGTCAAAGAACACAGTTCACCAAAATGGATACAAACACATCTACTAAGGTATTCATGCATGCGCTTGTGTATACCAGCCATATGCTAAGTGTTGTGTTTGGGTGTAGGGGCAATAACCAAAATGAGCTGAGCTCTTTCTTTGTTCTTGAGGGCCCCAGATCTCCCAGTTTATTATCTTCTTTTTTTTTTCAATTTTTTTATTTTATGTATGTGAGTACACGGTTGCTGTACACACCAGAAGAGGACATTAGAACCCATTGCAGATGGTTGTGAACCACCATGTGGTTGCTGGGAATTGAACTCAGGACTTCCAGAAGAGCAGTCAGTGCTCTTAACCACTGAGCCATCTCTCCAGCCCCCCAGTTTATTATCTTCTAACAACTCCCCAGTGATAGTGTGTACTCAGAAGACTCACATTCTTCTGATGAAGAGAGGCCCCATGCAATTCACCAGTAAACCTTTTGCTTTTTCTCAGCTTTAGCTTCTTATCTTCTTCCTTGGAAATATGTGAGGATCCAGTGAGATCTGGCACTCTGTATTATTTGAGTCAGGGGAGTTCTAGATGACGCCCTCCCTCTTCTCCCTCTCAGTTTCTCTCCCGCAGCAATGTAGGGATCATACAACATGTGAGAATATGCTGTATCAAACTGGAGGATGAAAGCATGCTTTGAGTTTCCTGCATTCCAGGTATAATGAGAGGTAGATAGAAGTTATTATTGCTCAAAGTAGATAGATGTGGGCCTGAGAACAATGCTTAGATTCAAGCTTGATTTGGGCTGATTTAAATTTGTTAGCATTAACATGTGTTTTCCCCCAAGTCTAGTCCACAGGGGATCCATCTCATTCTTCCCTCTTGGAAAGTACATGTTACTTCCCTTGGATCATAAGGAAGTAGGGTTGTCTATAACCAGCACTCTCATTTGCTGGCTGGGAGTGAACAGAACAGGCTAAAAAAGGTGGCCAGATGACATGGAAGAATGTCCTGACCATATATTTTGAAAGCATCAGAGACAAAACAGTATCAAAATCAGACAATGCTGTATCAACACAAAACAAAACACTAAAGCACATTACCAGACTGGTTGCTGAAAACCCAGTAAGTCTTTAGCTGGGAAGAAGGAGAAAGGAACAAGGCACATGGGCATTGGAAGGCAAGGTAGAGGCGGTAGGAACTCCTGCTGACAGCTCTGGAGTCACTAACACACTGGCACTCCCTGGTGAACCACGCTGTAATCAGTATAAATCTAAGGATGTCAGGACCAGGCACTCATGCTCAGAAGCAGAGCAACTATGAGGTTATTTTGGCTAAATCAGTAACCACCATAACTGCTGCTGCTGGGTCCTGTCCTGCTCTTCAATCCTGCATTCTTCCCTTTCTCTTCTTCAGAGGCTATCGTCTATCTGCAACCTGTTTCGCCCCCATGGATACAGCTACCTTCATGCAGACTGTCCTTGGTTGAAATGTCTTAAAATTCCTCATTTCATTAACCGTGCCTATTTATAGCAGTAGGTAAAAGGAAGAATATGATATATTACCTGAAACCTCTCATCTAAATACCTTCCAACCCATGAGAATAGTTTGATACATTTTCTTTTTCTCCTATGCATATACATTAAAATATCCTCACATAGTTACAACTGCAGTGTATTTATTATTTATTAACCTTCTTGTCTTGCCTAAGTTTTGTGTCCTTTCTTTATATTAAATCTTTGGACTTAGTGCCTAATACATAACTGGCATTCTAACAGTTGGGTGCATGTGATATTTTGTTAATCTAGTTAGTTAGTTCTTTGCAGTGTTACCATATGTATGAGTACATAGTTTCCTAATCTCATTGCTTTGGAAGTCAAACATACATAGGTGTTTTTATATGTATAATATGTATATATACATTTAATTTTATTATGATGCTTACAAACAACATTCTAACTAACACTTGTAACCACAAGTTTTAGTGTATGTACTGTGGGAACAACCTTTATCCTATCTTTAGGATAAATAGCAAAAGTGGAAAAGCTGGACCAAATGATAATTCCTTTTTTCCTTTTTATTTTTTCTCACTCAAATGGTAATTCTTAAGTTTTATTGAATGTAAGAAAAATTAAAAAGACTTTCCCCTATGATCAGGGATATAAGCTTTCTACAAAGAGTGAATATTACCTTTGGTCAAGGTAGTGAAATATGTCTGTTCTGATACTGTTCTTTCTGATGAACTGGGCATATGGTTATTTAGATTCAAATAAATTAAAATGAAACTGAAAATCCAGTTCCTATGGTCTACTGACCACAGGGCAAGTGTACTTTAGCCAGGCTGGCCGGCACCCCCACTGCCATGGGTACTCCATTGGGTAGGGTGCTCCATTACCTCTCTCCATTCCTTCAGCTTCATGTTTGAAATTCTGCCTCAGTAAGAGTAAAATATGAACAACGCACATTTTGGAAATGTTTGACTTGGCTTGTTATAAGTTAAGCTTAAACCTTTCCACATTCCACTGAAGAAGAGTAGGCATCTTCCTGAAAAATGCTAAAGGATAGAAATACAACCCTTTGTCATCTTTTAGTAGGCTGAAAACTAATTGCCAGCATTTCCACAGACACCTCCCTTCATAACCATTGCAGTTAATCACCTCAGCATTACAGGCACACTCGGAACAGGGAGGTAGGTGCCATGTTCAGGGGGCTCCCACCCGGACCTGCAGGAACAGCCACTGGATATGTTTAACAGATGGGGAGACTGGTGCACAGAGAGGGCAAGCGCACAGCCCACACATGCTGGGGCACTCTCTGCATTAGGAGCTCAGCCTTCCAGCTTGGAACCTCTGCTCCCCAGCGCTCTCCATCCTGTGCCTAAAGAGTGTTAGAGACAATGTCACTGCTGCAGAGCAGTGACACAGGATACAGAGAACGTCCCTAAGAGCACCCACAGCAAGCCTGCCTGGGAGACTGAACCCCCAACCCCCACCCTGGCCTGGTGCCAGCCAGAGTGGAGCATGCCTGCGGCCATTTTGGAGGTTGGTACCTGTCTTCCAGTACCCGCTGACTTAATGGTATCTGTAAAGTCAGGCATATCTATTTTGTATATTTCTTTTCTATGCATTCTTTTGTCACAGTATGTGATTTGGTTAATTAGTTTGGCAAGAGAAAATGTTAAATGTGGTTAAAATTGAGGTGTTTGAAGTGGATTCTGTTAGCCGAGGAAGACTAGGAAGTGATGTATTCAGCAGAGTTCTTTGATGCCTTCCTTCAACCAGGAGGAGGTGAATTACACGCACAATCTAGAGAGAGTTATCACGGCCAGGTGGTGAGCAGCCTGGCCATCAGTTTCAACATTTTCCAAAAGGTGTCACTCTAATGCTGCAGAGGGGAGGCAGGAGGGTGGGTCAGCTATGAGTGCCAGGTACTGGTAATGGGTAGGTAGTCCCTGCTCCTAACAGATCTGGAAGCTCACAGCATTACTGGCTGAAACTTGATGATTCTTGACAGCGCCCATGCCACCACGGTACCGAGTATCGGGCGTAGGCCTGGGGGATTAACAGAAAACACAGGCTCGGGTCATTCTGGTGAGGAGAATGCCAAAGCTTTACTGAGGGACCAGCAATATATACTAGAGGCCGGGTGAAAAACAACAGGAAAAAACAATCATAGCCATAGGTCAGGTACCTGGCAAGTCCCTACCACACCGGGCGGGAAGACAGAAATCAAGCTAAGCCGCAGGATGCTCTGCTCTCAGGAAACCTGTGCGAACAGCTCAGCTGGGGGCGGTGAGCTAAGCTCACCATGCCAACAATTCTGAGGAGGAGGGAGTTAAGCCTGTATCATTATGTTCTCCCTCCCTCTCTCCCTCCCTCCCTCCCTTCCCCCCCTTTTTTACACTTGTTTGGGTGTATATGCATGTTCACGTTGGGGCACATGTTTGTGTTTGTGACATCAATGACACCTTGGGTCTTGTTCTCCAGGGGCTGTCCACCCTAATTTTTTGAATGAAGTCTTTCGATAGAGTTTGTGGCTCTCTCTTTTGACTAGACTAGCTGGCCAGAAAGCCCCAGGGACTATGCACCCCTGTGTCTGGCCTTTTATGTGGGTGCTGGAGACTGAGCATTGATCTAGGTTCTTCAAGCTTGCATAGCAAGCACATTATACGGACTGAATTATCTCCTAGCCTTCTCCTGGCCTGATTTGTCACCTTTATGACCCAAGTTGATTCTGAACCTTCAGTAGAGCTGGCAAAGTTCAGCTAGTCTCCCAGGTCAGCGCTTAGTCCAAGTTTGTTCTTAATTCAGGTTGTGGGGATTTCAATGCTTGAGCTGGGTATACACCAAAACACTAAGAACAAAGCAAAGAGTGGAAAGGGCTACATGGCAGGGCATAACACAGACAAGCCACTCTGCTTTGGAAAGACTGTATGAAAAGTGCCTTTTCTTTATTTGTCTGGGTATGTAGATTCTTACCCAATCTGCTTACACAACATCTAACTGGCATACAATATAACAGAATAAAGGTTTTGTCAAAATATCATGGCAAGTAAGCAGTTGCTAAGCAAAGGAGGCCACCATGCCTCGGGAAGCTATCTCAGGATGGATCTCAGATCAGTGTTCTTGGCAGAGAAAAGAGAAACTGGCTCTCAGAGCTTCAGTTAAACAGCACACATATGTGTGCAAGTTTAGGTTGACACATGTTAACAACCTAATGTCCTAAAGCTCTTTTAAAATGTATTCTTTTACTGCTCTATGGTTCAGGTTCAAAGATCCTTGTTTCTCCAGAGCTGTGTAGAAGTTGTACTTAGACATCTCTCTGCTGATGGCTTTATCATTATTAAAGTGTATGGAGTTAGGAACGAGTCAAATGAAGCCCAATAGTCTTGATGCCATTTCATAGTCTGCAACACACAGAAAGACACTAAAATTTCAAATTGCAGTTAATTGTTTAGGGCTTGGGGATTTCCCCACACACATCCTCAGGGCTGGAGAGATAGTTCAGTTGGTAACATAGTTTTCATGTAAGCATGAGGGCTTGCATTTGGATCCCTAAGAGCTGGCACGTACTTTTAATCCCAGCACTGGGGAGTCTGAGGCAGGAAGATTCTTAAATGTTGCTGACCAACCAGCCTAGCCAGATAGATCAAATCAGTGTGGGAAGCTGCCTCAAAGGGTAAAGTGGAGCAAATCATCATTTTTGAAATCTCAACTGTAGTTATTGTCTTTAAATCTGAACCTTCCTGCCAGCCGAGACCTTCTGAGGACAGTCTTGTGACTAGTGGTCTGCAGAGTGGACTTTCCCCATGAAGCATAAATCAAGGATAGAGTGTGGATATCCCAGGGCCCAGGAGGAAACACAAAGAGTACAGAGCAGGCCTAGGAATCCTGGGTTCTACTACACCACAGAACTGGGGACATTTACTATTCAAATGTGGAACTCTGGGGTCCTGGGTCTTGCCAGGGTATCAGTGAACCGTAGCCTTCATCCTTTCAAGAGCTGCGCCTGAGTATCTTGTCTCCATGGCAAGGAAGGAACAGGTACTCTAGGCAATCAGAAGGCAAGATAGGGTGAAAGTACTAAGGTTGGCTTTAATGCTTCATTTATTATTGCGCAAATTGTGTCTTTGTGGTCTCCTTTTTTCTATTGTGCAGAGTTTATTAGGTATGAACACTGGGGCAGTGATGTATGATGATTTTCAGGGGATGATAGTCTAGCTATAGCAACCAAACATGTGCCATGCAGAAACAGGGCATACTGTAAAAACCGTGTAGACTAGATACCCCTGGGTAGAGGTGACTTGTATAGTAAATGCCCTGTAGGTGTTAGACAGAGAGGACTGGGTACTTTATCTGCACTATCTATGGAGCTATCTTCATTATCAACTAGATTTGATTTAGAATCATCTAGGAGACTGAGACATACTTCTGGGTGTACACATGAGGGTGTTCAGAGATTCACCAAAGAGAAAGGCCTTCGAGAGTATGGTAGACACCATCTCATACGCTAAGGGATAGGGTAGAATAGAAAAGGAGAAAGGGAGCTGTGGACCAGCATCCACCTCCTTCCAGGACAATGAATGTGAATAAGCCTCATACTTCCCTCAGGACAAGCATAAGTTTTATCTGCCACTGTATCATCTCAAACTGTGAGCTGAAATAGATGCTTTGTCCCTTAAGTTGCTTCTTTGGGAGTGTTTGGTCCCAATGAGGAGAAGAGTGACTTAGCGATTTCTGACAAGGCTCTTTGAGCTAAGCAAGCCCTGTTATAAGCCCTATTTCACTGGCAAGGAACCTGAGACCCAGAAATGCTATAATCTGGACTTAGTAACAGCTTGCTCTTGAATTGCATCTAAGCAGCCTGCTATGATGACTGTTGTGTGAAGAATGTGCCAGATGTTTCCAGTTGTTTCCTGCTTGCCAATCCACTGAGAGCTTCATATACATTGCTTCATATAGCCCTAACTTGCTCAGGAGTTACCACCATTATCAATGAAGAAACTTGGTTGCTTTCCCAAGGATCCTTAAATAATAAGTGTTGAAGTAGGAATTATTAATTCAGAGACTAATCTGACTTCATAGTTTGTTTTAACCATTTGTAGTGTTTTGATACCTTAATTTTTAAATTTAAGTTAAATCTTACATAAAATACTATTAATAAAACAGATAATTGGGAGCCCAAGTTTCCAATGGGTTATGATTGGGTTTTCATTGTATAGAGCACAGAGTTGAAGACTTTGTGTAGTCCCACACCACACCTTTGCCATTGAGTGTGAGTAAACATCTGGGTTGCAAGTCACTTAAAATTGTTTCTTTACCAGGGTGAATTCTGGCAAAGCCTACACAAATTGCTTTAATCATTAGTTTACATAGTAGTGTATAAAAGCTTATATGTCACTATACCTGTAATAATTTGACTGTTGCAACCAGTGCCCACAGCTCCTGTGTCCTTGTCTCCAGCAGGTCTGTGCCTCTCAGCAGCCAAGGGCAAGACTTTCTGGAAAGCACAGCACCATTGAGATTGTTCTGTATGCACTCATTTTGTAGCACACACACACTTTACAGTTGGTTAATGCTGGGTATCTGTTTTCTTACAGTAACAAACAAGCGATAATGCACTTTAACAATAAAGTTGTCTGCAATAAAGAGAAAGTAAAAAAAGAGAGTAAATTTTTAACTCCCTTTGAGTTGGGGATGATGGACTGACACGTGTGTTGATTCTCATTCCTCCAATTCTGCTAATCCACCAGCCCCCAGACACCTTGATGGAATCCTTGGTATCTAAGGAACATAGTTGGGGGACACACTGCTGTGCATAATCAGAACCTCTTAGATCTCAGATATAGGCCAGTGACATTTCTTGAGAGATATTGATGATGTAGGTATAGTTCCCTGACAACAGAAAGATTAGTTGTGACAATACTCCTTGAGGAACTTCGTTGAATGCCGAACTAGTTGAGATCAGTTTAAAGACTCAAAATGACTGAAAATGGAAATCAGAAGGGAAGGTCAACCTGGCTTAGACTTGTAGAAAACTCTTGGGGTCTGCTAGCAACTGTTTCCTCATTGCCCCCTCTTCCTCTCCAAGTGTTTATTTTTTCTTTAAAGCAAACAAAGCCTCCCTCTAGCCCTAGCCTGAGACATTTCCCACTTTTTATTCCCTAATATATTTTTCCTGGCTTTTATTTTAGTCTGCTCTTTGCTACCCCTTTCTAATTATGTTTCACAAAATCTCTCAAACCTAGCTGAAAAATGTGCTCTATTGTGGGAGAGGCTGATCAGATAAAGCCAGGTACTCATGGAGGGTGGGCTTACGGATGGATGCAAACATATACATAAGCATATACATGCAGACAAACACACACATACACAGAGAGACAGACAGATAGACACACATATATATCATATTATTAGTTCTGTAATACAGAAGAGAGTAGAAGAGACTTGAGCTAGCAGGGTCAAAAGGATGGACTGGTGGATCCAAAATGTGTTTACAAAATAGAACTGTTGGACTTGGTGATGAGTGGGGAATTAGAAGAGAAGAAAGAGGCACACATGATTTTGAGGTTTTAAATATATGTGATTAGGAAAGGTAATGGTTAAATGTTGGGCCAATATGGTAGGCATGCTAGGGAGTGGCAAATTAGAGCTGGATCAGGTAGTGTACTGATTTGGTTTAGGCAGGTGTTATATAGGTCAAGAGTTGGTTGTACGGCCTGCTTAATTTAAAGTGCTGTTAGAACATTCATGTGGACGTGACCATAGGTGGTTAAATATGTATGAAGGTCAAGTGAACACAAGGAGCCAAGGACGGAAGAAACTTCTGATTTGCACCGAGAGCTGTGAATCCTCAGTCCACTCCTCAGTGTCTATGCCCAGAGATGGGCAGATCTAGGATCAGAATCACAGGGCAAAGGATTGAGGCTGAACATGATGAGGAATTTCCAAAAGAAATTGAAAAATGGGCTCTTAAGTGTCTTAGTGCACTTGAGCTCTTACTTAGAACATGGTGATTCATGAACAACAGGAAGTTATTTCCCACTGTTTGGGGATCGAGATGTTGAAGACCATAGTACCAGATGCTCTGGTTCAGGAGAGGGCTGACTTTTAGGTGGTATAGCATTGAGTTCTTCCCATGTCCTTGCATGGTGGCAGAAGAAACAAGCTTCCTTGCTCTTGTTTAATCAAAGATGACTCATGAATTAGGATTCAGGATTAGGTTTGCCCTCATGAGCAAATCATTTCCCAAGGCCTCTATTACCTAATGCCATGTCCTTGAGATTTAGGATTTTACCATATGCTTTGTGGATGGGGATCATAGACCTCAGACCATAACACTAAGGAAAGTATAATATTTAGGACACTGGAGAGAGGCTGCAGAATTACTAATTTGTAAAAAACAAAAACAACCCCCCTATTTTCAAAGGTTATTTAGTGACAAATGAAAGTGCATTAATTATTTATAAAATTATATATTCATGTGTGTACATAAATAAAATTTCTATATATGTATATATATATATGTACATGTATTGAGGTAGAAAATTACAACAACAAAATATATTAATTTCTAGGTGATAGGACTTGGGGGTGTCTTGACTAAAAATAATGTTATTAATTATAAAAGAAAAGAAAACCTAAGTTTTCATATCTGTAGCCTTCGGATTCTGTGGAAAACTGGAATACTGAAACCTGACCTAGTAATCACTACGACAGGGGAAATACCAATTGCTCTTTAGTGTTCGTGTTTGGAGAGTAAAGAGAGCCATTCACAGAACTCTAAAACATTAAGCCTAGGGTAACCATGGGCAACGCCCAGAAACATACTCTGAGGCAGTGATTGCTTGCAGGTGGCTGCAAGAACTGTGGGTCAGAAGCCAGTGCCGCAGTGGGCAGCACTTTTTGTCTAGGAACTCATAAATTGGGATGGAGGGTTGTCATAGCCTGAAGTACTATTTCAAAACCCTACTTGTAACATTCACTTCAGGCTTGCTGGATACTAGGAACGATGAATGCTGGGAACAAATGATATCTCTACAGTTCAAACATTGGATTGTACCTCTCAGGTGTCCAGATTTTTCATGTAGCATTGCTGAAATGATAAGTCGATGCTGTCAGTTATTACTGGTTAAGAGTTGTTTGGTTGGGTTATTGTTAAGGTAGCTAGCTGCAAGCAGACTAGTGGCAGAACTAACAACTTGTAAACCTAGTTAACTTTGATATTTCTGGGTGGGTCTATAGATTCAGACAGTTCAGCTTCAATTAAAAAGAATAAATAAGAGTTGCAGTGATATCCATCTTCCCTGGAATAAATAGTATGTCTGGAGTAAAGAACATTCATGGTCGGAAACAGGCTCTAGAGCACACAGGTTATCCCACGTGAGCCAAGCCTTCTTTGAATTCATCTTTGGAATGACTGCATTGTAGCAGTTTTGAAAAAGCTTTTGTATTTTAATTAAATATGTGTATGCGTTTGTGTGCGTGCAGGTATATGCACACAAGTACACGTGCTGACAGAGGCCAGAAGCTGTGTGGAGTTACAGGCAGTTGTGAGCTGCCTGGAGTAGATGCTGGAAACTGAACTGGGGTCCTCTGCAAGAACAGGGCATGTTCTGAACTACTGCTCTGTCTTTCCAGCATGTGATATCTTTTTGAAATACTGCTATAGAATTATAACTCTAAGAAGGAATAGGCTTCTTTTGATGTGTTTCTTTTCGGAAGGGCTCCTAGTCATATTTGTTGATCTTCATGTGAAACTGAAAACAATAATTGCCCTTTAGATTTTATGCATTTGTAAATACCAGTTAAACATATACAATTCTATGAGTTTTGTAGATTATCCTTTATATTCTGTGCTTTTAAAAACTTTTTAGTGTTAGCTTTGATTTACAAGGTCATTAAGTTTCCCCTTTTTATCAGGGCAAAATGGAAGGTGTTCTGAACCTTAAAAGCATGTAATTTACCTTGGACATGAACTTTAATGCTTATTCTGAATGAAGTCCATGTAAAACTGCAGAGATTGTGTAGAAGGTCTTTATGAATCGGGACCTAACATGTCATTGACACATTATGAAGGGTTTTCTGTTGACTTTAGTGATGGATGAGCACATGCTGCCAAGTTCAGCTGGAGGGAGAGTCTCAGAAATCCACACATCAGCTCTGGAATCCAGAAACTTCCTGGAGCAGGATTTTTGAATCAGCAGGGTGCATGTAGACTGTATCTGTACAGGGAATGACATTTCACCAGCTTTCTTCATGGAAGTCTCTAGAACATGACCATAAACACCAACCTTCTTTGTTGTGTGTTGGATTTAAACGCCCCCAATGGTTTGGAGAGGGTTAGGCCTTGTCTCAGAGATCCTTGGTTCAATTTGGGGGTTGGGGGTGGACCTGGCTAAAACCCTAGATATTTGATAGTCTGGCTTATTTCTATGGTGTATTAGCACTCTATAAAAGTTACATGTCATTTATTTCAAGTTTAGAACCCTCTCAAACTTAAGGGGCAAACCAAACTTGAACCCTTTGTGGCTGGAATTCTGTTTACCTTTGGCCAAACCCTGTTTCCTGATTGTAAGTCAGGGAAGTGAGGTGAGAAAGGCTCCCGAGGCTCTGTGGACATCAAATACCTTTAGCCAAACAAGGTTTTGTTAGGTTAAAATATGAATGAATCTTAAACACTTGATTAGCTTTCTGTCAGAGCACTCTGGAGGCCTAAACACAAAGGTGTATAGTACCAGCCAAAATATATCTGAGTCTTACTTTCCTGCAGCCAAGAAGGAGTACCTGAGATTATTAACCACAGGTTGAAACTGGACCCAGCACCCCCTTCTAATAGACATGTTAAATAGTTTCTATAAAGATCATTGGTCAATCCAGTTGAATAGACCTTGGGGAGTTGGGGGATTTCTTGCGTTTGAAAGCTGTGTTTTCACCAGAGACAGAGAACAAATGAGCTCTATTTGTGTGTAGTGGCAGAAGTCCCGTTGTCCCTCTGTGTTTCTCAGAACAAGATGTTCCTTGGGTCTGAGTAAAGGAGAGATGACCTGTGACCTTCCATGTGCCTTTCAGATTGAGGAGCTGATGAATGCCTTGGAGAAAACCAGGCAGGAACTGGATGCCACCAAAGCGCGCCTCGCCTCTACCCAGCAATCTCTGGCTGAAAAAGAAGCACACCTGGCCAACCTCCGGATTGAGAGGAGGAAACAGCTAGAAGAGATCTTGGAGATGAAGTGAGTAGCCGTTTTTTGCTTCCCTGGTCCTCCATCATCTCACTTTGATGGTAGGAAAAGGGAGGGGCTGGAAACAAGAAAAAAAAAAACCCAGAGAAAGTAGGTGATTTTTGAGGTATTTATAATTTTTTCAATTATTGCTTTGGTGGCTCATTGTGCACCTTTTTCCAACATCTCTTGTGTTGAGACTGTACACCCAGCGTTGGAGTGAGCGGGTCTGTGTTCTGTGAATGGCACTGCATTCACAGATCTGTTGCTGAGATCCGAGGCCCTGTTAAGCTCAGTGGTAATCTAAGCGCTGCTTTCAGTCGATAAGAGCTTTACTGAGGAACGATGACTTTGCTGATTGCTGTCTTCAGTTTTGTTCAGTGCCTGGCTTGTACTAGTTTTCATAGTGTCAAGGAAACAGAACTCAGATGTGGTAGATTGATGAAATGAAGGCTGGACTCTCCTTTCCCAGCATGCACACCTTGGTTCAGGTGGAAGGGGACTGGTAAGTAAAAGGAGGTACTTCCTTACTTTCTTTCCTTTAGTTAATAAAGTGGGTTTGGTACTCCAAAGCAGTCCTTTCCGTGGCCCTGTGACATACCCATCTACACCCGCCCAGTTCCTATTTCCCTTTACCAATGAAAGATCATCATGGAGAAGAGTAGGAAGGATGATTATTAGATGATTTGAATAATAATCGCAGTGGATTTGTTCCTAAGGAACTCATCAAGAAATAGCGTTTCTATAAATACTTAAACAACCAGTAAGATATTATTTAAATCCTGCTCTCTCCCATAATAAGGGGAAGCATACATAATTGTAGCATCTTAAGCCAGTAACACAGACTTTGAAATTGGTGGCTAGGTATGGAAGTGACCTCATGGTGACCCAGCAAGTCTTACACATGGTTAACATTAAACCGAGAAAGCTTAGATCATGGAAAATATGGAATGAAATATTTTGAAGGGTTTAATAAATGAGAATAAAACTTTTATGTCCCTTCAACTACCTCAGTTTCTCCAAGACCAAAGAACAAGTAAGATTTTTTTCACATATAAACTCATATAAACTAGCATTTTGTCTAATAAAAGATGATATAATAAAAACAGATATTATTATACATCATTTAGAAGCCAGGGAACTGAGACTCTGAGAGATTCAAATAATTTGCTTAAGGCCACCTGGCCAGGATTAAAGCAAAGTCTTCTATTTCAGGTTCCCTTTCTACTACCTCATTCTCCCATGGAGCCTTGTGTGGATTTTACCAGGTCTGGAACTTCTGTCTGCCCAAGTCTCTGCCACAATCTTGTTGCCATCAGCAGAGCTGGGCATATGGCAGGTGCTTTGTGACTGTCAGGCCAGTGAGCAGATGGGATGGTAAAGAGGGAGCCTTGTGTAGCCGAGAAAGCAAGTGTTTCAGGCCCCCGAGTCATCTGTGTGCTCTGTAGTGTGGTGACGGTGGTGACCGCACTAACGTTGTAACCACACAAGTGCATTTGATCCACTGGTCACTTTTGTCTCCTTGTGTGCTGATGCACATTCAGAGAGCTTTGTTGTTTTCCTCCCTCAAGTCTCCCATGTTAACTCTACATCTGCAATGATACAGTATGCCCTTATAAGAGGTTTTTTTTTTGTGATTCTTATTTATAAAAAGAGCATGTACTTTAATAATTTTTGAGAACAGGAATAGGAATGGACTATAAGAGTTTAGAAATCATCACATCCTGTTCTACCTGTAACTGTGACAGGGAGCTGCCTTTGATCTTCCAACCCCCTCACCCGCCCCCGCTCCCCCTTCTAACAATGTGCAAGTGGGTAATTGTGAGCAGAGCACATGGGCACATAGAAAACGACACATGTCTACCAAGGCTCTGTTGGCCAGTGAATGTCGTGTCATATGTTTAAGGTACTTTGTAAGGAGCACCATTTATCTAAAATTGGATTTATTTTTCTAAAACATAGAAACCATTTCCATGTGTACGTTTTCCCACTGAATTCCGTGATTTCAGATAGCACCTACCTAAGGCCTCTTTTGGTGAACTGCCACATTATTTCTGAATAATCTGCTGTCACTGCAAAATAAAGACAGAATTCTTCTGTTTAATTCTGTTGGTAAAAGAAACAAAGTCCTACTTCATTAAGCCCAATGTGAACCCAATTCATTACTTAGCTCACCCGGAAGAAGACCAACTTATGGATATATAACTTGGGACTAAAGAGACCAAAGTATGGAACAAGCATACTGACAGAGGCTCCCAACTAGATTCATCAGCCTTTACAGATGCTCAAGTCAAACAACTGGTTTTATCTATCATGATTTTTAAACTGATAATTGATACATTGCTACACCACATTGACTGAGTCCTGTTTGAGGTGCCGAGAGCAATCAAATACGTTATTGCTGTTGACACTTGTTGCTCATGCTATGCTAAGACTTGGGTTTTCATCCAACTGGTACTCGTATTTAACCTGGTCTACTAATCTTCTAAACCCTGGTTGGAAGAGCATCACCATGCATCCCTAGAGGGAATAAGGATAGGGCACTGAGAGAGGATGAAGATATTCTTTTTTAACATCAAGACATGAAGGGAGATCACTTTCTGGTTGCTGCCATTTTCTTTTCATTAATATGGAGGGAGTGATGCCTGCCCAGCCTGCTTTGTGGAAGTGTGCTAAGGTCAGGATAAAAAGAAAGTACTGGACGAAGACTAATATAAAATGGCATATGTGAAAATACTTTGAAATCTATCATTGGGCTTTTAAAACTGAGAGGTGTGTCTGTTAAATTCATTGCACAACCAAATGGTATGTAGTCTAAGAACTGGAAGAGAGCTAGGTCTACTCTGCCAGGTTACATAAGCAGACTCCTATCCACATAATTGCCAATGAAGAATTCCCCAGGCCCTGGGACAGGCCATTCTTGGTTGTGTTCCATGGACATGGAGAAGCTCATCTTCCCATTTGTGTTTTATTGTTATTGGATTTGTTTGTTTGTTTTAAATCTCTCTCTCTCTCTCTCTCTCTCTCTCTCTCTTTTTCTCTTTCTCTCTCCATATATATCAGCCATAGAAGAGATGGTCTTTTATGTATTTGCTATTGTTCATTTTAGAGGAAAATAAAAGGAAACATAAAGAAGCACAAGGAATCATATATCATCCATGGCCTTAATGCAGAGTCACTGAGGCCATTCCGCTGTATACCTCTACAAATGTGCTTCATTAACTTTCCAGAAAACTAGAGTGTCTTTTATATTTTATAAATCACAATTCTTTTGCTTTCAGAATGTGAATACTTTCTATATCACAAGGATAGAATCATGCTATTTTAAATTACTTAATGTATTGATGTATAAGTTTACTGATTTATTTTGGCCCCAATGTTTTGCAATATATAAAAGCTTTGATAAGAGTCCTGCCATTTGCTTTTATTTATGTTTATGTGGGGGTAATAAAGATTGACATGAAGCTGTAAATAGTAACAGGAACAAACAGGATAGATTGACTTCTTGTCATCCTGACTACTTAGTCACTGATAATGTCGTTCAGACTGGCATAGGGACAGCTTGGCCCCCTCACAGAGACTGATCTAGCTCTAGTTGCACTGTTTTGTTGCATGTTTTGCAATGTTCTCACATGTATACATCTCTACAACAGCTACCTCAGTGAAGACTCATGCTTGTTCCACTGACACAAGGGTCTCTGGTCCTACCTTTGGCAGCCAGTTACTCTTGGCTATTTCAAGTTTTGTAGAGGCATGCACGCAGGTGTGTGTGTGTGTGTGTGTGTGTGTGTGTGTGTGTGTGTGTGTGTGTGTGTGCTACACATGTATGGAGGGATTCCCTGGGGCAGGAGTTACTGCCTATTGGGAGCCACCTGGCCTGAGTGCTGGGAACAGAACTCTTGAAAAAGAGGAAACCTTCTTAATGTCAGAGTCACCTTTCCAGTCCCCAGTTATTTCATTTTTTTATTGAAAATTTTATCTATTTACATTTCCCTTTTCCCTGTTTCCCCTCTGGAAGCCCCCTATCCCATTCCCCCTCCTCCCTGCTTCTATGAGGGTGTTTCCCTACCCACCAACTCCCACCTTTCCACCCTTAAATTCCTACATTGGGGCATAGAGCCTTCAAAGAACCAAGGGCCTCTCCTCCCATTGATGCCTGACAAGGCCATCCTCTGCTACATATGCAGCTGGAGCCATTAGTCGCTCCATGTGTACTCTATGGTTGGTGGTTTAGTTCCTGGGAGATCTGGGAGGTCTGGTGGGCTAATATTGTTGTTCTTCCTATGGAGTTGCAAACCCCTTCAGCTCTTTCAATCCTATCTCCAACTCTTCCATCAAGGGACCCTGTGCTCAGTCCAATGGTTGTCTGCAAGCATCCACCTTTGTATTGGTCAGGCTCTGGCAGAGTCTCTCAAGAGATAACTATATAGGCTCCTGTCAGCAACTACTTCTTGGCATCTGCAATAGTGTCTGGGTTTGGTGACTGTATATGGGATGGATCCCCAGGTGGGGCGGTCTCTGGATGGCCTTTCTTTCAGTCTCTGATCCACACTTTGTCCCTGTATTTCCTTTAGACAGGAGCCATTCTGCTGGTTGTGGTGGTGCAGGCCAGTAGGATTTGCTAAAGGAGGCAGAGGCAGGAGGATCATGAGTTGGAGGACAGTTATTTCATTTTTAAGTGGATGTGTGTGTGTGTGTGTGTGTGTGTGTGTGTGTGTGTGTGTGTGTTATATCATCTTGAGACATATCACACTGGCCTGTGTTTTCCCCTGTTGTTCTACTTTGGTGGGCAGAGACTGTTCTCTTAGATTTAGGTCAGTATTAGAAGGAGAAATGCTGTCTGGTTCTTCTAACTGAAAGATTTCTCATGCTGTAATTTTATACTAAGAGTTCCTTTTAAGACAGTATATTGGGAACAATGAGCATTTATGGAATCAAATGGCGTATTGGTTAAAAAAAAAACAAATGAACCAACAGGAATAGCTTCTTACTGAGCGTCAACTGCAAGGGAGGTGCTGATCTGGTGGAAACCGAAACACCACCTGACCTTGTCAAGCTTAGACTTAGTCAAATGAGTGAAGGAAAGAATGAACAAAAGTAGTTTATTATATTACTTTAAAGATGCTTGGTAGCTCACTTACAAAGCCATTTCCGAATGTAAGGACATTATTGGTTACTTGGGACACAGAGAGACAAGGAACAATGTGTGTACCTTTCATTTTCTAGAATATCGCAGAAAGTGAGGCTATGCTCATCAGGAGAGAGGAAGAGCCCTGGATTTATTTCATGTCCTGTTCTCCACCCCCACCCCCCTAACATTCCTTCAGTTTGATTTTTCTTGGTTTGTATCCTAAGTGCTGGTGATCATTCTGATACTAGAGAGAAATGACATTTCCTAACCATGTATTTCCACTCAAGAAGACTGTATACTCTTTTCCTGTGTATAAGAATATTGACTTACTTAAAAATATCTAAAAGCTTTTGCTAAGAAATTTTATGATGTTTTGTCTTTGTTACATTTGCTCTTGTTTAAAAAAAGAATTTTATTAAAGAATATTAAGAACTTTCTAAGTTTGGCTTTAAATCAAGCTTAATAACCTTACATCCCAGTAACCAAACTCGGTTATTTCATTTGTGGCAAGTGAATTTGATATCTGTAGTTAAAAGGAATAAGGATTGTGAAGCTCTGATCTGCTTGTGCATTTTCTCAGACAGGTTAACCTGACGTAGTAATTTAATGGGCAGACAGGCAGCTGATATTTTTCACTTAGTATAAAATCCTACGTCACAAAAATTCTTTAGTAACTACTTAACAGTTCCATAATTTGAAGTATGCCTTTTGGGGTTTTGCTGATGTTTTCCTATACCTGTGTAAAAGTTTTATATTAACCTCATTTTAACCCATCTGATGATTTTTGTGGACTCCGTCTTCATTTCCTGGGTACTGTTATATTTTCAACATCTCCTCCAGATAGTCTTGCAAGCCTTTGTATACACTGAGTTGTTTTAGTACATTCCCATGGGGTAAGGGAGCAGCTCAAGCTACAACATCATCTTGTTGGCCCCTTTGATCTGGGATCCTTTCTGAGAGAACCACTCATTAGGTAAGTGCCCTTCAAAGCAGAGGCTACGTGCAGAATATGATAAAATCAATTTATTCTGTACTCCATGCCATTATGAGAAAAGACAAATCACATTTCTTTAGGGAGGAATTCTAAGTGCCTGGCAATTTGCACAGGATAAATGTAGTCTAGAAGAGGAGTTTTTGAAGGCAGCCATTACTTAAAATTGATAAACTCAGTTGCAAGGGGCTGTACTATTTCCCAGAGGTGTTATGATGAGTGAATAGGACTCTCATTTATGAAAAAGTAATTTTAATCTTATAAGTATGTAATATTTTTCTGTTATTTCACTCGTGACACACACATATATATTAATCTTATCTTCAAATTACAATTTAATTTTATCCATTTAAGAATTTTTCTTTTAAACTTCAATGTAGTTTCTTCTCCAAGGAATTAATTATTGAGGAAAAACTTAGATTCCAGTTTAAAATGTATTAAGTATTATGACCACACATGCTGGAGTGTCCTAGAATGTCTGCCCAGTTTTGAAAGGCATTTGCGTTAGATGGAATGCTTGGAAAGCTTGTTGTCGCTATCAAAGTCACACGTGGAGATGAAATCTAGCACAGAAGCAGGGAATAGATGTTGTGAAGATTGGCTCATTCAGAATGGATTTTGGTTTGTGCTACAGGCAGTGACATTAAGTATAGTTAGTTGCCATTCATGATTTCTGTTTCCCACTCTTATAATTCTGAAATTGGTTGCTTAATGCCCATGACAGAAGACAAAACTCGCACTGCATATCGAACTTACAGTATAGAAGTAAAATCTAACTGTAAAGAAAAAATAACCTTACAAGAGTGGAATGTCCTAGTGAGTTTCCAACATAAGGAACAGAACACTCTACATTCTAGCAAGTCGTCTGAGTATTGCCTTCTGCCTTGAAGATTTGCCACTCTCGGCATTTGGCTGCCACCTTATTCTGCTGGACCTCTGGCTTCATTTCTAAGTATCTGATCCATATTCCAGCCAGCAGAAGGAAGAAAAAGGAAAGGAACCTGCCTGGCCTCTAGGTTACACATATCTGCCACCAACATCTGAGTCAGTTAACAGCTCATTCAAAAGAGTAGTCGCTGAGCATCTGCGATGTGTAAGGGCTGTTCTGCATGCTGGTCACTTGCCTCAGTGTTATTTTAAGGTATAGAAAGGACTCTGGACAAAGGTTCTATTCATAACCTCATATTCTACATAATCGGATGCAGGGAGGACTGATTACCTGACCAGAGTTTTAAGTCACATGGTCATACAAGTCACCTCCACAAGCAAGAAGATGTAGTCTTTTTGTGGGTAGATCTATGAACAGCTAACACCATGGAAAGCAAATTAAGGAAGGAAAGGAAAATAGCTTTGGGAAACTTAGAATTCTTTACAGAACAGAAAACAAAAATAGACCAGCTGCGAAGTATATCTTACCATAGTATAAGCATCTTTGCAAGGTCACTTCAGACACACTATTCCTAACCCATACAGTCTCTGTCTGTCTGCCTGTCTGTCTGTTTCTGTCACCCCCCCTCTGTGTGTGTGTGTGTGTGTGTGTGTAAGAGAGAGAGAGAGAGAGAGAGAGAGAGAGAGAGAGAGAGAGAGAGAGAGAGAGAGAGAGAGAGAGACAGAGAGACAGAGAGACAGAGAGACAGAGAGAGAAAACGAGAGCCTTGGGGGATAAAATATGATCTCAAACATTCCTTCTAATATTATCTATAAATCACAAAATAACCTGGAAAATGAATCAATCAGGAATTAGACTCTTCTTTGTCTTTTCTGGAATGAACTCAGCAATGCAGTTTGGTTCAACATTGCCACTCTTATCGGCAAGAGTAGACTAGATTTCTCCTGTATTTTGTGCATTGTCTTTAACACACAACACTCTTTAGATAAGAAATAAATGAACAAAGCCAAAATGATAATCCTTAAATTAATATAGCCAAAGAGCTGAAATGAATTAAGTTGTGTATCATATAGGATCAAAAGCCTTTCCTCATTCCCACAATGAGGTAATGTGTAATATGATTAAAATGCCTTTGGAAAATCAAATCAGCCCAGGTAAAAGTACTGTTTTGGGCTTTAGGCAGTAAAGTTAAACTCAGCAAGAGATATTTGTATGATGTTACCTACATGTCATATAGATCGCTGTTAGCAGGATGGAAGGACCAGTTTTCAGATAGATGTTTCTTCATGTTAGTGTCAGGAGAGCAGGGCAACACGCTACAGTAACAGGGGGACGAGGGGACCGGAAAGGAGAGAGCTGAAGGAAACCTTTCAAGTCAACTCCTTATCTTAAAATAAAATAAAAGGCACCATGTCTTTTAGATGAAAACGCAGTGTATATATAGTTTTAATAGTGAAAAGTGTCAATCAAAAGGGTCATTGACCTGGTGGTTTTTAATAGAAATACAAACATTTTCTGAGTTAGAATAGTGTAGGATTTCAGTTTAAATAATCATAATCAGCAGTTAAATAATCCAAATGCTTGGGAATTGTGGAACCTAAGCTGTTCCAAGCACTCTACTTCATGTTATCGCTAGTCATTCACCAGTCTGGGGGGCTTAAGAAAGGTCATCCATTGAAAACGAGAAAAAGACTTGTATGGGTCTTCCATTCTTGCCAAAAAAGGCAAAGTGGAGCGGGGCGGGGGGGGGAATGTGACATTTTCTTCCTTCTGAGAACAGCATTATATTGGCAGAAATCTGAGAAGTCTAGCTTAAAGTTTACAGGAGATACTGTCAGATATAACATACCCCCCCCCAAGGTAAAAGACAGGACAGTGACACCACACAGAAACCAAAGGACCAGAGCTATGGGTGTCTTGGACTTGGGTAGCAGGGCCAGCCCCAGTACACTGCATCCGTATATCCATCTATGATGTCGGCCTCAGACTCAGATCACCTCACTGATAGGCTATGATTCTCTGAAATCACCACTTTCCATCTGGATGATTTTACCTCTCTAGAATATATAGCAAGGTCTGGAGATAGTTTTGGTTGTCACATGAAAGGAACCTTCTACTGGTGATATGTTGTAGGTAGAGACCTGGAATTTGTCCTACAAGGCTTGGGATAGTCCCCAACCCAAGACACTCATGATACTAAGCTTGAGAACCCTATGAGCAGTCTCTGCTTAATGACTGGTATTTCATAATGTAGGGAAAAGGAAAAGACTTTATAGGGTCTAATATCTGATTCAATTTGGCTTTTAGCCAAGGGGGACTCCCAGGGTATTTGCCTCACTCGGGATCATGATAAGGCCCAGAAGGTGTGGTAGTGTGACAACTTGTGTAGATGAACTTGACCTCCTAATTCTGGCTTGCCATCTTGGCATTGTAGGCCAGCTCACCATAGTAATCCCTAGAGTAACCAGTACAGGACTCAGAGCCAAGCCTTCAGAGACTGAGTTCTCCATACCACCTAAATCCTGGATGGGATCTGAAAGACCTGCTCCTTTGATCATTGTTGTTTGATAGATTACACAATCTTGTCCAGCTCCAGAATTCCATTGTTCTTTAACCCATGCCTGTCTTTGAGCTTCCATTTCCCCAACTGCGCATTAAAGTATGAAATTGGTCAATTTTCAAGACTTAGGCCAACCTTACAAATGCTACATCTCCCTACCTTGTTTTCCCTCTTTTTCATTTTTAACATCTCTGAGATATCCTTCTGGTCTTTCTCCAGGGAAATATTTTAGCCAAGTTTGTTTAGAATAGAATAAAAGTGAGAACCACATCGAGGCTCCAGTGTAAGCCAGAGGATGGTCTGAGGGTACAAAGGAGAGACTGCTGCCCACACGGATGCCTCTGACCAGCTAACAGGAAAGCCACAACCCTAGGCATGTAGAAGGTGAGCATCAAGTCCATCCTTACAGGAAGGGAGCATCACAGAAGGCTTTATGCCAGTGGAGATATTTGCAGAGGAGAACAGCTTGGAGAAGGCTTTGAATGTTCTTTGTCTCTGATAGATATTCAACAAGCTTGCTGAAATGAATGGTGTGATGCTTTGATGTGTCATGACTCTCCTGGGCATGAGACTGCCTCATTAGTCTCCTGTTCCTTTTGACTCAGCCTCATTCTCCTCCCCTTCTCTCCATACCCTTCTCCCTTTCTTTCTCCCTCTCCCCCTCACCCTCCTTGGTTTTTGTTGTTTGTTTGTTTGTCACAGAGTTTGAGAATCAGCATATTATATGAATTGAAATGCAGCACTTGGCATGATCTTCAGGTTATGCTGCAATTCTTGAGGTCTGAATTGGAACCTGCAGGAAGATTAGGCCCACCTTAAGGATCCGTCACTACGTCACTTGCTTCATATGCTTGAGGAACTTAGAGAGGATGCCCAGTGGAGCCAGCACAAAGTTGTGATAACAGTTAAATTCTTTTCTTTCTGCTCCCTTTTCAAATTGGTTTTCTGTGTACCTTTCACTGAGCCCTGAGTTTGAAGCTGTTTTCTCCTCCTGGCTCTGCCTCTGAGAAGTTTTCTTAGAAAAAAGAAATGTTCCCTTAGACTCCTATCCAAGGCTCCTGTGAGCTAATGCTTTCTTTGAAGGCCTCATAGAGGTAGCACTTGTTCTCTGCTTTTGCTGTCTCTGTGGTTCTCCTAGAAGCCAAGCCCTGTTGGGGAATGTCCCTCAGCTCCCTTGCTTGCTGGATCTGGGAACACCAGGAAGCTCCACTGGCCATGGAAGGATGAGAAAAGAAAGGGCCACTCTTCTTTTGCCCTGAGGCATATCCCTGGCCTCTTTGGCTACAGGTCCTGTAACCAGCATTTAAGTACTTTTCTAGACATCAGGGTTCGCCAGGGTTAGCACACCGCGCCTCCGTCTGGCCCTGGCAATGACTGCCCGCTGTTGCTAGTCTCTCGATGTTTCAGCATCTCTGTTTCATAATCACTGTGCACGGCTCCTTCATTGATGTCTCCTCATTGGAAATGTGTGGTAAGTTCTGTTTCCTCCAGAAGCCAGAGGGACACGGTAGGAAAAGTTTTGGTATCATGGTCAAGTACATGAAATTTGATCCAGTAGTTTAAGAAAGTGTCATTTAAAGAGACTAACATTTCACATATTAAATAAATCAGGGAAGAGAAATAGATTGTTTAATTCTAAAATCAGAACTTTAAAACAAAACTGCTATTTCTTAAAATGAATAGCTTTCAGATTACCCTTTGGCATGAATGATTCCCACAGCCCCTACCTTAGAAAGGTGTCTAGCTGAGGGTCTGAAAGCCACCTTCTGTTGTAAACAGTGAAGGCAGTGGCAGCCTCTGCAGTGTCCCAGGGGAAGCCTCCTTTGTTCTGTCTCCCTCTCTAAGTTGATTGTCTGAAAGGGAGAAGTTCTTGAGGTGGAATGCAAGAGAGCATCCTAACAGTGTGGTGTAAATATCTGGCCAACAATTTTCTAATCAAAGAACTATCCAGATGGTCAATACCCAGTAAAGGAGAAGCTGGTGGGGCCTTAAGAATATCATGCAGACGTAGCATTGAGCTGTGTCAAGTAGAAAAGCAGATGAAGGAGCAGAGCTGATAGAGGGTAGTGGATGTGTTTCAAGAAGAGAGTCCTTGCCTTGGCAAAGATCCATGGCAGAAGGGACTCACTTGTTCTAGTAACCCATCAGAGCCTGGCGAGGTCTTGCCTGATCACAGCCAGAGACTTCTGCCAACCCCCCTGTGTTGGAGTGTTACTTGCACACTCTATTTCTGTAGCAACTATTTCCCCACAGTCCATAATCCACCCTTCCTTACTGACCTTTGCTGAGAAGGCCTTTCTTTTTTTTTTATTTTTTTTATTTTATTTTATTTTTTAATTTACATTCCAAATCATTTCCCCTTTCCCGTTTCCTCCCTCCCCGAAAGTCCCATAAGCCCCCTTCCCTCCCTCTTTTCTCCATTCAACCCCTTCTCGTTTCTCTGTCCTGGCGTTCCCCTACATCCAGTCTTTCCAGGACCAGGGGTCTCTCCTTCCATCTTCTTAGAATTCTATTGATATGCGGATTGTGTCTAGGGTATTCCGAGATTCTGGGTCAATATCCCCTTATCAGTGACTGCATACCATGTGTGTTCTTTTGTGATTGGGTTACCTCACTAAGGATGATATTTTCAAGATCTGACCATTTGCCTAGGAATTTCGTGAATTCATTGTTTTTAATTGCAGAGTAGTATTCCATTGTGTAGATATACCACATCTTCTGAATCCATTCCTCCGTTGAGGGACATCTGGGTTCTTTCCAGCTTCTGGCTATTATAAATAAGACTGCTATGAACATAGTGGAGCATGTGTCCTTATTGCATGCAGGTAAAGCCTCTGGGTATATGCCCAGGAGCGGTATAGCCGGATCCTCCGGGAGTGTCATGCCCAGTTTTCTGAGGAACCGCCAGACTGCTTTCCAGAGTGGTTGTACCAGCTTGCAATTCCACCAGCAGTGGAGGAGTGTTCCTCTTTCTCCACATCCTCGCCAACAACTGCTGTCTCCTGTGTTTTTGATCTTAGCCATCCTGACTGGTGTGAGATGGAATCTCAGGGTTGTTTTGATTTGCATTTCCCTAATGACTAAGGATGATGAACATCTCTTTAGGTGCTTCTCAGCCATTAGATATTCTTCAGGTGAGAACACTTTGTTTAGCTCTGTACCCCATTTTTTAATAGGGTTACTTGCCTCTCTGGAGTTTAACTTCTTGAGTTCTTTGTATATCTTGGATATTAGCCCTCTGTCGGATGTAAGGTTGGTAAAGATCATTTCCCAGTTAGTTGGTTGCCGCTTTGTCTTTTTGACAGTGTCTTTTGCCTTGCAAAAACTTTGTAATTTAATGAGGTCCCATTTGTCTATTCTTGATCTTAGAGCATAAGCTATTGGAGTTCTGTTCAGGAAATTCTCCCCTGTGCCCATATGTTCAAGGTTCTTCCCTAGTTTCCCTTCTATTAGTTTCAGTGTGTCTGGTTTTATGTGGAGATCTTTGATCCACTTAGAACTGAGCTTAGTGCAAGGAGATAAGAATGGGTCAATTTACATTCTTCTGCATGTTGACCTCCAGCTGAGCCAGCACCATTTGTTGAAAAGGCTATCTTTCTGTTACAGTTAAATCAACAGACTATTTGGAAAGTTGAATTTATCAAATGCTTATATTTAGAAGATAGTTTTAACAATTTCTAGGAAGTCAGACATTTTAAAGCATCACAAGACCCTGCCCTTCACACTATATCCAAAGCCCTTGTGTGAGGCATAGACATCAACCTCACATTGATGAGTTGCGATTTTTCTTCTGTCAAAGGTAGAGGACACCTCTGTGCAATGGTGTGGAGTGTTCCTGTGAGAAGCATCTCTTTCTTATTGGTGACCCAATTGGGCTTGAATAAATTACTGCAAAATCTTTCCCCTAATGTCAATTATACATAAAAGCAAAATGAAGTCCCATATGCCCTCTGTCCAACTTCAGAAATTGCCTCCTTGCCAAGCTCCACCCCTTGCCTGGATTATTTTGTAGTAAATACCAGACATTATATCATTTTATCCATAAATACTTGAGTATAAACATTATTTTTTAGATAAACATTTGTACAACAAATTACAAACACTTTAATATGGAGGAGAATTCTAATGAAGGACTTTCTTCATAATGTTGGAAGCCCTGGGACCTAATGTAAAAGGCTTCTACTTTTTAAGAATGTTATAGAACAACAGAATGAAGCATTTGGTATTCTCATATGAAGGAACCAGAAAGATTTATATCGCAGGATTCATTCCTTAATCCATGGCCCTGTTCTCCCTAGACTTATACTTAAATAGTATTCATGGGATTGACATATTTCCACCTCTTCCTTAGTCCTAGTGGCTACAGATATTTTTCTGCATGCCTGAGAAAGAGAAGGCCTTTTATTGATACCTGATGTATTTCTTATTTTATTTTACTCTTTGATCTTGATCAAATGATAACAGGATCTTGAAAGTTTATAAATATGAATTAGTGTTTGGTAACAGCCTTTGCATCCAAGTGTTGATAAAGAGAACCATTACTTTGGAGAGTGAGATCAAGAGTATATCCATGCCCTATTGATATTAAGCTTCTGAATCAAGCAACATGTGAATATGTCTACTCAGCTTCTTCTCTTGATTCTTATTGATGATCATAGTGACATCACATTATCTCATAAGTCATTCATCAGTTTTGGAGCAATGACTCAGACCTCCTACTATACTAGATGCTGATCCAGAGAGATATCATCTCTGATTGTTGGGATTATACTCTAGTCTTGATTACTGTATGTCCAACCTTGGCAACACTTCAATGACTGAAGAGAGGTCATGGAGTGGCTTTGATATCCAAATAATCCATAGATAGGTAACCATGTGGTTTCTTCTAGCTGTTCCAGACTTGGTGGGGGGGTAGGGTGTATAGTTTTCAAATCTTTTTGCAGTAACCATTCTGGAAAGGAGTACTTAATCTCTGCCTGGCTCCTGGGGTGATAAAGTGTCATAGACAAGGTAATTTAACTGGAGTTTGGGGTGCAGGGATAGACAGCCTGATTTCAATCTTGGCCCTGTGCTTATTCTTCTTACTACATGACCTTCGTCAAGTATACAATGACATCACATCCCCTGTAGGGTTCTAGGATCAAGTGAATACATACATACAGACAGACATACACATACATATATACAGACAGACAGACACTCACAGACACACACACACACACACATATGTATCCACAAGATTTGCTACTTAGTAAGCCTTACTACATCTGTATCAACAGTCAGAGAGAGGCATCCTTCAGTCTGTAAACCAACGCTGCCTTTTAGAAAGTTTGCCTTCAGTTGGCCTATATGTTTTTAGTTTTACACCTGTGTTCTTTGGGTCTTCTCCATTTGGCACTGAAGCAATTTCCTTCACAACCCTGAGTGTCTAAGGCTACTCCTATGTCCTGTTCTCCCTACTACTCTCAAGGCTGCAGAATAAATCCTATTTCATGTGGAAGTACTCAGCTCCCCTTCTCTTCCTGTGACAGGTTTTGAGCATCTATCCCTGTTGGATGATGGTCTTTTCATTATTCTTCTGCATATTCCACAAGTAGCTAGCTACTGCATATTTTCTATGGAAGGACACAGTGTCTGGCTGGGCATGGTGCCATGGCCCTTGCCTTGTGAAGCTCATGATGTAATGAAGAAGTTGGCAATATAAGCTGCTAATTGCTATGCAGTGTGCCAAGTGCTCTGATCGGGAAAGTTTGGACTATCTGTTCCAGATGGAAAGGAAGCACAGGGTTATAGGCTTCTTCCATGGGGGTTATATGAGGCTCCCATTGGGGGTTGTACGAAGCTTCCATGGGGATTATAGGAAACTCCCTTTTGGAACTGCAGGAAGAAGCAACACATGAGTTGGAAAGATAAAAGAAATAGTTGAAATAAAGGAGGGAAAGTAGGCTTATTTCAGGTGTGACCAGCAATTAAATACACTATTCAAGTGATTGATGAAAACAGTCAGGTCAGTGGTTGAACTGATGCCATTGTGCTAGTGGAGGAAAACCACACTTGGGATTTTGGCTAAAGGTAGTAAAATGTCAGTCCCATAACTGCAACAGGGATCATCTGCCACAAGACCCTTGACTCTTAACGTAGTCTATGCCTTAAGACAAATAGCCTCTTCTAAGTAGAGCTGGAGCCCCATTTCCTAGATCAGTTTTCTTCACATGTGGTCATGGAAGGTTGGCTATTAACCAAGCCATTTTCTAAAGCTGCCACTACGCGTCTTATCTCCATGATTCCAAGCAAACTATTTACATTCATGTTGGTTCTTGGTACCTGGGTATGGAATTCTTAGCTTTTTCTTAGAAATAATTGATATGTTTATAATAAGAAAAGATGCCAGATAGTGATGGCACACACTTTTAATGCAAATATTTGGGAGGCAGAGACAAGTTGATCTCCTTGAGTTCCAGGCCAGCTTAGTGGACAGAACTAGTTCCAGGACAGGTAAGGCTATACAAAGAAACCCTGACGTGTGTGTGTGTGTGTGTATGTGTGTGTGTGTGTGTGAGAGAGAGAGAGAGAGAGAGAGAGAGAGAGAGAGAGACAGAGAGACAGAGAGAGACAGAGACACAGAGACAAGGATACAAAGACACAGGGAGAGTTCTTTTAAAAATCTAAGAACTCACCTGGAGATTTTGAGGGAGATATTAAGCCTAGGAAGCACCCCTCCCCACAGAACTCAGGGAACTATGCAAAATAAGAGGCAGAAAAACTGTAAGAGTCAGAGAGCACAGACAACTCCAAGGAGACAATGGCTTCCAGACGCAACGAGACTGATGAATACATGAACTTATAGAGTCTCTGGCAGAATGCAGAGGGCCTGCATGGGTTCAAGCCTGTGCTTTGGTGATTGTTGTTGTGATTAGTTGGTTGCTTGGTTTTTAAAACAGAGAGAGAACATAAAGTTGGGTGGGTAGAGAAGGATCTGAAAAGGCTTGAAGGAAGGGAAAAATGCAATAATAATAATATATTGTCTGAAAGCATTTAACTAAAGAAAGAAAAGGGAAATAGTAAAAACCCAGACAATATATTCAAAGCTTGAGCCTGGCATTCAGATTTTTAATGTAGCTTAAAATATAAACAAAAAGTTTGTGAGAGCCAACTTGACCCAATTCCTACTGCATGATTATAATAGTTGAAATAATACAAGGATTAAAAGAAGAATACAAGCCCAAGGAATTGAGGTGACTCCTGCCAGGGCTGATGAGCTAAAATGGGCCTCTGCCCCTTGTCATCTTTGAAGACATCTTTCTTTAGGTTAGTTGAGGAAATAACAATGGTCAAGTTATGAAAGAGATGGCGTTTCCCTCAGCAGCAGCAGTGAAGGACCAGGATGGTTTCAAGTTATGATGCTAAAGTCCTCAGAAGTGGGGTTCCACAGAAGCTGGGCTCCCCAGTGCCTGCAGAGAGGAAAGAATTCGCCCTACTCTCCCTTCTGCTGCCATGGAATTCTGATTCCTTATTTTTATAATCTGAGTAAATTTTGTCCTTGTCCCTAGAAGCTCTCTTAGCATTTACACACAGCTTCCATCATGACCATGTCACTGAACCTCCAGGGCAGCTCTCATGTTGGCAGGACTTGACTGTGAATTTGTGTGTAGACCCCACTCCACCCCATCTAGACACTACCCAGTGAACTTTACAGATGCCACTTGCTTTATTTAAAGACTAAAGAAACAAGCTAGATATAGGTATATGTCATATTATCCTGGCGAGCGAGCAAGAAAGAGAGAGAGAGAGAGAGAGAGAGAGAGAGAGAGAGAGAGAGAGGAAGAAGAAGGAGGAGGAGGAGGAGGAATTTGATCAACTTAGGCTATTTAGGAAGACACCATGAAATTAAAAAGAGTACTTGAAAATTTATATTTAAAATGTAGAAGTATACACATAGTAGGTCTCACAGGCAAGAACACAAGAGAACTATTGCCATGACAGGACCAAATGATTATGAAAATCATATCTGCTAGGTAGTTAAAAATGTTATGAGGCCAGATGCTTAACAGCTCAGAAACTTGGATAATATCTATTCCTTGTGTTGTCATTACTAAGGAGGAGAATGGAGTCACATGTCTGTAGAATCATATTATAGTGCTTTCTCTTCCATAGAGATGATGCTACATCTCTTTTTATGTAACAAGGTTCAATAAGTGAGGTACCATTTTTGAAATATATTTATCTCTTAAAAATTATAAGTTACACATGTATATTTTGAATTTCAGGTTCTACACTAAGGTCTTTGGTCCATTTTAAATTGATTTTTCTACAGGGCGAATGCAGTGATCTGACTTTAATTTTCTACATGAGAGTATTCATCGCTTTCCCCATCACTGTTTGTCAAAGAGGCTATGGAAGTGTATATGTGCTCTTGCTGCTCTAGTCTACCATCTCCATGCATGTTTTGTATCAGTGCCATTCTGGTTTTGTTACTATGACTCTGTCATGTGTGAAGCCATTACTGTGGGGTTAGTAATCTAGGAAAGACTTGTCTTGATTTTTCACATAGGTGTTTTGTTTTATCACGCTCTATGATTTATGCATCTAGAGTTAGTGTGTTGGTTGAGTTTTCCTTTATTGTATGTTTTGTATATTGTTTTTAATTCAAGTTTCCCTTTTCTTTTTTTTTATTTTCTAAGTTTTTTATTTACATTCTTTAAATGAAAATATTTACAATGTTCAGGAGAAGACTAAGTCTTGGCATGGTTGAAATGTTTTCTTTTGTGAGGTTGGTATTGTTCCTACTCTTCTTTCTTGGTGGATCAGATACTTGTCCTGTGTTAACTTGGGCCTCTCTATGCCTATGATAGGGGCCTTATCCTGGGTCATTCCATGTCTTTACCATGGGCCTGGAGCTTTCAGCTGCCATCTGCCAGAAATTGTCAAACTTCCCGTGTGCCTTACTTCTGATTGTCATTGTTGCCAGGCCCACAGTAGTTCTATCTTAAATGGTAGGTTTCTGCTTAATATGACAACTGGCTGTAGCCCTCCAAGATATTGTGTATAGCAAAATAATCTTCTGACCCACCACCGACATGTCATGCCAGAGTATTCCCTATTTCCCTAGAAGCTCTAGCAGACTCAAGTCTCTTGAGAAGTGTGGATTTGTCCCGTGGATAGAACAGCCATTCTCATTTGACCAGTGCTATCTGACTTAATTTTAGATTTAAGAAGACCAGATCCTGCCAGAGCTATGAGGAATTTGTCCTTTGAATCGCACTATCTTTCTGTTCCTCTACCTTTTCAATTACTCTGTCATCTGTACTTTGATTTCTGACACACGTCTGCTCTTTTTGGAATAGAGTCTATTCTTTATTATCTATTCTCTTATCATTTACCATGTCAGATTAAGGCAACCTCGATCTTCAATCTGCCCAGGCAAAGGTTGTAAGTAGACTATTTTTCTAAAGAACAAATCCAAATAGCCAATGAGCACATTAAAGGATCATTCAAAACCAGTACTTTATGAAATGTAAATCAAAGCCTTCTTTTATACCCACTACAATGGCTGTAAAGGACTGCTAGCTACAAGCATCAATATGGATGTAAGAGACTACAGCCCTGACATACTTGCCAGCATTTTAATAAAATGGTGTCCCTGTTGGAAAACAGGTCTGTATTTTCTCAGGATCCTAAACACAGAGTTCTCATACAATGCGTTATTTGTACTCTTGAGTATGTGACCTTGGCAATGTTAATTGTGCCTAACTGTTCAAAAGAACATTATGTATAATGACCAAAAAGTGGAAAGGATGCAAATGACCAATGTATGTTTTATGGGTGATCAGGAATAGTATGTCCATATGATGTGTTATGTGATAATAAGAAAGAACAAGCTACTGATCAAGGGTATATCATGGACAATCCTTAAATACTGAGTGGATCAAGTCAGTCAGAAAAGACCAAATATCGTATTATAGATATTTATATGGCAGATATAAACTCAGAAAATAGACTGGTGATTAGCTAAGCCTGGTAGAGGATGAGGTGGAGTGCTGACGGGCAGTAGGCACAGGACTTGGTTTGCGGGTACAAATGAAGGTTTATAAAAATTGTGATGATATTTTAATTTTGTGATACACAAAAATCCATTGACTGTACACTTTAAATGGAGGAGTTATAAGATATATATGCATATATTCGTAAAACTCTTACAGAGGCCTTTCTATACAGTGCTGTGAAATCTGAAAACATAAGTATGTTGTGGTGGTTTAAATATGCTTGGCCAATGGGAAGTGGTATTGTTAGGAGGTGTGGCCTTGTTGGAATAGGTGTGGCCTTGTTGGAGAAAGTGGGTCATTGTGTAGGTGGGCTTTGGGGGGCTCCGAGTGCTCAAGCTTTGCCCAGTGGGGGAGAGTCTTCTCTTGGTTGCCTTCAGATCAAGAAGTAGAACTCTTGACTCCTCCAGCACCATGTCTGTCTGCCTGCAAGTTGCCATGCTTCTTATCATGGTGATAATGGACTGAATCTCTGAACCTGTATGCCAGCCCCAGTTAAATACTTGCCTTTATAAGAGTTACCTTGGTCATGGTGTCTCTTCACAGCATTAAAACCTGAGCTAAGACACCTGTTAAAGCTTATAATATTTGTTTATAATCTACTTGAAGATGAACTATATATGTAATGATTGGAAATATGAAATTAAATCCTCAAAAATCATTTTTTTAGGTTAGCATCCAAGGAATGCAGAAGCAAGAGGAAGGTGTTGGCATTTGAAGGCACCAGCAGCCAGCAAATGGTGGCATTCAACCCATTCGCTTAAGGGCAATCAAGTTATATTTATTTTGAGTCCCATGTAGATATGAAGTCTGGTGCTAGTAGCTGAAAATAGTCAGATAAGATTGCATAATTGCATCATTATGTTTTAAGCTAGATAGATACAAAGAGTGTTTTCAGCAGAGAGTGTTTTTAGCAGTTCCCTAGAAATGAGAAATCTGTCTGGAGAGGGATTTGAATGGGTCCTAAAGAGTGAAAAGCAGAACAGCTAAAGAAGTAAAACTGTCTTAGGGAAGCAGCTACAAGAACTACTTAATAAGACAGCTCAACAGGTGAAGATACTTGCTACTGAGCTTAATGATGTAAGTCTGATCCCTGGATCCCACATAGCAGAAGACGAGAACCAACTCTCCCAAGTTTTCCTCTGACTTTCACATGTGTCCTGCCCTACACAAAGTAAATAAATAAATGTACACCTTACTAACAGGAAGTGTGGTAGTGATAATAGTCTTAGTGGTGATGAGGCAGAGCAATGAGGCTGGGTCTCACAGTGACCAACCCTGTGAAACCCCCAGGTTGCAAAACTACCCCCAGCACACAAAACTACCACATTCATAGGTAATTTTTAGCAGTTGTTCCGAGATTATGCTGTGATATACCTAATGCAGAGTCAAGTATACAGTAACTTAGTAATATAGGAAGGGATGAAAGGGATATACATTGTTCCCTGCCCTCTGTGCCAGTGGATTTCATATATTTATGTATATATGCATGTACATATACATATGTGTTCTGAGGGAGGTTAACCTGGTGTGCCACATATTACTACTGAACACTGAGGACATGGCGATCTGAACTGAACAAGCTGTGAGTGTAAAATGAATGCCAGAGTACTGACAGTTTACATGAACAAAAGGAATATTAGTTATCTCAGCAATACATTTATATTGATTACATGCTCAAATATTTTGGGTGTATTCATTTAATTAAAATTGTATTAATATTTGCTGTTACCGCTTACGTTTTTGACACTGCAACAAGATCTGACTTAGGCTGCATCTTATGTGAAAGTGCTGTTACAGAGAAAGAGGCTTGGGCGTCCTTTGCAGTTGCCTTCCTAACTCTTGCTCCTTGGATCACTTGACCATCCTGACACTCAGTTATGTTTCCAGGAGCTTCAGGAGGGAGATAACTTACAGTAGCCTTTACTAAGTGGTCTTTGAGTATTCTAAACTGGAGTTTCATCCAGTTTCCTTGAAGAGGGGAAGACATCGGATCTGGCCTCTGAACCCCACAGTTGGGGAAATGTGGAATCATATTCCACTATGGAATCATATTCCCCTGTCATATACAAGACACATTCTCGATTCTCCCCATTTTCCACACTTAAATTGCCACCTTTGTCTTTGCTTCTGAGTCACCCTGCTCATCTGTCAACACTGTATTAAACTACTAAGGCTCTGACAAGGAGGCTCAAACACGGAGGTACTCAGGTTAAAGAATGATACACCTCCAACTTGAAGTCTTAAGTATCCAAGGATCAGATGCAAAGTGAGACCAGCCTCACAGTTCAGGATCAGTGTGTAGTAAAGTATGGCTGTCTACTGGTGTTGCCAGCTTGAATTATTGGGGTTGGGGTATGATGGTTTCTTCTCACTTTTCTAATCTCTACTAAGAGGGCAATTCATGGAGAATCCTGGGGTGCCACATGAAGGTGGATCTAATAGGAAAGTGGGAAATGGAGAATTTTGAGGACACGCTACCACACCCACTTCAAGTAGCCTTCATCATACTCTGGAGAAGGCACAAGTTCTCCAGTGAGGTCTTGTTTTATTGGAATGTGACCAAGAACAAGCATGGAGATTTCCATACGTAGTAATTTGGAACCCAAGGGAAACCAGAGTATCACAGGCAGTTGTAAAGCCACACTGTGCCATGTGGCCCTGCAGCGTCCTGGGGCTGGGAGAGCACTAGCAAGCAGTCTGGAGCTCAGGTCGTAATCTAATCCTTTCTTAAGTCCAGTTGAGTCCCTGTTTTCTCTATAACCACTGTTTTAGGAACAAAGAAAAAAATTCCATGTAGTGGACATAGTCTGTAATAGCCAAACATGAAGAAAGCAATAGGCTTGATTTCGAGTACTGAAAAAAGTGGATAGCTAGAGAAAATGTAGGCTGGCATCTATGGCTGCCATCTTTGTCTTATCCTCGGTCATGGTCAGGTTTTATCTTTTTCACATTTGCTTCTGTAGCTCAGGCATCATGTCTGTATTCCAGCAGAACGGAGAGTGAGTGCCAGATGACCACCAAGGACAGGGAACATTTGCTTCTGCATGCTGTTAGCTTGGTTAGAAAGTGGCCTTGTTCTGCTCTTCCAAAAAATTAGTAGGTGAAAAGCCAACCAGAATCTGGAGCCCTCCATACTTAATAGTTTGCCAAAGAGAAATAAGATGTTTGTCAACTAAACAGCTTCTAAGTTAGTTCTTGGTAGTGTATAATAAAACAGTAGAACATAGATAAGAGCAGATCTGAAAATGCTACAGCTGTAGCCATGAAAGGCAGACATGGCTCCGTTACCCTGCCTCCCACAGATGAGCTCCGCCCATATGACCCAGGACAGCCCATTGCTCTCCTTCACACTGATTCCTTGTAATAATCCAATGAAGACAGTTGTATTCTTCACAGCTACGGAGCAGGAAATCAGGCTTCAGAGAAGCTAAGTACAGTTGCCCAAGGGTAACAACTAGCAAGGGGGTGGTGGGGAGTCCTTGCCCCGGCCTTTTGCTATCTATGCTCTGTTCCTTCCAGCTTCTCCTAGAGCTACAAAGGCCCAAGGTGGTTTGCTTGGCAACATCCTCACCCCTTTCAAAACATGGAACCAAGTACTATAAATGAAAAAAAAAACAGAGAGAGAGAGAGAGAGACAGAGACAGAGAGAGAGAGACAGAGAGAGACAGAGAGATAAAGACAGAGACAGAGAGACACAGAGAGAGAAAGACAGAGAGAGAGACAGAGACAGAGAGAAAGAGAGAGACAGAGAGAGAGAGAGACAGAGAGAGACAGAGAGAGATGGAAGGGAGGGAGGGGAAATTGTTAGGATAAAATGGAGACACACTGGATCCCATTATGCTAGGTGTGTTGAAAAGCACAAACAGGGCTGAGTTCTGGACCATCTCAAGCTTAGAATGTTTTCCCCAAGTCTTCTGGCTTGGCCTTACCATTTCCATGGGGAATGGTTTATTGGGGCACAATGTTAGGAGTAGCAGGACCCAGTGGTCTGTTTGTTGCTCTTCAGGTGATAAGAAGGAACTTTGTGCTGTTCTTGGGGTACACATGAGATGCATGGTGCAGGGGATGTGTCCCAGAATCACCCCTAGGAATGGAGTTGTCCCAAGAATGATGGATCTGCCTTTGGTGTCTAGCAGCTTCCAAATATCTCAGAAACAATACAGATACATGCCAAAGGGGGAAAACAACTTTTGATCTCGTTAGAACCAATTAAGCTTTCAGAGAGCATGAAAGGAAGTTGAGCGCCGGCCAGTGTTTGCTCTGGGTGGATTTTGTCAAGGAGCACAGTTAAAAATAATGAATGTTAAAGCAAGCCCCTGCCTGGCTTCCTACTTAGGGTAGGGGGAGTTAATGTCTTTTGGTTTGTGTCTAAGATGTCAGGGATTCCCACCTCCTTGCAGCAGGACATCACCCACAGAATTACCTCCTCCCCAAGTGCCCAGAGGTGTTAGGAGTGATCATTTTCTTTAACACGGTTTCAGAAGGGTCTCCCTCGATCCTGTCCCTGTTGTCACAGCACATTTAGTGTAATGTGTGCTTTCTGTTAGTATGTGGACTAGAAAGGTAATCTAATTAAGAGAGAAGGTAAGACGCCTGCCAGATCTTGGCAACCATGACAAACGTGGGCTTGGGTATTTCACCAGCACCTCCCACTTATACCTCGATAACTGGAGAGGCTTTTGAACTTGACAGGCAGCTTAGACAGAATGCAAAGTACGTCTTTGACAGGACAACATTTCAGATCTGTGAGCAGCTTTCAGAAATTCTGGTTGCCTTTATTCGGAGCGACTTGCTTAGTAAATGTTTAGAGGGTCCTAATTATGCTTTGAGCGATTAAAACATTGTGGGTTCATGCTGTTTTGCTCAGGAGAACAGCTTACTGTATATATCCAAAATGGGAAAAAAATATCTGAAAGGGAAGAAAGAAAAGAAAAACTGGGAGGTGGGTGTAGGGGTGAGTGCACTGCGCCTGCGCCATGGAGCCTGGTGCTCTTGGTAGAGCATATGAATCCACTTACATGTAAATTGCTTGTCGCTGTGAATTAAGGGGAGGCTCTGAAAGAGCTGCTTTGCCGTGTTTACTGTAGGATTTTTGACAGACTCTTTCCTCTTTCAAGTAAATTTGGCTTAAGTCCATAGTGAGTCCAGTTTTAAGTAAACTCCTCTTTTGTTACATTAACAAGGTTACAACATCACTGGGGCAGATTTCCCGCTGCAGGAACCAGGGCCTAAGTACTGGGCTGAGGGCATAATTAAAACCTTCGGGTGGGAGAGTTAAACTCTCAGGTCAAATTGGATAAAAGGCTAATTGTCCATAGCAACATAATACATGCTTTAAATACCTGTGAAATGAGGAGAAATGATAGGAGGTTTGGGGAAAGAATTCTGCTCTGTGATTTAAGATATGATTTTTGTTATATTTTTTATTTATTTGCTTCTCTTAGGTTAGGATGAAGGGCCTTTCTACCCCAGCCCCAGTCTTCACTGAGTTTTGTAAGCACGGTGCCATCATCTGTAGCTCTGGTGGCTTTTCTTCCATCTGTGCTTTGTCTTCTCCAGCACAGGGAGAGGTCATAGCAGAAGAACAGGACCTGCGGCAGAGTCCAGGCATCTCTGGCTTAGGAGTGATGAGCAGTTTACCCTCACTTGCTCATCCTCCTCCAGAGGACTGGGGCTGGATATGGGCAGAGTGGGAAGGGAAGCATGTGCATGAATGTGGTCACCGCTGTGACCACCCAGCCAAGCAAGGTGACGCATTACCACAACACTAAGAAAACCAGTGGGGTGTAATGGGGCAATGGCTGCCCTTGCCCAGCAGAGGTATCAAGGAGGCCCATTTGGTATTCATTAGGCACAGCTCTGCCAGGTAGGTGAGAAAGGAAGCCTAGAGATTCAGGTCATTCTGTCCCTCTGACAGTGGCATGGACAATGGTGTAGGAAGTCAGAGCAGGCAAGCCTTCCAGACTTCAGTGTTTGAAGCCCTAGAGGAATGAGGTGTTGTAATGTAGCCTGGAGTTACCCCAGGGTATTAGAAAGGGCTAGGCTAGTGGAAGGAAGGAGGAGAGAAATCTTACAAGAAATAATTTTTATGGCTTGGGAGTCCTTAGGGGTAAGCATGGGCTACTGCTCTAGAAGTCTCAAGGCCTCTGTAGGACAGAATAAGCCCAGGAGTCATAATCACAAGGAACTGCAAGTCTTTCCTCTTGGAATCAGACTAGTCATTTAGAGAGGAAGTTTGAAAGCTGGAGGCTGATCATGATCAGGAAGTCGGGGCCTGCTAGTCCACTCTGAGTCTCAGGGATAGGTACAACATAGCACAACTGTTATGATGCCCTGGGAGGCTAAGTCTGTACAAGATCAAAGAGGCAGTGCTGGAACCCGGAAAGCACAGGGACTGGGCAGAGAGAGTAGAAAGTTTCACTGTCTGAAGACTTGCTGACATCAGAGACCTATGAGTTTCGGTTCAACATGCTAGGAAAACAGGATCCAAGTTGGCTTTAAGGCAACGTGATGCTCAGGATGGCCTCTCCCTGGTTGTCCTCTCAGCCACATGCTGGGGCAGAAGTCACTCATCCAAGAATTGCCTTTTAGATGTGGATGTATTACAGAGTGTGTTCCAGTTTCTTCTTGGTTTGTGACTTGTCCCAGCGAGTTGCTGTGCACCTTCGGCCTGATCTTGAAGGCTTCTTGGCAAGGCTGAGACTCCATCTCTGTTCCACTGTGAGCAGCCTTGCACTTCTGTGATCGGCAGCACAGACAAATATTTTTGCTCAACGTCATTTAGATCACACATTTGCCTAGCAGCAGCTTATTATCACTAGTGTTTTAAGCACACTTAAGTATGTAGAGTTTATAAATTCATTTCTCCTGCCAGCACAGTAAATTTAAATTCCTTCTTACATGGACCAAAGACACGTAATATATAAACCATGTTTTAGCTCAGAGCAAAAATGACATGAGAAGATAAAGCTGAGGAGATGGTGCTGAATAGGATCCGATTCTCCCTAATTCCACTAATAAGATTTCTGCTACCTTTAGATTTCTTTTTAAGTAGTGCATGTTCCCTGTTAGAAGTATTTTAGTTGTCCTGTGTTATGTGTGTATCTGTGTTTGTGTATTTATGGGTTTGTGTATGTGTGTATGCATGCATGCAGGCTAGTATAAGTGAAGCTCCTCCTCCTGTACATTATTAATAGTTGGTGCTAAGAAAAGGGACAACGGTTGCATTGTGTTTTTAAGTTAATGCACCATGGGAAAGGAGAGGCCAGGGCTGGCAGTTTGGAGCTAAACTGACTTGGTGGCTGACTCTATGCAGAGTGTGTGGTGGAAAGTGTCAATATACCATTCCTGAGGTGAATCTGCACTTGCTGACTCCTCAGTCCATTCCATTCCAAATGCAGTTGTCCTCACCTTTGTACCCGAAGCTTTATCGGCCAGATATGCCTTCTCCACTCATGGGCTTTCCCTCTGTGCTGCAAAACAGGCCCAAGTATTCTCATCATAGACCTCACATCTAACTCAAAGCAAACCATGATATAGTTACAGCCCAGCTCCCTTGCTCCTCTGTAATGTTTTGTCAGTTTCTGTTCACTTATTTTCTGTGTGGATATTCTAGCTGGCCAGGTGTGGTGGGGCAAGCTTGGGATTCCAGCACTCAGGAGGCAGAGGTGGGCAGATCATCTATGAATCTAGGCTAGCCTGGTCTACACAACAAATTCAAGGCCAGCCATGGATACATGGTGGGACGCTATCTCAATCAAAACAAAACAACATCAAACATAGTATGGTTGTAGTATTAAAAGAGGAAGAGCTTTCAACTGGGACTGGTGAACAGTTTTAGAAATAAATACTGGGGCTGATCACTTAATATTACAAATACAACTAATGCTGGTGAATTAATCACACAGTCAAAATGGGCAAAGGAACAGTCTTGTGTTACAAAAAGAAAAATAAATGTTAATATGAAGAGAAAACCAGGGAGAGGAGAGAGCAAGGTGCTGAGGGTAGAGACAGAAGGAAGAAGACAGAGCAGAGATTCTTAGCACTTTAAAAAATAAAAGATGGACCACAAGTTCACCATTTTAATCAACTTTAAAATGTACGTGCAATGATATTCAGTATTTTCTCAGTACTGTAATACCGTCTTCACTATGGAATCCCCAAAATTGTCACTACTACATGCCAAACTTCATACTGACTAAGCAGTCCCTCTGCCTTGCCCCCATCCCAGGCCCTGTAGAACCTCCCTCACTGTGCCTCTATTGGTCTTTCTGTTATGCTCCTTGAATGCAGCTATACACTGGGTGGCCTTTGTAGCCAGCATATTTCCTTTGCATATTGCATCCAATGTCACTGCAGTCCATGGTGTGCATCAACATTCCGTTTATTTTCACTGTCAGATACCTTCTAGTGAAGACACACTAAGGTTTTCTTGTTTGTTCACTGGTTAGTGAACATTTGCATCATCTCCATTCTTTGGTGATTTTAAATGATATTTTTGTGAACATTCATGTTCAAATTTTTATGTATTTTATAATGTTTTCACAATATACATATATATGTATACATATGTGTATATATACACATACATATACATGCACAATATACATATACATGTATACATATGTGCATATATATATACATGCATACATGTACATATATATGTTGCTATTATGTGCTTCATTTTTTTACTGTCCCTTGTTGCAACTGGATGCTCTGGGGGTCTAGACTTTCTTATATTTTTCTCCATAGCACCAGAGCTTAGTAAGAACTTCTTGAATGAATTTTCTGATAAAGAAGGAATGGCATTAAGTTCTAGATATCCCACAGAGTTCTTCCAGAGCTATGTGTATCATTGGCCTTTCTCTGACTTAAGACTCTCTTTGAGTGATATATGCTATTCGTAGGAGTTTATCCTACAAAAAGCTACCACCTGAAATCACAATAACTTGAACAGATGCCACTAGACACCCTGCCATGCTGATATCCAAAGATACAAAATTAGGATGTCTTGGCCCAGCCAAAATCTACATTTGACTTTACTGTCAACAATAGATACAAGGAGATACAATGGACACTTTCCTGCATCTAAAATAAAGGCAGAGATGGAGCTGCTTCTAAGAGAACCAAGAAGAGTGTGACCTTCATCTGTCCAGGGGTGCGATGTCCATCTGTCTCACCACTGGCAAGCAGTCTAGAGGAGAATGAAGGATAGTGTAGAACAAAGAATGATGGATATCACTCATGGGTTCCACAGAAGAGACTCAGGACACTGTGCTGTGTGAAGCCAAAGCAAAATAAAGCCCCAATGACAAGGGAACAATCAGCCCAGAAAAAGGGAGTCCATATTCTTTACCAAACTTTGCCTTCAAATCCTTCACAAATCCTAACAGGTACAGCTGTCTCCTTGCTCCATCCTTGACCTAGTGGACCATGTGATTCTTTTGAAAATATTTTTATCCTGTTCGATTCTGTTTTCCTTTATAGTTAATCTGCCATTATGCATTTAGAGGGAATAGTTCAATTTTTTAAAAAAAACATCCACAGGATGTCATATGTGTGGTTAAAAAGATAAATCTTTACCCCTAAAGAAATGTCACAGCACACAAGCAGACATAGTTATCACACTGTTTATTATTTGACTTGGCGGCAGTCCTAGATTTAGGTTCTAATTTTAATATATTCGACCATACTACTCTAAGAGGTTTGTGTATAAATACTATATTTTTGGTAAGTGTAGCACATAAAGTTCAAATAACACTTTCCCAAGTAATTCTCCCTGTTTTAGTCATTTGTCTCAGCTGAGGATGAGGAATGTCACCCTCTTTGATTGGACATTGCTGTCTGAGGTGCTTTTGTGATGCTATAGCTCTCCTGAGTGCTTTGTTATGGGATGACTCACTGTCCAGAGTCTGCTTTTACTTGGCTGGTTCTCACCCCTTCAGTTGCCTTTCAGTCATGGACAGACCACTTCCTGCAGTGTATGTGGAAATGGGACAGTTTTCTTCCTTCTGGACATTTCCTTAGCATAAGTCTTCACATTGTAATGAAGTTAAGATGTACTGAGGCAGAGTCTCTAAGGAACTCCTGCTCCTGTAGATTCTGTGGGCTCACCATACTTTGGAGCAGAAGAAAATTGTAAGGCACACATCAGACAAGAACAGGAAGGCTCCATTGTCAGTAGAGCTTTGAGGATGAGCCCTCCCACCCTCCCTAGCGGCCTCCCACAGTTTACAGTACACCAGCCCATAGGAATGTGAATCCCACTTCAGAGCCCACTGCGAATGTGTTTCTGAGTTGTTTAACGTGTTTCTCACAAACAGGACATGACATGTATGGTTTAAATGAAAATAATGGCCTCACAGCTCAATGCCAGACCATCTTTTGTCAAGAGCATCACGGCATTTGGAAGGTCTCCGGGCTTCTGTGGCCCGCAGGCCAGGTCCTTAGGGGATCTGGGTTTGATGCGTTTCACAAGAAGGCTCTTAAATCAGGGGCCCTGAGAAGTCTGGTATGTCGGTATGATACTCTCTAGCAGCTATAGACTCCCGAAGTTAAAGAAGATTGTAGTCATTGGATCCCTTAGCTCAGGGGTTCAGTGTCAGAAAAAGCAAGCAAGCAAGCAAACGAAGAAGTAAAGCAACAACAGAAGAAATAAAGTATAAGATCAGGATCATTTCACAACATAAATAAAATAATATAAAGGAACAACAGAAGAAATAAAGTATAGCAGTAGGAACATCCACAATGTAGCTGGGTGATTTGAGGCGTTAGGGCTTAGGGTCAGCTTTAAAATTGGCATTTTAAGCATTTTAAAGTGTTCAGTTCAGTGGCATTAAGGTGCTATAGTCTGTATGTTGAGCTTGTCTCTAGGTGACACTGTCAGCTGGTGGCGGAGCCTTTAGGATGTGGGAGCCCAGTAAGAAGTCAGTGCATTTTTAAAACAGTCTCCTGCTCTATCAGTTACTCTCAGCCTGGGGTGATTGTGTCCTGTACCAGAACGTTTGACCACTGGAGATGGGTTTTTGGGCTGTTGTAACTGGGAAGAGGAGTAGAAAGGAGTGGGAGGGGACTGTTGACATCAGGGGTGTAGAGATCAAGGACATTGCTTAGGATAACCCCACCTAACAAAGATCATGGGGCTCAACTCTCAGTGTTCAGATTCGAGAAATCTTCACAAAGGTTAGTGAATATGCCAGTATTTGTGGCCAGAGGCTCTGGAAGAAATTCTAGTGAATAGTTTTGAATCAAATCTGAGTTATCATCGGGTTGTTATTGAGTGAAGCAAAGTGAGTGTAGGAGACACAGAACTGAGTAGATGCAGGAGAAGTTTCTTTTTTTTATTATTTATTTTTTATTTTCTATATTTTTTTTATTTACATTCTGAGTGATTTCCCCTTTCCCGTTCCTCCCTCCCTGAACGTCCCATAAGCCCTCTTCCCTCCCCCTGTTCCCCATTCAACCCCCTCTCGCTTCTCTGTCCTGGTATTTCCCTACATCCAGTCTTTCCAGGACCAGGGGCCTCTCCTTCCATCTTCTTGGAAATCTATTGATATGTGAATTGTGTCTTGGGTATTCTGAGATTCTGGGTTAATATCCCCTTATCAGTGACTGCATACCATGTGTGTTCTTTTGTGATTGGGTTACCTCACTAAGGATGATATTTTCCAGTTCTGACCATTTGCCTAAGAATTTCATGAATTCATTGTTTTTAATTGCAGAGTAGTATTCCATTGTGTAAATATACCACATCTTCTGAATCCATTCCTCCGTTGAGGGACATCTTTCCAGCTTCTGGCTATTATAAATAAGGCTGCTATGAACATAGTGGAGCATGTGTCCTTATTGCATGTAGGGGAAGCCTCTGGGTATATGCCCAGGAGTGGTATAGCCGGATCCTCCGGGAGTGTCATGCCCAGTTTTCTGAGGAACCGCCAGACTGCTTTCCAGAGTGGTTGTACCAGCTTGCAATTCCACCAGCAGTGGAGGAGTGTTCCTCTTTCTCCACATCCTCATTGGCAGGAGGAGTTTCTAAAGTCAAGTAATTACTCCAGTCGAGAAACTGGGAAGAGTCAAAAGAACAGGTCTAGCTATGCCTCCAGTAACTCAGCTGTAAGGCTATGTTATTTCTTATTTCAATTGTTTTTGTCTCTGAAGAGTCTGTAATGGGCAGAGCTGGACCTTGGAAATAGGTTCTTGACCCTGGTCTGTTACTAATAGTCAGGGAATGTTTAGTGGTTCAAGTTATCTTTCTAGACTGAGCTTGTCTCACCTGTGAGAGAACTGGCTGTGCATAAGAATCTGTCTTCAGTATGAATAAAACAAAAAAGGTAATTATTAGCAAGTGACCTTCGGTTGTGATATAAAGCCCATCTATCAAGTCAATTGTTTCTGTGAATTATATATATATTTATATATAAAATATTTGTGTTTTATTTATATAAATAAATGAATTAATGTAATACATTTATATTTTATCATATAATGTACAATATGTAATATTTATATTATATTATAAATGTAATATAATATCAATATATATTATTGTATATATATTTATATTACATTATAAATATTATATATTGTTGTTACATTTAATAGTTTATGTTTTAATTAAATAAGTATGCATACATAAAAATTATATAATATTTAATATATATACATATGTAGTATATACTAATATAAGTATTGCTTCAGTGCTGAGTGAATCACAACTAAGACACAACACACTCTACAAAGTGGTTTCTGGACCTATGGGCTTTCTAAATTGAAATATCTTATGAGAACATAGTTCTGAAGCCAGCACTGCATGACTAAGTCAGGTCTCTTTAAAAATGCAGTTTTGTTGTGGTCTCCATCTACTATGGAAGTCAGTGGCACGTGTAGATCTTTCAATAGTTAGGTGGGCAGCAGAAGGAAGCAAATGCATTCAATTAAAGCATTACTCTTAGACCTACAAGAAGAGATGGGCAACTATTAACTAAGCCAAACTGCCCAAGTCTATGTGCTGATGTGTGCCACATAATAAAAGTGTAACCCAAACTGAACAAGTCCCTAGTGACTCCAGGTTTTCAGGTTTTACATACAGCCCATAGAAATTTTGTTATCTTCTTGGAATTCTTTTTTCTAGTGTTTTCCCTCTAGTTGGTATACATGTTTAAATAAAAACTATGACTAAATGATTATAAATAGTTGTAGAGAAGTGACATTCTCTGTGGAATTTCATGAAAGAAAAGTTGGATTATAAGGAACAAATTCTGAAGGGATGGGGCTGGAGAGATGGCTCAGTGGTTAAGAGCACTGACCGTGCTTTCAGAGGTCATCCTGAGTTCAATTCCCAGCAACCACATTATGGCTCAGAACCATAATGGAATGGATAACATAACTGTAATGGATTCTGATGCCCTCCTCTGGTGTGTCTGAAGACAGCTACAGTGTACTCACATAACAAACAAACAAACCTTTAAAAAAGAGCAAACCCTGGGCTTCGGGATTCCACAGCAGAAGCAGCTCCAGCAAGCAGCACCTGCTGTCTTCTTGCCATGCGTGTCTCAGTTCACTGGCAGCCTCAATCACAGCCTAAGAAATAAACTCATTATCTGGTTTTGGGTCTTTTTTTTTCCTCAGCAATTGAAGCCGAGCTTCTTCCTAACACCAGAGCTTTTCCAAGAATGTGCCTGAAGCCCAGACTGTCTCTGAATTTCAAACAAAGTCTGGTGGGGTCTGGATTGTGAGCCCAGGCTTCTGTCTGGCTGTCCATTGTGTTGATGTGATCCAGTCTTGCTCATGTCTGTCAGCAGATACACATCATAGGGGAGGACAGGCTAGAAGCTGAGTTGATGGCAGCTAGCCACCAAAGACACAGAAGAGGAAACCTCAGGCTTCAGCCATCCTCCTAGCCTCCCCTCACTCCTCCCCTCTGCTCTGTTCTCCCTCCTTTTCTCTCTTCATGGCTGCCTCTTAAAAAGACCCTGATAAAGGAAGGAGATGTGGAGAACGTTCTAGAACTAAGATGACAGAGAGGCTTTATTCTCAGTACTTCCTGGAGCCGGTGATTGGTGAACATACAGAACACAAAGTTCTGAAGGAAAGAACTCTGTGATTGACACTTGAAGAAATCTACACTCACTTGGAAGATGGGCCTTAGCATAACTGTGGGAAATTATCTTGATTACCTTAATTGGCATCCTGCCCACTGTGAATGGCACCAGTCCTTGAGCAGGGCATCTGAGCGCAAATATGCATGCATTTCTTACTCTCTGTTTTGGATTATGGATGGGCCTCAAGCTTTTGTTTTGAGTTCTTGACTATGATATTCTGCATACTTGAATCATGAGGCAAAGCAAATAAACCCTTTCTCCCTTAAGTTGCTCTTGTCAGGATCTTTTATTGCTGGCCCAGGAAAAGAAACCCAAAATAAACTCTAGGATCTATTAGTGATATTTGACATGGTTGTATAGAAACTGTGATCTCATATATGTTATGCTTTGACAAAGAAGGTTTGGTTTGGAATCCTGAGATTAACAATGTGACTTTGTAGGAGTTGTCCCAGCTGTTAAATAAGACACTGAAAACCTGATGAACCCTTAGACAGGTGACCCTGGTAAGAGGATGAGTTTCTGAGTAATGTTACCTGGGAAAACTGCTGGGCCATTTATGTCTTTATCTTCCTTTTTATAAAATAAAGTGATTACTCTCCCAATGTCAGAGTAAAATCAGTTGATGCAAATAATTTATAATAACTCTGCTATATAATAAAACTTATGCCAATGTTGTCATGAATCCACTACTAGCTCCTTAATTAATTGACATTCAGTAAATACCTCAGCATATGACCTGATGATTGTTAAGTAGAACAGTATCTCAAGATGAGATTACCCTGACTTGAGATGGGCTCCAAAAGATCACCAATGATGTTCTTAAGAGTCAGAAAAAAAAAAGCAACACATATAGACAGAGGTTAAAGTTCCTAGGAAGATGCCAGAGGTTGGAATGGTGCATCTACAAATCATAGGCTGTCAAGAATTCCCAGGAATCAATGGAAACTAGAGATCTGTGTTGGCTGCACTCTCAGAGCCTATGGAAGGAACCACCCTGGCTAAAACCTTGACTTTGTTCTACAGAGCTATACTACTTGAAGTTACCAAATTGATGATTTTGTGGTAGTTCTGGGAAGCCAAGTTGGGAATGGGTAGAATTCGCTATCTGTATTAGGAGGACCAAGTACCAGGTATCTCACAATTTGGTCAATCCTAGAATTCACCTAGAATTCCAGATTCTCTAGTGTACATAGATACTGGTACCCGCAATGGTAGTGAGAAACATGCTTGGGAGACATTTTTATCTTCCAGTTCAACAGTCCCTCAGAAAGTTAATGAAAATGAAGGCACAACATACCCTAACTTATGGGACACAATGAAAGCAGTGCTAAGAGGAAAATTCATAGCCCTGAGTGCCGCCAAAAAGAAACGGGAGACAGCATACACTAACAGCTTAATGGCACACCTGAAAGCCCTGGAACAAAAAGAAGCAAATACACCAAAGAGGAGTAGAAGGCAGGAAATCATCAAACTCAGGGCTGAAATCAATCAAGTAGAAACAAATAAAACCATACAAAGAATCAACAAAACGAGGAGTTGGTTCTTTGAGAAAATCACAAGATAGATAAGCCCTTAGCCAGACTAACCAGAGGGCACAGAGATAGTATCCAAATTAATAAAATCAGAAACGAAAAGGGAGAGATAACAACAGAAACTGAGGAAATTCAAAAAATCATCAGATCCTACTACAAAAACCTGTATTCAACACAACTAGAAAATCTTGAGGAAATGGACAATTTCCTTGACAGATACCAAGTACCAAAATTAAATCAGGATCAAATAGACCATCTAAACCGTCCTATAACCCCTGAAGAAATAGAAGTTGTCATTGGAAGTCTTCCAACCAAAAAAAGCACAGGTCCAGATGGTTTTAGTGCAGAATTCTATCAGACCTTCAAAGAAGACCTAACACCAATACTCTTCAAACTGTTCCACAAAATAGAAACAGAAGGAACACTACCCAACTCGTTCTATGAAGCCACAATTACACTAATACCAAAAGCACACAAAGATCCGACAAAGAAAGAGAATCTCAGGCCAATCTCTCTTATGAATATCGATGCAAAAATACTCAATAAAATTCTTGCCAACCGAATCCAAGAACACATCAAAACGATCATTCACCACGATCAAGTAGGCTTCATCCCAGGGATGCAGGGATGGTTCAATATAAGGAAATCCATCAATGTAATCCACTACATAAACAATCTCAAAGAAAAAAACCACATGGTCATCTCATTAGATGCTGAGAAAGCATTTGACAAAATTCAGCATCCTTTCATGCTAAAGGTCTTGGAAAGATCAGGAATTCAAGGCCCATATCTAAACATAGTAAAAGCAATTTACAGCAAACCAGTAGCCAGCATCAATCTAAACGGAGAGAAACTTGAAGCAATCCCACTAAAATCAGGGACTAGACAAGGCTGCCCTCTCTCTCCATATCTTTTCAATATAGTACTTGAAGTTCTAGCTAGAGCAATTAGACAACAAAAAGAGGTCAAAGGGATACAAATTGGAAAGGAAGAAGTCAAACTATCACTATTTGCAGACGATATGATAGTATACATAAGCGACCCAAAGAACTCCACCAGAGAACTCCTACAGCTGATAAACGACTTCAGCAAAGTGGCCGGATATAAAATCAACTCAAGCAAGTCAGAAGCCTTCCTATACTCAAAGGATAAGCAGGCTGAGAAAGAAGTAAGAGAAATAATACCCTTTACGATAGCCACAAACCATATTAAGAGTTCTAAGTCTAAAAATACAGACTAAGAAGAAGAGGAACAGGCGGTTCATGAGAAAGAAAGGCATTGGTTGACAGTAGATTGGACTAGGCTTCTCTGGAATAGACACCACTGATGACGCTGGAATTTGGGAGAAAGCAGGAATTTGAATTCTGTAAACACACACACACACACACACACACAAGCTCACACAAAAGAAGTTTGAAACACACCACATGCAACTGAGGACACTGCTCAGGAAATAGTGGGGTTCCTGGAGGAAAACAAGCTGAGAGGAATAACAGACTCTGGGGTACAGGATTTTCAGCTTACAGAAAACTTAAATCTCTATGCAATGACCATTTTTTGGAACTGTGTTTTTGGATCTAGCAGGTTCTATGTGTTGAGATCCATCCAGTTCCATATATCTTCATATGGATCATATGATCAGAGGATTGACTGTAGTCAGAGGGCTGCCTGGGAATAGAAGCTCAGATCTACCAAATGCCAGTGGTTTCTGACAAGTCACTTCCTCTTTCAATATTGTTTCTAGCCACAGGGAAAATGGGAGTAACAGTGCCCACAAGCAGGATTTACTTTGAGAACAGCCAGATATAGTCTTGCCTAACATATAGTCTAGCGGGCAACAGGGTTCCTTAACTTTCTGTATATATACATGTCTTTTTGAAGTGTCTAAGATATATATCTTATATGATATATATGTATATATATATATATATAATCACAAATACATATCATACACACACATATACACACACAATGCATTGCAATAAATAGAGGAGGACTCTTTAAAAGAATAAGATATTGACCAAGAAAAATGTTTTGTGTTTACTACTTTTCTAAATTGAAGGTTAAGCAAAGACTTCATTGAGGTGACTCAATTTAGTAGGAATCTTGAAAAATAATTAGAAGGTCTGTGGCAGGTAAATCAGACATTAATTTCTTAGGAGACAGTATGACCAATAGTATGGGATTGTAAATGTGGGCAAGGGGTTGAGAATGGTAAGTTGTCCTAGAAGCAAATAGTTACTGGGTGTTCAGAACCAAGCTAGCAAGGAGTGCACATGAAGAGGGGGGCCTGGCAGTGCAGAGTTGGACCAGCAAGACACAGTAAGGAGTAAATGTCACAGTAAGGAGTTTGGAGCCGAGGGATCTCGGGGGTTTCCATGAAGGGTGACAGGAGGATGGCTCCGAAAAGTGAAAGACAACAGGGAGCGAAAGTATGTTAGGAACCCAGGCGAAGGTCAAGAGGCTTGGCCAACGATCTTGTGGAGAAAGTGATTGTAAATGAAAGGCAGGGGAACACAGAGCAGAGCGGAGCTCAGAAAAAGCACATCGAGTGTTGAGTGAAAGTCAAATGAATAAAATTTGGAAACAGATTGCCTTTAGGGGAAAAGAGGAAGACGTGAAAGACAGCCTGACGGTTTAACTGGGGCTGAATACGTCATGGACATCAGTTCCAAGCGTGTCTCAAATATTTTACTTTTGCTATTTTTGGTTATATTCTTGTTTTTTCTAAGTGAATATATCCTTTTTAATAGTTATAAAAACAAAGGGCTGCTATTATTGCAGCATCAATCATTTGGTAGTGCCTAAGCTCTGCTGAATCACCTCCATCACCATGTGGAGGTAGTCACTGTTAATGTTTTAGCCATTTAAGTGTTTTTCTCCCTCCCTCCCTCCCTCCTCCCCTCTCTTCTCTTTCCCTCCTCCTGTTCCTCCTTCCTCCCTCCCTTCCTCTTCTTTCTTGAAAGTAGTGAAATACATTTTGCTTCTGCTGCATAACCTGGGTTTCTTAGTAACATCATATGAGCTTGGTACTGTAGATGAACACAGATTTTCCTATTATTTATAGCTGGGGAGTATTCTTCTTTATGCATGACATCATGATATACCTAATTATTCCTTGTGAATAAATGCTGGGTTTGTCTCCAGATTTTGTTGCCCTTACAATTCATTTCTAGACCCTTGCCAACAGTAACTTTTGGTAATTTTTGAGATGTATTTTTCAATTGGAAACCCCCTTCCCAATGGAAATGAGGGGAAATTCTATTTATCTGTCTCCTGGTTTGGTTGACTGATTTATAATAAATGGGAATGCTTTTCAAGTTTGTGTATTCATACTTATTTTCTTCATGAATTGCCTCTTTTTTCCTCTTACTGTTTTTATTTGATGGTTGGAACACTGAGGATATGTTCCCTTTATTATGCTCAGTGACAATGTGTGTTTGCAGTTGTATTTGTTTCCCATTTAGGCATTAATTTTTAAACCTACTCATCTTTTCTTATGTGTTTTTAGTTCTCTGGTCATACTTTAAAAGATACTCACTTTCCTTCGAAAATACAGATAAAAATGTCCCAAGCACAAGATCTGAAACTTACTTGGTTGCCTTCTTGCCATTAACCTTGTGGTTTAAGTTTTCTGTTATATTTTCTGTTTGTAGAATATCACTAAGAACACTATCTGTCTTAGAACAGAAGCTTCCCATCTCCTTGACATCTTTCTGCTCACAAAATACATCATACACACATAACCTGACATTACAACCAATACAGAGGAGCCAGGGGTAGGGGAAGAAGGAAGCAGACAGAATCTAATGATATAACTTCAGTCCTTAGATGCTGAAGCTGCCCTTCCCCCTGACATTGGTCACTCTGTTCCATACACAGTGCTGGTGTTAGTTGGTGTTTTATGTTTGACTCTTAAAACTCAGCTTGAACAATATACACCTGCCTGGCTGGCTAGAAAAATCTTTTGTATAGGTGGATGCCACATGCAAAAACTAAGTTGGGCTTCTATGACCAAGTTATTTCAATCCATCACAGAACTACATGATTCTTGTCTTCAGGGATATAGGCATTATAAGCCCAAAGGCTTCCGTTTCACCACAGATAATCTAGAGGGAGAAGTGATGTGATGTTCTTTTGAGATGAGTTACAGAGAAGTGAATTCTGAGCAATTCCAGGGGTGACATTTAAGAGTAAAAAACTGCAGCTTATAAGTACAGCAATTAGTGTTGGAGTTCTGTATTGTAAGTATCTTTTCCTAAGTGCTCTCAAAGTTTTAGTTTCTCCTCTTTGATGTTTCCTTTAGTCCTCCAATGTAATGTTCCTGCTTTTATAGCCATATTCATAACATTTCTTAGTGCTTATGTTGTTTTGTTTTATTTTTGTTTTTATTTTGTTTTGTGTCATTGTTTTTGCTTGGTTTGGTTTTGGGTTGGTTTTTTGAGACAGGGTTTCTCTGTGTAGCCCTGGATATCCTGGAACTCACTCTGTAGACCAGGCTGGCCTTGAACTCACAGAGATCTACCTGCCTCTGCTGGGATTAAATGCAAGGGGCCACCACTGCCTGACTTGGGCTTGTGTTTTATATGGGAAATAGTAGCAATCTTTTCATACTTTTCTCTCATTTTAGTGTACAATGATTGTATTTTGGAATTACTACATTCTTTAAAAAAATTTAAATCATGTATTTCATTGAATGAATATGCAGATTGTCAGACTTCAGCTTGGTAAATTTGCCTGGAATGAACATGTATGTAGAAACATTAGGACACAAACACCAGAATATGTTGAACATTCCAGGAGTCTAGCCTTCCCAGGTCCTGTTTGCCTCAAACATGACTGGTCCATATGGGGTCTGCAGGCGTGGTGGCCATAGCTGGGAGCTGAGAGATTTCATCTCAAGCACAGGCACAAAGCAGACAGAGTAAACTAAGTGTAGTCAAGACTATGTGCTCTCAAAGCCTCCCCTTGGTAATGCCCTCCCTTTAGCAAGGCCACACCTGCTAAACCTCCCCAAACAGCGCTACCAGCTGGGGACAAAGTGTTCTAATGCACAAGTCTATGAAGGACATTTCTCACTCAGATCAAACCAGGAACTGTTATAGAGAGTGCTGCTCTGCTCTTTCACTGATTAGACTTGGATGAACATACACACACTTTCCTACCACACATATACCCAGGAATAAAAGACGTGAGTAGAATATGTCTGCTTAAGGTGTTGAGAGAGAGTCTATGCCTCATTTTTCATGAAAAAGGACCTTGCTGCTATGTATTATTCTTTTTTTTTTCATGAGGGAAAATCTCATTATTTAATATTTGAAAGAATTGAAAACTATTCATTTGTTTTGGCATGATTTCCAGTATTTGCTTTTATCTGAGAACTCACAAGTGATTCTACAGGTAATATGGTCTGGGGTAAATGTGGTGCAAATGTATGGTACTTGCCTCACTCCAATCTGTGGAGGCTGGCAGAAAACATTTGTTACCATATATTTTTACAATAGTTCATTGTGATGTGATGAGGCTCAGGCTTTTACAAAAGGAAATTGAAGGGGAGAGCTAATATGATCTAGTGTGATTTTGATGTAATAACGAGCCTTTGCAAGGGAAGGAGCCAACGGGTCTGACTAGAAGCACTGGGGGCCACACAGCTTTGCAGGGGGATTATGGGAATAGAAGAATTTGTGCTTTTCATCAGGAAGTCCTCCCTGCCTGCAGTCCACAGTAGAGGTGAAATATTTCAAACTCCCAGAAAGAAATTGTAATGGAAAGTTGAACCCTCTCAGTAACTGGCTTATATTTTTGTAGGTTCTAAATCTGTAACAGTACATTACACTTTTCATATCTTCTTGGACTTAGCTCATCAACCACTACTTGGGGGAGGCTCTTCTAGAAGAGTTTGATACAATGCAATGGAAGTCTATTTTCTATCTTTTCAATATAATATATATTAGCAACTTCATAGGCTCTGGTCTGCTATTTTGGACTTTAAGCAGTCTACTATAACAAAGAGACCCTAAAGTCTCATGGCTTACATAAAGTGGAAATTTGCTCTCTCCTTACATCCAATTCTATGTAGGCCAGGTAAACTGACTTAGTCTTTGAGAGGCACAAATGACCCAGGCTCTTTCTGTGTTACTAATCCAGCATCGGCAGCATGGTGCAGTTCCTGGTTCCCCCTCTTTCTAGTCTGTGCATTTGCCCCTGGAACAAGGGATGAGGAAGAACATAGTATTTCCTTTAGGAGTATAGTCTGCATACTATCTCTGACTACTGGACCCATCCCTTGTCCAAAAGAGACACAAGGCCACATCAAGGGATGAGGAAGAACATAGTATTTCCTTTAGGAGTATAGTCTGCATACTATCTCTAACTACTGGACCCATCCCTTGTCCAAAAGAGACACGGGGCCACATCTAGTTACAGGGAGGCTGAAAAATGCTGTCTTTAGTCGAGTGTCACAGACAAGCTAAACTTTGGTAACTCAGAAGGGAACTTTGGAAAACAACCAGTACTTCTGCATATATGTGTTCTTAAATTTTATGCATTTTTATCATTTATATGTATTTATAATTTTTTCTCCCTATCTTACTCTTTTTTATTTTTTCTTATATATAAAACTCATCACTTAAGTCTCCTCATTCACTGTGTGAGTGTGTGTGTGTGTGTGTGTGTGTGTGTGTATGTTTGTGTGTATGTATGCATGCCCGCACGTGCATGTGTGTGTATAAATGGAAGGATGGTTTATGTACATATGGAAAACAAATGTCAATATAAGGTATCTTCCTCAACCACTCTTTCTTGATTTCTCAGACAGGGTCTCTTATAGCATCCAGAGCTTATTGACTGACTAGAATGATTGGCAAGTGAGTTTCTGTCATCATTCTGCCTCTGCCCTATAATACTAGGGCTTACAGATGTGTGCAGACCACATTTACATAGACACTGGGGATCTGAATGTAAGCCTTTGTGCTTTGTGACAGGTACTTTGACAGTAGAGCCATTTCCTTGATTTCCCTCATATGTACACACACACACACACACACACACACACACACACACACACACACACACACACCTTTTGGTCACTGGGAGTTTCCTGCCAATCAGGAAGCAGGAGGATAGCAAGCCAGGTAGGCCTACCCTGTTTCTTGTTTCCTTGGGTCTTAATCTGGAAAACAGAATATTCATTCATATTTAATCTCTCTCTCCCTCTTCTCTCCCTCTTCCCCTGCCAAGGTAATTGAGATGACCTGGAATCATGAGCTTACATATCCTTGATGAACTTGAGCTACAAAAATTCTCCATTCCAATCCCTAGCAACCTATATTTAACCAGAGTACTTGTCAGTATGTGTTGGACAGGGGAATAATAGTTATCAGTCTCCAGTGAATTATAAAGGAAAACGATTAGTTAACCTTGAGATAGCAAGGGTGCCAGACAGCTGAATAGCAGAGCCCTTCTGGTGTTCAATAGGTCTGAAAACTTGGAATGCATTGTCTTCAGGGACAGGGAAAGTTAGGCATTCATTGCTGTCCCTGAGACAGGACAGCCACATTCCTTTGTGAGTGTGCCTCTGCTCATCTGAAACCTTCAACACTTCTGATCCATTCAGGGTTGTCTTGAGGGCATCATTTTTAGTTAGGAGAATTTTGAATATCCTTTTTTTTTTTTAAGAGTCAGTTGTCATTGAGCTTTCAACTAAGCCAACCTGATTTTAACTTCTGTTCTCAATGATACTCATTTTTTTTTCTGGCATCAGACATATTTTTTAATCTCTTTCTGATTTTCTGTCTCCTCAACTTTTGGGGGTGGGAGAAAAACCCAGTTGCAATTCTGTAACTGAGTTACCGTGAAAGTTGCTCTCTGCCTCCACTTAAAAAAAGAAGAAAAGAAAAAAAACCCATGTAATTTTGCATGTTTCTTTGAGTTAATTCACTGCATCGATTCATCCAAGGGTTGCTTGACTGCATGAAAACCAAGAAACGGTAAAGCTAAGTCTCAGCCCTGCCAATTAGAGAGACTAGAATTTAATCAGCACTTATATAGGCATTTATAAGTTGATTCTTGCTTCCTGCAAGGAATGCTGTACAGTGAAGTAATCAGAGTTGGACTCAGAAGTTAGAATTAGGATGAATTTCCAGCTAGGATGGATGTAGCCTCCCACCTGACGCCCCACCCCTAACCCCATCGTGAGTTTATCAATTCCATGTCAAGCCATGTGACTCTGTGGAAGTTAACCACCTCTGTCTTAGACTCTTCCTCACCGTGGGACCCTAACATCACTTGGCACCTGCTTACAAAAACAACTAAGTTAGGGGTACATGGAAAGCACTTAGCATGGCCCTTGCAACAGAGCAAATCTAGACAAAGCCCAATAAAGGCCACTGCTGCACCGTGTCAATGACCGCTAGATTTTACTCACTAATAGAATTTTTTAACAGCTTACAACAAGCTAATTTACATATTCTGTGCATCATGATGCATTTTGACATATGGATGATGGTGTAAAATAGTCAAGATGAATATATCCCTAATTCCTCCAGATTTCAAACTGCACTGTAATCCATTACCCCTGGTTTTCCAAGCCTCTCCACCCCAAACACAGACCCATATGCTTCATATCATTATGCTACTGATTATTTTGCCATTTCTAAAATGTTTAATAGCCTAAGATAGAATCATATAGAATGTAACTCTATTTCTTCTACTCAAGTACATTATGTGAATCATTGGGTAATTCCTTTTACTTCGTACTAATATGCTGTCAATATTGGCATACTGTCAATTCATTTATCTATTGTTAAACATTTGAATTGCTTCTAGATTGAGACTATTATTAATGAAGTTACCATTACCTGTGTGTGATATTTTCCTGTATGTGTATGTTTCCTTTCCTCTCTGGTAAATACCTGAGAGTGGACTGGGTAAGTGATAACATAATGTATGCTTGGTTTTGTAAGTCATTTCTTTCCTGTTTTCCGAAATGTTGGTACCATTTTATACTTCCAGCCTCAGTGCATGAGATTCCAGCTTCTGAAAACTGCTGCCCAGTGCTTGCTGGTGGTGTCTGTCTGATAGGTCTAAAGTCCTTCTAATAGGTGTGTCAGAGCAGTTTTAATCTGTCTGTCCTAATGGCTGGTGAGCTTGACTCCTTCCTTGTGCCTGTGGTTGTCATCTGTTGTGGTGTGGTTGCCACCAGTCATTTTTTGAACATGTTGTCTATTTTGTATTAGGATACTTTCTTATTTGTGAATTTTGAGAGTGTTTTTAGATAGTCTGAATTTGATGTCTTTATTAAGTATCTGACTTGCGAGTTCTTTCTCGCAACATGCTATTTTAACAGTGGAGGATTTCTTGAGCGACTCTATAAAATGATCTTCTCTGTTCTGACAAATACTCTTCATTCCATTTGTTGGTGCTAATTCTCCTCTGACTAGTATTAGCATGTATGCATCTTCCCAATGATACTTCTTTTCTTATTTGTGTCATTATACTTATAGGCAGCATATATTTGAATCTTGTTATCTTATCTAATAAGAAAACGTCTACTTTTTAATTGTGGTTAGTTAGAACAACTTCATTCAAAGTAATGTTTTGTTATGGTTGAGTTTAAGTGGATCATTTTTTTTTAACTTTCCTTCTGTTTTATTTAATCCTTCCTTTGTTGAATTTGTGTGGATTAAAAAGATATGTGACAGGGTCACCATGTAGCTTCAAACTTGTCATACTCCTATCTTAGCTTCCTGAGCACTGGGCCTGTGGCATGTGCCATGTGGTCAGACTTAATCAAGGCTTCTTAAAAACTGATGACTTTATTATTTGGGAAGTTGCTTTAATATTTACAGTATGTATCTTTAACTTAGCAAAATCTACCTTCAAATGTTACACTGTTCCATGGATAATACCAGAGCACACTCTTTCACCCAACCTGCCTGGCCTCTCTGCTGTTGGTTTGACATGCTTTAATCCTATTCTGATTTAAGCACCACAAACACTTTTATTATGCTTGCTTAGGTGGTTAATTATCATTTAAAGAGATGTAAATACTAAGAAAAATGTTTTCGTTCTTACCAGTGTACTTAACATTTTTTGTTCTTTATTCCTTTTTTATTTATATATTTATTTTTTTTACACTCCAGATTCTATATGCCCCCCCCATCTACTCTCCAACTGTTCTGCCTCCCACACCTCCTCTCATCCCCTGTCTCCACAAGGATGTCTCCATTCCCCCACCCCCCACCCCACCTTAACTCTAAACTCTCTGGAGCCTCCAGTCTCTTGAGGGTTAGGTGTATCATCCCTGAATGAACCCAGACCGGGCAGTCCTCTGCTGTATATGTGTTGGGGGCCTCATATCAGCTGGTATATGCTGCCTGCTTGGTGGTCCAGTGTTTGAGAGATCTCGGGGGCTCAGATTAATTGAGACTGCTGGTGCTCCTACAAGGTCACCCTTCTCAGCTTCTTTCAGCCTTTCCTAATTCAACCACAGGGTCAGCAGTTGCTGTCCATTGGTTGGGTGCAAATGTCTGCATCTGACTCTTTCAGCTGCCAGTTGGGTCTTCTGGAGTGTGGTCATGCTAGGTCCCTTTTTGTGAGTGCTCCATAGCCTCAGTAATAGTGTTGGGCCCTGGGACCTCCCCTTGAGCTGGATCCCACTCTGGGCCTGTCACTGGACCTTCTTTTTCTCAGGATCCTCTCCATTTCCATCCCTGTAGTTCTTCCAGACAGAAATAGTTATGGGTCAGAGTTTTGACTGTGGGAGGCAACTCCCTCCCTCACTTGATGCCTGGTCTTCCTGCTGGAGGTGGGATCTATAAGTCCCCTCTCTCTACTGTCGGGCATTTCATCTAAGGTCCCTCCCTTTGAGTCCTGAGAGTCTCTCACCTTCCAGGTCTCTGGTGCATTATGGAGGGTCCCCCCAACCTCACCTCCAGAGATTGCCTGTTTCCATTCTTTCTGCTGGCCCTCAGGGCTAAGTCCTTTTCCCTCACCCAATACCAGATTAGGTTCTCCTCTACCTCCCAACTCCCTTTCCACTTCCCACTCCCAGGTTCCTTCCTCCCCACTTGTGATTGCTTTCTTTATTCCTTTTTAGGGCTCAAAATATCTATCTGGTATCAGATTCCCTGTGCTTAAAGACCATTAAAGAATGGTCTTGGTAGTGCAGATTTGCTGGTGACATTTCTATAAACTTTTCCTTATTTTAAAAAGTCTTCCTTTATCTTTGTGACAAATTTTCTGCTTGTGAGTATCGTTGGAATTTTTCTGTATTGCCGGTGTTTAGTAATCCTATAACAGTATGTCTTGCTTTACTTTTTACCACATTTCATGATGCCCACCACACTCCTTGGATAGATGGATTTTGTTATTTCCATGATAAAATACCTTTATGATCCATGTGGTGGCTTCTAATAGGTTATTTTGGTTGTTTCTGTTTTTCTGTGTCATTCTTTTCTGTCAAGAAACTGGTCCATTCTGCCATTGTGCTCCTATTTGTGAAATAAAGTTATTCATGTTTCCTATTCATGCTCCATGGCTCCTGCTGCTGCTAGGCCTTTTCTCTCCTCATATGGGTTAGTTATATGGTATTTTTTCTTTCTGGAGGTAAAATATTTATTAATCTTTTCAGAGAACAAAATTTTTCATTAATACTTCCATATTATGTCTTTACGCACAATTTGAATATTGTATAAATTCTTTGCCACAGTTCTTTAGAGACTATGCATTTTTTCTCTCATTGTCTTAGGAGGCAAGAAAGAGAGGTTTCTTTACCAATTTTAGCATCGTCACGTCCTGCTGGCACAGTGTAGTCATTAGGAAGTCGCTTTTGTGTTTTCCAGAGTTTTAAGCTATAATCGCTAAGAGACATCAGCTGTCCTAAGGGTTAACTTTGCTTGCTGTTGCGGAGCTTCCCCCACCCTCTTAAAAGTTCAGCTCAGCATTTGTTCTTTCATGCCCCTCAGCACATAAGCGATTTTTCTGGACAGCCATAGTTGGTAGCATAGCAGTGACCCTAGCGAGTGTTTAAGACGGCTGACAGCTACCCAGCTGGTTTCCATCACTTTAGCCAGAGCAATGGATTGTCCTGGATACAGGCAATGTCCTATGGCTTTTTACATTACTTCTGAGCAGAACAGGTTTGTAAATGCTGCCCCTCCCCTCCAACAACAGTCTCTCACGAGGAGCTCTGCATTTATTATGGAATCTAGAAATTTCTCCATGTGAGAGTTCTTATTTGTGAAGCATTGAGTCGTACAGTTCCAATTCCTGACATTTTCATAGCTTCAAACGGAGTGTTTGTCAGTGAGTGAGAAAAAGAGTAGAGAGCCAGCAATCATGGAAGAGGTGATGTCATGTTTCCAGAGGAGCACTGTGCTCATTACATGGGAAATGGGCATATTAAAGCAACAACCCAATGGCATTATAGAGAGGCTTCCTTGGTGACCACCTGTTCATTGCTGCCTTTACTCTCCTGTCAGATGGCATTTATGAACAGTTAGATGTAGCAGAGAAGAAGCCGGGGAGAACTTGATTGACTCCCATTCCTATCTCTTTATTACTGCAGCCACCCAGCTTTTACACTGCAAGAATAGGGCCAAGGAGGGCCTGCACAAAGAACACAGGGAAAAATATTCCTTACTCAAAAGGGAATGGTCTGGAGGCATCTGAACAACTAGAACACGTGACTTCCTATTTTTAAGGCAATCATGCAGTGTAACAGCTAATGCAAGGAAGGGCATCATCAGTAACGAGTGAAGGCTCTTGGCTAAATGAAGCAGGCTGGGTTCTCCTCGGCATCCTCCCATCCCAGCCAGCTCTCTGGTGATAGCCACTGGCCCCAAGGAGAGACAGGCAGAAGGTTGGAACACAGACCAGAATATGTCTCACCAGCCCTTCCATTTGCAAACTATCTTAAGCCTTTTTTGCAACTATTTAAGTAGTTATCGATAAGGAAACAAATACATTATTGAATTTTTTTTTTCAAGTTCAGTGAAAAATTTCTACAGAGTGAATGTAGAGGTCTGAAAACTAATGTAGAAAGTACTACTGTCAGGCTTGCTAATTTGACATGGTTTTCGAAGGTCTCTGAATCTAGTTTCAGACTCTGGTAAAGAGGGGAAGTCACTGTATTTGACAGAACCAAGAGTGAATGGAAATCGTTAAGTCGTCTGACTGCATGGTGTGCGCATTGCAATGGATGAGTTTACTGGACCTTATACCAAACTTTGGTACACACGATCCATACTACTTCATGAGGCAGCTTCTCTTTATGTAGCACAGGTTTGCCTTAACTCACTTTGTAGCTCAGGCTGACCCTAAACTTATAACAGTTCTCCTGCCTCAAGTTCCCTAGTGATGGGATTATAGTCACATGCCACCATTCCTGGATTTCATATCGCCTCTTGCTGAGTGAGAACTGGAAGTTAGAAAGCTCCCTGATTTGCCGAAGTCAAGCAGTTATGCTTGAACTGAATGAATTCTGACTTCAAACCCTTATATATTGTTATTCTTCAGGAAAACAGGTCAGCTGGAGGAGCCCTCGTTTGAATCATGTGGTAATAGCATCCTAGAACACTGTGTTCAATCATTTTGAGGCAATGATAGCTGTGTGCTCCAGAACAGCCTGGGACTGACTGCTCTTGACAATCACGAACAGAGTGGCAAAGTAAAGGTACCATGTGGTACCAGCCAGTTCGGAAGACATTCGCACCTTGCAAGTAGCCAATATTGCTTCAGTTAAGTAGCTTTTATGGCTGTGTTTTTCTGAGGTGCCCACGGCTTGGTGAAGCATTGTGGTTTCTGCAGCTGCTTTTTCCTTCTTTCTCTTCTACTTGTTTTTGTTTTGTTTCATTGGCAGTTATCCCCAGAAGGGGAAATGCTCAGAACTCAACCCTGTGAAAGAGGGGTGGAAGTAGAAATAGTGTTGCTATTTATAATAATAGTCTAAACAAAACAGCAAGCACAATAGTGATACTGACACGAGCCAATGGGTTTGATTATATGGTACTACTGTGGTTCAAATACTAGCTTCACAGAGAAAAAATGTCCTGAGATATGACTGACATTAGCAAATGGTTATACATGGAAAATGGTACTAAGTTAATATTATTCCAGCAATAAATCTGCCAATTTATAGAAACAATATGACACAACTCTTAAAATAAGAATTATTAGATAGGACTAGAGGTGCAACTCAATGGTAGAACCCGTAACTTAGGTTTAATCCCGAGCATGTATGTGCGCACACACCCACATATACACATAATATAATTGCAAGTGCTTATCTGGAGATAGACATTTGTGTTTTGGAGAATAGTGATATTACACAAAGTCACAGAAGCACAGAAATATAAAAATATCAGCTTACATTTGTAGAAAATCTCTACATTATTGCCTATTCCTGGATGTTCAGGACATGATTATTTAAGTAAATTATGCTGCTAAACTTTATATTCTATTTACTGATTACTCAGACCTGGAAATGATTTTATTTGATAAGAATCATGGAAATACAAAGGGGACTTCAGCATCCTCTTGAACACACACACACACACACACACACACACACACACACACATACACAGAGGCTATATACACACAACAGAGAAGAGAGTACTCAGGGTGCCTTAAAACTTCTCTGCCTCAACACTGATCTCACCAAGAACCAGAGTTCTGTGTTCACAGCTTGAAATGAGTTGCAAAGAGGAACACCAAGGTCCTAGCCCCTCATGCTCCCTTGTCAACGCTCTTGATCAACTATAAATCTAGCCTTTAAAAACAGTGAAAGTTCTAGAATAAGTCATGGTTAAGGAAAAAATAGTAGGACCTCAGTAAATTATGATAGGATGGTGATGATTCATGGATAAGGGAATTTGAGGGAATTATCTGTCTTATCTGGATTGGGGGAAGCAAAGATGAGAGGATATGCTGTGCAATTCCATAGAGAGCAATGGAAACACTGACTTCAATGCTAACTACATTCAGGCCTGGGCAGCTGAACTGGACACACGTGATGTTCACTTAAAACTAGAATGAACTAAATAGACCAGTGCTACTTAAATGTTAATATGGATCTGAATGACATATATAAGCTTATTAATATTTAGGGCCCTGAATACACTGAGATTTTGATTAGCAGGTGTGTATGCTGAGGCCCAAGAATCTACTTTTACAACATATTTTTTGCGATGTTGATGTAAACCATCCAGTGCCAGTAGAAATGATAGAATGGTGTGGGGACTCTTACAGTCCGCAACGCCAATAATTACTCTACCCAGGATCATCTTGGAAACTATAAACAAGAAATGTATTATCCTTTATATCAACTATAGTCAGCTAACTGCTTTAATACTTGGAAATCAAAATGTACAAATAGTGAGATGTGCTGAAGTTTTCTTCCTGCCCACACAGAAGTTTATGTTTTGCTCACATTAAAAGTGGACCCCATGGTCACTCTAAGGCTCAGAATGATTGGGTGCAGGCTGATGAAAGATGTCTGCCTTTAATCCATGGCTCCCAGCTGGGCAGTGGTGGCGCACGCCGTTAATCCCAGCACTTGGAAGGCAGAGGCAGGAGGATTTCTGAGTTTGAGGCCAGCCTGGTCTACAAAGTGAGTTCCAGGACAGCCAGGGCTACACAGAGAAACCCTGTCTTGAAAAACCAAAAAGAAAAAAAAAGTAATCCATGGCTCCCAATATCATTTGTATATTGACATTCAGATGGTTGAAGAAAAGAGAGCCTTAAAATTCACAAATGGGCGAGACCGTGCACCTTCCCTATCTATATGCTAAAGTCCCAGTCCCAGCCGTCATTTCCTAAGGGCACTATTGACTTGAAATAAAAACAGGCCTATATACCAGGACCAGAAGATAAGCTCATGTGACTAGTATAGAAGAGTGTGTGCATGCCCTTTCTTTGCCCCATTGTTTGGTATTTGGGCCACTCATCTACAAGGCCACAGAAATGCCTCTTTAGTAGAATCGTCCCTGAAATCCCATGTGCAGCCCTATCAGAGATTTCCCTTAGGTGTGTATGGAGAGAGTGGAGTGAGTACTATCAAGGACATAAGGAAGATGGAACTCCAGGATGAGGACACCATGTGGCCCAGCCTCTGGTTGCTGAAAGAAAGGAGAGATAGAAAGAACAAAGTCCCACAGGTAGAACTGGAGGCAAGAACAAAACATATCCACTGGGTAGTTGTGTGGAGACTATTTTCTTGTGTGTGTGTGTGTGTGTGTGTGTGTGTGTGTGTGTGTGTGTGTTTTACATGTACCTCAGTGTGCAAGTGTGTGTGCCTATGTGCATGGATCCAGGAGCCAGAGCAGGACTCTGGGTATCTTCTTTATGGCCTCATTTCCATGAGACAAGGTCTCTCTCTCAGCTAAAAGACTGCTCTTTCAGCTAGGCTGGCTGGCCAGCCAGTGAACTCTTAGGAGCATCCTGTTCCTTACCCAATTCTGGGGCTGCAGGTGAACCCACTTGTTCCTATTTTGTTTTATAACATTAGTGTTGAGGACTTGAAATTAGGTCCTATGCTTGCTGGAATAGGTCTCTTACCCACTGAGTTATTTCCATAGCCTCTTTTTATTAATTTTACTTAACACAGAAAATATATGTAACAAAATATATAACACAAAAATATGTGTACAGCTTGAGGAGCTTTGGACAAACTCCAGTGACCCACAAATCAAGCTTCTAGATTATAAACCCGAAGACTAGCACCAGAGTAGTCCTGTCTCATGCACTGTCACTTTTCCCCAACACTAATCCATGCCAGACTTTTGACTCCATAGATTGAGCTTGCCTATTAAGCTCAAAATGAATGGGATTATTTGTTATGTGCTCTCGTATGTGTGGTTTCCCTATCTCAGTATGTTTATAAACTTCACCATGTACTTGAAATTTTTTGTATTATTTTCTGTGACCACTTATACCAGCTCAATTATATCCTAATTCAAATATCCATTGTCCTCCTGATAGATAGTTGACTATTGTATAGTTTGAGCCATTACAACTGTGCTGCTCTTCATTAGATAAGCCAGAAGAGTGTATATTTCCAGCCTTGGTAGATAGCATGAAAGTGTTTTCCAAAGTGGTTATACTGAATGTTTATTTATTTTAAATTTCATTTCTTGTTCCTTTGCTGCGCCATCTTCAAAATCCCCTTTCTACCAATTGCCCCTGGCCTTCTGATCCTCAGGGTCTGAAGCTGTCGCCACTCCTGTGCCAGCTGCCTCATTTATACACCCTGAATGCCTCCCATCAACACTGGCTTGTTGCCTGTCTTGTTCACTTGGGTCTTTTTTTTTAACTTAGCTGCTTCTTTTATGTTATGTCTATGGGTGTCTTACCTAAAGATAAGTCTGTGTTCCGTACGGATGCAGCACTCCTAGAGGCCAGAAGATGATGTTGGATCCTCTAGAACTGAAGCTATAGATGGTTGTCAGCTGCCACATGGGTGCTGGAAATCAAGGCCAGGTCCCCTGGCATAGAAGCCAGTAGTCCTAACCACTGAACAATCTCTCTAGTCCTATTTTTAATTCTCAGTCTAACTACTTTAGACTCCAAAGTAGTTATGAAACATTCTAGTCAGTAAATTGCTAGAGAGAAACTCTGTACACATGATAGATCAAGGGAATTCGGGCCCATCACTCAGAGGACCCAAGGAGATTCAGGACTCAGTGGTCACAGTTCTGTCTCTCCAGGCCACCTTCAGGGCACCCCTTGTACATAGCATCTTCCTTCTCTTCCACTGGGAATGGATTTCTCTGTGCAACTGTGCTATACACAAATCTTCCTCATCTCTATGTGAGTACCACATGGTTTAGAGATACATCTCTGAACTAGTCATTTGTAGTGAAGCTAAGAAAGGCAGACACACACTATGAATGACCCAGGCTGGGTATACGCCCACCCGAAGCAGGGAGGAATGGGGACCTGCACTTAAGATGTTCACAGAGACAGCAAGGCATGCAAGGATGGCTTGTGCCAAAATGTGAATGGTCTCAGCCAACAAATACAAGAAGTACCCTCTACAAAGCTGAAGAATATAATTCCCTTTGGGAGAATGTGGGAAATTTTCTAAGAGCATTTCATGTGGCTCATCTTGAATGATGGGAATTTAAGGCTCTGGGGCAGGTGAAGTTGCTGAGGTCACTTCAAATCACTCAGATGGGTGACTGCCCATGACCGGCTTTCTCATAAGGCAAGCTTGACTACAATGGACATAAAGTGTCTCATTAAAATGGACCCAGTCTTGGTCCACTAACTCAGCACAAAGGAGCCAAATGATTCCTCCGTGTCTTTTAAAGTGGAAATGAATGACATTGCACAGTACCTGACCTCCAAGTCGAGCCAAAAACCAATCCTGGTAAAACCATTTTGATTGGAGAATTTGAAAAAGGGAGGAAGGGTGGGAGGGACAGACGAAGGGAGAGAGGGACAGAATGAAAGAGGGAGAGAGGCTGTGGAGAGTCGAGGCATACTGATAATCATTCAAAAGCCCTTAAGTCACAAATAGTACCTCTGACTATAAAAGGAAACAAACAAAGCACAATTCAGCATGCTTACTGAGAAGGTCCTGTACTTAGGTCTCCTCATTGCTCTAAGGTATGTAGCTGCTCTTGGCTCTCAGGATGACCTGAGGATTTCATTGTAAAGCACTCATTTCAGGAACAAGCCTCAAGTGCTGATCTAAATTCTTTGATGAATAAATGGGGATCTAGTTATTATTCTAGATAACTATCAACATGCCGAGATCAGGGTCTGCCAAATTCAAACTCTCCTATCTGTCCATACCATGCCAGGATAAAAATTCCAGCAGTTTCAATTGTACTTCATTGCAAGGCTTTCATAAGCCAGCTGAACAGATGTCCAGTTATTTCATGAAACTAGTAAAGCAAAGGGACTCATACAGTGGAAATATCCTTCACACCCTCACCAAAAAAGAAAATGTTTGAAGTTTTAAGTGAGGTCCTAGGAAACATCAAAGAAAAAATCACTCTCAAAACAATTCCATGTGCTCTCCAGCAGCTCGGTGTGAACAGAGCTGAGCGCTCAGATGCCTCTTTGTGGAGATACTTGCCAGCTGTGGCACCTTGGACATGATGTGTGAATTCTCTGAGCCCTAGCCAATAGCATCTACTGACTCCTGTGAGACATTCTAAAATATCAGGCCATCTGTTCCCAGAAAGTCCTATAAAGAGCTCTTATCACTATGGATACTTAGATGCCATATGTTGTGCACACAAACACACACACACACATGTGCCTAGGTGTGGAGTTTGTCCCAGCAACCCTTGACCTTGTGCTATGCAAGGATTTCTGAGCAAGTCCATTTCTGTGCATCAGATGGACTGCCCAGAACTCACTCTGAACTGTCTTCTGCATAGGCCACCATGGCCAGCGTGTCTGGTCTTGCCTTTAAAGCAAGAAGATACATGTTAGGAATGCCCTATGGCTCCGCAGCACAGTTTAGTCAGTCCATTTCCACAAGTTAAATTTTTAAAAGGTGACTTCCTCTGTCATACTAATAAGAGATTCATCCTCAGAAGACAAACTAGTTCATAATGATTAGTTTTCTGCTCTTACTTCAGTCTCAAGGTCCCCAGCTTTCTCTGTCACTTATTTTGTTAATATTTTTTAACTTTTTATTACCTTTACTGTGTGTGTATGTATGCTTATACCTGCAAGTGATGATATGCTTGTGTCGATTAGAAGATAATTTTTAGGAGTTGCTTCTCTCTTTCTATCATGTGGTTTCCAGGGACTGAACTCAGTTTGCTGGACCTATCAGCAGGCACCTCTACCCACTGAGCCACCTTGCTGGACTTCTGTCTTGTGTATTTCTCTCTTTGTACATTGTTTCCTTCACTCTTCCCTTGCTCCCTTTACTCTCCTTCCCCACATCAAGCACACATCCCAGGAAGTTTCTAGATCATAAAGCATTTATCTGATAGTTGTGGCAAGAATGTCTCCCCCTCTCTTTATATTGGTACCTAGTACAAGTGGCTAAAGCCCAGGCCTTGTTAGGTGTCCCTTAGTGTATTAAATGGATGAATAAATGTTTAAAAAAGTGAATCACCTTCTGTAGACATATCCTGAAGGGCACATTCTTCTATTTCTGATTCCATCTTCTCATTTGAAAACTCTTATCTTGTATGGCAAACTAGCTAGCACCTGAAGTCAGCCTGCTTGCATTTGAGATCTGGCTGCATGAATCATGTGACCTTGGGCATATCACCACATTTAAGAATGTTACTTGAAAACACATACAATTTTAGAATGATATAAAAAAACAGAGAAAACACTCTGGTGTTATTAAAATTTTGAATATTATAACTTTAAACATCTGAGTTTATATGGGATGATTTATCTGAAAATGATTTAATTGTAAAACATTGCAGAATCAATAGATTTTTTTTTCTTTTACTGGATCACTTTTCTTGTACTACCAAAGGTTAATTCTATGGTTTTGATTAAATCCCACCTCAGAACTAGTTCTCCTTGACATCTGCATAGGCTTTTAGTTCCTTATTCTTCCGTACATCTCATGGTCCTTGTTTCTTTATGACATTTTGTGGCTTCACTCTTTTAAGGATGTAACACATCTGAGAAAACCCCCAACCTACCCTCCATGTAGATTTCCATGTTTATACACTGAATACACACCTGACATTTTCCTCTGATGCCCGGGGTCCTATTTTGTGAAGCCGGATAGCCAGATAACTAACTGTCTTGAATGGGCATTCTGCTAGACCCCACAAGGAATGGTTACCACCTTGTGGGCATAATTATCCACTTGCCCCCTCAAAGAGAGGTGGAACTTGCTAATTACACCTGCAAGAACCTAATTGGGAACCCACTCCGTTACACACAGCTGAAATGCACCTGCAAATAATTAACTTCAGACGCCCAAAATTGTGCCCACAAGAAAGGAAAGGAAGCCCAGGCTGAGACTCAGCCTCTCCAAAAAGGTTTGTGCTCCCCAGGTTTTTCTTTTGCACCCTTTGAACATCCAGCAGGGTGGAGCATGAGGTTTCCTGTAACCAGCCACAGAGTATGGCAGAGTGTTCCAAAGCAGCATGTGTCCTTGCAGCCTAATACCATCATTATCCAATAGATGCTATCCCACTAGTGGGAAATGAGAAATGGGCTCCAGAGCCTATCCTTTCTCTTCTCTCTGTGTGTGGTAGAGAATTTCCACACCACATGTCCCCCCCCAGTGATATTTGTATGGAATCTGCCAAAATAAATATTGTAGTCCCTTTATTTTTAGTTGACATTGCACGGGGTCCCTCTCAGATTAAACAATCAGAGGTCAGGAGAGCTGAGATGAACCATAGTTTTAAAACCATTGTGCTGCATGGAGGTATTTACATGGAGGTTTCTCATATATAGACTTAATTAAATGCTGAGGATATTTGCTCAGCAGAGAGGAGAAAAACCATCATTATCTGATTTTACATGGAATCCAGTGGCTGCTAATGAAACCCGGGGCCTGCATCTGGTTAAGGCATACTTGGCACGGGCTTGTCACAAGTAGAGGTTTTGCCATGTTAAGGAGATCTTTCACTTGAAGTGGCGACCCATATTGGACTGAACAAACACATGAGTTTTTAATCGAGAATAATAGTTTAACAAACCACTTCCTAGGACCATTTAAAGAAAAATGTGTGCCCAAGGCAGTCCTGGCACTATGAGATGTTTATTTGAAGACATTTTCTTCAAACCATAGCCCTTATTGCCCAGTAGAGAAGGACCATTAAAATAATATGAAGAGAGGAGGGGGAAGGGAGATAAAGACAAAAGGATAAATAGAAAAGTTTCAGATGACAATGATAGCAGCTTTAAGCATATATTCTCTGATCCTTCCCTTCCCATATGCCCATATGACTATACAGACATTTATAGACTTGAGAATACATCAACTTAGAAATGCTTTCCATTAGAGAATATTAATCCAATATCTCTCAGAACTTTTTGTTGAATTATTAACAAATATCTATATAGTGTAATTTACACATCTGGGGCTGTCCTATGTGCATTGGCTGGCTTATCATGATGATCACACAGTCCTCTGACTTTCGTGGTCTCCATAGCTCCAGATGAATAGCACTAAATACCCAGGCTAGCGGCAAGCTATGGTCCATCCATCCAAGCCAGAGTTCAGCTTCTGTGATCCTCCTTTTCCTCTGGAAGAAAAAAGGTGATTGGAGCACTACATTATATATTTTATAGACATCTTGTTCATGTAATAACATTTGGTCAGTAAAAACAACTGGTCAGTATTCGATCCTGAGAAAATTTAATGTTGGTACTGTTTATCTTGACATCAAAATGAAAGTAACTGCTCTGGATTCTGATTGTTAGGTTTATTTAGGCTGCTTTGTTCTGGTGATGGGAAAGGCCCTACACTGTGTTTTTTTCCCCTACGTAGCTGGGATCAGACTGACTTGACTGTGAGCACGAAGCCCTGAGTGTGAAGCTTGTTTCACAGACTGCGCATTTCACCAAAGTCATTGTAATGAATTGAAACCTTCAGGTTTTAGTCTTCTGCCAGGGCAGCTGTAGACGGTCTTGGCAGTTCTGCCAAAGAAAAGAGGAATTCTACTCGACAGTCTAATCATGCAGACCTTAAATCTTAGTAACGATCCCCCAGAAGTCTGGTGCCCTAGGAAAGAGGCGATGACAAGCGATCAGATGGCTCAAAGGGTCAGTATAGGAGGCCAAGACTAAGATGTTACCCAGTTAGAGAACTGGAAGGCAGCTCTCCTGAGTTAGCTGGACCTGGTGCGTCCCCATTGGCTGGGAGTATGCCACTAATAATACAGAACTGGGAAAAGGTACGAAAGCAGTGCTGCTGAGAAGACTGACATTTACAGAGGGCTGCCATAGTCTAGGAAGAGTCCAAAGCTCTTGATACAGATCCACCTTCGAGGACTTGTACATGTGGGGATTAATTTTGCAGCACACTTTCAGCAGGACACATTTGAACCACAGAACCACTAGTAAATAGAGTAGGTAAACTTAATAGGAAGACACAAAAGTTTATTCTGTTTCGGAGCTCAGGGATATAACCAGGACCCAGAAATGCCTCAGCAGAGATTTGGAGATGCTGGTTTTTGTTTTTGTTTTTGTTTTGTTTTCCCTCTAGGTATATAACATTTGATTCAAAGCTATGTATAACATAAATCTCACATTTGCCAACTGAATTGCTTTCTAGAATGAAGCAGTTGAGGAAGGATTTGGTAAGCTGAGGACTGCCCCTTCCTTGTGTGAGCACAGAAGGGTATCCAAGCATGTTTTTGCACAGGTTAGAGCTGAATGAAATGAAGAAGGCTGCTTAGAAAAATCCTGCAAAGATCAAGGCATTGGATTCTCAACATTGTGCACACTGAATGTGAAACCCATAAAGACAGGAAATGTTCCCAGCAGAGAACAGACTGGTGGGTCCAACCTCAGCTCTTCCTGACCTTAAGCAGCTGGCCTGAACTCACAGCCTCACTATGAGCGAAATGGGAAGTAATGTTAGTGAGAGTCGATGGCCTTTGTGAAGAATTCTTTGTCCAGAGCTAAGAAATAGTACAGAGAGGCCATCAGGTAGCAGTGGAAACCCTTCTGAATTGCCCCCCTTTGAGAAATGTGGAAATATTTTGAGAAACCTTGTCATATTCTTAACGGAAGTGTCTAGTATATGACTGCATATAAATTGCTACATGTGCTAGACCCCAGAAAATGACTCAAATCCATTCCAGCTCATGACCAGCTTTGCCTGTCCATGGTGACGTCATATGTCTCCTGCATGGGTTTACCTGGGACACTGTTTTCAGATGCAATTATTGCATAGGACAATCCATTCTCTCTATGACAACCTACCTGTTTTGCAATCAGTTATTTATCTGAGGACACGTAGGGCTTGAATTCTCCCAAAACAGTGGGAATGATGTAGGAATGAGGTCCCATTTAATGAGTAGCTATGCCCCTGCAAACAAACTGGTTCCAGCTAAGGGTCACTTGCATCCTTGAAATATTCCCCCAGTACTGCGTGCCAAGTCTCACTCTTGTTCTGAGAGTTATCACCAACATCATTTGCCAGTAAGAATGTTTTGTGTCTGCAGTGTGACTTTAACTTTTGAAGCACAGAATGGATAAAGTCATGCACAGTGGTCAAGGGAAAGGCTACATACAGGCATATCGATAAGAGAGCTTGCCTATATTCACAAAGCTACATCACTAGTAAATTCCAGTGCCCAGTAGCTGTGGGAAAAGATGAGCTTCTCCAGCAGATACAGCCATGTGTAGAAGCAGACTTCAGCCAGGGGAGATGTAGTGGGGAAATTACATCTATTACATCTACTATTTACATGGAAACCCCCTCCCATCAAATACATGTGAAGAATTCCCCCACTGGGGATATAGTTGGGAAAGCTAAACATTACCCACTTTCTATAAGCCACTGTCTACATGCATAGAAACCCAAGGGGTCAAATTTTAGTTTCTAGTCTTTTGAGCGTTTGTTTTATCAGGTGTGTTCCTCTTCTAGAAGAGGCTGCAAGGCAGAGGGGGATACAGAAAGCCCAGGAGTACTGAGGCTTACTGTCCCTGACTGAGGAAGAACTGATGAACCAGAATCTACTTTCAGAAGTGATAACTAAGGCAGACTCTCTGTGTTTCCCAGAGACAACCCCAGTGGGCTGTGAGTACCGTGGAAACCTGCCCCTTACCATGCTTTATATGGGTCATTTCCATTTTTCAGATCAGACTTCAGTCTTAACAGTTTGGGCTGGGCTGTTTCCTGTGTTGGGGTTGTCTGCATTTTGGAGAGCTATGTACTGGTGCTCTGGTGCTGACATGACACGTTATCACAAGTATAGAAGCTTAACACATCGATTTGCTATCTGCATGCCAGATGGATTCATACTGAACTGCATGGTCTACTCAGGGGTTCACTGGAGGCGGGGTCTATGGTTCTTACCTCAGGTGCGACCACTTCCTCCAAGCTCATGGTTTTGAAGAATTAATTTCCTTCTCTTGATTTTCACATGGGCTCTCCATCTTGAAGACAGCTAGACAGGTAGAGTTGTTATCTTTCAAATCTCTTTAGCCTTCATCCCTGAAGAATATCTGTGGCTTCCTCTTCTGCTTTTAAGTGGTTGGGTGAGTCGCATGTGGTCCACCAGAATAAACCCATGTGATTTGCTCATTTTAAAGTCATTCTACCAATGATATTAATTACGTAGGCAAGGTCCCTTTTGCCAGACATGCCCTTATACAACACCAGGCAACAGAGCCATGCATCCAGGAGTCTACTTCCCTCTAAGAGAACACATACCCAAACAGATTTCTCCTAAGGGGACATTTTGCCATAGTTTAGTCCTACATGGAGCTGAAACTACTTGTTAGATTTTTGTTTGTTCATGTGCCCATTGGTTCAACAAATAATATTTCAACAGGTATCGTAGGTAATGGCCTGCTTCTAGGAATCAAAGCATCTGTCTTTGAATTGTTCATGTAGTAGCAGTAGAAGCAGGTTTAACAAGAACTTGCCTAGGGTGATGGACTTGGAAGTTGCTGAAGTAAGGGTCTAGAATACTATGGAGTCAAGGGAGACTTCTATCCAGTGTGCCCCAGGCAGACAGAGCTAATTGGTGAGAACCATGTAGCCAGTCTAAGAAACCAGGGTCAGGGTTGTCTTCTCAGCAAATACCCAACTGTGTTAAATGGCTTTACTGTCATTTTGGGGCCCATTGAGTTCTAGCATGTGCTCTTATGTTTGGGAGTCTGATTGGGAAGGTGGCGTCTTGAATACACTATCTAGGATATGGAGAAAATTGGCCAGAACCATTATCCAGATTATATACAGGTTTTTAAATAAGGAGCCCACACTCCCCATCCCACTGTTTCTAATAGCATGTCATCTGCCCTGTAACTCATTTAAAAAAAAAAGTATAACTATCAGGCCAAGTTTCTTTTTTTGTCTTAGTTTTTTCGTGTCTGAGCTATGGATTTCAAAGGTAATTTTTATCCAAGCCCTACTAGTGTAGGTCTGAATTGAGAGGAAAGAATATAAAATATGACATAGACCTCAAAATTCAAGAGTAATGTCAATTGATACATGGTGTGGCATAAACCCTTCAGTGTGGACAATGGGAAATCTTGCTCTGATCCCAGATCATATGTAGGTTCTCTGGCAATTTCAAGCTTAAATTGTCTTGGTTTTCACACTTACAAAATGAGCATATTCTTGTGCTTGGTTTATGTTAACTGGATTGTCATGAGACTCCAAAGGAGAAAATGTACACACACTGATCCAAAGCTTCCATGATGCATCTCCTTGCTTCTTAAGACACTTGAGTTCCTACACAGGGAATTAGATGAGGATACCTGACATGCACTTTCCTTGTTGTTCATAATTTTCTTTCATCTGCAGTCTACTGATGCAGATAGCCTTGTGATGATGTCCATAAATGCTTTCATCTTCTTTTCCAAATTTTGTATCTTTGCCTATCCCTGGAGTCTTTTTCCCCCTCTTGGCCTTGTAGATCCTGTTCCTTCCTCCCACATGCTTTGAAGTGGGTTTTGTAGCATTCACAGTAGCCAACAGGGTTACATGAGAAGACTTGGAGAAGCATGTGCTGCCCAAGGCGAGGAGAGCACTTGTCTAACCCAGCATGTGTGGCTTTGATGGAGGGGCTCACATTAATAGGAGAAATAATTTTGAAGGAATGATAAAAATTTGGTGTTTCTATTAAGGTCGGCTCTTTGAAGATGTTGCGGCAAGCCTTTTCTTTTCTTTTATGTAACTATTTACACATGCTCAGCATTTCTGTGTTCCACAGTTTGGGGTCTTGTGAAGAACAGTGGCAGAGCAGAGCCTAAGGTTGGCACTGAGGGCTGACCACACCTGTATTCTGTCAGAGTAGGGTCAATATCCAAGGGGCCTTCCTAGACATAGCTCATATGGAGAAGTTGCTCATATGGGGAATCTAAGTTTGCAAGGCAGTGCAGAATACTGGAAAGATCCTAGAGCCAGGAATTGAGATACCTTGTGCTGTAAGCCTTGTTCTTATTTGCCTAGTAGAACTTTCTGTGGTAAAAAATTTTCTGACTAAGCTCACTGGGATAGTAGACACTTGCTCTGTGTGGCTCTTGAGAGCTTAAGATCTTGTTATCTGGCACTAAATTTCAAATTGTACATAGTTCAGTTACTTTAAACAATCTGGCCTGGTTATAGAAAGTGTACTAGAAATTGTAGGTAGCCTCTGTAGTCTGAGAACGTTGTGGAATTGTGGGCAGGTTAGTATCCTGGAATAAAGTTGCTTTGGTTCAGTTCCTGACTCTCACTTGCTGTAGGATAAGGTATGTTTTTCTCTATGCCTTACTTTTCTTAGTATATCAAATAGAGAAGAAGATTATATCTACTTCATTGGACATTATGAGGATTGAAATAAATATCACACCTGCTATTCATTCATTCATTCTTTTAATGGACCTTAGATTACAGAATTGTTTTAGCCAGACTGTTGGATTCAAGACACATCATTAGCAAAGGCCCATGAGTCCCACAAACATAAACATCATTGTACATGCACGACCCACCCCCTCACCTCTTTCTCCTTACACCAAGAAGTGGAACATTAATTATAGCTTAATGTCTGCATGGATTTTACCCCTTTCCTAATATAAGTTGGATTTTGTGTTTTTATCTCTCTAGCTTTATAAACTGGTGATATTCCATGTGCAAGGTATGACCTGTTTATGCCCTTTAATTAGGTCTTCTCTACAGGCTTCTATGTCTTTTTGACATTCATTGACTGCATTCTTAACACTGCCTACCATTTGAAATTGACAACTGCCTTATTGTTATGTCATATATCAATGAGTCTGTCTGTTTCATCCCTATTGGAGCTTCCAAGGTTTAGAATGCATAGTATATAATTCATGGATATAACATAAAATATTTCCAGAAAGATTCATTTATTCAAGTAGTTTACTGTATGAATTTTTGATGATCACATTACTGAATTATTTGAAGCTATTTTTTTAAACTCAGAATGCTTATACTTTCCTAATAAACATGCTCTGAGAATAACTTATTTTGTTGTTTTCTGTACTGATACAGCAAGTGCTCCCTGAGGGCCACAATGTGTGAGGAATTGTTTTGTTAATTGCTGAGGATATAAACTCCCAGTGGCATGTCACATAACTTGCTCTGACAGAGTTTCAGATCAAGAAATAGGCAGCTACAATGTATGGAGTAGGGCAAGAGCTCAAGGAGTCAGTGAGGGAGGCATTTAAGCAAGTCCCCAATCAGGGAAGGTTCCCAGCAGAAATAGATAGCATTGACGTTGGTTATGGGAAGATGAAGAACAGGTAGATGCATAGAAGATTCAGCTAGTGTCTCCAGGAGAGGCAAGGTTGAGGTGTAGGATATCCAGCATGCAATTTCAAAAGAACTCTGTCTGGCCAAGGCTCCAGTAAGATGAACTAACTTTATTAACAAAGAACAATGGATAAAGAGCAGAAAGCATGGATTATGCTTCATTTGCATATTTGAACTAATTGTGGGCAAATTATTCTCCTTCCCCACATTAGTTTCCACCACATATGAAATGGGGAAAGAACAAAACACAATGATGTTTGCCTCTTTTCTCCTTCATAAGCCACACAGACCCTTTGAAGGACAGGGCATAAAGTTCTTTGATAGGAATGACAGTGTGCTTTAATTTTAAGGTTGAAAGGTCAAATATGGGATTCATTAAGCGATGTAATGGATATGTACTCTGAAAAGCTTAAGAAAGGAGTCAATCTAGAATATGGTAACCTGTGTCCAAGTCTAGTTATTTGGATTAAAATTTAAAAAAAAATAGAAACCAACCCACTTAACTGGTCCTACTCGTATTTCAAATGTATAACTAGCCACAGGTTGTTAGTGGCTACTGTATTAGTACAGATATTTGATTTTCCATTGTCACTGGGTTCTATCAGAGAGCTCTGAAATGGAATCATCCTAATGCAGAGATTGCAGGCCTGAAACATCTATGCAGTCACGGTTTTTAAAGTGACCATTACATTAAGGAGTGTATCTAGAGGAAACAATTAGATAATTATAGAAAAATTCAGGTACACAGATATTAATATCTTTTAAAGTATTGTTTATGAAAATGTATTGGGGTAAGAAGACTTATTTGCCCAATAATGGGGCCTTTTTGATAAATAGTATTGTGTTTGTATATGATATATTTACATGGGCACATAGTGAAACCCAATGCAGAAATTAAAGAGTCGTGATACATATATATGTTTATTTTCATTGAAGCATCTTCTCCACATGGTGAAGGAATAGACTGATATCAGTAGTATTGTATCTCTACATGTTGTGTACATGGAAGAGAGGAGGGAAGGAAGCCTGAGAAAGAGAGATACAGACATATTGGGGTGATACATTTACTAGCACCTGGAAGTTACTTTTAGTTGATTAAACCACAGTGTGTTCTTTACATTTTCTTCTTTATATTGTACTCTGAATCTTCTGATACAAATTGTTCATGTAACCAAAAAAGAACAGGAGAGAAGTGTTTGCACATGCCTGGATAAGAAAATGCTTGCCTGAACAGCAGCTGAGATACATTTTTTAAAAGCATACGGTAGGTGCCTGATGATTTGCAGACATGGGAGTTATGCTTATTTTGCAAAGAAAGGGATTTATCATCTCCATAAAATACTGTCATCGTGGATTATTCAGTGTGCAGTATGCCTTAGTCCTTACTGCGGAAACCTTCCAGTCCCTCGACACCAGGCTCAGGAGCAGAGAAGCACTTTGCTCTACCTGAGATGCTCCTTACTATAAGATTTTTGGTGCAACTGAGGATGTGGTGAAAAGGTTTGATAGTTTTCAGGCAGTTTGGGAGATCAAATGTGGCTAGTGGTTAGGTTGTTCAGCTGCTTCCTTACCACAAAGCCTGGTGATTTGAGGCATGGCTGCCAACCAGGTTGTAGGAAAGCTCAGTGGGGATTTCACTGCTTCTGTTGTGTCGATAGACAAATGCTACTGGAGTGCTCTCTCAGAGATTGCCTTGAGACTCTAGAACTTCCTAGCCATCCGTCTCTTTGTGAGACTGTGGAAATTAGGCATATAAGTAGTAGTTAACTTGTGATAATTTAGCGTACATGTTTTCTTCTTTAAAATGGTGCAAAAAGCATTCATTCCCAACCACTGTGAGTTTCACTTTCCATGCAGGACCCCATAATTACCTGTAGCATTCTGCCCTTGATCATAATTAGGCTTTGCATTAGAGGTATATGGCTTTACTCAACTATAAGCTAATGTAAGTTTGAGTATAGGGAAGGTAGGTGACCCTGAGCTATGATGTCAGATAGGTTGTGAATATTAAACGACGTAATCACATTTTCACCTAAGAGAAATTTATGACCTTATGGTAAGTTGAGGGTCATCTATACTCTTTCTGGACCCATTACCTAATTTTTTCATGTCCTGCCTCTTACTTTTCAAAGGCATGGTAGCTTGGGAAGGTGGCCTTCCCAATTCCCTATGTGCTGTCTACCTATCAGAGGAAGTTCTCAGTGATGGCTGGCTGCTTCCAGTGCCTGCAGTGTAGACCTGGCTTGCAATGCTGCCTCTTTCTCTATACTCAGGGTATGCCATAATATAATTTGGAAGACAGGTAAGAATTTATTTGAGGAATGGGGATTTTTTTCACCCACAAAATCTCTCTATATCTGAGTGGATGTGACTAGCGCTTCCCCATTCCCATTATTTGTGAAAGCTATAAGATTTTCTAGAGATAGGTGACTTCCTGGGGAGACACAGCTGTTATTATTTCATAACATAACTCTTACTTATATTAATTTTCTTTAAAAATTGAATAAATCTAAGAAATTGGTCAAAATTCTGGAAATGTTATTAACTCCAACTTTATAGTTTGTGATTAAATCATGACATTTATTAAAAAGTTGAGATTCAGGGCTGGAGAGATAGTCGCACAGCATCAAGATAGGTGTTTAAATCTTTCAGGACCCATGTAAAAAGTGTGATGTGGCAAAGAGCACCTATACCACCTACCCATCCCTACAGGGAGGGATCTGAGATAAGAAGAGCCCTGGGACTTGCAGGGTACCAGCCTAGCACTAAGTTCAGTGAGAGACTCTGTCTGAAAGGAATAAGGCAGGGAGTGATAGAACAGTATACCCAACATCCTCCTTTGGCCTCTGCATATGCACACAATCTACACACACATACTACACATACAGATACACATACATACACATACAAATGCACATATACATGCATTCATGTACACACACACACACACACAGAGAGAGAGAGAGAGACATGTACACAATAAAAATACATTCAGATTTACTTTTTCCCCCCCCCTGTGGACTTTTTTCAAAGGGAAAAATAAAGCAATAGAGACATTTTTCTCCCACTTAAGAAAAAGACATACAAGTATAAGCATTCATAGCTTTTTCTCTTAAAACCATTGCCTAACTTAATTTGTGGCTCTGAGTTGGCTAACCTCTCATGTTCTCAATTTTCTTACCTGGGAAGTGGGAGAATCAGATACTTAAGTTCCTTTCAGCTCAAGCATATTGACCAGCCCTTGGGCTGGCTTAGCTCTACTTTGTCATGGTCTCGGGATTATTTAGATTTGGCAGTGACTAATTTCTTTAAGAGATCAAGTTGCCTAAAATATAGCAGTCAATGCAAATAGATTTTGGATGTATTGAAAATTATGGCTATTGTGTTTCAATACTCTTAGAAAAAGTCTGCCTGGAGCAATATTGCCTTCTAACTTCTTTGGGAAAAACAGCTTCACAGCAAGCTTGAAATAATAAATTCTTAGAAGACTGGTCCAAAAGGCCAGAAGAAATTTCCCTTTCACCTTATATAATTAAATGGAATGTTTAATTTTCTGTAAGGCTTGGATTTCTCAGGTTGTATCCCTCAGTTCTGGGGAGAGAGAATGTCAGGAGTGTGACTCTTACCCAGCATGCTGAAACAATTCCTGGAAGCAGACAACCTGGTGCCCTGATGTTACATCTGGAAAAAACTCTTTGATGTATGTACAATTCCTAGAAGAGTCTAAAACCCAAAAATTCCTGGGAAATCCATGTGGTAATTAGATCAAGGCTTAGCTATAAAGGGTAAGGGTGTGTGTGTGTGTGTGTGTGTGTGTGTGTGTGTGTGTGTGTGTGTGTGTTTATTTCAAATACCAAAAGTTCTAAGCTCCCAGGCATTCCATGACTAGATGGATAAGGAAGTTCTATTACATGGCATCCATCTGGGACCCAGGTTCTTTCCACATTTTGGCTCTTTTATCTCTTACATAAGGGTTGACAAACTACCCATGCTATTTTGTAACTGAAGAGTTCTTTTATAGAATTCAGCAGTGTCCACTTAATATCTAGTGAAGCAGCGTTTGTGCCCGAAGGTTGAGAACTTGCAACCTAGCTTTGGTATTTTGTGCTACAAAGTTGGGAATATTTGCTTTAACCCTTTACAGAGAAACTGTTTGCCTGGACTATAGTATGACTGAGGTTTGGTCTGGACCACATCCCTATTCAGCATTCAGAAGAGAAGGAAAGGGAACCAATCAGAAAAGCATTCCTGCCAGTATGAGACCACTACTGTTTCCTCACATTCTTTCCATCATTATGTATCATTTGTACCAAGGGCTTCATGTGACTTTTGCATGCATATGTGTAGTGTTTCATGTGACATTTGCATGTATGTGTGTAGTATTTCATGTGAAATTTTCATGCATGCATGTTGTGTTTCATTTGACATTTTCATGTATGTGTGCAGTGTTTCATGTGACACTTTCATGCATGTGTGTAGTGTTTCATGTGACATGTTCATGCATGTATGTAGTATGCTTAGGTAATATTCATGACCTCAATTTTTCTTATTGTATCCCCCTTTCTCCTTCCTTTTACCCTAGCAATGGCCCACTTACTTTCCTGGATTTTTTATCCTTGTAAATTCTATGTAAGAAAAACAATTATATTTGTCTTTAGGAATCTGGTTTGTTTTGCTTATCATGATAGCATTCAGGTAGATCCATTTTTTTTAATGACCTAATTTTATTATTCTTTGTGGATGCATAAAGTTTCTTTCTGCATACTCGCCACACTTCCCATTCATTGGTAGGTGCTCAGACTGGTTCCACTGCTGTTCTAAACAGTGTGGAGATGGTGTGGGTAGGTAGTATCTGTTATTTGCAGACTTGGTTTGTTTTTGGTTTTTTTGGTTTTTTTTTTTTTTGGTATGTATACTCAGAAATCATGTGGCTAGGTCATATAATAGTTCCATGTTGTTTGTTTTGAAGAACTACTACACTAATAATTTTTAGTGGCTGTACAAATTTATGAATCCTTTTTCCTTTCATCCTTGCTAGTGATTGTCGAGGTGTTCTTATTGTTGTTAATGCTGTTGTTGTTGTTGTGTGATATGGAGCTTTGTGCTAATTTGATGTTCCTTTAGCTTCCTCCTCTCCCAACTTATGGACTGCCTAAGAAAGAGGATGCTTGTATGTGTGACAGAGTTTGACCATCACTAGTCACTCAGCCATCTGAACCACTGAGGACCAAGTATCAGAAAAGTAGTATGGAGAAGGGATTGGGATTTTGTTTGGGTCCCTCGCTGGCACCATCTTAGGATGATCATTTGTATTTTGTTCAGGTCTTCCCAATCTAGGAACATTAAAATTCTTTTATTTTTAAAAATAAAATTATAAATAGATGATAATTATAGTGTGCATCTGGTCAGACTACCAACTCTTTCCTTAGAAATTATCTGTCAAGAGATATGTCAGATATCTCAGCACTGTCCAGAGCTGTCTACTAGCTAGCTGATCAGACTCTTCAATTATGTGACCAGCTCCAAGCCCAGAGCTGCCTTATGGCCATTGAGTGTAGATCATGAAGCTAAGTTCTGAGCTGTTTGATGTTGGAGAACTTACTACATCCCTCTGACTTTTTGTTTACATACACAACCAGTGTTTATGAAGTGTTTACTATACCCTGTGCACTGTTAGGGATGCACTGCTTAAATAAATCAGACCAAGATCTGAAATTGATTTATAAACAGTGAGTCTAGTAGCAGATGGATTTCGCAAATGATAAACAATTGAAATAGGTAAACTATATGGTAAGCGATATGGCAATCAAAATTAGCCAGAGAAAATTAAAATACATCAAAACTGATGGCTGTGAAGATTCGATGTGTTCTTGAGGGTCACATGTCTGTGCAGAGCAGTCATGTAAGAATGTATAAAGGTTAGGAAGGAACCTCTCTTTCCCTGACTGCTTAGCCTGTAGAAGTGAGAAAAAACATTGATCCTATTGGAAAGTGGGAGTGGGATGGGGGCACTAAATTTCAGTCATATTGATAATTTCACATTGTTATCACTGTGGTTCTTAATATTTACACAGCTCGGGTGTTCACTTTATTTCCTGTAAGTTATCACATACCACATGGTTTCTGAGGGGCTTGCTGAAGGAAGTATAAGGCGGTAAGCTCATAGAGACCCATTCCAAGCAGATCTTCTTCACCCTCCCTCAATAAAACACCTTTACCTTAAGCAATGTGAAAAGACTGACAGTCACCACCACATCCCAGATTTATGGCTGTGGCTTTCAGTGTTCATGCATGCAGCAGAGGTGACTGGACTTTGTCATTCACCCAGAGGCAGAATGACAGAGAGCCTAAGATTGCTTACTCTGTAGGCACCCGTATCTACTTGCTATAGTTCCGTGTCTGTCATAGATTTTTTTGTAAAATTCGTGAGGTAGGAATGAACTGTCTCTGAACCTTCCTTCTCTTAGGGGATCCTGAAGCATGGAAAAAAATAAGGCAGATTAAACCAGTGGCCAATTGTATTTACCTGGCAAACTTCCAATTGCATTCTAACCGGCCTGTCTCCGGGGTCTAAGGACCACAGATTCAGGTCACAAGTGTTCCATCTAAAGTACTGCCAGTAGGCCACAAGGAAGACATAAAGGAGAGTGAGTTGCTTACTGCATCTGAGAGACCTTGACTCTGCAAGTACATGTAGGAAGAGAGCCAAAGCTGTCAAGGATTGCCCTAAAGGGTATACTAGATGTGAAATAAACTAAGTAATCATAGCCAAGAAGAGGTGGAGAGAGAGGTTGGATCTATTTATCACCACCACCACCACCACTACCACCACCAATTTCCAAGTGCTAGGGATCAATCCAGGGTCTCACACACACTAAGCATATGCTCTCCCACTGAACTATAACCCCATCCTGTGAAATTTATTTATAATCATTTTGATTCTTTAATTACTTTTATCATACCTTTGTGACATTTGAAAATATGCTCCGCCGGAAATTTTCTGAGAGCCAACACAGGATATGTGTTAAATAGAAAATAAGTTCAGTGTTGTTATCACTCCAAATCAGTAGGAAGTGAAAGCCTGGGTTATTGTTGAGAAGTGTCTATAGGTTAGTCTAAGTTCAAAAAAAAAAAGTTCTAGGATTGATTGGTTATATATACCACTATCTAAAGAACAGAGAGAGCAGGGACTTAAGTTCCAGGTTTGTTCTCCTCAGACTAACCTGCATGTCTGAATAGTTGCTAAAAAGAAAGATACTTTATTATTATTTTGTTTCCTGTGAAAATCAGACCCATCTTGGAGATAGCCCAGCATCTGTTCTCAGGAAGAACCAATATTCCATGACTGTGTTTACAGCTTGACACACTACTACAGTTCACAGTTGTTAGCTTTATGCATAAATATTTATAAATTGAGCTCTGTGCAATTTCATCATGAATTAAGAACTATCAGCATTTAAACTGATATAAATCAACAGGGACCAGATATAAAATATTTTTTGATCTTTGCTTTAAAAATAATGTTTTGCAAAAAGAAAAAAGAAAAATTACCCAGATATCACAGAAAATATTCATGTTTAAAATGCCTTTGATTTAAAGATTTTTCAATGTAGTGCCCCTTTTTATGTTTTCAAAGTCCAGTATGATACTTTATTAGTATTCTTTACAGTCATCTTTAAAATATGGGGCATATATTTTTACCTTCATATCTAAATGCAAAGTAGGAAGGTCATGGGGAGAAATATAACTTATTTTTCATTTTGATTTAAGGTTTTTCTTTTTTACAAATTCAATTACTAATTTTACTAAAATTACAATTGAAAAGTAATGGACTTAGTTCAGAATAGCAGGAAGTTAATTACTAGGAGTCAGGTCTTAAAGGGCAGGGTATTCTAGAAATCGCAGCTTCTTTTGTACTGGTCTCCGTTTCTCCTTGAAGCTGAATATGACCTTTCTAGATTTGCTCAGTACCACCACTGTGTCTGTTTGCTGTTTCTTTCAGAACAATAGAGTTGAGTGGTGCAGAGTCCCTACACTCCATATGGGTAAGCTTTTCAACCTTTAGAATCGTAGTGAAGAGTGCCAACGAGTCCACCATGCTGGACATTCAGGATAAGAAGCAACAGCATTCAAGTTGGCATTGGTTCTTACAAGCAGAGGATGTTTGTACAAATAAAGTGGTGTTGAGACACTTCCTCAGTGACAGTGAAATGGTTTAATCTCCACTGAAGGATTTCTTTCTTTCTTTCTTTTTTTTTTTTTTTTGGTTTTTCGAGACAGAGTTTTTCTGTGTAGCCCTGGCTGTCCTGGAACTCACTCTGTAGACCAGGCTGACCTCGAACTCAGAAATCCACCTGCCTCTGCCTCCCAAGTGCTGGGATTAAAGGCATGAGAGAAACAATAACAAAAAGCCCTTGGACCTTGGACTTACTAATTTTCCCAACCAGTAGTTTGTTTCCTGTTGAGAATATGAACCTTCTTAATATTTTGTTTTGTGTTCATAAACTAGGTACTTCAAAGGAACAAAATTCTTTAATTCTCAATACATTTTTTAACAAGTTACCATAAAAACCTAATTTGTCATCATTTATTGAAGGGAAGGATTTTATAATACTTAAGAAATCACCCAAACCAGACACACTGAAACTAATAGAAAGGAAACTAGGGAAGAACCTTGAACATATGGGCAAAGGGGAGAATTTCCTGAATAGAACTCCAATAGCTTATGCTCTAAGATCAAGAATTGACAAATGGGACCTCATTAAATTACAAAGTTTTTGCAAGGCAAAAGACACTGTCAAAAAGACAAAGCGGCAACCAACTAACTGGGAAATGATCTTTACCAACCCTATATCCGACAGAGGGCTAATATCCAATATATACAAAGAACTCAAGAAGTTAAACTCCAGAGAGGCAAGTAACCCTATTAAAAATGGGGTACAGAGCTAAACAAAGAGTTCTCACCTGAAGAATATCTAATGGCTGAGAAGCACCTAAAGAGATGTTCATCATCCTTAGTCATTAGGGAAATGCAAATCAAAACAACCCTGAGATTCCATCTCACACCAGTCAGAATGGCTAAGATCAAAAACACAAGAGACAGCAGTTGTTGGCAAGGATGCGGAGAAAGAGGAACACTCCTCCACTGCTGGTGGAATTGCAAGCTGGTACAATCACTCTGGAAAGCAGTCTGGCAGTTCCTCAGAAAACTGGGCATGACACTCCCAGAGGATCCGGCTATACCACTCCTGGGCATATACCCAGAGGCTTCCCCTACATGCAATAAGGACACATGCTCCACTATGTTCATAGCAGCCTTATTTATAATAGCTAGAAGCTGGAAAGAACCCAGATGTCCCTCAACGGAGGAATGGATTCAGAAGATGTGGTATATTTACACAATGGAATACTACTCTGCAATTAAAAACAATGAATTCACAAAATTCCTAGGCAAATGGTCAGAACTTGAAAATATCATCCTTAGTGAGGTAACCCAATCACAAAAGAACACACATGGTATGCAGTCACTGATAAGGGGATATTAACCCAGAATCTCGGAATACCCTAGACACAATTTGCGTATCAATAGATTTCTAAGAAGATGGAAGGTGAGACCCCTGGTCCTGGAAAGATTAGATGTAGGGGAACGCCAGGACAGAGAAGCGAGAGGGGGTTGATTGGGGAAAAGAGGGAGGGAAGGGGGCTTATGGGACTTTCGGGGAGGGAGGAAACGGGAAAGGGGAAATGATTTTGAATGTAAATAAAAAAAAACTTAGAAAAAAAAAGAAATCACCCACCTATAATGCTTTTTAAATTTTTTATGCAAAATATATAAAAACAAAAATGTTTTGTTTAACTTTATTTTCCCTCCTGACCACTAATAGATAATTTAAAATGACATGGTCTTTTAACGTTTTAATTTTTCTACCTGGGGGTGGTCACTCATCTTAGCTCTGTGTCTTCTTCCAACTTCAGATCTCTGTTCTAAATAGCATGCTTGCAGGCATGAAATTTTTGCAACCTACTTTTAATAAGGGTTCATCCTCTCTAGCCCATCACCCAACGAGGTAGTGAAAGAGAAAAGTTATTAGGATATGGGGAAGTGAACCTGTTCGGCAATAGTTCTTTCAGAGTGAGCCCAATCTTCTTTGGCAGCAATTCAATCCCATCGCAGACATCAGATATGACTCAGAAGCTACAGACCAGTCTTCTGGGCAGGCAGACACCAGGTTCGAACCAGCAGCTGTAGTTGAATCTTGAAGAAATGTCAGGCATGAGGTGAGGCTGCTGAAGCAGCAAGCTGTTGCAGGAACTTCATGAGCAATTCTTTGGCGAGTTTCTCTCAACGGCTATGTTACCACAAGTTGATCTCAACAATGCCATGCAAGGGTAACCAACTCATGCCTGACTTTAGTGAAGAACAGTGAGGCGGAGCAAACCAAACCAAACCAAAGCTCAGTGCTTGTCTCCCACTGTCTGTGGGGTCACGCTTACCCTCCTTCATCAAGGGTCCTTTCATGTGTCTGCTATATCAAAACATCCTTTCACCTGTGTCTACTTCAGGAAAACATTCTTTCACGTGTTTTCTTTAGTAAAACATCCTTTCACCTGTGTGCCCCAGGAAAACATCATTTGACATAAATAACTTTCCAAAGAAACTAGAAGTTTCAGCTTCCCATCCCTGTTTGGATATAGCCAATTTACATATAATGTGAGCTTGTTCAGGGTACCGACACATGGGGTACAGGAGAGCATTTACCAAGGAAGGGAATACTGAAATATTGTTAACATTACTTTATTAATATTACTATTTCATAAATAATACTGAAAATATATTATATTTATATCTAGAAATGTATAAGGGGGTGCTTTTACAAACTCTTTTTCAAATTGTAGATATGCTTGGTATTCACTTTAAAAGATCTATTCAGATGAAAAGTTTGGGCTCTGAATTAGTTATTTGGTCAAGTCTTCACTTTGAGATTTCCCACTGGTGATTGTTTCCTTGCGCAGTGATGCTCTGTGGTTCCTGGACCTGCAGCCTCAGAATCTCCGAGGACCTTGTTAGGAATCCAGAACTCAGGCCTACTTCGTCTCTGTGCATCCTGAGGCTCTGGGAGGAGGGAGGGAGCAGCAGCCCGGGCTGTGACCAGCCTTCCTGTAGATTGGGCCTTGTAAGCGGGTGACTTGTACACACACACAGACCCTGCACATGTACAAGCCTTTGTGCAATTGGTGTCCACCCTTCTGACGGCAAAGTAATAACATCTACAAATGTATTGAGCCACATCTATAGCTGCTCTGGAATGCATATGTGATAGAGGCCATTTTGGATTTTGTATAGATTGCATAACAATGGGATTATGTTTTTTGTTTTGTTTTATTTTTTAATTTGTTCTGGGCCTGGCAAATGAGAGCCAGTCCTTCATATAAGTGGTATCCGTGCATGCTCAGTTTGAAAACTCATGTCTACCAGAAACATATAGATTCTTCCCAGATATCTAGTTGCTCATTTGATCATAAAGTAAAGCCCACTCATATTATTCACATGAAAGTGGTCCTAAGAGAAGGTATCAGTAAGTTGTATTAATATTTCTCTTAACCATAATTACCTGGTTTTTAGATAAGTCTTTGGCCCCTTTCTAGCTTTCCATCGATATCATCCAAATTCTTGCTATGATCAACTTTATACTTAAACTGTGAAATAGATTAAATCTACTCTCCTTTAAATTGCTTTAGTCACAGTATTTTGTCATAAAAACTGAGAAAGAAACTAAATTAGCAGGTATTGTTATCCTTTGTGTCCCTATGCCAGGGAACTTGTAAAGTCACCTTGAGTGCTATGCCACTGTGAAACAGTGACATTTTTAACCATACATCAAACATAAACAGCTAAAAATTTTGTCCTTTTTGATGTTAGATAAACAAGAGAAAAATGGAGAAAAGACATAATGGATAAATAACACTTTATTTTTATTTTTGTTGCAGTGCCAAAAGCAACTGAGAGGATAAATGATTTTTTTTTTTATTCTCTAAGTTTTTTTTTATTTACATTCCAAATCATTTCCCCTTTCCCGTTTCCTCCCTCCCCAAAAGTCCCATTAAGCCCCCTTCCCTCCCTAACAATTTCGGGTTATAATCATCCTAGTGGAAATCATTGTGCCAGGAACTTGAAGCAGCTGTTCATATCACATTTACAGTCAAGAGCAGAGAGAAATGGAGGCATGTGTACTTAGTTTCCTGCTCAGTTTTATTCCTCCACCTATATACAGTTCCCTCCTTAGGGTATGGTTCTCCCTGTAGTGGGTAATGCCTTCCCACATCATTTACTTTAATTAAAACGACAATCCCACAGACATGTTCACAGTGAGAACCCAATGTTAACAATCCATTACCGAGGCTTTCTTCAAAGGTAATTCTTTGTTCCAAGTTGACAACTGAAGGTAATCATCACAAGCAGCTTAAAACATAACATCTACAATCCCCATTTCTGTAACTAGTTGTAAGTCCTCATAGGTAAACTTGGTTTCCATATTCTGTCTACTCTTGATAGTGAAAGTCATCTCAATCCTTGATAGCCTGGAGTTATGACTACTATTTTCACTGACCATCAGTTTTATTATAGACATCCTACTGAATTTTTCTATTGTGCATGTCTCCTTCCTTATCCCTATTAGTTTGCAATGATGTGGATCTCTTTTATTACTGATGGGTTAGTAGAAGGAATGAGTATCCCAGAATGACCACAGCATAGTCTCAGCTTCTAATCTGTCGTATCATAGTATTACTCTCTGGAAGAAGCAATATTCTTCCAGTGGGTTATGGGGGTTTGGGTGAGGAAGAACTCTTTCCTTATCCTGTGAACTGTCTATGAACTCATACTATAGGGAGATGGCGCCATGTACTGTGCCCTGGCTTGGGGCATATTCTACACTTCCATGGGGCAGCAGCCTAACCATTTTGTGGTGTTGTTACCCAGCTGGTACTAAACTAGCACTTCCAGCTAAGAGAGTCATTTATATACTACTAATTGCTGTATATCTTTTCCTGTAGCTGGCAGTGATACTATGCAGGATTCCATATGCTATGCAAGGCCGTTGGAAAAATGTAAGAATTATGGTTCTGCTGAAGTACTGAGGGAAGACATTGGAAATCCATAGGCTTTTGCTTCTATCCTACTTAAGGCAAACCCTTACCCTTTCCAAAGTCTGTCTGATGTTCCTAGCTTATCACATTGTGGTCCATTAACTTCCCCCAGGGACTTTGTGTGTGTGTGTGTGTGTGTGTGTGTGTGTGTGTGTGTGTGTACATATATAGGATTGTTGAGTCCTTGAGTCTTGATACGCTGCTCACTAACCTGGCCTGGTACTTGATATGCAGCCAAGACTGTCCTGGAACTTGGAATCCTCCTGTCTCTGCCATCTGAATACTAGAATGAGATTCATGCCACCATATTTAGCTTTTTAAAAAGAAATATTCTTTAAAAGCACTTTTTGTTTATCATCTCTGCTTACATGCCAAGATTCTCTTTAGACTTACAATCCCCATTACTCTCTCAGAAGAACTTTTGATATAGACTGTTTAGTGATAAACATTTCCAATTTTTGTGTCTTGATTCTCCATATACTGCTTTCTGGTTCCTGCTGTTTCTATAGAGAGCTTTATTATCAGCTGAATGGTGCTTATGATTCTTCTATGATTGTTTTAAAGATGCCTTTCTTTGATGCTCTGTACATTGCTACATTGCATTGGTATTACTTTTGTTTTTTTTATTGTTTCCTATATGCGTAATGTTATATCCTTTATCAGTTTTAATTCTCAACAGTTATCCCTTCAAATATCTATCACTTTGTCTATATTTCTGCATCTCCTTGTAAGATGCTAATTACTTGTGTAAGAGTTCCCCTTTCTCCATAACATTGTTTTCATTTTACCTCTTTTCCTCTCTCTGAGCTTCATTCTTAATGGTTTGTTGGTGTTCTAATTCTGTTATTCTCTCCACAACTGCTTCTACAACATGACTAGGCACATCCCTTGAGTTTTTAATATTAGCAAGAATATTTTCTCAATTCTCAAAGTTTAATTTGGGGTTCTAAAATGACTTAGCCTTTTTTGGTCATATTTGTTTCATGTTTACTTTTTGCTTAATTCTTTGTATCCCTTATTTCCCTCATATGTATGTAAAATGAACCTAAGATGAACTTCTTTGAGAGGCTTCTGATATGCTACACACATCGGTCCTTTTAAGCATTTTAAAATTACTTATACTCTACAATCAATAATTTCAGTGTCTTATCCCAAGTCAAGCTCTTGCTTTGTCTGCTACTAACATTCCCTTCACATCCCCTTGATTGGGGATCATTTTATATTTGGCAAGTCAAGGTGAGTCAACAGAGACCAATACTTTCCTCCAAAGAGAATTTACATTTGCTCCTTCTGAAAGCAGGAGACTTCTATTAACCTGGGATCACCTAGCTCTCAAGAAATACTGTTTGTCAGGACTTCAGGGTTAACCTCCTGTAACTTGCTAGGTCTGGCACCTCCGTTGTCCAAATGATGCTAGAGTTCGCTCCCAGTGTGACGCTGGGTACTGCTCGGCCTGTCACTTTTCACTTACGGTTTAAGCACATATTTGAAGTTTTGTTTTGATGTTTTCTTGTTTATTGTGGTCTTATATGGAGTCTCCTGACTTCCTTTGAGTGCGCCAATGCAGTCACACTCAGATGTTTAAAGAAGGCCATTTGTAGCAGCTACCCAGCCTTAGGAATGGGTAGCTGACTTTACATATGGAATGCACACAAACTGGTAATACAATAACTTCAGAAAAGTCTTACAATATTTTTACCCCATCTATCTTAATTTTATAATAGTCATGCATTCTCATTTTTTTTCTGGGATTTTCCATTTAATCCATTAGTCGATCTCCTTAAATAAAAGCCCTTTACTTACTGACCCTAAATATTTCTTTACATGTATGAAAATAGAACCTAAAATCTTGTTTCTCAAGAAGTTCTGATATCCAGTATAGATTTATTCTCTTAATCATTTTTAAGTAGAAGACCTAAATGACATTTTTATTTAAAGCATTTATTATGGATTACTCCATTTTAGAAAAGGACACATGCTCCACTATGTTCATAGCAGCCTTATTTATAATAGCCAGAAGCTGGAAAGAACCCAGATGTCCCTCAACGGAGGAATGGATTCAGAAGATGTGGTATATCTACACAATGGAATACTACTCTGCAATTAAAAACAATGAATTCACGAAATTCCTAGGCAAATGGTCAGAACTTGAAAATATCATCCTTAGTGAGGTAACCCAATCACAAAAGAACACACATGGTATGCAGTCACTGATAAGGGGATATTGACCCAGAATCTCGGAATACCCTAGACACAATCCGCATATCAATAGATTTCTAAAAAGATGGAAGGAGAGACCCCTGGTCCTGGAAAGACTGGATGTAGGGGAACGCCAGGACAGAGTAACGAGAGGGGGTTGAATGGAGAAAAGAGGGAGGGAAGGGGGCTTATGGGACTTTCGGGGAGGGAGGAAACGGGAAAGGGGAAGTGATTTGGAATGTAAATTAAAAAAATAAAATAATAAAAAAAAAAGAAAAAAGAAACAAAGATAAAAAAAAAAAAAAGAAATGACAACAATTTTCTTAAAGGGCCAGACAGTTGGGATGTGTGCATATACTACAGCTACTGGCCTCTGCTGTCTTAGTATAAAAGCAGTGAGACAGGATGTAAACAGATGGACGTGGCTGGCTTCCAATTAAACTTTTATTACAGACCCAAGTGGTGGGTCCATGTACTGTACTTCGATAACCTCTGTCTCTTCTAAACTCTGGGGCAAGTCATTCTGTGTACTGAATCTCTACTCATCCTCACTTTAGGGGTTTCTGCTTCTCACATAGCTCACTTAGCTTACAACAGCTCCTAACAGTTGTGACTGTAATTTTCACATGTTCACTTAACATCTGTCTAACTGCCCAGCTTCCAAAAGGAAAGAAAACTCATGAGTGTAGGAACAGTGCCTATTCTCACCTCAAATCAGCCCTTAGCACAGTACCTGAGATAGCCGAGGCAGCTTCAGGAGGCTGGCACTGTAATTTGAATACACATCTGCCCGAACTTAGGTCCTCTACAATTGAGTAGCTTCCCCAAAGTCTTACTAAGAAGTGGCCTGCTTCAGGTTCAATCTGAGGTGGATCTCTGCAGATGCACAGTCCCTGTGTGTGCCCTTGGTTTCTTGGTCCTCTGCAAAGATGAAGAACAAGGCTCTCCAGCTATTCACGGAGCTTGGGTCCTGCAAGCAAGAGGTGGGGGGTGGCGAGGTGGAGTTACAGAAGCTTGGCATTAGTATCAAATGAGGCAAATGAGCTGACTCAAGTTAACCAGGAAAGGATCAGTTACCAAATTGCAACAACCCCACTGTTAAGGTACAGCAGTATGATCCAGGGTCAAAACAGTTTCATGCCAGCGGGATCCCAGTGTTCATGGTGTGGTGCAGAGAAAGTAAGGAGGAAGGTTCCATTCTCAGTGGAGATCTAGGGCGGAGCAAAGTGCCCCAGCTTATCCAGGAGGTCTGGCAACCATTAAAGAGAAATGACTTCCTAAATTCTAACTGACAGGGGGGCTGAGTGCATTGTGCCATCCAGGATGTGGAGCCCCCACGTGCAAGGAAATGGATATGCTTTCAAAACTCGAGGGGTCTCTCTGCTTTGTCCCAAGCCTGGGAATGTAATGTGGAACTTTTTTCTTTTCCTTTCAATCTTTCAAACAACAATTTGAAAGAAAGTTAACTTACTTTTCCTAGGATTGTGGGAAGTCGTGTTTTGCTTATTAGTCAGTGGAAAATCGATACGACTGAAATATGTTTAAATGTAAGCTGGCTAATAGAACAGGCTCATGGCAGGAAAATAGACCATTTGAAGCAAATCAACCATTAATTTCATATGTATTACTTAAGAAAAGAGAAAACATGGAAGTAAAGTGAAATTGACATGACGGCCCATCTCAAACATCCAGTGAATGTAACATAAAAGAATTGTCTGCTGTGATTCTGTGAGCTCTGCCAAACCATCAGAGCCAACTCTCAGGGCTTCACAATAACCGTGAGCTTAACCAAGTTCTACAGAATTATGGTATTAATTCTCTGGAAGGCACCAACCACAAATAAATACATATTATTTTGTCAGAGTAATAATCTATGGGCTGAATAAAATGTGTCTAGGTGTAATGGCAACCAGCAGATAACTGATGTAGCCATTACTGACTGTACTTAAAGAGAAAGAGGCAACCTGTATGTTACATACATCTACCACAGTTGTTTGTACCCCAGAATGGATGTTTATTTTGACATGCCCCCTAATCTTTTAACCTTTATTATTTATATACAATTCATTTTCTGAAAAGAAAACTTATCACGGACTCAGATATACAAAACATGATTAACAAAACTACAAGTTGAAAACAAAATCCCTGAAAGCCTGGAGGAAATCACTCTTTCAGCCGCAGAATTTATTATAATTATTGCAATTGATCACCCAGTTGGGCCCCCCGAATCCCTGGCAGCCAGGGCAAAGAAGGGCAACAGAATAAATTATACCATTCTTGTTACTGGAAAGGAGGAAATGGACTGGTTTGTGGAGATAGAGATTTTTCCTGGCACTGGAGAGTCAGGAGGTTCTTATGCTTCATTTTCTATAGGAGTATTGAACCACATAATGGATAATATCCTCCCCAGCCCTTTCCAGCCAGTGCAGATGTGGTTTTCATAGGGCTGTCTTTTGCAACAGCGTCATACAAGCTGAACTCAGGTCATTAAGGAGCAGCCCAGAGAAAGCCCAGTGAGAATGTATGTGGGGTCATTTCCATGTTGTGAAAAGTGCATGGTTTTATTTTCAATACATATTTTACAGGTCTAGAGAGAAATTCTAATTTGTGTGTCTATACTGCTGAGACCTGGCACTATTTGTATATGGAGGCAAATTCCCTACAGAGTGTACCCAACCCACTCTTTTAAATGAAACTAGCACTCACATTTTTCTGTCACCTTTGCTCTCTTGATTCATGAATAACGTACTGGGGTAAGTTGCTTAGCAATAGACAGAGGCTTTCATAGACTTGACCATTCATTGGCAGGGAAACACTATCCCTGTTAACTAATAGGTCTCAGTAGAAGGCTCTGTATTTTAATTTTCTTATTAGTTTCCAGTTTTGATGTCCTTATTAACAGTGATGTTCTGCTGTTGGTTTATGTCATCAGTACTTGGTTTATGTCAAAAGAACTTGCATTTATAATAATCAAAGGAAAACTGTCTAGAGGTTGGTGAGTGTCTCAACTGCTCAAAGAGTTAGTGGAGGAAGTCTTTGGTAGAATTTGGGAAAAATCTTAGGATATTCTGTTCACTCTGAGGCCACATTAGTCAGGGATGACTGCCCACCAAAACCACTGTTCAATTAGCATGTTCACATGATTGTTTCAACCTGCGGGTTCCACCTTAGCACATCCGAAAGAGGTTGGCTGTCTGAACACTGGAGTTTTTTCTACCTGTGCCCTTCTTGTAAATTACACTATGGTTAGTATCTGTAAAGTACCTGGAAGACATGAAAATGCACCCAGTAACCTCAACTCAGATTAATCCATCTCCTCCACCCCAAAGCATAGGCCCACAGCATCACCAAGCATAGTTCCTCCCCCTTTGTCAGGAAACACAAGAGCTTCTGGGTAGCAATTTGGCGTTCCTGCTCTCATTTCTTAGTTGCCAGTGTTCTACTCTCAGTGCCCATGTGGCTCTCTGGTCTCTATAAGACTCTGGTTCTTAGCAGTACCAGGTTTCATTGAGGCCACTGAATATCTGCCAAGGACTTGCTTTGCCTTCTTAGCCTTTGTTAGCTTGGCCTATGTTTTAGGACATAATAAGTGGGAGAGCTTGTCAGGATCTAGGTTTGCATAAGTATGCTCATTTTTATTCAACTTCATGTTACCACTGTTTCTTGGATACTGCCTTAGATATTTTCCTTAATGCTGAGACTAAAGCAAAACTCTAACTAAAGCAGCTTAAGTAAGGAAGGGTTCTTCATTTTTGTTTGTTTGTTTGTTTGTTTGGCTTTCAGTTCAAAGGAAAGTCCATCATGGTGGTGAAGACATGGCTGCATGAGAAATTGTTGGTCACGCTGTATCCTGGAGTCAGGAAGCAGAAAACAGCCAAAGTGGTGCTTAGTCCTCCATTTCTTTTGATGCAGTCAGGGATCACAGTCCATGGAAGGATGCCAAGTATCTTTAGGATAAGCCTTGTTACCTTAATTAATCAAATCTAGAAACTCAATGACATGCTCAGAGATGTTTCTCAGTGTGATTCTAGGTCCTGCCAAGTTGACAATAGCAACCAGCACAGAGGAGCAGCCCAGAGAAAGCCCAGTGAGAATGTATGTGGGGTCATTTGCACATTACACTGTTGCATCTGGTAGTTGAGAACTTGGAATCAAAAAGACCTTTATTCAGCGGTGCTTGCTAGAACTCCACTTGAACTGAGCCCATTGGGTGTGATGTGGTGCTAGGATAGAGGCTGCTCAGCTCCCTTCATTTAGCAGCACAGTACTCTAAGCAGGACATAGACATTTGTCAACAGTAAGATGATTTATCAGTATGGCAATAGGTGGCCTTCTATTTGAAGAGGCTTTAATGTCTATTTCCAAGAGCTAAAGAACACTATCTCAACCCTCTGCCTCTCTGCCTACTCCCATTATTAGAAAGACTGGAGATTTCCTTTTAATTGTCCATATTTTGCTGAGTTAGCAACAGCAGTGCAATTTACCAAGTCTTAACCTCTAACACTGCAAGGGGGAGCCTGTGAAATATTGCCCAAGCCTAGCTTTGGTTTAGCCATGAATTATGCATTGTGTATTTAGACTATTCTGCTGTTATAGTCTGTTTATCTGTTGACTTCCACTAAGATTTAAGGTTTTGTGGTACTTAATAACTTGCTTTATTTTGTTTGACATGTATTTTATGTCCTCCATGTGCGTAGATACATAAGATACACAGTCGTGGGCGAGGGGCGAAAGAGAAAGCCCAGCCCTGACGGCATTAACTTTGAGAACCCAGGGGTGAAAACTTTCACATACTCTTCATTCTTGCAGAGCTCCGAGTTTTCCCTCCCTACAACATGAAATAGTTAGATAAAGGGAAAGAAAATGAATTGTAGTTCCTTCTGTTTCTGAACGTTGCCTAAGGTGGTCCTTAAACTTAAGGCATCAAAAGACTTTGGGTTAATTCAGCATCAGCCACAAATACAAATCTGTTTCAGACCATATTGTAATTTTTATTCTGTTTATTTCATTGGCCCCATAGTCAAAGCTTTTAACCTGGTGGGTTAATGGAGCTTTTACGTGTCTTCCAAATAAGGGCAGTATTGAGCCAGGGAGATGACAGTGGATTTGAGTTTGATCTTAAAATGTTTTAAGCATTTTTTAAACCTTCACAGGTTTGTGTTTGGAACTGTTAAAAAAAAACGTAAACTTTTCAGATGTAATATGACTTATTACATGTCTGTTGTCATACCTGTAGGGGATATAGATATATACACATCCTTTATGTACATTTATTTGCTTGTATATTTATTTTTAGAGACTGAGTCTTACCCTGTAGCCTAGGCTAGCCTCAATCTCAGGATCTGGATAAGATCCTCAGCTTCTGGATAAGAAATGTGAGTTACCACAACTGACTTTTTTAATGTCTATTTATATGTAGTAATTATGTGTGGATAGCTTTTAATCTTATTTTTCTTCCTGACTTACATTCTGGATTTTATAAATAATCTTTATCAAAGTGGAAATATGCCCCTGTAAAGACTGGTTACACATCTCTAACTTTACCATTATTCTCTTTCCACCACCAGTGCCTCTGAGATCTGGAAAAAAACAAACAACAAAACAAACAGACAAGCCCTCCTTTCCTAGCTTTGTTCACATGGCCCAGGCAAACACTTCACAGGTGTGTGATAGCCGTTAAGGACTCTTCTGCTCATCCCTCATAAAACCCTCACTGACGAAGACCTTCTGAAACTAAGCTGCTCCTCCCATCCTCCTGCTCCAGGTTACCCAGTCAGTAGTATGGAATCCAGTGTTTGAAGGCAACCCAGTCTGAACTCCTTGCTGGACTTCCTTGCTTTTAAATAGACAGCAGCAGGGAGACAAATGTTCACTGAGGAACTCGTATGCATTTCCCCAGCAAGCATGGCTCTGCTCAGCACCAGACTCTGGTGTCTGCTGACAGATGGACCATCTCAGCTTCTAGCTCCAGCAAGCTCATGGTCCAGCTGGCATGTGGCTTGGTGAGTAGGTTGGATTTCCTCAGAAGCAGGCCTCTAACGATCTGATCTGAGTACAAGTTGCTTATCCAGAAGGACAGAAAGCAGAGGTACTCACCCGCTGTCTTCCTTCCACCATGAGCTGAGGACCATTCTTAGCAGCAGTAATGTCCAATGTGCGTAGCTTATATATATATGGTTTGTCAAGAGGATATTGTTATATGGAGTCACAGGTGTGACTGTGCTGACGAGTGATCTTGCACTAGTGAATGCAAAGAAAGGTGTTGGTTGGCCAAGGCAGCTAGGATGGGGATCTAGTCTGCAACTGGTGATTTGAGTGTTAGAGGGACTGCAAACCATGGAGAGACCACAAGGAAGCCAATCCTAGAAACATGGCTGTTGCCTGAGACCTGGGGCTGGGGGAGAGGGGAAGCAGTAGTAGCTGGAGCATCTCAGACAGAGAGAAGCATAAAAACTTGCTTTGGGCTGGAGGTTGAGAGCAGTGAGCAGGGTCAGATACGCAGAAGTCAGATCCTCTAAGTGCTGAAATCCACAAAAGACTCCAGAAATTATCCCGTGAGCAATATAGAATCATGGATGAATTTTAGGTGTGGACATGGTGATTAGGTTTGCATTTGGGGAAAAGCTTTGTGGCTTCATTTGAGGAAATGGAGGGAGGACCACACCTGGGGACAGGAAGCCCAACTGAGAATATACTATAGCCAGCCAACCAGAGCAGCTAGGTTCATACATGGCTTTCCAATGACCAAAGGATGTCTCCAGGCCCGCACATTCCACTGCTGTCTACACTGGCTGCCAAGTCACATCCTGTTGATGCCAGCATGCATCCTGGCCTCGTCCAGAGATGTGTATGATGACTTTTGTATTTCTGCAAACCCTTTCTATCCTCCATGTTTCTTACATAGGGAGGCTTTCGTTCTTTCCTGGGAAAAGGTAGCTAAATTTCTTTTAAAATTTTATCTAGTTCATTACCACCAGATAAAACAATGTTTCTTTTTCTTCCAGTGCTCCTAGTAAATTCTTCCCAGGTGTAATGTTTGGGGTAATAATGGGGTTTCAGACATAATCCCACACTGTGCCTCTAGCCCTCTTCTCTCTCAACAAAGAATTTTCTTTCAATCATTTTCAGTGTGTTTTCCTCAGCTTAGACTTTGTGCTGGCTTCGCTGAGTCTGAAGTGTTTTTGTGCATCAGGGCTGTCTTTTTGCCCTGTCTGTTGAGGGGTATGCTTCTAGTGCAGCGGCTCTCAACCTGTGGGTCATGACCCCTTTGGGTGTCAAACAACCCTTTCACAGGGGTCACATATCAGATATCGTGCATATCGGATATTTACAATTGACAACAGTAGAAAAACTGCAGTTGTGAAGTAGCCATGAAAATAATTTTATGGTTGGGGGGGTCATCCCGACATAAGGAATGCAACGTTAGGATGGTTGAGAACCACTGCCCTAGTGAAGCACTGTCAAGTATAAAAGGCCTAATAACTTGCTGATGGTGCTGATCCTTTACTGTTAGCATCTCTTGTTTCTTAGAAGATGCTCTGCTTCCCTGAGGACTTAGGAAAAACATGGTGTCTATGGTCTCAAGAAGCCGTATGCTAACTCTTGATTAAGCTATTGCAGGCAAGTTTTTTGCTTTCAAGACTTCATTTGTTCAGACAAGATCTTCTATAGCCTAAGCTGGCCCTTGAACCCGAGCTCTTTGTACACAGGCATGTGCTACCATGCTGGCTTCAAGGTATTTTTTATAGTGTTTTGATTCTTTGAGAATTTCCTACATGCATAGGATGAATTTCAATCATGTTCACCCCCCCTCCCCCTCTATCCCCTTCTGGATCCACCCACACAAGTAGAATACAATTGAAGACATCTGGTAACAACCACAAGTAGTAAGCCTTGGGCTAGTGGCATGTTCAAGCAGTGTAGCATTCTAGATGAGAACAAACTGTTATAAGATACTGCCTCAGGGATGAGTTCAACCAGTATGCTGAGTGACAAAGGCTTTAAGGAGAAAGAGAAGTGTGTGGGATCCTGCTTAGTACAAATAGACAAAAAGTAACCCATGGAAGAACTGGACAGTGGTTTCCCACGTTGAGGAGTGACTAAAAGGGGCACAAGAAGTCTCTAGGGTATAATTGTATTTTATGTCTTCAAATGCACTGGATCCACATATATGATCATTCTGTAAAAATTCATGGAGCTATATGTACTTATGATGTGAGAAAATTCCTACATGTAGACTATTCCTCAATAATTGTTTACTTAAAACTAATTTGAAAACAGAAACTATAGGCCATCTGAACTGAACACAGCTGAACCTCAGGGCTAAGTGGCTGGTCTATGTCAGAAGTGTCTCAGGGTAGAGAGGCAAGCTTCCAAAAGGTGAAGGGGCAGTTTCTAGAACATGCATATTCTTCCCTTTTAAGAACCAAAAGATCTTAGGCCTTGGAAAGCCCCTGCCTTTCAGAGACTGCCATGAGACTTCTTTGAGATTAAGTTCTGATCTGTTTTGCAAGACTTGACTTTGAAACTTTTGATGCTATGGAAGTAGTATACTGGGATAGGAAGTAGTAATTCCAGTGAATGTTGATGGCTCAGTAGGGATTCAGTTTGAACCTTGGTCATTTATCAAAAAGGATTGTTTTATCTTCCTTGTTGAGGTTCAGCATCTAAAATAAAACATAATTAAATGTTAAGAACTAGAAGATAAGGCACAAATGAGTGAAAAGTTAATTGTAAAATATTCTGCTGCATAAGAAATAACTGGGAAGCCAAATCAAGTCCAGTGTGACTGAGGGCAATGAAAATAATAATCATTTTTAAAGCATCCAGAGAGTGGGGCTGCCTAACTTTTCCCACAACATTCATGGTGTAGGTCTTAATAGCCATATGCTATTTTTATCCTCACTTTACAGATGAGGAAATTAATGCTGAAAGACATTTCTAAATGTCTAAAGTCATATGAGAACTGGTATTAAAGCAGGTAGCCTGCCCCAGCTTATGTCATATGCATACATATTCCAGTGTAGGAATATATAACGTATTTTCTGTGATGTACTAGGAGTACTAGGAGTGCCAGGAGTGACCTTCCTATAAGGGTTGAGCATTAACTGAGCAAATGTTTCTTTCTAGACACAGTTCAATAGTATTTTGTATTCTTCTTCTTCTTGAGGAAAATGTTGCCATTTGGTTTGGATGGAGCTTATTCAAATCACCCTCTCTTCTAGCCATAGCCAAAACCCATAGCCAATACTAATGGCAGTGCCAGTGGTCATGGTTTGAATGTGAAATGTCCATTTCATCACAGGCTCATGTATTTGACTACTTGATCCTCCATAGTGATGCTGTTTGGGAAATAGTAGAAGCCTTTAGACATGGGGCCTAGCTAATAGGCATAAGGCCTTTGGGGTGAGCCTGGAAGGTTATAGGCTGCCTTCTGTCCCCCAGTTCCTGATCCTCCAAGGGCTAACAAGCTGTGCTACAAGCTCCTGATACATGGTCAGAACCCCAGTTGTCATGCCTTCCCTGCTGTGACAGACTGTATCTCTTTAAATAATGAGGCAAATAAACCTTTACTCCGTTATGTTGTTTTTGAGAAAAGTAACAAAGAGGTATTATTTAGGCCATATGATTTTTACCTTTCCAAGTCTCCCATTTAATCTTAATTGTATTTACCCACCACAAGTTTATTGACAGGGCTAAAAAAATATTTATGTGATTTGTGTAGCACAGAGTCCAGTTCATCAGAAAATTACAAATATGATTATATGTCCTCAGAGGCTGCAGCAAGGGAACATCTTGCACATTTCTCTACACACAGACACTTGGAATTAGTTGAGTCCTTATTTTAAAATAAGGGCCAAACTCTTTGTGCCTTTAGAATATATTCAGTAGTTATGGACATTGGCGCTTCATGGGCAATTGAATCATTTTCATGGCTCAATGTGCAGAGGACTCTGAAATCATGCCCAAAATATATGGATAATCTGTACTTCAGTTACTACTCTGTGCCATTGCAACACACACACTCCATAACAGGGTGAAACTTAGCTTAGTCTTTTATTAGATTTGCAAAGGAAAAGATAACGGTTCCACTCTAAGTTGGCACTTCGAAGGCTTTGTGTGACACACGATGGTGAGTTTAGCTCAAGTGATGAATGAACTTAAAAATTTTTCCACATCTAAAACAGATGTACAGGCAGGATCTACAGCAGTAGTCAATTCATGAATGAAGAAAATAAATGAAAAGATAAACGCACACTTCAAGATCTAAGTCTTTACTCAATATTTTAACCACATGGCTGATTTCAAAGTCTTAGTATCACTGAGATGGAAGAGAAGTAGCTGGCACCTTGAAAGAAATTCCTTGTAACCTTCATATGTTAAAGAGGCCATCAGAAACCATCAGTATGAGCTCAGTGAAGCAAGGGAAAACATTGCTGCTGAGGTAGAGTCCCTTCTGGGGTAGAGCTGCCTCTGTCCAGAGAGCTGACCTAGTTGAGACAGGACGGCAAAGTGTGGGCCATTTCCAGGTGGCCTGATGGGACAGTGTGGGTAGAGTATGCTTCAGGAGTTGGTCTGACTGGCTTTTCATTAGCACATTACAGACTACCCTTCCTTGCCACTGAGGTCACCAGGATCCCCAGTGTTAGGGGCAATTTGCTGTTGATGGATGAGGAACCTTGACTAGTTGAGACTAGCTGCTAAGGTGAATGTATATTCATGTCAGGGCCACAGTGACCAGCTGTTGTCCAACCACAGAGAAAGCAAGAAATCTGAGGCTCAAGTTTATAAGAACAGAGTGGAGGTCAGCTAAGAGAAAGACCTGAAGAAAGCCAGTGCAGACATCCTGGAACACTACAAGTTAGGCAGGTCCTTTGTTCCAGTAAGTTGAAGAGAGATTTGGAGAGAGATCAAACAATGGTGCTAAATTATAAAGCTTTATCACCTAAACATTCAAAGACTGAGTATGGAGATGCAAATTTTCTAATAAGGAACTATTTCAAGGTTTCCATTAATACTTCGAGCATCTCTCCTCTGTATCTTCATCACTCACATTGGGCAACCACTCTTCTCATTCTCCTCTCAAAACTTACATCTGAGACAACCTTTCCAAGAAGTCTTCTCTAAAGACAGAAGGAAGTTCCCCCTTTATATCTCTCACTGCATGCTGAGGTTTGGTCTATGGCTATATATTGTAATGCTAAATTCTATACCAGAATGTCTAGGCCTATGAGTGACTTCTCATGTTTACAAGCTTTTGTTATACAAACCTTGTTCCTTGATTTAAAACTATCCATAATTGGCTACAGCCAATTACTGGAGGGATTAGAGGTAGGTGGGTTAGAAGTGACCTGGATAAAGGAAGAGAGACCAGGAGAAGGAGGAAGAAGCCATCATGAGGGAAGAGGAACCATGAGCACATGGCCAAGAGAAACAGCAAGTATCTGTGTTACACTACTGAGGAGGTAGCCAGGCCAGCAGATAGAAGAGTAGATTAGGGGTGACCCCCAGTAATGGTCAAAGCCAAATAAAATAACCATAGTCTGAGTCTCATTTATTTGTAAACTAAAATTGTTCCTACTACACCTGCATTGTACCATGCTTCCCACCCTGTCCTTACCTCCCTTTTTCTTGGGGGTTAAAATATAGTCATTGCCAAGCAATACACAGTGAAGCCCAGTGAGCTAGTCAGTCCTTTCTTGGTTCTTGGCAGTGGCTACCTGAGTGCATGAAACTAACATGTGGAATTGGGGATGTGACCCAGTAAGTAAAGTGCTTGCGTGCAAGTCTGAGGATCTGAGTTCTGATCCGCAGCATCCATGATGCTGTAGTTCTATGGCCCCAGCACTTAGAAGGAAGAAATAGGAAAATCCCTGTTGTTCTTTGGCCATTCAGCCTTGAGAAGTCAGTGAGACCCAGAGTCAGTGAAACACTGTCAAAAATAAGGCAGAGAATTACTGAGGAAGATACATGGCATGCACATTTACATGTGTGCATACATGCATGCACACATAACACACACACACACACACACACACACCACTCTACACCAAGGTAAGAACCAATCCCTTACATATACCTAGAGACAAAAGAGGACTTCATGGAGATGGTACTGACAACCATGCTAAACCATAAGGAACAAGGAAAGCTTCCTGAGGTATTCATGGATGAAAGGATCTTGAAACAGTGAACAGACCACCTCCTGGGCTGAGCTATAGCTCAGGGGTGAAGCCCTTGCCTCCTATAAGCAAAGCCCTGGATTTGATCTCCAGCAACATGAAAGGGGGGAAAAATAAGAAAGAAAACTAGCAGATGGCCTTGAACCTTTTCCTGCTACAGTAATTTACAAGTATCTAGGAAGTATTTCTAAGCCTTACACAAGTTCTGTTGTTGACATGAGGTCCTGTATCCTCACCAGGCAGTCTTTGTTATACAAATCGGTAACCAAAATGAAGACATTTGACAAGCTCTGTAGGAATGCTATGCTTTGGGAAAAACACAGGAGTGATGAACTTCTGTGACATTTTCTGTAAGTTTTAAATCTCCTGTGAAAGAAATGTATTTTCCTATCAGCTCCACTCTCAGGCTCCATGGAAATCTAAGTTGTGGGGGTCACTGAAGCAGGGAATGCAGGCATGTGCCATCAGACCTTACAGTCTCTATAATGGCTACCTATCCCTGGCTTTTCTTCTTATTCCCACTCTAGGGACCTTAGGAATGTCTATCTAGTGTGGTCACCTGAGGGACAAATGATGATCCCTGTCCCAAACAAATGACACTTTTCCATACTGTCATTGATGGCATTCCCAAACTTTAGGTCCAAATGGTAGGCATACAGAGAAGACACTGCCAGTCTGTCCTTACTTTAATTGTAGATAACAATGATACTTTAAAATACTATTAACATGAGATCTTCTCTAGGGCTATCATTCTAGGAGAAATAGAACTTTATTTCAAACAATAAATTCCTCATCCATCATTACTTGAGACTGGATCAAATAAATACATCGGAGTATTTAACAAAGATAAGCTGCCAGGCTAAGAATAAATATGCTTATTAATGTGATAGTACAACTGTACTTTGGGGCTACTTTATTGGGTTCTTAATATCTCCCACTCTTCCAACCCTTATTTCACCCTAATCCCTTCTAACCCCCTAACACTAGGTAGTAGAGAAAGGTTAGAGGAGAAAGGGAATGTAAATCCCTTTAGACTACTTACTGCTGATTAGAGGCATTGAGTTCCTAGAGGCAAGTCCAATATTTGTAGTCAGGATTTCTCCAACCAACATTCTAGCAAAACAACAACCAGCAATCCAGCAAGTCAGCAAACAGCAATCCAACAGTAGGAAATGCAGCAGCATCAGAACCACCAGCAATCGGGGAGCCACAGGGGCAGCAGCAGGGGTGTAGCAGCCACCCCAGGCCCTCTGGGGGGTGGGTGTGGGGTTTCTCACATTTATATCCTCTCAAGCATCCTCAGAATTCTAAACATAAACTATCTGCAGCTGTCAAATATCACGCCCATCCTAGAGCACGAGACAAATCATAGCAGCTGTGGACAATCTGAAGCAGCTATCTAAAACAAAAAAAACATAATCACAATATAACTGGGTTTTTGAAGAAATCAAAATTCTCACTACATGATAGTTCAAAAAGTACCAGCTTACCCAGGCACCCTAAGAATGCTTATCTCAGGTCACATTCTTGACTTCTCCTTTTTACCTATGATCTTGGTACGGTAAATATTGCCTCTTTTTATCCATGGGAAAACTGAGGCGCAAACTGGTTCTATGCTAGAGTGACCACAACAGCCCTGGTCTAGTACAGACAGCCTTCAGAGTCCATAGTTCTTACTAAGCGCACTTTCTCTGCTGTGAAACAGCAGGTGGGGGGGGTGGCTCCACCGTGGTAGGATGGGGTGAGTCATCTCAGTATCCCTCTAGGTGCCTCTTTGTGGAGAAATGTTTGCAGCTGTGGATGGAGATTTAGTTTTCTGATGTAGGGCACATCTGGGTGCAACTCTAAGGAGAGCGCCACATTTTGGAGCCTGGCTTTGGTGCCTGCCAGCTGTATCTGCTTACTATCATTGACTTTACTCTTTTATAAAATGGGGATAGGAGCAGCTCTAATTAGGGGCACTGATTCAGTGAGGGGCATAGAGAAATCCTTTTATCTAACGTTCAGAAACTCCAATTTTAACTGCAGCTCTTATTGTCACGTTACCACAGTGACATTTTGTCATGGCAACATCTTCCTATCAGACCAATATTCATAGTTAGACCGCTCATGAAGTTAACCAGGAATCCATGCTTAGAAAACATGCTCAGGGATGACCATGGGGAGATTAGAACTCAGAAAGAGAGCTTGAAGTCTACTTTGAAAGACAGACTTCAAAGATTGGTACTTAGATGCTGCCATCAAACCCCTGGTCCATGGCTAGATGCTTAGGAGAAAGTTACTTCAGTGACTGCCTTGTAAGCCCTGAACTGCTTTGGCGTTTAATCTCTTTCATCCTTTGAGTAATCTTTCCTTTTTGAATTAAGGGAAGTTTTATGACTTTAGACTTTCTGAAAGATGGAAATAGAGCAAGGAACAAAGGCATGAGAGAAAGCATTTTTTAAAATGAAATGAGGCCATCTTGTGAACTTGAAAACTCACAGGTGAGAGGCTCCACCTCCAGAGGTCCCCTAGGGTCAAAGGGAAAAGTTTTGGAATGTTTGCTGATACCCAGTCTGGAAAGCAGGCCTGGCAGGGAGGACCTGTGGTTTTGGGGTCTTTGGAGTAGAGTTCTCTTCCTAATGCCTTTCCTGCCAGCATCTAAGTGCTACATACAGTCTCATACGCAGAACCCTGGAAAAGGTCCCAAGGGCAGGCCAGAAGCTGAAGAACAGTGATGGATGTGGGGATGTCCTCTGCAAAATGTCACAGCCCTGAGCATCTCCCTCTAGACCACTGTCGCTGCCTCAGCATTATTTTGAATGTTGACAGAGTCTCTACTACGGCAGGGGCAGACCTCCTTGTCCAAGGTTTCACACAAAGTTTTGGGCGAAAGCCCAAATCAACATCCAGGACAGAATGTCGAAATGTGTTTGGGTGACATACCACAACCTGAGGCCACAGATGTCAGTTCTGACTTCCCTAACGGGCCCTGTTGCTGTTCTCCAGTTAGGGCCACTATGAGTTAGGGAGGTCTTATCCCTCATGCAGCACTCCTCTTGGGGACATATTGCCTCTGACATAAAACAGGACCACACCAGCACAGAAGAAATATGCCACAGTTATTGTTGGGAGCCTGGTAGACCCATGTGGACCCAGTTCCCGGAGCCCCAACCCCAGAAGTTTTGTGACATTGGGCAAAAAAATACATCTGTAAATGGGTATAGTGTTGGTGTGTACCAAATAGGAGAACTTTCTGGGTAGGAAAAGAAATATAAACATAAAATGTTCATTTGTACACAAACGCTAACATACATAACATAAATAATGAATCATAAATTTAAGGGAAATCTATCACCTTATAAAAACTGATTTAATTTATACATATTTTTATGTGGGCCTGTGCACATGAGTTCAACTGCTGCAGAGACCAGAAAGAGGGTGATGGATCCCCTGGAACTGAAGTTGTGGGCAGTTGTGAGCCACTGCACGTAGGCTCAGGGAGCTGAACTCAGGTCCTCTGGTGAAGCAACAAGTGTTCTTAGCCACTGATCCATCTCTCCAGTTCCCTAAAATAATAATTTTTATGATCAAGATGTTCTTTTATATTTTTATGATGTCTATTGCATGATTTAAAGTCTAAGATACATTTTTGTTTTAAATTTATAAAATTAGACATCGTGATTAATTATTATGTATATTTATCATGTTTCTACACTTGTTATGAGTAGAAAGTTTACCCATTTTCTTTGAATTAGTAGTGCAGACAAAAAGAAATCTTAGAAGATATTTTTTAATCTGATTTTTTTTTCAAATTTTTTTTTTAGGAAACTTCTATGCCTTCCAAAAAGATAATTATGTGATCTGTAAATAATCACAAGTGAGCATCTCTTTTGCTATAGCCATATTTCAAGATTTTTTTTTTATCTTATTGCTTTAGGTAAGATGCCTGGAACTACAGTGGCTATACTGTACCTCTTATGCTATGTCTTATTTTTGGAGACAAGGATTCTGCCTGTGGTTGCCACAATGATGTTTATCATCAGATGAAGTAACACTTATTAAAGAACTATGCATGCTTTTCTTAGTTTCCCATGATTTCATGTCATGACTTTTTAGATTTTTATGAAAAGTCTCTTGAATATTTTTCTCAGTCCATAGTTTTCAAATAAATATCTATTGAGTTCTCTGGGCCATATGGATAGCTCAGCAGTTAAAAGAATTTGTCTTGCAGAGGACCCAAGCTGGGTACTCAGCACCCACATGACAGCTCACAACTGTCTGTACGTCCAGTTTTAAGCGACCTCCTATGACTTCTGTAGGAACCAGTCATGCAAGTGGTTCACAGATATACATGCAGGTAAATCATGAGTGCACATAAAATAAATAAATCAAAAAATGTAAAGGGTTCCCAAGGGGTATTTATAAAGCAGACAAAGGGTCACCCACTGCAGATATATCAGAGGCTAATTTCTATAGTAGGAATCTGACCTGTCCTTCTGATATTTATCACTAAGAAATAATGGCTTGTATGGACACATAAGTGTTTGCTTCTTTCGACTTATTAGAATGCTAGACTGTAGAACTCGGATGATGAGTCTTACCATTCCTCAGGTATACTCTTCTTGGCTGTCTTTCTTTCTCTAATGTGTTGCTAGACTTTCTGTGCAGGCGCTATGGCTTATAGCTGTTATGCTATGTCTCAAATTGATTTCACCAGGACTTTCTTCTTTTACATATCAAAGCTATTGCAATTTTAAAAATGAAATTGTCAAGCAGCCTACATTTCTGAAAAGCTTTAAACAGTCAAAAACAATATGTCTATTCTTGAAAATGTAAAGGTATTCTTCTGTTCAATAACCCAATACCAGGACTATTTTTGAGATAATTATTTGACAATATCTTTTAATTTATTTCATGGATTTTATGGTCATGACACTATATGCCCATTTTGTTTCGTAGCTTTGATAGCAAAATTCTATTATGTTTGATGTATTTTCCATCTCACTCACATAGAGCCATTACTCCAGGAACTGATCTGTTATGGTCACTTTTCCTTTGGACATTTTGGAATTGTTTGAATTCTGTCTTTACTCATTCCCCCTTTTCTATTAATAGATTAAGCCTTATGAGAAGTAGGTCTTTTGTCAACTGACTTCTTTGTCTATTTGGTTGGTTGGTGGTTGAGATAGAGTCCTGCTATGTTGCCCAGGCTGGTCCCAACCTTGTTAGGTATCATAGGTTAGCCTTCACCGCAGGATCCCCTGCCTCAGCCTTCTAATCCTAGTATTCCACTGTTCAACTTTCGTTCTCCAGTTGTTGCTGTGTGATGTGCTTTCATGAATCCATTACCTGCAAGTCTTCTCAGTGATTAGTCTGTTCGTACCTTTGGTCCATATTTTAGCTGTTATGGACCCTCTTCTTAAATTGATAAAGTTACATTTTGGACACAAATTTTTACCTAAAACCTGCTGATCTACCTGCCTTTTCTCTCACACTCCAACTTGTATGTCATCTTGCCAACTGTTAGTTTCAGGTTGCAGTTGTATGCTGTCGCTTTTGTCTCACAAAAAAAAACTCATAAAGTTTAATCTGTTAAGGGGGACTGGAGAGATGGCTCAGTGGTTAAGAGCACTGACTGCTCTTCCAGAGGTCCTGAGTTCAATTCCTAGCAACCATATGGTGGCTCACAACCATCTGTAATGGGATCCCCTGTCTGGTGTGTCTGAAAACAGCTACAGTGTACTCATATAAATAAATAAATCTTTTTTAAAAAATTTACTCTATTTCTAAGATATTATTCTCAATCTTTGCCTTTATAGCATCTGAGTTCTATTTCTTCCTAACACCAAGATTTTGAAAATAATCTTAATGAATAAAATAACTTGGCAATATGTATTAGTTCCATGATGTGCTCACCCTAGGGATCTACAAAATACTCTTTCTCAGCCTCATCCTTCCTCCTCTTTTCTTTATTTCTTTATTATACTGTTCCAAATGATGTCAGAAGTAGAGTCTTGGAAACAGCCAGAGTTACCCAAACAAGCTGGTAGAACTGACATCTCTACACTTACACTGTCAGGAGTAAAGGAACAATGTGATCTTGGGTTCCTCAATGTGTGAGTATGCGCCCACAGATTCCTTTACTTGTATTAGTTTGCACATTTACAGATACGGCACCAATTAAAACAACCTCTTCTGGGTCAATTTTTAAACTATATTTTTCACAGGCACTTGCATGCATAACGTTGAAAGAATACCAACATTCTTATTCGAAGAATCATCAAGACGTTTCTAGACCCTGGAAGCTTTGATTCCCTTTTAAAAATAAAAATGAAGAAACCTTATAAAACTAACTTTAAAAAGTGCCTCACCAAGGAAATAGTCAATTATGTCACATTTTACCATGATAAACAACGCGCCAAATGGGCACTGTGTTCCTAGACTCATTCGGAGGAGAACCTCACAAGAGTAACAAGTAAAATTTATATACAGGATTAAGGGTGAAAGTGTGTAGTGCAGCTTGTTTGCCCGACGGTGCATGATTGCTGAGTATTATTTGTCGGTTGGAGGATAAGCTAAAGCCTGGTGTATAAAAACTCATGCCAGTAGGAAATGTACTGTAAATCAAAGTCTAGTCTGCTCCACAACATCACATCTTCAAGTTGTAAATTAACTCACGTAAATCTAGCTTTCTGGGTAATGAACATTTCCAGCGGCGGGGAAGGCTGCGGTAAATAAGCCCAGTGTAGACTCAAAGCTGCACTGTGCCTTCCTTCCCTGGTCTGGGTGGGTGCCTGTGTGTCCACTTGTGTTGCTAGATTGACCTTCTAGACCCAGGTGTGCCCTGGGTGTGGCTGGAGCCTCCTGAGGCCTGCTCCATGAGCACCCTGTGAGGTTTGATTTTCATAACACAGATGCATCTGTTTCCTCTTCTGGCTGAGAATAGCAGTTTCCAACAGGGCGTGGCCTGAGAACCTGGTTTGTGTGGCTTTTAGATGCTACACTCAAGTTCCATACTTTTCATGCTAATCAGAGATCCTTTTTGATGTCTTGACATGTTGATTTCATCTGCAAGCTGGGTGCCAAGTGCCCTTGTCCATGAGGAGAAATCGCATTTCTTTCTGAGATGCTATATCGTTGCTTTAATTTTTTTTTAACTGTTCCTGGGGAAAGGTGAGGAAGAAGAAAAGAAACATTTGTCTTGTAAACAAAAGGTTCAAGAAAAGATGGAGGTAAGGCTGTTCTGGATGACTCCACTGTTTCTAAGTGGAGTCTAAGGCTTCTCTCACCAAATGGAGTCACAGACACAGAAAGCCTGCAGTTGGTACTAACACCAGCTCTAACTATCATGTTAATACCTAAAGGTTCTTGTATGTGTGTTGGGTGTGTCTGGCACTATGCTATTTTTATATATGTGTTCTCCCAGTTTCTCCTTATTAATGGAATAGCTACTACCTAGACAAAAGGACTTGCACTCATCTCTTCCCTCCATCTGGGATGCGGGTACCTGCCTCTGATGTTTCTGGGCCTGAAAGAACAGCACAAATGAAAGCCCAGTTTAGCTGACTTGTGTGCCTGTGGTAATTGGAGCTTACCTGGACAACTATTAGCTTTAGAACACACTTTCTTTCTTTCTTTTTTTTTTAACAGATCTAGCCTCAAGTTTATTTGTAAAAACAGCATAGGACACTGGTCAACTGCAAATAGTGTGTGGGTAGGTGTGTCACAGCAGTCCATCTGTCTTCACACTTGGCAGGAGCCTTTTCTATGGGGCCTTCACAGGGGCCTGGGCACCTTTAGGAGCCTGAGCTGGAGTTGAAGCCTGGGCCTTAGCTGGAGCTTTGGCCTCTGCCTTGGTTTGAACCTTGGGCTTTGGCTGGCAGAGCCTACGCCCCTTTGTCATGTAGCTTCGAATCCTCTTCCCAAGCTTGGGGTGAGCGATGAAAGCCAGGCAGCTGAGTTTGCGGCTGGGGCCCTTTGGCATCTAGAACACACTTTCTGAAGAGATGATAAATAAAAGATTCTGCCATATGCAGACCCTCAGAGGCAGGTCCCCTCTGACCCAGCTTCAAGGTGGAACTAGTCTCCGTTCTGGCTCCATGACCAGGGCAAAGGCTACTACCAGACTGCCTCTGTTGTCCCCCTTACCCCTGCTGCCCAGGTTCACCTGCCTGCTCCTCTCTAACTGGAGGTGGATCATCCAGGTTGTCCTGGTTACGGTTCCCCTGGACTCCGATCTGCTCACACAGAGACGAGGAAGGGACAGAGTCTTCCCATTGGACATTTTTTGTCAGGCCTGGTTAGGGCATACTTAGTGAGTTCTCTTTGTCCCAGTCTCTCCTTCCTCATTTATTCAATCTCCTTTGTCACTCCCTCCCTCGATCCCCCATCCCTTCTCTCTCTCTACCCATTCCTTTCACCATTAGTTAATGGGGGAAGAAGGAAATTGTAAATTAAAGACAGATATCCCCTGACAGTGGGCAGTTTAGAAACTGAACGAGAAGACTGACAGCTGAGGAACACATGGGGCTCTTTCAGAGAAAGCAGAATTTTGCTTTACCAGGCTCTTGGCTTTCTTAAAGTGTCCAGTGAAGAAAACAATGTGTTCTCTAGCTGTACTTGAGAGTAAAATCCCTGTTGGGGTAAGCATTGACCTAAAACAAATTTAATGGGGCAAGAACTGAAATGGACCTGTGTTTTATGTCCCTAAAACTAGCAACATATGTCATTCTCCTAACTCTATCCAAACAAATACTAGTAATTAGTCAGTATTAATGAAGGTCTTGCTTTTTAAATGGGAAGTAAAGGAAGCTAGCTGAAAAGGCAGATTATGTTCCCCTGGCTCACCAGGAAGAAGAAAGCTGCCTGCCAGCCACTGGGCCAGACTGTACCCATTACCTGGTAGCAGCCACCCAGGCTGAGGGCCAAAGGTCTGAAGAGAAGAGAGCCCCCAGCACCTCAGAAAGAAGGAAGGTCTTGCATCTTAGAGTCATACCTGTGGAGTGAGCACAAATCTCTCTCTCTCTCTCTCTCTCTCTCTCTCTCTCTCTCTCTCTCTCTCTCTCTCTCTCTCTCTCTCTCCCCCCATGGCCCCCCGTCCACAAACCAAGGCAGTAGCACAGCACTGTAACACAGCAGAGGCTGGAGGACAGTGTGGGTTACAGGGAAGCCAAGAGTCTAGGGACTGCAGTATTATGAAACTGTTGAAAGACCATGGGGTCTCAGAGTTTCTGGGTGCTTTTGCTCTATTCCAGGCCACAGCTACGTATGGGCTGTGGGTCTCTTACTAGAACTGAGGTTGACAGTACCTCTTCATGAAATCCTATGGACTTCCTTTCCAACCAGGCTAACTGATTCTTGAACTACTGTAGACCCTGAGGTTGTGTCCTCTTGTCTCCTCTTTTCTCATCAGCCCTTCTGGAGTCCGAACATAGCATATTGAAAGTATGGGTTAAGTGAGGGTCTCAAAAGACAGTGGGGGTTAATTACTATGCTGAGCTTCAGCAATACAACCAGAAGGATGTTTGTGTTTTTTTTTAAAGATTATGATTATGGACTTCTAGCTAGAATAATGTGGGCATCAGGCAGGGGCAGCAGCTCAGAGTTGGAGGGAGGGGACTGAAATGACAAGAATCTCAAATTGGATAAGAATATACACAAAGGCCACTTTCTTTCCTCTATAATCTTTGTTCCTTACAGTATATCCCTGATGTTCAGTGAACCAAAACACAAACTTAAAGTTTTCCCTTGTGTGTGTGCAATGATCCCAGGATATTTTTAATCCAAATTGCCTTTCCTCGGAGTACGTGCCAACAATTTGGTTTATTTTATCACCACCATTATTATTATTGAATCAGAAACTCCCAACCACCTACTATGTCCTTGGCATAGGTGTTGGTTTGGGGTCTAATTTACATCTAGTATTGTTCTAGATTTAGAATATATTAAACAAAAATAACACTGTTGGCTGATGACTAGATAGGGTGAGGGATGAACATGGAAGGTAAGGGAAATATTAGACTGGCATATATGAAATTGTCACTTGCATAAAATGAAGCTGGGTAGTGGTGATGCATGTCATTAATCCCAGAACCAGGCATATCCCTATGAGTTCAAGGTCAGTCTGGTTCACAGCATGAGTTTCAAGATAGCCAGGGGTATACAGAAAGACCATGTCTCAAAAAAAGAAAAGAGAGAGAGAGAGAGAGAGAGAGAGAGAGAGAGAGAGAGAGAGAGGAAGAAGAAGAAGAAGAAGAAGAAGAAGAAGAAGAAGAAGAAGAAGAAGAAGAAAGAAAGAAAGGGAGGAAGGAAGGAAGAAAGAAAGGAAGGAAGGAAGGAAGGAAGGAAGGAAGGAAGAAAGAAAGAAAGAAAGAAAGAAAGAAAGAAAGAAAGAAAGAAAGAAAGAAAGAAAGAAAGAAAGAGGAATTTTGTGTAGTTAAACCTGGCAATATGACATTTTGATGGCGATAAGTAGAAACCCCCAACATAAAAAAAGGAGAGCTTAAAATGTTGGCATTAGCAGATAATTGAGATCAAAGCAGTCCTCCCAGGATGAATAAAAGATTTGAACGGTCTTCCCAGGGTGGAGCACGGCACTGGTTGCAGAGCTGGTGATCAGGAGATGAATGATACAAAGGGCCAACTTCTAGATACACGGGTATGTGTTGGTCTCTGTTTAGGGGTGTGCTACTTTGCCCATGAGCCTTTCGCCATCCATGTACACTTGGAACACAGTGGAGATCCCAGTAGTTGTTGACTAAAACCCAGGGGATGCGCCATTGTTTATGGCTCCACCACACATCTTGCAACATCTCTGCTCATCCTCAAAATGCCTTTGACCTCGGGCCTCCTGAAGAGGGTCATCCATGATCAGAACAGGCCTGTGAGTCCCCCTGCTGTTGCTGACTTATGACACTCTGGGTGTCACTAGCACATCTGGTTAGAGAGCTCCTGAAAGGATGCTAGACTTTTTTTCTTGGCAGTTGAAGCATTCCATAGAAGCTGGGGCAGAAGGATGGGTGACTGTGAGCAGTGATGGGTGTCTGTCCTGTGAGGTCATGTCTCTCTTTCCTCACTGGTGCAAGGCTCCTACAGCTAGGACAGCAAGGACAAGTTGAGCCAACTGTCTTACTGTCACCTCTGGGGTCTATGACCTCTCAATCCACATTCTGCAAACATGTTAGCAATGAAGTCATGTGGTAGTGGTTTGGAACCCATGCACTTGGATTGACCATCTCAGTTACCCTTTCACTGGGTCTGGGTGTGTCCAGATTGCATGTTCTAGCCTTTCAATGGGCCAGGTGTCCCTTTTCACACTAGCTGGTGGCCGTGAAATAGTAAGCCATCCTGAGGCTGGCAGTGAGTGGGTCTGTGGGGGTCTGGGCTTTCTGCTCTTCTGGCTGCCTGGGCTGTAGCTCCACATAGTCTATTTCTGTCCTGGGGCTTGGGTCCCAACTATGTCCAGATCTTGGAGCTCCTGAGTAGATTCATTTCCCCCCACCATGGCAGTAGGCCAACCCTTTTAAAATTCTGCACCTCTGCCTCATTCCACAGGAGGGTTGGATACTGTTGTTTTTTAATCTTCTTCCTGAGATTGATAAGGGCAAGGCAGACTTGGGGTCTCCTTATCAAAATGCACTTAAGCTGAGCTCACGAGCAGACACTAATTAGAGACGCTAGACATAAAGGCAAGAGGTCCTCTGGCTTCCGGTCTAGTCCACAGCCTCAGCCTTTAGACAGTCCCACAGTGTTGGGTATTCATTTAATGTGCCCACAGGAGGTAGCTTTTCCAGTGACAGCTGTTCCCTCAACCTTGAGGAAGAACCTTAAGTAACAGCCCACTCCCTGATGCCGACTTCCTGCTATCCACAGTGCCCCTGCCAGTTTGGCTTGTCTGGAAATGTTCAGTCTGAGTCATCCACAGAAAACGATCACAATAGCTGCATGTTCCGTGTCAGCAGGGAGAATACAATGGCTCCCTTAGACCCTGGGAAAGATCGATTGCTGCACTTATCTCTCGATTAAATACGCATTTCAGGACCCGTTAGGATCAGCTGTTGTAGAACCATTACACTAGTTTGAACAAGGACCAATAGCTGGAGATGGATGGGCAACTTAATCTGGCAAGAAAAGTATATTTCAGATCATTCTTAGGTCTTAAGAAGGGAAAAAAAAAGATCTTTTTTTTTTAGGTTGGTAATGGGGGTGATTTTGAGTGTTTTGCATAATTTGATTTATGAGGGAACTGTAGTCAATGAATATGTGCCTGGTCTGAAATCTCTAGTGTAGGAAATCTAGCTTCATTCAGAAAAAAGGAAAGATGATTGAGCTCAGAAAGTGTGTGGGGGGTGGGGGAGGGAGGGAGAAGGGTGAATAGATCATGACTCACTTTTCTGACCAAGAGGAAACTCGGGAACACAGTAACACACTGACAACTGCTAAGACTATCTTTAGTTGGATGAAGACTGATTTTCTAGAAATTACTTTAATCGGTCATTCTTAAAATTGACAAAGTTTGGCACGGAGTTGAAGGGCTATAGAATCTGGCAGCTGCCTCTAACGCAGTGTGCGCCAAAGGCGGGGGAGGCTCCACCAAGATAGGGCCTCACTGGCACATATTCCATTGCCTGAAGTCACATTCAGCTCTGCACAGTGTAGATGCAGGCTCCTCATTTAAGAGCTGGGAAAGCATTCCCCTTGCTCTATTCTTAGCTACTCGATCCTACAAGGTGCCAGTTGGTGTGTGGGTAAACTCTTGAGCAGATATTTGATCAGGTACATGTAAGGATTCAGTTCAATCATTGCCAAAATCTGCATGCACAATCAAATTTAAAAACAAAATTAGGAAATTTTACTAGTTTAGAATTTGTTAACTTAGAGTGTGTGTATATATATAAACACTGCTTTGACATATCAGAAAAAAAATGGTAGCCTATCCAGAATGGTAAGTTTTCTCCTTCATTAGTAAACACTTACCAAGGGCTTAGCATTCTTCCCAGCCAGCCCTGGTGTGCACAGTTCTGAGAGAAAAGAACCTAACCCCATGTGGCAGTGAGCACGTTATAGCAGATATGCCTGAAGTCCATTCTAAAAAGGAGGGAGTGCCCCTGGAAATAAAGCTTTTCTAAAAAGGAAAATAAGTGGCTTATAAGTTGAGGCAGTAATTACAAATGTGCTTCTCATCTGTTAAGGCTGTTGTGGCAACCTAATTTAAGCTAAAATGATCTGTCTTCAGAGAGGTAAATGCTTTTTCTAAATTCAGAGAGCGTTGCAGGGCCTGTGGTGATGGAAGCCTGCAGAAGCTGTGTCCCCTCTCGTAAATGCAAAGGGAAGCATTGCTAAGAGCATGCTCTGGACTCAGCGGGCTAAGAGGAACAGGGAAAGTGGCTCCAGGAATGTTAGTCCTTGAGAATTTGTTTGGGGAACTTTGTAAGACAAACTTGTTGTCTGAAATGTGCTTTAGTGAATGGACTAAAGTTGACCTCAGGAAACTACAGGATGAGAAGCCAGTGTCTCTTTAAAATAAAAAGTCTAAAGTACAAGTGCTTTTATTTGATTAGCTTTTATTATATAGGGAAAAGTTATTAACTTTCAGAAATGCTAAGTGCTGTATTCCATAAAGTAATATCCTGATATCCAAGTTTAAAATCTTTCAGCTATGCAAGATGAGAAAGCATGGTAGATTTGTGAAGTTTGGGAGTGGCCTCCTCCTCCTTCATTGTGTCAGGCTCTCTGGATGTTTGAAAATTTTAAAGAAGTCACAAAGTGTCTGCGTGTACTATTCATAAAATACGTCCCACTGCTACAAACTCATCCTTGATTTCTATCTTCCCTTCCCTTCTCTTTCCTTTACAGAAGCTCAGCAGAGAGAGTGAAATTGCCACCCTTTAAAGATTGCAGGCTCAAAGCCCAAGGCTACCCAGTTGGTAGGTGGCTGAATTCCTCTGAGTCATACTACATGTGTCATCTTGCAAATGCAATCTCTCTCCAAGGCAAGAACTCTCTCTATGGTCTCCTCCTGTTCTTCAAGGGCCCTTGAAGGCCTTGGAGAATTTGATGACAGCTTCATTGTGGAGCTGCTGGACACCTCTTCCTGAGTTAAACTATGTTCCACCTCTATACCATCATGATGCTGCATGATCATACTAATTGCGAAACTGGTCTCATTTTATTTTCTCTTCAGGGTTCCTGGGATACCTTATCTTTCTCTATTAGTCTCATTTCCTAGCCACAACGATCTTCTCATTATTCTTTTGACATATCAAGTTCTCTCTGTGCTTGGGCATTTACCCCTGCTTTCCCGTCGTCTGCCTCCCTTCCTTTTGTCTGGTGAAATCATGGACATTCCTCAAGTCTCAGATAATGCCATTTTCTTAGAAATCCTTCCTTGGTTGTCTGAGTAATTAGACATTTACCTTTGCCTGCCTAGTGAGATTCTAGCCTTAGGACCAGGCTCTCCTGCACATACTCTCCATGTCCTCAGTAGAGAATTGTTTAGCTGAATGGAGATGAACTCTTCTTCCAGTTTCAGCTACTTTAGCTAATTCACAACCCCGGAAGTTACATGAATTAACTATGTCTCTTCTCTCTTAGCCCTTTGAATATCTACTCATTCCTTCCTGCTTCTTTTTGTCATTTGCTCATTCCCAAGTCCATTATCATCTGTCATCAAGATTGTCCCACAGGCCTTTATCAACTATAAGCTAAATGAGACTAAAATCCTTTAGACCCTTTTTATCAATCTTGGCCATGGATTTACTTGGCCAAGCTAAGTTTACACTGTTGGCTACCATTGAATTATATATACTAACATATAATAAATACATATGTGCCATATACACATGCACACATGTGATTGAGCAAATGTGGGTGTGCAGGTATATATGTGCATGTGTGTGCACATGCCTGTGGAGGCCAGAACACAACCTTAGGAGTTGTCTTTCTTTTTCATCAGCCTTGCTTTTTGAGACATAGTCTCTCACCAGTACCTGGGCTGGGCAATTAGGCTGGGCTAACTGGTCCATGGGCCCTAGTACTGGGATTACAGATACATGCCATCATGACTGGCTTTTAAGGTGGAGGAATGGTTTGAACTCATGTGCTAGTGCTTGTGTGACAAGCACTTTACTGATTGAACCATCTCCTGACCCCTCCACACACCCTGAGACCTTAAAGGTAGGGACAGGCTCTCATTTACTTATTTGTATGCTGTAGGTACAATGTTGTAGGAGCATCCATGCCTATGAAATGTTGATTTTTTTTTCACCCAATAGTATATAGTATGGCAATTGTATCAACAGATTATGATGTATGAAGTATCTTTTCAAGACAATGAAGCAACTATGAAAACTCAGGAAAAGTGGGCAGGCAAGAGCAAAGGCTAATTTTGTTTACATTTGCTGACATAAAAAGTGACATCCACCATGTTTGATGTTGTTAAATCCTAGCGTTTTGTTTAGGGTGGACTCAGTTTTGGAGAATTTTAGCTGACACCAATACAGTATCGCTAACAGATGGCGAAGGGAACAACATGTAAGAACGGGGACAGTAGCAGCCACTGGTGTGGGTGCTATCGGTGTCAATGTACTGATTCATCTGTTTCTGAAGCATCTCTCTGAGAGTTGGCACAGGCTCTGCTCTACAGAATGATCCAGGGTAATACTTTAGTCTGAATCTCTGCCTTCTCATTCAGCTTGCCCCCTTCAGCTTTGGGTTTGCGTCTTCATTTTGGATTAGAATGTTCCTCTCACCGTGATTCTTTGCTTCACAGGCTCATATCACACCCTTTAGGCACTCTTTATTCCAGAACCAAATCTGGGCATGGGTAAATCACTACCATGGTCTATATGTCATCTGCTTAACTCACATGTGCATGCTTATTAGATGTGCCAAAGAATGCTAGCATTATCTATCCAAGAGTTATTTTTTAGTATCTATTTGTGTATGCCATACTACTTCCATATAAATAATACAGGACAGCCTGAAGACAGCACATTTAATGGTGATGTTCTCAGAGCATTCTTCCAACTCTCTATCATTATGGTCCAGTCATGGACAGTCATTATACTTCATCTATCCTTCTCTCCAAAGTATATATGAAAAAAAAAAACATTCACAGTGTGTAGGCATGTGTCTCATTGTGTTGCCACTGGACTACATAAGTTAAGGCTTGCTTACCCTGTTTATGGTTTGAATTAGAGATTATTTCCACTCATCTGTCCAGAAGACATCAAGTTGATAAATTTAACTCTTATTAAAAAAACACTGAGACAGGACTCTAAAGCCCCTAATCAAAGGTCCAGTGCCTCAGTGAAATACTTGCTTCCTTGTAGACAGTAAGAGGATGGTGGTTAGAAGATAAAACAGCTTTGCAATGTGTTCCTAGAGAGGTCAGCCTACCCCTTGACCCTGGGCAGTGAGAAGCACATTCATTTACCTATGATGTTGTGGCTCCCCTGTGCCATCATTGTGATTGTGATTTGCCTTGTTCTTCTATTAGAAGATGGGGTTGAGCCTGTTATGTCCTTGCAGATAACCTTGACCCTGGACTACTGTTTGGTATGGGGTTAGTGCCAGGGAGAGATGCTGACACTGTAGGAAAAAGGTTAAACCTTGACAGCCAAGATTGTATTATAAAAAGGCAATATGCTTGACTTTACTTTTAAAGAACTTTCAACCAGCATGCTCAAACTTAAGAAGTACAAAGAAGACCTCATTAAAGCCAAGCATGTCTTAATTACTATTTTTCGTTAAGAGTAAAAATAGACTTTGTGTAAATTTAAGTGCACTGCTCCTCAGAATCAACTGTAAAACTTAAAAGTGTCAGTCATTCAGATAATTAGAAACATAAACTTCAGGAATGTGCAGCTGTGAAATTAACTACTAGATTCGCTGAAGACTAGAGTTTTTCCAAACCCCTCTTTTCTGTCTTGATTATGTTACAAGCTAAGAAAAAATGGTCTTCTCCATACTTTAGCAAACTTTAATGTTACTTTTGTTGTTGTTGTTTAGTCTTTTGAATGGGGAATAGAAGCTACCATGTTTACTATATTTTACCATAATCTTTGTTTTTAAATAAGAGAGACTTCAAATGCCCCAGCTAGTCTACTCCTGGAGCAAGTACAGAGACAGTGGCAGCCCCTTCTTCCTGTGCAAGACTTGGGCCTTCATGGTTCAGTACCTACCTTGTGCTTCTGGGACAGTGTAGTAAGATTGCCCTGCCATGGGGACAGGCATCAATGACACAGCAGGGCTTCAGTTTAGGGCTTATGTCTCTTTTAAAGTACTGGGCACAGCGGGGTGCTTTGACTTATGCTCCCTTGGGTGCCTGGGGAATGAGGTATTGCACAGAGAGGTAAACTGATCACTCTTCAGTGTTGTAAAACAGCTGCTTTTGCTGAAGGGCTTAATTATTAGGGAGTATAAGATGGTCCAAATTGAAATTCCACTACAAAGGACTGAAATTATCAAAACATTAGTCAGAGCCTAACTAAAAAGAACTGGAAAGAAGCATCTTATCTGGTGGAAACTGATAGTTAGTGCTCACCTTAGCAATCTTCGTGTTTTGAATTCTTCAACTATTATAATATGCATAAGCCTCATTTGTCGGTGGAGAACTTACTGGAGGTGACATTCAACCCATTCAGCTTCATTGATCTTGAAAAATCACTGTAATCTTCTTAGAAAATGCTATACAGTCTGTACTTTTCTGCAAGTGAGTTGTTTGAGCTTTTAGCATATAATAATCAGAACAGAAAGTTCCCTGTATATAATTCTTTAGATTAAATGGCTGGTTTGTTTTGACTAAAGACCTGACACACCTTGTCTGAATGGAAGCTAAGCATGCCTAGGATTTTGACTCAGAGTTATAAGATAAAAATGGGGAGTTGAGAAGGCCAAAGATCCCTGAAGGCCACACAAGGCTACAGAGGTCTGAGAAGGTCAGGAGGACCTATTCCTCCTTATCCTTCACAATACCCAAGAATTGGCCCCAAAGGATGTTGGGCTTCCTGAAGCAGAGCATGATCTTCTGGGGGATGGGGAGGTAGAAGCCGAGTGCACTAGTTATGGAATCCACTCCATGTATCTCCATTCATCCCATTTTCAGAGTCCTTGACCACCTCATGCCCAGACTCTCGTCTCTTAACTCATCCTTTCCATCTGAATGCTTAGTGTGATATAGTTTCTGCACAGAAGAAATTTTAGTAAAACATGAGTTCATTCTCTTTGTGCTTTTTAGAACAAGCTAAGCTACCTTTTGGAGAACACCAGAGGATCATGGTCACTTGGCATAATCCAGAGACTTGCTGGGAAATACTGGATTTCTGAGAAACTTAAAACATTGTTAGCAGGTTCCTCCATCTAACAAGTGAGATACAATTCTAGGCAGACAAGGGAAGCAGCTCTTTTGATTAGGGAAAATTAGAAAACTTAAAGGTGTGTGGCCATATATGTGTGTGTGTGTGTGTGTGTGCATGTGTATTATATATATAATTTATATATATTTATATTCATATATATTATTTAAAGATCTAAAAGAGTGGACATATAGTCAATCCTCACTAAAAGTGGTGATTACATTTCCTAAATTGTCAGCTTATTTGACAAATAGTTTATGTAAGTGTAACATATCAGAATTCCAAGAGAAATAATATTTATAGATTTCTAGTTTCCTCTGTCTCTCATTCTTTCATCACTGAGCACGTGCCAGGCACCGTGTGAAACTTGTCATATGCAATTTCTCACTGACTCCCTATCAATCCTGTGAGATAATTAGTACTAGGCTCAACTCAGAAACAAGAAAATGTAGCATTTTGACATTAATTGAGCAAGTCTTATGACAATGTCTTTGCTGTGGCTTGAGCATAAAACATTGGGGATTAAGTGAATTCTTATATTTACTACTGATCAAATTAGACTATCAATGAGAACTTCCTTATTTCAAATACTGAAATAAATCAGTCCATAGGGTAGGTCCTTAGTTATTTCTCAAATACCCTTAAAAATCCATCTTTGTAGTGCTCCTAGTAATGTGGCAATGTTCTTTTGCAGTGGTCAGCTCCTCATCCTGGAACAAAATACATGTTAAGATTTGCTAATTCAAGCTGGTAACTATGTCATAAAATATGAAGTCACTGAATTGGTAAATTCCCCAGGCCTAAATGTGGGTATAGTTTGCTACTGTTCTCACACATTAGTGCCAAGGAGAATTGGTTTTTAATTTGGTGTTTGTCATGTCCAGCTAAAGCACATTGAACTTGGTGTGTCAACTGATTAATAAAGTAAGTGTTCAAGCTAAGATTTGAAAAGGATGAGCCCTATTTCAATATAAGCATGTTTTTCTTTTTGAGTCTTATTTTTTTAAATCAGAACATGAATTCCATTTCTTTCTCATTGAGGGAGGGAACTGTAACCCACCTTGCCTTGGTAGGGGATGGGGGTGGGAGGGGTAGAAAGGACTCATGTCCCCCTTTGTTGGAGTGATCAGGGCCATTAGGTGCTTGAAATGACACAGTCGCTGATGTCACATTCTTTCAGAAGCAGTTTGAATTTTTATGGCCTGGGCAAGTGTTTTCAAATAATTCATCCCAAACCATCAGAATGAACTATAGACAAATGAGAACCAAACACCCCTGACATGCCTCACCTCTGTTGCTCGGGGACTTCTGATTTGGGATCTCTAGAGGGAGAAACTAAGCTGGAAGACAGAACTCCAGTGCCTTGAAAACGACTCATGGTCATACCTAGTTTCCCGTTCCTTCTGTCTCATTGGGCACACATCTTACCTTTTAAAGTAAGACGAGTCTTGAGTGTCCTGAGGTCAGGGGCATAAACAGAAAGCACTCATGTTAGTCACAGAGAACACAGCCACATCAGGTGGCTTCCTACTGCCCAGATTTATGAATCATAACTGCTACCTGTCACAGAGGCACAGAGGAAGGTATAGTTAGAGATGATATTTAAATGTCACAGGAGGACAAGATCTCACCAGGATGGCTTATTAGCTTGGTGTTTGTGTTTCAATTTGTAAGTGTTATAACTGTTTTTAAATTTTTTTCTCAAGCAAGCTGCAAACTTTTAAAGACATTAAGCCTGCCAAATTATAGCCACTTACTGCTGCCTGACATGTTTTTCAGCTTAGACCCACAGAGGGACTGCCAAGCCTGCCCTTTCTCATTACCTGTTCTCTGTCTGGCCCGGAGTTTAGATTTTTGAAAATGGAAAAAAGCTGTTTGTGAAATCGCAAGGCTCTTGAGTTCTTAGTTTCTTCTTAGTATCAACGTTTATTTATTTAGGTTTGGGCTGGGTTTCAAAAGATTGAAATTGGAAACAGAGAAGGTGACTCTGAACACCATTTATCTGTATATAAGTGAACATTCGATGTACGTTTAATTTAAAAAATTGCTGTTTCCTACAAGAGGGAGCTATTTTTCACATTGTTACAACATTTTTAGAGGTCACTAGGTGGTCATGTCACCAGCAGGGAGTTTTTGTTTGGCAGGCCCCATTGGCAGTTAGTTACAAATGCCTCCATGATTCAGTGTTCAAAGGGGGCTGCTTTGCAAGTAACAAATACTTACAACCTGAGAACTGAAGTATAAAAGGTAGTGACAGGGAAAAATGTTTGGAAATGTAAAACAGCATCTTTAGTGGCCAAATTGGGGTGTTTGGGGAGTTGGAGATTACATGTCCACTTTGTACTTCGGTTGAGCCTTTACAGAAGCAATATCGTCCTAACTACCACAGCTGGCTGTCACCTTGCTTCCAGCCAGCGAGTGTTCACCTATGACTTGTTCGTTCCCATGATCTGGAACATCATTGGTGTTCTGTATGAACTTCATCCCGTGTTTGCCATCTCGGTTGGTTACTTAACCCAGGCCTCTCCATCAGTCCCTTTCATTCTTGCTGGCAATTTAAGCAAGATTAAGTGGGCAGCTAAAAGCACCAATTACCAGGACTTCTTGTAGGCTTCTATATTCACAGACAGGGCAGTGTTTCAAGTTTGGAATAAGGGAATTGTAAGCAGTCTTCACAGGGAGATAAATGAATGAGGTGTAGATGGATCTTGGAGCAAAAGGCTGAGATGAGAGTGCTGACTACCAACCAGTTAACTCCGAGCATCTTATTTGTAACTCATTTTAAGAAGGATAATTGTGAGATTAATTTTTGTCTGTGTTCTAGGAAAATTGCAGTGCCACCTGCCACCTTCCAACTTTGTCTAATGAGGGAATGATCTGAAGAGTATCACTGTTACTTTACAAGGAAGTTATTTTGCTTTTATAGGTACTTCATTAGTATCCATTAATGTATAGGCCAGCTCCATTCAGTTTGAGCTGAGATTGATCACGGCTCATGATGTATTGCTTAGGATAGAAAGGCAGAAGGATTTCAGACTTTTTTTTTTTAATCAGAACAAAAGGTCATTGGGCTCACCTGGGTCTACTTGCAGTTCTAAGAGCAACTACAAATGAATAGATGAGTCTTTTGTTTATATAACTATATCAGACTGTTGTTAGTTCTTATATGGAGAGATTTTTAAAAATCCTTAGGTAAAAATGAGTAATTATTATGTCCACATCTATTCTTTTCACTAAAGCAAATTAAATTCATACTCCTAATATCATTTTTCCAATCCTTCAACTCTTTCCAGAATGTACTTTGACTGTGATGACTCACTAAAATAATGAGCTTAAGTATTTAAGATAGTCCTGCTCAGAAATTACGAGATGAAATCAAAGTTCAGAATGAAAACACTGTCTTGGACATACCACTAGTTTTTTAAACCAGTTTTTTTTTTTAATCAGACAAATTTTCCCTCTCTTGCTTACACTTTCTTGAGTATATGGAGGTGAAATTTTGATACTGTGGTAAACATTAGGAACAAATAAATGTGTCAAGGAAAATACAGTAAGTTAAGAATGTTGCTACTTAAAATCTTCCAGGTCCCTCTTTAAGATAATTTTTTCTCTTGGTTTCTAGAGGCTGATGATTTCAATATTTCTGTCTTTTAACTGATAATAGTAAATTTATAAAGTGCATTAATAATGGTTATACTAATTACGTTTATATTTACAATAGAAATAAGTGCTTTCTATAAACGAAACTAACTGTGCTCACTGGTTTATCTGTTTTCTCTCATATATACCCCATAAGAGGATAAGTACAAGTTGGGAATTTATCCTTTATCAAAAATCCAAAAAGTATGAGACCTGAGGCAGTTTGGATTTTGTACTTTTCCCAGTGTTTTCGACTATTTGCATATGCATAATGAGACACTGAGGATTGAACCCAATTGATCACACATCTATTTGGAAGCATTCGTTGTTTTTCTTTCCATAGATTCCTAGTTGAGATTTCTGTCATCTCATTTTCTTTCTTGATTTACCACTGGATTGATAAATTTGGTTTTAATGATGGAAACTGTGTCTGCCACAAAGCATGTCAATGCCAGATACTATTTGAGATTAATCATATATCATCATTGCTACTTGGAATTTAGAAGACATAGCTTTGTAGGCAAAGATACAGGAGTAATGCCCATCAGTCATCACAGGTTCTTACAGTATGACAGATGCCTTCTCATGTCACCTTCTTAGTAGAATTGGTATTAGGTAGCATTTTTATTATATAGACCTGACAGCTAGGATGTCTAAAACCAAGTGACTTGTTCAAGCTTTACATATAATTCATGTGACTTTCTATTAAACCCCTTTGTTTTAGTTTTGAGGTGGCCTCACATTTATAGTAACAAAAGAAGTAGATAGGAGGTCCAGATTTCTTGCCAAGGTCTTGAGACCTTGGGGTCTATTTGGGAATATGTTATGGTAGGCTATGCCTGCTGAGTCTTGTCACAAGCTGAGACTATTTTCAAGAAATTTAGAAGCTTTTAGATTTGGCTTCCTCCCCTGGGCAACCCAAGTAATAATTATCCGTGTCCCAGTATAAAGCTGTGCTGGGTTCTTCCCACTGACAGTAGCATTGTGACTGGTGGACAATAATCCTGTTGAGATCTGTTCTGGCTTTAAAGTGAACATGTTATGTTTTTTTCTATGTTGAGGAAGGGAGAATCTCAAGTCAAACCAACTACAAATGACTTCAAACTGGGTTGGAGATTTAGCCCAGTGTTAAAGAGCCTGTATTGACCTGGAAGAAGACATGAACTTAGTTCCCAGAATCAACATTGGGAAATTTACAAAGGCCAGGAACTCCAGCTGCAAAACATCCAACTCCATCTTCTAGACGCTGAGAGCACCTGCATACAAAGACATATACTTGAAATTTTTTTAAACTCCTAAAAATATAATAACTCTAGACTGTCTGGGTTGGTTCAAATCTTCATTTTGCAATAAAGACATTTTTTTGTTTTGATTTGTTTTTGTTTTCCCTTTTCTTTTATTGGATATTTTCTTTATTTACATTTCAAATGTTTTCCCCTTTCCTGGTTTCCCCTCCTAGAACCCCCTATCCCATCCCCACTCCCTCTGCTTCTATGAGGGTGCTCCCCCACCTACCCATCCACTCCCACCTCCCTGCCTTGGCATTCCCTACTCTGGGATATCGAGCTTGACCAAGTTGACTCACACCTCTCTGCTTGCTCGCGCTCTCTCTCTCTCTCTCTCTCTCTCTCTCTCTCTTTCTTTCTTTCTTTCTTTCTTGTCAAATGGGACAAAATAATACCTGCCTTAGTGGGTTCTTGCCACAGCCTGAGTTAGTAAACTCAGAGCACTCAGCACCCAGTACCGGCTGATGTATGTTAACTGTTGGATTCCAATTGCAGGACCTACAGGCATTCCCAATTCTGGGCATCACTGTCCAACTAACTTGAAATAGACTATCAGACTTCTGTGAATCAAATACATGGAGATACTATCTCTGCTTGGTTAAGATTGTCAATTCTGTAGCAGAAACGCTCCTGCCATGGCTAGAGACAGTCCTTTCTCTAAAATGGGAAGGGTGGTTCTCAGTGGCTGGTAACAGTCAGTTTCAACACAATAGAGAGATAGATCCTGTGGGTAACAGGATCACTAGAGTAAGTGCCAACTCATATGGCCTCTATCTTGTGGATATTACCTTTTTTTTTTTTGGTGTGACCCTATTATTCCTAGTATGTTCCCAATGAGGGGAATGCCAGGCCATATGACCTGTATCTGATCAACTGGAGTTTTTTTTCTTTCTTTCTTTTCTCTAGAAATGTCAAATATCACTTCTTTTTACATTAAGCCTGGAGGTCATAACTAGGTTATGGTATAAATGTCAGTATTTCCAAGAAAGATTTAGAATTTCCTGCTGCTGGAGTAACATTATCATCCACATGTCAAATGCTCACTCACTGGCTCTCTCCCTTGTCTCTCCATGTACCCTTCTCATTCTTACCTTGATGGCTCAGGTAATCAGAATCACTTCCAACTTCAGTCCCAAGAAATCAATGAAAACAGATGTTGAGTCACACAATTCATTCTTTGCTAGACCTTTCTCTCTAGGGATCACTCAAGGTAACTTTCTGTTGTTGCAGAAAAGCTTCCAGAGATCAGTGTTGAATATATTTCAGCAACTAACCTGACTGACTTCCTTCTCCCTACCTTTGACTGCCATCCTTGAGACCAAGTTAAAATCCCAGGGTACTCTTGGAAAGGTATCTCAAGTATCCTCTCCAGCAGAGAGGTAAGGAGGTGGCTACTGTGTTTCACTGGTACTGACCATCCCCTACTTGAGAAGTTCCAGCAATTTATACATGGCATTGAGATAAAAGCCCAATTGTATCAAAAGGAACAATGAAAGATGAGGAGGCATCTCATTCCGGACCTTCCATCAACCTTCAAGTTTGGTTTTACCAAGAGTTGACATTGACCAACTCAGCTTTTTCTTCCTTTTATGATTGCTAGGGGATCCAGAGGGTTCCCCCAAGCTCATGACTAATATGGGCTATTAGTGAAACCAAAAAGTAGTCTACTTATATCCTAATAATATCATATATGAGGCAGACATTATCATAGGAATAGTTATTAAGCCAACAATATTTAGCTTCACTACAGTTTTTTAAGTCAGCCAACTTGACATCATCAACATTATTTAAGAAAAATACCAAACAGTTTTTAAAGAGAAAGATGCACTTCCATCTGTGCAGGATAGAGGAGGACCAAGCATATTGTTTCAGCTGCATCCTAATTATAGTAATATTCAAGAATGGAATGAGTACTTTCTAGACTTTGAATATCATGGAGCAAAACATGGGATAGTATTTTTGAAAACAACATATGCTTGACAATGTAATTATGCTCTTAAATATGACTATCCAAATAGTAACTGCCATTAGCATCACTTAAGAAAAGAGCATATTAGCAACAAAAATGAGGAAAACATTTACCAAATTTCAGATTAGGCTTTTCCTCTCTAGAAAAGATGAGAGCAATCCTGCTCATAGTGCCTATTGCTTGTGTGTGTGAACACTTACGCATTACTTAGTTTGACCATGCTTTTCCTTTGCTGATCCTCCAGCACCCCTGAAAGTGACGCATCTCTCACATGACACATCTTAAAACCATGTATATAAGCAGGAGAGATATAATTTAAATGTCAGACTCCTCTTAGCTTTTCCTTGGGCAAACCATCTGGAAGCCACCTTGCCTCCATTTTCTTCCCCAATCTGTTTCAGTCCTTTCTGCCTTTGTACTAAGGCCTCGTTGTCATCCTTTGCAAAGCCTGCTCAATCCTCCCAGACCAGAAAGGCATGTCTTTCTTACTATAACCAAGCATTTTAAGACAAGTACAAAAATCCAGGCTCTGGAAACGAGCAGACCTGGATTCAAATCCTGGTTCCTTTAAAATCAGTACAGTCTTGAGTATTCTATTCAGGTCTCACAGGCTCACCACTCAACTTTACCATGACAGTGTTAACTTTGTTAAAGGCAGCCTTGAAAGGACTATATCAAACAATGTGCTCTATTGTGCCTTGCCTATTTGTATAGTAACCACAATGAAGATTATCAGTAATTACTTAGTCTCTATCTTAATAGAGTCAAAAGTCAACCATTCTTTGTCTGTTTGTTTTTTTATTAATTTGACTTTCACATTCCTTTATTTTACTAAGTAGAATAATTTATAAGCCTCATGCATTACTTATTCATAGCATGTAATATGGATTCTGTGCTTATTAGCAGACTTTTCTATGAATATAGAAAGCACTAGGCTATTGGTTGGCAATATTAGATTGCACTTTGGTGACATCACCTGTAGGATGCAGTTGTCTTTAAGAACACATTCTTATTGAGCCTTTCTTCAATGGGACCCTGGAAAGACCACATAAAAATTATGCAGTCTGATTCTTCTTTGCTGCCTGTCTTATGTCTTGTGACTTGAAGTTCAGATCTACAGAGAAGTACTGCTTGTGAGAGGGCCAGCTTCAAGGCTGTCCAGGGAGATGGATGATTTGGTCTCAAGGCAACCACTCAAGAGATCAGTATCACAGCAAATGGGAATAAATGTCAGGTTGGAGTCTGGTCACCGGGATGATATCTCACTAAGTAGTTTTCCAGGTCTAGAGCCTTCTGTAATGAGCTGAGTTCTATCACTTCTGTGGGTTTCTAGTCCCCTCCTCACTCCTCCAATTTGTGTATAGGCTCGGCTGGACACTGGGTTAATTGTCCATAAGTGATGGAGAGTAAATTGCCCCAGCCTTTTAAATCTTCAAGGATAAAAAATATTATCTGTTGGTAGGTGTTACAAATAGCTAAACAAAAGCCCACTGGTGGTGCCTTTAATTCCAGCACGAGGGAGGCAGAGGCGGGTAGATCTCTGAGTTCAAGGCCAGTCTGGTCTATAAAATGAGTTCTAAGACAGCCAGGGCTATATGAAGAAACTCTTGTCAACCAAAAACCAAAAATAGATTAGATAGATAGATAGATAGATAGATAGATAGATAGATAGATAGATAGATAGATAGATAGATAGATACAGAGATACAGAGATACAGAGATACAGAGATAAATGATAGATAGGAAAGCAAAGAGGCCAATAAAACTTTTATTTTAGAAGGTTTCAGATTGAAATAAGAAATTGTCAATATTCGTCTATTTCTGACCCATAAAAAAGTGAGCTTCCTGGCTGGGCATGGTGGCACATAACTTTTATCCCGGTACTTGGGAAACAAAGGCAGGCAGATCTTTGTGAGTTTGTGGCCAGCCTAGTCTACATAGTGGACTACAGGAAGGCAGGGCTTTGTGCTAGATATTCAAAATACAGATCATAGGGCTTCAGGGGATTTTGCTGTGTCACATTCTAGCATATGGCTCCTACAAGTAGGATGCCATGTGGCTTTCTAGGCCCAGCCGGTAGGTTGGTAAGTAGGATGTCCAGGTATCTGATCTTCCATAAGGTCTTGCTTTTGTTCTTCATAATAGTGGGTCATTTCTTGGCACTTTGTACTGTCACAGTCACTTCAGGTCTTTGTGGAGAGTCTCTGAGGTCAACAACATCAGACATTCCATTGAAGCAGGGATTAGATCTATCCTGTATCATTTACTCCCCAGTATCTGGTACACAGAAGCCCATGGTGAATGAATTGAAATAATCAAAGACCCAGACTCTAGTCATCCATCTGGTCAGTGTTGCTCATATATATGGTTGGAAAACAGTCATCCCAGCAGAGCAAGCTCAGTCAGATTGGGCTTCATACTTTCGTGTCAGAAACGTTCCCACCTATAATGATCATTCCTCCCAGGATGTAAATTTCACTTACATAAGCCACAGGGCCACCCATACTGTAAACCCGAGACTGGTTTCTATACCATTGTGCTTTGGGCTGGTTCCCTCACGATTCTTTCCAGATGTGGAACATTCAGGTAGTTTAGCAGACTCTCATTCTGTGATGGTTTTCTGGTTTTGGATTCCCTTGTCCATTGACACGGAACTCTCTAGTAGTATCCCATAGAGCACAGTCGTAAATCTAGAAATTTCAGGTAACCAGCAAAACGTTCCCCTTCTTTCTGGGTTTTGTTGGCTTATTTTTGCAGTTCTTTGTTGCTGATTTCTCTTTATTAGTTGCTTAGCATCTCCAAACTTAAGGTCTATGTGGCCAGAAGCACAATTCCTGCCTCTGGAGCTTGGGCTCTGAGGTTCATTCTCGGCCATTGGAATGCTCCCCCTCCACTATATAGATTAAGGCTACAAAAATATTGGCAGAATCTCACCAGGAAACCATTGTGTACTTTATTTTTCTCTCCCGTTGACACACACAATGGATGGTAGTGAACTGGCATCAGATGGCTCCTTGTCTTCATGGTAGCATCTTGGCAGTTGTTCTTCAGTTTGGGTGAGAACCATTATACATACAGTCTTGTTTCATTTACTCACAGTGTTCAAGTGTGTATGTGATCTCAGCCATTTGGCCTATAAATAATTTTCAGAAAAGCCCTTTCTCTTGGTATTCATATATAAGACCTTTAATCTGTTTTATGATGGATGTTCTTTTCTCTGTGGTGAGTGCATAAATGCTGAACCAACATTGTGTCCACTAAGTGACCTCCTAAAATCAACTCGATAAAAGCATACAAAAACCAGTCAACTGAAGCTTATTCCCTTTGACTGATACCGCATCAGGCCTAATCTGATATCAATACACAGATAATTGATCAATAATCTTTTAAATCTATATTTTTACAAAGAGAAAAAAATATTGGCAGAAACATTTGAATTAGAATTCAAAGTGAGTAACTTCTGTGGCAATGTCCTTTTCTTTTTAAAAATGAAGTCTTTTGGTAATCTTTAATAATAGAAGTTCTAGACTTGAAGCTACTTGGATGGAGCCAGGATGACAATAAATGACAGTATTTATTGCAGTGGCCACAAGATGGCAGATCTAAAATCTAGACCTCTCAAAATAGCATAGACACCAGGTGAGCAATCACATCTTTGACAAGGAAGCCTTAAAAGCATCAACTTCCCAAAGAAAAAGATTTTCTAGATTATTCTAAATTCCAAACCAAGCCATAGTGCACACAGCAAAAGAGCATAGCTTTCAGTCGGTAGGTATCCCTTTCAGCCTTTTTTCTAGTAGTTATTATATCTTCTTACCCCTCCTTGCACCCCGAGTATTGCCTGGCCATCACCTTCACACAGATGTGACACACTGTTCCCTTCCCCTCTCTTTACATTTGCCCTTTGTTCCTCTCATGAACAAAAAGCATGTTAAATAAAATGCTTACAAGAATCTAAATTTTATATCATTTCATCTACAAAGATCCTCCCCACAGGACCTTAATTCCGTTTGCCTCTGACACTATAATAACAAAATCCTATAGTGCACTCCCTCCCTGCACCTTCCCTTCTCACAGCCATAGAGTGACGATAGATTTTGTTTTTTCATTGTAAGTTACTTGAGATGATAGTGGAATCCATGTAACATAAACAACAGAGGTTTTATTTAATTCAAAAATACATTAAGAATTATCAGGACTGGAGACATAGTCAGTGATTAAGAGTACTTACTGCTCTCCTAGAGGACCATGGTTCAGCTCCTAGCACCCACATCTGGTAGCCTACAACTGCCTGTAACTGGAGCTCCAGGGAATCCCACACTCTGCCCTCTCCTCCAACAGTGCACACACACACACGGTATATACATACACAAACGTATATACATACACATTAGAAAAAAAAGCAGATCTGAATTTTAAAAATGGAGATACCTAGTTAGTTACAGATTAGGTACTGGAGTGCATTTTGTTGCTTCCTGTAAAAACTAATAAACGAATAGTTCTAAATGTATAGCACAAGGAAATTAAAGTCCATCATCTTCAGATAATTTTATATATATACAAATGTATACATACACATACATACTTACCAATAAAGAGAACGAATGAGCAAGTGCCTTATAGGCTAAGCCTTGAAGTCAAGTGACTTATTCTCTGATAATTGCTGAGTACCAACTAAAAAGTCAGTCTGCTGGACAAGTTACTTGGCAGTAACTGATCACGATAGATAATAGATTTCTTCTAGGTAGACATTAAGCAAAGCTTTGCCCACAGGGAAGTTTCGGTACATAAGGTTTCCCACTATCAATCATCAGTAACCTCCCAGGTCCTCAGTGTCATGCTTCAACTAGAGAGGTCCTAGTGGAGGAAAATCCAACAGAGCATCCTTCTCCTCACAGAAGACAAATGTCAGAAACACCAACTTAAGGTAAAGGTCCTTTTAATGGGAGAATTTTGTTGTTGCTTTGGCCTTGTTTGACATTGGTTAGACTATGTAATTGACCTTGACTTTTAAAGGGTCACCTTTCAGAACACATTTCCATTTCCCAATTCCTCAGGCTGAATAAAATCACTTCTGCCCACTTCTGTGTGGCCTTTTGGCTGGAGTGATATTGAGCAGTTATTAACCAAGTCAGGTCTGGCTTTCTGGGATGCAACTCCTCTGTGGTCCACAGAGCCCTTTCCACAATCACAATGTTTTCTCCTTTAAGTTTGTTTGTGAAACAGATGTCAGCTCATGAAAGTCAAATGTTCTGCTTACCAGGAATCCAATTTTAGAGGTTTCTTTGAAACACTGTCTTAAAAGGAAGAGACTCATTACATGTTTAGATATATTTAATACAAAGAGTGGCCTGGTATATGATAATGCAAAACTTTCAAGTCTTTACACTTAGTGGTATCTGAGTTCTGTAACAGCCGTTGCTAGCATTTATCATGTGGCAATGTCAGAAACTAAACAGAAGCCTCGGCGTGCATTATCACATTTAGTTTTTATTTTTATGTCATATATTCCACATTAATTTTTATAGTTACTCTTCTTGGTTCACTTACAACTAAGTCTAAGTTTCAGAGAGACGTTCAATGATTTCCCAGTTATAAAAACAGTAAGCATTGCTTACAAGTAGATCCAGGAATGTTTGATTGCCAAGCTCAGGCACTAAGAATCTGTAGCTTTTCTAAATGACCCCAGTAATATTCCATCGCAAAGGTAAGCTTCTTTTTAAGAACATAAGGTACTCAAAAGAAACCCTACCCAACCCTCTCCTGCCCTTCCCTACCTTCCCCTGCCCTCCCCTGCCCTCCTCTGCCCTCCCCTGCCCCAGTTACTTGCTTTTAGATCTAGCATATAGTAATCTGTCATACTGCACTGCTAAGACATAGACAAGTAGCAACAGTCCCTCCCCTCCCGTACTTCTTCATTGCCTCTTTATCAACTTCTCAAAGGGATAGAAAAGGGGCAAGCACTTCCTACTATACCTCTTCCTCTGGCCTTGAACCTTGTTCAAGTAGGGAAATCTTTAAACTTCATATTCGCAGCATTCCCTTGACATGTAATGCTAAGCGTGATGGCATTTGCTGTCTTAGTGCCACAGGTGTCCCTGTGTGAGAGCTTTAGCACACTTGCACTCGAAGCAACCAACAAGGTAGACCAGCGGCTTCCAAGGGTCACATGGTAAACTAGAATTCAGGTGGAAGCCACTGCATAGAGTAAAGAGCTTCCCCAAGACCCTGTGGCCTCTGTTATAGGAAATTTCCATCAGATGCTATGAAGTTTCAAAGAATGAGTCCTTGGTAATTGGAATACGCTATTTTTTTTTGAGGTCAGGTTTAGGTGAATGACAGAGCAAAGTGCATTATAGAATCCGGTCTGCCAGAGCCTGGCCTTGATGAATCTTCTCTATTCTTTGTTCTTGGTGAAACTCAAATATATCTCACCTTGTAGATCATACTTGGCGTGAGCTGCTTCACTTTTTTGTAAAAGCTCTTATGCTTTTACATATCGTTGTGTCAGTAGTCAGGGCAGGTATTAGTTAACATGGAAGAGCTCTCCTATCCACAGTTGCTGTCTGCAAAATGATCTTTAAAACAGAGCCAAGTAAGCATCCTTCTCAAGGGCTACTCACAGCACTCACGGAGGGGCGCGCGAGAGAGAAGCTGTTTTGAACAAGATCTTTCGTCACCGTCTGTCTTAAGTCACCTCCTACTGAACTTACGGTTGAAGATTCAGGGTCATAAGGGAAAGAAAACAACAATTAACTGGGAAAAGTTGATTGAGCGGATTTTTTTTTTCCCACAGTCTGATTGGAGCATGACTGCCCGGGGCTGAACACCATACATAATGTAGGTCCACCCTCGTATGTCATTATCCAAACGTTTCTTAATGGCATGCATTTTTCTCAAGCATCTGCTTTTGTAATTGAATGTGTTCCTAAAGATGGGTCAGCTAACTAAAACAAGAGCCCACAAGAAAAAAAAATGTGTTCTGCTTCCAGTCCAATTTATAACAGTCTTTAATTGGCTTACTTCACTTGTAACTCTTAAAAATTAATTTCAGACCACCCCCTCTCCAAGCTCAAATCATCATTAGTGGAAATGAGAGTGGCAGGGAGTGAAACAGATATGTTTACAATGTGCCCTTTTTAGCTGACGGTGATAAGCGTCATAGCCTTGCATTACCCTCAGCAAATCCGGAAACTCTCCTGGTGAGGGTTTGTGTGGGCGACACACAAAAGGAGACATTTACCCTGGCAGGAGGTAGCCTCCAGCCCTCTTCTGTGCTGGTCTCTGGAGGATGTTTTTCAGGGTGGCTAAAACCATTTTTTTCCCAGTGTTTTATTAGCTGTGTCTTGACTTACCTCCTACAAAGTGAATGACAGTTTAGGGTTATTAAGTGTGTTCCCGTGCACATTTTTATCCATTGTTAACCCCTCCTGAATGCACGAGGGGCACAGGACTCCTCCTATCTCCCCTCCATTGTTGCCCATATTTGTTAAAGAAGTTATTCTCTTTGACGTTTGTTTAGGCTGCACTTTGATAAAATGCTGTCTATGCGCTACTTTCCTAGCTTGGCACACAGCAGACCCCATAGATTTATTTCTCTTTTCATTATCTTATCTTCTTTGCTAGCATATTTGGGCTTCCTTTTCATATTTTAAGCTATATTTTGGTGCACAGACAGATTACCCTAGTAACTATACACTAAAGTATAGCAGTGTTCTACAGATAATAATGCAAGCTTCCAGTTTATACTTAACCCTACTAAATGACTAAGGAGTCTAATAGTACTAATGACTAAGTACTAATGACTAATAGTACTCCTAGACTAAGGAGTCTGAGTACTAATGTCTGTGAGTACGAAAAAAGTTGGATTAAAGGCTAGGAGGGATTTAAAGATATAGCAACATTTCTGGTGGATGGGATGGAAGCGGTTTCTAAAGCAGAGTAAATCAGGTCTTGGATTCAGGAGGCAAAGTAATTATTAGAAAAATAAGGAATTTCCTTTATGTTTATTGTCAAGTGTCTTGTTACTTGGTAGTCTTCTAAATTGGACTTCTTAAAAGGTTGTTCAGAACGGCAAATGTTTTTAACTTTTCAAGTGACTGAACCAAACTTCTCCACACGGTGAGAAAAGCAGAGATTGTTAACTGAAGCCTCCCAGTCTGTTCTCTCAAGCAGAGCTTCATATGTCTTATTGAATTACTTGAGTGTGGGTGCTCCGCCGCAGGGGGATTGGCAAGTGGGCTCCCGGGAACTGTAAAGGTGTAGATGTAGGATATGGAGCTGGCAAAGTGAAACTCATCTTTCCTAAATAATCTTCAGTATCACTATAAAAGGATACGTGTAAAGCGAAGCTAGTGAAAACCCATAACTGCACAGATGTTAGATCATTGTGATTTAAAATACTGTAGATAGAACAAGTGTTTGAATTGCCCCTCTGGTCATTTTGTAAAGCTGGTTGAGTAAACTGCAGCGCTATGAATCTTCCCTATGAATCTATAATTCAGGATATTCAAGGTTTTAATACTTCTCCTTTTATAATACTATATCTTGAATTTATTATTATTAATTATTATTATCATTATTATTTATTGCCAGAAATTGAAACAAAGTGTTATGTGTGCCAACTGGAGCCTGCACCTCTCATATCTAGCTATACAAATACAGCCAGATACCCTGATGGGTTATCTTTATGTATTTTTTTTTATCTTCTGATAACTGCTCCTGTTATATAATGATCACAATTATTTACTATAAATCTCAATATATTTTAAGTGGAATCATATTAGTTTCTGGCCAGTATTTAAGTAAAGGTTTCAAAATACATATGATCTTCATTAAATGAATTTTACTGAGAGTTTTATAATTGTATAGTACAAACATATATAAGGTATATTGGTCAACAAAAAATAAACTAAAATAAAGAACCAAATGGATTAATTTTATGAATATTAGTGTTAGTGAGTGGCCTTGAAAATATTTTTATAAAAGTTGTTTTATGAGATATATTTGGTGATAACATCTATAAAGAATTAGAAACTAATTTGTATTTTTCCTTAACACTAAAGTGAGAATTAAAAATTAATTTATTGGGACTAGGTTTGTAGTTCAGTGGTAGAGTGCTTACCAGGCACACATAACACTTTGTTTCAATTTCTGGCAATAAATAATAATAATGATAATAATAATTAATAGTAAAAATAAATTCATGATATAGTATTATAAAAGGAGAAGTATTAAAACCTTGAATATCCTGAATTATAGATTCATAGGGAAGGGAAGTTTTGTATGTTCAGTCTTTGGGTTATGGTAACATTTAAGCCTTGTTATTAAAGCTGGGTAACATCAAACTTTGGAAAAGGAAATTCAGCCAAGGGGGCAAAGGTAGACTCAGAAAGCCTTGTTCGGAGATTCTTGACATTTTTCAAGTGGGAGTCAACATAGATTGTCCCAGACTTGCACATGTGAAAACTGTGTGCCCCTATGCAAACAATAAGGCTGAGAGTGATAGACAGAACATAAATAACTTTGCTGAAAACGTTTAAATCTACAAAGCTTTGGAAGCTGGTACCCGCTGTTTCTTGGTGAGTTCACAAATTTACTTACAGTATGTAACATTTATTCTGATGGTGTCTTGTGGAAGGAAGGAACCACATAGCAGGGAACAAACAGAAAACTGGTAAAGGTAAGTCCATGTCTCTCACCTTCTCGGGATCCTGTTGGTATTCACTTCCATCTCCAGAACTGTGGAGAGCTTGAGGCTGCCTCTAGTGGCATGTAGCAGGCCATCCCACATCAGTCATGTGTTCAAGAGATGAGACTTCTGTGTCAGAGATAAACGATGTTATTGGTGATAACACAGAGATCAGTATTAGCATGTTTGCATCTGTTCCCCTTGCAACTGTTCCCACAGAAACCAGATGACCACATTCACGAAGTTGTTTGTGTTACAGAAGAGCAACTCCAATCTTAGGATAATTGAATACTTTGTAATAAGCAATGTCATGCTGGCCCATTGATCTCATTACATTATGGCATAGCAAGCACACTTACCCTTTGACCCAGAGAGAGACTACCTATGTCCTTCAAGGCTCATTGCTATACAACTATCCTGGAAAGATATATCAGAAAAGAAGATAATACTGTTGCTTCTAAAATGTACAGAAGCACAAAATTCCTGATGAGCAGTTTTCCAGCAAACTTAAAGATGTTTTCACACATCTCTAAGACTTTTATCAGCATTTTAAATGGCTTCATGTAACTGTAAAGAGGTATCTGTAAGGAGAGAGAGCACAATTTACCACAAGCTTTCCAAAATTTGACCTTTTAAATAACACCCATGGAAAGAAATATATTTTTGATATCAGCTTAGGAGGAGACAATAAAATGCTGTGGTGACCTGTGTGGTGTATCTAGGTACATCAGAGAAAAATGATTAATGTTGGAAGAGAGTGAGAGATTTAAATACTGTATTTCTGCTTTCCTCCACATATGCAGAGATTTGGTTCATTCAAAAGCTTAAAATAAAAATATTCACAGTTCTCAGTCACCACTTTTTTTAAAAAATTGTATTTGTAAAGAGTCCATGAGTGGTCAGACTTGGATATAACCTGGGCACAGGGGTTCTCCCTTGTTTGGAGCCCACATAACCTCTCCAGTCTAGTATCTTGGAGGAGCATGCAATAGCAGCGTGATGAGCAGGTCTGCACCTAAGGCTACTACCTAGTGAAGCTTCTAGTGTGAGCTCTATCGATTTGTATTTGGAAAGGGGAAACATTTCCTGATATGTTCTACTCTTACAGAGATCAGCCTGAGCCTCTGGCAGAAGCTCACACTGCCAGGCATTAGTAAAGGTTGTAAAGATCTTAAATATCCATGTCATGAAAATTGGTTGGGAGAATAGTGGCCACCTTGTCCAAACATCTAGAAGTTAACTCTGATGACATGGATAAGAAAATGTAGCCCAAGTTTTAATCTTGAGACATATGCATACGCCAAATTCCCAATATTGAGGCTCCCCTGAAGCTATGGGGTCTTCTGAATCATCTAGAGTAAACATAACTGGCTCAGGTGGTAGGGGCAGAGAAGGAATCTATAAACACACCCAGGAAAACCGTTTGCTTGTCAAAAATTGTCCTGGATTATCCCAGGCTGCAATTTGTAACAAGTACATTCCTGAAAATAGAATCTGAAGATTGGAGGAAACAACCTGAGACTTCCAAATGATCAGAGGTCATAAATAAACCCAGAGGGAAATGTCTAATATGTCATATTATTTATTATTACCCTGTGTGTGTGCACATGTGCACATGCCTGTAATGCACATCCTTGAGTGCATGATGGCATGGGGGCAGCATGCAGCCCAGTATCATATGGAAGGGAGAGGACAACTTTGTGGAGCCGGATTCCAGAAAACTGGACTCAGGTTTTCAGACTTGTGGCCCAAGTCCCTTTACCTGCTGAGCCATCTTGCTGGCTCTAGATTTCTTATTTTGAAGAAGTTGACTTATGTTTTCAAAGTTTATAAAAATAAAAAAAAGAACACATCTATTATAGAACTAATGTTTTTAATCACCCACAGCTCCTTCTAGAAGCTGGAACTGCCAAGGATAAAGGAAGCCTTAAGTTTGAGAGGGTATCCCAAGTGATAAATATACACTCTCCTGTCCAGTGGCAAAGGGTACCATGGGAAAATTAGACAGTATGATGTGACAGAATCCAAATGGGGATGAAGGGTGGCAGGTGGGGCATCACTGTGAGATATGATAACTGGAGAAACTTCTCCTCAGAAGACAGATTTGGTCTGACCCGGAGCTGAGGACCTTCGTGTCACAGGCAATGCCTATGAAATGAAAACAAGGGTCAAATTCGCTAAATAAATTGAAATTGAGGAGTCTTATAATGATCTCCACCTGACATCAAAAGAATAATGTCATATGTAAAATCTCATGTGATAACGAATTTGCTGCCTAGTTGTTAGGGTGCCTAGGATACATAGAGCCTTGATTGGCAGATTATAAACAGGCTGATGGATGGATAGATGTTTATCTTGATCCCCTCCCATTTCTAATTTGTAGCTGTATTTATGAAGCCTTTGAAGGAACCCTCTCTCAGGTGATACAATGAGTCAGTCTTAGTGATTCCAACCCTGCTACCTTGCCCGAGACCAAAGTATAGTGTACCTTCAGTACTGTTTATAGTTCCTTTCCACGAAGATGATAGTTTTGTGGCTCAAGTGAGTTACAAATGCCAATTATTTGAGGATGCGTTTTTCAGTTTTGTTTCATTTTTACAAAAACAGATCACAGTCATCTTTGTCTTACCAGACAGGAAGCGCTACTTGCGGCCATCAGTGAAAAAGATGCAAACATTGCCTTGCTGGAGTTATCTGCCTCCAAAAAGAAAAAGACCCAGGAGGAAGTCATGGCTCTGAAGCGGGAGAAAGACCGACTGGTGCATCAGTTAAAGCAGCAGGTGGGGCGTCCTGCACGCCAGGTGTGTCTTGCTGGGTCTGGGGCCTCGGTGCTTTCCCTGGGGTTTGCCATTCTTCATTGTCTCATGTCCATTCTGCAGGCTCACGCAGCTACAACCAGGTAGGAGCAAAACAGCCTGCGCTGTTGCTGAAATACCATGTTCCTGCTTCTCTGTGTTGACGTGCATGCAGCTGGGCTTGTGTGGCCTGCGACTGGCACTGCTTTCCTTTCTTTTATATTAGCATCATCTTCGCAGAAATAGCTCTCTCTCGGCTCTCTTCCTTTCAGTAGTCTTGCATTTCTAATTAACTCCAGCCTAATTGAACTCTGGTGACCACCTTTCCCTTCGATCTCGCTCACTTTTTGGGCTCTGTAAAGAACTCCATCTACTTCCAAAAGTTCCTTTCTCTCTCTCCTTTTCTAGCTCTTTTTTTCTTCAACTGTTTCCTCTAGGATCTTTCAGGGCAGGAGCATCTCCCAACTCTAGTCCCACTAGACTAGGCTTGGAGACCTGTCTGCCATTATTCATTCTAATTTATAATCACTCGTTTGACCCCATTATTCTTTATTTCCTTCACTCTAGGCCATGGTGCTTGTCTTAGGGAAAGGGAAGGGGTTTTAACTTTTACAAAAAGCTCTTTGCTTTGTGTGTGTGTGTGTGGAGGGGGGGCGGTGTTCTGGAAGTAGCCTAGGTTGAAATAATCATATCTGAGATATACTGGAAAACCATCCCTAAAGTCTACAGATGTTGTTTCTTCTCCATATATAACTTGGGAAAGGACCAAGGTGTAGCTCAGTGGTAGAGAGAACTTGCCTATATCTGTGTTCTCTCCCCAACACGTGTGGAGGGTAGGGAAATCACTCTTATGTATGATGAGGACTTCGGTAACGCAGTGGTCAAATATATTCATCCAAAACCTTAATTTATAAAACCTATTCAGCTCAGTGGTGTGCGGCCTCATAAAGTTATAAGGTGGCCACCACATCTTGGCTAGAGCCTGTGGCCCTGAAACATTCCATGGCACATAGTCACCATGTAGTGTCTACATTGGTTTGGTGTCCTGGGACTGACACCTTGCCTGCTAAAATGAACTGTGCTAAAAAGAGTACCTGGGCATAAGCCTCCCCACCCTGCACAATGCCAACTCTTCCCCCTTCTCAGGAAGGAAAAGACATTCTTCAGGGGTGAGCTTGAGTCCATTTCCTATAGGACTGCCTTGCTGAAAGACAGAGAGAGACCACTGCCACGCCTGGGCACCTTCTCTTTGCAGAGGGAGGGTCTCAGTTGCTTCCAGACATTGGGGCCATTCCACAGAATGGCATGCCTTGCTATCACTGGCCCCCAGGCTCAGGAACTGCTTATATCTGACCTTTGTTTGGGGCTGTGCATCTTTTACACTGGGTTTTCCAACCACTTGGGCTCAGAAAGTCAAGATAAGCATCCTTTGCTTTCCCCCAATTCCTTCCCTGAGTACCTAGCACCCTCCCCTCCTGCACCTAACCATTGTAGCTTTCTCCCACAGGTCTATAGACCTAGGAAACAGCCCCCGTGCTCAAATATTCCGTGCACTTGTGATGCTGGCTACAGCCCAGATTTTACGGCCAAGTACCACGGGTCCAGCTACGATGCATACATGGGCCAAAGGTCTCAGGTCAGTCAGCTGTTAAGGAAACACACCTCACTGTGGGGTGGGCATGCAGAAGACCTACCTCTTATCTTGACTATCACCTCCTGTGCAGATTTCTAGGACTTGGTGGCCATGAAGTCTGGGACCAGAAAAGACAGCATCATTTTATGATATTCAGTATCATTTTGTGTGTTTTATCTTTCCCAGTGATTCCAAATGTGGTGACCATCATTCAGGGTCAAGTAGCTGGTCAGGCTGACAAGCCAGGGAGGAGCCAACATATTACTACCAATCACAGGGGCTTTGTTTTCTCTATCTCTTTGTTTTTCCCTCTACTTTGTCAAGTAAGAGATTTTTAAGCTGCTCTTCTTTCTTTCTCAGCCTCATAAAAATGCATTCTCAGATGCCAGTAAAAACTGAGGGAAACTGTACCGAGTCTTCATTCTGAGACAGGTTCAGCTTGGAGATATAGGGTACTTGGATATCCTAGCTGTGTAACTTGGTCTCCCGCCTAGACTGAGGCAAAGTTGGAAGGGTTTTTATAAAGAGAAAGCAAAGGAGAAGAGCAGACTCCTGATGATATATTTAGCTTTGAAATCCTTCCTCCCATCCCACCTACCAGACAGTGATAAAAACCCCACATTTAGGCATCTTCATTGAAAGTGATTATGACTAAGAAAATTGCTAATTTAGTTGTAAAATCCATTCCATCTTCCGTTATTGAGTGTTTGCTGTGATGTAGGGTTTATGTTCAGGAACCTTCAGAGATTTTTTTTTATCCTCCTAAACTTCATAGCAGCTCTGTACATAGGAATCAGAATTTTCTCCCTTTTTAAGTGGAGATCCAAGAGTGTTGAGTTACATAGACCAAAGATCCACCACTGGTAGTATGTCTCAGGCTTATATCTACCTGCCTCCTCCACAAATGCACAAACCCTGCCTTGTGTAGGAAGAAGTCCTGGGTAACAAGTAAAGGTGTATTTCCAGAAATGGTGAGGTTCCTGTGCCTTCCACACCTGAAGTAGTTGCTTAAACACCCATATCAAAACAAAGTCATCCTAGAGTTCTTAGGCTTAGCTAGCTTGATTACTTCACAAGTAAGGTCTAGTAGTTGTGAGCTTGCACCATGGACTAGGAATGAATCTAAGGTCTTTGCATGTATTCGCTCACTAAAACCCAATAACTGAAGCAGGGGATGATTCCCTTAGAGACAAGAAGATGATGTTCAGAGAGGATATGCACATTGCTCAGACCACACAGTCTTCAGTGGATTTTACCAAAGATATCCTGGCTTGAACTGCTTCCTTTGCATCCATTTTCTAGACTAGGCATCTGGATGGTTGTAGAATTCCCCCTGATCCTCAGTTTTTTCCTTTGTCAATTGGGCTAATAAACCGATTAAAGGACCTGAAGTGCAAGGTATACAGAGTGCTGTACATGTGCCCAGCACATAACAAGTGTTATATGTATATACCCAATCTATCCCTCCTGCTGTTGCCAAGGCTGCCATGATAACTGATTATCAGCACTGCCAGTCCTCAGTGATACTTTAGTTTTTATTATACTGCCATCACCCTGCACACAGATTGGAAGTAAAGCTCATTGAGAACATACTTTTGAAGTGTGGTGGAGAGAGAAGACAGGTACTGGCACCTAGCCTTCCTAGCTCCCTTCCCCTAACTCTCAAGCAAACATGTCAAGTGCCCTAGACCCTAGTCACAGTCCATAACGCTCATTAGATGTGCTTGCCTTGTGGGTGCAGCCTATGGAGGTAGAGAACAGCCAGGGAAGAGGAACCTGAGATCTCTCTCGTTTTTCAGCTCTTTCCTGGCTGGGGAGAACATAGCTCTCTTAGAGGCAAAGGTGATGGAAAAGAAAGAAAGGTTAGGGGGCCAGCCACCTCTGTGTCTGAACAGGTAGTGAGGCCTTCTGGTTCATGAGATATACCATGTTATATAAACTTACATACCATGTTGTATGAACCTTGTTATACACTTAGTTTATCTTCTACAGAAAGTCTCTCCACTGTCTAATGCCTATGTGCACATACTCGCATGCACACACACACACACACAAACACACACACACACACACACACACACACACACACACACACACACACACACACCTACACACCTATTATGTTGTTTTTACTCATCAGTAGCTATCCAGTTTCTCTTCTTCACATCAGGCTCTCTGCTAGGTGCCGGGGATTCGTCTGTTTTTCTAAAGTGATGAGAATGGCAATGGCATCTTTTTTATTTTGAAATTGATCAAACCAGTATTCCAAGAGGTCAAATGATTTAACCACCATCATAGAACCCTGTAGTGCAGAGCTGGTTTCCAAGGCTGGTGGAGTGTTATATCTTAGCTCTGGGTAGGCTGAATACTAAAGTATGGTTGGTCTTCTTTAGCTAACCTAGGGATTAAAGTAAAGACAATCTGAACCAGTGTACTCTTCACCTTGTATAGGCCATTGGTCCCATATTTCACAGATGTCATCCATGGAAGCCAGTTCTAGTACCTCAGCTCATGAAGGAAAGAAGGACTTGTTTTCTTTGCTGAGAGCAGGTGCTCTATAGGTATTTGACTTGGCAAATGTTTACTGAATGCCTACTGTGGCTAGAGCATTAGATAATTTTGGAATATTAATTAGGAACTAAAATGAGTAAAGATGCCTTCCTTATAGAACTTAATTTTAATCATGGAATAAAGGCAGTAAGCAACAAAATTAAAAACTACAGGATAAAAACAAAATAACATACAGATCAGTGTAAGAAAGAACAGGAGAGTGGTGGGTTGGGGGAGACTGGGGCCAGAGAATTAAATTTGGGGTTAAGTGAGAAGACTTTCCTAAGGAAAGGGAATCTTGAGAAAAGATAAAGCAAGTAGTGAGGGATCCTTGCAGACCCTGAGGCAAGAATGTTACATGGAAGGGACGTGTACAATCCTTAGACAGGATTTGACTCTGGAAGCAGAGGGCAAGCCAATAGGCTTCTGGGAGTGAAAAGGAAGTGAGCTGTCAGAGCTGGCATGTGGCAGATCTGATGGTAGTGGGCAACAATGGGGCATAGCAGGATGGAAAAGGCCATGTGTGGGCCAGTGAGCTATGCAGGACTCTTGCGTAGGATCTGCTAAGAGACACCTGCTCTGGGCTAGAAATTCCCAATAATCATGAAGTGGAATATACTAACACAGCCCTAGAGCAGAACTAGGTCCCTCCACACGTACAGTTCAGCATCCAGTGTTGCAGCCTCCAAGGATTCCCAGGGGTTGACTTGTGAATTTAGAAGCGTCGGCACTTTCATTAAAGCTACAGTAAAGACTCATGCCAGTCTAGCCTATCTCCTAAGATTTTCAGCTGATGCTAGAGCGAGGCCCTTTGGCTGAAGGCTCCTCTCTGCACTATGCCTACAGTCTGACTGCTGTACCCTCCTTCTATGGTGGTGGTGTCTGTGCCTAGAAGTATAGCAGGTAGGTAATCCAGCCATTCTTTGTATTAATGAGCAGAAAAGAATCTTCCTTAAAGATGTCTCATTCTGTTCTCACCACCCTCCAGCCTTCACTTCTGAAATCTTTGCTTGCCTCTGCTTGACATCAGGATAAAGACAAACCAGTATTTTCTCTGCCTTGGAAATGCCGTTCCTTCTGCCTTTAACACGTTTCCCTCTTTTCTTTACCTGCTCTTTTGTTCAATGTCAATGCAATGTCACTTCAAGTAAGACTTCTAGAACCTTCTAAACTGCATCACATCCTCCAATTTGTCACTTTATGTTATGCATGTGTCTATTTCTTTGCCCTTGTAATGGATGAAACTTGCCCTACTAGTTTGTGACCTCCAAAAGAAAAGATGACCTTGTGATCTTCTATTGCTTGCTGTTTACCTCTAGACTCATCACAGAGGCAGACTTATAATAGTCTTTTATCAACCCCTTGTTGAACATGTGAATTAATGAGAGGACTACCAAAGTACCTTTTAAAGTAATGAGTCACTGGTAGTATCACATCCTCTTTGGAGAATATGCTTGTCCCGTGCCCAAAGCATTTGAAAGGGTGGCTAATCCGAGCCCTTTTCTAAATCTCTTTGCCATATTCTGTTTTTAACTACTTCCAGTGTCTTGGATCCTTCTTGAGTAAAATGTCATTCAGATCCCAGATTTGGCAGAGAATTCTCATTAGTCAGGGACCCCTCCATTCCATCCGTGGTAACTCCTGAGTGTCTCATAAATCAATTTGCTGAGAAATACCTTAACTCCTCCTGAACAGCTGGCAGGACAGCCAGAGGTGATATGAAGTGAGTTCAGAAATTCCAACTATGCCTGACAATGCAAGCATCTTTATGATGCTTCTCGAGTGTTGACATTGGGTTGTTTCTAGAAGAGAGCCATGCAGATTAACCTTCTCTTTCTTGCTGCATTTAAAAAAAGAAAAAAGAAAAAAGAAAAAAAGATAAAAGGTTAGACATAGTGTGGTAGAGGGGGCATTTGAATCAACCTAACTTTTTCCTCCCATTTTGGCTCCTTCACAAGCATACACCTCTAAGGCTATGCCCCACCTTACAAAAAATCTGGCTTCCAGATTTGTGCAGTTTGGGGAGTGGTTCTCAATTGGGAATGAGTTTTGTTTCTTGTTTTGGGGGGGTTTGTTTTGGTTTGGTTTTTTCTTCCTCTAGGGAGTCTCAAAATTGTCAAAAATTACTATCTTTTGGTCTTTGGTGTCTTGAATCTAGCCCCAACCCCCAACTCCTTTCCTTTGCCCTTGAAAAAAAGGACTAACTTCAAAATGATTAATTCTGAAACCATTGGATCTGCCTGCTGCTAAAGGGTTTTTGAAGAAAGCTTAAATCTAAATCTTACCCCCTAAGCCTTATTCCCAAATGTTTCCCTGTTGCTGAAGCACCAATAGGCACATCCTTGATGAAAATGCCTTTTTAAATGAGGGCCAGACACCATTGTTTAGTGAAAATTAGAACCAGCTTATTTCTCAGAACTAGTTAGAATGCTTCTGAGATCAGAGATAGATTGAGCTTGGGTTTTGTTTTCCTTTCCTCCCAGATCTGGGCATTGCTCTAAGCCATCAGGAAATGCACAGGTCAGTTGGGAGCAGGAAGGCGTTAGAGGAGAAGACAGGTCCACTCATTTGCTGCGGTTCCCCAAGAGTTGGCAGCGGGTGCCTGTCTCTGAAAACATTCAAATGGCTATGCCAGGGCCATCACAGAATACTCAGTCTCCCTGCCTCCTCTGGGTTGAAAGTCAGGACTTTCTTCAAGGATTAGCTAAACAGATAGGACCATGAATGGCAGAGGCCACCATGCAAAGGTCCAGGAGATATCCTCCTGAGCCTGGGACCCCATTCACAACTGGAGATGCACATGAGTAGAGGCATGTTGAGGGGAAAGCCAGAGTCAACTCACTGATCAGCCAGGTCTGTCCTCTCCCACTGAGACCAAGGAACTCTGTTGTCTACTTACATTTCTCTTGCATTGCATGTAGATGAGCATTATAGCTCATGAAGTAAGCAGAGTTAAACAGCAGTGGAGGAGCTGCATGCAGTAGGGTTCCCATAGCCTCTTGTTGTGCTTGGACGAGCGCCAGAAAAGTTTGATTTGATCCCAGCATTGTAATGTATCACAGACCCACTTCAGATCGAATTGCCACAATGAAAAAAGCATCGGTTGTTTCAGCAGACCCTCACTGGGTTAAGTTGTTCCTAGTCCCCTGGTAGGATATAGCCACATCTCTATCTTTGACTTCAATGCCTCATGTGTGTCTGAAGTATATTCCAGAGAATGCCCTTAAAACATTCTCAGATCTCTTCTCCTCAGGTCAAAGGTGGACTGTTCCCAAGGAGGCAAAACCTGGTGTTAAAAAAAAAAGTCTTTTGTTAATATCCAATACTTGGATAGGATTCTGGTGTGCTGCCTCAGCCTGAATACTTTCCTTACTTTAGGCTGATGCTTCAACCCTAACACTCAGGCAATTCATTTGGCCCATCAGTGTGAACTTAAGTATGTTCAAAGACTCTGGGGCCAAGTATTTTCTCTGTTAAATCATGCTTTTCTCTCCTCCTTAGGAGGGCATCTTCCCAGATCATGAAAGGAACTCTGGAGGACCACCTGTAAGTCTGATTAGAAAATCACATTGTCAACAGTTAGCTCCTGTCTCTAAGCATGGGTGGTACACCTCTGGTGTGTGTTGGTACTCTAGATTTGGAGATATTGACTTCATCCTTGAGCATGGATCATGTGTTTATGGTTTCTACCACCAGTAGAGTTGATATTGGCTCCTGAAAGAGACAGTAGGACCCAGGGTCAAAGAATATTTGCAGAAGCAGAAATTTCAGAGTTGTCTGATGGGAGTTCATGGCCTGTCTTTTGTGATAAATGCCTGTGTAACTTGAATGCTCTCTGTTATGTTTCAAGGTTCCTAGAATAAGTATTTCTAGTTGTCAGTGTTTGCTTTTGGGGTGCCCAACTTTTAAAAGGCTCCTGTGTTAAAAGTTTGCTCTCTAGCTTCCATTACTGGTGAGGAGCTGACTATAACACAAGGGCTCTCTCTGCCTTCTTGTAATACAATAGCCTTATTAGGAGGCAGTGGGGGAAAAGTAGGGCTAGAACATCTTTGAAGAAAGTAGGTCAGTTGGGGATTGCCCTTAAAATACAAACCTTTTCTGTGATGTCCTGATTGCATCTTGGGCACTGGGAGGGGACCAACTCTGCACTATTTGTCCCTTTGCCAGAAATGGTATAGCCAAGAGACACACTGAAACTGTGTTCCTCTTTTAAGACTATTTCTCTCCAGTATTTGTCACAACAATAAAGGGTTTAGCCGACTAGTTATAGAATGAAATATATGCTTTTAGCATTTACTTTTGACTTTCTTCAGCAGAACAACTTGAAAGCAGCTTCACCAGTATGCTATCCTGTCTTTAGGAAAAGCAGGGAGCTGGGTGTGGTGGCATACTTCTGTAATCTGAACACTTGTGGGAGGTTGGAATGGAAGGATCATGAGTTCCAGGACAGCCCTAGTCATATGTTTCACAAACAAAATAAAAATGAAATATGAACGAGAAGAATAGGAAGAAGAAAAGATAATCCATGCGTAGGGATTGGGTCTGAGTCATTTGCCAACTTCACTTCAGTGATCTGAAGCCCCAAATAGTAATACCTACACACCAGAATAGTCTGCTTAGGGGACCAAACACAGAACCTCCTGCAGACACCAAGATCTCTCACATGCTATCTCTCCTTCCCTCCCTTTCCCCTACCCTCTCCTCTTCCTCCTCCTCCTCCCCCTCTTCTCTCTCTCTCTCTCTCTCTCTCTCTCTCTCTCTCTCTCTCATTCAAATTGCACATCTGTGCTCTATTTTTAAACATTTATTCTTTAAGTGATAACGCATGTTTTACCAAGCTTCTTATTGGATTAGACATGTTTGAAATCCCCTCAACTTTAACCTCTTCATGACCGCTTCCAACGAAATGCAGAGCAGAGCTAAGAGAAATTTCCCAAGATGTTCCCAAGTCACCAGACCGATTCATAGGGGGTCAAGAGACCCTATCTGAAGTTCTGAGTTTCTCAAGATGCTGGTGCTTTGAGGAGAATAAATCTGACAGTCACATTGTGCTGACTTTGTGGGTCTGAAGGTGACACTGCTTCCAGATGTCTACAGGGCCCATGCTCTTCATCATAACTTTCATGTGAACATTTTAGGCTGGAGTCATGGTTTAGAATTCTTACATTCAACTTAGTACTGGAGTCGGAAATTTGAAATAAATTCTCCCATTTAAACCTCGTGGAACCCTTGAAAACTAGGAGCAAATAACCTCCCTAGTGATGCAGAGACAAAGTACTGGGAATGTTCAGGGCCAGTTATACGGGAGGGTAGAAGCAGGTCTCAAACCAGACCACTGGCATGCTCTTCTCTTCAGAGGAGCTGGTACAAAGAAGGAAAGAATTAGAAGACTGTAAAGAGTGAGGGAGCATAAAAGAGAGGAAGAGAAACATAGAAAGGTTCCATACTGAATCTTACCACTCATTATTAGTCCCTCTGTCTGGCTCCAACTGGCCCCTGTGAATCTGAGGCTTCTCTGTGCAGACTATAGAGGGTGGTGTACCCCTTCCTGGATCACCAGACCACTTTACGAGGCATTCCATCAGGACTTTGAGGGTTTCCTGAGATGCTGGTACCTGCCTGCCTCCCTGTCCATGGCCAGCAGGGTTTTAATCTCAAGGTAACTGCTTATAAGACTTCTTTCTAGTTGTTTTCCATCTTCTTTTTCTTCATTTTATGTAATTAACTTAAAATTCAGGCTTCTCTTGATTCTGATATCTCTCTCCTTGTCCCTGTCCTTCCCCTTCCCCCACTCTCTCTCCCTCCCTCTTTCCCTCCCTGCCTGTACTCCTCCCTGCTCCTCATAATTAAAAGTCCTTTCAAGCTGTCTTCACCTTATCATTTCAAATGAATGGGGGGAAAAAAAACCAGCTTCCTGCCCTTATGTCCTCCTGATGCCAAACTTCAAGCTGGATGAAAAGTCCTTTTCAGTGGCCTTGTGCTTCATCCCTTCATGACTGTGTTCAAGTCACACTCACGCCACCATGGTTCTGCAAATCAGTCTGTTCTTTCCTGGGCTTCAGACACACACACACACACCGATGGACAGACACCAAACAGAGAACTGTCCATAGAGCTGAACTAAATTCCTTTCCTGTTGACTTGATTCCATCTCAAGAAGATGCAGATTGCTTTGTCGGTTGTTTTTGTTTTGTTGTCGATTTGTTTGTTTTGCTCTGTTTTTCTACAATAAGCTGAAAAAGCAGATGTAAAATTTTCAGACTCACGTCTGATGGCTTGTACTGCTCGGAGACTATGTTAAAATTTAATCATGGTTTCATTGTGTTTCAAAAGTTCCTATATGAACTTTTCCATGGTAGAGAACATATAAATAAATATTTTGATGTAGAAATAACATATGCTCATTAGAAAAACTTCAAAAAATGTAAGGAAAAAAATCCCAAATTACTCATAACCTCAGCACTCAGAAGAAACTGTCATTAAGATTTATAGTTTCCTACATTCCACGCTCTGTGCACATCTGAGTGAGTACATGACCCACTACAGAATGCAGATCTCTCTTATCTCTTTACACATTTATATGGTGTGTGTTTCCTGAGTCCCTGAAAGCCATCAGAAGCACATCCATTTTCATCATTCCCCTATACTGGGGATTTTACTTTGTTCCTAGTTTGTACTTTTTATAATCATGCTGCAATGAACACTTGGATATGAAGCTTTTTAAAATTATGTTTCTTAAGATTACTGCGCCCAAATTGAATTACTGGCCAGGGTTATTTATTTAGGATTTTAGAGAATTGAGAGATAGCTCTCTCCTACAAAGACACCTGTCATTTGCTAAGGCTTAACCAACCGGCAACAGCTTAATGCTGATCAGCTCTATTCTAAACACACACCATTATCCACTGTGGGCAGGACACTACCATAGGTTCTTCCAATGCTCAGAGAGCAGAGAGAGCCAATAGCAGAGGGAGGTTTTCAGACGGGGTGTAAGAAAACAAGTATTATTGAGCATGTACTATGTTCCTGGGACTGCTCTGGACTTTGAGGATGCTACAGTGAGCAAAACAAAACTCCCAACCTTAAGGAGTTTGTCTTCTAATGATAGGGACATAAGAGAGAAAATATAAATGTGAAACATGAGATGTAGAGTAATGGTTGGTGTGGTAGGGAAAAAATAACCATGCTATTCTCTGAAGAACTTCATGGTGGAGGCGCCCTGAGATAGATACATTGAAGAAATTTTATATTAAATAAAGGATGTTCCACACGGAACATTGTGTGGAGTGGGAGCACTCCTGTGGAGCACGGTGCATGGAGGGAGTACTGTGAATACACTTAGCCAGAAGGATTGAGTGTGTCCTTCAGTCTACTCCCGGAGTGCAGTTACTAAATTGACAAGGAGGGGGAGCCATAACTCTACAACACCACTGTTTAAATGAGATTTGGTGTGTGTGTGTATGTGTGTGTGTGTACGTGTGTGTGTGTGTGTGTGTGTGTGTTTTAATGCACACAACAACCTAAACTCTACTATCTTATCTCCTAATACGGTCATTAGGAAATGCCTGTTGTATACAACCAGCCAAGTCTGCCTCCTCATAATCCTTCACACAGTCTGGGAATGGAACTATGTGCAAAGGTTACAAGTTCAGATAAGAGAGAAAGCTATCATCCCAGAAAACAATGAGAACTCACAAGAATGACACCTCAGAAGGCCAAAATACAGGACTGTGTGTGTGTGTCCAGAAACCGCCGATAACTGCTTGTCTTGTGGCTGCTTTACTTCCTCTTTCTCTTAGGCAACCTCTCCTAAATTACAAACACAGCTTGCTGGCTGCCCATCAACTCTGCCTTCTGTGTGCCGGAATAAGAGAGAGACACAGAGGTCATAAAGCTAGGCAATGCCTGTTGTCAGGCTTCCTGGTCTTTTTGGCCCTGTGGTTAACCTTTTTAAAAGTTTCAATGAGGGGCTGGAGAGATGGCTCAGTGGTTAAGAGCACACACTGTTCTTCCTGGGGGCCCAAGTTCAATTCCCAGCATCCACATCAGGTAGCTTACAACTGACTGCAAATCCCAGCTCCAGGGGAAATCTCATACCTCTGACCTCTGTGGGCACTTATATTCATGTGCACATACTCACCACACACACACACACACACACACACACACACACACACACACACACACACACAATTAAAATAATAGAAATAAATATTGTTTCAATGAGACAGGATGGCTCACTTCATCAGGAAGGTCCTGGCAGACATGGAAATTTCAGAATCTAGAAGTGGCCCCAGGATGTGGGGTTCTAGTCCAGTTCTGATCCCAGCACTCTGTGAAACACGAGTGCACTTTACTTGTCTCTTGGGGTCTCTATGCTTGTCTCTAGGTGGAGATGGCTCACCAAACTCCCAGCTCCTCAGAACTTTGATGGTCTGAGATTGTTTCAGCACAGGCACAATTATGACATGAGGGGCACTTGAGGGATGACTGTGACTTTGAGGGTGCCCAGGCAAGGGGCAGTGTTTGCTTTCATGGAACTTCCAGTTGAGTAGTAAGGGATACATCATTCCACAGACCGTTAACTTAGCTAATATTTCTTAAATAAATACAATGCCAGGCACAGAGGCATCTTCTTGTTTAACTTACTGCAGTCCTCACTGAAATTGGAAGATCTGATATCATCTCAGGGCTCCGTTTGCAGTTGGGTAAAATGAGTCACAGTGTTGCCGAGCCAGTGTGCCAGTTCAGCTGTTCGGTACAGAACTTGACTCACCACTTCCTTTCTTCCCTACCAGAATTCAGTTGCATCTTCCTTACATCCAATCTTTGAGGAGTCTAGATTTCAATGATAGTAGGGAGTAGGGAAGGATTCAAAGCTTACTCCTCTGTAATCTGGACTCATTTCTACTTGCTAATGGATGAGAGCAAGCAGATCAACTTGCCTTCCTATAGAATGGGTCCATTGTTTGCTACTCGACTCACAGGGGAGCATTATTTAAAACATTTGCTGCAGGACATGATTCTTAACAGCCTTGAGGGCTCTACAGCTGGGTGGAGTATTAGTCTTAGTCCTAAAATGTGAAGGTGGAGCTGCCCTGTTCTTCTCCAGAATGTAAGGCTGTGCTTGTCGGATGATGGAACCCAGCCTCTAATGAGCCTCTCAGCATAAGCCAAAGTCCACTTGACTGTTCTCTGACCAAGGAGGAATTTGAGTATGAGCATTTATAAATAGATCCATATATTCTGGTTTGGGGGTGCCAGATCATGAATTATCAGCAGTACCATAAATGCAGCACAGAGAACACACACATTTTTTTTAAAGAACCCAGATTAGTATGATCCTTTCCCTTCTGGCAAAGAAATGTTCATCTCTCCCACCCCTGATCTTGCGTGTCCAGGCAGTGAGAGGCCTATTGGGCCAAGGCCTTCTGAGTCCCTTTGAGCTGGGATTTGGCTTGCAGGAAGAGCCTGGCGTTCTTAGGCTTTCTAGTGATGCAACCCTTGGTGAGGCAGGGGAGCAAAGAGTTGTTGTTTTGGAGAGTGAAGTGAGATCGCTAAGGGTTTATTTTTTTTTTATGAAGCTGGGACACTCAAGTGTTGCTGACTTATCTTAATAGCAGATACTGTGAGCAAATGTCCCAGTTGTTTGTGCTTTTGGCAAGTCTAGATACGAAATGGAGTGGAACAGACCCAACCCATGCCACTAGCCCCATGTTTAGGAGTCTTAATCATCCCTGCTTTAAATATAGGGCTTAGAATTGCTTCTAGAGTCTTCCAAGCTGCAGGTGGACACGCCACTCTGACCAGAGATGAAGAGAGCTCCATCACCAAGATTTCTGTATCTAGAACAATTTGCTTAGACTTGCAAAGAATTGGCCATACTTTACACTATGGTAATCAGTGCCTTAAAATCAGTTACCAGTTCTGGATCGTGGGTGTGATTGCTGTGTAAGGAAACTTTCTTTTGTCACAGGAGGAGCCCTCAGCTCATTGTACACATGATAAGGACTCCCAGAGGACACAGTGACAACACTCCCTGAGTCAGCACTGGCATGAGACCTTGCTAAGCCCAGGGCCTTAGAAGTTGGAACATAAATTATGTCGAAGCCATGTTCAGTGCTATAACATGTGTTAACTCCTATTAGATATGGATTCGTTCTCATGGCTTAATTTGGCATATTGAATCCATTCTTCAGATTCTCTTTGGGGACAGGAAAGGAAATACACAACTCCACTATAATTTTTCTTTTGTTTCTTTAGAATGGGACATAATTTTTTATTGTTAGCTGGTGGAAACTGATGAATCACGGCCAACTACGGCTCACCCCCACAGGAGGAAAGTATCAGGCTATGGCTGAAAGTGTAGTCTTTGAAACAAACCAGAATATCTGAGTTTTGAAATTTCTTCCCACTTTGAAAAAGAAAAAAAAATGAGAATGAAGGTTCTGACCAAAGACCAAAAGAGTGGAGGAAGCAGAAAGCTATGACTTGTCTGAGGAACGTATTTGAAGGCTGTGTGATGACTCTACTTAATGGCAACTCCATGAGCCCAGAGGAAGTCCACCAGGAGCAGACAGAGTGGCCTACTGACCTTGGTCTTTGCTTCTTCCAATGAAAGGGCCCAAAGTTGGCTGTAAGCCCAGCATTCCACACTCCTGAACCAGGTCATTCACTTAAGCATCACCTCAGGCACTTCCTATCATTTTGTTCCAACTCCTGGTGTTGAATCCACGAGAAGAAGAAAAAAAAAAGAAAAAAAAGCTTGGAAATAGGTTTTCCTCTTTTGGTCCCAGATAGTTGCATCCTGAAAACCACTGTTGAATATTTTAAATTGCTTGGGTCGGAAGCAATTATCCGTCTTCTTTTCTTTGATCGGCAGCTCACATACTTTGGTGGACAGTCACCCTTAGTACACTGGAATCTATTAAACTGGATGTCTCTGTCTGGGCTTGGGGGTTACTGAATCGCTTGGAGTTATAGATGCACAGTTATTTAAATGGGATTGTTGTATCCATGATTATGAGTTACTCTTTGTTTCAGCAGAGCTGCTTGGCAGATTTTATGAGTTAGGGATCCTCTCAGGCAAATCTACAAGGAGAAAGCAGGGAACGCTTCATCCCTGCTTGTCAGGAGAGTAGTCACATGTGGCCTCGTACCTGCACCTGCTCTTTGGCTTCTCCCAAGAACAGAACCCCAAATTATCCTCCTATCTCCAGATGAAAATGAGACTTAGCAAAGACAAAAACAGTTCCTGTGCACTATATGCAGACTCAAACCTTATTTTTGAAGGTTCTCTGGAACCAAGGTAAGATTAAAAATCAAAAAACAAACAAACAAACAAAAACCACTCAAATCTCTTGTTCTGTTGATAGATTCGTTGAACATGATCCTCACCTAGAGACATCTGAAGTAGAGCCTTGGTTCTCACTTGCATTTTTATCCAGTTACTATGCTTTATTTAAAGTTAAACTCAAAGAAGGCAAGGGACAGCAGAAGCTTCATTTTGGTGATATATAACGTTCTTTTGAAATGTTGGCGGATGTTAGGATGCCAGCTCTTTTACACTGGAGAACTGCAAAAGAGTTAAACTGGTTCTAGAACCAAGCAAACAGAAAGCACCATGCATTTTCTTGGGCCAGAGCTGGTACAAAATCATGCCAGTTTTCAGACCCAAGGTCTTTATGATAAAGAAAGCTTCACGCCCTCTGAGAGGCATTGCTGAAGAGGAAGTATGAGAATTTGAAAGGGAGGAGAGAGACATATTAAGCATGGTGGGTTTGAACTTCAGTTTCTCAGGGCTTCCATTTGGTGCCGCGTATATAGACAGATAAAGAAAAGCTGCAATGAGAACTGAATCAAAGGTCCGTAACTTCTGCTTGGCCAAACACCTACCAGAGAAGCTCGGGGCTTCTGACACCATTTTTAGGTCTCTTATACTCCAAGTTACAGCAATTTCCTTAAAAAAGCACATCTTGAGCCCAGCTATGGTAAAGCTGAAGAACCTGGTTTTGTGGAGAGGGCTATTCCTGACCAGAGAAGCCTCAGAGTCGAGCTGATTCTGTATATACTTGCAATTAGAGACAGACTATCTTCGGGAGAGTTTCAATGGAGGAAGCTGGAAAGAGCTAGGTGGTTTAGAGAGAAAGGGGATGGCCCCGCCCAGCAACTGAGCCGTTTCTAACTGATGCACAAGACAGTAGGGAATCACTCCGCTCTCTCAAGCAAGTGTGATGTGAAAATTGTCAGCACAGAGCAGGCTTGGAACCAGAATTCTCAACTAATGATAAAATGTCTCCTGAGATATTAGGGTCATTTCAGCTCATGAAAGCTTACTGAATTTTAGACACCGCCCAGGGTATGTCCTCATCGTGTATAAACTTTATAGAAGTCAGTTGGGTATGGCCTAGCTCTTTTGTTAAGGCATCTCCACCCAGTCACCCCAAGAATAAAATAATAGCTTCCTTTCATTATGCGGTTATAAGATATGGGTATCTGAAGGATTTTTTCTCAATAGCACAAATGTCAAATAAAGTGTTCTCTAAAGTTTGAGAATCAGAGAGAATCTTGGTCCATTAGCCTTAAAATGCTGGAGAACTAAAGACCTAGTTTATTAACAGTTTCCAACTCCTGTCTGCTCCTGAATAGTCATTATGGTACATTATTCTTTAATGGGACTTTTTCCAAAAATAGTAAAGGGGAGACCCCAATGTACCACTAGATTTTGTGTGTTCTCTCTTTGTTGTTGTTTTGTAGTATAATGTCCCCAGGCACATGCTGCTTCTGAGCTGTAATTACACTTTTAACCCAGCCCTTTATGTCTGGGTCCTTAATGTCCAAACTCCTATATAATTACCATGTTGACTGTGTGGGAATGAGACAACTATTTCTTGCATGACTTTATCCTATACATTACTATAGTGCTGCACTCAGGAACTTCCTGAGCTTGGAGCTGTACTCTCAACTTGAAAAGACCCAGGAAAGAGAGATTTCTAATCTCTGGCCCACAGTGCTGAATTCAGATGGGCAGTGACTTGATCCAGCTGAGGTCCCCTGAGCTCTTGGGGGAGGATTTGAATTTGGCACTGGAACCTTGGTTCAGAGCCTGACATGGACTTGGGGACATTTCCTTTTCAAGCCAGCTGTGTGTTCATATCTCCAGGCATGCCTCTCCTTATAGTTTTGAAGTATGAATTCTTTAATATTTGAAAGGGGCCAGATTTCTAACTGAGACCTCCTGGAGGAAGTCGCTGTATTTTACCAAACTAGAAAAACACTGATGATGCTGGTTGCTAAGAGACATAAGAATTTGGAAATGGGCGGGGGGGTGGAGGAGAAAAGTGTGGGGCTGTAGCCATTTAGTCAGGGGCTAGTCAGGGGACTCCATTTGATTCTGGATTGTCTTAAATCCCTAAAAAAGGAAGATACTTGAAGCTTGAGTCCCTAAAAGTTAAGCTTCTTCATCTCTCCCCAAAATCTAAATCCTGTCTTCTCCAGAACTGAAATGCTTATGATAGCATTTCATAATTCGAGAAGCAATTTCCATCTCTTCACTTTTTGTGTATGATATGAACAAATCATTGTGATTTTATATATCATTTCCTGACATGTATTAAAATATTTACATCTTATAAAAGAGAATAAAGGACAAAACATAATCTTGAAATCTAAGTATTTAGCAACAATCATCAGTATTTTGTGCTCATATTGTGAACCTTTTCCCTATGTGGCTGAAAAACTCACACATGCACTTGTATACTGTTTGATATGAACAGTTTATTTTATAACCTAGTATTATTTTCTTCCTATTCAACTCTATGTCATGCTATGTTTTCCTTTTAATAAATATAAATATATACCACTCTTTTGAAGGGTTGATAAGTAAGTATTCCATTGTAGCAATAATGAATATTCCATTTATTAAAACAAAATCTGATCATTTAACATTAAAAGCTCTCTTTGATTGACACTGTGATTAACATCTCATCAACATCCCCTTTGTCAACTGTCCCCTGCCCTGAGTATTTGTCTAGCTTTTTCTTCATGAGGAGAATGTTGGAGCGCGCGCACACACACACACACACACACACACACACACACACACACACACACCACTCATGGTGTCTATAGTTTGAATATAGATTAACAGTCCCAAATAGCCAGTGGTTGATTTTATATATATATAATTTTTTCTAAATTTACTTGTTCCCAGAAATTGACCTCTAAATATCTCAAAGACATTTTGTCACTTACATAAAGTAATAAAGGTCCTATTTTGAACCATGTTCAAGTTATTAAATTGATAATTTATGAAACTTGGAATAAAATCAGCCATCATGAAGATGCCATTATCTCTAAGATTAATAAGGGTCCAGTCACTTTGTTTTTCTGATAAGTTCATTAAGGATTGGCATATGCACAGGGTACCAGGATTTAATCTAGACAAACTCATATGTGCTTTTTTATTTTCTCTTAACTAGTTTGAGAAAGAAGGACTGAGGGATGGATTCATACTTGACTGAAAAGCTTACCTTTGGCAGATTAGCTGAGGAAATACTGTCACCTCTACTGAGATGATCAGAAGGGCTGGCACTGACTTCCCAGAATGCACATGGGATTGATTATATCTGGCTGTTCAAAAACTTGGATTTTAAAAGTGGGATGCCTCAAAACTGTAGAGATTAGTGAATCAATATCAGATATGATCACAGTTGAGAAACACATCAGTTGATAAAACTGTATACTCAAATCTAATTTGGATAAGTGTAAACAAAATACTTAGTTAAAAATATAGTTTATATTTAGTGTTAAAATTCCTGTGTGTGTGTGTGTGTGTGTGTGAGTATGTGAGAGTAAGTAATATGTGTGTTTGAGTGTATGCATATGTGTGCATGAGTGTGTGTGTGTGTGTGTGAGTATGTGAGAGTAAGTATATGTATGTTTGAGTGTATGCATATGTGTGCATGAGTGTGTGTGTGTGTGTGTGTGTGTGTGGGTGTGTGTGTGTGTGTGTGCTGACAGGGAAACTGGCAATCAGGATAAAAGTTTAGCAAACTATATTTAGTGAATATTTAGCATTGCACAACAGATGCTTAATAATATAACCTCTGGACCTTACAAGTATATTAACTGTCTTTCAGTAGTGTTCAGTGAGGACATATGTCAAAGCTCAGGTTTAGACTGTATTCTAGAAATTATTTCTTAGGATGAGTTCCTCTAACCTAATAGTGACCTTGTGTGTGTCAGAGTACAGATAGTACTAAGAGAGGGGAGGTGACCAGTGGAGAGGACTACAAGTGATAAAGTTAGGGCATAGCTACATAAAACAACTGTGTCCAGATATCCAAAGATACAAGGTCTTTCCCTAAACTGAAAAGGATAGGAGCGGGACAGCTGCCTTCAAATGAAGCAACAGAATTCCAGGTAAGTGCAAGACCAGGAGACATCATATTTAAGCTGTTTGTCTCCTGTGGTACTTAGTATCCCATCTCTAGTGTCAGTGTGTAAGGACCAGGTCACCATCTGGGGGCCACTACAAATAGAAATCCCACTGGAGGAAAGTCTGTGCTATGTTCCTTTCCCCAGTGAATATATAGTGGGTGGCTTAACAGGCACAAGACATCCCCATGGGTGAATTAGACTTTGTCGGAACTCAAAGGGCTTTTTCAGAGAAGCTTTACCTTGATTAATGAAGCCAAAACTTCTAATAGTCTATGGATAACCTCCACCCATCCCAGGTATAGCTTAAAGAAAAGGGGGTTGGCTGCACCCTGCTCACCAGCTAGTTGATGCCTTCTTGTCCTGTCTATCTCAAGTGAGCCCACTAGACACTAATGTACCCCAGTAATGAGAGCTCTGCCATCTCAGGCCTCCATCCCTTGCATGCCCCCAAATGCCTCTCCTTCCATCCCTTTCCCATCTTGCTTCTGTTCTTCTCTTTTCTGAAGTCAGCCCCACAGATGTCCTTAACAAGTACAATTCTTCTCATTAGAATGTAAGAAGGTCTCTTCCAAATAACCCAAAAGTGAAAAAGAACATGAGGAGTCTTCTAGCTAATGAAATAGTAACAGCCGTCATGTGAATCAGGAGGTTCTCAGCTTAAGTTATATTAGGGAAGCATAACTGCAGGACACTTTCTTACCTACAAGATATTTGAAGATGAAAGGAGTTTGAAGAAAGCTTGTGTAAGCACAGTCCAGAGAAAGAGGTACAGCCTGGATGTTGAATTTGGTGATATCTTTCCAAGTTTAAAATGTTTATATTCTATTCCAGGGATATCACTTGAATCTCTCTTTTCCTAACGTATTATGGAAACAGCTGTGGTATGTTGAAGCATCCATCCTTGTTGAGAACAAACTCATGTCAGAAGGCAAGCTGCTCCCTTGCCAAAGTATTCTTTAAAGCATTACTGGCAAAAGAAAAGCTGAAAAATCACCCAAATGTCCATAAGTGATTGATTCTGTCGGTGTTTACTGTATGTCTGCTATAAAGCAGCCAATAATGTAGGGTTTTTGAGTCATCTCTTTAAATAAAATCAAGATCCTTCGCCTCCCAGAGTCTCCATTCTAACTCATTGAGGTAGGACTAGCAAGACATAATGGTCATTTGCTTTAATCGTTGGATCTATTTATAATGTGTATGGTATAAAATGTTTGTGCACATGTGTGTGTGGGGGGGGCGGTGTACATGCATGCAGAGGTCAGGAGAAGATGTCAGGTGCCCTGCTGTATAGTTCTGTGCCTTATACTCTTGAGACAATTCCTCCTACGGAAGCAAAGCTCTTTGTTTTCAGTTAGGCTGACTGGTCTGCAAGCCCCCAGGATTCTCTTGTTTCTGCCTCCCCGTGCTGGTATCACAGTTGCACACAAGGCTGTTCCCAGTGTATGTGGTTGCTGGACTCTGAACTTGGATCCCCCAGCTTATCTAGCAAGTGAGCCATCTCCCAAATACTTTTATTTTTGATAATTTAGTTTACAGAGTATGGATACGTCTGTTTGCTTGCATTATCCAAACATTTCTAGTAACATTAACCAAGAAACCTCAGTATCAGGAGTATCAGGATATTGGGGCTGTCTCTCTTTTAATCAGCTTCTGGTCCTGCTTAATTTTATTACTTGCCTATGTGACTTGCATAGTATAAAAGCTTATGGGTATTAGAAGACAGTTATAAAGCTAAATCAATAATGCACTTAGAGAAGTAAGCCTCCTATTTCAATATAAAAGGAAAAATTTTTAGCCTGACTATAGCCATCCAAAATAAAGTGATTGGATGTTTAATACTGTCCAGACTGTGGGGATGGAGTCAGAATTCATGCTACAGAGTTCAGAACACACTGCTGTGTCTTCGGGTGGGCTGATGGTAATATAGGCTGTAGGCAGGGTGGACTTGTCCTTACTTGGAGACCAGTAGGAAGGCAGACAGAAACTGAGCATGGTCAACAGAGAAGCGTCCTTGTCTCAGTCCTGATTCTGTCAGTGATGACTTTCTTCACCATCTGAAAGCCTCGGCCCCCTCCTCTAATTGAATTTAGAGTTTCTTACTTAAAAATGTAGCCAGCCACTCACAGTTAATGACCCTATATTCTAGGGAGCCCTTGGTGATAGGGAAAGGATTTGAGAACTTAAAATACTATAGAATCTTTAAAAAGACCACCCCCATTCTCCTGTCAGCTTTCCCTGGGTCTGTTAGCATACATGTATCACACATGTACTTGAACAGAGATTTTTGTGTAGGTTCAAACTTTGAGCTTGTGTTATTTCATTTGCAGAGCTATAGAAAGCCAGAATTTGCAGGTTATGTTTTTAAAAGGTAACTAAGAGAACATCTTTTAAGGTACTCATTTGATAGATATAATCTGCTATGTTAATGAGGAAAATGAGTATGATGGGAGAACTTCCCTTTCATTTCTCCCCTTTAATTGGATTTCTGTCAAATTCAAGGGCCTGGGCTTGGCCTCTGGTTTGGGGTGGTAAGAAATAGAGTAGGAGAGTGATTTGTTCCTTGTCCAAGGCACTAGCTATGCATCTCTCCCTCCGAGTCAGACTCTGACTCTCTCTCTCTCTCTCTATCTCCCCACCCCAGGCATGGCCAGCAGTCCTACTTCATGTGTGTCCTGCCTCACCTACAATGTCTTCCCCCACTGCCTTGTGCTGTCATTACTTGGTTCTGAAGAGCTGAAGTGTGAAGGTGGTCTTAGGTTTTGCCTTTCTGCCTGGCTACTTTCAGAACTGGGAGCAGGTCCAGATGGCACCGTCTCCCTGTTCAGCATATGCATCAGAGCCTCGGTGGAAGAATGTTCCTCTGCCACAGAGAGGTTCTTCTAGATATATTCATTTTCCCTGGACTGCTATGAATGTCTAGTCTCTACCCTCAGTAACCCAGACCAATGCTGTTGCTTTTACTCTTTTGTTCTGATGATGGTTTCTTAAAGGTCCGTCATTTTGAGGACCCCCTTCTCTGTATCTTCAGAGCACAAAAGTATACTTTCTTTAGATGCTCTTTCAGAGGAGGGTGCTATAATTTGGTGTATTGCATTTTAAAGTAAATACATAACCATTAGAGGGCCCTGTCCTCACTGCGACTCTCCTGTGACATCTCTGTCAGCTCCTGTTTATTTCTCTAGATCTTCCTCATTTATCTGAGAATATCAGGGGCTCCTTTCTAAGCTGCAGCTGATCACTCAGCCTCAGGGTTCCTAACATCAGTGCCTGTCTGGTGGCCTGGCCACTTCCATCCTGCCAGGCCCTAAGGGCATCCTTTGGCTTTCATCTCTGGGTGGAGATGATCTGGTGGGGCAGATATCAGCCAGTGAGGGCAAATATTTGTTGGCTTAGGCACTAAATGAAGATCTTAGCCTTCCTCATCACCACAAATTTTATCTAAATCATAAACTGTACACACACCAGTGTCATTTTCTCCCTTCCTCCTTCCTCTTGCCACCTCTCCTCTCCCCTTCCCCCATTCCTCACCCTCTTCCTTACTTTTCCCTTCCTCCCTTGGTGGCTCTTGTGCCCTCTTTCTTCCTCCTCCTCTCCCTCTCTCATCTTCCCTACATCCCTCTTTCTCCCTCCTCCTGTCCTCCTTTCTTTCCAACTAATTTCTAAATGTATTTTTTAATGATATTTGATCTCTCAGTCTGCTTTGTAGAGAAGCTCAAAACAGACCATGCCCAGAACCCCTCACAGTTCAGTCAAAGAGTCCCGGCTTTTTCTGAGACCCTCTATTGACTCTCAGGGTTGAAACAGTTTAGATTCCACATAAAATATGTGTTGTTTACCCAGGCTCTTCATGCTCTGCATACTGTTACAGTCCTTGAGGAGCTTGTCAGTGACAAGTAAGATAAATGAATGAAGAGGACTTTACAAGTGTTTAAAAGCTAAGTATAGCATGCGCTGCCCACTACTTAATTCGACAGACCTGCGCTCAGCCTGATGCCTTGATGGTGGAAACTTCTAGGGTCTCCCCCTCCCCCTCACTCCATTGCAGGGACCAGGGCTCAGGATGTTAGGAATTCCTTGGTAGTCTGCAGTTGCTAGCACTTCAAGTTAGCCAGATCCAAACCTCTGGTGCTGGGTTGAAGCTTGGAGGGGCAGAAGGGATTGTAGAGGTGACTTGTGAGTTTATGCCAGAGCTAGTGAATGGCACACACTCCTTTGAACCTTGAGGATTGCATTGCAGAGAATGACTTGTGAGTTTACAGTAGGGTTAGTCAACAGCATGACACTCCTTTGAACCTCAGTCGAGACTTTGTGGATTTCATCCTTCTCACCAGGATCTTTAAACTCCCGTGAGCTGCTTCTCTTTTATGCTCTGACTGGAGTCTCTCCAGGGGCCCAGCTCACTTCCAGACCAAACTTGATTTTTCCCCCCTTTTTATGGGGGGAACCAATCCACAAAGTTTCAAGCAGAAGGATACAGGGATACTGTAAGAATGCCACAGTTCCAGTTGATTCAGCCTGAGTCTCTCTGCCTCTGTTTCCTCCTCATGTAAGCCAGGCTAAGAATCACCTCTATGGGCTAATAGTCAGTAATACACGTTGTCACAGGCTCCTGTTCTCATTAAAGTAGCTCCTCCACTCAGCCTGGGTCACAGGGCTGCTGTGCCCTGTGACTAAGATAACACAGGACAGCGTTGTTTTCTGATGCAGCAAGGGCCACATAAGCAAAGTGATGAGTACTGACTTTAGTGTGTGGCTCCCTCTTAAGATGCCCATGCTTTTCCTACCACTGTTAGAGCTCACTGTCCATACTATGGACAGAATGTAGGGTTCTTTCTCTCTGTCAATCACATCCTCATCCCCAGGAAGCTGTGCTGCTGGTAGCAAGACAGAGATGATGTTGGATGACATCCTTATCAAGATGTTTCATCCTAGGATGGCACTAGGAAGCTGTTTGATAGGATAATCTCCCTTTTACAACTCTAGCAAGAAAGACAGAAAAAAAGAAAGAAAGAAAAACAGCACAACTAGAAATACTGTTCACTAGAGAAACCAGCAGAGGCATCAGCACCTGCCTGTGGCGCTTGGTCTGCGCTCAAGGCCTCCCGCCCATGCTCACTCATTCCATAGAGGCAGAAACCAATTGGTTCACTGTGGGACTCATGATGAATATCGGATAGAAACAAGCTGCCTGCGTGCAGGGCAGGCTCTGCTTCTCCACAGAATACAGCAGCTCTATCATTAAAGACAGTGAGAAGCCTGTGATATCTGTAGGAAGGAGACAAGCTCTGGATATATTAATCTATTCTAAAGGAAGACTTGAACTTTGGAAAGATCTAGTGAGAGTTTATCTGGGATTTCTGAGAAAAAAAAAAGTATGATAGCATTTGTTGCATTTCTTGGGAAATGGTAACAAAAGCATGATAGCAGAATGGGGAAGTGAGAGAAAGAGGGAGAGATGGTCAGCCAATACTTGTAAACAGACGCCAAGACCCTGGCCCATTTCCTCAAAGACATCACGGTTGGACATACATAACATATGGCTTTGGTTCTATCCTAAACTGTTCCCATTATATCCCAAACTGGTAGGCTCTTCCCAGAGAGCAGGTGAGTGGTTTGTTCAGATAAGTTTTTTCCTGCTTCTTCCATATTTAATAAAGGAGTAAAGAAAGGAATATCCACATAGCATGTCTTCAGAGGCATTTCTTGTTCAAGGTCAGGAGAAGGCAAGTTTGCAGTGGCACCTGGCTGTCTTTGTCTCCTTATGTACTCAGAGCCAAAGTATATCCTGCCTCTGGTTATCTATTTAAACCTCTCCCTTCCCTCTGTTTCTCTTCTCGCCATGCTATAGTCGGCTCTATAGCTGAGTTACATTCCCCATGTCTTGTTTAGCTTTGCTTTGGCCTCTGCAGCTGGCCTAGACCTTACTCTTCATATTACTACTATCAGAGCCTGGAACCACAAACCAAGACTTTTGTCCTATTCCTCTCTTCATGAGGTAAACAATTAGGGGCTTAGGAGCTCTTTTTCATAGACAAACTCAGAATCATTGTCTCAACATTCTTTCTTTCTCTTCTCTTCTCTTCTCTTCTCTTCTCTTCTCTTCTCTTCTCTTCTCTTCTCTGTGTCTCTGTCTCTGTGTCTCTGTCTCTCTGTCTCTGTCTCTCTCTGTCTCTGTCTCTCTGTCTCTGTCTCTCTGTCTCTGTCTCTCTCTGTCTCTGTCTCTCTGTCTCTGTCTCTCTGTCTCTCTGTCTCTGTCTCTCTGTCTCTGTCTGTCTGTCTGTCTCTCTCTCTCTCTCTCTCTCTCTCTGTGTGTGTGTGTGTCTGTGTGTTAGAAGTTTGGAAGTATGAGTATATGTGCATCTTCCTGTGTGCATGTGATTTTAGAGAGGTCAACTTAAGATACTGTTGCTCGGGAAGCCTCTACCTTGGGTGTTTTGACAGGGTCTCTTACTTGGACCTGGGAGCCCTGATTAGGCTAGGCTGGCCAGCCAGCAATCCCTATGGAGCCTCCTTCTCCTCTTCCCCAGTGCTAGGATTACAAGCATGTACCACCACACCTGGACATTAACATGTATGTTGGGGAACAAACCCAGGTCCTCACACTTCCACGGTGAATACTTTACCCACTGGGACATCTCCCCAGCAACTCCAAAGTAAGGCTTTGATAGATACCTGCTAGCCACACATGTAACCTGGCACACAATTATTCTAATCAGCAGTTCAGAGAACACTCAGTGACTTTTCTGAGCAGTTATCCATTGCAGATATTTGACTCACTGATTCTTACCCTTGTACAGAGCCTCTGTGTGTGTTGGTTCCTACAGCTTCACCATTTCTTGCTTTCTTTACTGTCCACTGTCACCTCATCACTGGGATCCTAATCCTGCTCCGTTAAGACCCACTGACATCTAAGCTGCAGGAACATTCTGAAGAATCTCTGTCCCTCCTTCTTGTTCTGTGGTTGCCAACTGGCTTCCCAGATTTTACTTGCAGACAAGAACTGTTTACTTTGCTCTGAGTAGGTAGAGAGAGAAAATCCTGGAATGTTTTAGATTCCCCTGCTGGGAAACTGGGAGAAAACAAAGCCTGTGAGAAGAAAAGTGTAATTACCAAAGTAATATGTTATCTTCATTTCCCATGGTAAGAAATCATATTGTATACATTTTTCTTCTTCCTTAAACCACACTTATGTAGATTTTAATGTTAATAGCATCTGGATGACTGATCAAAGTTTCATTCCTTATTGCCACCTTGCTAAGATGTATGTGAAGTTTTAGTGTTACACGCTTATAGCTCTATATTGTCATTAAGCTATGGCATCTTCTACTAGTCAATCAAGGATTTTGATCTCATTTGAAAGCTCCTGGAATACACTGTTCAGAAATGTCAGAGGAGATACAGTATCTAGCACCTTTGCACACACGATGTTCAATGATTTTAGTTAATGGATAAAGTTTCAGTTTTCCAGATTGACTTTTAGTACTGGTAAAAAGTCTTCCAAAGTCCCCTGCTCTTTCAAAGGCTAGGGGACAGTAAGAAAATGCACATCATAAGACATAGGTACTCCTTATTAATAAAGAGATAATTGGGCAGGTGGGCTCTAGGCCCACTTTACTGGAAAATAAAATATTCCTTAAAGAAGAACAAGTTTATGTGTCTAGTAGCTCAAGAGCTATCCATTTATCCCTATCCATCCACTTTCAAGAAAGACAGTAGCATCATCATCAACAACAACAGCAACAACATGCCATCAGGTAGAGTATAAATGTTAAATGCTCAACTGGGTCAGTACAGCCTCCCATTGCATTCTTTCCATCATCTATCCCAAAGTAACCTATGTCGTCCTCATTCGTGCACACATCCATTGCCATAGATAGAGCACATTTGCTAGGTAACTTGTGTCCTCTTTATTTATGTATACATTTATTTACATGGATGACACACATTTGTTAGACTCTTCACTTGGTGGCGAATACAAGGATGATCTAGACGTAATGCTTCCTTTAAGAGACTTTTACCACAGAGTGGAGGAAGCCAAGTGAACATGCAGTTTTTTGCCATTGTTTGGGGTAAGCACTGTGATGGGCAGGGGATTGGAAATAGGCCTGGTGAAGGATTCTGGCAGAGACAATAGAACACATGGTTCCTTGGGATATGGGCTTCTGGAATGTATATCCAGAGGTGGTAGCATTGGAGCTAAGAGCATAAGAACTCAAGGGTGTAGCTCACACTTAAAGGAATAGAGGATGAAGGGCGAGGATAGAACAGGAAACAGTGCTTCCAAAAGCAGAAGAGAAGGCAAAGAGAGCAGAGGTTAGAAAGGTTACCTAACAAGAAACTTGTAAGCATGTTGAGAATCAAAGATCTTGTCCTGAGGGCCGTGGGAGCCTCTAGGGAAATTAAATTCAAAGAGTACTGGGAACCTCATGTCACACTGGCTAAAGGGTACATCCTTGTGGTAGGCAAACATGCAAAAGGAACGCTGTTATGAGGCATTAGCCCTAAAGAAACAGACAGTTTCTAGAAGAAAGAAGGAGCAGAACTTGCAGCCATGTCTTAGCAGTGATGGTGCAGTGTATATAGCAAAGAGAGTCTGACATGGTGGCCAGAGATGGGTGCTTCAGGTTGATAGGGATGTCATGGGTGAAGTGAAAATGGGCCCCGGTGAATCACTAAATAAGTCCCATGTTTTAAGTGCTATGTTACGGCATCTCCAACTCCCCTAAGCTTTTCTGGATTTCCAGTTAGGTCTGCTCAGAAGACCTACTTGTGGTAGGCCTTCCATGTATCCTTTGGTTATAGGTACACAAGCATCCTTATGCGGACACTGTTGACCCTGTATGGAGTTTGGTCAACTAGCATCCTTGTTCGGATCCTTGTGAAAGTTTTCTGCAGGCTTTCTCTTGTAACCCATTAAGGAGCATTAGTTAGTGTTTCTTATCCTCCCAGGATTTTCTTTGTGTGGTAGAAAAGCAATGTAACTGGGCAGGGATGAGAGTGAGCTGTGCGGATTGCAAGGGGTGGGCTATGAGAAGAGGTTCATTTTTGGTTTACATTAAAGGAGCCAGATTGCTTAGTTGTTTTATGGGACATAACATGATCACCCAGGCTGCAAGAAATCGGCCACAGTTTAAGAGATATGTTACCAGCAAGATAAATAAAAATAGTCTGAAGTATCAGACGAAACTCAAGTGTTCACCTCGGCTTCACACCCTCCTCTCCTCCCAGACTAATCAAAAGAAGCCCCTTCCGCTCACAATTGCTCTGTGTACATTTCTCCCAGATCTGGTATTCATATGAACAATGTGGTTTATTTATATTTCAGCACCAAATTGGAAAGATGACATCATTCATTTACAGTCCCCCATCCCGTGACATGCCCACTCTCCAACACCTCATTTCAGCAGACACATTTAGGGCCGCATTCGGCATCTTGTTTAGCTTGTGCATTCTTTTATGGGACACAGTTCAAAGGTAGGGGCTTGAGCATTGTGGCTGGTAAGAAAATGACCTCATAAAGTCACAGGGGCTCCCTGAAGGATAAGGGCATCATTGTGTTTACAATAGCAGTGTTATTATTTGTTCATTTAGCCCCCATCCCTCCTTCTTGGCCTTGCCGCTTCCTCTACCACTGTCACTGGTCTCATAGCTCACTTCAGGACCCCTAATTCTATTTGGAAGAAACCCTTCCAGATTTATTAATCCATGAGTTCAAAAGTACAGTCCCCCATGGCAAGTCTGGAACTTTAGGCGTGAACACTGAACTTCAGCATCTTGTGTCTGATGGTGGGAGGGCTAAGGGAGATCTTGTCCACAGGGCTCTACCGCCCTGCTCTTTCTTGAAGTCCTTACTCGTCCGTTGGGTCCTCTGATGCATTAGTGGACATGAAGAATGGAAATGCTCGTGGCTGCCAAAGTTTGCCTGAGCTGTTGTTTTTTTTTTTTTTTAATTTAGTTTTTAAGTGGGCCTTTTAAAAATACTTTTATTATTTTATCATATACATGCACTTTTATGCTCACTTTGGGACCTTTCAAATATTGTACACATCTGAAAAGATGGAATGAATAAATCACGAAGCATCCTTTGGCAGGTAGAGCTAGAACCTGAGGTGTTTCCAAGACTTAACAGACCCTGAGTACTTATGGGATGGCTATTTCTACCTGTTCAGCTGTTTACTCTCTTTACTTGTGGCCAAACAAGAAAGGGGGCTTAGAGATTGAAAATTAGAAGACCCAGAAATTTCCGTGCTGTTTGTCAAGAAATGGCTCTTGGGGCTAAAGTCCATGTCTTCCTTTACTGCTGCCAAATTGCAATAGTGATTATTCCTCCTAGGAAATCTTGGAACGCACAGTTGTACATGAGAAATACTGAGAGCATGCATTATTTTGGGTCCATAAAACTCTTTATTATTAAATAATTATTATTTTGCACAATAAAATTCTGACTGGTTGGAAGCTGCGATGGCCTCCAACTTCAGAATCTGAGAGTACCAATGGGTCATTGTCATCCTGAACCACCAGGGGGACCGCTATGGCAGCCTACATCATGTCTTCAACTCTCAGTGACCTTTTCTACTAAAGAAAGACATGCAGCCCCTGTCTAGCATAGCAGCACCCTTTGCCCTTCCAGTTACTGCAGTCATATCAGCTTGCTCTCTGTTTCTGTAGTCAGAGGAGGTGTAGCTCCAGGTTAGAACAGATGCTTAGTATTTATAGTGTCTTGGGTTCAATCCCCAGCACTTCTAAATGGAAAGATAGATAGATAGATAGATAGATAGATAGATAGATAGATAGATAGATAATAGATAGATAGATAGATAGATAGATAGATAGATAGATAGATAGATAGATAGATGATAGATAGATAGATAATAGATAGATGATAGATAGATAGATAATAGATAGATAGATAGATAGATAGATAGATAGATAGAAGATAGGAGAGACAGACAGACAGACAAGAGTAGGCTCCTAGAGAAAGTTTTATGAATTAGTGAAGCTCAGCAATTAGAATGAAAGGGTGGGGGAGGAGAGGAATTGCAGGCAAAGGAGCCATCATATACAAAGGAGACCATTCTTACAGGAAAACAAATGACAGCAATAATGGTAGTAAAGGCATTTGATTGACACTTGCTCCTCAGCCATCCCAGGAAGGATTATGCCCATTTTAGAGGTAAGGAGAGATGGCTCAGTGGTTAAGAGCACTGACTGCTCTTCCGGAGGTCCTGAGTTCAAATCCCAGCAACCACATGGTGGCTCACAACCATCTGTAATGAGATCTGATGCCCTCTTCTAGAGTGTCTGAAGACAACTAAAATGTACTTATAATATATAATTTATATAATACATAAATCTTTTTTAAAAAAAATAGAGGTAAAGATATCGAGGTTAGGACAGCTAATCACCTTAGGATACAACCTGCAAAGTTAGGTGGAGCACCTCCTGAATCTAGGCGGTCCTGTGCTTAAACTCACACTTTCTGACTCTCCAGGCGAGCTAACTTCTGCTCCTTTCAGCAGGCCTTGTGTATTGTTTATGTTGTTGTGGCCTTTTCCGCCAGTTCATCCTTGATCTGTTTCTTGCCCCATGGCTTTCAATATTTAACTATGACTCTGAGGCTCCCCTGTGATGAGCACCAGGCGATTAGAGCAGTCAGCTTGTTTTCCACCGACAGTGTACCAATTCTCTCAAAGAACAATGGCCGCTGAAATATCTGTAGACACCCTTTCCTGAGAAGTCACCACTGTAGCAGTGAGCCGTCTCCACCGTGCCCCTGAACTTGGTAGTTTTGGCATGCACTTCCCTGCCTTGTCCTGTGAAAGCATTCTGTGACTTCACATATCGCTCTCCAAGCCTTCCTTCCAGGTTCTCCTGGGCGCCTTCTCTAGAGAGTAGGATGTTACTGTGGGCACCTTGTGATTGTGAGTCCACTCTGGATCTCTTTGACCACACCTTACCATGTCTTTGTCTCCCTCTTAAAAAGTGCATCAACATATACAGGTGTTACCTAGCTAGCTCCAAGAGTATGATTAAAACTTCCTTTGCCAAAGCTAATGGCATAGCTCCTTTATCACATTTCAATGTGCCTAAAAATGAGAATTTCTGGATTGATGTAAACGGAGCACTCCTTGTAGGTGCTGTCATCTTTGTGCCCTGTGTCGATTGGGCTCTTCTAGCTCCTAATGGCCTCTTCCCTGGTTTTCCTTTTGCATAGACCCAAAATAGGATGAAGCTGATGGCAGACAATTATGATGAAGACCATCACCATTACCACCACCACCACCATCACCACCACCACCGGTCTCCTGGGAGGTCACAGCATTCCAACCACAGGCCCTCTCCGGACCAGGTCAGTTTCATTGCTGCTTACCTCTAGCACCCCTCTTATGCTTTGGATATTTTAAGATAAAATAAATAATCCTCAAGAAATAATAAACAGCATAAAGTGATACGTTCTTTGAACTGAAACTAATAGCTTTGGTATTTATTTCCATCACTCAAGGAATCTAAATGTTTTCCTTTCTCCTTCCTCTTTAAGGTTTTGTCTTTTCTTGTTTATATTATGCATTTTCTTTCCTCCCCTCCTTTCTTCCTTCTTGGTTATGCAGCTTAGTGCTGGCTCATATCTAATGGCTAGTTACTTTGGAATGTGTCTTTCCAAGTTTTAAAAGAAAGCACTCTATTCCCAAGAGCTTGGCAACCAGAGAAACCTTTAGTTTTCTGAGCTCTCTCCTGCAGAAGCTCTCAGTGGTGTGAGTTAGTGGTGAGGTAAAACGCCAAAAGGATCATGAACTTCGCTGCCCTTTTTGCCAGCAATGTCGAGGAGTCCGGTTTATTTGGTTTAGAGCCTACCTTCTTCCTTGACTAAGTAGAGCAAATGAAAGGACGAAATGACAAAACCAAAAAAGAAAGAGAGGAAAACACCTGCAGTTTTCAACTGGTTCCGCACTCATCCACTATACCAAAACTATACCATCTAGTAATAACACTCCTGAAGGTGATTCATATGCAAATTACGAACTTAATCAGGACAATATAGTCAATATTAGTAAGTTTTTTTTCTTCTTTTACTGTAACTCTGTAATGTAGGATCATCATATGGTTTGTACAATAAATTCCATGAGAGGGGTGGGATTAGAAAAAGGCACAGAATTGCCTGTGGAAGCCAGAGTATCTCGGACACAGGCAAGAAGCACTGTGATATTAACTGCATGTAGAGAACACATCAGTGTTCGCTGGGGAGGGTTTTGCTTGTATTCAGAGGCCTCTCTTCTCTCCCTTCACATCATGGGCATGCCAAAGAAGCTAGTTAAAGTCTAGTCCTTAGAATGTTTTGCCAGAAATAAAACTCCAGGGGGGCAGCCAGTTATATAAAGCACAAACCATGGAAATCATGACCTTTGTACCCTGAAGAACTTACCCTCAGAGACCCCAGCACTGCAGAAGGTTTCCTCACGGGATTTGTGGATTTCTAAAGCCACATGCAGAAAGGCCCCAGTGCATGGACTGCAGCCCTCTGAAACAGCTTTAAAGTTTGGTGACCTGGAAAGTAGAAAGATTAATTGTATGTCATTACCTTACCCGTCCTTGATCTTGTTGTGTTTTCTGTATCAGTTTTTGTCCCTACCACCACATGCCCACACCTGCTCATCCCAGCATATCTGAGATCATTGTCCTGGGTTGCTGCCCTTTGGCACACTGCCCTTTGTTACTTGGTATTCCTTCTGAGTCAGAAGGCTACCCTGGACCTCCATCTCCCCTGACATAGGAACAGAGATCATGGAAGGATACCAGGAAGAACTGGAGTGAGTCACCCACAGACCTACTGATAAAGTAGAGACCTGTGTCCTAATATGCCCTGCCGGAAATGGTGACCAGATCAAATCTGTCTGCTTTGTGAATAGTACTTCTCACAAAATCTGATCTCCTGACACTTCTCCATGGACTGGCAATGGAGTGTCTTGCCTGCTCAGTTAGTCCTTCCTATGTCTACATCACTAAAGGTTTCCACAGGGCAGCAATGATCCTATAATATCAAGGCTCCAAAATTAGTTAACATTCCCAGAACTGTCTGCCTGAGACATATCTTAGGGTCCTTGGACACATCCTTGTCACTACTGCAGTCAGTGAATGCCCTGAACAAGACTTGGGAACAGGGATGGAACCTGCATCCTTCTTCAGGGAAAAATCCCATGCTCCAGAAGGAAGGCTACCCGGCTAGATTCTGGTTACTAATGGCTTGCTCTGTCAGCTAATCCCTGGAGCACATGTCACATGCCAGACCTATGCAGAGCCTGGAGAGGGCCATGAATTCAAGATAAAACCCTGTCCTCGTTGTGCTTGCTCTTCAGTCCTAGCATGGCAATCTAGGTCCCTAGTGTCTATTTTTTTCTTGTTCATGTCAATCATAACAGGATAGATTAAAGGTTGAAGCTAATTAGGGTCATGGTTTCTAAGCTTACAGTTTATAGTAGAAGCATAATGGCCATAACCAGGAGAGGACTTTTATAGTTTTAAGTTGGGATTACCAAGGCTGCCAGGCTTCACTCTTTCAGTGGGCAAGGGAGAGTTAAGCACAGACCTCTAGTGTGATATTTGGTTGGCACTGGAAATGGAATTACTAGACCTCCTGAGTGAGATTCCCTGTTAGACCATGGCCTCCAGATTGAGGAAATGGTGTCCTCCCCTGCACTCGTATCAACAACCTAATATCAACAGGAATTCAGTCACAGAATGTAGCAGTTGTGAAAATGTATGAAGTCTCTCCCAACTGATTACAACCCCTATGCATGACTCTATAGGCCATGTACAGTGATACCCTAGAGGCCAGAGCTACTTCTTAACAGAAAGTGAGAGCCCTATATCAGAATGTACCATCCTGACAGCCTAGATACAGAGCTAATTTGGGTAAGATTCCATTTAATGTCCACTGTGCTAAGTCAGCTGAGCTGACGTAAAGGGAAAGGATGTCTTCCCATGAGTCTTCCAACCCTGGGCTTCCAATAGCCATCAGGGTTAGCTACCTGTGTCTTCTGGATATGTAACCACAAACCCTTGCCCTTGATTCTTGAGGTGTAGGGCAAGATCTAAACACATGAAAGTGAGGAACTATGAAAAATCAGTCACTTTGCTACATTGCCAGAGAAACACATTTTTCCCCCTTCAGGAAACACAAGTATTGCCAGGCACTTACAGAATTATATTCTTTTTCCATTTCTCTCCTGTCCCTTTACCCTATAGTGTGATTTTTTGATTTCTCTTTGAAAGAAACCAAATCTAAGCATTTTAAGTCTAAAGTCACGTTTCCCCAAGTAACTTCTAGAACATTAGTCCCATGGGGGAAGGCTTGGACTATGATGGGCCAAGAATTTCGGGAAAGTACTGCACATTTTAACTCTGTCTCCTAACATCCCCGTGCCATTAGCAGATCAAGGGATCTAAAATGGCATATAAGAAAGAAAGCTCTATAATTTTATTTAATCCAGCATTTCCCAGACTTATTTGATCATGGTCTTAAATTTTTTTTGTAACATCTGTGCTTTGAGAAATAGTATTCTCAGGCTATCAGGGGGAAAAAAAGAGAGACTACCTAGTTTTAAACAAGACAGATCCTTTTTCCAGCAGTACTTTCATGGAAAGGAAGAGACTTTAGGCACTATCCCTAGCAATTAACATAGTGGAAAGTGGAAGTGCCTCTTCTCTTTATTTCCTGGAGAGTGAGTGGTCTCAATAAGAACAGTGAAGATCTGAGCTATGGGAGCCATTTATGGTGAAGCCACAGAAATCAAGGACGGTCATAAATACATCATCCTTCAGTGATCACAAAGCAGATGAGGGAGGGTGGGGGAATGTGAAGAAGCAGTCAGAGAAGCCATGGCAGAGTCCGAGTCAAGCCATCTAACCCTACCTGAAAGCAGAGCAGTTAAGACCCAGAGGCCCGCAACCCCAGGATGACTCTAGTCATCAAATATGCCCAAGCAGAAAAGAGCATCCCAATAATGTAGAAATAAATATAGGAAACCCCCTTAGGCCAAGAAATAGCCACAGAGTACACAACAAATATTTCCCATGACATAATAAAGGACAACGTAAACGGACATGCTGGAGACGCACTAGTGAGTCAACTTTGATTGACATTGCCAAGCTTCATTTTGCAAAGCGAAGTGGTAGCAGAATTTCTCCTAAATGTCCCCTGCACCTGTAGTCATAAGTGTTGTCTGTTATTTAATTTAGATAGTGTCCTGCTCTACCTTAAAGCATATCAGCTTAAGATACCAAGTCTTTCTGCCTTTGGGGCGGGGCATCTTATAACTTTTACTGTCCCAGAAAAAGGCATATTTTAGTAAAATCTTTTTGTTGCCTCTCAAATTTGTTCTAGCCCCATTACTGAGAAAGCTGCACAGCACAGTGACATGCTGTATAGTCAGGTCAGGTCAGCCTGCCCCTCGTGTGCCCAGGAATCCCCGCGTTTCTATCCCAGACACTGAGTGGGACATTGCATCTTTACAGGCCCAGATGTCACTGCTTGCCCATTCTAAATGCCTGTATGTGGAAAGGCACCTGACGCTCTGATTATAGCGTGGAAGTGGGGTACAGAGTCTGAGCATCTTAGATCTGGTGTAGGCAACACTTTTTGAAGCCCAGGAGAAGAATCTCCTGTCTTCTCCTTGCCCCATTCACTGAATGAAAATACCCAAGCACAGGAAATGGAGGCTAAGTGCGTTTTGCTACTGTAAATGATTTCCAGATCTCGAAAGTTTAGATTTATATACAGACACCCTATTTCTCTAGGAGGGACATAGATTCCACAAATATGGAGACATAATACTTATTAGAATTATAGAAAAATAGGTGATTAAGTTTTATGTTAATGTTCTTTTTGCCTCTTACAAAACACATATATATCTCTCTGGCCCCTGAGTACACATTCAATAAATGTTTTCTGAATGATCTGTTCACATAATACATATGAAAAAGAAGGGCAGATGGACATGTCCCTGTTATCCAGGTTAAGAAATGGTATTTGAAGAGATTACTCATGATCTAAAGACACATGGCTAGACTGGAGAAACATCTCAGTGATTAAGAGCTCCTCTAGAGGACCTGAGTTCGATACCCAGCATTGAGTTGAGTGGCTTAGAACAACCTGTAACTCCAGTTCTAGGGAATCCTACACCCCCTTCTGGCTGACATGGGTACCTACACTCACATGCACATACAGACATGCCCCCTACAGACATGTATACACAGACATGCATAAATAAAAACTAAATTTGTTATTTAAAAAAAATCACTAAAAAATAAACACAAGAAACTCAAAATCTTCCAGTTCAAGGCAAGTGTCCACGCCTCTAAGTACACTGGTTACAAAACCTGTGACTATCCATATAGATTTTTCTGTGCAGATTTATCTATCTGTGCTTGCATGGCCAATCAGCCCCACTGTTTCTAGAATGCAAATGTATTATTTTTCCTTCCCTGATGAACTTTATTGTACAAATAGCTCATTGACTTCCTCCCCATTTGCCCCAGCTTTTGCTGCTTGCTGTCTAATCTTCTGCGGTGTGTCCTTATCCCACTCATTACACTCCCACACAATTTTCCCTGACCCCTTTTATGCTTCTGTATTCTAGCTGTCACTTTGTTAATGAAAATAAGACTTCTTGCAAACTCTGCTATTGCCATGGGATCACCAGACAGTGATTCTCAAGTAGAAGCAGAGCTGACCCAGAATGGGAGTGTTCTGTGAACCATGGAACACTCTTAGTAGATGACTACAGGACCCATGTTCCATTGCACACTCACCTTTGACCCTTGGCACACATGGGAGCCGAATGAAAGCAAGGTTTTCAAAGCAAAGTAGAGGTCTTTTCCCTCAGTCCAGGCTTATCTTTCTTTCAGCCAGAGTATTGGGATTATTTCAGGTAGTGGCTAGTCCAAGCAGATGCCTTTTCATTTTGAATTCTGATATTAGAGAGCGTGCTCTGCAAATCTATCCCCCAGAAAATTGATTGCACAAATATTTGGCCCACTTTACTTGGCAAGTCTCCAGACTCTGTCTTCAGCTGCAGTGATCATTGGTCCTCTCTCTGCTGCCATTGGCTACTGTGAATGCTCCCAGCATGCCCTGCCTCTGAGCTGTGATGCTTTAACACAGAGCCTGATGCCCAGGGGACCGGACCTATGCCCTACTTCAAGGACTGCAGCACTTATTGCCTTAGTTTTGAGGCTTCTAGATCCCAAATGTGTCCTCATTTCTCTCTTTCCACACACCAAAGATCCTAAGTTTGCTTAACTTTGGAAATAAGAGGAGAGGTATTGTCTTCTTACCCTCCTGCCTCGCATACAACTCACACCTGAACCTTGAGTACCTGCTTTAGGTAGAGTACTCAGGCTCCTCAAAGTATTCCTATGGAAGGGGAATTTAAAGCCAATATAGACAAGTAGTCCCTTTCCGAGGTCATGGCTGCAGGCAGATGACCTACCCGGGCCCCATAGACTTTCTGTCTGGCAAACCCCACAAGCGTCCCTTTTACATTTGAGTCAATGTGAATTTGATAGAGCCACATCCCCAAAGACAGTCAACAGTTCCAGTCTGCTTTCTGGTCCCCATGACTTCTGACAAAGCCATTGGAGAACCCCAGAGACACCTCTGCCCTTTGTGAAATGGGAGATTGGGCCTGTGATTGGAGTTCGTGTGCTTTCAATAGTAGAGTAGCCTGAGCAAAGCCCTTGGAGTTCTGACAGGGCTCTGTGGCCCCCAAAAGATGAATTCTATACATAAAGTTGTTATTCTTAGCTTTTGCTTAGAAACGGAAAAAAAGAATTTATGTTTTGAGGTTAAATGGGTGTGGAGCAAATGTATACACAGAGTCCTGTGTGTATATATGTATGTATCGCTATGTGTCAGGATGAACTGAGTAGTCTCCACATATGGAAGAATCTCACACAATCATGTTTAACTAGAAATTTCTCTCCTGTAGATGTGTATGTATAAATATATTTTCATGTTTACTACGTGGAAGAAAAATTTAACCACTGTGTATCAGATTTACAAAAATGTAGTTCTAGAACAGCAGGAGTGAGGGTCAGAGAAAGAGGGAGGGAGGGAGAAGAAAAAGGAGAGTGGGGGAAAGGGAAGGGAAAGGAGGAGAGGAAAGGTGAGGTGAGACTCTAGTCTCACTCTAATAATTTCTAGTTCTCCCTGCATTTAGCTCGGATGTCTAAAGTTTGCCTGAGGGACAGCTTTCCTTTTGTTTGTTTGTTTGTTGCATGTGTTGCAAATTTGATTTCATGGCCACTTTCTGAAAGAAGCCTTGACCTTTGGCTTCAAAGCCAATAGCCCATGAAGAGCTCTCCTCTGGGTGCTGCTGTTTATTGGATGGGAAAAGGGTTCAGAGATCTCTACCACTGCCATTCTCCATCCAGACCTCTCCAAGCCAGAGCCAGTGATAGCCTCGTAGGTCCATGGACCTGGGGTCTGTGAGCCCCTGGCTTCTTTCCCAGCACTTCTTTGGTCACAAGTAGATCGGAAGACACAGTGTTTAAAACTCGACAGATTGCAAACATAAATGTGTGAGCTAAAAAGACAGCACAAACACCACCTTCTTATGATCTCCACAATGCTGTTCAGAAGTTCTCAAAGCCACTAAAATATGTGCCAAATGGCCCGTGCCATCTTCTCACCATCGGGAAGGGAAGGTGGAAGTCTATTTGTTGGCTTACTTTTAAGAGCAGACGCTCTAGAGTGACACTCCGTGGGGCCACAGGTAAAGAGATGGGACAAATGCTGCTGTCAGGAGAGGTGGTTTAAGCGCCTCTTTCCTCTCCTGGTATTGCTCACCCAACCGTTGCAAGTCAGGAAAAGAGGCTGGTTAGCAGGCATTGGGAAACTGACTTTGCAGATTATTGCCAGAGCTCTTTAATCTGGGTGTGATGTTAATTCCTCCTGTGTAAGCACATGAGGGAAGCCCTGATAAACCTGGCAGAGATGGTCTTAATGTGTGGGTAAAAAACAAAACCCATAGCTGCTTGGTGTGCCGAGACACTCTGGACAAAGGAGGCTGGCGCCTATTCAGGAGTTTGCTCTTGCTCTGCTTAGGGTAAAGCAGGGCTTTTTCTCTTTACTGGTTTGTTTTAGTTTTACATTGTGTTCGCAGTATTAGGGCTTCATTAAGAGATTTGTTGCCCTGTCTTTCCAGTCAGTGGGGCTTCCAGGCCCAGCCCACACTCCCCAGCCTGTCTATAGGTGGAACTCAGGCTTGGCAACATCAGAGGCTGGGTTCTCTTTCAATGTGCTGCCTTAATCCAGTCACATTTGTCTAACAGGCAGCATGTCAACTCTCTATTGAAAGGGGGTGGCCAACCCTGAAGTGCTGGGAAGCCAGGAAATCCATTTTATATTGCTGAATACCACCGCTTCTCCACCAACCCCCTTTAACTGATGTAATAAGGATCATGTTTGACTTACACCCTCCAGGCACTTGCAGCTCTTCAGAGATAAGGGAACAACTGAGGAAAAGGAGCTGAAGGCATCTTTTAATATACACTGCACTCACTCACAAAGCCTGAAAGTTATTTACATATATATATATATATATATATGTAACTTACTCATGAACTAATGGCACCTAACACATTCTGATTCAATGTCTATCCACTATCCATTAATGAGCTGAGGAAGCTCTAGCTTTGTGCAGCCTGGAGATGATATTAAAATGTTTAAGCATGGCTCTCTGTAGTATTAGCTTGTTCCTACACATGCATTGTATAGAATGGTGTTGGGGTTACAACACTCAATTTGTTAATTCACGGCGAGAAACTCCCGAATGCTCCCAATACAAACAATGTGTCAAGTTTGAAGTAATTTTCATTCTGCACCGTAGTTCTCCCAGCACCCCATGAAGTATGGGAACCACATGGGTCCCACTTTTTTTCTCTGAAAGCAACTAAGGAAAGTTAAAAAAAAAAATGAAATTTGGTGGCCCACCAGCCAGGAAATAATCCAACCAGAGCGATGTCCAAAATATAATTTTTACTGTGTTTAACAAAGCCAAGTGTTAATGACTGATAGATGAAGAAGCAAAAATAAAGCCTGTCTTCACTCCTGTCCCTTTTTATGGCTATCTGGCAGTGGCTCGGCTCTTAGCAGATGTTGACTTTGCATTCCCAAACAATATTATCAGCCAATAGAGAGCTTTCCAGCAGTTTCCTCTTCAGCCCAGAGAACTGGACCTATTCACCAGGGACCGGCTTCTCTGAGTTTCTTTCTCTTGAAAGAAATATGAAAAAGTTCTTTTATGGTACTATAAATTTTGAGTTAGTGCCCAAAGATGCCAAGTTCAAAATGAGGGGAAAGGGTTGCCACTGAAGCATCATGTTCTTGGTGGCTTGGCAAGTGTGTCTCTGTAGTGGCCTTTCCCCGGGCTTACTGAGCTCCAGTCTACTTGGCTCTATAGACAGTCCAGTCTCCTCTCCCCTGAAAGGTGCCCCAGTGTGCCTTTTCAAGCATGGACCATACCAGGCATCTCTCAATCAGCCAAGGAAGCATCCTCCTTGGCTAGGTAGTGTGAGAAGAGTGAAGCAGAAAAAGATGGAAAAGGCCAGAACATTCTGTGGAGACATGTGCAGTGATCCTCACCAGGGCAATGTAAAGTCAGGCAGCATTCTCTCTTAGCAGGCTCAATTTCAAAAGCAAGAATGAGCCTTGCGTCCTTACTCATTTATAAATGTCTACTTGGCTCCTATGGCTGAGAACCTGCCAAAGGGACTGAAGACCTGTCCTTCCTGACAGGGACATTTAAAATTTTGCTGAGGTACTGCTGTTATGGCCATGGGAACAAGTTTCATGGCCTATGAGGACCTTTGTCTTCCAAGAGTCAGAGGACCACGCCTAGGTTGTAGCCTCATCCGCCAGCTGTGATCATCCACCTCTGAGGAGGAGGGCAGTGCACATTTCAGAGTTCTTTAGAGCAGAGCTACATAGGCAGAACAGGGTGCTTTTGCCCTTGAGCAGCCTGGAATTTTACCTTGGCTCCACAGCACCCTGCCAGGTGTTCTTTGGTGGTTTGCCTTGTCTTCCTCTCTGCTCAACTTCTTATGTCTGTACGAAAAGCGACCTGACGCCTCTGTCTGGGGCCTATCTTGAAACTAGGTGGAGGAAAAAAAAAAGAAGACTGTTGGCACTCTCTCTGGCCTAGAGGAGGCACTGATAGCTTTGAAACAGCACAGAAATGAGCAGGTGTTTATACCAACCAAGCAAGAACATCTATGTGAGCCCGCCTGAGGCTTTCTTAGTCTTTGGGGGAACATGTTTGTCAGTAGGTCCTGCAGGGGACCTATGGAGTCACAGCTAAACCTGACTGCATCACTTAGGTAAAGATCTGATCCATGGGCATCCCTGGACAGGACAGATAAAAGACTAAGCAGTCTTTAGAGGGAAGATTTGAACTTGAACAGACTTTGTGCAAGCTGGTTTGCCTTCATACACCCCGTAGGTAGAAATATCAGGAGGATACAATTTTAGGAACCTAGGCTCAGTACTTGTTATGAGCCCCCATACCATAGCCCTGCTTTTGTGACGTGAAGTTTCAGAGAATCTATGATCAAAAGTAGGGGTCAGGGAAAGTCTTGAAATGGTTCACACTGACCTGATCCCACACAGTAAGATCAGAACAGAAGGTGAGGCTAACTTCCTTACAGATAGTGGTTAAGTTCCCACAAACGCCATGAGCTACTCATTGAAAGTGGCTCTCCCTTGATTCTACCCTATTTTCTAGCTAAGATAGGCATGACAATAAAAGTCTTCATTAGGAACTTAATCCTCTAGTTTTTAGGAAAAAAAATCAATCTAACAACCCAAGAAGGACTACAGATTTTTTTAAAAACAAAAAAAACATGCCCAGTGATAGGCTCCATTTTACCTACCTGCTGTACCTAACATTTAAAGATAGAGACCAATTAAAGGCTTAGTCTGGGTTGTTTATCATGCCAGGCTATCAGGTTCCTGTTCAGAGCTTTCTTGATGAGCTAATAAATGCCTCACACATACACATATACTCATACACAATAGCAAACTTTTGACTTGTCAACAATGACTTAGTTCCTCTGCTTCTAGATCGTGTCATCAACAAACCTACAGTGAACAGCACATCTAGGCAGGAATTTGTTTTATCTCAGTATTTAGAGAATCCCATTAGAGCTGGGCATCTGGACCGTAGGGCTTCCATCCAGGCCTCTTGTCTGTCACATTGTTCTTGAAGCTGTAGATGCCTCCTGGGGTTGTTTGACATTTAAGCCTCCCCTAACCTCGGAACTGGTTGCTTGGTGGTCTCTCGTCTATGGGCTTCAATTCACAGAGCATGTTCCCAGCTTCAGATGCTGTAGACAAAAGCAAACAGATGCCTGATGGACCAGAGCCGGCTCTTCCCATCCAGATATCTTGGCAACTTCCAGCAGAGCAGTTGCTCACAGAGGACACACCAGGGATCAAACACCAGTCAGCATCTAGAAAAGCTACTGCAAAGTAGATCTAGAAACAGAATCACCAGAAGAGGAAACAGGCTCAGTAGACACATTTTAAAACTCCAAGCATCCCTAAATAATGTGGTAGCAAGTTAGGGATCCAGCATCCATATAGGTTTTGTTGATGTTTGTTCTTGTTTTTTCTGATTTTCGGATTTACATTTTTGTTGGGTAAGGTTTCTAAAGAGCTTAATATTTGCATAAAGAGAGGCAAGCAGGGAGCAGTCAGCCAGCTGCAAATGTTTGGAAGACATGAAGCTGCCTCTCAGATTAGCGCCTGCATCTTTGTTTTGTATTCCTCAAGTGGACACTCACTCTGACCCAAAGCACTTGGCGATGAGGGTCAGTTCATGTTTATGTTTGAAGACAAGAAAGACAAGAAATGGCCACCACTTACCTTTCTATTTTCTTCTAAAATGGTGTTCAATGTTGAAAATGAACTATTTTAAAATGCATAATATTCTCAGTTCATGAGAGGAATCTGTCCACATTTCTACCATGTTAAATGTTCACTGAGTTTATATTGGGCTGTCATATTTCTTTACTTTATTCACTAGTGTATGAGACGTGGATCTCAACATCTGGTTTTTAATAACTCTCGACATCTGGGAGCTCCTTCTTATTCCTATGGTGGACGAGGAACAGTAGTGATATTGGCAGTGTATATTTTCAAGCTACAGCTCCTGTCTGTTTCAATCATAATTAATTACCACTCCTTAATGTATTTAATTTGCTAAAAGTGATTTGCATTGGCCCACACGTCACTGTGTGGAAAGCAGGGGCAGATTTTGGTGGCATTGGCTTTCTTTTTCTTTTCTTCTTTTGAAATTGAAATCCTATACGAATGGACTTGGAGCAAACTCCATGTAAATGCGCTGTTGGGTTTTAAATGCAAAATGAAATTCATTGCTCTGCAAGCAAAGTTATTTGACAGCCATTTAGGAAGCGGTCAGCAGGGGCTGTGGGCTGCATTTTACAGAAAACCGCCAATTTTGTTTTGTAACTGGCAAATTGTAGCATCTTTCCATGCCTGGGAGTTTTCCTACAGAAGTGACTTTGGGGATCAAGAACCTTATGATGAAAGTCAGAGAATATGTAAACATATTCAGGGAATATGTTTACACACACTCACTGAAAAATTCTACCCTGAGTTGTACAGGTTGCTAGGTCCCCAAAGCTTGCCTAATACTGCCCTGGGGTGTCCTGCTGGAAAGTTTTCCTCTTTATTAACATGAAAAGGAACACCAAGTTGGCTTTTCTTGAGAGATGGAGAGGAAATTCAGTGAGTGTGACAATACACTCTTCTCAGTCCTGAAGGGATAAAGAACTCTGTTGGCAGAACACTGTCTAGTAAATACATACAGTCCCCCAAATTGATTACTGCACTTGTTTTCTGCCAGGATATTCCTATCAAAACTCTCACGTGAAGATTCATACTGACTTTTCTAGTTCAAACTCTCTTGATTGAGTCAAGTCCCATGGGGGATTCTTAAGTTTTGTGAAACATTGCCTTTTTTCTTTTTTTTTTTTTTTGCTGTTGTTTTTTGGCAGTCTGAAGTCTCTGGACCTTTTCTCAAAATAATATTTTAAATGCATAAGAGAAACAAAGGGGAAAAAAAGCTGTATTGGGAATCAGTTCAAAGACTGTGTGTCTAAATCCTCAAGAAGATAAAAAAATTATCTTGGCTTATGATGTATATGAAAGCACATATTGAGTTTTGTGAAATTCCTGGTCTTGGAGGTCTAAGGTAGTGGCATTTCCATATGATTCAACCCACTTCTCCAGCCCACACCTACAGTAGTACAGCCCCAAGTGTGAAGGAATGTTCCATGTCACTTTTCTCTTTTCCAGTTTTCAAAATGAAACAAAAGAAAGAACAGCAACAACAACAAAACCCAAATCCTGACAAACTGTTGTCTTTGGGGTGTTGTGAAAAGCACCCTGCTCTCAGATCATACGTGGGGACCTCTCTGCCTTCCCTGCTTGTTCAGATGTACCTTGTAGCAAGGAGACTGTTCACAGTGGGGATTTTGCCATAGAGTATATACTATTATCTTCAAGAATTTGCTTTCTTTGCTTTATTGGCTACTTCTCTATGAGAAGAAATTGGCCAGAGCTATTTTGAAAATATTTTCAACCAGAATACAAGCCAAATTATTTTCTGTCCATCCATTGCTGAACACAACGTTAGATTAAACAACATCCTTTCTGCAAGCATTCCTCAGAAATGAAAGTTTATACTCTTTTTTTTAAAAAAAAAACATTTTTGATTGTACAATCAATTGTTCAACATGTCTATACCTTTCTATATGCCAAAGCACCAAACAGAGCCCAATAATTAAGACTGTAGATTGCTGGAAGCATTGTAAATAACCAATGTATGCTAAAGAGTGTGTTCTACCTAAGCAAATAGTTTTTTTAAATTCTCCTTCAACTTTTATTGATACTTTAAGCTTAAGAGAAATTAAGGGTATTTGATTACTATAATTACTTCTCTGCTTACTTTAAAGGATTAATCCACTCCTTAGGCATATGCAATTCAGATTGCATGCTTTACAAAAAATAATCATCTGCTAATGTAGACTAATTTTAATCTCCTAATCCAATCTTGACAGAGTCACAGCTTGAGAGGGTGGAATGTTTTTGTGTAGGGTTGCCATAGATACAAACTTGGTTATGCATTTGACAAGCCAGTGATGTGGAACTTAAGTTACTATGGTTTTTTTTTTCCTTGTTCTTTAAGATGAAACAGAAAGTGCAGATTCATGTGCTTTTCAGTGCATGTCGGTGTGACTAACCTTCTCTTCTTTCATTCTGGCGCTCCTCCTCTCTGTGCTCCTCCCTACCTCGGGCCGGCCGCAGGATGACGAGGAGGGCATATGGGCATAGCCGGGCCTGTAAACCAAAGCTCCAGTTTTGTTTTGAGGGGTGAGAAACTATCTTTTCTATCATTTCTCTTAAAAAAAAAACAAAAAACAAAAGCAAACCAAAAAAAAAAATAGATTGCATTCTAGTGTTGTATTGTGTGCGTGCTCAATTGTGCTCGCTGATGTTTGTGATTGTGTCCTGTGCTTGCTACTGTGTTCCATGAGCGCAGAATGGCCGCGTGCTCTGACATTCCCAAGAACCCAGTCCATCCCACCTTGCCTCCCCACCCCTCCATACCACCACATTGTTGCTCTGCCTTGTTGGGGCTGGGTTTGGCACGATCCAAATGTTTCTCTATCATTTCACATGTAAACTGTGCCCTTAGGATTCATATATACTCTTCTAAGGCATGATTGGAGACTCAAAAAGTTGACGCAATTCTCCAGTCGTGGTTTGCAGCTGACTGCTTGCTTTACCAGATATACCAGTATGGTGTGACTCTCGTGTCCTTCCGGTTGTGTCAAATGTTTGGCAAAGAATAAGGACAATAAAAGTATCTATCTTCATGGAGCTGAAGTTGTCATCTCTAAGAAGCCTGTTGAATGGATTGTATTGTCCCTTCTGTGGCAGTTCTGAAGAAGACATGAGGATCAAGGCATAATCATGGTGAATGGGTAACTGTAACTCTTCCAGGGAGTTAGAGTGGATGTGTCGCTGTAGGAGGTCTTGGTGGTATTTAATCTGTGGTTTTTATTAAAACTTGTGCTTCTAAGAGGATTTGCATTATTAATGATGTACATCGCATTTTATAGGGGGCTTTTGCTTTTTTGAAAAGCTGATCTTAGCAGTGAAGAAGCCTCCTTTTACTTTGCTTTGTTTTCTGTACTGTAATTGAGTAGGGATGTGTGTATAAATACCACACAGTTAGAAATGGAACACTGAACTCTGTCTGCTGGGAATTGTTATTCTCCAATGCACCATGAATGTTAACCACCGAGTCAGAACTCCCTGGAGTTGAACGTTCGTATGGTGACATGGGTATGCTGTTGAACTTGATGACACTGCATATGTCATTTTGTTTGGATCAAGGGATGTGGTAGACTTTGTGCTAGTGTAATTTTTTCTGGCTAGATTACTTCACATTGCAGGTCTTTGTTCTGGGATAAACATGAAATATCACAGTGTCGGGGAATCAACATCTACTCAACTCCGAATAACAAGATGTATGTATTTTCTTAAAGCCTGCCTTCCTATAGCATGGCAGTACAGTTTGTGAAAATTTATCCCCGAACTGGGATGATTCACCCTTGGGTGCCAGTTTTACTACTATGTTTCACTCCTTTGTTTAACCTGCTATAAGTCTCATGGATATACCACTTAGCTTTGGTGGTTCTAGTGGCAAGAAATAACAAGAATTAGTTTGGGGGTAGGACATCTATAGGCATAGTAAAGATGTCCCCCACAGAGCCACACCATGCCAGCAAAGCCTGCAGTTCAGAACTCTTATCTCTTCTTCTTCCTGGGTGAATGGGAAGGTAGTGCTGGCAAGAACACTCTAGATGCTGAGGGGATCAGGAGGAAAGCTTGTCAGTATGAGGAGGTGGTGTCACCAAGATGTCACCAACAGCAAGAGTCAAAATTGTAAAAGCCTGTCCAGTGAAGACATTACAAGAAACTCAGCATTGGAAAGATGTGACAGAGGAAAGCCAATAATAGGTGTACTTACCTAGGACAATGCTAAATGAAACGGGTTTCTAACATTGTAAAGCAAACATGAGACCTTAACCATTGCACATGCCAAGGATGTGTAGGCAAAGGACAGCTCCACAGATTGGGGGGATGATCTTAAGGAGCCTGGTGCTTGGGGCTCTTCTATGTAGTGCTCTTTTTGCAAGAAGCAAATGTTAGCGTGCTAGTCTGTACTTATATCCCTTCTGAAATGATGATTGGTCTATGCAGGATTCAGGATATTTGTCCTGCTGTTTCCTGTGTCTGTCTCAGAATAAAACCAGCTCTAAGATCCATAGAACACCTTGATTCGCTCAAAGCACGGATAGAGAACAGTGTTAAGTCCTTGTCCCTTATTGCTCTTTCAAGTACCCCAAACACTGCATCCCAGAAAACAACTGTCTTTAGAAAATTAGTGGATATATTATTCTACTTCAATATGTTATAATACATTTTATAGACTTTTGGGGGAAACTGTTCTCTTTCTTTAAGACTCCTTTAAACAAGTGTGCTCACATATCCTCAAGCTTTTAAAGTTGTGTCTTTAAGAGCTGAAATAATGAGATGCTGGGGGAATCTTCTATTTTCGAACAACCATCACATGTTTCTAGTTGTATTACCGTCTCTCGGGTCTAAAGAGACATTAAATTTATAACAAAAGATGAATAATAATGGTGCATTTAAAAACTAACTGTTTTGAATATATTGATTTATAACCCTTGTGAAAGAAACATTACATCATGCTCTTTGTGTAAGCATCCGTTATATGCTTATAACAGCATTGGAGGGCTTTGCTTGAAACTGGAGTCCTGGTGCTGAAATGAATCATAACTTAGGCCAAATTGCTCTAAAATTTATAACAAATTGGAATTAGCATAACAACCCACCAGCCCCTCCCTCTATCGCCACTTCTGAATGGGAGGCCCGGGCCTGATTTATTTGTGCTCCCATGATCATCCAAGAGTGGTATTTTATGAGAGCAAAGTATACCGGGGAAGTTTGCTTTTCTAAGGAGTTTCAATGGTCCCTAGAATTAACCTTGCTCCACCTTTAATCCTCATGGTCAGGCTTAGTTTTATCAGGCTGTGTCCTTGTACTTTGAAGGACTGAATCCACTCTTAGTTTAAAGGTCTGATGTCAGCACTGTGAAATGCTTAAGATTTCCCAGTGAGGGGATTCTATGTTTTCATTTTGCAGTGAGTCCCACAAACTCCAGAGTCGGAGCGGCTTGTATTCAGCAAGTATTTCTACGTCCTCTGACTGGTTGCAGCTCTTGTTCTCTCTTGCTCTCCCCACCTCACACCAGTTGGTAGAACATCCCTGTTTCTTTATGCCTAGGATCTACCTCTGGGATGCCTTTCCAGCAAGTTGTCCTCATGGGCATTCCTGTGGTGTGTGTTTGCAATAATTGTCCTTGGACTATCCCCCTCAATCCATGTGCTTTGAAGTGTACAAATGTGTGCAAGAAGCCTGAACTCTATCATTTCCCTATTTCACAAAACCAGAAAAGGCAGCCGTTCCATTCTGCATTGTTTTCCTTAGGGAAAACCCCCTGGTGTGTTGGTCTTAGAGATCAACAAATAACTCTTCATTTCCATTGATAAGGGTGCTTTTTTAGGGTCTCAAGTAGTACTCTTTGTCTGTGAATACACAAGGAGATGGGACAGTAGGAGACCAAGTTAAGGCTCCCTGAGACGTAGTGCCACATTTGCTTTGAGTTGTTTGAGCTCGTTATCTTATATTTGAACAGGCATTGAATATCATTTTTATTTCTCAAATAATTAGAAAAGAATAACTTTCTCTATTGAAAAATTATGTAAATTTATGACCTGATTCATACAAATATGGATGCAAGTTTTTGTGTGAGATCATGATGCTAGTAGATATATCTTGATACAAATGAAGTCTTGGAGCTGGTGTGATAAAACATTCAAACATAGGCAGAGGGTTTTATACATGGAAGCAGTTGTGGAAAGACCAGTGGAGTTTCCAGCACATCACCCCCCAGGGAAGATGGAAGAACAGGGGAAGGAATGTCCCACTGAAGTTGTGGGGTTTGTACCTTCCTTACTTCTCTTTGCATACAGCAGACCTGTGCTTGACCTGGAGTTGGAAAAATGGAGTGGCTGGAAACAAGCCTTGCAAGCAGCATCTTTCCCCTCCTCTTAGTCTGGGTTTTTTTTTCTCCTACCTCTTCTATGGAATACTTGGTAGTGCTTCTGTTTGGGTTAGATCTCCTATAGATATTGGGCCAGTATAGCTGTACCCTGTACTATTGGATATTAAGACATTCATTCATTCATTCATAAGTTCACATTTATTTACTCATCAAATAGTTGGGTTCTTGGTTACCTGCAAGGATAATAATGATGAATAAATTAAATGTGATGATCCCTGTGAATCTTACCATGTAATTAAGGGAATTAGAACATAAATGATTAAACACATTAGTAGTCATCTTACAAATTTTCATCATTGCTTAGGTAGACACCAGGAAGATACAGATTGCAGGAAAAACTCATTGGATAAGAATATTCTGTGAGTTTCCTATAAGAAAGCAGGTTTAAAGCCCAGTCTTGAAAAAGGGAGAGTCAAGGTATACCATGTGTATATATGTGCTTAGGAAGTGGTTACAGACAGGTTTATGAAAGCTGGTAGCAGGAAAACCTTTATGAAAACCATAGCTCTTGAGTAGAGGACAAAACAGAGAGATGGGGTGGGGAGATGGGAAAGGGCGAGACTGCAATAAGGCCTTTAAGGACAAAGAAAAAGCTCAGACTTTAGCCTAAGAAAAATGAGTAGACACTGGAAGATCTTAAGCAGGGCCATGACATAATTCAATGTTTGTTGTAGATGGAGAATATCCTTGGCTGCTATGTAAAGGCAACATTTTCACGACAGGAACGCAGAAGGAGAGGCCGTTCCATCATCTGAGAGAATTAATGATGCTGACCCGGGCAGCAGCAGTGCAGATGCAGACAAGTGTACAAGTTGGAGAAAAGACTAGGAAACGAAGCCAGGGGGACTGGATGAGGAGGTCAAAGAAAGGATGAAACTGAGAAGGCCTCTGTGGGTGTCAAAGCTACAGAGGCCTTTGGAAGGCGGGAGGCTGAACTGGGATCCAGGGCTCTCTTTTCTCCAGATGTCCAGTCATCCTAGCCAAGGCACATGGAGGATTCTGACCTGTGCTCCTTCCCTTTTGCCTGTGTAGCAGCCTGGGAATCTTTGGCCTCTCGTTGCAGTGGTATGCAAGCTGAGTTTAAAGCATGGCTAAAGTCCAATTTTGAGACTAAATCTTCTCCAACTCTGAAGAAAAGAAGAGAACTTGATTACCAATGATTGCAAAGAAATGATGCCTCCTTGTGGCACAGGCTGGCAATCTCAGCTACTTGGGATGCTGAGGCAGGAAGATCACTAGTTCAAAGTCATCCTGGGTAAATTAGAGATACCTCTATTCAAAATAAAAAAAAATTAAATAAGAACTAGGTTTATAGCTCAGTGGTAATGTCCATACTGCTATACACAATGCCTATGTTCTTCAGCACCATGCAAAACATTAATGATAGTAATAATAATAAATAATGGGATGAGGAGACGTGTTTGGAGAGGGTATTCTGCAGAAAAGCAAAGCCCCAGAAGTTGTAGGAAGCCAGCAGGTCCCTGCAGAGCAGAGAACAAAGCCACCAGGCTTCCAGCTGTCTGTCCTTGACTCATGGGATGGGGACTGTCTCTGGTGCCTGGCTTCCCATGTGGGTATGATAACTTCAGAGTTATCAATATCGCTTTGCAAAAGAAGACTTCAGCTCTCTTTGCAAGACCCAGAATGGGAAATACCCAAAAGCAATTTTGAGATGTTGTAGAATAATCATGATGATGTCTCTGATTCCAGTTGCAAAATCAATTTCTGAACAGAGAAATGTAAGCTTCATTTCTCTCCCTGTTGCTACTATCTCCTTTAAAATTATTCCTCTGGAAACCATATGTATATCTATTTTTTGTCATCTATATGAGTAGTTAGTAAAGCTACTACTCAGAGGTAGAACTTGAATATCCTCTTCCTAGTCTTTGAATTCCATGTTTCATTGCAGAGGGGGGAAACTTGTATTCATTTCAGTAATGGAGACAGGTAGAGAAAAAAGGACAGTTGTTTTCCTGGAAGGATTTAGGATTGTTCACAACCTTTATATTTGTGTCACAAACCCTACAGAGTCTACAGACCCGCTGCTGTGGTTAACAGAGAAATTCATGTGGATGTGGGCACATTCCTTCAAAGAGCATCTGGGAGGTCTAGGGAAGAGCCACTCGCCTCTGGGTACCATTATGATTTCTGAATGTGGGCAGGCCTGGGCTTTGACCCAGCACTGCTGAGCTAGGCTGGGTTACCTGTGCAGGTACCTTAAGGGTCTGTCTCTCTGTTTCCTCTTTTGGTGAATGTTGTACACAGCTTGAAGGGCTGTGCTAGGGAACAGATAAGCTGAGCTAGGTATTGTGCCTCACCATGCCTGGGGCTCAGTCCTAGGTAGATTATAACTGTATATTTTGCTCCTGGCACAGGTAAGTGTAACTCTATCTGCCAGCTAAGGAAAATGATTGACACCTTGGGGCTAGTGACTTGGGGAGGGGAGACAGCAGGCAGAAGAAAGGAGAATCAAAACTGAAAACCAGATTCTTATGAACACAGATAAACCTGAACTACTTCCATGTTCCCTAGAAGGTATGTTTACCCCACAAAACACATCGCTTTCAATTACCTTTTGTTTTCCTTATTTTGTTCTGTCATTGTTACTTGAAATTTTTCAAACTTTTTGGGTTGTCCATGGTTTTTACCAGGAGTTTCTTTCAAGTAAGAGAGAAATCTAATGAGTAACATGAAAAGCCAGTGAATACTTAATGAGCAGTTAGTTGTGACTCAGTGAAGTTGCGAGGGAGCAAAGGGTCATAATGTCTCAGGCCAGCAGTCCCTGTGGTCCAGTGTGCTGGGCTTAGAGCTGAGGTAGGAGATCTCCAGCAGTATACAGAATAGAGGACAGGCATGCTACGGATTTTCTGGAACTCACCAGTATTATTTGGTACCTGGCATGGTTTGGCTTAGATGCAATCACACTCTCAGAATCTGGAACCTGACTAAGAACACATAAACAATTAGCAGTGATAAATGACCATGGGCTAGACTTGGGAAGCAGCTAGCAGAGTTTCGTGGTATTATGCATATCCTTCCTCTGCCAGGGATGGTGCGTAAGGAGCTCTCTGCCCACCTAACCCCCCACCCTTGTCATTTGCCTCATTGTGTGGTGGTCTGGTCTTACTTAACCTCTTTATTAATGATCTGTAAAGGGGCGTAAAGAGCAAGTGAGGGAAGCCACAGATGACACTAATTTGGGAGGTGTTAGAGTGAGGTTAGAAAAATCATACAAATGGCCCAAAGAAGGGTAAGAATGTGGAGAGGGGGTGCAAATCTTGGAGGAATCCAGATGCTCACATCTGGCAAAATTAAGCCGCGATGAGTAGGTGGAATATGAAATGCTGAATTCCAAAGGGGGAGGGGAACTCCACACATTGGAAAGTCCAGCCTATAAGTGTGCCATAGGTTAGAGCAGGGGGAAGTCCCAGAGTCCTCAGGGCCAATGCGCCCTGATTGTTTTGGTGGATACCGGAACAATAGGTTTGATCATTTGTAACAATCCTACCTCATTACTTTTGCCTTGTAATTAGGACCTCATACATTGTATGTGTTGTTTCTCAGGGGATCCCCAGTTCCCAGAGATGAGGAGTTTACAGAACAGAGGCCCTAGATGGGGGCAGGACTTCATTCTGCCCCATATGTCGATCTGAGATCCTCCACAGTATCAGCAATAGACTGTGAGGACAGTGTGGCATTTTCGGTGATAGTTATCAGGATTCCTCCTGGGAGGCTTGCCAACTTAGGAAGGTAGCTCTTGTCCCTTGCCTTACCCATTGCTTCTAGATGTTCCCAGAGTTCATCTTGCAGCCATCTGACTGATGGGCACAGTCATGGGCTAGAGCATAGCTTTCTTTTACATTCAGCCTCAATTCTTTTCAAACATCTCCACAAGCTCTCCAACAAATGGGGAAGCCAGACAACAGCCACAATAAGAATGAATGGCTCCATGCTTCATTGGCTACACCAACCAGAAAGGTTATTTTCCCTTCTGCTTCCCTGCCTCCCTTACCAGTAATTCCCACATGAGGCACTCTCCTCCTCTTTCCTGTGACTTCATTCTGCCCTGGCGAGACACTGTGAGAGGAGCATGTATTCCTTTCGCTTTGTTTTCCAGAAAATGGTGTTAATAGGAAGAACAATAATATACAGCAGCTAAAAGCTTCTACTAAGCCAGTCCTTAAGCCAAGTGGTTCATCCTTAGGGGATAAGAGGTCTGGGTTTCAGGGCCCCATCTCTAGGCAGATCCTGTTAGGTGACCACTGGGCCACATTTGCTTTGCTGCTGGTGTCAAAGCCATTACAAGTTAAAAAAAAATTTTTTTTTCACTGAAAAGAATCTGAAGGAGGCATCCTTCCAATCCTTTCAACTTTTCATGAAGGTTCCTGTATGCCTAGGGCTGCCCCCAGCTTGATTGACACATACTGAGCATGCTCATAAGTCAAGTCCTCCCTGTGAATGCTTTGGTTGGTAGTCACAGGGTATAGGAAACTTCAGATTTTGCCTGTCCCCAAGAAGAATCTTAGAACCTCTGTCAGAGTGATAGGGACTGCTCTCTTAGAAGCATCTAAAAGAAAAATTGTTATACTCTTTGAAAGAGGAGGGCATGTCTCTCAATAAGCCTGGTAAACCCATTTAACCCAGAATCAAAAGGAAATGTCATTTGCGACTAAAGACATCTCAATGAACTTTGATGAGAGGAAACCCCAGGACAGAGTTCCAGAGAAACCAGTTGCAGTTGTTACCTGCCCTGGCACAACTTGTGCTCTCTCCAGACACCCTTTGTGTTTGTTGTTCATTGCCTCTTTTGTATACAGGAGAAAAATCAGAAAGTTTAATAAGGAATCAGAAACAAATTTTAAAATTGCCATATAGAGAAAATCCAAATTCTAACCTTGTAATTTTGAAGCAGGGCTAAGGCCATGTCACATACCATGGTGGGGCCAGGAGGCCAACTCTCCACAGTCCCAGGAGCTGCGTGTCTGGGAAGCGCCGAGGCTCTGGCGCAGGACAGACTTAGTTCAGGTTGTGTTTCCACTCTTCGGCCTTTGAAGGTAATAATCCTAGCTCAGGTGCTGGTTGTCACAGAGCCCTACCACTTGCCTCTCTTCCCAGGTGGATGAACTGGCATTTCTTTACAACACTGACTCCTGTTTAGCTATCAGGCAGACTGGGGAACCAAGGCTCACTCAAGCTGAGGTTGGCATTTTGGGTCCCTCTACGCATATAAAGAGCAGAGAGGACTAGCACTACCCAGCTGATCTGTTCCTGGCAATGCTCTGAAGGGTCCTTGCCCCTGCTGGGTGTGAGATAGGCTCCGGTGGCCTCGAATTGGCTTGTAGTATAATTAATAGACCTGATGATTGCCTAGCTCCTCCCATGTCTACACTCTGGTTTCTGACAGCTGCCATTATAAAGCAGGTCTCCTTTGCCTCATAGAACTGGTCTGTAAACTGATTCTTCTAGTCCCGGCTCTGGTGGCTGTTGATTTTGGTTGGTTTTACGGTTTTATTTATTCTCTGTATTCTCGTTCCTTGGCACTAGGCCCAAGCTTGGGAACATGATGAAAACATGTCATAAGAAATCCTTCTCAGTCTTGTATGTCTGAGGATGGGCAACGTGCTAGGAAACTAGAGAGCAGCCTGCTTTCTTCTGAGAAGGGAAAGGAGTGGTCGCAGCCTTTCCATTGCCAATCTCCATACTCTTCAGGCTCCCGGGCTCAGTACAACCAGCACAGTAGAAAATTATCTTTCCCTCCTTGGAATGGAGAGTCAGAAAAGGGCAATGAAGGAAGCATTAGAGTCCAGGAGTAGCATTTGCCCCTGCTAATACAAGACTCAGGGCCAGGTAAGGAGTTGGCAGTGTGAGACACCCCAAGTAACATTTTTGTGTTCTTATTCTTAAAAATTATAAATGCATTCACATGTTAATGGTGGCCAGCTGTTAAGCCGGCTCCATGTTTGCTCTTTGGATGTGTATGTGCTTGGAACAGGCTCTGGTCACGCACCAGAAGCCTGGAGAATCACACATGTTTGGTGTTCCATGGTGAGTGTCCTACATGAGTCAGGGGTCAGGCTCTGGGAGGGCTGAGTGCAGGTCACTGCTGTCCCCTTAGAACAGGAGAGCAAGCCAGCCCTAAAGTTCTCCATCGAGACCCTCATCTTTTGAGAAAGCCATATGGTCCCCTCTTTTATGGAGAAGATATCCCATGTTCTGATTTTGTCTACTATCTGAGCCACGCTATGAGATAGGCAAGAAGGATATCATATTCATGGGCAAATAAAGGGATATTGAGACCGTTGAGGTTTGTTCAGGGATTACGAGACAGGTTTGCGCATCTGCAGATGTCTAAGGTTCAGGTTTGAACCTTAGACATGTGCTCCTCGGCCAGCTGTTCCTTCTACTTGGCTTGTCATTACCTAAGGATACTCTGATTGGATAAGAAAAGTTGCTGTTTCTTAGTGGTAAAGGTCCACTCAGTCCAAATGAGCTAAAACAAAATGAAACTAAACAGAACTCCATAGATTTCTACATTGCAGTCTTTTTTTTTGGGGGGGGGGTTGTGCTTGGATGGCCAGTGCCCTCAAAACAGAACTCTGAAAGAGAGGAAGGACATTGCTTATAGCTCAACTAGTCTTGTCTTCCTAGGCCTTGTATGAAATGCGAGGGCATAGACTGTGTGGGAAAGTGGCGTTTTACGTACAGGTGACGTATGTTTCACTTAAAGGACTGTCAAGGCGGTCTTGCTGCCTTTACAGTGGGGTTGGGAAGAGGAGAAAGGCAGGACAAGCGAGTGGAGGTCTCGATGCTTCTCTCAGCACCGTCATTGCAGTGCCCAAGCAGCCAGCAGCCAGATGGATAGGGAAAAAAAAGATGGTGAAATTCTAATGTAAAGTGAATTGGTAGACAGTGACCGAGAAGGTCGTACAAACGTCATGAGTCATAAAATGTTCTTTTGATTTTCTTCCCCCATTGTTTAAAAGGCTCCACCCCCTTACTGTTTGCCAAGCATAACTGGCATGAACCCAGTGTGCTGCTATCTGTAACCATTCCGAGGGCTTCCACCTCCTCACCTGGTAGCTACCACATGGGAACAGAGAGGGGAAGCCCCTTGCTCAGCACATGAGTCCAGAATCTTCGAACTGGGGTTGCAACCAGGCATGTCCATCTTCAAAGCTGCTCAGTGGCTATCTTACTTGTTGCATCGGCTTGAGTTGTATCCCTCCGTGACCTTTCTGGATCTCTACTTCAGGCTTCCCACCCACCCCCCTTCCCCATGGGCAACTGAAGACAGGCCTTCTGTGCTGAGACCATTAAATAACCCAAGGTTCCCATCTCCTCCCTCTTCACTGCCAGACTCTTTTCCACTAGCTGCTTCATTTCCCTATTCTCATGACTTCTTCCAACACCTTTGCCTCTTTGTGCTCATCCTTTTCCATGAATAGAACAGTCTTTCTGCCTGTAGAAGTTTGGAGGGGATTGAAAATGGAATCTGTGTATTCTGGAACCTGCCCTTCATGGCACATTATTTAATACCTTGAATATCAGCATTTTGATCTGGAAATGGGGAGCTGGTTTTTCCCCTCTCCTCCCACCTAAAGTTCTTATGAGGCTCCAATAAAATAACTGTGTGTTATTTTAGCTTCAAGCGCCCCCTCCTCTGACACTCTGTTGCATAGCAGGGCAGTGTCGGGATGTCTGGAAGCACCAGTTAAGCAATACTGGGCAGTAGAAGGATCTGAGGATCTTACTACCTATCTCCTATGCTGTGTTGAGACTAAACATTTATCTACCTGTTGTCCCTGCTCCACAGTGACACATTTTGCCAAAGGGACAAATGGAACCCATCTTCCTATAGATCTCCATGCTAAGAATGGGTCATATCTAATTCTCACAGGGGTGAGGAACCAGTCTAGGCAATAAAAATTATATACTCACAGGTTCCTGACATGGCCATTCACAGTAAGCTAGCACCATCAGTGACTAGTTTTCTATTAATTAGGTTAGTAAAGTGACTTAGAACTTCCAGGTATTTGAGAAAGATAAGCGTGTTTTAAAGTTAGGAGAGATTCAAATGCATACCATAAACCCAGCAAGATTACAAAAAAGAATTCTAAAGCCGCCTTTTTTCTAGATGCTGCTGTTGTTATCTCCCCTGACCCTGAATAGATAAAGGAAATATTGGAAATAGCTCGTTGAGAAAGGCTGGGTTGTATTTCCCTCACCCGAAGAAAAGCGTGTGCACACTTGCTGGTGGTGACGCATTCTCAAGAGGCTTCAAGGAATTGTGCAAGCAGGGCATAGTCTGGCAGATGACAGGCCTTTGTGCTTCGTGTAGCATGGCTGCTAGCAGCTGGCATCCTTCAGAAGTTGTGTGAAAGTGGGTAGGGCTCCTAGTGCAGACTTCTGAGACAGGGTTAAGGAGACGTCATACTTAAGTCTTAATCTCATTGGGAAATTTTAGGGTGAAAAATGTAATTATATCTGAAATGCCCACAACCACAGCCAAAAGAATGTCTCCTCTTTGGAAGGTCCTTTGTTGATGAGATTAAAGGCTAAGCCCCTGTTCCCCTGCCTACAAATTATTCAGATTATTTGAAAAGAAATGAAAGAGGACACTGGAAGGGGAAAGAGTCACATACCACAATAGGTGAGGCTTAACTAATGCCTGTATGTTTAATAACTAGCTCTACCAATTTTTGTTGAGTACCTACTATGTGCAATTCAACAAAAACTAGACAAAGTCCCTTCTTTTGACTATGTCACCCTAATAATGAATTTTCTTGTTTTTCTTCTTTCTTTTATTTGTTCTTTTTTTTTTCTTTCTCTTTTTTTTCTTTGAGACAGGGTCTCATGTAACCCAGGATACCCTTGTACCTACATAGCCCCAAAGCTAAATTTGAACTTCTTTTTTTTTTTTTTGGAAAAATATTATTTTTTTAATGAATTTAACTTCTGGTAATTAGGATTGGCAGTAGAAATTACCATAAACACACCATCCAAATGATAATGTAGCTAGAACATTGTTATAAATTCTTTTTTTTTTAATTTACATTCCAAATCACTTCCCCTTTCCCCTTTCCTCCCTCCCCGAAAGTCCCATAAGCCCCCTTCCCTCCCTCTTTTCTCCATTCAACCCCCTCTCGTTTCTCTGTCCTGGCGTTCCCCTACATCCAGTCTTTCCAGGACCAGGGGTCTCTCCTTCCATCTTTTTAGAAATCTATTGATATGCGGATTGTGTCTAGGGTATTCCGAGATTCTGGGTCAATATCCCCTTACCAGTGACTGCATACCATGTGTGTTCTTTTGTGATTGGGTTACCTCACTAAAGATGATATTTTCAAGTTCTGACCATTTGCCTAGGAATTTCGTGAATTCATTGTTTTTAATTGCAGAGTAGTATTCCATTGTGTAGATATACCACATCTTCTGAATCCATTCCTCCGTTGAGGGACATCTGGGTTCTTTCCAGCTTCTGGCTATTATAAATAAGGCTGCTATGAACATAGTGGAGCATGTGTCCTTATTGCATGCAGGTAAAGTCTCTGGGTATATGCCCAGGAGTGGTATAGCCGGATCCTCCGGGAGTGTCATGCCCAGTTTTCTGAGGAACCGCCAGACTGCTTTCCAGAGTGGTTGTACCAGCCTGCAATTCCACCAGCAGTGGAGGAGTGTTCCTCTTTCTCCACATCCTCGCCAACAACTGCTGTCTCCTGTGTTTTTGATCTTAGCCATCCTGACTGGTGTGAGATGGAATCTCAGGGTTGTTTTGATTTGCATTTCCCTAATGACTAAGGATGATGAACATCTCTTTAGGTGCTTCTCAGCCATTAGATATTCTTCAGGTGAGAACTCTTTGTGTAGCTCTGTACCCCATTTTTTAATAGGGTTATTTGCCTCTCTGGAGTTTAACTTCTTGAGTTCTTTGTATATATTGGATATTAGCCCTCTGTCGGATGTAAGGTTGGTAAAGATCATTTCCCAGTTAGTTGGTTGCCGCTTTGTCTTCTTTCTTTTATTTGTTCTTTTTTTTTCTTTCTCTTTTTTTTCTTTGAGACAGGGTCTCATGTAACCCAGGATACCCTTGTACCTACATAGCCCCAAAGCTAAATTTGAACTTCTTATCCTTCTGGTCCCCACTTCTCAGGTGCTGGAATTAGCAGCACACACTAATTTGACGAGTACAATCAATACTCTTAATTACGTCAAAGTAAGGTTCTGATCATAAGAATTCAAAACCATCCTGTTTAGTGTCAGGTGATTTCCTAATATATAAACTAGCATCAAGTGGGTGTTTAGGTATTAGCTTGAAGAGTTCTGCAATTGACAGAGAGATGCATGGTGTGGCCTGAGCACCAGGACTGTATGAGGAAAGGGTAAGGTACAGAGGAAGTAAAAGAAAGCCAGAAGAATGGCAGTAGTGTTAGAATGTGGGATAGTAGGAACCAGCAGACCCCACTGGCATCCCATGAGCTGCATAGCCATGGATCCAGAGTCCCAAAGATGAGCTCCATTTGTCCTGGGTGGAAGGTAACCTACATCACAGGCTCTCTTTGTCCTTACAAGGCTGTACTTGTCTTCTGTCACAGCATGTACGCCTTCTCTTTCCCTGAGTTGAAGAAGAGAGGTTACATAGGGCTTCTAAGGAGGTGGGGAAGCCTGTCTGGAACTTGGTTATGTCATTTGCCACCCTACCTTCTGCCTCATCTTCATTCCTATGTGACTGCTAGGAGCTATTATAGAGGAAGTGTTTCTGAAGACCCAGCTCCTAAGCCTCATGCAAAGTCTGTTCCCACACAGGTTAATTTCTTTTTTTTTAAAGATTTATTTATTATTATGTGTAAGTACACTGTAGCTGTCTTCAGACACCCCAGAAGAGGGAGTCAGATCTTGTTACAGATGGTCGTGAGCCACCATGTGGTTGCTGGGATTTGAACTCAGGACCTTGGGGAGAGCAGTCATTGCTCTTAACCACTGAGCCATCTCTCTAGCCCCACAGGTTAATTTCTAAGAGTTTGTGCATCAGCTGACTCAGAATGAGTTAGCTGGAAAATCAAATAGTGAGATATATGTACACATGTGAGTAATTGTGTGCCATCTATCTTATGTAATACACATAGTATAGTATAGTGTATTAAGCATTGGGCTGAGCACTCCATCTAACCAACAAAAGCCTATCTCATGTTATTAAAACTTTAATTGTGGAAGGCCTGGAGGGGTATAAAGTAAGATGATAGTTAACAGTATAGTGGGGCAAACAGTAGCACGGGAAGAAGATATATTGATCTCCTGCCCAGATATTTTAGAACTGATTTTGCTTAATTAAAAGTTATAAAAACAAAGCAGGTAAGAGAGCTAATATCGATTTAATGTGGTCGTTTTGTGAATGAAATCCTTGAAACCATGTAAAATAGCTAGTGCTGTGAAGGCAACATGCTAACTGCACTGAGAAATGGAAACCTTTGAGAATATTCCAAAGGTAACTGCTAGAGCCTTTGAAGGATTTGAGAGAGGCTCGTGCTTGCTTTCAGTTAAAACAAGAGTTTCCTCTATGCCAAACCATGCTCTGTATATACAAACACGGTACGTGCCTATGTCAGCCATTCTTAATTCTGAGATTCCTTGCCCTAGCTAAAATGACCAAATTACACCATACAACAGCTTTTGAAGCCCCATAGTCTGATGCTTAACTTCCAGCTTCAGAAATAATAAGGGCAACTTCCCTGAGCCATTACACTGCTGCATAGCTTAGCATTTGTTATTTAACTTATTGTCCCCTAGCAAACTCATGAGGCAAACCCTCTTAGCAGTTCTAATTTCAAGATAACTAGACCCTAGGGAGTTCATGAAAGGTGTCCCCAGAAAGCTGCAGACAGTGAACAGTGGAGCTGGTTTCTATGAATGGGCTGTTGGCCCCTGGAATGCAGTATTCCAGGTTTTATGATCTTTGTGCTATTAGCAGTCAGAACTAGATACTTCTTGGTCTTGTATAAGGTATATTGAGGGATACTTAAGAGCATCTATGAGCCTCTGGATACTGGATCCTAGTAACATTCCTCCCCACTTTCTCAACCCCATGTAGCAATGAAAACTGATTCCAAAGATTGCTGAATGTTCCCTTGTGGGCAAAGTCACCCCCAATTGAAAATACCATATCTACTTATAGAAGCAATGTACATGCATGGCCGAGAAGAATTCTTGGAATTCACATAGACCATTGTTGAACTTTGGTCCACTAGCTGAAGCCACCTCACACACTTTATATTCAGGAAGCCAGCATATTTGCTGTTCAGAGGAAGGATGACTTCCGTGTAGAGCAGAGGATGGGAGGAAAGCTTTCTGAATACACTGGGGTATGGTATGCATACTAGGTCATGGTGGACGGAATACTAGTCAGGGTATATTGATGGGTGGAGGTGCAGAGAGTGGGGTGATGTTCTAAAGAGGGAGACCCCTGACATAAGAACATAACAGATCCCAGCTCCTACTCCAGACATAACTGGGGCATCCCTAGACTTCACAGGCCTGGTTTAAACCCCATTCCAACACTAGCTGTTCTCAGAGCCTGTGCCATGTATTTAATTTAAGTGACCTCTGTTTCTTCTCCTATAAAATATAAGTGACATAATGTTAGTTTCTACCTTACAGTAGAGATGGAAGTTCCTAAAGTTCTTATCTGATGTATCCTATAGACTTTTATCATGTGTCCTGCCCACTGGGCCTGAAGCTATGGTACTGAGTGGTTGTGAAAATGGGGTCTGGACTTAGACTTCCCAAGTGTAAACCTAGTATGGCTATGTTTTCTGTGGGATCCTGACAGAGCACCTCAGCCTGTAAGAGACTCCAGCCTCTGGGTCCTCATGCCCAGGCCCTATGTCCCCGAGTTAATCTTTGTGAGCCGTGACATAATCAGGAGCTTGCTGCCCAGTGCTGAGCAGCAGGAAACCTTGTTAGCATTTGCACCAGGTTGATATTTCCCCTTAGCATTCTTCCTTGCAAGGTTTACCACAGCAAAGTATCCAAAACTTTGCTCAAGATGCAGACAGCGTGGTGTCTCCTAGTGCTGAGAGGATGTCTCTCTGTTCTGTGCTCCCTAGATTTCTGGTGGTTCGTGGACAATCTCCTCTGTTGTTCTTTAGCTTGTAGCCTATCATCCTTGGCCCTACCTTCACCTTCTCATCTTCCTGAGCCCTTGCTCCACATCTTCACCCCTCTCCAGAAACACTCCTTATGTACCTAAAAAGTAAAATCACCCTGAAACTCTCTAGGCTCTGCCCAGGTGTATTGTTATTATCCCCAGTATTTACACAGAATAAAGTGGGGTGGAGCCAGCTGAGTGGGAATTTGGCATCTGCTCACAGGGCCTCGTTTCTTCATCAAGAATTGCCTCTCCATCAAACAGGAACCTGCTGCTAACGTTTTCAAATCCCTGTGTTGTGAGCTTTGAGCAAACTTGATCTTCCAGGTTTAACTTAAATATTGTTTCCATTTTGAAGCTTGTCATGTGGGTGTACCACAAAGCACATTTGCTTTCCACACCCCCCAAGCCCTGGGTGGAGGTATATATGCAGTAACAAAATACCAGGAAGAAAGCGGGAGCTTGAAATGTATCCCAGGCTCTAGGCCTGTGCAGAGACAAAGCAGGATGTGAGTAAAACCATTACTTCTCCCTCCTGATCAAAGGCAAGATGCTGTCCCCGCCCCCTTCCCCACCACCCAGAAAGCAATTAACACGGCCTGGCGGCTCCTTGGTAGTAATGGTGATTCTCAGCTCAGGACCAATTCTGACTCATGGGAGTTGAAGGTGGGGGTGGGGGGAACCCTGTGCACACAGGTTGAAAAATGCAGGTTTGCATATAGAATATATTATAAAAGTTCTGGTGGAGGAGCAAGCACACCAACTTAACATGCTGACAGATGACTCCTTTCATTGGCCTTGGGTGCCAAGTGAGATGAGAATTTAGTAGCACAGTCTAAAAGGTTAACTTTGTAGGAATCAAGTAGACTCAAATAGATTTGACACCCACATGTAATCTTGTTAAATGTAGATTCTGATTCCTCCAGGTCCCAGGCAGAGCCTGATGGTCTCCGTTTCTGTCTTTTTAGCCCAGGTAGATTTGTTAGAGAGAAGGGAAAAGAGATGGCAAAGTCAAAAGACAACGCACCCAGTTAGATCCTTGCGATTCTGGCATCTTGCTCCCAGGTGACATGCATGCTGATGGGAGGACCACACTCTTAATAGCAAGGGTGTATATCGGGGAAAAACTATGAAAGTCTGGTGAAAACAGTGAGGCCAAGCTAGTGGATGAGCATCTGGTACGACTTAGAACCCAGCTTATGGTTTACAGAGTAGTCACGCTGCAAACCGTAGCTGGCTATAGACAGAAACAAAGCAGCAGCAGCCAGGGGCAAGCATCTATCCTTCGGGAACAGGCTCCTTGCTTCCTTGATCTTAAAATCCTGGGAGTCACTGGGGGTATTTCCGTCTACTTTCTTCATTTAGCCAAAAGTAAAAAAAAAATAAAATCATTAAAAAACTCAAAAATACTACTTAAATACTAACAACATTTTGTCATAGTCTGTCTGCTGTTCTGGTCCTGCCCCTAAGATGAAGAGGCCACCACAGCCTTCATACAGCCTGGCCCCCTGACATGTGATCCGCAGGGACTGGAGGGGGGTTCATTTACACTGATGTTTGACAGGCAAAGCCAAGACTCTTTGCCTTTGAAGATGAAGAAATCTTCCAGTTCCTTTGAGGATACCAGGCCACCAGAACAGCCACTTGGAGATGGCCTGAAGGTGGATACAGGAAGGGAGCTCAGCCTCAACTTATCCTGGCTCTTGGATTTCTCTGCCAGAGAGGTAGTCATTGCAGAGAACGAGCTCCCCTTTCCTCTGAGCCCTTCCGCATGCGCAGCACAAGAGGCATGTCCCAGGGGGCTACACACGGTTCAGATCTGGTTTGTAGGATCTGCCTTTTCAGAGTCCTCTTTGTTTTGTTCTATTTTAAAATACAGCAAGGTTGCCTACATTCCAAATCTTCCTTGCCTGTACTCTATAATGAAAAGCATTTCCTTCCTGCCCATCCACAGTAAAGATTGGGCTGAATCTTGTATATACTGGGTTGAGTTATGAGTTTAGTAGACTTGATTTAATTGGCAGCAGGGCAGGGGGTGGGGGATATGTTTTTCCATCTTGAAAAGACCATTTGCTTTATCCTTTCAGTATATATTGACCACCTACTGTGTGCTGAATCTAAAGGGCTTCCTCCATCACTGTCTCTCTGGTCAGAATTCACCTCCAAGGCTGTCTGCCGGTGATTTTATGTTTCTTTTCTGCAGCATAACAGGCCCCTGGTGATCACTACATGTGACCCTTGTGCATCTGCAACATAGGTACATTTGTGCACTGCATGAAGCATTCACCACATTGTATGATGCAGGTTCCTGGTATTTTGTATTTTTCTCCTCACAGCTCCTCTGGGTAACCATTCTACTTAAGAGCGGTTAGGTGGACCCACCTCAATGTTTTCTAGTGGCCACAGTAAGTGTTCCTAGTATTATAAGGACGTCCCCCGCCAAGGCTAACTTTACTGTCGCTCTTGGTACGACAGTTAAGACTGGAGTAAGCACTTTAGTATGTTCATTTTAGGCATATTTGCAAGTATTTCTTCGGAACAGAGACCCAGGATTTTAATGTTGCATGTGAGATGGATCTGGTGAACTGGTAAGAACATGGTTGTTTGCCAGTGGGAAGAAGCATTTGATTGGTGTCTGGAGGTTCTTAGCCCATGCTATCCTGCTGAGATCAAGCCAGGATCCACACCCACCTCCTAGATTTAGACCCCCACTGGGTGACACTTGTCAAACTTCCTACATAAAAACTTTAAATTTATAACACTTAAATGCCTTAAAATGGTATAGACTTCATTGAAGAAAAAGTAGAAAAGAGAAGAATAAAGAGGATTTTTCTGATAATTTTTTTTAACTCCAAATTGAACTGAGCTTCAGTTCAGGAAAGGAGGTAGACTCATTCTTTTGGGGGAGGGTGGGGAGGGGGAGGGACAAAAAATAAAGTTCCAAGCTAATCCAGATGCAGAAATGACCAAAAAAAAAAAAAAAGCAAATATTGTATTCTATACTGGCATGAATTTTGATTCAATTGTTCAATGTGTGTAGGGGGTGATCAGCAAGATGTAAAAAAGATTCTGCCCTACAACCTCTATCCCTTGGTTATTTGGTCAAAACCCAGCCATGCATGGTGTGCTGGGACTTTGCAGATGGAATGAAAATTTCATTTTAATAACATTAAGGAATTAAGTGACTAGATTGTTTTAAAACAGAGTATTCTGAATCATTTAAGTAGTTATTAACACTATAAAGTAGAGGAGACAGTTGAAGCTGAGGGTATATACTCAGTGGGAGAGCATATGTTCTACAATTACTAAAGCCTGGATTTGATCCATAGCTCTGAAGAAGAAAATAAAATGGAAGAGGAAAGCAGAAAGGGGTACTACGGAAGGGCAAAGGAGAGATATGGAAGAGAAAGAGGTCAGAGAATTCCAAATGAGGAAGAAAAAGCTCCTTGAGAAAGGGACCCTAACCAGAGGCTGTGGGTGGCCTCTGGAAGCCGAGAAGGACTCTCTGCCAACCACCAATCCCCAAAAGTCCTGTGACCACGTGGAACAGATTGCTGCCAATGGCCTGAAAGAGCTGGAAAGTAGATTCATTCTCTGAGTTCCAGAAAACACGACAGTCTGGCTGACACTTTGCCTTTGGCCTTGTGAGACCCAGACCAGACAAATAGCTGAGCCACGCTCTGCCATATTTCTGTTCTACAGAACTCGGGAGTGAATGATGAATGGTGGGGTGGCGGTGTTAAGCTCTTAAATATGTGGTCATTTCTATGACAGCAACAGCAAAGAAATGCACACGGTTGGCCTAGCATCTCAGTGTTCAGCAGAGCAGAAATAGGTGGTGAGATGAACTAGCACCTTTTCTTTCTCTCTAGGCCCTGAAGCAGGGTTATGCTGTGAAGAAAGGCAATATGTCTAAGTGTGGCCAGCATTGTAGAGGCTAGAGTGCTAGAGTGGGTGTTTTCTGTACCTTATAGTTAACAGTAGTCTGAGAAGAGCTGATGCTTTTAAATTATCATTTTGTTATTATTTATATTATTATTATTATTATTATTTCTAACTAGTAAGGGTTGTGAGGTTTATAGGGGTTAGGTCCCTAAGACAAGTGACAGGACTGTGACTCAGGCTTGCATCTCTAGGACATCACACTCAGACTTCAGACGTGAATACAGTACACCACCCCCAGTAAATATATTAAACTATTACAAACACTCACCATTACATGCCTTTCATCATGTAAAGTCTTTGACCCTGTTTTGATGCCCTTGGAATATTATACCATCAGATTGTGAGCAAGGAGGGAAAACATTTCTAAGCAAGATGGTCAAAGAAACCCAGACTTCCCACTTCCCTCCCCAGGTCTTCAAGTTGAAGATAGTACACACTCAGATTTCTTCTCAATTCCTTGGGGGTCCCTTTCAGCTCTAGACTGTGTCAAAGATCATGCCTTCCTCATACCAACCACTCAATTCCAGGGGTAAAAGCTGAAATGGAGACATATTTATGTCTTGGACGTAACATTAGAAGCCAAAAGGAATGTCAAGTGAAATAATTACCCCAAATTACTATCATTTTGTCTCATGAGTGAAGATGTTGCTGTGCTGATGTAACTTCAGTTTTCCTTATCAGAATATGAACTTACATTCAGCCATGCTCCCCCTTGTTCTCATTCATTCATGCATTTAAATGTGTAAATATAGGAACTGGGCTTTTGTGCTATACCACGGTTTGCCCTGGAAGCTGAGTATATACAGTGATAAATAAAATGCCCTCCTTATCCAGGGATTTTCCAAGCTAGGGAAGAACAGCTAGAAAAGCTATCAGTCACAGATCAGTACTGGAGGGCATCTGGATGCCAGAGTTAGACCCCTGAGCTGAAGGTAAAAGGAAAAGAAGTATTGGCCAGGCACATAGACGGTAGAGAAGAATGTCATGATATGTATGGTGTGTGTGTGTGTGTGTGTGTGTGTGTGTGTGTGTGTGTGTGTGTGTAAAAGGGAAGCCTATAAATGCCCAGGAACATATCTAGACTGTAGAAGGCAAAAGAGACAGAATGGCCAAGGCCAAAGAAAACAAACAACTTACAAAAAGCTCCAAGCTAAACTCCTGTCAACTCCAGAAATAACAAAAGCCAGGCTTATAATGTGTGTGTTGTGTTGACATGAATTTTGACTCAGTTTTTAAATGCTTTCAATAGAGGGTAACAGGAAGAATTCTAAAGATGTTATTATGTTCCCAGTTCCTTTGAGGAGAAATAGTAGAAAAGTGTTCTGCTATTTAGAAGAGAATGAGCTTCCATGTAAGGCAATAGACAAGGAAACACTGAGCAGTTGCACGAATCTAGAGCTGGTGCTTCACAACAATCCCTCCAGTGGAAAGAATCAGAGTTGATGCTGCAGAACTAGTAGACACGGAGACCACTGAGACAGTGATGTATAAAGGGCATGTTGTATTAGTGCTGAGAAAGACAGCAGGGCTGCAGAGATACCTGCGAAGAAGGATCAGTGAGCTTTTGATGTTACAAGATAAAAGGAGAGAAGAGCCCATGGCATCATAGAGCAAAACAGGTCTTCCTTCTAGGGCAAGGGGCAGCCCTGTAGATGACTTCTTCCGCAGGCCCCTCCTCTGAGGTTGTTTCAATACGATGACAGAAGAACAAAAGCTTTCAAGAAAACAAAGCTGAAATCCTCACAGACACGGGGAAAGATACAATTTCAAATGTCCAAGGCTTTCCTTGAGCTTGTTTTCTTTGGAAAAGGTTGCTGGCCCACAGAGGGTGGCAGGTGTAAGGTGTTCTGTGAGCCTCCAGTAGGGTCAGATCAGCTGTAGTCTGTCTGTCTTATGTGACCAGAGGCATGGTGATGTCTTGACAGGTGTTCTGATTCTTGGCTTGATGTGTCACAGCAGGGCTGTTACCAGTCAGCTGGAGTCAGCAGGTCAGCGAACTTGGTGGCCCTTGCTTGGTTGCACACCTGTGGCCACTGTAACCCCATAGCTAAGCTTTCTCAGGTACTCAGACGGTCCCCATCTTCTTGTGACTCAATGTGGGAGTGGAGTGGTTCATGAGTCTATAATAGTGCTATACAGCTGCCCCCTGCCCTTTAGTTTTCTTTCCCTCTTCTGATGCTAGCCGCTGGGTTTTCTCTAAGAGATTCTGTTTGGCCTCCGCAGTTCTAGAGTTTATCCTGCATCCAGTTCTGTGGTGGTGACTCAAGTCAGCCAATTGTAGTCTACTTTCTCTAGGTTTGCCCCCTCCCAGAATGCTATTAGGTCTTTCATGACTGCATCAATGATGAGCTCATGACAAAGTTTGACCACTAAAGTCTCAATTCTGAAGTAGTCTTTGGGATTGGAAGACAAGATGAGAAACCATGGAGTGTCGCAGGCTATAGGACCACAGCAGGGATAGAACTCTGCCTGAGGATAAACATAAGAGGGAAGTCGACAAGGCTAATTAGAGGCAGACACAGATTTTGAGAGATATCATCTGAGACCCTGAATTCTTTCATAGCCCAACTCAACCTACTTCTCAAAGATTTTTCCCACTGAAGTTAATTAGACACCATTTGCCATAGCCCGGCTTGGGTCTGGAGGAATAGAAACTGCATCCATATTGAATCCTAGTTTAAGTTCATTTGTTTGCTGACATGCATGGGGAGTGTTACACCTCAGAACTATAGAGAAAAATGTAAGGCATGGTATAGCCATACCGATAATGATGATAAATACGATTCCATTGGAGGGGTGTTTCCCCTACTTTGTTGTTCCTTAGCACTTTGCACACCATGCACGTTACCACTATTGCATGGCATTTTCCAACAACCAAACCATCCCTACAGGTGATGAGTGGGGGATGGGGTCACAGACTGCAGTAGTTACCTCCCATGAAAGCTGTCATCCCACCATGAATTAGTGCAATGAATCCCTTAGTCTGATGCCCTCTCAAACGACTTATTTGTCCAACACTCCGGATTTTTGGACCACGCCATGCTCCTTTTCATCACCATCTGTCCCACTTGTACTCGTAAGCCATTTTTAAGCCTTTGCTCATATATTTAAGCCAGTGCTTCTGCAAGGAGAGGACGGCGCTTGCCGTGCATACTCATTCCAGCTTCTGCATGGCCCAAAGCCATTGTAAATGAAACTAGCTTTCACAGTCTAACCGAGTTTCCCAGCAAGTTCCCACAAGGAAAGGCTGGGTTGGTCTGAAGCTGGCATGTACTTGGGTCCATTTATCTATTGCAGTAAAAAAATCCCAGGGACCCCTGGTTTGCAATGTTGACTGGACCAATCTAACTGCTTCGAAGGCTGCTTCTTTGGAGATACATTTCCCCTTTGCTTTGACCAGTCTGGCTGTAGAACCTCTCAGACTCAGGGTCAGGCATGGATGATGATGTCATGGTATCTGTTTATATCATCGTCTCCCCTGAACTCACAGGTGCCCTGGATACAACAACTGAGCCACTTTACATACAGAAAGAACAACCTGCACCATGGACTTATAAGGAACTTGAATTAGAATCCCAGATTCATCTTTACTTGTGCTTTGGACATGTTTTCTAGCTTTTTGAGGTTGGCTTTTTTATTTTTATGTAAAACATAAGCAAAACAGCAAAAGCTCCCTTGTCTGCTAGGACCAAACACCAAAGGGAAGGGCTTGTCCAGTCACCTGACAGAGACACACTTGCCAGCTGTGAGCAGGTTTCCCCTCAGGTTTCCCATGACTGAAAGACATCCTGGTATCCCTGGCCAAGCCATCCCTCTGCTCACATGTTTTCCTGGGTACAATCTAGACCTCGTTGTCCCACGCAGTGCCTTGGGCCCTCAGCAAAGCATAATCTTGTAGGTTTACCTCTAGGAACTAGATAAAGAAGCTTTGCAAGCCAGCTCCTACCCCACGTGCCATAAAGAGATGCAGTCCCAGGATAGCTGTAACTGCATTTTTTCTTTTCAATATAAGCCAAGAATTTAAACTTATCTGTTACATCTTACATTTTTTAACAAAAGAACACTGATTTGGATTCTTTTAAACACCATACAGGCCCGTGCGCCTCTATGCCAGGGACAGTCGTGGGGCTTTAATTGCCAGCCTCTGTCTTAATAGCCAGCCAGGACTGTGGTAGGAAGTATCTGAATGGGGCCGGCATAAACAGATCCTGTGACACGGATGGGACACAAACAGATGGCAGTGGCAAAGTGTGATCCAGGAAGCACCAAGAGGACAGTGTGCAACAGGGCAAGAAAGTAAAGGCAAGCAACCAGGGGAGTTGTCAGATCCCAACAGGTAGGTGGCCTATACCTGCTGAGAGGCCTGCTGGGAAGTTCTAGGGGACTTGTCAAGTGGTAGCCTGAGTATCATTGAAGAGTGAGGATCCTGGATACACATTTTCTCCTACTCCTCTCAGTCCCCTGACTGAGCTCTGTTCTTGGAGCAGAGGATAGACAGGCACCTTTGGTGTCAGGAAAAAGACTGAAGGAAGTAAGTTTAGCACTGCATTATGTGTTTTCAAAATGTCTTTGCACCATGGCAGTAGAGGCAGATGACAAAGGTCCTAACACTAGCTTCAGTTTGAACCATCAGATGTGGCTTCCAACATATGCCTCTGGTTTCTTTCTGTGCCAAAGCAGGAGCTGGAGCAGCAAGATATGGGAGCTCCTGGCAGGAATGGCATTGCTGGCCTTGCCTCTCAGAGCTCTGCCTGCCAATCATAGAAAGCTCTGCCCCTTTCCATTGGCCCTCAGTATCTTCCATCAGGGTCTCTGGGGACAACCCTGCACCCGTTTTCTTGAGAGTGGTTCAAATTGTTTTATGTCTTCTTAGCTGCCAAGTACAATGTCATAAGCAATAAATAAATAAATTGTTGGCCTATATGGAAAGCATATTTTGTCCAGATGCATCCTTGAAACTTCAGCCTAAAACACGAAAGTCAGATTGGAAACTGTACTCTAAAAGCTTCAGGAAAGTAGGATCAACCAGAAAAGCAAGTTGATTGGCAGGTGCTACTACATAGCACCGGGACTGTGTCCCACTGATGAGCCAGGACATCTGTCTTCTGAAACACACTGTGCCTGTGCATGCTGAGTGTGGGTGGCCCAGCTGGATGGCCTGGCTCAAAGGGAGTGAAGCTTTGGGCATCACTTAGCTGGGCCCCTGAGACCTGTGAGTTCTTTGGCCACCTTCTGAACAGCAGGAGTGGAGTGTGCCTTCCTCATCCACCGGCCTCAGTTCAACAACTTTCTATGGGGTATAAACTGTTCTCAACTACGTTGGTTTTCCTGGATGCAGAAGGCAAGACCATTGGGATATGCAACCAGGAATGAGAATGGCCCAAAGCCAGGAAGAAAGATCATGTGGACACTGGGAGACAGAGGTGAGCCAGCCGGCAGGGGATCCGAGATGTAGCCTGGGTGACAAAATCACCATACAGCACTTGCCACAGTTGACTGGTCAGCTGGCCAACAACACTTCAAATGTCCCTCTTTATTGCCTTTTAAATGACAAGCCTATAAAAAGTTGGAAAGGCTAGAGATGAAGGAGTATTTAAGTGGAAGTTCCCGTCAATATCCCTAGGCCCCTCCCCCACCATGTTACTGGGCAGATTCTCAAGACTCACACAAACAAGTGTAGGTACATGTATGTATGCATACATACACTTGATTTTTTATAAGATTTAGGCTGTACTACACATATAGTCCTGTATTGTGGGTATCTTTTCACATCAGTACAGTCTTGGCAATTGCTTAAAGTGCTATTTTGATAGGTTACCAGTAATCCCTTAAAGTTTTTCAGGTGTGTTCTAAGGTCACTCCCCCAAATGCCAACCTACTGTCAACAAGGCAAAAGGTCCTCATCAGGGGTATTGCTAGTAAGATTATCTTTTATCATCTACCTGTTCAATTCAATAGAATTAAAAATTATGTAGGAATGTGAGAAAAAACAGATTATAAAAATGACCAAGTTAGCGTGAATTATATATGTGTGTGTATAATATAATGACATTTGGAAATAAAGTGGTGTATGTCTAAGGAAAGCTGAAGATATCACTTTCATAACTGATTAATTTTCCTAAAGGAATTCTTTCATCCACTGACAAAACTTCTTTGTAGTTATGTATATATTTGCATGCATGTGTGGGCATGTGGGCATGTGTCTGTCTGTCTGTCTAGACTCTAGATGGTGAAGAATAGGCCATGGTGGTATCAGGTTCCAATTCTAATACTTTCCAGGATATGACCTTTTCCAGTATGCTTAAATGTCTTTATGACTCTTTCTTTCTTTCTTTCTTTCTTTCTTTCTTTCTTTCTTTCTTTCTTTCTTTCTTTCTTTCTTTCTTTCCTTCCTTCCTTCCTTCCTAACTTCCTTCCTTCCTTCCTTCCTTCTTTAATTTACTTTACATCCCACTCACTGCCCTCTTCTCAGTACCCCCCTCCCACAGTCCCCCCATCTCCCATCCCCTTCTTCTCTGAGAGGATAGAGGCCCCTTCTGGGTATCCTCCCAACCCTGGCAGATCAAGTCTCTGCTGGGCCAGGCACATCCTCTCCCACTGAGGTTGGACAAGGCAGCCCAGCTAGAAGAACATAGCCCACAGCTTTAGGGAGAGCTTCCCCACCCCTGCTCCAGCTGTTCAGGGCCCACATGAAGACTGAGCTGCACATCTGCACTCGTTGTTTCTTGATGCAAGGCAATGACAACCCCTCCCTCTAATGGTAAAGAGGAAGGGAAGCCTCAGAAGCCCTCTTAGCTGACATCATGTGTCTCCAGGCAAGAGTAGAGAGCCAAAGCAAGAAGTGCACTATTGCCAGCATGAAGCAAAGGTCTTATCAGACATGTGTGTTGATATCCTGGTCCAAGATGACCAAACACCTTTGCAGATGCTGGCTCTCTTCTCTCATCCAGGTAGTAGGGGGAAATACTTAAAAACAAAATAAATGGAGAATAATTTTCACAGTCAATAGTCAGCTGAAATTGTTTCAAAATGTCTTAGAGGTTGTCACAAACCATCAGCTGTCCTGGACCCAGACCAGAACCTGATTTCCAGTTGTGGATGATAAATAAACACAGTCCGCTGCCCTTCATGGCATGTAGCTATTTTTTTAACCCATGCAGATGTGTCCTATTTACATTGAAGCTGTCACACAATTTAGTGAAGAGCCACAGGATCTGAAGGGAAGCGGGCCTCCAGCTCTGGAGCATTCACAGGAGAGGGAATGGCCGAGCTCCTCCACAGAACTGTGCCATTGTGGGCCTGGGGGATGTGTGAAGATCTGAGCGCTTGTTGGCTGGCAGTAGAGTCTGCTGACCATGCAGGCTTTGAGCTAATGCACAGGAGCAGGTATGATGAGACAGGAGAGGCTTGGCATTGCTATAATTTTGACATTTTTGCAGTCTGTGGAAAGTTTTGAATCTTTAACGGGTCTGAAAATCCCCTCATTTGGTACAAGCTTGTGCATGGCAGATTGAGTCTGAATTGAAACACCAATTAGAGAGTACTGGCTGTTCTCCTTTTTCCCTGAGTGTGAGGTTTCCTTGGCAAAATACTTGCTTGGCTATAATTTTCAGATTCACCCCTAAGAGACCCACGCCTATGGACCTCTACAGGGAGAATATGGAGGCCTGAGCCTCAGAATCGAAACAGGGATGGAGCATTTCGGGGTCATTCTGTATACTAGAGAGATCACCATTTGGAAAGGTGGGAAGGCTTGCTCAGGGTTTGGGGGGGTCTCCCAGTCTCAAGACTAGAACCCAGAGTTCAATGTGTATATTTTCTGCTCAGCGTTATCATTTCTACACGATCTTTCTCTTAGGTGATGCACGTGGAGACGAAGACATCAGTGATTCCAATGTACTTTAAAATTCCTTATTGCTAGTCCCTCCTCAATGGGAATAAAGCTTTGGGCATGGTTTCTTGGGCAAGAAACTCTTGGGTTCTAGGAGAGCAGTCTAGATTCTGATCCCCATGACGGACCTGAGGAGTCCAAGAGAGGCCCTGGACTCACAGAACACAAGGACAGGTCCCCCCTTCACATCAATAAGGAGAGAGTTCATATGGTGTGCTGTGAGGGACCATATAAACATCTGGAACAAGGCTGGAAAAGGGGGTGCTGAGGCATGTTCTACAGTCTACCTGGGTAGCTTCCAGAATTCTCTGTCTGCCATGGGCCTGGAAGGGACAAGCAGGCTGTCTCTTCACAGAGATCAGTCACCCCCCTTATTCTAATTGAAATTGACTAAGCACCTGTTTCTTGCCAGGTCTTTGTGCCAGGCAAGTAAGCAGTAAGTAGAGCAGTTGAGACCCTTCTGTCCTTGAGAGAAATCAGAATCGCACACTAAGAAGTAAATGAACACGGGAGTCTCTTTTAGATAGTGGTGAGTCCAAAGGGAGGAGTAGAAGAGATTAAGAACAAGAGTACTCTCTCAGGTAAAATCCTATGAGGAGACTCCCCGGCTGGGACAGAGCTGGCACAAAGGAGGTACCATCCAAAAACTCAAGGTGGTGTGGTGGGATGCAGGAGAGGTAGGCAGGGCTTCTGGCCTAGAGCAAGCCTACTAAAGTATGAGGACCAGGAGCCATGCTGTGCTGACCAAGGGAGAAGGCAGAGCATAAGAATCTCTGTGCTGGAGGAGAGCATCTTGGCACTGGTTTGGGGTTCCCTAGAAAGACGGCCACTGTGAGTTCCACAAGGCCCTTCATGTTGGGATGACAAATGGGCACAGGCACATTCCTTAATTTCAACATGAGGAAACTGAGGCATGGGTCATCGAGGGCTGTCCCAGATGTGGAGTGCTAAATCCCCTCCCTTGCCTGCCTCTACCTTCGTACCTACCAGTCCATCCTTCGGTGGCTCTGATTTGAAACTCTCTTCCCCATCAGACATCTAAGAGCAAGCCTTTGCAGTTTGTTTTCAGTCACTTGTTAAAAGGCAGTCACCTTGAGTGGCTTTTACTTGACAGGCATGTCAGTATTGTCACCGTTGATCCCACAGAGCAGCAGCATCGCACGAGAGGGATACCTTTGCTCCATGGGAAAATGAGAAAGACAATGGAGAGCTAGTTGCCAGTATAAGAACCCAGTTCAGCTTGGTCCCTGACTATGACCCAGACCAAACTCCGTCCTCTGGACCTACACTTCTTTGTGTATATCATGAGAGTACAGGAATATGATGAGTATATTCAGGTGAGATGATTTTGAACAAAGCCAGTTAAATAAATTGTCTTTTGTAAAATTTCTCAGCGTTTCAAATATGCAAATGAACAATGTCAGACTCCGGGATGGAAGTATACTCTGATATGTGTCTGCAGGTGGCCCTGGAGCCCCAAACTGGAAGTAGGGTGGAACCTTACAGAATGTGTGCCCCTCAGGGCAGTCTCAGGAGTTAGCATGTGAAATAATCCTAAGGTGCTAACGTCTTCTGTGATCTTGTTGAACTCACTCCACAGAAGCATAGAATGGCAGACACCCCCATGTCTTGGCAGTCCATTTCCCTCTCCTACCCACAGTGACCCACAAGGCTGTCTTGGAAGGAGCTAGACTTCTTTGTTCCTTGGGCCACTTGAAGCTCTAGGTAAACTCTCTCCCACCAAGGGGAAATGTCCCTGTCCCCTGTGGAAGTCATGCAGGCAAGGTTGTCAGGCAGGCGTGATACGCTCTCCCGGCAGACAGACCCTAGGCTCCTCTCTTCTTCTGAGGGACTTTCCTCTGGTCCTTACTTTATAGTTGTTTTCACTTTTTACACACCATCTTGCTCATGCCACACAGAGCAGAGGCCTTCCTCAGTTGGCACTCAGAGACAGGCACCGGTCACCAACATGGCAGCAGTTTCCACAGAATCACCAAACATGTCTGTTTGGAGTACTTCCTCCACACAAGGCTCGGAATTACTCAGGGCCTCTGGGCAACATCCCCTGGAGGGGTGAGCTGTGTTGGTGTTCCTTCTGTGTAGATGAAGATGCTAGAGTTTGGTCAGCACGGGGAGTGCTCCAGAAGTCTCACAAAAGACCCACCCGAGCCTGTGCTTGGTTATGGCTCTGGTTTACCCCCTGTGTTATCCTCTCTCCTCACTGTGGTGACGTACCTGACAGAAACAGTTTCAAGAGAATACTTATCTGGGTTCCTGGTTCTAGAAGTTCTGACCACCAAGGGGGCTAAGGCATGGTGGAATAGCTCCATAGCAGTGGCTATCATCAGATGGAGAGTCAAGGGATAGAGACGGGAAGAGAAAGTATAGCTGCCATATATGTCCTAAACTCATCCCCAGAGGGCAGCATCTATCATCTAGGCCTGTGTCCCAAAAGTTTCATGACCTTCTAAAACTAGTACCACCAGCTTGGAACCAAATGCTTAAAACAAGAGCATGCCTTGGGCACTCCCATTTAAATCCTAGCTCTCTGTTACCCTTTGAAGGACGTTGAGTGGATCAATCACTGAATGGGCAAATGAGTGGATGCAGAAGTACTAAATGAAAGAGTGAGGGACCATCAGTCCCTCCCACTTCTGGCTTTGGGGGGAGAGGGAGGGACTTGCCACCTTTGAGTCGTTATTTATTATTTTCTTGTGGCATGTGGATTCTCCCCATGGCTTTGTCTCTGGCCACCAGGGTATAAATGGGGACTACCCTACTTCAGAGCCTGGCCATTGCCTGCCAGCAGCCCCTGCTGCATCTCAACCCACCTCCACTGCCAGGTACATCCCACAAAGAAGGTCTGGTGCAAGACTACAGGCAGCAGCCTTTGGCTTGCTGGGGTTTGTACTGTACTGCCAAGGCGTTCCATGAGTCGTGGCCAGCTGTGCTGGGATTGGAACCTGAAGAAAGATGGACTGAGATCAGATAAGCATCCCTTCTCAGGCAGTGGCAGCCTGCCTCCTCCCTATTTGCAGGCCTTGGTCAGATGACTAGCAATTGAGGAATGCTGAAAGGGATCTCAAGCCCTGATCTGAATTGTAATCTCAGAAGCTATACTTAAGTCTACCTAAAGATATTTCAATTTGCTCACTCCAGCTCCCCCTTTTAACTCTCCTTAGCTCAGAGCATACTTGGTAACCCTGCAGAACACAGAAATCCGGGACATATTTCTTGATGTTTTACATCACAGTTATAAGTCCTTCTTATCCTCTGGTAATCTTACTTTAACTTTCAGTCAGTGCACTGGTGGGTGTGCCTGTATGATATATGTAAGTTCACATTTATACCACAGCATAGGCTCCTTTCATCTCCCCGCACCCCCAAAGCCAGACTTGTGAGACAACATTCAACCTCAGATTAATTTCCAAATAACTTTATTCAGCTTTCTCAGCTGCTGCCAAAAAGCCATTCTCCAAGACCGGTTGGTTATAGACCTTGTGGTGGCTGTAATTACTAGTCCATAGACCAGGGGCACAGAGGCATGGCACACCATAGGGAAGGGACAGGGATGCCACCAAAAAACAGTAAAACATAGTATGGTTGGGGTGGGTTAGATGGGTAAGAATGTGTCCTTCAGTTGCTGACCAATAGTCCAAAGTGAAAATAGACAAGGCAGGCCTCTGAGAATCTGTGGATCAGTGGGGTGCTCATGTGTATCTCTGTCTGTCTGTCTGTCTGACTGTCTGTCTGTCTGTCTGTCTGTCTGCCTGCCTGCCTGCCTGCCTCCTGCCTGCCTGCCTGCCTGCCTGCTTGTCTGTCTCTCTCCTTGTCTCTCTGTCTTTCTGAGACAGAGAGACAGAGAGAGAAGCATGTGTAGCTTTTAAGACTGTAGGTTTTACTACTAGATTTTATTTGAAGCCTAATATTTTACTTATTCTTTATTTGACCTTAGACAAATTGCTTATAAGTGACTTCCTAGTACCTTAGTTTCTCGATCTGTATAGTGTGTGTGTGTATGTGTGTGTGTATGTGTGTATGTGTGTGTATGTATGTATGTGTGTATGTGTGTGTGTGTATGTGTGTGTATGTATGTGTGTGTGTGTATGTGTGTGTGTGTGTGTATGTGTGTGTATGTGTGTGTGTATGTGTGTGTGTGCGTGTGTGTGTGTGTGTGTCACTATTCAGAAGATGTTTGTGGGCCCCTGCTCTGTTCCATAAGAAGATGCAGCAGTTCTTAGCTCTAATGGCACTCATGGTCCATGGGCATAGAGAAGGGGCAAACCACACAGGGAAGTTCATCAGGGAGATTTAAAAACGATTGGGCATATACAATGCTGGTGTGGTGTGTGTCACAGAAAGGGGTGAAAATATCAAGATTGTTCTTCATTAGGTCACACTTACAAAGTTGCTGTCAGTATAGTCCCAAGTCCAAGTGCTACAATTTCCTTTACAGGCAGGTTTTTTTTCCTTGGGATTGGGAATGACACTCTGTAAATGTTTTGCTATTTTAGTCAAAACAGAGCACCTTCATGCCAGACATCTTGAAGCAAAAAGATGGCTCTCAAATGGAGTTTAGCTGAGGAAGATCAGCACTTTGGTGACAGGTCAGACATGACAAACTAGGACAATGCAGAAAGGAATGCGTGAAACGGTGGGATTAAGAATTGCAGGGCAATTACTTTTTGCAAACTGATACGCAGGAAAGAAACAAGCACACCTTGTGATCCAGAAATACAATGAGCACAAATTCACTATTGCAGAATCACAGAATAGGCTACCCCCCCTAGGTAAAAATGGGCTGTTATTAAAAGGGGGGATGGGTGTGTTGTGAAATTGCTTTGGAATGTGGGCCTCATTTTCCACTAGAGTGGAGTTCATGGACTGGTCCTCAAGGGCTTATTTAACCTACACTTGCCTGAAATGTATTATTTCCCCCTCATGGGCCACAGTCTGCCACAGCCCTTTTGTAGGAGACTGACTGGAACGGGCCTCCTCTCCCTGCACCCACCTCACAGCAGAATCTAGTAACTGCACAAGGAATTCCTCGGGTTCTCCGGATCAGAAACTCACGGCTCAGGGCTGCTGTTTAAAGAGATTGCAAGTGAGCCAAACTCAACATTCTGTTAAAACATCCGTGAGTTAATTGACCACATATCTATTGAGACCCCTCCCCAGACAGTTTTCCCCATTTGATGCTGGGCCTCCCACCAGGCTGATGTTGAACTCTGGGTGCCAGTCTTTTTCTAGATTATCTGGGTATTTTCAACACCCAAATGCACAGTGAAAGTCAACTGCGCAACCCTTTCCAAGTGAAGCTGTGACGTTTTCAGAGGATGTAAGTCCTTGTGGAGCTGATGAAAGGGGATATGGGAAGCCTGCTTCATGTCACTGGCATATCAAATGATATCAATTAAAAATGGAAAATTTAATAAGCTTGATGATAACCCAGGGCCTTCAGGGTGAGTGAGGAGATGAGGGAGGCTATGGCACCATGGGAAAATGGAACATGTCTGCACTGTTTTTCACTTTCTTAATGATGGGACAGACAGAAGACAAGGATAGTCCTTCAAGCTCTCAGACAAACTGGCTGAGGAAAGAAAACTGGGCCAAATAAGCCAACAACTCTGTCATTCTTTCCCCCTTATAAAACTAGCCAACTGGGGAAATTTTATTAAAAAGAATCTATGTATGCTTGTTCCCCAAATGTTGTCTTGTTTTAATGATGAAATCCCTAATCTCTTTCCCACTTATTACTATGAAAGTGGTCATTACCATGAAGTTTCTCCTGTTACAGTAGCAGGTGCTCTTATGCTGGTCCCAGTTTTCCTCCAACAAGAACCTTGTTTGTTAAAGAGGGAGGCTCAAATTCTTTGTAGCCAATGTGAATTATAGGCAATGGACTACACAAGGATGGTTGATAATCATACTGATTACCTTGAATCAGATGAAGATTTTGAAAAATCTTGACAGCTATTGATGTTAAGTAATACCCAAAGGGCAGTTTTCTATTTGTTTGTTTATTTATAAAAAGTCTTCTAAACTGGTGATTGCTAATTCAGATTTTTAACTTACATTCTAACCTTTCTAAAATAATCCTCTTAACAAATCACCGTGACCTTGATGAAAAAATAGTTTATGCTAGAAATTTGCATCTGATTTTATTCCCTACGTTGACCTAATAAAACCTTAAGGAGAAATTGAAAAGTCAAATTCACAGGACAAAGTTCACCTTGGCATTTTTTTTTAAAGCCACAAAACATTGGTATTGAATCAAAAGAAGAGGCTTCAAGGCTTAAAGTAGGACTGAAAGACACCCACAGATGAGAGAGGAAAGCCAGAAAGCTTTGTCATCAAGGCCTGCTGTTTATTTGGAGACAGGTGCGATTTCTTGCTTAACCTGAAGTGAATGTCAGAAAGACCTGTCTCAGAGCCCCACCTGTCAGCTCAGGTAGCCCAGTCCCTCAGAGAAGGTTCTCTAAGCTAACAGGCTTCTCCTTCTCAGCTTAAAACTCATAAGAATTGTTTTCATGAGCCACATTTGTTCATGAAAATGTAAGGCTGAGTAAGTGAAGTGCTAACAAGGTTTTGTAATTATTCCCTCCAGGCAAATAAATGTACCTTCGGGCTTCAGTGTTGCAAAGCACTGTTTTCCTGTCAAGGAAATGTTGCACTTCGTCTGGTTTTTGAATGACTTGGTCTTAAAAAGCAAAACATGGATAAATCTGTGCATACATCTATGCCCGTTCTCTCCTCTAGCTTTTTCATCCCCTCAAAGGGAATGTTCGGCATGGGTGGAGCTGGCCAAAGAACTGCACTGTGTGCTTCTGAGAAGCAAGCATGATGGCAAAAAGCATGAGAGGCAGCTAGAGAATTCTGCTGGAGAAATGGGCTCAGCAGGTCAAATCCCCATGCTCTCTCAGAGACTGAAGTTCAGATCCCAGCACCACATCGGACCTTCTTATGGCCTGCTGTAACTGCAGTTCTAGAGGATCTGATCCCCCCTGTGGCTTCCACATGCACACACATAGGCATAAAATAAATAGTAAATAAGATGTTTGGAAGAGAGACTTCTTACTGAAAGGCACAAATTGTGCTTGGCTTCCAACTCTACAAATTCCTCATTAGTCATTCAGCCAGCAAACCTTGAGTGCCTCCTTTGGGGGTGGCAAGGCAGGAAGTGTGTGAGTCCCCTGGAATGCGTCTATTTGCCTGAGTTGGTGCTCCTACCTGGGGAAGAGAAACTTCTACTTCTCTATCATAAACTGGCCCTTAGGAGTTGAGTGAAATCAAGGCTAAGTACTACATCTTGTTGGTCAACACTAAGTATTTCTCAGCAAGGCCTGGTGTTCTACACCTGTAATTTTAGCTTTTAAGAGGCACTTGAGTCAAACTGAGATTGGAGACTGGCTGGCTGGTGGAAAATATGGCCCCATGATGAATATGCTTTTTTCACTGGATGGGAGTTAAAAGGAAATTTCTAGTCTAATGCCTTTTTTTCTGTCTTTTAATCACAAGAACATGGAGGGGGTGGTAAAGGAGAGAGGGGGAGCCTCCCACTCATCTGAATGTGGAAGAGCCCTTGTACCTGTTTAAATTGTGAGAAAAGGGGGAGGAAGGGAACTGTATCAGCTTTAAGTTTGAAAAAGCAGTGTCTGATGATTTTAAGGATGTCAGGAATAGCTGGATCCAGGGGCTTTTAAAAGGTGCCATTAGCTCATTAGAATTCTGCTTCTTGAGAGCTTGACTTCATACTCCCAGGGTACTTAGGTCTCTGGTGGACTCACACCAAATTCACATAAGATAATAAACAGCTGCTAAGAGTCGCCTCTCCCCCCCCCTTTCCCCCTCCCCCTCCCGCCCCAGGCATCAGTGTAGGTACCCAGGTGGATGGAGACAACATCCTCCCACACCATGGAGCCTCACTGTATGAACTTTCGTCACATCCCTCTCCATGAACCAGTCACTGAGGCATGAAGTAGACAGTTTTCATCTACTCGGCCTGCTTTATTCTATCACCTTCCTTCCCTAGAATCTGAATCTACCGCCTTCCGTCCCTAAAGTGTGAGAACGCAGAGTGAGCCTCCAAAAGATCATCAAGATGCTGCCACAGAAGGTTTCCATAGCAATTACGAGCAGGCAGAAAATATCCCTGCAGAGAGCTGTGGAAAGCCTGTGTATGTGGTCAGGGATTAGATGGCACAGCTGTACTGGACATAAGAGATGGAGACGGTCCATCTAACTGTCTCCACCTCTATCACGCCCTTGCCAAAGCCAGCACATCCCCTCAGTGACCAATGACTCATTGCATTTCTTAGACTCTTTTTTTTTTTCCTCAGTCTTTAGACAGGAAACTGCTCTTTGGTTATCTCTCGGCACTGGGTCACAAGGGTACATTACCACCTAGCCTGAAGCAGGAGTCCTTTCTTGTACATTCAGTTCTGCAAGTTAAGGCAGATCAAGCTGCTTGTGGGTTCCACTTCCAAGGCTGAGTTATAGGCAGGACCTTCAGAAGGTGCATGGCAGGAGCAGTGTGTGTGTGTGTGTGTGTGTGTGTGTGTGTGTGTGTGTGTTTGGCAGAAGAAGGCTGCCAGGCTGTTCCTAGAGTTGGAGCATTGTTGTAAATGTGGTACCTTATTCCTTGACAAAATGGGTCCAGGAATAAGCTGTCGAGAAGGAAATCCCTTGGGGCGTGGATAAGTAGACAAAACTGCTCCCATCCAGCCGCAAGTTCCTCTTGGGGATGCTAAATATAACCACAGGATCTGCACTATTCAGCATCCTTCATATCAGGCAAGACAGAGCTTGTTAGAGACGCTCATAAGCTTTGTCCTCCGATATGACACACTCTCTTTGGCTACAGCACTCCAGATCAAGGCAGAGCGATGCCTGCTAGGCAGCACCAGCCTGTCCTTCCCACCCTTGTGAGCTCAAGGGAACCTGGGTCTTGAAGCAAGTTATCTTACTAAAAACACAAGTGGAACTCACTTGCATGCCTATGCACAAATGTGCATCCAATCAGAAGCTCCATACGCAGGAAAGTATTATCTGTTTGTACAAGTACCTTGACTTGGTTGAGGTGGGAAGGGAAAATCTTTTAGTAAAAGTAAGTGTTAGTGTAGATGCTGGTGTAGAGTTGCTAGAACTTTGGGGGCAAGGCAGGATGCTAAATCTGGCTCATTTAGTCATTCACTTATTATATAAATATTTACTCACAAATATCATTTATATCACAAGTAAAATAATGTGTCTCTGCATCTTTATCTCTAGCCCTGAGCCTGCACTCTATCTCCTGACTATATTCCCCTTGGCTTCTCTGTCTCTGGTCTTTCCTGACCTCAGGGATTCATCTCCTAGAGTTCTAGACCTGGGTCCCCAAGATCCACCCCTACACCAGGTGATTACTCTCTTCTCCCTGCATTAAGTCTGAAGACACTGTTCTCCTCCTAGCCCATGTACTTCATCTTTCCAGGTTAGGGACCTATTTATATGATGCCTGAGTATCATAATCTGGGGACAACAAAGGTTGCTTGTGACTTGCTGGTGTGTTCCCATTTTCACTTTAGGAACTCACTCTATGTGTTCAGAATAAGAAGACATAGTCCTTGCAGGCAGCAAGCAGCACTCCTGGCTTCCAAGGTATTGTCAAAAGGATGAACTAGGTAGTAATGTCACGGACCACTCATCATCTGGTCTTAGAATCCCCATCCCTGTGCTGTCCATCTCCAGAAGGATGCTGCTGTGACGATTACAGTGATACTATTGAAATGATCCCAATAGGCCTTGTTGAACAAATGCTTAAACTTCTCTTGATTTCCTTGCATGCTTTAGAACAAAGTAGTGATTAACCAGCTCTATCTACCCTTTAAGGAAGCTAATTTAAAAATCTGGTAACCAGCCAACAACATAAAAGTATTTGAATATAGGGTATTTATTAGATAATGTATTTACTAGGGGGATGGGGAGGGACTCTGGCTCTGCTCTCATAGTACCCTTTGGTGAAAAGATTCCAAATTCTAACATGTCTCTTTAGGGAGTCTCTCTGAAGTAGTAAGCCATTCATGGCAAACTTTTTAATTGAAGGTAATAATAATTCCAATAATATTATTAAGAACCACCATTAGCTTAGCAAAGACTGAATCACTGACATAATGCAAAGGCTATGCCTAGCGATGACTGCTTTGCTGAGCCCCTAGGGGAATAACTTTCATAATCCATTGAAAAGTTATGAGCTCCTTGCGTTTGCACCAAAAAAGAACTCAGCATTCACCATTTGGGAAGCAATGGAAAGATGGAGAAAAAGTCACTTGTACTTTTAACAGCATAATGAATGCTAGAAACAGAGTTAGTTCATACAAAGATCTCTTGGAGGAAGTTAGGATGTTATTGACAGTGGAAAATTATCCTGGCTTTATAGGTGAGGGCAACTAGGCACTAGGAGCAAACATGGTCAGGGGGAAAGAGAATGGTGAGTTCTTTTAGTCATGATATAAGCAGGGCCGATGATGGGGTCACTGTCTGGGTTGGGACAAGGAGAATCATTGTGTGGGGGAAACTGAATGGAGTAAGAAGACTCTAAGTTATTACCTAATAGAACTGAGTTAGGTTTTTGCTTTTGCCATTGGTTAGCTTTCTGACCTAGGGCTAAAAGGCTTAACCTTTATGAACCTTAGTTTTATCATCAATAAAATGAAGGAAATAACAACAGCTAACTTGTGGAGTCAGAGATGACTGTGCCGAGTTATTCCCCCAGTGCCTTTACTGCTATCTACAGTCTCATTCTACAGACATATAAGAAAAGCAGGCCCATAATGGATATAGAGATCAGTTTCTTTTGTGTTTATGGTCTAGTAGAAGAGTTCCCCCTACACACACACACACACACACACACACACACCACCACCACCACCACCAACACCACCACCAAAAGGTAAATACACAAATCTGTATAATGCTTGCAGATTGTACTATGTACTAAGTTAGACTATCTGGTCATACAAGATATAGAGTGAATTAGCACTAGCAATCCCACCTATGAGCACAATATAGATCTTAATAACTTGGCCTTAGGAATTGATCAGGAAAACTTGGGTGCCCATCTCTGTCCCAGTATTTGTGCAAGGAAAAGCCCTCCATGCTCTCCGAGCTCTGACCCTCTACTGAACTAGCTCATGCAGAGCCTGGACCTTGTAGCTGTTCAGCATGAAGATGAGTTAGTTCAATAACCCTCTCAGAAGCTTTTGTTCATGCCCACCCATCCTCCACAGTGTAGCTCTCTTTCTCAGATAAAAAGAAGTAGCATCTCTTTATACCAGCACATGGGCAAAAAAGTTACTGACTTGCCTCTGAATAATTAGACAGAGAACATGGGTGTCAACAATTTGAATAAGAAGAGAAAGAGAACCTTTCAAGAGAGCTTCTGGCCTGCCAAGACATCAGCCACAGGCCTGGTCCCTGGGGTACCCAACAGGCTGGCTTGCTGTATGGGTGACTAGCTGGGAGACAGTTTGGGAGGCAGGTGACTGTCATAATTGCTACACTATGAAGTGTAATGGAAAGGAGCAAGTGTTGAAAGTGAACCAGGGTATAACAGACTCACCTCCTCATCTGTCTTTGATGGATTTGGCCCATCACTGAACCAACAGACCATCATTGAATTACGTAGCTTCAGATCAGGGTTTGACTTTGCGAAGTAGAGGCTGTAGAACTATAACCTCCAGGGCAAGTCTCGTCTACTGCCTGCCTACTTTTGTAAATAAAGTTTTATTAGAGACCAGCCACTCCCATTAATTTGTTTTCTGTGGCTGGGTTCATGCAGCATCATAGAATTAAATCATTGTGATGGAAACCATATGGCCAGCCAAGCTTAAAGTATTTACTCTCTGGCTTCTCCCAAGAGTAGCTTGCCAAACCCTGATTTAGAACATTACTGGTTTGGTGAGAACAGATGAATCCATGGATCCATTCATTCATTTAGATGACTGTGGATCATCTACAATGCCCCATGCATTGGGAGAGTCCCATTCAACCTTGTGCCAGCCATGTGGGGTGATGATGTTACTCTCCATTTTGCGAATGGCAAAATGAAGGCGGAGTGATTTGCCTACAGTCATCAGCCAACAAAGATCAAAATAAAGACTAGAACCAGACTTGTTTATTTCCAAATACTAGGCTGCTAACCTCACCTCTAACAATATGTTCATTTGTTTGTTTGTTTGTTTGTTTTATTCTTCCTACGCTTGATTAGTATGAATAAGTGTGAGGATGGGAGAAAGGATTTTTTTTTAAAAATCAAAAAGAATTTTTAAAAACAAAAATTTGTGGTAGAAACAGTTGCTCTTCCCAGAGGTTGAGCCAAGTCACCCTCAATCACCCTAGGCGATTTTTCTCTGTGCCTGGTCCTGACCTTGCATCCTAATTGATAAGGCCATATCAAAACCCATCTGAAAATGCTTTTCCTTGGCATGACAGGATTTCACCACTAATGCTGATAAACATTAAAATGACACATAGCATTTCCTGTTCCAACCTGAGAGAGATCTAGAAGGATTTGTCTAAATATTAGCATACTTTAAAAATAATCAGTGGTTGATTATCTGGATAAGAGGTCAAAAGAAGGATGTTTAAAAAAATAAAGAAATAATAAATCCAGGCTGGTTGTCTCTCTGGGAGCTCTTGCTGCTGTAGTATCAAGGAGGAAGAATTGCTTCACCAGGTTACAAGAGACTACTGCAGAGTCAAATCTCATGATCCCTTTAATGCTCCTTCTAGACATGGCTTTGCCAGCATTTCCGCACAATAAATGCAAGGTGGTGCTTCTAACTGGAAACAGGAGATGGAGCCTTAGCAGAGCGAAGCACACTTCCTTCCTCGACCATTTATGAAGATAATCTAATCCTAGTGTCTAAGCAGAGGTTCTACAGGCAGGCTCTCAGATGGGCTTCTTACACTTCATCTATGAACAGTTTTATCAGACTCATTCATTTCCTTGGAAGAATGCTAGCTCTTACTTTTCTCTTTTTTTCCAGAAGGGATTCCAAATGGCTTGTCAAGATTCCATCTCATATGTGAAGCTCTGTCAGGATCAGGCTACATCCGGGACCAAGAGGGTTTAGTAGGTAGAATTCAGACAAGATGGTGGAAGTTGAGCCAGCTGGTCTCAATGAATGGTAGAAGCATAGACATATACACTACTCAGGTCGTTTCAAGGTTGTCAATGGCTTGGACATTTCAGGAGAATGCAAGGATTAGAGAACATATTAATACATAAAGAAATACTAATAGCAGTTTGTTATTAGTGCGTAATACAAATGGTAATTTGTTGTTTTGGCTTCTGTCTGTTATAGTATGGGTAGATCCTTATAAACTGGCTTTGTGTCTGCATAGTTCACCACCTGTATTCCTAACCACACCTTCAGTTCCACTTCAAAGCCTCGTACTTCGAAACAGGAGGGAAACTTTGTGCGCAATGTAGAGGTTTCAGCTAATATGCCCACAACATCTGAAGTGCTCCATGATTTGAGTCCCCAGCTCTTAAAACTCATATGGTGCCTCTAGAAGGCCAGAAGAGAAGTGAACAGAATACCTGGCCCTTCTCACCCAGTACCTCTAACTTCCAAGCACAGTTTGTATCCTGATGAAAAAGAAAACCATGCAGGAGGATCAGGCATTAATGTCATATTTATATGTTTAAAAGAAACACAAGGGCAATGTCCATTTAAGATTGTTGTGCCTGTGAATGAAGTGTGAGAGAAGAGATGTGTTCATTTTGTCTGGATCAGTAAACTATAGGCTCTGTAAGCACAGGCTGTCTACCTATTTTCATCACTTCTGTAGTATCAGAGACTAGTCCAGTGCCTGGCATGTGGTAGACATCACTTAATGCTTAATGAATGCATGGCAGAGTCCTGAGGAGTTGTGTACGCACATGTGCTGTCAGTACACATTATAGTAAACAGAACCTCTATAGAGTAGGAGCTGACCTAAGATGCTCAGTAACAAAGGGAGTTAGATTTGTTAGTCAGTGGTTTATATCCCCATGAGCTAGGTACATGGAGTTATTTTTTGAAGTCCCCAAATGTGCCTATCTACACACTGGGCTTCTAAGTAGTATATAGAGCAGTTGGTCACTTTTCAAACATGTATATTTGTTATGGTAGATAAAATACAAAACAAAGAATCATTGTATATCAGATACTTATGTGGCATCCTGTCATATCTCTCCCATAGTTAAAATTATTAATATTTTGAGAGGGCCATGAGCTTCATACCCTGTGAAGGGTGAAGACAAAGAGTCCGGATGAGACCTGCTCCAACTGAGACTATCACAGACAGACAGGGGTGAGCCCAGAAAGTCCCTGGATTTTTTTTTTCCCATTGCCTGGATCTTTAACTCCAAACAATGCCTACCCTCTGTTTCCTCAGGGAAGAATTCCCCTGTGGCACAATCAGATTGTCTTACTTCGTGCTCTCATAGACCATGGTTTCTCCTTCCAGCCTAGCACTTCCTTTGGCATGCTTCCTTTGCTTGTAGAATTTGTTCATGCATCTCCAGGAAGGTGGGCTCAGTGTTGGCTCTACTGAGCTTCGCAGTATGTCAGGATAGGAAAGAGGCCTAGGTAGAAAAGGGAAGGAAATGCTTTGCATGCTGTTTTCAAATCATGGACAGCAACACCTAATTCACTGAGTTGTTACAAAATCAAATTATATCCTATAAAACCTCTAGTGAATACATTTTTATCATGCTCGCTTCATAACAAAACTGAAATTGTCAAAATGGTCATATTAATATGGCACAGTTAGAGCTTCAGGGTAGGAAAATGGTGTCTAGAAACTAGTGTCCCTGATAAGTCATATCTTGTCAGAATGACAGACATATTAATCTGACCATTTTGAGGATCACATTTTTGTTTTTTAATTAATATATATTATCTCACATAATATCCTTGAGGTTTGCACCATGTTTGGTTAGCATTGGTTAACATCTTTGTATTTTTTTAACTTTTTTGAGAAAGAAATAAGCCTGCTCTCTTTGTCTGCAAGGGTTAAGTGTGCAGATGCTGGCCAGGTTGCTAGTGTGGGAATCCCTGCTAGACCATTTCCTGGCTATGTGACTCTGGCATGCTATTTACCCTCTTTGCTCCCATTTTCCTTATCTGCAGAATGGCAGATAGCAGTACCTGACTCACAGGGTTATTGTGAGCAAGGAGTGTGTTGACATTTCTAGAGTGCTTAGCTAATGCCTGGAGAATAGGAAGTATACATAGGTACTGGATGGAAAGAAGCTTCTAGTTAGGCCTAACAGGAATTCCTGCTAGGATTTGCTTGTATCTCTCTGACATTGTGTTTTTCCAATTTCTAATCTTCCCAGCAACCTAGAAAGGGTGATTCTTCTTTTGTCTTAGAAAGACAAATAACCCTCTTGCCCCAGGATGTATGGTAATTGGATGGCTGAACAAGATTCCTATCCAGGTCCTTCTGATTCCAGAGCCCTGAGATCACAGTTCCTGAACTGAGACAAGACCCACTACCCAGGAGTCAGACACTACTGCCTAGTGTTCCTGGAAAGCCCCCACCCCCACCCCAATGCAGAATTTGTTGGATTTCTTTCTGGCTGTCTACTACTTCACCATTCATTCATTTAGTCAGTGCTATGGGCACCTCCTCTGCACTGGGCAGGCACTCTCATGACTGGTGAAGGGACACCAGGTCCCCATTGTCCTTCCCTGGACAACTATGTTATCTTAATTCCTCTGTGAAAATCTTAAGCAAGCATTGACTGAGTGCTTCTGTTAGCCAGGCAAAGTACTACTTGGTTATTCATCCTAAAGCCTATGAAAAAGCATTCTCTTGCATTCTTCCATGCCTAGCAGGTGGGGCCATAAGGATTCTATCTGGATTAGATGGAGAGATGAGCAGATGGACAGATAGTAGTGGTATGCACAAAAAACTGGGGACAGGATACAAAATGATAAGAGGGTGTCGTAAGAATTTGGATGCTGAAATTCTAGTCACTCTCTCTGGTCATTAGCTCCAGAGCACTCTGAAACCCTTTAACTAGTGGAAAATTGAAACTAACCATCTTCCCCTCTTCTCTCCTTCCTCCCCACCCCCGCACTCTACATAATTGCATCGGATATCTTAGCTACAAATTGGTATTAGTGAGTAAAAATTATATTTGCCTGAATTTCCAAGAATCTTACTGCTCCTGGAGTCTGTGATGCAATATTTATTTAGATGAATTACATTTTCTATTTTATTGCTATAAAGTTCTACATTAGATGTTAGACTTGTAGTCATCTCAAGATGGTTAGATCCTATAGCAATGGTTCTCAACCTAAGGGTCATGACCCCCTTTGGCAAATCTCTGTTTCCAGAAACATTTACATTATGATTCATAACTCTTCAGTAATTCATTAGCAGAATTACAGTTATGAAGCAGCAACTACAATAATTTTATGGTTAGGAATAATCATAAAATAACATGAGGAACTGTATTAAAGGGTCACTGTCCTACAGGATGTGGTAGGAATGAGGGCTAATTAGCCATGGGGATAGCTTGGTGTCCTTATGCTTCTACTTAAACCAAACTAGGTGAACAGAGAAGTGAGTTTGGACCAATGGGCCTCATCTCCCTGTCTCCTCTCACTTAACTTAGTGAGAGTGTCACCACTCCCCAGAAGTATATTAAGGCAAGATTCCAGTGACTTGAACCTTGTGCCCATCATACCCCAGGTCTCCTTCCTTCTCTTCTCCAACATGTCAGTTCTCAATCAGACTTGACGTGGATGAGAAGCCAGTGCCTCCCAGAACCAGGATCATTTGTATCCCTCCACAGCTCAGCAGGTCGATATGGAAATAGCCCCTAGTGTGTGCTTCTTCCCTGGATATAAAACTTGAGCCTTCCTCTGCTGGTGTACACATAACCTCCCAGCTCTTTGGTAGTCTCTCCAGCTCATGCACCCAGTGAGAGTCTAATTAGAGAATAGCTTGGCACAGGATCAGGTGTGAGTACAAGTTAATACAGACTACAAGACCAAGCATCTTGTGTTGTGATTCCTGTTCCTCTATTTACTAACCAGGAGAGCACCTCGAGCTTCAGCTTCTGTGCGCTCCATGGGGATTGGTAAGAACACTGGCTGCTTCATATTGTTGCGAGCATTGACTGTGGTGGTGTCAATAAAATACCATACACAGGGCTAACCTGTGATGGACACAGTAAGCAGAAGTCCCTTTTACTGTTGTTTTTATTAGGATTTTCTCAGAAGCCAATAATAGAAATTCTACACATCTCTGTCTAGTCACCTGCCAGATAATGGTTGGAGGCTAGCCAAAAGCTGTTCATTTGATTGTAGCACCCTGGAAAGAATGTCCCAAATGGCTCTTCCTACCTCTGTCTCTTAGCTTTTCTCAACCATCTTTTGACTGCTATGACTCAAGAATAAAAGCACATCAAATAAAAGTGTGGTTGAGCATGTTCCAGTTGAGATGGTTCAGTCAGCTGACCAAATTGGAGTTTGGAAGCACAACTTGTAACTCTTGGTGCCATCAGAAATCATGAGGCAACATTGTTCCTCCTAGATCCACAGCCTCCCTCAGGGGCAAACTCTTGGGTTTCACTGGATGGGCTGTTACACTAGGGAGGCAATGTGTGCATCAGAGTATTTGGGCGAAAACTATTGACTAACCCTTGCTCTTTTCCAGCCTTTCTCCCTTTCCCAATATTTAGGAGCCTTGGCCAAGACAAAGAGCTCATTGTGTTGCTGGTACAAGCACCAGAACTAAATTAAACATTCATTGACTCTTAATTAATTATATTAAGGTTGGGCAATTCCCATTGCTTGGGGAAAAAAAAAACCTCAAATACTTAATTTACTCACGATGTGGCATGTATTGAACTAAACCACCACAAGACAATCACTCACTCAACAGAAATCGGGGCCTCAGCCCAGGAACTAATTAGCCCCTCTGTCTCTATATATAGCTATCTGCACCAGCAAGACCATCTGGAAGTTCTTACCTTCCAAATTCTTTCCATCTAGCTGCTTTCCCCCCAAACCAATCATTACTGCCACAGTTCCTTCTTTCTATTCTGCGTTACGTGATTTTCCCACTCTTAGCGTCTCCAGCCTTATCTAGATCCCAGGATGATGCTCTGGCCCCAGGTATGTCTCTACATCTCCATTTTCAAGGGCCACACATATTTTTCTGTGCTTTGCCCAGAGGCCAGAAAACTATTTGTATTAAATGCAGAGGTTGGTATGACCTCCAATGGCATTGGGTCTACCTGAGTGGACTGTATGTGCCTACCATGGAAGGGCCTGGTCTCTGTGAAGCCCCTGTGGTAGTGACTTTGGTGGATACAGATACTTGGTGAGTATTTGGAAGAACTCAATTCCTTCCCCAGTTCATTGAAAAAAAGGTATTAGTGTAATCTTTCCTTTCTTTGAGGAGACTCTTCCTGATGAATTAGCGTCTATTCTCTTTGGAGAGAGAAAGGCAATATAAAAAGCATCTCTGCTGACAGTATACTTAAAGGAAGGGGTTCTACATATTTCGGGAGCTTTTTCATTTTAGTAATCCACAGTCCTTACTCTGGTTTGCTAGGGACTTTCCAGCTGGACCTATGTACATTCCAATCCTCCTGTCACATAACCATGCATTATGTTCACCCAGTCTTAAACTAACAACTTGTTCTCTGCCCTCCTGCCAATGAACTTAGCTTGTGACCACCCTAGAATCTCACAGTCTGCTATATCTGAGCTCACCACAGCCTCTGACACTAATGATTGGCTGTTTCCCATCATGTAGGTCTCAGCTCAGCTGTTGCTTCCTGAAGAGACCTACATAGACTATACGAACCCAGGGCCATCCAGATATCCCAGGTCCTATCTGTCTATGTCCCCTATTTTAAACACTCTATAGTACTTGTCACCATAGGAATTATTACTTTTCAACACAGGTACCTGTATTCAGTAGCTAAATGACTGCTCTGTAGAGTCTACCATTGTGAGCCTAGTACCTAATTTTATAGCTAGTTGCTTTATGGCAGAATTGTCTCTATGTATAAAAGTTACATAATAATATGCTTAGGATTCTTTGTCCATTTAGAATCAATCCAGAAGTAGTGAGACGTGAAGAATAGTATAAGAAACTATGAAGGACTCCAGGAAAATCCCAAGTTAACATTATCTAAAGTATTCCCCGTGTCACTTTAAGTACTGTGCTTTAAATTGGTTCTTCTTACTTCTTATGATTTAGGGGTCCTTTGGAGTAAGTCTTTTAACACTACCCAAGTTCAGTCATCAAAGATTACACAACCTGAGCCCTCCAGAGTTCAGTACTCAGAGCTTCTGATTGTCTCTAGGAGTCAGTCTCATCCACCCCTGCTGTCCCATACCCCACAGATACCCACCTTCATAGTGTAGATTGCTCATTGGCATGAAGCAGGTAGCAAGGCCTGGGATGGTAACAGATCATTGTTTTATGGAGAGACATTGTCTGCAAAGCTCTTTGCAGTCAACTACCTGTTCTTTTCTGCTATTTCCATCTCAAGTGGCAGAAATCCCCACGAGCTATCTTCTTAATTCTCAGCTCCATCCATATTAATAGTTCCCCCACATAAATGCTCCATGGTATCCCCAATTCATCAGGGCCAGCAGGACACTCTGCAAAGTATCTTCTGTCAGAGCCTACCCTTCCTGGGAGGAATCCAGTTACATGGGAGTTCAAGTCCACAGCCTGTACACACAGCACTTCTGCCTTCCTCTCATGGTCACACTGGATTCAGATGATTCATTCTGGGGAAGAGAAACCATCACAACGGCCATGGCCTGGCTTGCTTTCCTCTGGGATCACTTAGCTTTTCATTTTCTCTTTCCAACCACATTTCCATGGGTGTATATACATATACACATACATATACACATAATATACATATATATAATGTACCAAACCTGAGGACTAAGATCTGGGGAAGAATGGATTTCAGCTGGACAGATCCTGTTGTAATCTGTCTTTTGGTTAATGTCTGGTGTTCATAAGAACAGTAAGAGTAAATACAAACAAGAAGATGTAAATCAAAGACAAAAATAAACAAAATAGGAAACATCAACAACAAAACAGGAAGAGGTAATTCACAAGCATAAAAGGTGAATCTTCGGAGCTTTTATAAGCCACATGAGACTATATAAATTTGAATGTACTAAAAGTAAATAGAAAGCAAAATTTAGTTCCTCTGTCACACTGGTCATTTTCCAAAGAACTCAGTGGCCACATCAAGTGGGGAGTTAGTGCCTTAGCATTAGACAATGCTGATGAGTCCTATCCTCTCTGAACAGTGAAAATGTCATTGTCACATAAAGGTCTGCTAGAATTATAAGTCTATCCCTTGTCCTGTTTATATAACAGAATGGAAGAGAAGATTCAAATGTTGTACAAGTGTTTGGAGTTTTCTCTTTTGTTTATTTGGTTTTAGGTTTTTTTTTTTTTAATTAGGTTCAGTGAGAAATTTACTTAAAATTTACAAAGTTAAGTAAAGCTAAGAGAGAATATATCAATCACTAGAAGAATGGGAACAGTAGCTGTGATAGGACTTTCACATCTCTTCCTTGCACCAAAATATGGCAGCAGACCCAGGCGATGCTGAAGTGGTCACTACTGAAATGTGGAGGAATAGCTGAGCCCAGGAACTTGGTGGCCCTGCAGCTTTGTCACATTCAGATGGGGTCTTGTCATTCATCTAGATAATTTACAGCTTTCATCTTGTAAAGGGACAGCATTGGGTCACCCAAATGGCCAATCTGCTTTGTTTCCTAGATCCAAGCCCAGTAATAGAGTGGAATCAAATCCGAGTTTCTATTTGTTCCTGGGTTGCTAAGGGATTTTTTTCCATTCCAAAGAATTTACCTATAGTTTTGAATGACTACATTTGAGAGAGAGATGTGATTTTAAGAAACTTTGTATTAATAGCAAATAGGATATCTGTAGACTGGTCAGTGCCTATCTGAAGGTTTCATTTCAGAGACTAGAAAATGGGACTGAGATGTTGCTGCTTCCCCAAGGACATTTGGCTGTTAGGGGTTATACAGAATTCTTGCACAAGAACCCTTCAACCTATGCTATCCTGCATAGACTGCAACTCACTCATGAGAGCTGTGGAGCTTCTGGGGGGTGGGGGAGGATTCTTTTCCCCTGGTAACAGTAGTAGTTCTTTGATGACATCAATCTTTAAGAGGTTACCTTTCCCATGCTAATTGAGAAAGCTCAAAAAAGCACCTGTTTCCTTCTGTAATCAAAGCAATCACTGACCTTGGGCTTAATTCATCAAGGAAGCAAAGCTGACTAGTCAAAGCTAATGTTACGTTGTAACATTCATTTGTTGCTTAGAGGGTTTTTTTAAAAAAAAAAAGCCATACAGGGTCCAGGTAGACTACAGAGCTCTCAGAGAAAGCACTTCATCCAGTCTGGAGAAGGTGCCCTACCGCTTCTCTCCTGCTGTGTTCTTGTACCATCTGAAGTCCTTACATTCATTGATTCCCAGGGTTGGCTACTGAAGTCATCAGTTGGTCATTTGCCTGATCTCCTTTGATTATGTGGGTTTTCTCAAAACTTTGTTTCAAAATACCATGAGCTTAATGGAGAAGCAAAGGCATGTATGCCCAGGGCCCTCAGTGATGGTTTTTCAGGATCAAAAAGGTGTGCTAAGCAAGAATTTCCCCAGCTACCCACATCCTTAGCTGTTCATTCCAGACTTACCAGGTCAGACCAAGCTCATCTTTAAAGTTTGTATTGTGCAAGATGGACTTTGGGAAACTTAAGAGATGAAAAACGTTTTTCAGTAACCAAAGCAGAAGACCATTTTAGGTTTAGATTTAGATTCTTTGGAACTTGGGGGAATAGGGCGCTCCTTAAAAGTTAACTGAACCTACAGCAAACTCCTGCAGAAATGCAGACATTCCTTTTGGTCCCCTTGAGTTAAGACATGGGCTTAGAGGGATAATGTGCCCTGGATTAAGCCTCAGTTTTAAGCCTTTGTGTTGCTGACAGGGCTTGAAAGGGGCAGGTAATCACTAGTACGGTGTGTCATCTTCTCTCTCCTTCCTCTTATGAAATAAGGCAAAAGTACTAGCCTTTACTTTTTTAAAGAGCAATGTATTATTTCTTTTAAATAAAGGAAACCATCACTATGGTCCTTGAGCCTTATATTTTCAAAAAGACACATCCAGGAAGAGATGGAAGCAAGCTAAATGGGTGACACAGGGACACAGTTACTGTGTCTCTGTTCATGTAGACACCTTGACTTCTTGAACAGACACTGAATGTCTGGTGTTATATGTTAATAAGAGAGATGGCTCAGCAGTTAAGAACACTGACTGCTCTTTCAGAGGTCTTGAGTTCAATTCCCAGCAACCATTTGTAATGGGGTCTGATGCCCTCTTCTGGTATGTCTAAAGACAGGGACAGTGTACTCACATACATAAAATATGTAAATAATTTATTTATTTTTTTTTAAAAAAAAAAGTCATTAAAAAAATAAGCCTGAAAGAAAAACCTGAGGTTTGGCCACTTGTCATACTAAAATCACCTAGATTGTCACTGTTTTTATTGTTGTTATTTGTTTGTTTGTTTGTTTGTTTGGTCCACTTTAGGATGAGCCCAGCAGAAGTCCATGTGAAGTCAGGAGTCTGTAGTCCCATTCTCCATGGGGAAAGCTGTGTTTACGATGAATTGATGCTCTGAGCCATGGCTGATGGGTGACAGACCTGAGTGTCAGACCCTGCAGTCTCTACCCAGACCCTGTGTAGCTAGACTTCATGTCTCATCACCATGGATGTCAGCCAGTTTCTCCCACAGAGCCACTTCTTCCTGTCTGTCCTAGCATAGTTCTAGGGTGACCCATATACTTCCAACTTCTGGGGCAGTTCCCCTGACTCACAACCCTGGGCTCCCATCTACTCCACAGACCCCAGCCAGCTGTGTCGCCCCACCAGTCCCTTCGCTGATTCCAGTTGCTCAGGTACAGTCTTCAGTGTCTGGTTCTTGGATTCCCTCTGAGATGAGTTCCCTGCAGTTTTTATGAATTCTCCACCACTCCAAGATAATGGAGTTTTTTTTTCTCTTCTTAAAATAGTATTCATTGCTTTTTTCCGGTCCTTGTGATTATGGCTTGCCATTATCCAAAAATGCCCTATTATCTTCCTGAATCCTTCTCTCAAAGTCAGCTTAGAAGTGCTTCCTCAGAAGCTTCGTCCATGTTTTTTTCAAGCTGGCCTTATCTTCCTCTCCTGATCTGTTGAAGCTCTCAGAGTCCTGATTCAATTTTCTGAGAGTTTAGAAGCCGGTATTTCTCGGAGCTTCCTTTTAATTCTTCAAGTAAGTCTCTCTCCTGTGATCTCTTGTGGGTTTTATACTCTGTACCTTATTCTTCTGGCTCTCCTTTGGAGACGACTAGAAGATAACACATCTACTGTTCGTTGAGCAGTGCAGAGGTACTAGGCATGGGCACTGTTACATGCCTTCCTAGAATCTTCACATCACTCTTGAGCCCAAAGACTGACATTAGCTTCACCTGTAAGAGGCAGAGGCTGAAGAACCTTCTGAAGGGTCTTCTCCCATGCAGCATAAAGCAGGTGGAAGAACTTTGACCCCTCTGCTCTGTGGCTTTTTACCATTCTACACTACTTGCAAGGAGACTTACACCCAAGCCTCAGGTACAAACGGGAGAAGGTAAAAACTTTTGTTTCCAGACTTTCTGCAGGAGTGGGTTCTGCACCTCCCTTGGTGCTGAAAGAGCTGGAGAGCTGGGTGTTGATGTTGAGCTTTAAAAGCTTTCCATGTTTATGTGAATGCTGTCTACATCCCATTCAGAACCAGCCTGGTGTTGGCATGGTAGATGTAACTCCATCTCTCCCTCCTCCCTCCTTAGAAACGTGAGCTCTTCTATTTGGTTTTAGATGTTTTAATCCTTTTTGGAAGAAAATAGAGTATAAACTAACAAAACTGAATATTTTACATTTTTAATAGCAGCAAACACTTTCATAATATTTTTGAAAATTAACCTTTCTTCATCTGGTGGCTTGTGACCTTTTGAGCCACATTGTCACTTTCTGGGTCAGGGTTAGCACAGCATATTTAAAGCAACAAGTCTGGAGAAATTAATGGTAGCCAGTAGCTAGCATTATCTGTGATGTAGACTTTTACCCCCTGTGATGTAGTTTCCACATGCTGTTTCCCTTTTTTGGTAGCTGTTTGTTCCTGGTATTTCATTTCAAATGAAGCTGTATTATCAGAAATTTTGCAGGATGAAAAACAAACAAACAAAGAAAAGCAACCAAGAAGATTAAAGACCATAAAAGATCGATCACGCAGCATAAGTCACTGAGTACCTCAGGATCACTGCACTCTGAAGCCATGCCTTCCTCGCCGCCCTACTGATTCATCCTTACCACAGTGTCTTGCATGGTGTCAGCATGTCCTTTGTTTACCAGGTAAATCTGTAGATGTGCCACATGGCTTCTACAAAGCATGCTGTTTTGATAATCAAAACTGAAGTGTCCTCTGACCCAGCAAGTGTGATAGGTCAGAATAATACTTGCCAAGGTAGCCTCGGGGGGGAGGGGAGGGCGGTTAACTGGGTGTGCATGGGGGTATGGAGCCCATAGACATGGGACAGTGGTTCCTACCCATCCATCCAGTTGGCTTTGGGGAGAGCAGGCCATTGTGCTTCATCCCCTTTGACTAAGGGTGGAAAAAGCTCATGGCAGAGGAACGCAATGCCTTGTAGGATCCTCTCAGTCCCAGCTCATTCTGCTGCTGACAACCTGTATAAAGAGCTATGGGGAATCCCCATGCATCCTGTCTCCTCAGATCCATCCTTGGCTTTTGCTTTTCCTGCAGGAAATACTCTTCCACTCAGTTGGCCTACCTGTCTCCTTGCATTTGTTAAGGCTCAAACTAGAAATGCTTCTTCTCAAGCAATCATCCCTGACATCTCCTCCCACTAAAGAAGGAACGTTGCTTTTCAGGCCTTCAGCCTTCCTGCACATAACTCTCCTGGAACCTGTTAACACTTGGCATAGTAATTATGAATATGTCTGTTTCTCCACCCTACCTCCCCACCCCCACCCTGGGATTTCCTTGGGCTCTCTTATCCCTGCCTAGCTCAGTGCCTGGGAAACAGTAGGTGTCCAGGGGCTCTGTTAAAGGAAGACACAGCAGGATGCGATATCCCACAAAGGCAGAAGCTACAACCTGTCTGGGTGAAATCCCCTAATAAATACCGTTCTTTGTTGTCATCTAGTTGGCTTTTCATGAGGGTGTGTTTGTCCCTCAAGTAAAAGCAAGCACTTGTCAGAGAAAGGTTGGACATTGGGAAGCCCAGCCTGTCCTAGCTAGGTGTCCAGCCAGCCTACCTTTTAGGTGTTTGTTTTGTTTTGCTTTGTGTTTAATGATAGAGTGTCTCATGAGGTGTTTATTTCTTCCTCTTAGGTCTTTGGATGAGAAAAGATGATCACAGATGCCAACTCTAGGAAAGGGTCGAAAGTCAAACTGTGTTTCTGCCTGAATAGAAAAGGAGACAGAGTAGAAACTAGGTGTGGGTTATCACGAAGTAGGGGAAAGCCGCTTTAGAAGCTTCCTGGTGATTTTTCTATGCAGGCATCTTTCATATCCCTGTAAGATAAAATCACCATAAAGGGTCATAAACCACTGTCAGGGTATTTGACAAGCCCCATAGGTAGTTGTTCCAAGCCAGTAAAAGCATCTTAATTGACCCAAATGACAACAGTTACGTTATAAATATCTAGAATTTATGGCCTGAGAAGGCATAATCAACTCTTCCATCAGTTAAGTCTGCCTAGGAGGAGCTTGAGGGTTTAAGATAGAGCTGCAAGTCAGGGGGAAATCGGATTAGCCTTAACTTTATGACAGACACCAAGCTAAGTGGATCTCAGTGCTTTCAAGTTCCTGATCCTCAGGAGTTAAAGGCTGTGGTGTTTCATAGTTGGTAAAAGCCACCCAGTCCCCTCTGTCCAGCTGTCATTTTATTGGCCTTGTAAAGTCTCACATTCAGCGTGACAAATCCAAGACCATATACCTGTGAAGAAGAGATGTTTTGGATGATGGGCTTTGGAGGAAGCAGACTAGTGGGGTTAGTGGGTGAAAGCCTGTGTGTTTATGCCCTGACTTCCTTGGAATGTGCAGAGTCACTGTGAAAAGCAAGTAGATGCTAGTCCCAAGATCCATCTGGGCTGTGAGTAAATGCCTCACTGTCTCTGGAGCTGAAGTCCACGAAATTGAGGGCAGAATTGTAAAATGAGTTTGTTCATCCAAAGACTCTGTGTAGCCTTCAGATCGGTTGAACACTACATTTAGATTTTTGAAATTTTGATTCACTTCCTAATTATTTTGCTGGAAGGGATGCACATTAATATCAAGCAGCGCTATCAGTGTGAAAACAGAAATTAAAACCAATCGAGTCTAGAAAAGAATGACTATTTTAAACACAGTTGATAACAACAATCAGTCACCCAGTTGCCTTGGGGATTGACTCACTGACCCATGGAGTGGAGCTGTCTTCAAGGTGACAAAGAAAGTCTAATCCTGATTTGCAGGCTTCCAATGTGACTGTCACTTGCTTGGCCACAGAGAACTCATGTAATCTGTTTAATAATGCCATCTATGAAGTCACAAAACTTTAATGAATTTAAGATCAGCCCGTCAAATCCCCAGAGAGGTCATTTGTGTTTGAACTTCAGGTTGGAAGCTAACCCCGGATAAATCTGATTGAATAAATCTGATTGTTTAGTAAGCATCCTAGGTCTCTGGCAGACATACTTAACACACAGACACATCATTGCTCAGAAGAATCCATTCATCTTCCTCTTTCTCCATTCATTGGTCAAGACATCTCCCATCCATTTGTACGTGCAATCTTTGTACGCGCCCCATGTTCTGACAGTTTCTTGGGATGGACCAGTTAGGTTCCAAGTCATGTGTTCCATTCGTTCTTTCTCAGGGGTAGGAACCATAACTTCAGTTGAGGGTGTATTTTTATTCAGATTTCCTGTGTACTTCCATGCCCTTCAACAGTACCTCTCCCAAATCCGAAGCTCCACGGCTCACACTGTGGGAGCAATAGAAAATCTGGAGCTGATTATGAAACGATGAAGCAGGGAGTCACAGGCATGTGAGAGGATCAGTGTACAAACGCATAAGCCCTGATGCAGCCCAGCCTGCTGCAAAGGACGGCTCGTTTTGGGTTTGAACTCTGCTTACACATTTCAGCCTAATGAAGTCTAGCATTTGCTTTGTGTGGCGCTCTGGGAGCTTTTGGTGTTAACAGAATTCTTTTCTAAAGAAATTCCTTTGGATCCCTTCAGAATTTGTCCTGTTTCCAGGTTCCAATAGGAAAAACATGGACAAGATTTTAATAGAAAAATAGCAGTCCAGGTTTTTCACTTGGCAATCTCCCTGCTCCAGGGCTGCTCGGGCTGGAGTAAATGGAGTAGGCCGGTGTGGTAGAGGAGCTCAGGGCATTCGTCCCCTGATGGAAGGGACAAGAGGAACAGGGGCTACCCAGAGAGGTCACTGCTGAGAGTTGAGCCTATGGCTAGTGTCTCCATTGAGTTCTCATTTCACTGGCGATTATGGTCCAGCTAATGTCATATGTTATCACATGTGGCCTGGGTCAGTGTCTCTCAGAAGAAAGGAAGCAAGGTTGTCCCTTGACATATCAGGCATGACTCTCTCCCTGATGCTTGGAAGGGGGTAGGGATTTTTGTTCGTTTGCTTTATTTTGTTTATGGGGATGGGGTACTTTGTTTTTTGTTTTTATTTATTTATTTTTATGTACTCATCAGCTTCAGTATCTTAACTAATTTCTAAAGACAATATGTCTTAGGGTTACTATTGCTCTGATGAAACACCATGACCAAAAGCAACTTAGGGATGAAAGGGCTTGTTTTGTTTATACTTCTGCATCTTAGTGGATCATTGAGGGAAGTCAGGACAGGAACTCACACAAGGCAGGATCCTAGAGGCAGGAGCTCTATGTAGATATAGAGGCTATGGAGGGGTGCTGCTTGCTGTTTTGCTCACCATGGTTTGCTCAGCCTGCTTTCATATAGAACCAGGACCACCAGCCCAGGGGTGGTAGCACCTACTGTGGGCTGAGCCCTTGCACATCAATCACTAAGAAAATGTTCTACAGGCTTGCCTACAGCTCATTCTTACAGAGGCATTTTCTCAATTGAGGTTTCCTCCTTCCAATGACTGTAGCATGATTCAAATTAATATAAAACTAGCCAGCACGTGATATATATTTATTATTAAGGTTTTCAAATAATTGAGACTGGGAAGATTGCTTAGCAAGTAAAGGTGTACCTGTGTGATCATTGCAACCCCTATGTTAGCCAGAAAGAACCAGCTCCCACAAGTTGTCCTCTGACTTCCAGGTACATGTGCCCCTCCCCTTCATGCCACAAACACAAATAAATACATATAAAATAAGAAATATTAAGTAATTTAAAAGTTCAGTGGAAGGGTGCTTGCTTAGCCCAGTTCTGCAAAAGTTAATCAGTTATTCATTAATTCAAGTCTCTGTGTAAGAAAGTCAAATCCCTTCAAATCCACCCACAGAAATACTAACATTTCAGGGAATTTGTTGTTGTTGTTGTTGTTATTGTTTTGGGGTTTTGGTTGGTTGGTTGGTTAGTTTTTCTATATCTAGCCTGATAAAAAAGAATAAAATCATATTTTGGAAGTTTTTACAACTGTTCCTTGTTGTATGCCTATTTACATTCAATGTGTTCCTCTAAGGTCATCTACATTCTCTCTCCAACCCTAAAGGACAAACAGGGTACTTGTTAAAATGCCTCCTGTTAGAGTCCTCAAGCTCCTTATGCTTAACCTATGTTTATCCTATCGTTTTTTTATAAACTCATAAAGTGAAATTTCGCATTGGTAAGAGGTAACCATTGTGAACCAGCCTTCCAGGGTGACCACGCCTCTACTTCTGGTCTCTGGTTAGTCTTCCTACTTACTTGAAAGTGTTTTAGTTCTGTTTGCTTTTATTTTTTCAGTTTAATTTCAGTAAGTGCAGATTGCTTGGGATTTTTTAGTTAGTTAGTTAGTTAGCTAGCTAGTTAGTTATTTTTCTGCATGGTGTAAATGACCAGAAACAGTAATTAAGTGAAACTAAGAAATCCCTTCAAGGAGCCCTTGTTGAAGTTAAGATGATACTGGGGACCCTCTCCCATCACCAGTATGGGTTTCTGCTTCACCTGTCACTACAGTCCCTTGACTTAAAGGGTTTGCAGTTTCCTTGTGAGAAGACTTTGGTTGTTTTCAAGCAGTTCTCTGAAGGGAAGTGACCAGTGCGGGGCCTGCCATCCTCCCTGCAGCCTTTACAAACACCTAAAGTAAAGCTTGGCTAATGGCTTGTTTCTCTGCTGGCCAAACGTTTTAAATCTGTGATTTCTTAGTCATTGAAGGGTTTGAGGCTCAGGCCCTGTTTCCTTTTATTAGAGAATTCACTGAAGTGTAGGCAGACAGAAAACGTTCAAGTGGCCTGCAGATAAACTTGTTAAATCCCTGGGAGTCTTTCCTTCTTGCTCTGGGAGTTTATCATCTTGGTGGAGTTAAAAGGCAATTAGGCCTGTAGGTCTTTGCTGGTTTGTTTATTGGCGGTTTACACATGGGTGTTGAAGAAACAGGGCCTATTCCAATCCTGATGGCCAGAGGGGTGGGGGCCTCAGCACAGCAATGTAGGTCTCCTTGAAAGACAGACTTGGCAGAAAGCTGGAGGAAAATCATTTAAATATAGTACCTGTTCCCCACAATGCTCATTGTTGGTGGAAAATGCAGTCAGCTGGCTCCATGCTGTGTTCCATTTCCTGGGAAATGGTTTTATGGAGGGGCATTTGATGAAAAACTGTTCATTCTAATTGTTCAATGCCCCAAGGTGTTAGTGAAGGTGGGGGCACCCTGGAATGTTTCCCCCCTACCCTGGAGTAAACACACATTCAAAATAGCCAATTGCCAGCAGTTTGGGGTTGGGGATAGATTTCCATTCAGCCCCCTTGCCCTCTGGTTCTCCCAGTCATCTCTCTAGCCAAGCTGGACTTGGAAAAATTCATGAAAGGAATCTTGGCATTCTGAACAACTCCCTTCTCCCTCTTCCCTGCAAGCCTGTAGCCTGTAGCTTACCTACATTCTTGTGAGGAAGGCCTTGCATTCAGCTAAAGCATACACACCTGCTTAACATTTGCCACCACGCTTGATTGTCCTCGGACATCCAGACATTCAGGATGAAAGACGTGTGGCCACAGTCTCACATATACAAACACAAAATAAAATTTAAAAAAAATCACAGAGGAGAACAATCAGAAGAAGACATCCCATGTGGACCTCTAGTTTCCATGTACACTCACATATGTGTGTACATACACAGCCTAACAAGCATATACATGCACAGAAACCCTTTCTCTCTCTCTCTCTCTCTCTCTCTCTCTCTCTCTCACACACACACACACACCTAAAAAAGAAAGAAAAAAACAAAACAAACCTCCCCCACCCCCTCCTCCCACACGTTTAAAGAGTCAGATACATTTGTGTTTGATCTTGGGTTCTCTGTCTAACTTTGTGGGTCCAGTCAATTTCAACCTTTGTAAAATAAGGACTGACTTGAGAAACTGAATGTACAAAGTGATTATCATGGCCATGAAAACATCAGTGATAGCTGCTATTATTTAAATGTGTTTATCTGACACACCAATGTAGAGTGTGTGTGTGTGTGTGTGTGTGAACACATAGTCAAGTGATAATCACAATGGAAAAAGAAAAAAGAAAACTTAGCTATTTTTAATCTTACCCACGTGGGGTACTTCTGAAGTATAGAAGCCCTGCCTGTTTAGAGAGAAAATCTTTACTGCTGCCCAAGATACCTAGAATGTAAGGTCTGCAGTTTTTCCACCGCTGAAGGCTGTGCTCACAATTAATGGTACTCGTCTCCTGAGCAGCCACTCCTTGTTCAAACCCGGGTTTCTTCAGAGTTGGCACTCTGCCTCAGTTCTCTCAACTAAAGAAAACACAATAGATAACTGCGCCTTTTATTCCCAATGTGACCCTCCACGTTCTGAAACTAATTTGCCGTTGAGTCTTGCCAGCCTCTGCTGGGGGACTTCCTCTGACTGAGTAATGTGGTTCTGATTAAGGACATCCTATAAGACCCAAGAGGACAGCCTGGGAAGGAAATGGGTCTGAGACAGAGAGAGAATGGATTTCTTACTGCTGTTGGGACTTGCCAGGGTGAAGACTGGAGGTGTAGAGAATTTCTCCTTAGGAAGGCTCGGAGAGAGAAGGAAAGCAAATGGCTGACAAATTGGCATCTTTTATGCAAGGCTGACAGGCAAGCAGGCCCCTTAGCAGAAAGAGGATATGCAGAGCCCTGGGGCCAAATGGCAGGCGGGCAGCAGGCTTTTTGAAGTCCATGCCTGCATGCGACTTCTAACAGCAAGGCTTCAACTGAATGGCCTCATAAAGATAGGAAAACGTACTTTTCAACTCAAATATCATAGTTTGAAAAAGCGATACTTCATTTCCCTCCCTAGTACATACACTTAGGTAGACTTATATGCCCTGCATAGAAGGAGGCTGTTTTCAATCCCTACTGCTTTATGAACTGGGTTGCAAATGCTAAACTTTGCTTTATTCTACGGAGGGTGAGAGCTCCCCCTTGGTCTCTGCTGAGTGCGGGCTGGCCCCTGCCTTGGGAACTTGGGAGACCCCATTTGCTCCCTCTGGCCTGGCAGGGGGTGGGTGTCCATGGTAGGAAAGACAAAGAGGGTACTGAATGGACAATGAGAGCTCGGAGAACACGGAATTTCTTTTACCAAATACCTAAGAATCGACTAATACTTGTAACTCTAATATGATTTCCTTGTTAATCTCTGTCAAACCATGAAATCCGATATGTTAACCATGACTAAGCCGTGAAATTTGTCAACTTTGTCTGTAATTTACACGAGCTCTCTATTTTTTTTCTCCTCAAATCTTAACACAAAGTGTGGAACATTACTTCCCAGCATGCTCTTCCCAGCAGGCCACTGGTATCCTTTGACAAGCAAGAACAGAGGGTGTGCGGTTCTCATGCTGTTTCAGGAACCAAGGACAGATAAAGATAAAAACCCCAAAACCAAGCCCTTTGTTTTCCTTTGAGGTGATAACCGTGAACACACTACATCTTCTTAGATGTCAGTGAGTATCAATAAACATTCAAATTAGGTTTATGGTTCATGTTAGTGGACATTAAAAACTTCCTTAAAGTGGTAGATTGTTTTTGAGAAAAAAAATAATGAGTAAGACATACATTATTTCTTGTTTAGCTTCAATTATAGGCTGTATGATTGATCTCTTCAATACTGGCCATGTGGGTAAAGTTGTGTAAGACATTTAACTGCCACCCTGACCCCAGCTTTTTTTTTTTTTCTTAAAAACTACCAAGGCTTAATCAGTAGGTAGCTTTGGAGCCCTAGGAGGCTCAGAGCTGGGCACACCTGCCCTTTGCCATTGAGACTATTAACTAATACAGCAGTCTGTGATGGGTCTCTTGGTTACCCAGGGAAAGGCAACTTCATAAAAACTGAAAGAAAATGTTTTGTGTGTTGTTGGAGGAGCAGCAGACACTTTGGAGCAGCAGACAGCTTGTCCTGAGAAGGAAAGGGGAACAGCAGGCAAGAAGGAAATGGTGAATGGGAAAGTGGTCAGGCTGGGATGCCATTCTCTCTGCCCCTGCCAAATGTTTTCTCTTAGACGCAAAGAAAAATGTCCCAGAACCTTCCCAACTGTTTCCTGACCTCTGTGCTGAAGAATCCAGGATCAGATAATCAGATGATTTAGAACTAAGGGTGCTTTGTTGACTTCGGCCACCACATAGCCAGTGCTTTAGAACTTTCTTTCTTTTTTTTTTTTTCAAATACAGAGTCTTGGGCAGTGCTCCAGAACCTAAGAGAGCCCTTCCCAGAAACCTGGTTGCTGGGTCGGAAGGACATGACCTGCGCCAACAGTCAGGCTGGCCTATTCATTCCCCAACAATGGAACCAGAGTCCGAGGAGCCCAGCAAGCTGCTCCATTGCTCTACTGATAGATAGCCCCCAGTACCACCATAGGTTTCTGCTTTCAGCTTAGTATAACCCCAGCCTCTTCCCTTCCCACCCAAACATGAGAGGAATACCAAGGCAGAAAACTTAAGGATTCTTGTCCCACTGTAAGACCCTTAAATGGCTCATGAATCATAGGTTCTATGGAAGGCCTCTCTGCCTCAAAAAAAGATACTCTGCCAAAGCCTGGAAATTTGTGTATAAGAACTTTTCTATGGAGAAGTCCCACAGCTTTTACCAAATGTTCTCAAAGATGTGTGTGACCCCCTCCCCAAAAGGGTCAAGAATGATTTCCCTATAAGTTGTGCCCCTAAAAGTCACTTTTCCAGTTCTGATTGTGAGTTGCAAGGTTAACAATTACATCCACTTTAACCTTTCAAGGCAAATGTAGCATATAATCCTCTGAGTGCCTGAGGTCCCAGACTTGCTTGTAAAACAGCAATTGGGTTGTGAATTCCTTAAGTTATCTCTGAAGCTGAATTCTAACCAGAGCCAGGTTCTGACCATCTTAGAGCTGAGATGCTTTAAACCTGTTGAAGTAACTCTGGTTTCTTTATAATTCCCCATTCATTGTGAGCCATGAACAATCGTTTCTTGACTTAACTCTGCTTTGGTCTTGGATTAGGATTTACCCGATTTAACAAATTATAGGGGGATTTGGGAGTGTTAGAGCAATTGTCTAGTATATACCAGGCCCTAAGTTACACTGAAAATGTCTACCACCATAAAATATGACAATAATTTGAAAAAAGTCCCAAGGTATGGGACATCTGGTTATATCTGAATTTCAGATGAACAACAAATAATTTTTTATCAGAGTCCTTGGGAAGAGAAAGTATGGCTTGACTACCAGTATATTTATATTTTTCTTGGGGACTGGAGAGCACGTTTGGTTGGCAGAAGAATTGTGATTCCATTCCCAATGCCCACAAGGGGACAAATAGCTAGCTGTAACTCCATTTGAAGAAGTCTACACACCCTCTTCTATTCTCCTTAGGCACCAGGCACACACATGGTATACATACATACCTGTAGGCCAAACACTCATACACATAAAAAGTAAAAGTAAAATATAAATAAATAAATGCAGTGGCTGACAAGAGCAGTGGATCTGTAAAGGGTGAGCACATTGGTCTATAAGAACACCACAGTGCCTATTAAACTCTAAGCTTGAGAAGCCTAGCTCCTTTAGAGTCAATCATCAGCCTCTGGAAGCCAATATTGCTTATGGGACTTATGAGAACTATTGTGGGTTTTGCTAGAGCGATGGTTCTCAACCTTCCTCATGCTGTGACACTTTAATATAGTTCCTCACGTTGGGATGACACCCCAACCATAAAAACGCTTCATCGCTACTTTATAAGTGTAATTTTGCTGCTGCAATGTAAATACCCGATGTGTAGGATATCTGATATGCTGCCCCTGTTGGGGGTTGTGACCCACAGGTTGAGAACTGCTGAACTAAAACCTCAGGCCAAACTCTTCCCTTTTTCTCTGACTATTTGAAATGTTTTAATGAAAGGTTGGGTTGGGGAGAGGCAATAATAAGACAGACATCGAGGCCTTCAAAGACCCATTTATTCATGTTCTTTGTCCACTTGAGACATGTCTCTTGTGTAATCAGATTTTGTAGCAGTCAGTGAGACACGGGGTCAGTTGGACAATGAGGAACCAGAAGAATGAGAAAACTGAGCAAGGTGATAGCTGGAGCTGAGGCTGCCTGAGAAGGAGGAGCTGAGGCATCCCTTCTGTAACTAAACTCCCTTGGAGCTTCTCACCTTGGGCAGTGTCTAGCTACACAGCTGGTAAGACCCAACTGTCTACATTCTAGAAAGCCCCAACAAGGTCCAGTCTTCACACAGCAACTAACATGGTTCTTCTTACTCACTTGGTCAGAGCTCAGGACCCTGAAATACACAGAAATCTGTGCCTAGACGCAAGATCTCTCTGGGGAACCCTACTGGGCTACCTTCTTGCTGAACAGAGAGCTCATTGGTTGTCCTCACTTGGGGGGTGGGGGGTAGCCAAGCTGACTCAAAGGACTTCTTCCCTGTGTGGCAATGGATGTGTTAGCTCCATGAATCCTGCCTTATTTTCCATTCAGACCATTTGTGAGGGAGATTCTTTGACCAGTCTACTCTTAATCACTTACAATGCAACCAGATGCTTTTCTTAGGAAAAAAAAATCCTATGTCACCATCAATTTTGATGCTTTTAAATGTCTTCTCCTACATATGTCCAAATAAGCAAGGTGTTAGCCACATTTGGCTTTTTTTCCTATAAAGTGGGTGACTTTTAGATCTTTGTTGAAGGGAGCATTTCTGTAAAGCCCACCCTAATTTCATGTTTTCAGCCAAACTGAAAGTGTAAGGAGCTCAGCAATAATCTTTAAGTTCTGTTTTCTTTCCTGGAGAAGAAGCCAAATGCTCATTTTGTAGATCACCATGCAGAGGCCTGGTCTTTGTTTCTGATGCTCTCCTTGTCTCTGCCTCTCTGTATTTAGGCAATATAATTTCTGCTAGAAACGTTTTCCCTTCGCTCTGGTTTTGAGTGACTAAGTGAGTCTTCAGAGCTCCATACCTGTAATAGATAACACCATGGCTAACTTGGGTTTTGTGTTTTTGTTTTTGTTTTTTGTGTTTTTGTGTTTTTTGTTTTGTTTTGTTTTTTGTTTTTAGTTTCCTCACTCCAGGGCTATTCCACATGGTTTCTCTAAAGTACTAAAGAAAATGGCTTTTCCCTCTCACTGAGACCACAGTATCACAAGACACCAAAGTTTTCAAAGATGCAGGGAGTGTGTCTTGGTCATTCTCCAAATGTTGCATTAAAGCCATGGCTCTCAATTAGTCCTGGTCCCCATCCTTGAGCATTTGGCCCTGTTTACTAGTATGTTCAGTTGCCACAAGCTGAGAAATGGGAGATACTGGCATCTGGTGGGTAGCTAGGGATACAGTAAACACAAGTAATCCTCAGAGCACAAAATGGTCTTGTCCCAAATTTACATAATATTAAGTTGATACTCTGACATTTAAGGAATCTTTGCTCATCTTGCTTTTCTTCAAGGTCAGAGATAAAAGAGGGAGTCAATGCTGCACTTTTAATGACTTCACTGTCCTGAGCTCTTATATCCCATGTGGATCCAGGCATTAGAGAGAACAGGGGTACCTCGCTGAGCTGGGCAAAATGCAGTCAAGGGAGGTCTTCTCGGCTCCAACAGCTGCCTTAACTCTAAGGAGAGACAACATTGACAAAAGCAGAGGACCAAAAAGTTACAAGGATGTTTAGTTTGTGATAAAAATCATTTTGCAGATTAAAGTCTTTCTTCCTGCCCATAAAATGGTATGTTCTTTAAATAACTAAGAAACTGGCTGCATTTAACCGTGTTGTAAGGAGCAGGGGCAAGATTGTTGCCTGTAGCCATGCTGCATTAATTCTGTCCTTATCCTTATTCACAAGTGTGTCCAAGCTGTAGGTCCTGATAGCTCTCATCCTTCCTCTCCTGTGTATTAGAACTGGTCTGGTTTTCTAAATGTGCTGTCTGCAGAGATGGATTCATGGCGGCGAATTTACAGAGCCAAGTTCTGATGTCTTTGGTCTCCGTTTTCTCATTCTCTTACTGGGGCACAGGTGACTTCTGAGCACCAGTGCTTTCTTCTTTCCACATGCAAGTACGGTGAGCAAGAGTGAGACTCCTTCCCAAGACCCTCAGCAAAGGCTCCGTGTGTCTCATTGACTTGGAACCATTCAGCCCCGAACGGTGCTGAGGTTAGAGAATGCTGAGACAATGGGGCTGTCACTATGACCTAGGTATACCGTATCCATGAGCTGGAATGGAACATCTGACAGATGTGTGCCCGCAAAGGGTAGTTGGAGTGAGACAGTTAAAAACAAAGAAAAGGGTGCCTAGAATAATAGAGTTTAACACACACACACACACACACACACACACGTGCACACATGCACACACGCTCACACTCATGGGCCTTGCTGCTAGAAAATATGAACTTTACAGCTCAAAAGACTTACCATAGGTCTTTTCTCAACACTGGAGTCAGCTGGCTGCCTAACTCAGACATTGTTATAAACCTCTTCACCTCCCTTCTCAGCCACATGTAGAAGCTCCTGTCACAGAGGGATGAAAAATCACTTACCCACTATCTTAGAATATTGAAAGGACTGTGCAAATACACATAGTGATTGTGACATTAGAACAGATCAATTCCATTCAATCTCTTCAGTTTAGATGTATCCGCGCTGGCTCCAACCTACCCAAACAGCTGGGCCAGCCTTCTTTCGGAAGCCCGTGTCTAAATTTATCGCAATCTTCATTGTCACAGGTCAGTGTGGGAAATCTTCTGAGGTCAGTGATTGCGGTAATTGGCTTGAAAATGTCTCTGTTAAATGACATAATTGGTTTTAATTATGCAATTATGCCACTTAAAGTGTAGGGGTGAAAGGTTACTCTTATATTTAGCAGTGAGCTCCCCCAAATGAAGCTAAGGCGTTTAAACCTGTGGGTCTTCAAAGTTCTCTGCTTTTTCTTTTTTCTTTTTCTTTTTCCAGAGGAAAGCCGGAGTGGGCTTGCCTTGGCACTGGTGGCTTAGGGGTGATTATCGTGCGTGAGGTAGTGCCAGCTCGGTGCCTGTGTATAGGAGCCTTTGTAAGGAGATGGCAAGAGCTTCCGTAAGACCTCCTTACCATCTAAAGTTAATGAGCAGTGGGGACTCAACTGTCAGCAATTGAATCTGATTGGGCAGGGTAATTATATGATTGCCCCTGGTGTTTGCACATGCACAGGGATATTTTTATTGGAAAAAACCTAATTGCTTACTTACTTAGTGGAGGGCAAACCTAAACAAATTTGTGTTGTCATAAGGTTAAAAAGACATCCTTTCTTTGTCTCTAAAGTAGCTGCCTGCTCCCCTTCTTAGAAGTGAGGGTTTTGTTTCTCCCTGGGTTCAATCAGGGATGTTTTCAAGCCCTGTGTTTTATGATAATATTAGAACATAAAGGCAAGCCGCTGTGGGCTGCTTGCTTCTGGAATGATGACCATGGGCTAGTTGCCTTTTCTTAAACTATACCTTACAATGGTTTCTTTCATAAGGCACAAGCAACTAGAACCCTAGAGCAACCATAGCCCCTAGAACCACAGGGCACCATTCGAGCTTCTGGGTTGCCCACGAACTTTTTTGTTTTGCTTTGTTTTGTTTTGGTTTGGTTTGGTTTGGTTTGGTCCCCATGTGGAGGCCTCTGATAGCACTGGCTTTGTCAGCTGTCTGGTTTCTCTTAATTGCCTAGAGGCAAGTGGGAGGTATTGTGTCTGTGATGAGCTTATAGAGATGAGAAACACCAAGGTCAGGAGGTATGGAATGACCCCTCTGCATTCCCAGTGACTTGGTAGGAAGAGTGCACAGTGGGAGAGCTACAGGGAGGGGACCCTCGGGTGCTTTTGAGTCAGACCTTTAAACTCCACAACCTCACATGAAGCTTACTCCTTTAGATGAGCTTTATAGCAGACTCCATACCACAGGTTTCTTCTCATTTCTTGTAGAAACAGTGGCTTCCTAAGACATTTCCTTTGGTGAGATCCTACCAGAGGTAGAAATGCATCTGGCTTATGGGAAACATCTCACGGTGAGGGCAGCAGAAGCCAAATCTGGGTACTCCAGATAGGTGTAGACTTATGGGTGGAGAATGAAGGCGAGTAAAGGCCTTTCTGGCCCCTGCCCTTACTTCCCTGGTCTTTGTGCATCTCAGGAATTCTGCACATGCTGACTCACCCCAATCCTTTTAAGTCTCAGGTCTGATATTAAATGTCACTTGTGGGAAACCTCCGCAGACTATTAGTACACCTCTCTGTTTCTAGACTGGCTGCAGTTGTGCTCCAGGTTCTCAACTCTACTGTCCTGTGATTACCTATCTCCTCATCTCCCCAGTACCCCAGAAGCCCCAGAAAGGCAGGGCCTCTGTGTGTATCCCCCACCCCTCTTTCCACCCAGAGCCTGGCACAGTGCTTGAGTGTGTGGAGTGAAGGAGTGAGAGGAAGGATGCTGGCTGGGGGTCCCAGGGAGTTGCGTGTGCTGCCTGCTGGTTCCCAGCCTGTGCTGTTAATACTGCTCTCTTGTTGCTTACAATTTTCATTGTCCTAGATGATCCAGCTCTGTTGGAGGCACGTGTAGGCACAGCCAAATCTCATGCTGTACATTGATCACCTGTCCAACCTTTGCCTAGAGTGGGAGCCCCCAGTTCCTTCAAGAGATCCAACTTTACCTGTCTGTAAAGAAGAAGAGGAGGAGGGAGACAGCAGGGAGGATCCGGTGGCATTGTGACATCGGAGCGGGTCCAGTGTTCACTTTTACCCTTTTGGAGGTGGGTGACTGTGATTAATGTGGAGTACTGGGATTAAAAGAGAGGGAATAATGTCTTTGGATTTGGGGACTCATTTGTACTTTTTTTTTTGGCTGGAGTATTGGCTCCACTATACAGAACAGAGTAAACCCACAGAGGCTGCAGGTCATTGGCTGTGGTTTCTTGGGTGGTTTCAGAGGTTGCGCCTGGCTTTTCCCTGAAGTTCTTGGTTATGTCTCTTTAATGTCCTCATGGTTGAAGTCTCATTTACTTTGCACACTTGAGATTGTATTTCTTAGTGAAATAAGCTCCTGAGTTTGGCATTCTAAATGGTCCTTCTAGGAAAACACTGGCAATCTACTTTGTTGTATAGTTAGTGTGTTGTACAAACACCATGCACTTTGAGTCAAATAGTATGGGCCATGATGATCTTTATTCCTGGGTTCTTGGGAAAGTTTAACTTGACTGCTAGTCATGGAATAGTACCAAGGGATGCATCACCAACTCATACCCGTCTAGATTGAGTCAGTTAATAACGCCTACACATATAAATCACACTCCTTTGCAAACATATATGAATGGCATTTACTATATAATGAAACTAGGCAGTGCAGTCTCTGAAATGTCTTGTCTCCTCTCATCACTATGATGCTTCCTTTCATAATACTTCAGTGTGGGACGTGTTAGTTCCTTTGCTGTTACCATCATAGAATTTGACAGGGAATAATTTAGAAAAAAAAAAAGAGGAATAGTAAGAGTCAGCTGTTACTGTTCTAGGTCACACCCAAACCACTGCTTAGCTCCACTGTTCTGTCTTACACAGTATTCTTGTCCCTCCACTGGCCAATATATTCAAAAGATTTAACACAGAGGCAATGCCTGGACCATCAGTCTGTTTCCTTGTATCACATGTGATGCCTCAGATATATAAATCTTTAGACTCACCTGGATCTAGGGATTCTGAAACTCTCTGGGGTCCAGCAACCTGAGTTTGGAGGTATCTTTGGTGCTTGGATGTACACAACACTCTCAAAGCCATTGTTGGTTCTAACAGTGTGTGTTGTGAGGACATTGAAGGGACATATCCAACTATTCTTCTCCAGGAGCTTGATACCCATCAAGGGCATAAATTCATCAGCCAGATAAGCAGAGCGATCTTCAAATAATGTAAATTATATCATGGACTCATTCCCTAAACCACTCTAGGTGGTTTCATTTTGTTCTTATAATGAGTATAAAGGTTTGCTTGTCCTTCAGGGCCTGACATGCTCCTCCACCTCCCTCCCATTTCTCATACCATTTGCTCGCTTATCTGATGCTCTCAGTATCATCTCAGCCTTCCTTATGAGACCCTCAAGCATGCGTCTATGTGTGATACAGCAACAGTGGCATAGAAAGGAAGGGGGAGTCAAAGAATAGCAAAGCACCAGCAATGGACTTTACCTCTTTGTCATGAAGTAGAATATGCCTAATCCCTTTGTCCCCACTGGTTGATACATTCATATACATGTATAGAGATAGAGAAATGCACTAATAAAATGGTATAAAGGTTGGCTTTATTAGCCTCATTGAGGCTAATTGTCAAGTCATTAAGAACATAGGAAGCATAGAGTAGTTCTTAGTCTCCTGAGTTTATTGGCTTCATGCATATCTCATGAATGAGTTGGCTAAGTAGGGGCAGTAGGAACTAAATAAATGGGCAGGAGATCCCACTTTGACATTATGTCACACTGTCACATGGACGGAGCTAATGAAGGATTCTTGCCATTTAAATTTAATTTCAGTAAAAATGATGACCACCATGTCTGCTTAGAATTTGCTTTTTAAAAAAAAACTATGAATGTGGACCTTCACAGCATTAAGGTAGCATGTACTTTGGGAATAAAGGAGACAGTTGGATTTTTATAGGATGTAAAAATATCATATCTCAGGATTCTTTTTAAAGGAGAAAACTTAACATTTGACTTGTCTTTTAGAAGGCAGATTGGGTTCCAAGCTTGAAATCGAATTGTGGTTCTTGAAGCTCTAGACCTTCCTTTGGGATCTGAGAATAAGGACAATGGATTTGGGTGTTGTTACTGTTTTGAGCCTTCCCTGCTATGTATCCATAGTAACAAGCTATTGCTCTCTGAGTGTAGCATCCCTGGTTTTGCACATCACATGCTTATCCTTCTTTGTGATCTTCTACAAAAGACCAAAGAGTCAGTTTAAGCTGCAAAGAGAGAGAATGAGCCATGGTCTTAGGGAAAGTGTTACTCTCAGGACCTCCACAATTCCCTCCCTGGGATGGAGAAGAGAGTCCCCTCAATACTTTAAGATCTACCATCCTCAATGGGGGCAGGGGATAGGCTCACTATTGCTCAAGTAAAGCCAGTCCATTCCTCTGAGCGGTAATCCCATATAGGCAAAGCAGACATGACATGACTCTATTGTCTGAGAACTCAAGCTGAGGCTGAGCAGTTTCCTCTATGAAGTGGTTGCTTTTCCATTGCTGTGATAAGACACAGTTTCCAGGACAACTTATAGAGGGAAGAGTTTGTTTTAGTTGATATCTCCAAAAGAATAGGAGTCAGTCATGGCAGGAAGGTATATCAGCACATGGCAGGCATGGCAGCAGGAACAAGGAACTGAGAGCTGACATCTTATAATGCAAACCCAAAGCAGAAAGAGAACCGGAAGTAGTGTGAGGATTTTGATCTCAAAGCTCAGCCCCAGTGACATATTTCCTCCAACAAGGCTGTACCTCCCCTAAACAGCACCACCAGCTAGAAACAGAATGTCCAAATAGGTGAGCCTATAGAAGGACACTCTCAGCCCAACCATGACACTCCAGTAGCCAAGTGAAGTAAACCCAAATCATATCAGCTGGAAGCTGGACTGTACTGGGTAGTGGGAACAGATGCTAGCGTAGCCTTCTATGTGATGGGTAGCATTTCCAGGCCTGCTGTTCCCTGAAGACCATGGGTCTGTACTCCTCAAAACCACCTGTTATTTGCTTAGTAGATCCTTATGGATGTTTTTATTTCCTTATGCCAAGTTATTTCTAGTGCGTGTCTCTTTTCCATATGCCTAGTATTCTCCAGGCCCATGTGTTTCCCATCTACATGTGCTTATCTCTGCTTTGCTCAGTTTGGGGGCTTTGTCTGCTGGAGCATCTCTTATCTTCGGGGTCTTGGTATCTAATTCCTGCATCCATCCATCATCTAGGAGAGCTAGATTACATCTCCATCTTCTAGGATAAATTTACAAATTTACAACTACTGTCACTGATGACCTCTTCTTCAATATTTTCTACTGATTCAGCTGGTCACTGCTTTTAATACTGGCGATGGTCCCACCGTTGCCTTTATAATGGGTGGTGCGTGGTAGAAATCCTCTTCTGTTTTCCATCTTGGACCTACAACTGAATCAGTGCCCCATAAAAGCATTGTCAACAACAGGGAAATTGAGTCCCAGAGATGGATGTGGGATATCAGCAGTCAGGTTGTTAACTCTTGGTTAGGGGTGGAACAGTGTGAGGTCAGCTTCATCCTTACAGCTCCCAATAAAGATCAGACCTGAGGAGCGAAAGACTTAAACATCACCCTTACTGCCAAACTAATCAAAACTTCACACATAGGAAGATAAGTATAACAATTGAGACTTACCTAGCTCAGATGGACTCCTGCTTTTTTGTATGTTGTATAGATCCTCTTGATAAACCATGGTACCAGGAATACTATAACAGGGAAAAAACTTGAAACTTAGGTGTTTTAGTTGGGAACTGTTTTGCCTACCTCTGGCATAATTGTAATTAGCAATGTTCTGAGTCATTTTTGTTTGTCATAATGCAAAGTTTGGAGATCAGGCATGTGTTCTTGTTATCCAAAGGTGGGAGGCCATGGCTAATCACTTTGCATTACTGAGGTTAACCTCCTCACAGAATTATCCAGCCCAAAATGTCAGCAGCACTGACATTTAAAGACTCTTGCTTGAAGAGAATATAGTCTACCTTTTATATCAGTTTCTCCTTACCTGAGAACTGAAGCCCTTTAGAACACACACACACAGACACACAGATACAGACACACACACCACACCACACACACACACACACACACACACACACACACACACACACACTGAGAGAGAGAAACAAGCACAGTCATCCCTAAATCATGATGATATTGTATGGCAGTTTCTCTACCATGTGTATAGACAGTATTGTGACTTCTAAAAATGGAGAACATTTCCAACTTTAAAACACAGCATTTAAGCACATTACTGAATACCTTTGCTGTCTTTACTTGGATAAAAGCAAGGTTAGACTGTAGTATCTCTTGGGTATTGCCCTTCAGAACTGTCTGATATTTAAAAAGAGTCACCATCAAAATAGCTCTGCTTCTGGGTTCAGAAACCAATGTAAGGCTTGTTCTTACTCTTTGGATAGTCAATAATCTAGCAGACTCCTTGGTGACTGATGGCTCCCACCTGTGGCCAGGGTGTTGGAACAAATCTGACAAGCAGACATTTATGATGGAAAGTTTGCATTCTAGAACAGTTGCTTCTGAGGAAGGAGGGTCAGGCTAGGGAAGAACATCCCAGACAATCTGTCCTTTCGTTATCCATGCTGTCATCTTGGCCACCCTTCAAGCATCCATCCCCATCTTCTTGAGGTCTTCAGTCAAAAGGCCACATAACAAATACACGTGACACTGGCCAGGATTGATCTGGCTGTGCTTTAGTAAGGAGCAGATTAAATCAGATTTAAAGGAGCATCAAGATGCATTCCATCTTAGTGGTGAATCTCCAGAAGAGAGCCAGAAGATAGATAACAAAGCAACAACAGGACTTTATGGTTGGTTTGCAATACCATGAATGGGTCTGCAGGCCTTCTATGAGCTAGGCGAGAGTTCCACCATTAAGAGTACTCACAACCCTTAGGTCTTTTGAGACAAGGTTTCAGTATGTGATCCAGTCTGATAAGACCTCAAACTTGAAATTCTCCCACTCAGCCTCCTGTGTAATGGGGTTACAGGTGAATTACACCATGCTCAGATGAAAAATAGTTTCTCTAGGAAAACTTGGAAACTAATACAAAGTGGCTGGGAGTTCATTATGCCAGGGCCAGAAGTCTTAGCAACATTTATGAAGTTTGTTAGAGTATACTGTATTTAGTAGACTAATGGAGTAATCTTATTAGTCCCTATTGCAGCTTCTGAAGTAAGTACCAGCAGTATGACTGTTTTGTAGATTAGAGGCCAATGAGCCCATGATGATTCTTCCTCCTCTTCCTCCTCCTCTTTCTCCTTCTCCTCCTCTTCCTCCTCCTCCTTCTCCTCCTCCTCCTCTATTCATTGGCCTGGCATCATAACATATTTCTGATTTTGAGTTATCAAGCTGTTATTTTACACCCTATATTTTCTTTTTTTTTAAATTGGACAGTACAGTCATTGTGCTGGCATGTGACTGTTTTAAGAAACAAATGCATCAATTTTAATTGATTTGACAAAGGCTAGTATCCAGATAGTATTAACAGAATAGATTAGTGAACAAGAGATTACAAATTGTCTTCTGTGTCTACATTTGAAGCCTCCAGCAAGGCAGGGTGTGATACCATGAAGGGATAGAGGCTATGGGGAGAAGCAGCCAGGAATCAGACTCTTCAGTTACTACAATAGAGCTTTAGACAGGCAACATGACTTCTTATGGTATCAGGTAGCTGCTGCCACATGGAAATCATAGTTTAATCATTTACTCAACAGATATTTATTTGGCACCTACGACATATTTCAGGCATGATGACAGAATCACTCACCATTTCTTCCTGAAAATGCATCACAGATATTCCTTTGGCACCATCTAGGTTTTGAAGTCTTTGAGGAGCCGCGGCCACTACAGGCCACAGAGAGGCAGGCGGGCATTTGCAAATGCTCACTGAGGATCTACTATGTGCAAGACAGCAAGTCAGGAGATATTGCAAATCGCTTCCATCTCAATGCGACTAAATGTAGTAAACAAGGAAGTAAATGAGAATGGTGATGTCTTCAGTAAGCTCCATGAAGAAAGCATAGTGGAGTTACTGAGAAGTGAATGGGCCTAAGCTGGTCAGAAGTGGTCTTTCTGAAGAGCTAGACTACAAAGACATACCTTGGGAAACAAAGTTTGCTTTCTAGACTTGGAACTGTGTGAGTCGATCTTAATGTGTGAAGTTCTGAAGTTTAGTATTCTTTCTTAATTTTCTTTTTCTTTTTTTCTTCTGTTTTTTTGTTTTGACTAAGTCTATCTATGTATCCTAGGATGACCTGGAATTCATTATACACATCGTTGGCTGACTTTTAATCCTTCCACCTCACTCTCCTGAGTACTGGGATTATAGGCATGTTCTAGCACAACCAGGGTACAGTTTTAACTCAGTGCAAGTGTCAAGTATATTGTTCCATGTCTTAGGATGTATTGACACAGTTCAGTGTCACTCCACGTGCACATGAAGATAATGCATATTTTTCTATTAAAATTACTAAATTATGTAACTGAAATCTTACAAATTCCTATTAGTGTCTTCATCATTAACTTCTCAGTTTTAGGGAGAGATAAAATGAATATGTTCAAAATGGCCAAGGATCTTGGTGATTTCTAGTAATCCTGTCAAGTTTTGATTTCTCTGTTCTAGGATATGCTTTATTTGCTGTAGGAATCTTCTTGTCTACCATTGCCACTCCTTCTGACTGGTTCCTAAATCCCCCTTTCACCAAATTGATGCTTTTAGCATTGAACTTTATCTAATAATATTGCTGATGCAACATCATTTTGGTTTGCATATGTGTTTCCATCGTTTTTCTAGCCTTTGCCTTTCAGTGATCTGTTTTTTATGAATAGTTTTTAAGAAAAATTTCTTATGTATCTGTCTTTTAATGACCAATATAAGCTATTCATGTTTATTGTATGCTATTTTGCACATTTTACTCTATTTTCTTCCTTTTCTCTCCTCAAACTGCCCTGCTTGAGTTGATGGTGCCTTCTTGACTTTGATGCTTTCTAATTTCCCCTCTATTGGTTTTGAAGTTACATAGTCTGTCTTTCTTTCTATTAGCTTAGGTTAAGATCTAAAACAGAATTTGGCAACCCTCCCATAGATGCTCTTAACCCACTCCCATAGACTGGCTTTAAGGATCTTCTCTAGTATTCTGGTTCCCCCACTCATGTGTCCTTAATAAGGTGAAGTATAAAATGAAAGTGTAACACGTGCTCATCACAATGATTGTATAGAAGAGTATAGATCCCCAATATGCCTGTGCCAAGACCTTCTGTTGCCCAAGGCTCACTTGCAATGGAAAATGACACAGTCATGGACCATGGACCCTTTGCAGGTCCGAGCAAAGTGATTTGATTTCTTCTGTTGCCCTTTCCTTTGTCTGCATTTGAGCTCTTGTAAGTGATGATAAACATTGAATAGCTCCTGTAAAGCTGCTGAATTGTCAGTTTTTAAACAGCATAAAACACTGACATTTTCATTAGATCCTGGCCATGAGGAATGTCCAGCTTTCATCAGAACAGATTCGTTTAGTTCTAAGCAAAGTCTTAATGTGCTGCCTATGGGGGAACTCGTTCTGTCACCTGATCTTAAGTGGAAATGTCTTTACTCAGCCAAAGAGTTTTTTTTTTGGGGGGGGGGGGAAACGATTTATAAGGGAGCTTTTCACCTCCTCTTCTCTCCTTGTCTCCTAAATGGTAAGAGTGGGATTGAGTCTTTGAAGAGCTTTAGTTAGATAGAAACAATTTCAGCCTAAAGGAAAGCTGCAGAGTCATCTACAGAAGACAATGGTTCTCTTAAACCTCTATTTGTTTTCAGTATATCCTGCTGAAGGTAAGCAGTCATATCTGTCTTTCCCCTCAATCTCTCAGTTGACATTTAAACAGATAACTTGATTTTCATTAATAAATTCCCTTGTATATGTTACCAGGCAAAGCATTTAAACTGCCAGGTTTTTCTAAGCAAATAAGAAAAGAGAGTCCTTTTATCTTCCAATCACTACATTAGATCAGCAAAATATAACAAATATTCATGAAAAAATACAGAGTCATCTCAGTTTAACAAGATGGAATGTACTTGTGCTGTAAGACAGACTTTTCTCAATACGATCGGGATTGGATATGAACTTCCCTGGTATCAACAAATCTGTAATTTATAGCAAGCCTGATGCTTGCTCATTTTAAAAGCATCTCCATGATGACCTGTTGAATGTATGTTTGCTTTATCCACTCTCATCTGTGTGACAGGGAAGCACATCTCCATCTAGCAAAGTCAGTATGTGTGTTCTGAGGTGTAAGACCTGTGTATTCACAAATGAACTAATGTATGCTTTGTTTTTCTCGTCCACAATACCAAGATAAGAAACCAATGTTTTAGACTTGATGTGGTCATTAAGTAAGGTAATTTCTGTAAAATACACAACACAGAGCTTGGTTCATAGGACATTGCTATCATCTGATGATAATGATGATGGTGGTGGTGGTGATGATGATGATGATGATGATGATGATACAAGAGGAAGAATTTGGCATTGATGGGATACTAGTGATAAAGAAGATAGTAATGGCAATGATGGAGGTGCTAGGGATGAGAATGTTGATGGTGCTGGAAGGAATCCTGATGAAGATGTTTAAGAAATGCTGGGAAGTTATCGTGTAATCAAAGAATTGTCCAAGTAGAATCTTCTGATCACTACAAGGTCTTCTTAAACAAAATTCTACCACAGAGAACAAGCCTCAGAAAGCCTGCTCAGTCATCAGTTGTGTTTTGGAAAGCAGACTCACTTGGGAAATGCTGATTATTTTTCTGTACCACTTGTTCTTCACCACATCTGTCTCCCTAAGCCTTGACTGGCGTGATATTGGGCGTATTGGAACTCTGTGTCCTTAGACACACTTCTGGAATATTGTCGCTTACCCTTTTGTCTAGAACTACCTGGATATATACTGTAAGATAACACGCGAGAAGCCAAGGCCAGCATGAAGATAGAGTGGAGCACAGTGTCACTGAGGAGATGGAACAGGGAGAGGTTCATAGAGAGGAAGCCTTGAGTGTAGAGGGAAGGACGAAGAGGGCGGGGAAGCTCTTGCTCTGAGCCACGCGGTCTGGGACCAAGCCTGTTAAACAGTGGAGCTACACCCCTGAGGAGAGAAGCTGAGGAAGCTATGGAGTTGCAATGGTGTCTCCCTGTGGGCCAAGAGGAAGAAGCAGAGGAAGCCAAGAGTGAATGTTCAAATGCGAGAAGAGGCAGAGGGAAAGGAGCTCATCAGCAGTAAAGCACATACGATGTTCCCACATCCCTGTGCGTGCTAAAGCTAAGGACACGGGACTATGACCAAGTGAGGTTTTTCTTGGATGGCCTTGACCCTCTTAAAAATACGTTGACACTTGTTACAAAAAGAAGTGTTCTAAAGGTAGTAGAGCATGGCTTAGACATAAAGAACAGCCACCTTTAACAACAGGAAGACAAACAACCATGAATAAGCTTGCCAGGAGCCTTGTGAGGGAAAACAGTGAATTTCTTCATCCCCACCTCCAATTTTCTTCCTTCTGTTGTTCTGGAATACTCGTACCTTGAAAGCCCACATCTGGCTCTCAGTGCACCCACATCCCACATTTGGTTCACAGTGCTCCCACATCCTACATCTGACTCTCAGTACTCCCACATCTCACATCTGACTCTCAGTGCCCCCCATCTCACATCTGGCTCTCAATGCCACCAAATCCCACATCTGGCTCTCAGTGCTCCCTCATCCTACATCTGGCTCTCAGTGCTCCCACATCTCACATCTGGCTCTCAGTGCCCCCCATCTCACATCTGGCTCTCAATGCCACCAAATCCCACATCTGGCTATCAGTGCTCCCTCATCCCACATCTGGCTCTAAGTGCTCCCTCATCCTATATCTAGCTCTCAGTGCTCCCTCATCCCACATCTGGCTCTCAGTACTCTCACATCTCACATCTGGCTATCAGTGCTCCCTCATCCTACATCTGGCTCTCAGTACTCCCACATCCCACATCTGACTCTCAGTGCTTCTGCATTTTACAACTGGCTCTCAGTGCTCCCACATCCTACACCTGGTTCTCAGAGACCCCACATCCCACATCTGGCTCTCAGTGCCCCCACATCCCACATCTAGCTCTCAGTGCCCCCACATCCCACATCTGGCTCTCAGTGCCCCCACATCCCACATCTAGCTCTCAGTGCCCCCACATCCCACATCTGGCTCTCAGTGCCCCCACATCCCACATCTGGCTCTCAGTGCTCCCGCATTCCACATCTGGCTTTTAGTGTTCCCACATCCCACATCCTCTCTCTTTTGGTCTCCCAGCTCCACATTTGCTTAGATAGTGAACAGAAGTCACCCAAAGAGCTGATATATACTGAGATGTGGACAGTGACCAGGCACCAGGACCTTATTCTACCCCAAGTAGGAACAGGAGGATCAGGGGTCAGGAACATGGTATGTAGACTGAAACCTAATTGGTCAGCCTATTCCTGTGCCTTCCTGTAGCCTAGGATGACATTCTATCTTGCTCACTTGCCATTATGTAACCAGCAAGTTATTCAAATTCAGACATCCATAAGATGCTTGTAGGTCTTATTTGAAACCATCAAAAACCTTGTTATCCTTTAAAATGGGAAGGATGATTATTCCCACATGCATTTTAGCCCACAGAATACCAGTACAAGTAATGACTCTCTAATGGTCCAATGTCAACTGCCAGTGGCAGATAGGTGAAGGGGGTTGCTTTCAGCCGAGCTGGGTAGGGACAGGTCAGAACTTTTCTAATTTTAAGCGCCTTAATGCCTATCCCTGGAGTTTGCCTTCCATCTCAACACATTCTTATGCCTTCAACAATCTGATCTGAGATCCTTTCATTGTTTCTCACTCTAGCTGTTAAAAACAAGTGTACTTTGTTATCACAGACAAGAAGCTGAGGTCTTGGCAAGGGAGAGGAATAGGGGCAAAGTCCAAAGGAAGAAGCTAAGCCTGCTTGTCCTGCACAGTGTCCCTCAACTGGCTGCCCTGCCCTTCCCTAGCTTCCTTGTTGACAGTACCATCCCCAGACAGCAATGAGGAGACATCTGTCCTGAGGTACAGCCAGGGGAACAGGGGAGACAAGGCATATATAAAGGCTCCCTGGCATGTCCATAGAGTAGGATCCCACAGGGTGCTTATTTCAAAACAAAAGCCTACTAATCAGATGCTTATCAGCAGCTGAGAAAAAAACAGAATGAGCAGTCATGTACCCAGGAATGAGGACATAGAGGCAGTGCCAAGGACACTGTCTCCACAAGCACAGCTTTGCTTCTCACTCCCTGGGGAGGCCTTAGCAGGACTTACCCAGGAGCTTCAGGAACCTCGAGGAAGGCTTGCCTAGTACCCTTCCTGTCTGTTTGAACCCCAATTCCATCCCTTCCCTGCGCAGTAGAATACACCTAAGGAGACTCACCTGTCCGTCCTTGGCAGACAGCATGGAATTGTAGACACATCATCCTTCACTAAACCAGCTTTAGGACAGCATCTTTACAGACACCCATCTTTTCCATAAACGTCCTTCTGAAAAGGCCTTAGGGACAGACAGCAGAGTGTGTGTCTTTAAGGCATGTGTCATAGCACTGGGGAGGTATACCTGGGCTCCATGTCTCTTTCTATCAATCACAGGCATTGCGACTTTCTCCTGGGGTATAGTAAGGATAAGAATAAAGAAGATAAATCTGCTGACAAGGGGTCTGGCAAAGAGAGATGGGTGAACCTGCCTGGAGAGCCCCCCAGGGACCACTGTTACAGATCTTTGTTACAGATGTCTGCTTCAGCCTCGGCAGCTGCTGCTCTGGCCACAGCCATGACCATCTTGCTAGGTCTGTGGCCACTCTGCCTGTCAGTCACTCCAGCCTCTGTGAGGAATGGCATCTTCCACGCCCTGCTTGTGTCCTGATCTCAGTGTCCATCCATGTCTGGCACGCAGATCATGCGAGCAGACTTTCATTCATCTGATCCAGCTTTGGGGTTCTGCCCAGGCATGGAACTCTTTGTACCTCACTTTCACAGGTCTAGGTCTCACAAGGTGGTAGACAGGAGGCCACACATGACAACCAGTATCACATAAAAGAAGAGGAAAGGAAGAAAAGATTTCCAGCAATTCCTGGAATTGCTCTGAATATTTGCTCAAGGATAGTTGCTTTAAAATATTTGCTTGGAAAAAACAAACAAGTAAACACCAATATCAACAAAAAGGGAAAACCAATCTAGGACAATTTTTTCCCTTAGATGTTATTCACATATGGAAAAGGAAGCAACTGTTGCCACCCATTTTCTTGGGACAGTTTCCCTTTGCCTGATGACTTGGAAGCTCGTGCATAGGAGGAGACCTCAAAGCCCACTCTCACAGTGACACGTTTCCTCCAACAAGGCCACACCTCTTAATAGTGCCACTCCCCATGGGCTAAGTATTCAGACATGAGTCTATGGGGATCAAACCTATTCAAACCACCACACATATCCACGCATGTGTATATGTGCATGTGTGTGCATATTACCCTATACATGTGTGCACATGTGGACAGAGGGCAGAGAACAACCATGGGTGGTGTCCCTACATACCTAGCATTTTTTATGTGGTCTCTGGAGATTGAATTCAGGTTCTTTACTTGGAAGACAAGCACTTTACTGGCTGAGTCATGTCTTTAGCCCACTAAATTTTTTTAATTAGTATTTTTAGTTAGCATACAAAATTATGGGGTTCTTGGTGACATATCCTTACATTTATATCATCATATTTGCTCACACTTACTCCTCACTGCCTCTCCTTCTCCTTTCACTGATCTATTTCCTTGTCTTAAATAGGTCTCTCCTGCTTTCATGTAACATACATATGTGCATATGTAAAAATATATAAATCTAGATTGCAATATGAGAGAAAATGTGCAATATTTAATCTGCTGAGCATGGCTTATTTTACCTAACATAATGTGACCTCCAGTTTCTTCCCTTTTATGCAAATGATGTAATTTCTTTTATATGGCTGAGCAAAATTCCACAGTACTATATATGCCACGTTCCCTTATTATATCTATTGATGCACAACTAGGCAGGCCCCATCTTTTAGTCATTGTGAATAGGGATATTATAAAAATGGGTTCCTTTGATAGTATACTCAGAAGTCTATATGGTGGTTATGGTGGTTCTATTTTTTTAGGGGTTTCATTTTTGTTTTCCTTTTTGAACCTTCAACCTTATTTCCATGGTTACTCCACAGGCTTACAATTACTACCAGTATCTAGAGGGTTCTCTTGTCCAGTATCTGTGCTAGCATTTGTTTGCATTAATTCCCCTAATGATAAATTTCTGTCTATGGTGAGATTCAATTGTTTTTTCTAAGATTTATTTTGTGTTGTTGTTGCTGTGTGTATGTATATGCACTGTGTCTTTAGGTGCCTCTGAAGGCTAGAAGAGGCCATTGAATCCCATGGATACATAGAGTTTCAGGTGATACTGAGTCGCCTTACGTAGGTGCTGGAAACCAAACTCCAGTCCTCTGGAAGAGCAGCAATTTCTCTTAATTGCTGAACCTATTCTCCAATCCAGTGGGATGGAACCTCAATGAAGTTTTAATTTTTATTTTTCCTATTCACTAAAGATATTGAAAAACCATTCAAATGTTTATTGACCACACAATTCTTTCTTTAAGAAGTGGCCATTCAATTCATTTGTTGATTGATTGGGTGGGTGATCTGTTGTGGTATTTTATTTTTCAGTCTTTTGTTTTGAGAGCTTCTATAGTCTAGGTGTTACTCTAAGGTCACATGAAGAGTTGACAAAGATCTCTGGCGGCTGTTGCTTCTTCATTTTGCTGTGCATAGCCTTTTAATTTCTTTCAATCCCGTTAGTCAGTTCTTTGGGTTTCCCTAGACTGTGCCTGTCTACTGAAGTGCTCTCCCTAGTTTCCCTCCAGCACTTTCAGGTTTTCAGGTCTTAACATCAAGGCCTTTGATCCAGTTCTAATTGATTTGGTCCAGACTCAGAGATACAGATCAAATTTCATTCACCTACATGGAGAGACCCAGTTTTCTCAGGTCCATTTAGTGAAGAGACTGTCTTTCCTTTAAAAAAATGTAGCAAGCTATACAGTGATGCGTGTGTTATGAAAACACTTGTTTAAATTTGAAGATTCATAATATAACCATCTGTGAACGAATTAGTAGAATATAAAATATTGACTGTGATAGAGACATGCACAGACATGATGCTCCTTGGTGTAATTTGTTTGTGGTGGTTAGGAAAAGGGGGGGGGGGCATGAAAATGGAGATGGTGGAGGAAGCCTTAAAATACAGTCTGTTTCTTATTTTTAGCAGAGCAGATGTGAAGGGATTATAACAAAATGTTAAGCTTTATTCTACTGGATGATGGGAGCGTAGGTGTTTGAGATATTATTTTTCATTTTATTCAGATATCTGAAAACTTTTTCAGTAAAACTTTTAACAAATACAACTGAGTTGTTTAGTATAGAGAAGAAACAGTAAAGTAACAGACTCATCTAGCTTCTCTTCCAGAAGGGAAGGGACTAGGGAGTTCAGCTAGAGAGTTTTGATCATGAGGACTCTGCCACAGCTGTTTAGGAGAAGAGAACAGTTAGAACTTATAGTCCTTTCAATTGTGCTAAAGAAATTCACAGTGATGGACTAGATCCTAGCTTTGTCACTTGCTCAGCTTTGTTTCTGTATTTGTGAAGGTTTCCCATGGGGCGTACTCAGTCATAATTACATTAGTACTGGGACAGTCAGGTACACTAATGCACATTTATACTTTAATCACAAACTCCTGGGGCCTGGGGAGATGGTTCAGCGGGTCAGAGTGCCTGGTTTTTAATCCCCAATACTTACCTTAAAAAAGGAGTTATGATTGTGTGTGTCAGTAAGTGGGAGAGACAGGAGAATGGCTGAGTCTTTGAGGCTGCTAGCTTAGATCCAGGTTTAGGGAAAGATTCTGTATCAAGAGACTAAGATTGTGCATGATATATCAGGACAACTGACTGATGTCCTTCTCTGGTCTGTACATGCACACACCACCATATACACACACACGTACACACATAACACATACACACATGTACATAGAACACATGCAAACACATGCATATATGTATACACATGCACATATACACATGCACATATGACACACATACACTGGACATATAACATATACATGCATATATAACACGCACACACATAGAACATACATACAAATGCACACATAACATGCACATATAACACATGCACATTCACATATAACACATATGCAAATCACACACTCACTATGGTTTTATAAAGAATGTTTCTGTATATACTGTGGCTAGGATCTGCTTTGGTCTTAGACAGAGGTGATTTATTATTTAAAATTGGGTTCAGTGCATGAAGGTACTTGTCCTGATGACCCAACATCAGTGGTGGAAGAGAGAACTTGACATCAAAACTGTGATCTCTATACATGTCATATAACACATGCATATACATGTGTGTATTATTGTACACAAAATATATAAATGTTAATCTTAAAAGAAATTATTAGGTGTTGGAGAAATGGTACAGTGGTTAAGAGCACTGTCCGCTCTTCCAGAGGACCTGAGTTCAATTCCCAGCACCCAGATGATAGCAAACATCTATCTATAAAACTTCAATCTAGGAGATACGACACTCCTCTCCCACTTTCTGGCTTCAGCAGGCACCAGGCATGTACATGGTACACAGATATCCATGGAGACAAGACCCACATACCCATAAAATTTAAGGAAAAAAGAGATTAACATAGAAAACATAGAAATGGGTCCTAGATCCACAGGCTACCCTGAATCTGACTGCCCAGGACTTCTCTGAAACTCTTAAAGGCCGGGGTCCCTCTTGCATGTTAGAAGAGATATGAGGCCTCTGCTTCCCCCTTAAGTGAAAAAGTTGTTCTCTTCTTTCGGTCCCTCCAACTTTGTCCTCTCTCTTTGGGGACTTATCAACCTCTCCTTGATTACTTCTTGTCGTTCTTTAGCTGCTCTGACCTCTGCTCCTTCTCCCGCCAGGCTTCTTGGGGTACACCAGCACGCTTCCAAGTTAGGCCTACAGTGGAGACCTCAGAGTGAACCATGACAGTGCCTTTGAGCTCCCACACCTCTGTCGGGGAGCCGAGCTCCCAGGGCTGCAGGCCCAGAGGAACGCCTTTCCCCTCTTCCTCCCAGTGTGCCTTGTGATTTTTGTTCTGTGGTTCTGCTCTGCTTCCCTTTGTTTATCGGCATCAAAGCCGAACCCAGCTGGGTTTGTTTGTGGATCCTTTATTTCCATGAAACCTGCAGATTTTTCTAGGTCAGCCTGTGTCCTTAATGATCAAGAAGGTGGTCGCTCCCAGGGCCACATAGGAAGGACTGAGAGTCCAAAAAACCTCAAAGCCATAGCATGCTCCCTAGCCTTATCCTTGGCCCTAACAGTAATAGCATCCAAACAGCCAATTCCTTCCAAGTTAACATGCCTCACAAGGAATTCATATAGAAATCTTTATCTATTTTTTTTAAAAAAAAACTTCATGACTAATTTCTTATTAGTAAATATTAATTGTGCATAATAATGGGTCTCATTATGACATTTTCATGCATGGTTATAATATGTTACATCTATCCCCTGTTGCTTTCTTTTAGGTAGAAGTCTTGCCTATGATTTTTGAATAAACACAACAGATCGTATGCCTAAAAGCTTACTTTTAAAGGCTAGAACTCCAGAAAAATCAAACGGCCAAAAGCATGGATGTGGGGTTTTTCTTTGTAACATAACTGGGCCCCTTACTTGAACCCTTAAGACCTACTAGGCATGTGGCCACATTGTCAAGTAGCTTGTTGGAGCTGATCTAGGTGAATGAAGCCACAGTTCATCAGTACTAGGCCTAGCCCTTTCACCTGACGTGACACTGGGGCCTGGGGGGGGAGGTGGAGTCTGCTTTTTGATGTATAAATCACCAGCTCTAAAGCAGGAGGAGCTGAGACCCCCATGGAGGCTCCTCTTAGAAATGCTATTTCTAAAGTGGTTCAGTCATCTTACAAAATGCTGCCCAGTAGACAGGACAAAGCAGCCTAGAGAACATTCTGGGGTCTTTCCCTAGAGCAGAACTGAAAGCCTGGACAGAACAGGTGGAACTGCCTGAATCTGATGTTAAACTAAAGAGGCCCAGATCACTGACTCTCAGGCACCACGGGGAAAGGAGCAGCCAGAGAGAGGCCAGTGTCCACCCAAGTGTCCCCCCACTTCCCACCAAACAGACTGACATCCATCAGGCTCCCAGAACAGCCAAGACAAGACCATATTTGGATTGGTAACTCCCAGGGTGTGCTACAGGAAGGTCTGGTTCTCGTTGTCCATTGACTCTGAGATAAAATCTGGGCCTCTGCTTAACTTAAGACAAGCAATTCATCTGGATACCCTCCCTCTCAGGACTGGACTGCCCAAGTGCTATGTGGGTGATTCCAATTTGCTTGGGGGGGATATCTTGTCAATCTTCCCAAGAGTTGTGGCTCTCTGTCTTTTGTTAAACTCTATCTCCACCAAGCTCTAAGTGCCTCATGCAAAAAAAAAAAAAAAAAAAAAAAAAAAAAAAACACGGCCCAAGCAAGTAGATGTGAACCTTGGTTGCTCTGCCCACCAGGCTCTGGTGACAGAAGCAAATGAATTGGGAGTCTCTAGAGCTCCTCATTTAATAGGAAGGTGGGAGAAATGTGGTAATAGAAGCTCATTTAAATGAACGTTCTGCAAGGAGGGGTCTGCCTTTCTTCTCAGTCCCAGCAAGGCAAAGGTGGAGGCAGGCAGTAAGCCCAGGATACCTGACTTTTCAGCACAAAGATCAGATAGAGTAGCTGTGCTTTTATGGCCCCAGATAAACCAGGCACAACTCTGAGGGCTTCATGTTTGGTAATTCACTGGGTCTGGGTGTTGGTTTCATTTCCACTTTACAGAGGGGGAATGAGTCTGCGAAAGGAGAGTATCTCACCCTGAGTGACAACAAGGGAAACAACTCTATCCCCGGATGCTTGGGAAGAGACTCTTCCATCATATACTCCTCACCTAAGCTGAGCAAATTTCCCAGCTTCTGACACCACCCTAGTACCAAGCATAGTACTGTACCTAGCAAATTATTACAGAAACAGATATTTCCTGGTATATCCTTAGCCATCGTCTTTCTGGTTTAGTTGTAGGGATGTCTCTCATGCTTTTAGTCACCATAGCATAATAACAACTGTAAACTCAATACAATAATGATACTAAGTCAACAATTAGTTGTTACTTACTACGTTCATACTCTGTGCTTAACAGTCCTGTTTTTGATCAATAAAACTTTATTATTCCTATTTTGTCAGGTGAGACAAGCACAGACTGAACAACCTGCAGAGAGCTACTTGACTGGCAAGTGTTTAGTCATTTTTCTAACCAGGGCTTCCGCTCCAAAGCCCCATACTAGGTTGATCATGTGCTAGAAAATTGAGGCACAGAGAGGATGAATGGATTTCCGTGACCCTCTGCTATATGTTAAAAAGTTAATATGCGTGCTCAGGATAGGTATCATGTCACCTGCTTTAACTAACTTTTTCAAGTCCAGCTCAACAAGGACTCCTTTAGACAAGGACAGCCTGTGTGTGAAGCCCAGCAGAACTGTTGAATGGAGTCCTAAAGAGGCACGTGGATAAAAGGCAGTCAGCAGTTTGCACTAACTTTAAAAACTTTTGAAATGGGAATCAATCAACTCTGCAAAATTGAGTCATTGAGATAGATCAATCATTCTTAAAGAAGAATCTACTTCATAAGACAGCTTGTGGATGTGACCCTCACCTCCCCACACCCTATCTATGTTCCTTGAGAACAGGCAGTCTCAGTTGTAATAGACCAGCCCTCACTCCTATCCTGGCCATGGGTTTGTGCTCAGATAGATAGAGTTGCCTCTCTAAGAAGAGACTTGACCAGCACATCCGTCTATAAATACATCTTGGCTGCCTATAGGTTCAAGACTGTTTTACAGGAGAGAGTCCCCCTTCTGCCCTCTTAGGGCTTCTATTGTATCAGGGAAAGTTTCTGTGAAACTAGAGCTTACTGTTAACTCCAAATAGGGAGTAACTAAGTGATTTCTAAAACATTTCCACTTGCAACACCTTTTTGCCTGAGAAATTTTTATATGGTCTCAGGAATATAGGTATATGGAATGAGTATATAAATCAGATATATGCTGATAAGAAATCATAATGGAACATATTTTAAAAGAGTGATATACAAATAACATCGCCACTCATTAAAGATGAAAGCAGATTTGCATACCAATGAGATGTATTTTTACAAAGAGACTTAAATTGTGGCTGAACACTGAATTCTGCAGGAAACAGAGTATCTTCACCATTTTTCAGAGTTGATCTGTAATTTGACTTCATAATCATTAGTTTCAAGACAACCACTTTGCATAAATATGCAGTACAAAATAGCAGAGATGTGTTTAAGGCCATTTCAGAAATTGTTGGAAATTCTTTCCTAATCTCAAATGGAAATTCACTTATTGATTTTTTTTAAATTTAAACTTACATCAGCAACTCAAACATCAATTTTTAAAATCAAACATTCTAATACAATACAGTTCAAAGATATACTACCATGCATTCTAAAGAACGATGGTGGGGAAGTCATAGTTTTCCCTTCTTGACCTGTTAGGTTTCTATAAGAGTGGAATACTATGTCCAGTCAGTAGAAATGCCGCAATCATAGCATACAGAAATCTCAAACCTAGGCCAAGATGTTTCAGGAAACTGGTGGCATTGTCCAGTAGCACAGTACACATAGAACAAAGTGTGTTTTGCTGTATGTTTAGAGCCCAAAGTATAGGGCAGTCATGTGAGACAGCAGGAATAAACACTGCCAGAAGCAGATTTCATATACATTTGATTTTGAAGTGTTGTTGTTGTTGCAGAAATGGAAAAAACCTTCTACCACTGTGAAATATTTCCTCATGTTCAGTTATATGGTTCCATGTAGGGTTGCAACCAATAGTTTGAACAGCTGGATGATGGAGACCATGCAGGGTTCTATGTGAGTGAAAAGAACAGAAGCATTTAGATGTGTGTGTGGGGGGGGTGTGAGGGGGGGCGCACTTAGAGAGAACCTTCATGCAATTTAGGGACTGGACAGTGTTCTGGCCATTTGGAGTATCAGAGGGGACAGATGAATACCATGGGTTACCTGCCTCATCATCCTCATCATTCTGGTGAAGATGCATGCATGGGTGACATCTCCCTGATGACAGAGTTATCCTTGGGGCAGGAAGGGTGCATCATCGGCTGACTCTCCTCCCACCGTGGGAAGAAAGTTAGGATGAAGGTTGTTCCATGTGAATTCAAGGGGTCCTCATTTGGTAGAAGCTCACAAAAACTTCTGAGAGGGTTTGGTCCCTTCTCCAAGAAAGCATGTTCTGTTGAGAAAGTCTCAGTGGGGAGAGTGGGGCTCAGCTGTGAGGAAAGGCCAAGATGAACAGTCACGGAGATGCCTTATTTCTCCGCTGAGCGATTCACCCTAAAACTGACTTCTTTGAGGGCTAACCATATGACCGCACACTTGGAAAAGAAATGTGGGACTCACACAAGAGAAGTCCCCCAGAGCTGCCTCCTTAAACCTGGAGTCACCCAACATCCCGACACAGTGTGACCCCTTCCTTCTCACCTCCCTCTTCTCACAGCCAGTGGTTTCCTAGAGTCTTCCTCATCTGCCTAGACACCTGCTGCCTGGGCTGTCTGTGACAGCTCTGCTTTCTGCCAGAAATTCCCTTCTGCCAGACAAGTGCCCGCATTGGTTCATTACGGCATCCAAACCCTCCTTCCAGCACCACCTGCTGAGGCCTCTTTTACCTGACTTATTTACATAGCCCCTCCCCTTGGATTAAGTGCTACCCACCTCTATCAAGAGCCCAGAAAGCTGTGTGCTTAACTCCTGGTTTTGTTTAAAAACCCTACACAGTCAAGCAGGTGAACTGCTTTGTGCCTACAAGAGCACTCCATTCCTGTACTTGGGACATTCAGTCAGTCAGTATTTTAAAACAAATTTTAGTTATATTTATTTTATTACGTGTGTGTGTGTGTGTGTGTGTGTGTGTGAGAATGGAGTGAGACCTATGACCCATGGTGACCTTGTGAAGGTCAGAGGATAACGGACAATGAGCAAGAGTCGGTTTCTCCTTACACCTATTCACCATGTGGGACTTGGCGATCCACCATAGGCAGCTGGCCTGGGAGCAGGCACCTTTGCCCACTAAGTCATCTTGTCAGCCCTCACACAGCATGTTACCAATTGTGGGCTGGCAGTGCTCCAGGTTAACGAGGAGGAGCACCTCTAGGGTCATCTGCATTCATGGAGTTAGTCAACAGATTGTCTTCCAAAACGCAAGCGTATCCCAGACCCGGAGAAATGAGAACCTCACATTTGCCAAGTTCTTGGATTCCACTTCAGCCTGCACCCTTATGAAAGCAATTAGCACCTTTGATTCAGAGACCTGATTCCAGTGCTCTCATGGGAGTTGGTAGCAAATCTGAGGCTCCGTCATCCTCATCCTTTGGCAGTCATTCCCCAAAGAAATAAATTCACCATCTTCTGGTCACCAGAACTCTGGGGTTCAGGGTTCACTGACCCTGAAAAGCCATTATTGTTGTTTGTGGCTTAAATGGGTTTCTTGCTCTTAGATTTTTTAGCACAATGAGTTTTCATTTTTAGTCCTCGAGCTGTGCTGACCCTTCCTCAGATGCATCCCTGAGGTATTCCTCAAGAGAGCATCCTGCCCTTGCTGCTGCTAGGAAGCAGGTGTGAACATACCTGACCTCAGTGTCAAAGCCCTTCTTTCTTTATGGAGTATTTGCCTGCCTAAAAGTACAACCATCCTGAGCTATTTTATCAAGTTTTGGGTCCTCCTCTTATGTCCCTGAAGCTAGAGATGCTCTTGTTGGAAACCCTTCCCACTGCCATGGAGATACTAAATTAAGAGTTGCAGCTTAGTATGGAATGTGTAGATAGTTGAAACAAGATTTAAAAGCCATTCTGATTCCCTAGAACTGTAACAGTATATTGCCTCAGAGCAGGGAGCAGCCGAGGAAAAAGCATCCTTTCCTAGCCTCCAGCCCACTGCTCCTCCTTGGTGCAAAGGAGGTTAAGTCATGCTCAGAGATAGAGCCCGAAACAGGGGGAGGATGTGTTCTGTTGGGGAGACCCTATATGCGGACTTGTTTTGCTGGCTGGAGGAATGAATCATTTCAGCCACGCACACCAGCTGCAGCCTGTGGAAGTAAACCGTCCGCGTTCCCACAGCCGGCGCTGTATATTTCATTGTTAGAGCTTTGCGTTTTGACAGGTAGTTCTTATCCTTCTGGAAAGAGAGGTCTGAAGCCAGCAGCTGGAGGAAGACCTGGCAGGGCCTGCTGTCTAAATTGAGAGCAAGCATGTGCAGGGAAACCTCATTATAACATGACCTGTTATTACGTGGATTTTGATATCCCACGGGGCAAATATGTCTCCCAGCAGAGAAGAGCTCCAAGCTGCAGACGCCTGCTGTAACTTGTCTAACCCAGAATACAGCCTTGTCCTTGAAACCAGCCTGATAAAAGGTTTGTCATTTGCATTTGAGGTTTGTTTTTTTCAGATTAAAAACCACACCAAGCACACATCCTGGAGAAAAAAAAAAGACACACACACACACACACATATACAGGCAGGCACACATGCACACACAAGCATGTGCACAGGCGTGTAAGGCACACTCTGTAAGGAGATAGATGACAACCTCTGTGGTGTGTGGCCAGTGTTTCACTGAGGACCCTTCTGTAATAGAACTTGCTTTGGAGGAGTCAGTATAGTAAAAAAAAATATTTTTTTTTGTAAAGTTTTCCCTGCTTCTTCAGATCCTTCTGTTCTTTGCACTGTGACTTGATAGTTGTTTCTATTAAGAGGTGAGGTTCTGGTTCCCCTCTGCTTGAGGCTGGACTCCCTTGAGACAGTGACCTAGAGAAGGCAGTGGAAATGGAAGCATACCTCTTCTGGGCCTTGGACCCAGGAGCCTGGTGATTTCTGCATGAACTTGTGTTTCATGCAGAACTCAGTGTCTTCATTTTTTGGAACTCTGTCTTATTATGTGAAAGCAAGCCCAGGCTAGGCACATACAAGAGAGACTATTTGTCTCAGCTGCCTAACTTATGAAACACATGAGAGAATGAAGCCAAAATTAGCCACATGCATAGGAACCTGAGTTAGACTAGCCAAAGCTAGACAAAACACCTTACTGACCAAGACTCATGATCAATAATAACTGGATAATCCTTTAATCCAATGAGTTGTGGGAAGAGCTCGTTACACATCCTAGCTAACGAATATAGGAGGGTTGTCATTGTGAAAATAAATCCATAATGGAAAGAAGTTCAGACAAGACCACCTTCCTTAAAATAAATAAGCCAGTGTCACATGAACAAGCTATGGCTACTTTAAATAAGAGGCAAGATGAAAGAGGATGCTGACTGTTAGGAGAGCCAAGGCCAGAGCAGAAGGAAGTGTGGTGAAACCTAAGCCAAGGTCAGGAATAAGTATGGAGCTAGGCTGTGGCGACAAGATTGGATGTTGGTAAGGGTTCTGAAGAAGCCACACGGAACTTGAATGTTTGCCAGTGACACTGGCAAGGGTAGATACAGGTGGATCCATCCCAAAGATCCTGGCAGAGGTCACAGGACAGTTGCTGGCAACTCAAGGCAGGAGGAATGAGCAGTGCTCCCAGTCTGCTGCTCCTGGGGAGCTATAGTCATCCCTGCTGCTTATCAACCTAGTGGTGACCTTCAGGGTATTGGAGAGGGACTTGGGGGACACCTCCATTATCTTCCTAATTTCAAGGCCTGACATACAGTAAGCTCTGAGAGAACTCCTGCCTTGGTAACCCTCTCACTTTGAAAGCTTCCCTAGCCTAGAGCAGCAGAAAGAGCTCCAGGACCCAGCTCTTGCTGTTACTGATGATCTCTTGATGGCCTGTGGCCACTGCCCCCAGGCTCCTGGGTGGAGGCCTGCTTGGGCTCTGCTTAGGGATCCTCTGACTCAGCCTGTGACCAGGAGGAAGTCTTTAGGCTTCTTGACTCCCCTTTTCGTAGCTGAGAAATTCCTCTGGTCTGCGCTTCCCACCCACCTACCCACCTCGCAGGCCTGTGCTGGTGCCTGCTGTGCTCCAGTGTTTGTGGAGCACCCAGAGTGGCTGGGGGGAGCACAGGCAGCCTTTGAGACTCTGCCCTGATGAGCTAACTTAGTTCCTCCTGTGCCTGGGGAATCAAAAACTGCAGGCACTTTATGAGGATGCGGCCCTATTATAGTCACCCCTCCCCCACTGCCCTTTTATTAGTAGTAGTAGTATTCAGTGCTGGCCTTCTCCTTTCAACTGACATAAATTTTCTTTGACTCCACTTGGATGGCTTTCTCTCTCTCTCTCTCTCTTTTTTTTCTTAGAGAGGGTGGGTGGAATTTAGAATTAAAAAAGTAGCAACCATTGGGAAAGCTTGTCTTGAATTTCACAGCAGTTCATGAACTTCAGGAAATCTGAACACACAGCATGCAATTAAGAGCAAGAGGGGACTTTTTTTTTTCTTTAAGCAATTGTGAAAGAGAAGGTGGTCTGTGGAGAGTGGCTCGTGGAGGCCTCTGGGGCCTAGAAAGCAGCTGATGGTAAATAGCCTGTTTGGCAGTCAGACCCTCATTTGTCTTTTGATCGCCTATCAGCCTAAGTTATCTAGGATGGAAGCATGGCATGTCTCTCTTCTGGACATGGACACCATGGTCCTAGATCTCTCAATAAGCTGAGGAAAGGATCCAGGGACCTAGAAAGTGACCTTTCCCTCAAGGGAGTCTTCCCTAAGCTTTGCAAGATGCCACATGACTAACCGTTGGTTGTTACCAGTTCAGTTCTGACAAGGTGCCGAAGACAGGAAACTGAGGGATGAGAAGTTGGAGGAGGACAGAGCCAAGGTCAGAGAGAGCTTTGTGTGGGGCGGAGGGTGGGGGGTGGGGGGTGTGCACAAGCTAGGCGAGCAACTGGATCATCAGCTAGGTAGGAGGCTTTCTAGCAACTCTTTCTCCATCTCCCGTTTTGGCTCACAACCAAAAAGGAAGGTGGGGCTTCTGCTCAGCCCCCATACCATAAGAAGTCAGAGACTAGAGGAGGCACACCAATGCCAAGGAGACATGTTCAGGCTCACAAGCAGGTCTAGGTTCTATCACCATGGGCAATGCTGCCCTAGGGCCTGGCCTTCACTTCTCTGAATCCATATGATGGCATCACAGTTCCCCTCCATGAGGGATTCCAGGTGTCAGCCACGCTGATATAGGATGATACAGGATGGTATAGCGTGGGGATGGAGTGGCGTGAACTCGTCAACTGTGGGGGGGTTGCAGGGGTGGGGGCAGGGGGCCTTGAGGGAGGAGGTCGTATGGAAGTAAATGATAGGAGTCTTTGCGTCTCCAAGAGCTTAGTTTGAGTCTGATTCAGTTACAGCTGTGTGGCCTTCAAATTACCCCTAGCCTTTCTGGACCTCAGGTTTATTCCTCTGTCAAAAGACCTCTGCTTGGGGTCAGAAATGAAGCAGTTTGGTAAGTGATACACAGCCCAGGGCTTGGCCTGCCGCTCCAGCCATAGCCAGTCTGCTCCTGCTCTTCTGATCTTCCTTTGCAGTTAGATTCTCATGGGGGTGGAGGGTAGGAGAGCATTTAGTGTCAGACTCCTTTATCTTCCTTTATGCTGAGCCCTGGGCAGGGACTGAGAGGCCCTTGGGTTCAAGCTGTCTGGAGGATGGATGGCACTAATGGGGATATCCTTGGACCAGGGCTCATGCCCTGCATACAGAAACAGGGGCAAAATGTCTGAGAATCCCAGGTGTGTACGGGTGACATCTCCTAGGGTCGTCTAGCATATCCACTCAGTTCACATGGTTGCCGATTGACCACTCAGACTGTTGTTTTAGCGTCCAAAGTTCTAGATACACTGGTGCAGGTCCCCTGCAGACTCAAGGCTGATTGGGCTCTGTTTTCTAAGCCCTGGCATCTCTACAACCACACAAGTTGCCATACTTTGGGGGAGTGGAGCTTCCTCTAGGTCCTTTCTCAAGCTGTGAGCTCACAGAGAGCGCAGTCCCTTATCCCCAACTTCCAGTCTAGCCCTCAGTGCATTGACAAAGTCCAGAACCAGCAGAGGCTTGGGCCTGTGACTCACTCCTATGCCCAGCACTGACAAATAAGAGGACAGGAGTTTGAACCACAAGACTTCCTAAGACTACGGGCATCTCCCTTGGCACCCCGGCCTGGGGTTATCCCCTTCCTCTCCTGTGTTTCATGACTGGAATTTCTTCTCCTTGGCAAAGGTCCATTCTGTGCAGCCCCTCCAAAGGCCATGAGACTTACCAAGTAAAAGTCTGATTCAGGAGAGTATTCATGAGGATTCTGGCAAAGGGACATTTTGACAGATTTTATCAGGAACTTGAGAGAAACAGCAGTCACCACAGGATGTGGATGAAGCTTGAAGTACTGGGCAATTTAGTCTAGAGTCCTTACCATAGAGCTATGTAGCCCCCAGCTAGTCAGTTTTGCTTGACAGACAGACATCTCTGCATAGTTAGATGGGACTATCTGAACTGACTCCTGAAGAGTTCTTCTAAGGTTGGGAAAAATATATGCACAATTCTTGGCCTGTATGAGAACTGCAAGGAGCTGCCCATCACAACAGTAACCATTATTGTTAAAGAGGCAGTGTCTAGCCTAGGAGAAATGCCAACATAAATGAGTATATACCCCTGTTTCTAATATGCCCCTTGTATTAATTAACAGGCTTTTGTGGGTGACAACAAATGGTACATTGAATACAATGGTCAAAAGTTAGCAGCCTTCTCCTTTCAGAGCAGTGGGGAAGTCAAGTCAGACCACCCAGGAGTTAGGAAGCCATGAGCCTTCCTCACTGCCAAGAGCTGGTTGACAGACCCATTACTTAGGCTGTGGTGTGCTCCAGGCATCCTCTCTCTCCTTGCTCAGTGACACTCAGGTAGAAAGCGAGACAGGACCCGAGGGCTCAGGAATGTTCAGGGAGCTGACTGGCAAGGGAGACCCAGAGGAGGAAGACAGACTGAGGCTAGATTAATGGAGGGAGGACTAATAAAAAGTGTAAAGACCACATGGGGAGGACCTCCATGGGTCTTCCAGCTACCCATCCTCCTCAGTTCATGGCGTGCCTCCAGCAGGCTGTGACATTGCCGCTGGGCCCATCCTGCAGCCCCAGTGTCCTGACTCTCCGGCATCTGTTGCTCTTCACTGCATCCTTCCAGATGCAGAGGCATGCGAGGAATTGAGTGAATCATAAAGTTCGACGAGCATCTTAATGGCTGACATTTATTGAGTGCCTGTTGTTGCCCAGGCTCTGTGCAGAAAGCCTCCTCCCAGGCTGTTCTCGGGTAGTCCCGTCTATGCAGCCATGCTACCACCATGCCCGTTTGACAGATGAGCCAACTGAGGCCCAGAGAAAAGGAAGTACTTATAGCTAATAAGTAGTAGAGATAAATGTAGGTCTGTCCAGTGCCCAAACCTGTTCCTCACCATGCCATATCCTGTGATTCTATAATGCCCCAGAAGTCTTTACTTTGGGACAAGGGGGTCAGTGGAGAAGAAATGATACAAGTGGAGAATGTGCAGATAGAAGCTGGGGTTTATATGGCAGTGAGCTAGTGTTTGTCAGTCCAGCCTGGCTTCGGGGGCAGTTTGTTCCCTTTCATGAGCCTCAGAGAAGTTAATCAACATGATCAAAGTCACACTGTCTATATATAAAAGGAATTGTCACAGGCCCTATGGTTTTCTTAGCTTCTGGGGGAAACTTGTGATTTTGGTGCTGATATAACAGAGCTGAGGAGACCCCATGGTCAAACACCTCACTATAAAGAGGAAAGCAGAGACCCTGAATGGGTTTTAAAGTTAGAAAGCAGAAGTTTAAACCTAACCCACCTTCCACTGAGTGACTCTAGGCAAGTCATTTCACCCCGTCAGATTCCATATTGCCATTTTAGTATGGAGAATGAGAGGAGAACCCTCCTCTGCAGGGCTGTGGGCATTCCCCGTGGCAGCTTCTGCAGAATGCTCGGTTTTTGGTTTTCTAGACCATTCCAAATGCCTCAAGCCAAGTGTCAGAAAATAGCCAACAGAGTAACCATGGGGTTGCTTCAGCCTTTTCTTTTTGATGCACGCGAGGCAGTGGAGGGACCGACAAGAGGAAAGCCTGTTACCAGGAAGGATGTTTCCTCAGCAGTCGGATCCTCACTTCAGGTCCCCAGCCTCTTGCTGGCTCTGTATGACCACCTCAGCCACTGCTGACCAGAGGCCCAGGTCCATATTAACTGGCGACAAACCTGCCTGGCCTCCCCACACTCCAAGTCATTTCTGAAGCACTGCCAGGGTGGAGCCATAAAAGGCTAGGCTCCCGGCTGCCTTCTTTGTTCTTCTGAGCTGGAATGTCTCACAATGACAGGCAGTGAGGAAAAGCCCCTTCAGTGTCCCAGTGCCACCTCCCTTCAGCAGCTCCATCAGTGTCGCCTTCCTGGGTTGCACACCCCGCTGGGGGCTGGCTGGAAGATCAGTGTCCCCCTGGGGCTTAGGGAGAGGGACCACCTGAATTTCCACCTACTGGGTGGCCAGCTGTTGACATTATCTCTTGGGAAAGGAAGAGACCTGGGGAAACACCAGCCAGGATGCTGCTGCGAACTTGTGTGTTTGAGGGATAGGCCTCTCAATTCTCAAGCCTTGGAGGTCATTAACTGAGGGCCTACTATGTGTTGTAGTAGCTGTTGGTAACGTTTGAGTTTGTGGATTTTATTATTATTCAGATGCGCTGAGGCCAGCATACCAGAAGACAGCAAGGGCCGCTGAAAAGATACTTTGTTCTTCAAAGTCCCAAGAGGAGGAGTCTCAGCATGGGGTGCAGGGGCCCCCTGGGAGGGGCCAGTGATCAGAAAGCAGAGGGAGCCAGGAAAAACATGGCAGGAACCTTTGTAGTGGTTTCTGTTGGGGCAGGCAAGCCAAGCCAAGGATTAACTCATTTGAATAGTTTCATGGCCTCTAGAGAGCCTCTTCTAGCTCTCTAGCACATGGCCCAAAGTCACTGGGAGAGGGAAAGACTGCTCTGGGTGTAAGAGCCCTCCATAGCCCCTTCCCCACAAAAGAAATGTCTTAGATATGGGCTGTGCCTAGATTGCTCTCAAGTAAAAGGTGACGCCTGAGGCCTGTTGTCCCAAGTCAATCTCTAGGAACTGGTTACTCCTTAAGGCACAGTTTCTCCAGGCATTAAAGCCTCAGATGCTATAGCATCCAAATAGAAAGGTATATAATAAAGCTAAGCCCTGGGTCCCTAGTGCGCAAAACCCACTAGATCCCTGTCTCAAAAAGCTTTCCTCCCAGCAAGGAAGGAAACAGCAAACTGGTGAGCAGTTTCAACTGTACTGAGGGACCAAACTGGAAAAGGGTGAACTGTTATTCCTGTGCTGTGAGAAAAGCCTTCAGCACTAAGTGGGGATGGAGATCAGAGCATCTCCCCCCACCCCCTTTACTGATGCTGGTTAAAATTGACTAAATGAATTCAGAGCTGGAGCACAGCAAAAGTGAGGGAAACACAAAGCAATTATCGGGTTCGTGCAAGGGGAAAGGCCAGCGTGGAGAAAGGGCAGAGAAGAAAGGGAAGCACCAAGGTCTGGAATGTTCCTTGAACTTCCTAATCCCCTTCAAGGCCTGGTGGCTTATCTGACCATAGACCATCTGTTCTGCCCTGGAGTTAGAGCCGTGGTATTGGCAGAGCCCTTTGAAACCTTTGAACACAGGGCCCCGTAATGGCTGCCCTTGCCCCTCTCAGTATCAGCAGCCCCATGCCACCTTCTGGTCCCAGACCATTTGGAAACCATCTGGAAGTCATTATGAAAATCAAGCTTGGTTGTGGCATCAACAAGTGGGGAAATCTGTAACTGCAAGATAAGAAAAGACTGGAACTTTGCTGCTGACCACACTCTCACTGGGTTCCTTTGTGGGGTCTGTCCAGCCTTCACCTATTGCCCGCCCTCCCACATGGGAACAGAGTCCCTGAAGGAAAGCCCTCTAGCAGGAGTAAATTAAATGGGGGGGGGGTAGGATGGGGGAGTGGAGATGGGCATGAAGGCATTAGTCCTCAGGAGGAAAAAGATGGTTCTTTGCATACAAGAAATGATGCCACCATGAAAAACATTCCCCATGAGGTTTTGCTGATTGTGTGTGTCTTTCTGTCCCCCCCAAACTGAGGCCACCAGAGAATGATAATCAAGCCCAATTAATTACATGTCGTGTCAATTTTTTTGAAAAAGATGAATAGTGAAATGTTTTTAAATTCTTTGCCTAATTGAAATCAGTGTTTATATGATTTGCCAAAGTTTTTAAAAAATGTGTGTGACGGGCTGAAAATGTTAGCTCAAGGAGAGGTTTCAGGGGCGGCAGATGCAAAAACATCGAAAACCATTCATCTAATTTAATTGTCAAGTTGTGCCAAAAATGCTAACGTGATATCTTTGAAGAGTAATTGGTACAAAGAATATCCTCAAAGAGAAATATTTCCACACACGTCTGGCTCGTACCCCACCTCTCACATCCCCCTCCCCTCCCCCCTCCTTACCATCCCCCTCTCCCCTCCCAGTTGGCAGAGCCCTGTGCGCTCCATTCCTTATCCCTTCCCTCTGCACAGGCACCCAACTCCTCCTGCAGCTTTTTCAGCCACCAAACTTGATTGTCCTATGGAAATGAACTCGAATTCCTCCTTTAGATGTAGTCCAAGATAGTCATGAAGGAATTCTTAATCCTCTGTTGCTACCAAATATGGTCTTTGCAAGTATCTGCTTAACCTGGTAAGTTGGGAAATGTTGCTTGCTCTACTCAGAGACAAGAGCACCTTCTCTCACAAAAGAAGAATGAATATGAGGTTTGGGTGATATTCCCTGGAAGCAGGTCCAGAGGCCACCATTCGATTCTCTCCTCAGACATATTCCCTGGAGAGAGGACTAAACCGTGAGGAAAATGAAACCCCCTACTCCATGGTTACCACTCTAAAAAGATGAGAAGCAGTGGGCCCTTCATGAGCAGCATCCGCAGTGCCCCTGGGTCAGTACAGTAGCACTCCGTCTGCCTCCTGGACCACAGGTGATGGACGACGACTTACTGCATCTACAGCTTCCTGTAGTGACAGATCTAGCCCTAGCCACATTCCAGAGCCCCCTCCTCAGCTCCCCTCTCCTGTGTTCATATCACTTCACACGTGAAAGCACACATGGGACCACGAACATGCAGGCACACACACATGCACATGCATGCACACGCACCCAAAGAGACTACATATTACCTGGTTCACCGTTCATGTCAGCTCTCATGGGCAAAGATCTCATTCGCTAGGGTACCTGACACACAGCAGATACTTAGTAATGGTTTGTCAGCATGATGAATGGAGACTCCAGAATTCATAAAATGACTGACATAGCAACATCCCTGTTAAGAGCAGTAGTCAGGAAAGAGGGACTATCTGCCAGCCAGAGCCTGGTTAGCAATTATGGGTCTTTTGCGTTTCAAAAAAAACCATATTTTTTCTTTCTCAAGATACAGAAAACTAAGGTCTACACTTTTCTCTGGCTACTCCTGATGTCACAGGGATTAGCCGTGCTGTGTGCTAGCCAGTTGGCTGGATACCCTGTGCCACTGCTGCCTGACACAACTGAATGGCCATTAGCCTCGCCCTGGCTGTCCTCAGTCAGCCTTCACCAGCTGAGCCTCACCTGCCACTCTGGGCCACCAGTTGCTGAAGCAGAGGTAGAGGCCTCACTGGTATCTGGAAAAAGGACGTTCTTGGCGGTGAGAAGTAGCACATGCTAAGGTCCTGAGATGAAAGCGTATCTGCTTTATGTTTTTGCCATCTAACGAGAATATGGTGAGCACAGACACAATGGTTATGCTGAGTGAGTTAACAGGGAGCCAGGGCCCGATGGCATGAGGCGCCCGCGGCCTCGATAGAGTGGGTGGCACAGTAAAAGTCATTTAAAGAGGCAAGCAGATTTTTGCCACAAACACATCATTTTGATGAGAGTTCTCTGGCTTATTTGAAACTAGTCAGGAGACACACACACACACACACACACACACACACAGGTTTTTGAAATAACCCAGAAAACAGACCCCAGAGGAGGGCCCAGGAAACTGTAGTAACATGGAGGGGGAGTAGACAGACCTGTAATAGAGAACTTGTAATTTGAAAGGAGAGGTGGTATTCAAGATAGATAAATCAGAAACCAGGATGGTGATGCGCATCTATCCAGCTCTCACAAGGAAGATACTGGCGGGTTTCTATGAGTTCAAGGCCTGTCTGGTTGCATGAGGGATATCACCACTATCTCTAAAGGACACAGTTACAAGAAACTCTGGTCTGGTGACAATCAGTGGGTCAGAGTTAGATATTTGCATGCTGGGATGCTGGCTGACTTCTGGTTCCTGTGTAACACACTGGTACCTTCCCACCACACGGGTCCCTGCTATGTGGCCTAGTTGGTCCAGAACAGCAATACAGCGACACTGACCCACTCGGCAGGGCAGCTGTGCCCATGTGTAGTTCTTCACCTGGGAGACAAAGAACAATTCTCCATTGGTAAGAGTCCATCATGGCAAAAAGGTACCTGGCCAGAGGGGTCTGCGTACTTATAATGAGCTGAATGTGGATTCGACTGAGCTATAAAATAAAATAATAACTATTTTAATATACGGTATCTTCCTGCCAAGGCAGCTGAAGAGCAGGCTAGGAGCAATAAAATTAGTCCAGAGAAAAATGAAAAAAAAAAAAAACCCACCAAGCTGCCACCTTTAAAAAGAAACAGACTAGAAGGCCCAAAGAGGGGAGCCATCACCAGGAGAGAAACCCGCCAGATAGTGATAAAACAGGAGAGAGGGAAGGGCCGGAAGGAAACTTTCCAGGCTGTTGTCTGTTATTCCACTAATCACTGAGTGACCTCATCCCGCCTGTGGCTTCATGTCCTATCCAGGAGTGATGTCTCTAGGGCCCCCAGTCAGGGCACCAGACCCACATTCATTGCCTGCTGGGAAATCTATCTCCACACCCTCCTTTCAGATGTGCTGTCCCCCTGAAAAACCTCTGACCACCCCCCATCACTTCCTCCCCCTCCTCCCATCAGCCTACCACTGTCTCCTTCCCACCAGCTCCTGCTACCATCATCCCCCAGCAGAGTCCTTCGAAGTCCACTTCTGTCTCTCTGCTTTCTAAAGGATCAAGCTTTAAAACGAACATCACATCAAGCTCTCCATGAGAACTCTCCAACAGAACCTCATTTTAGTTAGATACTAATCCAAATGCTTCACCAGAGTATCCAAGTCCTCCAGACTGGGGCAGACCCACCTTTCCAACCCCACCTCACACTACTCTACCTTACTACTGGTTAGCCTTCATCTGATATGCCAAGTCATTCTCACCTCTAAGCCTCTGCAATGGGGCAAGCCCCCAGCTTGGAATGTGTTCCTAAGATATATACATGGTAGTTCAAGACACCTTCTCCTTCCTGACCAGTTGGCCATTCCCGTCACCTAGCAAGTACTCCACATCATTATCTTAAATCCTTGTTTTGTGACAGTGGTGACCATGGAAACTGGTCTTGATTACATACCCATATATTGTCTCCCTTCCCACAATATGCAAATGCCATGGGAATGGAGTCTTGGTTTGCCTTTGGACTTCTGGTATGCAGAATATGTTCACACACACACACACACACACACAGAGTGCATTTACACACATATGAAATTGTTGGTGTAACAAGAAATGTTAGCTAATTACCACCTCTCTAATGTGTGCAGGATACCTGCTTATTTTGTTCTTAAATCAAATGCAATCTGACCCTGAGTAGGTGCTTAAACTTTTCTTCATAGTGAATGAATGAGTTTGAGTCTTCATGGAACCTATTTTTCAGCTGGGAGCATCTGCGTTTTCCCGAAACCATATACGTAGTATGTAGTGAGGCTGGGATTTCAGTCCATGCAGTCACAAGGGAGTGGTTGCTCTTGAGACACGGTGGAATCTCAAAAATGAATATCATAGAATCAAAGTCAAGGGTGCCTACCTAATTCCAGAACTAGAAAGCTCAGGCCTTGGGACATTGCCCTTAGAGATTTCTGTTCCTCACTTGATACAAGGATTTTTTTTTTATCCTTATGAAGAAATGTGGAATGTAAGAGAAATGTCCTGAACAGGAGACTTCACAGCAAAAGACCCCTGTCCCCCATAGTTGCTCTGGTGCCGAATCTGCCTACCCAGAAAGTATTTATACCTTGCACAGTGCAGCCTGGGGTGCAGGGTCTGAAATCAAATGACTATTTCTGAGGGTATTTTATTTTAAAAGCCTCTGAGTGACAAATGATTTAGCAAGTTTTCAACACTGTGCTTCATGTGGTTTTGGTTGCTAGAGGGTGACTTATGGCCGAGCCTGGGAGCTCAAACCCAAGTGAGCCTGTGAGGCTCTCCCCAGCCACATCTTCTTTATGATGTTTAGGGAAGCTTAGTGCTCCTCTTTTGTGTGGATGGGGAAATCATACCAGCCCCATCTAACAGAGGGCAGAGTGTGCTGAGAAAGGATTAACACGCAGACTTTATCTAGAGTGAGGGGAACCAAACAGGGCAGAGAGGGTTGTTTGCCCCTTCAGCCTGCCGCCCATATCTTCTCTCTCTTCCCAGTTGGCATGGTGTGCCCCTTGGCCACTGAGTTCCCAACTTGGGGATAATAAAATATTTGGGAGGGGGGAATAAATACAACTATCTAATCATAAATAAATTCCTTGTTCCTTTAATATTCATTTCTGATTCTTATGCTAAACAAATATTTTAGGAAATATAAACTGTTAAAAAATAATGCTACATTTCAGAATCATAGCATAAAGCTGGATTATTTCTGAGTGATTTTTGGTTAGTATTAAGTTTTTCCTAGAATGGCAGAAATTCTCGCCTAATCATGAAACTTCTTTCCTCTTATGTAAGATAAATCTGGTGAATGGCAGTTCACATCAGGGTGATGGGTGGCAGGATCACCATGGGTTCCCTTTACAAGCTGTTCTTGGGTTTGAGAGAAGCGACCAGCAAATGATAGCCACATCGCAGCACCTGCCTTTATAACTAAACGTCCTTAGACATGTGCAGCATGTGGCTGCTTTTGCTGTACAGCAGAGTTAAACAGCTATCATGGAAAACCAGTGGCCAGCAAAGCCCAAGATACTGATCTTTCATTGCGTGAGCGCTGCATGTACAGGTGACCTTCTGACACCAATGGCTGCTGAGCCTGGCCTTTGGGACCTTACATGAGAAGGAGGAAGGCCTTTGTGTAGAAGTGCTATCGATTCTTCTACTTGCATTTCATTCATCAAAATTGAACCAGATGGTCACACGTGGCTTCAAGGGAAGCTGGGAAGTGTAGTCATATCTCTAATAGTCAGGAGTCCAGCTAAAAGTCCCATAGTTAAAGGCAGGGAAGGACAAGTGGTTATATATACCTGGCAATGTTTTCATCAAAAGGATCCTTCAAGATGGGAATAACCGTTATCTCTTTATAGTCTGAGAAGCTGGATCTGCTACATCTGTGCAACTTCTTACACAACAAAACAAAACACTTCTGTGTCCTAAAGGATTAAAATACAGGATAGCACAGAAGCCGGGGCTAGAAGACATTAAGAAAGAGTGGACATTTTGTGTTCTCTCACTTGCTGCTTCTACCACGTTCATACTGCCCAAGCCTCTTCTCTTTCCTTGACCTTTGATCTTCTTTAAAAGCAAAATGGTGTCTTTCTACTTCCTGATACCCTCAAATCTCCCCTCTTCAAACTATTGGAGAACACCATCCTCTCTGCTGACAACATGGAGAGCCTGGAGAGGGAAGCCATCTCACATTCTCTGTGGAATCACCTAGGCCCGAGTAGGTGCCTAGTAAACCAGACTGCACTGAACTCAGACTGCGAGCTCCTTTGAAGTAAGAACTGTGTCCCTCTCCCCCCTCTATCCAACTTCTTTTATGGTCCTGGTCATGCTGTAAATATGGTGGGTAACTGTGTCAGTGAAATTTCACTCCATTCCAAGTGGCAAAAGCCCAGCTTCAACTGGCCGAAGCTGAAAAGAATATTTATTGGCAAATGTTCCTCCAGAGTCCAGGCAGGCGTGGGTCTGCTTGTAAGCACAGCTGGATGGATCTCAGACCTTTGCCTCCATCTCTCTATCTCTTCATCTCTCCCACCCCCCCTCTACTGCTCTCTTTGTTTCTCTCTGCACAGTGACCTCAAGGAAAGCTGCACTTTCTCTACTTTCATTACTTTCTACTCAGGGATCCAGGAGAAGAATCCACCTCCTTCAATGACTCCATTTCTGCATCAGTATTCACATGTCATACATCTTATGAATGAGTTGGGCAGGACATTTGCCCATCTTTGAACCAATTACCATGACTCAAGGATTGAATAATCTTATCCGCAAAGTTTAAGTCGGGGTTGGGAAGAAGTAAGTGGACTCCCCAAGGCTCAGAACAGGATAGAGTGGGTCTTGGTACTAGACAGGCACTAGCAAACAATAGACTCTCTTTGCTTCTTTTATTGCTGTGGTCCTTGAAGTAAAAAAATATAATACAGACTCTTAGGAAACATTCTTACTAGCCTGAATCCTCTTCAAGGAACAAAATTGAGATGGTCTTTCCAGGACAACTACCTGCCCCCCCTTTTTTTAATTGCTAATGGATGGTTATTGGTTCTTTTTAAGGTTATAGATATTCTGTTTTTCGAACAAGCTAACCACTGTTCTCTTCTAGTGTGCATCCTCTGTGATAGCCAGAGCTGACTTTTAGGCCTCTGCTTTGTACACTGTTAATTTGGGATTCATGTGTTTCTTTGACCTTCTGTGTACGGTTGATGGATGAGTTTTTAAGCATCTTTAAATGAATTACAATATATGCCAAACTTATATTTTTGTAATAGTTCTGCCAAAGTGGACTACAGTGGATGGCTTATTTCCACATTCCTCTGGAATGTGCATGTTCATAAAATTTTACGCCTGTCACTTGGTAATTCGCCAACATTCATTTGCTATCACATCATGATCATTTTTTTTAAAACCAACAATGAAAAAAAAACACACTCAAACACAGGTATTAGCATAGAGAGAAATGCCTTCCAATAGCTTGTCATTTGGGATGTCTAAACTGGGGAAAGATGAGCTCGAGTTCCATTAAAAAAAAAAGTGTAGCTGGAAAGAAGAGGCAACTCAGCCAGTGAGTGTGGTGCTCCCCACTAGCCTGGGAAGTTCATCTCTCTGTGGGCAGTGCACACAGAACAGAACACACACAGACTTCTCCCAGATGATACCCTGAAACTCAATTAAGATGTATCTTGTTCTGTTAGCTGAGACTCTTGGCTTCAAGTGACAAGTACTCAACTCAAATTGGCTTAATTTCAAAGGGAGAGGAGCTAGAATTTTATAGGTTACATAACTAGAAAGTCCAGGAGTCCATGTGATGTTATCAAAATGCCCTTCTTTTCTATCCCTGGGTTCTCCTCATCTCTTGGCTGGATTCAGTTTGGGTTTGGGTTTGGGTTTGGGTTTGTTTTGGTCCACTTTTAACACTGAAGTGGCTATGGGCTGATGCTATCTGGAAGCTGGCAGTTTTCATTCCATGAACAAGTGACGGGCTTCCTTTTAGATGTTCTAATAACTGCTCAGGAGAGACCTGCACTGGTTTGGTTTGAGTCCTGTTGCCTGCCACCCCCATACCTGTGCATTTTTTAATGGAGAAGAGACTGGTGCAGTTGGCCAAATATAGTCAAGTGTTCCTGCTCATGTGGAGCATGAAATGAGACCAGAGGAAGGATAATTTCCTCCAAGGACATTGGTGGTGCTCTTATTATGAGGAGGGATGGATACAATGTAGAAAGAGTAGCTTACCATATCTGCTTGCCTAAGAGACACAATGCATAACATAGATGCACATAATGCTACCTTATTCTCTTTCTACATTCCAAGTAGGGGATTTAGAGATGAGGATTTTAGAGGGTTCTTTACAAACATGAAGACTGGTACATGCAAACATGGTTTTGACTTTCACTTTAATTTTAACATTATTGCAAATGTTTATACATGCTTTTGGTTGAAACAGAGCTGAAGAGTCCAGAATCTTGTTTGCTTCATGGTTCTTCTTAATTACTTCAACACTCAAATCCATGGAAGACTTCCATTCTTTGGTCTCCTCTTCAAAAGACAAGGTGATAACTTGGTAAACTTTCGACTGAGAACATGCCAGAATGATCTAGATGTAACCAGGCTTGCACTTAACCACAAGAAGATTGATGAGCTAACCTCTTGAGTTCCTCTTAAGAGACATGTTCCCTCCTACCACTCTGAGTCATGATAGGAAAAGAGGTTTAATGCTCTTAGAGAAGGATATTGGAGACTCCGTGGGCTAGCAGTTGACAAAGATAGTGACCTTAGTGACTGATCCACACAATAGAATATTCCTTGATCAGCTTCCTTGGTCATATTTCTAAGCTGGCTTGTGATACTTTATCTCTGAATTTTTTTCTAGTTCAGAAACTTGTTGCATAAGGAGCAACCCCAAACTTGTCTTTAGGCTTATTACGTTCAGGAATTTCATCAAAGCTCTTGTTTCTGAGGTACGCGGGATCTTACTTGATGACAGTAAGTTGCTTTCTTGGAGCATCTGAGATATCACTGTCCTATCTGGTATCCTGGGGGGATGCTGAAGGCCAGGTTTTTCTTTCACATCATTCTTCTAGATGTTCCCTTGGTACCCTTACCCTGAGTAATCTGGCCCCTTGCATAGTAGCTTTGGGCTTCAGAAGACCAAGGCAAAAGCTGTTCTTCTCAGAGATGGGCAATTTCTACCAGACACATCAATCATGGTAGCCTGAGCAATGTCAAGGGACTGAACAACAAGCCCCCTTCTTGTAGCCATTTAGAACCATGCAATAAAACAAAGGAGAATCAACCGACTCCATTACAACATATGCTGTTTTGGTTTGTGATGCTGTCACCATAGCTAAAGGGCTTCCCAGTGGCAGCTTTGAATAGACTTCTGACAGCCAGTCCCATTTGTGGTACAGGAGGTATCTAGGCTGCAGCCTCCTAGGTACTTATAAAAGTGCTTTCCTGTAGCAGGGGACTCCAAGAGCAGAGCAGTCATACTTGGCAGAGAGATGCTTCTCTGGGTGATCTTTGGACATCGCCCAATTGATATGGCGTGAGACCTTAACCAACAACTTCCCAGGTAATGTTTGTGGTTCAAGCTGAACTCCTAGGAACACTGCCCAAGAGCAATGGTTCCCATCTCTTCCCATAACTCATCCCGTTCTACAAAGTAATTCCCAAATGGAGCTTCTATGTGAACAGAAAGAAGTCATTCTGAGATGTTCCTGTTGGGAGCAATGGTATACTGGGATGCCAGAGAAGGGAAGGGTTCAGGGAGTCTAGGGTAGGAACCTTTAGAGTGGTGGTTCTGATATGCTGCATATCAGGTATATATGTTTAATAACTAGTAAAATTACAGTTTTGAAGTAGTAACAAAGATAATTTTATGGTTGGGGGGGCCATCACAATAGGAAGAGTTGTACTAAAGAATCATAGCTTTAGGAAGGTTGGAAATTGATGCTGTGGAGAGACAGCATAGACTCCAATATTAGCAAGGGTACTGATGTTTTAATAGCATTGTAAGGGGTACAAAAACCTTGACCCTGCATTGTCTCTCCTGTCTCCAGCAGCATATCAAGAATAGTGTTAACACTGTCTGTGCTTTGTTGACAAAGAATCTAAGACTACACCTGGATAAGTTGCTTGCTCCAAGGCAGAGAACTGAGTAGACCTAGAGCAGTCTGGCTCTTCTCTCTGCATTCCATTCTTAATGGGCAAAAAAGTGAGGCATACTGGGAAGACAGGTAGTCCTCAAATGCAAAATCCTGGCTGTGGGAGGGTAAGTCTATGTGAGGATTGCTGGGCCTAATGGCTGGGTGACTAAGCACATACTTTAATATCACCACATCTCCAGTGATGGAGATAGTTTGGTGGGTAAAGTGCTCACCCCCCAAACGGGGGTGATCTGAGCTCAGTCCTCAGAACCCACATAAATAAAACAAACTCAACAACAAAAAAAGAACATGGTAGCATGTGCCTGTAGGCCCCAGTGTGGAAGAGTAGACCTAGGTGGATCCCTGGGGCTTGTTGACCAACCGGCTTCATCTAATCAGTGAGCCTTAGGTCATAATGAGAGACCATGTCTTTAAAAATGTGAACAACTGAGAAAAGAAATAGAACCTATGATAATGCCTCTTTTTAAAAGAAAGAAAAGAAATCCTCCATCTATCTCCTTGGCTGTGTGATCTGGGGCCCACAAAGCTTTCCCATAGTGTTTGTGAGTGGCTCACCTCTTGGGAGGGCTGTTGCAGTGATGTAGGCAAAGCCCTTTGGAAAGACTGAGAAAGTAGCTGCTACGGCACCGCTTGGAGTAGTGCATTGCCACATTGAAGGAATACCCTGGGTAGACTCAGCTGTGCCAGCGGATGTACAAACCGAGGCTGTGTAACACCAGACTGGGACGCCAATGAAGGCCTCAGATGTCAAAGAATTTCTCTGCTGCAGGCCGATTTGTTCTCGTAGAGCTGCTGGACGAAGTTTGGGGACATCCTTAATGTTTGTAAATAAAGGATGATGCTGGCATCTAAACAGTAAGAGATGTTGCTAAGCAATGCACGGGGCAGCCCTCCCTTCCCTGGCTAGCAGTGGCTAGCTGGCCCCATGTCAGGAGTGTGGAGGCTAGTGGCCTTTGCTCTTATTTTACATTTTCAGATGATTTATAGAGTGAGAAGTCTTTTTCCATCTGGGTTTATAGGAGACAGAGGTGGTTAGGATGCCAAATATCACCACTATTGCTTTTTTTAAATACATAAACAAACAAATAAATAAATAAAGTTTTATTAGCAAATAGCCTTGCCCATTTATATACCCATAGCTGCCTTTCAGGCTCCTGCCTACTCAAGGCTCAAAGAGAATCTTATCACTCTGTTGTCTACCTACCTAGGATGGAGAGCTGCCAGGAATTTGCCTGGCACCAGGGCAGTGACTCCTGGTACTTCCCTGACCTAGAGAAGTTTGGAGCCCACGGCTGAGTTCCTTTTACGACTTATCAGAGATAACACTCTACCTTCTTGTGTTCCTGAGATAGGATGGTATGATCAGGTCTGGACACCGTTGGTCTCCTGAATAGAAAGGTCACCTTACCTCAGTAGTACCCCATTCCCCCCAGAACAGATGAGTCAACATAAAATATGGCCTATGGTCTTGCCCAGGGAAAAGCCAAAACAGGTCGGAGCTCAGGGTCATGCCCTAGCTTGGAAAAAAGGATCAAAAAGAAATCAGTCTTTCTTATTCTTTGTGTACCATTGTCAAAGGGGAGAGGACCAAGGTAGGAAGGCTTTAATGGATAGGCAGAGGGTGTTGTCCTACAAGGCCTCTTTAGGAGCCGTGTGACAGGGATCTAGACAATACCTCAAACCAAGCCAACCATAGAGCTTAGGTCTACTCACTAGGGACTCCTTCCAGCTTCATTTCCCAGACTGGGCCGCCTGGGGACACAAGTGTTGTCTCATATAGATAATTTGATTGCTAGCATGCAAGAAACTGACAGCTTAGCTGCCAAACAGGTCTGAACAGAGGTGATGAGATAGGGTTCAGAGACTTGGCCGTGTAGGTTGGCAGTGGTGGCCAGTTGGTGGTAGGACAGACTTTCTGGAGCCTGGGGTCATTGGCTTCAGTCCCAGTGTAGCATGCGGGCCTTTCTTGCGTGTGTTCATTTAGGTAGCTGTCTTCACCCCTTTGGCACGTTCTGCTTCATTGGGAGCTATAGGGAGCTGAGGTTGTGGTGCAGAGTTACCCGCCATGAGTGCCTCGTGCAACCAGAATCAGAGTCGAAGAACCATTGTGTCTTTGTGGGAAGGATCAGAAGAGGCAAAGGACAAGCAGGTTGAAGAGGGCTGAAGAATTAAGGAGGGAAGTATGTCTGGTTCCCACCTACAGAGAAAGGCTGAGCCCACTCGGGTGGGGCTAGAACTACTCAGAGCTGTGTGCCTTGGTAAGTAAAGGATGAGGGCTTCCGGATCTGCCTGTCCTGCCTCTGTGCCCTCTGCTTTGCATGTTCCTCAGCATGTTCCGAAGAAACAAAATATGAGTAATGTCTCCCCAAAACCCATCTTCCCTTTTGGTCATTTGCAAGCAGAGCCCTGATCTCTGGAGGGTCATGGAGTTAGGATGGATGGGAAGTTTGGCATGGAAAGTATTGTTTATCCCAGATCTATAACATATTCCATACTTCCAAGAGTCAGCCTGGATCTCAGAGGAGACTTTAGCCCATTATATGGGATGAGGCACATATTAAAAACATACCCCAAACATATAAGCTCTCAGACAATAGCATTGCCAAGCAAAGCAAAATATTATATAAAATCTGAGCCAAAGGTCACACACACAGACACTTCTCTGGAACTGTCAAGAACTCTAGAAGAGTGACTGGAGTCAGACTGACTTCCACACACTTCAGACTGTTGCATCTGCTGGGCCGGCCATGTTTACTCTGAGCCTTGTTTCACTTCTAAGGAGAAAATGAGTTACTAGAAATCGATGGCCAGAGCATCTCTGGAATCCTTTTTTTTTTTCTTTGAAATCACAGATATTTGCAACCTTGGCTATCATGCTCATGGGTGAATTGGAGGGACAGTTGGAGGTTAATGTGAGAATATCTTTTTACTCTTCTGATTTCTCTTATTCATGCCCAAAACCACCAAGTAATTCACTGAGCACCTACTATGTGCCAGGCAGTGCTAAAAGATTAAATGATAAGCAGAGCCAGACATTGACCTGCCTCACAGAACAGTTGACAAAGGCACATGACAATCCAAGGGGTGCATGGTTAAGACCAGATTTCCCTCTACCCCATGCCTAGACTTTCCTGTGTGTGTTGGTTACTTCTTAGACCATAGCTGGTAGGCAAGATGGCTCTCAGCCATTGCCCTCCAAACTTTGGCCCAACTTGCATTGAGAAGGAATCTCTTTCCTATAATTTGATAGAACTCTAAACTCCGAGCCTAGGATTATACTAAGTTACAGAAGTCCAAGGAGTGTGACACTGATTGGCCCAGTAGAGTTGTAGAGCTACCTGTGATTTAGAGACAGAGGAGGTAGGAGCCTGGTTACCTTATTGTAAGTATATAGGTGCTGTGAGGCTAAAGCTATGCTTTCTACCATGCCTGGTTGCTATAATTTGAGGGACAGGGAGGCCAGCCCATCTATTTCTGAAGGACAACTGTTAGCAGTGTTAGGGAATATCCATTTGGGGAGAGAGTGACAAAGATTCAGATCATGGGTGCTAACCTTCTTCTCCAAAGACCTACCCAGGAAATCCCCACTTAATGAAGACTTAGGAACTATGTCCAATTGGCCCCCGAGGCTTCTTCTCTACCCTGTGTGTCTCAGCCAAATGAAATGTTTGTCCTCCGGGAAACATAGCCAGTCTCTGAGTAAGAAGCAGAGTTCTGGGAAATTCTACAGCCCTCTGGGGTGCTCCCAGGTGTCATGGCCCTGTGACTGGGATTCTGGAGACGGACATTTGAACAGCTATGTCAGAATTACTGGAAGGGCCACCACCTCTTGCAGAGACGTCTCAGTTCCAGCCTCCTGAGCGAGGAGACACTCGGCAGTTCTGAGGAGTGGACAGCCTGTCAGAGCAGGTATGAGGCACCTAGGAACCGCCCTTTCCACCTGACACTTCATCTCCTCATGGCCACCATGGTCCCTGACGGACTCAAGACTCAGAAAGTTTAACTACTTCGTCTCAGTTCTCCAGCAGTGAGTCATTGGCATGACTTACCTGATTCTAGACTTTCCTATCCTAATTATTTTTTGTGGGCTCCCTAACCTACTTCCTAGATATCTGTGGCCCTCCCCTAAGCTTTAACTCTCAGTTGGCCATATCTTTTTCTGGAAGACAGCTGGATTTTGCTCCTTCAGAGCAGCAAGAGGGGGCTGTTGCTTCCTCCCCAGGTCTGCAAGGACTCAGCTCACTGCAGGCCCAGGCCGCTCTCAATTTCAAGCTCAGCTGGGCTCAAGCTGGGCTCAGAGGGCTTCTCGGCTGAGACAACGAAAATGCGTTTCTGGCATGGTTTGAATTAAATGAGAATTTCCCGTTTTTTCATAAACATTTACAGTAGTTGTGGATGCAGAGTTGAAAGGTTTAGGGTTTTGGTGTTTAATTAGAAACAAATGCCCTTTATGGTCGGTCCTGTTAGCAGGGGCGGCAGGTCTCTGCTATTAGAATTACGCCTATTATTAGTGAATGTGTGTTTTGATTTTTTCTTTTTCTTTTCTTTTTTTTTTTTTTTTTTGACCATGGTACCTAGTGTTGACTTCCCCAGGGTGGCTGGACCTGGAGATGGCAAACAGAATCAGTAGATCCCTGGGGATACTTTTGTTTAGGAGCCAGTGCTCTGGACTGGCTTCAACCAGCTAAAACCTAAAAATTCTTCCCTCCTTCCATCCTCTCCTGCCTTCCTCCCCCCACCCATCCACCTCTCTCCTCCTTGCTTCCTTTCTTCCTTCCCAAAGTCCCTGTGTGCTGAAGACATCAAAGGCTGGATATCCAGCCTCATGTTCTCTCTGGTCTGAGCAGAGGGATCTCTGCCAACCTTGCAAATGCAGGTGTTGACTCAGAGGTAAGGCTGGAACTGTCCTGAAACCAGGATCCATCTTCATTAGGGGATTGCCTGAAAAGCAGTCCCTAGCAAACAGCAGGCAAGAGTCCCAGCAGGGTATTTACAGATAGCTCTGTCTTATCAGTGAGGACAGACAGTTTGGAGATTTGGAAACTGTTCCCACATAATAGGAAAGGGTCAATGGCTGTAGTCTGGGACCCCCAACACCCAAGGAGAGAGCTAGCTATTTGGTGTACCCTGAAAACAGGCCTGTATTCCTAACAGGCAAACTCAACCAGGCTGATGGTTCCCTGAGGTCCTCTCTATACCTCCTTCCCAAAGGCTGATGATGTAAGAGGATCCAGCTCCTGTTTACCTGTTAAGAAATGCCTTGGCATCCTGTGAAGCAGAGTCCTTGGCTATTTGGTGAAAAAGAGGCCATGTTTGACTTCATAGACTCTTTCCATAAGTAATGAGAGAGATCAAGGAAGTTTCCAGCCAGGGCGGGGTCTCTGAAACCACTTCAATCTGTCACTCTCATCTAGTAGATAGGACATGGAAGGGCCCTTGGGTTTTATGGATGACAAAACTCTCCTGGTGTCCTGTGCCCCAGCACAGTAGATTCCACTCAAACCATAGCAATAAATGAATGACTAAATAAGTAAATATGAAAAGATGCACAGTGGGGTCTCCCCTGTGTCTCCAGATACTTGGAGGGCACTCGATCCTCCCTAGAGAAACCCAGGAGAGGTTACTTGGTATTCCCATGAATCCACTCACAAGAGCACTGCTCTACGCTTCCCCGTGGACCACGTAGATGTTGTAGTACACGTCAAAGAACAACCTGCAGGCATCTTCATTCCTTTCCCCTCCTGCTCAGTCTTATGACTATAATCACAGTCATGGGCACCCATCCTCTTTCTGGGACAGTTGGAATTCAGGGCAGAGATCTGACAATCAGATTTGAGTTTCAAGCCACCATTTTTTCTAGTTGTGACCTGGGGACAGTTATTTAACCCTCTAAAGCGCTGGTTCTTCATGGGGCTCCCTAGAGGATTCAGCAGTTAATACAGGACATTGAGCACATTTTAAAAATTTATTGTTGTTAGCATAAGGAAAATAGTAGAAGCTGGAAGCCCCACAACAATTGCGCAGAAGCACAATTATTAACTTGCAAAGGCCAAACAGAATGAGTCTCAGTGAGAATAATGTTTATAAATTATTCAGCTACTCCAGAAAAGCATTAAGCTGGTCAGATTTTTAGCCTCTTATTTTAAGCCCATTTGGACAAAGTTGTAATGTAGTTTTGTTTTGAAAGGAAGAGATTATTTGAACACAACATGAAACAGACCCTTTATCTCCTCCCTAGAGGAGAACTCCATTCAGGGGGACTTAAATCATTAGAAATGACATGACTATGGCTGTCTGAGAGTGACGTATGACTAAATATCGTGGAAGTACACTAAGGCTTCTTCTTCTTCTTTTTTTTTCCTCCCTAATTTGCTGGGTGGGGCTACTTATACAAGAGAGTTTTAATAGAACAAAGTCATAAATGACCTCTTTTCATATAAGGAACATTTTCCATGATTCAGCCACGAGATCTTGTTTATAGAGCTTGTAAATATGGTAGATTAAATGGGTCCCTTTCTTTGGTGTGCATGAGTCTAGGCACCTCAAAGGCACAGAAGAATGAGGAGGAGGAAATGGCAGGGGTAGGGGTGAGGGGCAAGAGAAGAGAGTCGAGAGAGCAATGAATGGGAGCAGGTGGCCCCGACATGGAAATGAAGAGAATGGGTATCCATAGAAAATGAGAGAACTGACTACTGACTCCCTACTACATTGTGACCAAGGTGCATCGCTACCCAAGTTCAGGAGGTACTGCCAGACCTAAATGCCAGGGAGCCTACTTTGTATTAGGAGGCCCTGTCTGCGGGTAGATCTCTGGCTGTGGTGGGAATCCCAGTAGCTAGACTTAGAAAGCAGGTGGAAATATGAGATGCGGCCTTGGAAATATCCAAATAGTTCACCAACAGGAAAAGGAGAAGAGCAAGATGAGGCGAGTGTACTGACTTGTTACTAATGGTTGACTTGGAATAATGACTATCCAGAGGTTGTGCTGCTAAATTTTGTGTCATGTTACCTGGGTCACAATGCCCAGGCATTTTTGCTGAAGCATTATTGTAGATGTTTCTCCGAGGGTATGTTTGGAATGAGTCGGAAATTTAAATTGGTGGACTTTGGTCAAAGCAAACATGCCCTCTGTAATGGGACTGGACCTCTTACAATTGGTGACTGAGCTCGCCTTCTACTGTACCCCAGCCTAGGATTCAGACTCTTCCGGGGCTCCAGACACTTGTCCTCTCAGATTTGGGACCCAATATGTTTCTGAAATAGCTCTTTTCTCTACATTAACATGCCCAAGGTTTGCTTCTCTAGAGATCCCTGACTGACACAAAGGCTCTTCATATCTTTCTTTGAATTGTATTAGCTTGAACATTTGGAAATCAGGCAGACTTGTGGCTGAGACAGCCTCCACCTTGCTGTGGGAACTTGGGCAATGAATGACCTTGTACGAGTCAGTCACAGACTATCTTTCTATAGCACAAGGTGTCCTAAAGAGCTCATTAGGCTTGAGAATTAAAGGAATAGCCTAGGTGGCACCTAATTAACATATTAATTTATATATTGATTCATGGAATATTTGTTATATATTATCCTTGCTATTGAACTATATGACCTTCTGAGACCCCTACCTTCTAGCAGTTTCAATTCCAGTGGAAGAAATGAAGCTAAATGAAATCATTCAGATAAGAACCTAGAGAGAAAGGACCGTAATTCTATGAAAGATGATGATGACCAAGAATAAAGATTTCAGAGAGGCCTCCTGGGTGCTGGAGCACGTGTAGCATAGAGGCCGAGGAGTAGGAAGGCCTTATAAAAAGGCCTTGGTAAGGAGGGAACCCCCCCCCACACACACACGCATGCATAAGGCCAGGGAAAGTAGCAGAGGGTACTGGTTGGGCTAGGCTGGAAGTCAAGTTGAGAGAGGGAGAAGAAAATGGGGGGAAGAAGGAGGGAAGGGGCAAGGAGGGAGGGAGAGGAAGGAACGGGGAAGGGAGAGAGAAGGCAGCATTCAGAAGCAGCTGCTGCATTTCCATTCTCATTACTGCTGTCATAGTAATATTTACTAGGATTCTTTAGTTTCCTTTGGTATTGGAAGGACCATCCTGCACATGCACTGCGAAACTCCTGAGGACGGTAGGTCTTTCATAGCTTTCTGGAGAGGACTGCATCTAGGTCACAGTCCTTCTGTTTCAGGCCACTTACTTTCTCTGACCCTCTTTAAACGCTTACTATCACTGAGCCTCAGTTTCCCCATCTGGAAGGTAATAACTGGTCTAACAGCTTGGCAGGGCAGCTGGGAGCTTTAGTGATATCAGAGCTTATGAATGTGGAACAGCTTTGAAAATTACAAAAGCACAGGGAAAAAGAAAAAAAAAAGGAGGTAAGGCGGTGCACGCATCTGGTTTCCATATTGTCTCAGGCATCTTGCTTCAGGAGGGCCGCCTCAGAGAGCTGCAGAGTTCCAGGTTGGGGCTCAGGGTCTCAGTAGTGCAGACAAGCATCTTCAGATAATGAGGATAACCAGGGCACAGTTTTCTGCCCTTCCCCGAGTGCTTTCACAAAGGGACTTCATTTGATCCCGTCCCACACTGATGGGGTCAGAGGAGAAGCATGTCCCCTTCCTGTAGCCTTGGAGCTAGACTTTACCCATCCTCTGAGTAAGCAATGTCAATTATGTGTTTAATTCACACTCTAGAATTGTTTTGGTTTTGGTTTTTCTTTACTACATTTAGATTTTTCATTTCGGCTACATGCATACCACAGTACATATGTAGAGGTTAGAAGACAAGTTGGGGAATATCCTGGGGCTCAAACTCAAGTCTACAGACTTGGTGTCAGGGACCTTCTGTCACGGGGCCATCTTGTCATCCCTACTGAAGTTTTACAACTCCAGTTACTTTTGAGATCTGCCCATGTTTTCATGGATCTGCAGCATGCTGGATGTCTTACACATCTGAGTTTGTAGTCAAACACTACGAGTTTGCCAATCTATATAAACAGCCGCTTTCCAGTTCTCTTCAGAAAATGTGGAGTTTGGCCACTGAGGAGCTCCGGTTTTGAAATGATGTTGGAAGGAGGGAGAGGTGATTGTCCCTCTAGAATGACAATTTTGCTTCCTCTCCATGCTTGACTCCTGCCTGCCTGCCATCCAAGAAGGCAGTGCAAAATGGAGATTCTCTATGTGGCCTAGCCTCCTTGTTTGAAAGTGGAGAAAAAAAAATGAGTTCCAGAAAATCCCAGTGCCTTCCAGAAGATACACAGCTTTTCAATTCCAGAACTGGGGTAGACAGATTAGAAATAACCTCTTTCCTGGTTCAGCCCTTGCCCACTCTCATCAGGTCTACACTCCTCCCCATGAATAACCAAACATGAGGTTTACAACTAAGGCATCATTAGAGTGGCCATCTCTCCTCAGCCTCCATTTCCTGGCTGAAAGGTACAGCAAGGAGCATATGGAATGGACTGCAAGGAGCGACAGGCAAACCAAGGGTAACTGTGGAGACACATGTTGAAGAAGAGAGCCCATGTCTCCATGGCAGAGAACCCAGATTGGCCCACTGCAGTTAGCACCCTAAATCACCTACAGCCACTGCAAACCCGCCGCCAACCAGGAGTGCAATGCTCAAGGGCCTCCGTATCACAGGGACCATCTGGAATCTGGTTTGACTTTGGTTTTCTGAGACAGGGTCTTATGTAACCAGGCAGGCCTCACATTAGTTGTGTAGCACAGGATGACCTTAAACTTCTGATCTTCCTTCCTCTATGGCTCCCTGCTAAGATTCCAGGAGCGCACAGAAATCATCTCAAAATAGAAAAACAAAAACAAAAGTAGCTATGTCTAGGAAGAAAACACGGGCCCTATGCAAACTTTGTGGTATAGGAAGGGAGAACTCCAGTGGGCACAGTCATACACATTGGCCGGGCACACCCAGAGGGCAAAGGGAAAGCTTGGGCTGTTGTGCAGGTACTCTTTCTGGGTGTGCTGGTACCCAGGCATTGCACAGAGAATCAGAGGGACCTCTTTCTGCTGATGAAACCAGCTACCAGCAGCTTCCTCAGCTGCAGGCCAGTCATACTTACTCCTCAGGTATCTCCCATGCTGGCTAAGACACTGAAGAGAGGTCCCTAGCTGCTTTGTGGGGTCTCCAGAGCAGAGGGAGCTCTGGGTGGGACCTAGGTGAGCCAACTACCTTTCTTTTCAACTCACCCCGGAGAAGCTAGGCCTGCTCTGTGACCCTAGGTCTTGGGTTCAAAATTCTGATTCTCAAGGGTCTTTGAGGAGCTTAAAAACATTTATTTGTGATTTGCCAACTCCTTAAGTCGTCTGAAGAAGCCAAATGGCTCCTCTGTGTGGAACATTTGAGATTCTGGAGCCTAGCTCCTTTGCTCCTAGAGGGTGGGTTTGCTTTCTTTCCTCCCATGGCTGGGGTTTTGTATGCTGCCCCGGGGAGAAGAAGCCAGAGGAGGAAGGGAGCGTTCATCTTCATTATTCTTGAAGAGGAGCTGCCGGAGCAGGACTGAGACATTTTATGAGAAAGACGACCTTAAACTGGTTTTCATTAAATGTGGCTTGATGGAGGCGAACCGGAAACATCCATTGAGCAATGGCAGCTTTTCAAAGCCCCCCTGCAGGAATGATAAGCTATAAAAACAAATGGCCCAGCAACAGAACAGAAAACAAGGCTCCAGGAACATTTGCTGGGCTGAAAGCGTGGCCCACCAGGTCCTGCCCTGCCTCTCAGAGGCTGCATAGTCCAAAGAAAGCTGGGCTAAGGGAATAAAAGAACCAGGAGCTTCCACGGCCAGGAGGAATGGCCATAGAGGCTCAGTCCTGGGGTGTGGGGAGCTCTCCTGGACAATCGGCAGACAGGTACGTCCTCCACAGCTAGCGTCCTCATAAGCTGGGCACTGTTACTAACCCTTAAGAAGTACCCCAAGTCCATTTCAAACTCTGTTTGGAGGGAAGTACCCCAAACCACCTGCAGCTCTCCCTCTTGCGAGGAAATGGTTATGAACTTGAACTGAGCTCCAGACTTCAGGAGAGCGAGCTTTGGAAGTTAATCAGAATTAGAACCTAGCTCCCTGTTTTCTATATCAGCCAAGATGGCAGAGCCAGGGCAGGACTTCACTGCCTGTACAGCCTCCCCACTCAGTCATCACTGGCTATCCCCAGTGGTTCTTTGTTGAGCCTCAATTTCCCCAGTTATGAAACAAAGTGTCATTGCACACCATGTTGATTCTCGGCACTGTGATAGTTAAAGAGACATGCACTCTGAATAACTTCTGTGTACCAGGTACTGAAGTGAACCTTGAAAATGTGGTAGAAAACCAGACATTAAAATCTTTCCCTGAAGGCCCTGGATTCCCTTGGAAGAAGCAGATAACACACACACACACACACACACACACACACACACACACACATCAGAGAGAAGTGGCACTGTGTGCCCTACATGGTGTTCGGCTCTCAGTAGCTTCTGCTGTACTTTTCGCTTTGTATTAACAATGGAGCAAACGTCTCTCCCTGTGTAGAAGTTTTTCCAAGGCCCACTTTTGTGAGCTTAGGTGGTGTTATCACTCTGCCTCAGGACTGTTTACCCGTTCATTTCTTAGATACCTACTTGAGTTCCCCTGTGCATGCTCAAGGACATGAAGGGAGAAGGTACCAAAAAATCCAGGATGGTGGGTCCTAAGGCCCCTCAAAGGATTCTCTAGCGACTCTGTCCTTTGGACTTCTCTGGAAACTGTAGAGGGGGCTCTCAGATACTCAACCCAGCCATGACCAAATCACAGGAAGAACTCTCTGCTGTACCTCTTATAATCCTGGCAGGAAGTTCAGCCCAGGGGCTCACCTGAGTGCTGCTTGCTGCTGCTCTTGACACCTTCACCCTAGCCTGGTCTCTGCAGCAGTGGGCTCTGTTTCTACTCCATGTGACACCTTCCTGAAAGGTAGCAGTATAGGATACAAGTGCTTCTTGAGCAGCTACTGCAGAGAGCTGTACCTCGGAGTTCACCTGGAGGATGTGTACTCCTGAGATGCACAGGGACCAGACTTCTCTGGTTGGAATCCTCTGGCAGACATTACTCTGGCTCATGGATCTGACCACCCCAAGTGCCACCTGTAACTACAGCCAGCAGCCCAGGCCTCCCGTAGCGCCGCAGGAATGTGTCTCACTGCTCCATCCTAAATCCTCCATTACAGAGTAACTGGATTTGCCTCTTAGAAGAAGCCCTCTGGCTGTTTGCAGTATGGATAGGGAAGACTCTGAGGCAATGGGTCTTGCTAAGAAACCCTGGAAAGAGCCCAGGAGAGAGATGTGGCCATTGCGCCCGTGAAGCTAGACTGCAGGCTCCTCCTAGGTTTGCAAAGATACTCTAAAGATAGAAGCATAGCCTGGGAGATGATTCAGTGTCTACAAGCGCTTGCTGTACAAGCATGGGATCAATCTTTGGCACCCATCTAGAAAGCTGGGCATGACTGCACCTGTGTCTGTAGCCCCAGCACTGTTAGGAATGGAAACACATTACAAAACTTTACCGGCTTCTAGCCCAGGCCCAGGTTCAGTGAGAGACTGTGTCTTAAAGTAATGAGGTAGAGAATGATAAAGCAGAGCCCCAACCATCTCTTCAGGTCTTGGCACAGGCAGAAGAGTATACATCTGCTAATACATGTGTATTTACATCAAATGTACACAGAGAGAGAGGGGGAGAGGGGAAGGGAGAGAGAGAGGGAGAGAGAGAGAGAGAGAGAATGAGCAGAACCTGGTATTATTGATTCTATGGAAGAGGAAGAAGCACTCAGATGGCCAAGAGAAAACAATCCACCATACAGGTGAAGGTGTAATTTTACACCTGAAAAGAGCTGGAGCTGTAACAAGTGGCATGACAGTAACAGCACCAGTATACATATTTACGACTTAAATGGATATCAAATTTTATATCTGATATTCACTGCCATAAGTCCCTGGATAAGAAAACAAAGAGTTATGTGATGTTTCTTCATCTTTTTTTACCGAAGAAAGTAGTGAGTGCTAGCTCCCAGAGTTTTTTGAGAACGAAGCAAGGTACCCACCTCAGCACATTGTCTGAGATATGATGGACAGTGTCCACTACCATGGTGGTTTGTCTAACATTATGACTGGGGTAGTATTTCTCCCTCCCTCCCTCCCACCCTCCCTCCTTTCCTTCCTCCTTTGCTCTTTCTTTCCTTTCTTCCTTGGTGTAAGCCTCAGAAGTGATTCCCTATTTAAGCTGTTCCACATTCCACTGAATCCTTTAAGAAATGCCGGGAGCTAGCACTTGTCTATAGTCCAGAATTCAGCTTTATCTTAAATGACTCTGACAAATGGGAGGAAAACAAATAATATCTCAAGGGACAAGTCACGGAAGGATGTCCCTTCCCCCACCATTGGTACTTGGCCGGGGGAGCCAGTGGCATAATAGATGGGGGAAGGATTGTCCTTTTTACAGCCAGGGCAAAAGGTAGAAATGTGTAGAATATGGCATGGGGTCAGGGAGGGAAGGACAAACGGCACATCAGTCACCAATAAAAGACTGTCATTGAGGACTAATAAACCCAGTGGACATTCATGCATGAGGTGGCCTTTCTTCTGTCTGGTGAGCAGTCACCCACCCACACAGGACCACCTTAGAGCTCAGAGAGGAGAATAACTGATAAAGGGGAAACTGAGACCTGAGGTTTGGAAGACTGCCTTAAGTGCTTAGAACATGGGAAAGGAAAGCCCCAGACAGGAAGGTGAGACCTAAGGGCCCATATCATTCTAAAGAAACGTCTCATCTGTGGCTCTTGCTGCTCAGGCAGCCAAGCAAGTACCCACCACCATGTCCCGTCCTGGTTACCACCATTACATCAGGCTGGTACATGAATCACTCATTGGCAACCAGTCTCCTGGATGGGCCTGTGACCTCCCCTCCATGAACAGATGGATTGGGGAGCCATGCTCTTATCCCTGGGATTATAAATGGAGGAGCAGGAGTAGAGCTGATTGGCTGTGAGTAGTGGGCTGCCAGAGTGGAGAAGGGTAACCAAGCAGCCACAACTCAAAGGCTGAAGTCATGAGTAAGCAGCAAGCGTGAACCAGAAGAGGCTCCTCAGGGAGAAGCCAAGAGCATGCAGCGCCAACAAACACAATCATGGACAAGGACTTTCTTGCTGGCCAACCTCCTAACACTTGTCCAACCCCTAAAGGACTGGCCAAATGCTCCCTAAGACCACCACTGTTGTGATAAAGCCTAAGCTGTCTTAAGTTTTCACAACAAAGGAGACACAGTTAACCACCCACTCTACTCTATCATCTGTATGACCCGCCTCCATCGTCTTCACCAGGAAAGGGGACCTGAAGGGAGGTCAGCCCACAGCCACTGAGGCAGCCAGGCCTTGTTTGTGCCACTGGAGCTGTGCTGGGATGACCTGGACACTTGCTCATCTTTATGAGAACATTCTCCCTCGTGGGAGTCTTTTCTCTTCATCAGGATGTTTTTCTTGATGTCCCGCCGAACATTCCCATTTTTTATTTCTTCCTATGAGTCCCCGCTCTGGCTCTCTGTATCACTGGCTGATATAAACCCTGTCTGCCTGGAGCTCTCTTAGTTCAGACATTTGACTGTTTAAGTGTTGCCAGCCTTTTGCTGCTGTCTTCCTCCCAGGCCACTCCCCCAAGGCCCTGTTGTTGTTTCAGCCTTGCTCTTCCACTCCCCTCAGAGAGGGGACCTCAGGGACCTCAGGGACAGATGCAAGAATTCATTCGACACAGTGGGTCCAGGAAGGGGGAGGACAGCCAGAAGACTCTTGGGTTGGTAGAAAAACAACAGAAGCTTTGAGGAAACGTATGTTCTAGAAAACCAGCCCTATGGCCCAGCACAGGAGGAATCCCTATGAAGAATTTCCTTCGCTGAGGACCAGAATCTGAATACTGTGTGAGAGGACTAGGTGATGTTCTAGGTGTAAATCATAAAGAGGAAAGAGGATGTACTGGCTACAGTGGGATCTATGAGAAAGCTTGACTGAAGGATCTTGGAGCATCCCTTTGCAAAGACAGATGACTGGTCTACTCTAGGGCAGCTATGTAGGTCTCCTTGAAGTATACAAAAACTTCAGTGGAAAAGGTGACCCAAAATGTCTGTCAGTGAGAAAGATCCAAAGGAAAAATCATGGGGGGAGCCCTCCAGGCTCTTCCTTTTCCCTTGAGAGGATAGTTGCATCACCTTCTTGGCAGGTGGAGGTCCTTGCAGGAAATTCAGGGCTAGGTGTTACAGAGTTGCATATTCCAAAGGAGAGAAACAGAGGGAGTTGGGGATCCTGATAGTATTAGTATCTATAACTAAACACTCCTTTGCTGTGACATACAATAAAAGCAGTTTTAAAGTAGGAAGAGTTGGTCTTGACCGGTAGCTTCAGAGGTTTTTATTTGGCATTGGGGGGGGGGGGGATAATAGAGCTGCTCACGGATTGGCAACCAGGAAACAGAAAGAGAGAGAAAGTGCATGTGCTCACTTGTTCTTTCTTTCCATTTTTATTCCATTCCCTCACCCAGTCTATGAGACAAAGAATAGTTCCCCCACCCTTTTATAAATCCGATTTGAAATCACCTTCACAGACATATCCAGAGATCTGCCTTACAGGTGCCTCCAAACGTAAGTTTTAATTGCCGAAGTACTTACGGATGAAATCAAGTTGAAAGTCAAGATGAGCTCTGCAGTCCTATAGGTAGAGTGAGGAACTCCAGCGGCAGGACCCCTGCACTCCAGCACCCTGGCCTCCCACCCTTTTCCACAAAGCCTCCAACCAGCTTCTGTCGGATGATCTCAGAATTGGAGCTCAAGGAGTGGTGACCTCTGCTACAGCCTTAAAGAAAAGAATAACAAACTCACATCTCCAGGGTCCGTGGAAGGAGCCAGGCTTTGCACATTTGGTTTCATATCTTGGCTCCACTGCAGACAAGCCCTGGTCTTAATCCAAGTCTCTATTGAAAACTTGATCCTAGATTAAATTCTCAGTTTTTTTTTAAGCCTCAATTTCCCAGATTCTAAAATGGGTTTTTTACAATATTAACTAGGCAGAGTTTCTCAGAGGGTTAAAGACGGTGTGTTCCATCCATTTTCACAGTGCCTGGAGCATGGGAGATGCTTGATAAAGAGCATTTTGGCAGAATTCGCAAACGTCCTTAAGATTCTTTCAAGTCTGGTCACTCGACCTCGACTGTCTTGGGCTGAAGTGATTCAAGCACATTGACTTGGCACATGACCACAAAGGCTTATCTATTTTCAACATTTGTGAAACTAACCAGGGCAAAAAGATTCCTGCTTGGATTGTTATATGGAATCTAATGACAGTCCCGTCTGGCTCTCTAGACAACTCATCTTATGTAGACACTCAGGCTCACAGTTTTTGGACTGTGTGGATGGCTTGTGCTGAGAAATGGAGAGTTGAATGCTGGAGAAGGCAATGTGAAAGTTGTGCAAGCCACTCTTAATAAAATGCTAAACTGTCCCGTGAACTCTCTCTGCCAAAGATAATCTGATGCACAATCGAGATAAGCAGTAAGAATTGGAGTGGCCATTCCTAGCTTTGACTTGTGATGAGAAGCCGGTGGCTTCTCCTCCGAGGTCCCATTGGACTTTTGTCATGCACAGTGTAAGCTCCAATCCCCAGCAAAAACCAGTGGTATGACTTGACTGTGTAAGGCCTCCCATCAGTGCTGTGATGTTGCTGGGTCCTAAGAATGACCAGACTGTTTTATGCCTGGCTCTAAGCCTTTGGAAAAGGCAAATTATTTGCCATCTTGCTTTTAAAAACATGGAATGTAAAGTTTGGGCCAAAAAAAATTACCAATTGCACATAGCTTGCATAATGGGTGGTGGGTCTGGGAAGTTGATATTTTGAAAACTGGTTGATTTCACAGCTGATGTCCTGAATACATTCTCTCTCTCTCCTCTCTCTCTCTCTCCTCTCCTCCCTCTCTCTCTCTCTCTCTCTCTCATGCAAATACTGTTTCAGAAATAGAGAGCTTTACTAAGTAAAAACACTTGAGCTGAACCTAATTTTTCAGGGTTTCTGCACATACTTGCACCTCTACCTTGCTGTGTAGGGAGTAGAAACCTAGAGCAGAGATGGCGCCTAGGGTGGCTGTTATTTGAGGGACTGGCAGTCTTTGAGGAAAAGAGACAGTCAACTCTACCAGTACTGCCCTGGGTATCTCCTGGAATGGCAAGAGCTTTGTATAAACAAGTAGACTGTGGGGTGCCAGACCCAACTGATCCAGTTCTTAAAGGAACAAAGACATGTCTTTCCCAGAGAAGAGAGTTTCGATTTTTAAAAGCAGCTATTCACAGTACAGTCATTGCAGTGAGTTCAGCTTAGAGTGTCACTCCCAGGAGAAAAGGAGAGAGAATGGCAAAGCTGACTGGTGTCTTCAGGATCCTCCAGCTGCTACCTCCCCCCTTCTCCAGATGGGGAGTTGAAGATTCTAAGAGAGCACATTCTGGGCTCATACCCAGAGTCAGTGACCAAGCTTTTATCTGAGCTACCTTCTTAAAGCAGAAAGGCTTTTCTGCCCATCCAACTGTCTGTCTTGGGCTCCATAAGTCCAGTTCCCTAGCTTCCAATCTGAATCATCCTCCCCATATCAAGTTATCACCCAGAAGCAGAGTATGAAATGACTGCTTGACCTGGGGCCTCACTTGGTGGGTACCAGCTGCGATGAACCAAACCCCAAGTCCTCACAGACGCCATCACAGACATGAGGAGAATAGGACATGACTTCAGGTTGGCTGCAATGGAGTCTACCTCATAGATCACACACTTGGAAATGTAGGTATCTGAGCCCCTTCAACATTATCTGGGGGTCTTAATCAAATCTCCTCTTTTTGTACCTGAGTATCTTTGTTTATAAGTCACAGAATTCAACCAATCTTTCCAGAAGAATATTCCAGGAAACACAGGTTCCACAGTACCAGGAAGAGCTTACTCACAAGCAAATATTTGCACAGGATATATTAAATCAGTGTTATTTGTAGTAAGTAATCATTATTATCCACATAAACATTCCTTAACTACAAATTATTTTTTAATCTCTTTTTAAAGAAATAAATTCTAGTCCTGGGGATTGAACCCAGACTTTGCACATGCTAGACAAGCTCTGAAGCAGAAATACACCCAAACCTCAAGAATTTGTTGTTCTTGAAAAAGAACAACAACAACAAAACAAAACTATAATCAGATACATTTGGTCCATTCCATACTAAACAAAATTAAACATACTGGTTTGTTGCAGGGCTAGGAAAGCCCTACGTATAAAACTGCACTGCACATGGGAGGACCCACAAGCATGGGGTTGAAATAGACCATTTCCTCAGTGCCTTTGGCCATGAGGATCTTGTTTGATGAAGTTCTCCTGCAGCTGATCAAGCAAAGGGCAGATGCTGGCACCCATCACATCTGTAAGTGTGTACTTGCTTACATAAGTATTGTGTAGCCTCAGTAGGTCCATTTTCTGGGATGGTGGATAGACCCACCACTAGACTTTCCATTCTCCTTATTCTTCACACATTTTTTTCCCTCTGATTATGTTGTTGTTTTTTTTTCCAGATGCAGAAAATTACATAATTAGCTCTGAGGTCCCAGGTCATAATTTGAGACATTTTCTACTTAAAGACTCCTCACAGCTCTCCATCTGTAACTGTGTGGATCTTTGAAAACTCTGTTGGCTTCATTTAATTGTTAAACATTAATTTAGTGTTGAGGAACTCTTCAAAGAAGGAATAGAAGGAAGCATGGCCAGTAGGACAAAATATTAGTAGGTAAATGCAAAACAGTAGTTCCTGTCTAAGCTTGCTGCCCTTGCAGAAGTAGAAGAGAAACAAACAGTTATTCTGGGATTATATAGGTTTCACGGACTTAAAATGACCCACAAGTAGCCAGGGGTGGGCTCACTACCTTCTCTTTATTTTTGGCCCAATATGGCAGGAAGAAAAACAGGGTCTTGTTTTTCTGACTTAGAAAATGCTCTTTTCCATGATAGCTTCCAAAAATGTTCATTAAAGAATGCGATGCTGTTCAACAAAGACCAGAATTAAAACGGAAAAATCCCATTTTGCCAGCTGCATCGCTCATATATACAGCTCGTTAGCTCAGCAAACTAACCCAGTCCACTGTGTGTGGTGTGGGGGTGGGGTGGGGGGCTTGCCCGGCACCTTCCAGGCCGTCAGACTGGAGATGTGTGGTGTTGTCATGGTGACCGCTGTCAACAAAGGTTACCCCTGGTGGAACCTCTTTGGCCTCATGACCCCCACACAGAGTTGGAATAATAGACTCTGTAAGTGGCTTCTGCTCTGCAAATAGAGACAGGGCTGGAAATCAATTATTAATGAGCTGGGTGACATTGACATTCACCCACATTTAATAAGCACAGCCTGGTGACAGGGTGAGAGCTGAGGTTTGCTCAGCAGTCTCATGGGCTGGTGGGGAATTCAGAAAGGAAGAAAAGACTAAAGACAAAAACCCAAAGAAGAGGCGATGGCCCGCAGCCGCACAACAGTGGACTTGTTTAGATTCCCTGCCTGACACTCCTTTTCCATCCTAAATAACCTTAAAGGATTTGGCACACTGACCATACAGAGTATGTCCTTTCACTGTCTCCCCCAAACTGCTAAAGGGACAAGCAGGTTGGTGGAGGCTCCCTACGCTGTGGGAGGAGGGCATGTTCCAATGGACCAGTAGCTTGTGGTTCAAAAGCCCTTTGGTCTGGGCATTTGGACTTCTTTGCAGAAAAGTAAAATGCTAATGAGGCTAAGAGCAGGTGGGGAGGGGAAGGGGGCTGAGACATTTGTCCCCAAGGCCTGGTTTCTCCTCGGACTTTGGTTTCCAAGGCTTTCTGTGGAAATTGTTCTTTCTGTTTAATTTCCATACAAGGCAGCCTGTGATTTCTTTATATCCGAGAAGGAACAACCTTGCTTTAATCTGGAGTTAGGCATTGCTCCCCAAGACTGTTAGTGTTACCCCAACTCCTACTGCCTTTGTAAAAAAAAAGGACTCTACTCTGTATTTAAAGCATGACTCTGCCCTAGAATGGGTGCAGGGGACAGAGATACCAATCACCTTCTAGAAGTTTTCAGATTGGCAAACTAGGGTCCAGATAGAGGAGCTAGCTTCCTTTGAGTCTTACTCTATCCATTGCCATTGGCTAAAAGCATCACCAACCCAGACATGGTTTCATCTCAGGCCAGTATTGCTCTTTTTGAAATTCTAGATGCTTTCTGGAGTCTGTCCCTTCAGGGGGCACCCGTCTACCTCCACCTCTGTTCTTTCAACGACCTTGTCACTTCCAGACACTGATTGTTAATGGCACTCAGGATGGCAGTAAGGAGTGATTTCTTTAGGAAATGTGACCGACTGGCCACAGGGTCTGCAGTGAGTTATGGCGTCAGTGGGCCCAGCTACCTCCCAGCGTGAGGGCAGAGGGGCCTAGGTGCTGTGTAGAGACTGGACTCAATTAGAGGCTTGACTTGGGAACAGCCCGTCTCGCATCTCCCTTTTTAATCTGGACTCTTTGCCTTTTGATATTCTAGACGCTTCTCTTTTGCCCTCTGTCAGCATAGAATTCTTGAGAGTGACTGGTATTTCAGGTCAATAATTACATGTGGCAAAAGTTCTTAAGCAATGGATTAAGATGCCTCTAGTTTCAAGGCAAGAGCTTGAGTCTTCACAGCCCTTTCCTGTTGTGTAAAAGGACTGGGGGGGAGGGGCATCAGCATGGCGCAACATCTATGGCTAACCCTACTTCTAACAGGGTCTGTTAATATCTAAGTGAGAGGATAGTGGACTCCCACTTAGCCATTTCCCATAACCCCCTGTATAGCATGGCCCCTCACGGGTGAGAACTCGATATTTAGTCAGTACTAACAAACTCTTGCAGCAAATTGCAGCTTTTATACTGTGTGCTTTCTCAGCCTATGACTTAACCGCCTTCAGCATACCCTGGCCGGTCTGATTCTAGACCCCCACAACAACTTAGTTCAAGAAATTAGCATATATTTCTCATGTGTGTGCACACGCACAGATTCGGGTACAGTGCAGGGGCACAGTAGTGGTCTGAAAAGAAGGATTCCTGTTCTCACACGGTACACAGTCATTCTACCTGGGAATCCTTATATAGCTAAATCAGAGAAGTGCCAAGGTGGTAGATTTGAGGGATAATGGGAAAGGGCAAGGGTCTCTGAACTTAGGTAGGCAAGAGGGAAGGGCTCTGTGGAAGAGGTGTGGCCATCTCACACCATTCTCTGCACACAGCCCTGGCCTCTACCTTACCCACCCACTTTCTCACCACTCCAGTTTCTCTGCTCACTTCCCCTTTCCCTCATTTTTTGTTTTGTTTTGTTTTTTTGTAACCATCTACTTTTTGGCTCCATTGCCTCTTCTTCCCCGGGGCAGCAGGTACATGGGTTGGGATGGGGATGAAGTGACCTTGTCATAGAGGACAGTGGTGAGGATTTGCTGTTACCAAATGCATCAGGAGGGCAGCTCTGTGCCTGGTGCTGGGTACTCAACAAACTGTTGCTCCCCTGATGCTATTTAACAAGTACTATTAGATGTGAAAGTTCACTGAGAAAGCCTTTGGAGAGATGAGTTCTTGAACCCAGGTTCCAGAACAACCCAGTGCCACACGCCCCTCTTTAGACTTAGCCTCTATTGCCAGGAGATTTAACCTGGCCACTCCTGTCTGTAATGCATCTACATAGCTTACTGTTTTTCCTGTGAGAGATGACTGGCTGCTTAAAAACAACCTCTTCTTATGAGAGGACACTTTGGCTACCCTTAGTCCTCCTGGCTTTGAAGATTGGCCAGCCTCCATGATGGGCAGGATGCTTTGACTCTTACTGCAGGATTCCTAAGATTTTGCTCAGGGCAGAGAGGGTTTAGGAAGGTGATGTAAGGATCCCTGTGTCAAGAGGGTTGCTGTCTTCCTCTGCTGCTCTTGGGATCCTAGGACTTCATTTTGGGTAGGGAATCCTACAAGAAGTGCATTCAAGTGTTTGAGAATAAACACTTGAGTAATGAATCTGTTAACTGACAATGTAGTTATAGTGAGGCAGGAGTCTCATACCTTTTCTCGCCTTGAGATAAGAGCCCATCTTTCAAGGGCTCTGCATGTGAGTCGGATACTGGCCACCTCCCACGTATCTTGGAACCACTGTCACCATCTTCTAGGCCCTGCATGCTCTAATGTCTCAAGTGAGGATAGAGAGAGTACAGTATGTTCTTAGATTTGGGAAGAACTGAATTAGTCCATGTATACAGAAAGCCTCAGCAACCACACTTGACACCTAGCTTAAGCTCAATTACTATTGTCATTAGCATCACATCCTTGAGACAGCCTTAGACAGAAAGATTTCTTTGCTTGCTTCAGGGCCAGGAGGGGGCTCTGAGTTTTGTGCCCCAGTGCTGTCCCACGCCTAACACACACGAAGATCCCTTATTTTAGGCAGCGAGAGGAAGGATGAAAGCACAGTATCAGATTGTCTGGTCACAAAGTTTAGAGGCAGAGCTGGAGGGGCCCTGACTAAGGCACTGAAAAATTAAGCAACTTACTCAGCTCACTCTATGTGTTACTGTGAAGGCTAGGACAGGATGCAGGTCTAGGCAGGATGGGAAATCAGCCCCCGGTTCTTCCCTTTCATGTGGGGGGCTCTCTTAGTCAGTTACTTTGAAATGACCCTCATTATCTTTCAACCACAAAGGAGCTCTGGAAAGCCAGAGATACATAGAATGATAGAAGACAAACTAAAGGTCTCCTGTGGCCCTGGGATCTGGGCATAAAGTTACCCTGAATGCAGACTACCAGTGTCAAAGCTGAGGACAACATCTTATCTGCCCACCCCTTTTACTATCGTGATTGATTACTGAAATTCCCAAACCTTTCAAACAGACAAGAAACATTCCTTTCACCAGTGTGCGATATACCCTGAAACTCTTCAAGTAGGTTGAAGATGGAATGATAGAGAAGAATTGCCTCTCATTCTTACCTTGGTGGCTTGGGAAAGGGCCTGCTACCACACAAGGGAGGCCAGGCTATACAAGGGGACCCTGAGCTCCCCTGAGCCTCCCATTAACAAGTTTCAATCAAAGTGAGTTACCTCCTTCCATGACCCGATGATGAGCCAAGGCGATGTGTGTGTGTGTGTGTGTGTGATTTTGTAATGGGTCACCCTTTTTCATCATGGAGAGTTCTCTGAGCTATGACATTCTGCTAGCAGGAAACTGGCATTAAAAAAATGGCAGCAAGGACTCAACTGTACCTCAGGCAAAGACAGTGGGCTGAACAAATATTAATGCTCAGGTGACAAGGGCACAATAGCTTGACACAGGGAGGGGTCAACTTTCACTTCTCTAGAAGTGATGCCCTATTACAGCTTTATAAGCTCTCCAGAACTCTTGGAGACTACACACTTGAAGTGGCACAGGTTCCTACATAACCTGAAGCTCCCATCCATTCTCTGGAGCAAATGCTAGTATCCCATGAGAATCTCGTTCTCTGGAGAATCACAGATCCTTAAAGACATCTTTGCCAGCAGTCCTGGTGTGGATTATCCACTTAATAAGCAGGTCTTTCCTCCTGCCTCCCTATATATTGTTCTCTCCCTGTCTCCCTATCTCCCTGTCTCCCTGTTTTCCCTCTTCCTTTCTCCCTCTCTTCCCTCTGCCTATGCCTCTCTATCAAGGCAAAAATCTCATCTTCAAAGGAACATTGGGTAGGGACTCGGGAAAAATCAGAGACAGGATCGAGTCAGAAATGCAACATAATGGAGTTCCCTGAACACAGACTTCAAAAGGTCAGTCGGGCTCTGGAGCCTCGAGCGATGACCTCACAATCAAACTATTCCTTCAGTGTTCCCTTCTGATCCAAATTGTGCACACATGTGCGCCAGAAAGGTGTTCTGGTGGGAGGAAAGCCCACCCCACCTCCAGGTGCTGCCTGCAGCAATTGGGTTCCAGACCTCTCCTCCCACTTGGATTTGATTTTCCAGAGAGGATGAGCCAAGTCCTAGTTCTCCTGGAGTTGGAGCTCCCATTCGGTGAAGGGAGATAGATGGTGTGGGTTTTAATGGCAATTCTCTGCTCCTCAAATGTAGACAAACTTCTTGAAGGAATTTTCCCCCTAGGCTCTGACTGCAGGAAGACAAACCCAGGGAGAGATGGAGCTGTTCTAGCCTGTGTGTGACTCTTAGAAAGCACCTGTGTCTTTCTCCAAGCCCAGAGCACTGAAACTTGCAGAAACTGAGAAGACCCAGGTCGGGTGCTTGGAACCACACAGCAGGCCACAACCCAATTTGGGTTATCAGCCTCTTCTATTTTTTAAGCTTGTACCACACTTGTTCACAAAGTAGCTGTGACTCTTTTTGCACTGCCATGGCGGAACAGAGCCCTGACAGAGAGCCTAATGTCTGCAGAAATGGGAGTGGTGCCTCTCAGGCCCTTTACTAACTTACTTAGTTCTGGTTTGTAGCATAAACCTATAAGTCTCTTACATACCAGACTAGCTGTCTTTGGATCCACTTAGATGGCAGAGGCAGTGCAGGTATTAGTTGCAGGAAAAGCACACTCCTGTTGATGCAGTAGTTCCTGGAGGGGAGTGCCTGCAGGGGGCTGATGGTGTTAATGTTGTCGCCCTTTCCATGATGGTCTCTTCACCTAGAAACTCATAGGCAACCCTTGAAGAGAAGTTGGTACTGCTGGCAAATCATCACTGACTTTTAAAGCAGAAGGACTCCTCTTGTCTGAGATAGCCTAGCCCTGACTTTACAAAAACAGGAAACTGAGACCCAATGAAGAGAAAGTTCTCCTCCCAGACCACACAATGAGCTCATAGCCATGCTGGCATGAATTCAGCCTTCAAGGCCAGGGCACTTGAGTCATAATGGGCAGCCACATTGGTTTTTGTATGCTAGCAGTCCGTGGCCTTGGCATCCTTTGGGGAGCAAGCCAGGGAGCATGTGACTCAGCAGTTTCAGCCTCTTAAGAGTATGTTCCTTGTTGTTTCTTAAGTGCAGCTGATTGTGGGTGATTATTCACATAAATTACACCTGTCGCTCCCCTGCACAATGCCAGGCCTGGGTAACTTGATCTCCTTGAAAGAGGAACCTGTTTTGTTTTTCAAAGGGTGATTATAAATGAGATATGAATGCAGGCTTAGGAACCTGGCAGACATTCTACTGAGGAATCTTTTATCTTCCATATATTTGCTGAGCAACCTTTGCAGAAGTTAGTTAGGCCACTCCTGGAATTGGAACACAACCTTGAGGCTTAAGAGTTCTAAGATATTTGAGCCAGGGCTACACAGAGAAAATATAATAAGCCCAATTCTCTTTCCTTGAGGACTTTCCATAAGCCCCAACTGACTTACTGTTTAAGGAGTCAAAACATGAATTATGCTACAACGGAAAGCTAGCAGCTCACTGGAGGTCCACTCACATCTCATAGCAAGATGCAAGGATATCTGGGGTCCAGAACACAGGCAAGCTAGAGTTTCCTCCTGTTTTCAAGAATGAAATGTTTGTGGCTGATGTGATCTGGCAGAGACAGAAAGGGGGAAAAAAGCCAGAGAATCCAAATGCATAATTGAAGGGTAGACATGCTTTGATTGTAAAGAAGATAGGATCCTGCTGGCTCAGGCCCAGGAACTCCCACCTTCTGGTGGACCTCATCATGCAGACACCAGGCTTATAGACTTCAAAGATCAGCTCTGGCTTTTGCTCCGTGGGTATGACTCCCTTACTGCAAGTGCAGCCTTGGAGGCAGCCTCTCCAAGATTCACTTCTATCATCTCTTAACCTAAAGCAGCAGTTATCATCAGGCTCTGTCTCATCCCCACTCCAACCACCAGGGGCATATAATAAGATCTGGAGACATTTTTGGTAATTACAGCAGGGCGATATCTATGTGGTTAGAGGCTGGGGGCATTGTTAAATACCCTGCCATTCACAGAACGGTCCCTTCCTATACAAAGAGTTGTAAAGCAGAACCATTGAGTTGGCTCAGCAGATAAGGTGGTTTACTGCTAAGCCAGGGGACCAAAGTTCAATCCCTGGGATCCCAAGGAAGGAGAAAATCAACCTTTACACTAACCTTCACATATCTGGTGGCCCATGTACTCCTCGTCCAACACACACACACACACACACACACACACACACACACACACTAAATGTAAAAACTTATAATGGATTATCAAACAAAGAACTCTCATCTCTCCTCCATATCAGAAGTGCTGAGGCTGAGAACCCTACCTGGCTACAAGGAACCATACTATACTATACTGTACTATTCTATATAGTACCAAGTCTGCACATGTTGATACACTCAACAAACCTCTGTGGGGCAAATAATGAATGAATGATGACTAGGTGAATAACTGAATTTTACGTACCCTCCTATAAGAAGTGCTTTTGTTTCTTTTGTCAAATGAACTATGGGTGTCCAGTGACTAGCACTGTGCTCAGCGCACAGTAGGACTCAGAGAATGGTAGCCCAGAGCCATGCCAGGAAATTCACCTGACTTCACTTCATGCTCCTTTTAAATAAGAATTCACTTGTTTTCATCCTTTGCCAAGATAATAGGCAGTCTGTGCAGGCAAGAAGCCCAGTGGGGCTTTTACAAATATTGGTTTACAAAGAATCTGTTTCATCTTGTGTTTTTCAAATAGGTAAGCCAAGGGCCACTTGCTTGTGCCTTCATTTCCTTTCCTCTGGCAGACTTCTCCTAGGCAGGGTTTTGTTTCTCTAAAATTATTGTTTCGTTGCTTTGTTGTTCAGAAGAAACCTGTTTGTTAATATTAATGCATTTTTATCTTGGGCCACTTCCTTCTGGTTCTCTTTTTTTTTTTTTTTACTTTTATTTTTTTATCCAATCTACCATAATTTTGTGCAGCATCCTTTCTAATATCCCAACTGCTGACAGGACCCTTTCATGTACATATTACCCTCAAGCCTCAGGAAGTCTGTGGGCGGGCGAGCTATCATCTCCATTTGACAGATAAGGAAACTGAGGCTCAGCAAAATAATTTCCAGAGAGTGAGTCAGACGCTTCTGGCTGTGCCTTATGTGTGTGCCTCCTAGATTTTGGAAAGTTTAGGGATGGAGGTCAAAGAAAGGCTTTCCAAAACCCACTAGGAAGTGATGCTCTCTAGATTTTCCCCAGTGCCTGAAAATCATTTGCAATTGAATCTGTTCTGAAGTCATTTAGGGAAGGGTTTATATTCTGAAGTGAGGTCAAGGGGAGATCCCTGACTGGAATCTTATTCTTTTTCTAATTATTGCATCCCTCCATGGCTTTCAACATCAGATTCCCTCATCAGAATTGGAGGTAACAGTATTTTTACAATGACCAATAAAGATCAAGGAAACAAACAGGGTTGGTGACCAGGGTTCCTATGAGAATTTATCTACCTCTCTTTCTCTTTTCTTCCCCAACTCCCAAGTCTAGAGCTAGCAAATTGGCAGTTTTATTCTGAGATAGTGGCACATGACTTCATGATAAAGACAAAGTATAGTCTTGTATTTTTTAAGGTTCTCTTACTTTCAAACTATCTATGACAGTCACTAACATGTTCAGTGTCTGCTACTGCTTTCAAATCCTCTATGTGTTAACTTGATTTTTCTATGTTTGTCTCACACAGAATGTTTCAATGTTTGAAGCCCAGTAAAGCCAGATTATGGTATAAGGTTATACAGCTAACCATCAGCAAGGCTCAGACAAAGCTCACTCTCCATTGTGTTAAACCACCCAAAGACATTTAGTGTTCTTGCAATAAGCCAGAACTGTACTGCCTGACCACACCACATTCAGGACAGAACCATGGTGACCAAAATCCTTCCTCCTGGGAGGTATAGTGACATGTGTACTCTTGCTGGCCAAAATAGTTCAGCTGTGTCAGCTAGTGTCCCTGGGAAGAGGATGACCTTACTGCTTCCAGCTGGGAACAGCTGATCAGCACCAAGGGAGGCCAGGGAGGCTCCAACTGCACCCCACAGCAATACAAGTACCTCAATTGTGTGCCCAGCTTCCCTGAAGACCATGTCCTAGGCTGTCCCCTCAAGCTTCATGAATTGTTCCTTGCCAGAATCCACTGTGTGGGATACTGTCTTGTTGGCTTATCTTCAGGGGTTTCCTAGGGACAAGGGTACTTCATGGTTTAGAGACCACACGGGCTGATATCTTAAGAGAAACCTGTTTGAGTTTTCATATTGCAAACACAACAGCTGCCTGTAGCAAATATTGACTTTGGGTGCAAATTCTCTCACAGATGGCTACTCTTGAGAGGGCTCTGACCCAGGTCCCTGAGCACATGCTGTGTAACTGGGTAACTGGAGTGTGGAACAAGGGGAGATGCCTCTTGACTCCCAGATGACCCTTAGCCACAGGGACTCCAGCAATACCAGTATCTAAGCACCTTGAAGTTTCAGTCTTGTTGAGGGCAGAGTAACAAGACCCTATAGACTTCCACGGAGGTTCCCTATAGCTGCCATAAGAACACACTACAGGCCACATGGCTTCACATGCTCATCCTACTTCACTTTCCTGTTGCTGAGATAAATACCATGACCAAAAGCAACTTGGGGAGGAAAGGATTATGTGGCTTACAAGTTCATCATCTAGAGAATCCAAGGCAGGAACTGAAGTAGGGGCGCTGCTTACTAGCTTGATCTCAGTTTCCATTCTTCTATAGCCCTGACCTACCTGTCCAGCTCACAGTGGGCTAGGCCTTCATAAAAATTACCAATCAAGAGAATGCCCCTTAGATATGCTCAGAGGCCAATCTGATTCCCTCTTCTCAGGTATATCTAGATTTTTGTCAGGTTAACAAAATCTAACTAGCACACAAAATGCCAAAATAATATTTTCTTAATGCATCTGTGGGGATCAGAGTCCAATATCGAGATGCAAGCATGGCTATGCTTTCTTTGAAGGCTCCCAAGGAAGACTCTTCCTGCCACTGTTTAGTGTTCCCTACCTTGTAGGTGCCTCATTCCAGTTGGCTCACTGCTTGGTGTGGCAGAAATCCTGTGTCTCTGTTCATATTGCCTCTCCCTTTTTATCTGTCCCAGTTGTTTAAGATTTGTCCTAATCCAGCATGACTATATGGCATGACCTCTCTGTATGTATCTCATTTCTAAATATCACATGCATAGATTCATGGTTGTTGGCAAAGATCAATGCTTTTGAATTAGATAATCAACTGGATGAAGGAAGCAGTGAATGAGAAAGTCAGCAGAAAACAAGAAGTGATTGATTGCCTACCACCATCACTCAATGGAGTGCGTGTTGGGACACTAGAATATACTGAAAAGGCTTGAAGTGTGTTGTTTGTCTCTTTGGAAGAAGCTATCTAGCCTCCTAGCTCTTTGATTCAATCTCCATATGGCCTGGGTAGACTTTCCTAAACCATACATTTTTCCACTTTTCAGTGGTATCCCACATCCATAAAGCAGCCACAAGGCCTTATGGGGACTTGCTTTGGTTGCTTCTTCTTCTCGTCCACCACATCAGTGAGAAGACCCCCCGCTCAGCTGTCTCTGGTCCTACCTTTACACTGTCTAGCTTCAGGCCTTTCTTTCCTTTCCTCAGGGCTCCAGCTTGTTAACTCTTTCATTTCAGCACAGGTGTTCAGCCAGAGTCTTTTCCAACTCACTGGCTATAGAACCCCATTACTGTGGCACCCATCTCTGTGCCACCCACCCAGTTAGCTCATATTTCATGCAATACAGCAGTTTCTTGTATATTCCTCTTTGGCCCTAATTTCTGCAAACCTAGAATATTAGGGGCTATGTATTACTGACTCCCTAACCCTGCTCCATGGCTGGAAAAAAACAACCTTCTGTATTGAATAATCACTTATATTTAAATGGAAAGGGAAGGGGGCAGGGCATTTTTGAAAGTAGAAAGCAAAAATAACAACAGTACCCTAGCTGTCTTCCTCATCTTGTGGAAACTTGGGACTTTTCTGTTTCTCTGCTAAAGTTCCCTACCATCCAGCACAACCAGTGACACACTCCTGGAAACACTGTTCAGAGATGGTCCAGGCAATAGGGCTTAGCTGGAATTGAGGTGTATGTGTGTGGGGGGGGGGGCGGGGGAAGGTCAGTAAGGCCGTTGCTAGAAAAGTCTTATTTCACATTAGTCATGTCTACTACATGCCACACTGAAAAGCATGAGATATAGCTTGTGGCTTCCTTCTGAGTTTTCAGCTCCATTTCTTTCTTAAAGACTGAGAAAGTGGGCCACCTCACCTAAAACCTTGTGTTTTGTTGCGTGTGGTGTGATTTCTTTTGCATGATGTCTTACCCACTGAAGAATTAAAAGCTGTAATCCCCCATTCTCTTTTTCATTGTGTTTAGCCAAAACAAGTTGTGAAATAATATAAAATATATCATTTTGGTGTCAACCTTTGCCAAGTGAATCAGTGAGCTTGTTCCAGTTTACAGCTAAAACTGGAGGCCAGCCTTCCAAAAACTTGGGACAACTGCTCCTTCTTGTGGCTTAAATGTCTACGTATAATTAACTTCAGATTTCTTCCTGAGGCATCCTTTTTGTGGCTGGCACAGAGATATCCTTGAAAATTTACCTAACAGCTGAAGCCATGACTCCCACCCCCTGAAACTTTGTGAAGCAAAGTGGCCTGTGCCAACAGAAAGAACCCAAGAGGAAGCAGAAAGCTGCCAACAGAGCTGTGTGCTGGAGTGCCCCAGGTGGGAGGCACACAGTTTACTGTTGGAAGGAAGCTTGTGCTTCCTCTGCCCCTGTCCTTCCTGGCCCATCCATCCTGTACACACATCCATGAAGGTGACCAGGTTCATGATATCTGTGTATATCTATTCAGCCCATAGATATCCTAAGTATGAATACCCCAGGCTGATGCTCTCTATATTCTGAGTAAGCTGGTCCATATGATTAGTGCAGAGGCAAAAGTTATAAGGATTGCTGCTAATTGGGCTTCTATGGTCAGCAGGTAGCTATATATAAGCAGGTATATTTGTTACTTGTTTTTGTTGCTATGACAAAATGCCTGACTATTAGCACATAAAGGGAAGAAAGGTTGTATTGGCTTACAGTTTGAAGAATACAGGTCCATCATGGTGGGTAAGGTGGGAGTGGGAGGCAGCTGACCACACTGCATCAGAGTCAGGAAGCAGTGGGCATTGGATTCTGGTGCTCAGCTCCCTCTTTATATTTATGCAGTCCTGGGTTCCAGCCCACAGAATGAACTCTCCACATGAAGAATATATCTTGCCATCACAGTTAATCTGTCACAGGTGTGCTCGGAGGCTTGCTTCATGGTGACTCTAGAGTCTGTCACATGGACAATATTAGCGATGCTAGAAGGATCCATTTGTCTATCATCTCACCTAAACTAGAAAGGGGAAAAGATGACAGGAGGTACACAGACACAGTTGGATCCTGTTTCACAATGTCACAATTAGGACCAGAGCAACAGCAAACTCTCCAGGTCACAATATTGAAAGCCTTGGCACTCAGCATTAAGACTACCCAGGACATGGTAAGCAGTCATCAAATAGTTGTTATCACCAATGGACTCAACTCTCTCCATAGTCTGTGCTTTGTAGGTTCATTAGAAGCACTACAGTGAGTGACACACACCCAACCTATGTCTAGGAAGGCCACCTCGGGCAGGCAGGCATCAGCCAAACAATAACAGATGTGTCTTTCTCCCCTGGAAACCAGGAGTTACTGGGCAGGCATTGGGAAGGGAGGGCTAGGAAAGTGTTTGACAGAGACCAGGAACCACAGCAAAGGAAGGGCTTTGAAGAAATGGCACTGAGGATGACCTCTATGGATACACAGAGAGTGACCAGGTAAAGGGCCAGGGCCGCAGTGCTCAAGACCAGAGGAACTGTGTGCAAAGGCCCAGTGGATCCCCTGTTCATTGACTGTTGCCCAAGCAGAGGATTAATGCATTTGTTTGGTGGAAATACTGCCCACTCTCAGGGCTGACTTTGAAGGAAGGGACTGCTGGAGGACTTCAGCATCCAGCTGCACTGCACAGTAAGTGCTGTAAGGTTACCCTTAAGAACTGCTGATCACAGGCAACCACTCTGCTGGGCTTCATTCCCTTAGTCCCGGAGGCTGAGCCTGTCTTAGAAGGAGAATGTCAAGCTTCTGCCCACCAGGATATTAGAAGTTAATAAGGAACCTTCTAGCTAGTTCGTGCATCACGAATGTACAGCTTACTCCTCTTTGCTCTTCAAAGTGACCAACGACCAAAGCTGTGTAGAAATTCCCTATCAGAGAACCTCCAACTCTGAGTGTCAAACATTTGTAATAACAGAAAGCCCTGTAATGATGAGAGAAAAAGCCCATCCAAGAGGCCCGTTGTTAATGTGCCCTCTTTATGCTTGGAGCCTTGAAGTTCCAGGACAGTTCTAGAGTTCACTTAGATTCCTGACCTGGAGTAGAGATGGGAGATGGAAGGCTGCAGCCCTGGGTCCCTGCAATTCTTGTGCAAACCTCCAAGGTCAGACTTTGTCACGGGACTTAAATGTAAATTCAAACCAGAGAGTATGCCTGTTTTTTGGCACTATGAGAGTATGACTGGCCTTAGAGTCCTCTGAAATAGCCTCTGCCTTCATTGTACTCCTCAATTTTCTGTGTGTGGTGGGACACCATTATTTTCCTTCTTAGTGGCCCACTGAGCAGTGGGTCCCCATATGAAGCAGATCTGTGCATGTAAGGATTTTCAGAGATGTCTGGAACCGCCAGTTTCTTTGTGCATTTCATACAGTGTTGTTGCCTATGGAAAGCACATAGTGGGTATGCCTGAAACACTGCTGTGGAGCTCCTAGACTTGAGGCTATTATTTATTACTTGCTCCTATTCATACCTGTCTCACAAGATTGGGGACACCACAGATGCCTGCCTCCAAAGCATTATTCTATAGCAACTTGACCAGTTCTACCTATGAACACAAAGATATTGTGATGATACATCGTGTGGGAACTGGATGGGAGCTATAACATCAGTGGCCTCAGCATGGTGTCCCAGGAAGGTACCATTCTGTTTTGGACAAAGTAGCTATACATTAAACAGGCACGTAATGGATGAGAGATCCCATGAATTACCAGTGGGATTCTTGTTGCTTTCCCTGAGCGTTTCTAGGTTGTCTAGGAAGGGATAAGGTGAGGATGACAGGATTCTGCATAAGGGGTGAAAGAGAAGGAGTAACCCAGCAGCAGACATCCTGGTCATCGGTGAGGGAGGTTCTAGAATGGAACAAGCCAAGCTTTGGAGCTAGGCATCATCTTTAAAGGCAGACCCTCCCCCACTCTCGTCCCACCTTCCTTGCAGAGCAGTTTAGAGACTGGGGGGTGCTACTTTATGCCTGGGTTGCCATGGCTGCTAACAAAGCTCACAGCACCATCCTGTCACCTGTTAGCAGTGCTTTTTCTGCATTGGGAGAGGGTAGTAGACAAATAATAGGTTAACAATATCGATCTCTTCAGAGTATAAGGGCTGTTAGAAATCAGGTTGAATGAGTGGCTCATTCACAGCCTTGATACTTAGCATGACTTTAACTACATAATCACATGTTCCCTATGATGACTTGCTTAAAATAGTGGCTGACATGCCTCTAAATGCATGACGTTGGAGCTGTTTTAGCATCGCTCCGTAAATGGATAGACCCCCACATATGGGAGAGGGAGGACCCCCACAGGCGAAAAGGAGGGAAGAGAAGCAGAGAACAGGGAAGAAAGGGAAAATGCCATGGGTTAAGTTTTGTGCTTTTCATAAACACAGCTAATAGACAATATAGAATCCAGATTGAGTTTGCTTTTATAGCTCATTCCAGAATATGTTTTACTTTCAATTCTGCACAACAGATGGAGATAGCATTTGTCCTGTCCCTGTAATTGTTGAAGGTGAAGATTATTAGTACTTAGAGAATACCTTTAAAGCCCGGACCCCTGGATTGTTACTGGCCTGTATTTATTTGTCTTTTCCTTCCCACCTACCAAAGAGCTTCCCCTTCCCTAGGGAAGGCTACCTCCTTTTGTTGGAGGAAACTCTTAGTGGTTGCTTAGAAAACACAAAGCAAGTTGCAGTGAATTGAAATCAAAGTCCAATTAATCAAATGTGAGACTTCTATCTGGCAAAAGTGAATCATTTTTAAGATGACTTTCACACCGATGACAATGATGGCTGTGTTCACAGTGGTGGGGTTGCCTGCCTTCAGCTGGCCGTCACTAGCACATGCACGAGCATTTAGAAATTAAACAGAACCAGATTGAACTTGCTGCATTAGCTGTTGCCACATTGGAACGCTAATGGGCTTACTGACCACAACCTACCCGGACCAGAGTATGTCAACAGCCAAAGAACCAACCTCAGAACTGTTTGTGCTCTGCCCGAGCTGTTAGGGCTTCATGCTTTGCAGCTAACTCGTCCTGCAGTGATGGTAGCAGCCCTCCCAGGCTCAGACTGTATGGCCCCTGGGTCCCGGCGAGATGTATGACATACAGCTTTAGTTCCCAGTATCTTTTGCTTTAGCTAGTCACTTCTAACATACATTCCGGAAATGACCCAACTCCAAGCAAATGCAAATAACCTCTTGATTCCCTGCTCATCTGGAAAAGTGGAATTCTCCCCACTACTCTCTTCCTCCATCGAGGAAACATACTACACAGGGTTTGCACCTTCAAGGGTTTCCTTTGCAGTGAAGCAAAGCCTTTCACTCTATCTTAGAAGCAAGCTCAGACTTCTTCATCTCAAGACAGCTCAATCAAGTAAGTACAGGATCGCAGGATGTTGGTGATGAAGAGGTTAAATTGCTCAAAAGGCTGGATCTGGGGTTTCCTGCCCACACTTGTTCTGGCCTAAGGCAGTGCTTGGTAGTTTGGGGAGGGGGATAAGGAGGTCTTGTCTGGACCCAGGTGGCCGACAGGCAAACCATGTTATTAAGAAGCAGGGATAGCAAAACCTTGATCTTCAAACGAGACCCCTAATTAGTCACTAGCCCAAGAGTAAATGGCATTCCACCTCAGCAAGGTGGGAAGGGCGCTTTCAAATCCCAGGAACTAATTGCTGTGAGTAGCTCTTGAGGATCCTGCTGGAACACTTGTCATTTGAACCACTTCTGCTCCGTAAACCTATGCAATCAAACTGTTCTTTCATATTTTAAATTCTCCAAAATGCCTATCCAGCCTTCCTACTTCCTTGCTGAACATGACAACCATCTTTCTGTCAAGTTTAGGGAAAGGTCTCCCTTATGGACCCATGACAAGCTCATCCTAACATAGAATCCTTGTAAGGGGGTAAAACACGCCTTACTTTATTCTCATCTGACTTTGAAAAACTCTACCTCAAGAACAAGCCTGTACTGGAGAGAGAGTGGAGATTTACCATGGAGTCTTTATGGGGAATTTATAGCGAGTCTTCCATTTCAGAGCCTGCTAAGCATACAGACCTTTCTGAGTCTCTAAGAGGGGCCTTAATGTTGCCTCCGTATAGCCGTATATTTTTGTCAAGTTTGAAACCTTCTACTATGTGTGTGTGTGTGTGTGTGTGTGTGTGTGTATGTGTTTTAAAAGGGACTTCCCAAATGGCATGAACTTTGAAACACACAAAATGAAAGTGGGCTTTGCAGTATTCTTGTATTTCGTTTGGTCCATTTTGAATCTCATGTCCTTGCCTCTTCTGGAGACACATACCCTCTGCTCAGTCTTGTCTCTTGGTCCTACTTGGCACTTGTAAATGGAAAAACAGACTCATCCAGGCCACACATGGAGTTCTAGGTTACCTCTCAATTCACACTTGAACTGGGAGAACGCTTTAAGAGCTAGGGACCAGGAGATCCTGACTCTGTCCTCTTTGAGGGCAGCCCAGGTTACACCAAGCTCAGAGAGCCAAAAAAGCCAAACCTGAGAGGCCTGGGAGCTCTGTGTATGCAGGCTTATGTCAGTATCTTATTAGATCTGGGATCCTGGTGTCAGGCCACACTCCAGTTCTAGTTCTGTTATTCACCAAGGGTAGTTGACTAACACAGACGTTCTTAAGGTTACCAGTCTAACTTTTTAATTCCATTTTAATTAAGACCCACAAGTAAGCTTCAGTGGGTTCTGAAAAGACAGCCCATGCTAACATCATCAGCAAGCTTTGTCACAGGGCCACGGGTCATAGCAGGAACCATAGCCATCTTCTCCTGAAGCTCAAGTTTGGGACGGTTCTTGACCAGCCAAGAACAGTTGCTCAGCAATAATGCCTTAGTTATGAATAGGCCGGGTGGGGCAGGAAGATGGTAGTTCTGTACACAGGCTTAGGATATTTGCACATAGGATTCCATACTCAGTGATCAAAGCTTATGTTTTCCCCTCCATGGGTAACTTAATAGCTTCCTGCAACTATGAGGGTGCGGAAGTATGGCCCCACCCAGACTTCTCCAGGATTCCCTTCTCTCCAGAGCACAGGAGTTCTGTTTGCTGAATCAGCCCCTCATCTCCAATGTCATTGGCAGCACCCCTCAAAGACTCCCAAAGCATTGTTTTGACCTGTGTGTTTTCCTGATTGGAGATGTTAGAAAATCCATGCCAAACTCTGGGTTATTTAAACTAGTTCAGAAAAGAAAGGCTCCCATCAGTTTTGACAACAAACAAAACAAGGTTTTGTTCTATCTGTTATGTTTAAAAGATTCCAGTTTCAAACTGAACACAATGTGTGGTTATTCTGTCGGCGATTTATATAGCCACAGGGGCGCCACAGTTACACACTGCATACATCATTGTATTTTTGAAATGTACTTAATGAACTTTTTTTTCTTTTCTAGTAACGACTTCATTGCCTTAAATGAATGCATTCCAATAGAATTTGTAACAAATGACCACTTTGTGTTTGCGTTAATGCCAAACACGTTTAACAAATTTTTAACAAGGAACCCTGGCAAAATGCCAAACTCCTAGAGGGACACTGGAGGAATGCTATAAATTTAAACTAGATTTTACCTTTTCACTTAGCTCAGCAAGTGTCTGAGGTGCCTTGCTATCTCTGCACAGCAGCCTGTCTATTTCATGTCAGATCGCTGTATGTTTTCATTATGTTTGGTCCTCAGGTTTTACCTACTTCCAGGAACTTTTAAGCCCAGGCAGCTGTATGTTAAATAACATGAAGCAGTGTAGAAATAAATCTTTATTTCTGCAAAATTTTTCATCTCTTCTGTGGTGGGTTGGTAAATGCATGTATGCACCTATGTCTCTATCAAAATATTTCTAGGTTTAAAATCCACAGTCAGCCAGTATCAAGGATTCTCACCTAGGGCTCACTGTGCTTTTCCTTGAGATAGTTTAGTAATATCTGCAGTCTTTTCATTGCCATGGCTGGAGTGTGGATGTGTTATTGGTGTCTAACTGTGAGAGGCCATCCTCCGTTGAGGTCAGTGCCCCATAGCAAAGAACTGGTCAGCCACAGATGTCCATAGTTTTGAGACTGAGGAGACCTGGACTACAGTCTTTCAAATGTGGGCAGACTAAGACCCTGTTTTTGTAAGGAAACAAAATGACAACAGAGCTCATTACTATTCAACCAGTGTGTTAAAGATTAGATGTAGTACCTCCAGCTGGAACTGAAGAGGGAACTTTGGCGTTTTTCCTTCTCTCCCTGTCCCTGCTTTCTGAGAAAGAGGTAACTCAGGCCACAATACTCTGACCCCAATTGTAAACCGCGGTGGCATCAGATCTTGCTGGTGGTCAATGAAGTATTGCACCCAGCATGGCCATATCGGGTGCTGCCTCCTGAAAGAAGGCCACTGCTGGATCCCAGGGTCTCAGGTCCAAGGCAAGGCTACTGTGTGGCGTGGTGTTGCCCACCTGATTTGGAGAATAAGGCCTCATGTTGCAATGACCAGGCATTTATCAACATGTGTAATAGAGAAGAGTTGGTTCCATTAAAATATTAAAATAAAGCTTCCTGAAGTAATATATATGCATCTATTCATAGATATAGCTGCATTTAGAGGTTGTTTACAACAGAAAGATAATTAGTTAAATGCTTCCAATGTTAGAGAGAGATTACACAAGCTGGAACAATAAGAGACAAAGACCAAGGTTTTAGAAATTTTGGCCTAAGAAGAAAAAAATCCTGAAGAGTCAAAAAGATATAGGTTCAAAGGAGGGAATTTGACCCAAACACTCAGTTCCCCTCAGCTCAGTTTCCTTGCAGGGAGGAGCTGCTTCTCAAGCAAGTGGCACCCTCAGACTTGCTTGAGATAATTAATTTAGAGATCCTGGGACCCGGCAGCCTGCTCTGGAACATGAGCCATTAATACTCCTGACCACGATAATAATTACAAAACTAAATCCTAAGGAGACACAGCCCTGTATGCGGCCATTTCCAGGTGTAGGTTGCTTAGCAGTCTGTATCCCTTCATTTAAAATATGGGTGAGCCACACCCAGCGGGCGGAGCGCAGAGATGAAATGCAGAATCCCTCTGCTGCTGCCTCCCGCAGCTCTGTCATCCTAACAGCTTCAAACCGGGGCTGGCAGGCTGGCCCTGCCCCCACCCTTACAGCCCTTTGGGTTCCGAAGTGTTACATTTTATTGCCCTGTGGAGCTGTAGGAGGCCACTCTCAAGGTAAAATGTTGCTTTCCACTCATATTTTTGAGTTATGGCTTCAAGGTGGTTTGCTCCTATCAAGAAAATTAAATGATTTAACATAATTTGTTGCCACTTTGATCACAACAATAATAAATAAATCTTCATGAAGAAAATGAGAAACCCATTCTGTCCCATTTTAAAAGATGTTAAGTTATAACACAGATGTAGTTATGGATATATATATATATATATATACTCAGAAACTACTACTGTGTTGGGCTTTTCTGTGCACAGTCACTCAGAGGAGCTATTCTGTAGGATACCCAAGGCCCCGAAGGAACCTTTTCTTCCACCATGGTTAATTAGTCTATCAGGGGCTGGCCTTTTATGTGGGCACCATGTGTAACACGTTAGGGCATCCATGCCTGTTGTGAATGGGTGTCTGTTTTTGTTCCTGGGGCACACTGCACACATTTGGGACACACATGGAACAGAGTGGACATTAAGCCAGATGTCAAAAATAGCCTGCATTTTACTACTGTTATTAAACAGTTTCCCCTTTAACCCCTCTGTGTTTACCAAAGACCCCTTTCTCCCAGTCTGTTTCTGCAAATCACTATGGAGAGGGCAGGAGAAGAAAGCCATAACCAGGCAGGTGTCTTTATTCCAAAGAAAAACAGTCTGAAGGCACATTTATAGCTGGCTGTCCTGGGGGTATCTGTCCTGGGCCAGAATCTCCCTGCTGTGCCCGACTGTCCCCTTTCTCTCCTGATCCCTACCTAGAGTCAAGCCAAAGGCTGTTGTGCCACCAAACAGGGATTTTTCTTCCCAAGAAGAAGCTAGCTTTACATTCTAATATGATACCAGTTCCACATTCTTCCGTTAAAAATGTCCAAAAAAATCTAATAGAGAAAAAAATTTAGATACCTTCTATGATAAACATCAATAATATTGATGCTTAATAATTCTGCTGTGCATACACTTGCAAATGTTTGTATTTACTTCTGCTTGAGTGCAAAAATGAGGTCAAATTATATAAATAAGATGTCAATCTGCCTTTTTTTTTTCTCTCTTCCATCAGAAATTTTAGGCATCTTCCCCCATCCAAAATCAGAGATATCCGCTTCCTGGTTGTCCATAATCAATGCATAAAATGTCTGCTTCCTGACCTTAGATGCTTGTTCCCTCAGGCCACAGAGATTGAAAACCTCTCTCATGTGTCAGTTTGTATGTCTGCATATGTCTGTCTCCCCACATGGGCTTTGTCTATGTTCTTTATTATCACTGTCACCAGTGCCAGGCACATTGCCTGCACAACTCTGCAGAAGGTCCAAAGAGAAAGTGAGGACAGGATCACCCCAAGGTATGGCTGAGGGGGAAGGTTTGAATTGTAGATATGAGGTCACAGTACAGACAGAGGTGTAAGGTGGAAGAGTCTGGAGCAGAGAGAGAAAAAAGTAGCTAAATATAGCCAGCATAATGGACTGGGCCATGGTGGGTGAGTGAACACTGGGGTGGGGTAGGTAAGGAGAGAGGAAGAGAGGAGAGGAAAGAAAGACAGAGAGAGAGAGAGAGAGAGAGAGAGAGAGAGAGAGAGAGAGAGAGAGAGAGAGAGAGAGAGAGAAAGAGAGAGAAAGCAAAAAACAGCATGTGGCCAAAATAGCAGGGTTATATAGGAGTGAGAAGGTGAAAGCTGGGGGAGGGAAGCTCCAAGCTGGAGAACTCTGAGTAGGGGGCGTGGTGAGGAGCCAGGATGCCAGCCCGGACTCTCTAACAGGTATTTGTGATGTTGAGAGAGCCTGGATACCAGCCTGCGCTTTGGTATGCTAATGAGCTCCCGACAGAAGTCCAGAAGGTCTCTTCTGTTGTCTGTATGGCTTTCATACAACCCAAGTCAAAGCGGCCTTTAGAGAAATCGAAGGGGAGCAGTGGGCTCCAGCTTGCCAGCGGACTTCACTTCCCAGGACTGAGGTTCTTTCTGCTTGCTGGCTGTCAGCCTTGCTGTGGAGAGGCTCACTGCCTAAGGCATCAGTTCTCAACCTGTGGGTCATGGCCCCTTTTAGGAGTTGAGAGACCCTTTCCCAGGGGTCACGTAATCAGAGATCCTGCATATCAGATATTTACATTACAATTCATAACGGGAACAAAATTATAGTTGTGAAGTAGCAACGAAATAATTTTATGGCTGGGAGTCACCACAACATGAAGAACTTTAGTAAAGGGCAGGTTGAGGACCACTCTTAAAGAAAGCTGTCATTCCTCAGGCCTGTGGCTCTCTTCTCTCTGCACAGTGAGGCCCCACGTCTTTCAAAAGAATTTCTCTTTTGAAAGGATGACAGGAGAAAGAGATCTGCTTGTAAAGGGCTCCTGTCCTGAAGCTACCTCTGTTTGGGCAAACTTCCTCGATATTAGTATAAAACCAACTGTTAAGTAGCCCTAATTGGGTTAATGTAATCATGGTCTACCGTAGTTCACTCCAAAACCCAGGGGTTAGGATGGAAAGACTTGTTTCAGGAGAGGCTGGGTAGGGAGGAAATCTTAGGACTCTATTTACTCTAATCTTTAGTATCTGTGGAATAAAAGAGGAAATTACCCCGTTCCAGGCACTGCACAAGGCTCAGAGGATGCAGAGTGAGCAAGAGCAGCCTGCCCAGGCCCTCACCAAACTTACTTTCTGGGATATACGTGTTCTGTGAGATAAAACGGCAAGCAGTGTCTGTAATGCTGAGTTTCCTAGCAGTCACATGTTTAAAGTGATAAGAAGCGGGTAGAGTTTAGGGCAGGGGATTTTATTGGAATCAGTACATCCAAAGTATTTTGACATGAAGTCAGTATCTAAAATAGTTCCTGAGATAGTAGTGTACATTCCTTTTTTCCATATCAAATCTTCAAAATCTGGTACGCATTTCACACTTTAAGCATGTCTCAATTTGAATTAGACATGTTCTGAGCGTTCAGTGGCCACATGAGGCCAGTCGCTACCATATATTGGGCAGGGCAAGTCTAGACAATTTACAATAAGGAGAGCATACAGGAAACTTCCTGGCTTGCACACCATCTAAGCTGAGAATGAAGACTAAAGAGGGATCAATCCTCTGGAGAAATGATCTAAGTGTATGTGAACAATCAGGAGAAGAGCAATGTAGTAATACCAAAGGGTACAGCATGGAAAGACCGAAAGACAGAGCATCAGGGCAGACGGAACCTAGAGGAGACCTTGCCAACCTGGCCGAGAGTCCACAGGTCCTCCATCTTGCTAAATGGAACAGGATTGCAAAGAGTTATGGACAAGGTTGGCACAACAGAAATAGTGTCAATCACCATGACTGTAGAGCTGTCACCTGCCCCAGAGCACAGAACTGGCACTTGCAAGAGATTACTGGAGAGGTTAGGACCAGCTACTTGGAGCACCCATGTGAGGGAGGATCAGCCAAGTTGGGAATAGCCTTACAGCGGGTAGTGGCCCTGGTTGCCATTGTTGGAAGGCTGGATCCCATTTTTGAATGTTTTATAAGTAAACTCTCACTTGTGACTCAAGGAGTGGTGATCTCTATTTGTAACTGCTGGCAATGTCCTGTCAAGTAGGGTTTGGTTTGGTTTGGTTTGTTTCCTGTAGACTTATCCAAGCCTCTTGGTGAATGGGTTATTTTGTTGAAGGGTGGCGACATTTTAAAAAATAATCACTTATTTTTTAAAATATTATAAATAACCATTTTATTTGCAAGCTAGACTTATATGGTAAGTTAAAGAACTGTTAAAGACAGTTCTCTGACTATATCCATGGGACTGGTTATCTCTGTTGTCTTTCCATTGAAAAATATTAAGAAGCATTGCAGGACCTCTAAGATGTATCAGGAGATGTAGTTGGCATAAGGGCTCTAAGACAGTCCTCACTAAATGTGTTAACAGGTATGCGACTTGCTCTTTCTGTTGTTTATGTCATTTTTGGCATTTTAAAATCAGTATTTAAACCGTCATGGATGGTTTAATTATTAATTATCATAATTAATAAATAATTGACATGTTCTACATTTATATTACAGAATTTATAAATAAATTAGTATTAATTAAGTCATTAAAATTTAATTTAATTATCTGTAAACAATTATTACCTTTCGCCAAGTAGAACACTATAATTGTAGGACCTGTGTTCTGCTCTGTGACCTGGTACCCAGCTGGAAACCTATCTCACAACTGAATAAACAATTGTTCTCTGCTACTTTATCTTGGAAAAGTATCAAGGACATTGGACATCAACCATAATTATTATTCACTTAGTTCCCCATCTATAAAGAAAACAACCTGTGCATTTTAAAACTACCTCAGGTTTCCCTTTCTCTTTTCATTATATGGCCTTTTAATACATTGGTCATCCCTTTAAAGGGATGATTAAGGAATGCTTAGCACACGAAAGAATGAGAGCTATGCAGATCTCATGAAACAGAAAGCGTGCTCAGACTTACAATTTTCATACAAAGTTTGCAGAGATTTTATGTGCCCGAGTGAGTAATATGATCTGCCCTAGAAACTCCCTAAATTTCTGGCTCTGCAAAAGTCATTTGTGTGTGTGTGTGTGTGTGTGTGTCCTGATTCAAGTTTCTTAACCAGAATTACAACAGACTCCTCAAAGTATGAATTAGCTGAGTTCATACAAGCCGTACGTTCCATTGACACTGCTTAAGGATGCCCCGAAGTGGATGCTTGTCTAAGCAGACCAAGAGATCTTTGACTTTCTCATTAGCAGGTAGGACTTGGGCAGACCTGTGCATCAACTACCAAATCAAACAGACAAGGGTAGACATAAAAAGTGATGTGTAGAGCAAGCCATAGTGGGACACGCTTGCAGTCCCAACACTTGGGAAGCTGAGGCAGGAGGATCGAGGATCATGAATTCAAAGTCAGCCCAGGCCATAATGCAAGAACCTGTCTCAAAAAGTAAAAACGAAACAAAAAGTGTGGCTGTGTGTGTGTGTGTGTGTGTGTGTGTGTATGTATGTATGTGTATGTGTGTGTATGTATGTGTTTATGTGTGTGTATGTGTGTATGTGTGTGTGTATGTGTGTATGTGTATGTGTGTGTTTATGTGTGTGTGTATGTATGTGTTTATGTGTGTGTATGTGTGTATGTATGTGTGTATGTGTGTGTGTATGTGTGTATGTGTATGTGTGTGTTTATGTGTGTGTATGTATGTGTTTATGTGTGTGTGTGTATATGTGTGTGTGTGTGTGTGTGTGTGTGTGTGAGCACCTGGTGCACACTTGCACTCTCTCTTCCCTGCCACAGTCTCCAAAGAGTCACACTTGGTCTGTACATTGGAAACACCCAGCGTTCCAAGGGCCTCTGAATGGTACTGACGCAGTTGAGCATGCGCAAAGAGGAGGGTCGCAGCTGCAGCTTCAGTAGCCATATGATATATGCCACCATATTTTGCTTATCCACTCGTTTGTTGACAGACACTTTGGGCTGTTGTGAATAATGACACTTGGAGTGCTTGTGCTTGAGAGTCTGTTTGAGCTCAGATTTTTGGGTTCCTTTGCTTGTATACATATGAATGGAACTGCCAGTTCTAACTGTCGTAGCATACTTTACAGTTCTTCGAAATTGTTGCTGTCACATGTTTATAAGTGACTGTTAAAGCTTTTGGCACATTGACTGCCTTTCGAATTCTAATCTCTCTGAGTGGAGTTAAAAAAAGCAAAACCATAATCATCGTGAAAACGTGACCCCAACCAACGAGAGTGGCCTTGGTGGGGAGTTGGGGGAGGGTGTAGGGAGAGGGTAGGGGAGCCTCTGTCCAGGGATGGCAGATATCACCACTAGTGTCTTTCCCTGTTAAATCATGTGCTTTCTCGTTGCAGCTGTCAGAAGGGTTGGCTAAAAGGATAGCTCAGCACTGCAGCAATATCCTGATAATCTATTGCAGCCTGGTTCTCCTCGTTGCCCACTGGCGGCTGTGGCAGCAGGTCCGAAAGGAAGGGGAATTGAATTTTCGCCTTCACTTTCCTGCTCAATCCTGTTCTCCTTGATTGTCTGGACTTGGGCGTAAGGAAAAGACAGAGTATGAAGAAGGAGAAAAAAACGACAACCCCTTCATTTTCTATCAAGGATTCGGACCTTTACAAAGTGAGCGTCTCTGCGGAAAGCTGCGCAGCGAGTGTTTTATTCCTGTTGCTTTGCCTCTTGGATACATGGGCACTGCATGGGATCCAGAGTGCAGATTCAGCTTCGGTTGGACAGCTAGCTCCGACTCCCATTGTCCTGCTGGTCAGTCTAAGTGGTCCTAACACATTAGATTATCAGACAATCTCAGCTTGCTGTGAACAAGTGCTGCTGCTGGTGTGTGGATACCACGGTGCGTGGAGTGTTTGACAAAGGAACCAAAAGACCAAAAATCGAGAGCCTTTACCCTCCTCCATTTCTTTAATCTGTCAGTCAAGTAACATTGAACGGTATTATCAGTAGTTACCTCTGGGCCAGGTTGGAAATGAAATCAATTTTTTTAAACGACTAATAACTTGCCAAGAAATCGCCTTATGAGAACATGGTGTGTGTCTCTGACAGTGCATGGCACATCTAAATTGGTCATTCATAATTTTTTTTTTTGTCCTGCTCATGTACCAGAGAATGACAAGAGCCCGAGGCACCTGCGTATCTACTCCACATGCTCCTGGAACCCCTCGGCTGGGACATGACCTGGCCTCAGGCTCTTCTCCTTCTCCTACATGCAGGGCTCCATGATGAAACTGAGGTGCATTCGTGTTTCGAGGTCCAAATGCCGTGCAACAGTGGGAACTTGGGTCTTCTGTAAATGAAGGGTCATCTCTCTCTCTCTTTGGTTTTGTTTTAAGAAAATGTCTCCAACATGGATTCCAAAGCATTTTCGGCATCCAACATGAAAACATTGATGAATGAAGAACAATCACAGAAGCTGTGTGTCTGTAAATAGCATTGTACAACCTGTGTGGGTACAGAGTCCTTATCTTAAAGCACATGCCAGGGAAAGAGACCCAACTCCAAGGTCTTTTGCATAAAGTGACAAGGTACTAAGGAGAATTCAACTCCTGCTGCTTCCTCTGAAGATTAAAAAGTATTAGTTCTTACAACTTCGTAAACACACACAACTAAGTCTGGCAAATGTGCAGCTCTTGTCCTGACCCATTTTCTTGTTGATGGGAGAAACCCTCCCACCCACCTGCATTCCTAAAGGACAAACAATGAATTTAAGCATGAGTGGCCTTAATAAATACCATTGTCTTTCTTTGCTGCTGTGGAAAGGGTTCTAAGCAGAAGTTGCTGAAATCTTGCATTGACTCTAATCATTGTTACTTTCCAAAATGTTGGTGCAATTAACTCTGGACCTCTCTCATGAGCCATAGAGATATTTAAAAGACAAACCCCTTATTTGCTGGGGAAAGGAAACTGTCCCTGGGCTACACCCTTTATTCCTGGTGCACCCAGGGTAATATATTCAAGCCGGTTTCCTGCTTTGGGCTTCATTCTTGTCAGTAAATAGTGACCTATGTAAAGCTTATGTGTTACATAAATGATCCAAATACATTCATGTTTAAAAAAGTTTGTCCTTTAACTATCAAAAGAATTTAGGTCTTTGTTGCAGAAGGGAGCAGAGTTCTTTGCAAGTTTATTTAGTACATTTTGGCAGAGGGTTGCAGTGAAAACCCAAGCCACAGACCAGTCCCTAGGTACGGTTTGGATGTGATCAGAGAAGTCCTCACAGCCTCCGACCACCAGGTCCAGGCCTGAACTCTGCAACTAAATACTTGAAATTGTAAGTAGAAGAACTAGGATGGTAAGCAGGGTCCTTGAAGTAGCAACAAAGGGATCAACTCTGTGTAGTTAGCTATCTCTGCATTCGTGCCAATTTTGACACAGCTAATGTTTGGGAGTCATTTTTTTGCCCCACTTTCGTTGGTTGAAAGTATTATCGATCTTACTTTCATGCAAACATATCATTGAGTCCCTTCAAAATCAAACTGTAAGACAGCATCCTTTTTCATTTTGTGTAATATTCTCTGATATTTGGGAGTTACAACAAAAATATCCCTTTCCAGGCATTGAAAATAGTGTCTGGGTTTACAACCAACACTGTGTTGTTCAGAAGATATTTCCTTTGTGAAAACGTTAGCAGGTTCCCTTCTAATCATAGTGTAGTTGAAATTAAACAACAACAACAAAGAGTTATGTTTAGGAGAAGTTGGTCTAAGTCTTACCTTGTGCAAAAGCAGACTTGTATTTATACCCTATTTGATTTCTATATACAGTCTCAATTTTGTATCTAATGATTTTTGTGTCTTAAGTATGCACGTTCACAGCGTGTCAACTTTCATTTGGAAGTGAGTTTTATTTTTTAAGCAGTGTTTCTGATGAGCCCTCAAGCGTATTGACATAAGCTCTAGCTGCACCGTCTTTGTGTAGAGCGCCGTTTGAATGCTGCCAAGGGTCTGTGTATCTAATTCCCCGAGGCCCTTGTTTGATAGTGCTTCTTGTAATATTTCTTCAAGTGAGTGGCATGTGGGTTGTGATATTGATCCATGTGATTATGGACATCGATATGAAAAAATTTTAAAAAATAAATAAATAAAATTAAGGAACCCTCAAAACTACCAATGGGCATGTATCAGCCAGTCACTGTAACCTCGTGTCTAGTAGAAATAACCATGTGCAAGGTATGTACAGCTCATAACTTTGTTATTGTGTCTATGAGGAGTACTTTGTGCTGATTGTCTTATTTATATTCATCAAATAAACCTTGTTTCTTTCCGAAGTGAATTCAACTTATCTTTCACAAATACACCGTATAACCGTTTCTAACTCTTGGTGTATGGGGGGGGGGTTCCTGGGGGTGCTGGGGTTGCTGGGGGGACTGGTTACCATTTGAAGAATATACAGGCCAAAAGAAGAAAAAGAGTGGGGAGGGAAGAAGGAAAGCCATTGTCTTCCTTAACTGGAAAGGCCAAGATGGACAGCTGGTCATAGAGGTTCAGTTCAGGAAGTTAGATCATGGGCCATCTCCTCCTCATTCCCTCTCCAGTTCCTGTATTTTCATCTACACCCTCCATTTTCCCTGTCTTTCCTCTTCTTTCTCTTCCTCCCCTCTCCTCCCCTCTTCCTCCTCTTCCACCTCACTTTCATCCCCTTTCCTCCTTTATATCCCTTATTATGCTAGTGGCTTTAGTGTCTGCTGAATTCTCCCCCCTGGTGACAGAGATGTCTCTGAGTATTTGGGGTTTCAAGAGAAGAGACATTTACCTTTTCAGTATCTACAGATATCCCCAAGAGGGAAATACACATCAGCTCTGTTTGGATCTTGAATCCTTCCTTTTTGTGGGGGCTGAAAGTGTGATGCCATGTGGTGGACAAACAGCCTCATTGCCTGAAGGAAGGATGTTCCTAATGGGAAAACATGAATTCCATTCTAGGAAAGAGAGATGGAAAAAGTAGGATTCAAAAAAAAAATGACTAGTACTGCCACCACTTAATTATACACAGTCACCCATGTGCAGATGCAGAGCCCTTTGTAGCTTGAGTTGGACCATAGACAGACCATACCTCTTCACAGCGACGGCTTCTTGCTATATCCCCATTTTAAGCCTGCACAACCAGGTCTTGTTCTTTCAAAGCTTTGAATTACATTATCACAATGAGAAGTCCAGTTCTGACCAAGAGTGGAATCATTGAGTGGTTGCTAGACAAAGCTGTGTTTGACCAGATGCAAAAACTGAGGCTGGGTCATAAATGACTCATCTAGCAAGATATTGTAAACTTATAGCCATCCAAGACAGGAATGTGTGTCCCTGAGGGGCTGTTTGGGAAGGAGAAAAGGGAACCAAGGTCTTCCTCCAGTTGATCCTTGACAAAAAGGGAAATGCCTTTGGCCTCCACACTTTGGGTTGATGGGTTTGACAGTCAGGTTCTTTGGGAACCTGTTCATTCTTTGTATTTTATTGTCTTTGTAGAAAGATAACTTCTGTCAGAAAAGAGTTTCTTACATCATAGACTTGCTGAAGCAACCAGCACTTTTCATGACTGTTTATGGTCCAGCTAGCCAGCGGGAACCCCTACATCTTAACCAATGAATCCAGCCCCCGCTGGGTAAGAAAGACACTCTGAATCTCCAACTCTTGGGGGGGCCTCTAGACTTGGAAACATTTGTGGTTGGGACTTAAAGTTTCCCATGACTGCCTCCCCCATCTGTGAACTGCTCTTCCAGAGGACCAGAGACAACAGCCTAATCCTGGATCCAGAACCGCAGTCCTACTGATGATAGTAAACATAGGTAGTAAATAATTGAACCATGCTAAGGATTTGCTAGGATCAGGTCTGTAAAACTGAGCATCTATTCTGACCTACCCTGGCTATAGCTCTGTGAGGTAAGTACTGTCTGGATCCACATTTCACCTTACTGACAGAAGTGAGGCTGCAGACATGACCAGGTACAGTACTGACAGTGCTAGTAAGAGCCCCTGCTCAGCATGGGGATCATTGAGCTCCAAGTCAAGTCTCTATCAGAAAGGGAAACTGACAGTGTTCGAGTTCCTAAGCCTAAGCTCCTAGGGTCCCTCTTGTTCTGATTTGGAAGACTTTTAAATTATACCCAGTGGAATATTATAGTCCTATCCAGGAACCATTTCTAGAACCTGCCTTGGTCTCTGGCCTTTAGGAAGCCCTCACAGAAGTCTAGTGTTACATAAACTGTGTTTGTAGGAGACCAGTTTGTAAGAGGACCCATTACACAGAGCTTACACGTGGCTCCAATCCCAGTGCGCGGTTTTCTTGATTGTTAAGATGATAAATTAGTGATGCACGTGTCACTCCTTGCAATAATATTACACATTAGTGATGAAGTGCACACTTTATTCAGATTGCCTTGGTGTGATCTTCATCTCTCTTTTCTGTTTTCATCTACAGCACCATGCTAATTTAACTGTCATGCCACGTAAATTCCTATTACTGAGACTGTCCTTTCTTTATGACCTTGACTGCTTTGGAGGTCACTAGCTGGGCACATTGTAAGTCTCTTTCTGATGGGGTTTAGCTGCTCTCTCTTGTCTGGGCTTAGCCTGGAGAACTCAAGGGCTACTGGGAGGAAGGCCACAGAGTTGATAAACAGCCATCCTTAGAGCCGCTTATCAAGGAGGGCCCATACATGACTTAACACAGTTGGTATTGGCCTTGCCTTTTTGGCTAGGTCAGTGTTTGTCAGTTTTTGCCACCAAGGTCATTTTTGTCCTCCCACTGTGTTAGACTTTTAAAGCATTGAATTAGGGGCCAGGAAAACAGCTAGCTAAGCATGGAGACCTAAGTTTGGATCCCCCAGCAACCAGGTAAAAAGCTGGGTGTTATGGCACTCACCTTAGCAACATCATTGGGAAGCACAAACAGGAGGATGTCAGGTCTTACTGCCCTACAGTTCTGGCCATCTGAGCTCTGCATTCAATGAGAGACCCTGCCTCAAAAAAAAAAAAAAAAAAAAAAAAAAGAACAGAGAATGATAGAGAGGAAGATGCCTGAGGGCAACCTATGACCTCCTCACAGGCTCATGCACATCCACACGGACATACACATGCACCACATGTGCAAGGTACAAAGATAAATGATTAACTCTGTACATTAAAATGTTCTGGTAGCAATGTGGATGATACAGTAGCTACAGGATTATTTTTTAAATCCCAGTGTTTTAGGAGCAAAATTTTTTGACCTACAGTTTCATTGCTTGGCTGGGTTTTTGCTTTTGAGAAAAGACACCCCTCCTAACTCTGGTCCTCTTGCCACTTAGATCATGTGAGTATCTATGACAGAAACAGCCAGTGGGAGAGGACTAGACCTCTTCTGAGTGCAGAGTAGGGCCAGAATTTCTAGTTTAAAAACACCGCATCTGCTAAGGCTTTCTTCTTCTTCTTCTTCTTCTTCTTCTTCTTCTTCTTCTTCTTCTTCTTCTTCTTCTTCTTCTTCTTCTTCTCCTCCTCCTCCTCCTCCTCCTCCTCCTCCTCCTCCTCTCCTCCTCCTCCTCTTCCTTTTTCTAAAATGACAGAAAAAATATCATGAATAACAGTAAATGCACAAGCGAGTATTGTGGTACACACCTGTATCCAAAGTGCTTGGAATGCTGAGGCAGTGGGGTTGTAAGCTCAAGCCAAGCACAGACTACATAATTAAACAAACACACATGTGTGTACTCATATGCACATGCGTATACATAATACAATTTTTTTCCTGGGCACTCTCAACCCTACAGGTAAACACCTCTGTGAAGGGGAGAAGATTCATTATCTCCTTACTAAGGATGGAATCCCCTGCTCAAGGTATAGACCTATTGAAAAGCATCTAATAAACCCCAAATAAGAACAATAACGGAATGCTAAAAGGCAGACATCAAATGCAAATAGTGAAGAGGAAAGTTCACAGCAAAGCTACATTGATTGCATTAGATTATGACCTCCAAAGAAAACCACAGTTCAGTTAAACAGCAGAAGACCAGCAAACTGGCCACTGCTGGAGTCTCTACTGTGCAGCATTTTTTTTTCCTCTTTGGGAGAAAGTATGTCACATTATGACTGAATGTACCCTCTGTTCTGGTCAGAGCCAACAGGAACAATGTAACTCCTAGCCACCAGCCATGGAGTATGAAGGGAGTATACTAAACAGTGTTAGGGGTGTGCTTGGAGTAGTAGGGCATCTTGCTGTTTAGTTGCTAAGGAGCTGCTGAGGTATCTATCTGCCCACCATCAGAGGGACTGTAGCAGACAGTTGACTTGAGGCCAATTGCTCTACAGAGGAAACGGTTGCCATGTGACCCAACACGACAACATCTCAAATAATCCTGGACAGAGAAGAATTTTCCATCTGAGTGTACTCAGGTAAAGCTCATAAAAAGACAAGAAATCATTTACAAAGTTAGGTTTATTTTGTAAAAATTCATCAAGCAACATACTTCTCTACCTTTTGGGTATGTTTTTCCTCATTTCAAAGGTTTGCCCTAAGAAATGCTAAGACCAGTATATACCGGTTTTTATACCACAGATGTCAGAAAAGCAGGTAGTAAACCTAAGCTTCAAGCACTTCTTGTTTGACCTGCAGTCTCAACTTGAAACCTGAAGAATTGGGAATTAAAGGTGCATCTTCTGGTAGAGTGATGGACTGGTGAGCATGGGACCCTAGGTTCAGTCCCCAGTACTTGAAAACCTGAGGAAATACCCAGATTAAACAGAACTAAAGAGACATGACCACAGCATGATGTATGATTCTTGATGGGACTGTGGACTGTTGAAGATATTCAACAGAATTTGAAGAGGACTTGAGATTGGATGGCAGTGTTCTAGCAAGATGGCTTCCTTATTTGAATATTATTATGGTAGAGAGATGGTCTTGTTTAGGAGAAGTGAATGCTGGGGAGTTTCAAGTGTTTGATAACTTGTGGTTTCATGGCTCAGAGGAATTGATAATAATGTTTTTATACACTGACATAAAAGAGAGAAAGCCTGAGGATCTCTTGCAGTGTCATTCGAGGGGGACACATAGATGCTGTTTTTATACTCTTCCAATGTTTCAGTAAGTTTGAAGTTGCCTCAAAATAAACTGTTTTAAAAATATTTTTGGAAAGAGTAGTCATAGAGGGCTCTGAGTCTAAGAGGGTGGGGAGCCATGTCCATCCCTTCATTGTCCTCCCTGTCTTCTAGAATTTGACACCTGGCCAAGCCCACCCATTGTGTTGCCTGCCTGCATCTGAGTGGGCTTGAGTTTACAACCCTCTTTAGAATTCCAATTCTACTGCATACCAAACAATTCAGCTCTGGCCTGGCCTGCAGAGTAGCTGCTGTTTTTTTTTTTTTCTTTTTTGTTTTGTTGTTTTTTCTTTTCTCATCCTAAAATTATCACTCAGACCTATCAGTTGTTTTATTACAAAAAAATAATAATAAAAGCCAAATGAATAGTTCACACAATGCCAGTTACAGTGCTAGGTCATGAACAAAGATGGAGATAATAGCTATTATTAGCAGTAATAGATCATAAATAATAAGCATGCAGTGAAATTACGTTGCTGGTCACTGGCTCACTCCCAGCCGTTCTCTCCCAAGAGCTGCTGGAGCTGGTCCTTGTTCACATGCCATTTGCCACGTCAGGGTTTTCCTCAACCATGCTTAATAACCAGTTTCCAGATCTGGATATTGGGGGCTGTAAATTTCCTTGGTGACTGTTGCCAATGACAGGGAAGGAAAGGCTTGTGTAATTACCACTTGTACTACCACGGAGCACATGAACTCAAGTCAAGAGCAAGGATTTGGGACAATAAAACACGGAGGTTGAAACAAGTAGGGGGTGGAAATCTGCTCGACTTACATGATAAGAAACGTGAGCTTGCTTAGGGAAAATACTGGTAGTAGGCTTGACAGTGGGGTGCTACACACATTGTTGGGTGATGCACACTTCCTTTCTCCAGAACAGATGTTCACACATCTGTAAGATTAGCTCTTGGTTGCTTGGCAACCAGTACCTGCAGCCACAGTCTGTGATGTGATTGGTTGATTTTATAGTACAGTTTCCCTGAGCTTAGGAGCTGGAGAAGTTCCATCCATAGCTGCTTGCACATGGTACCTACCATACTGTGAGACACCCTTCACACAAACTACTTTCAAGTATTCCACAGAAATAGCCCAAGTGATTAAGACCTGTATGATACTTTGACACCTCAGGTCCATGTGGAAATGCTCAAGGGCATCCTTGCCAAGGTTCTGAACTTGAATGTAAACCCAGTCTAGTGATGATCTGGCTTTTGACCACCACTGTATTATTAATTTAGAAGAAAAGAAATTGAAGGCACACAGGGAAGGAATCTTCCTGCCTCAGAACTTCCTCAGTGTTTTATTTCCTGGACAGAAGACAATGGCTATGCTGTATAAGTTAGAAAGTTGTTTTTTTCCTAGCATTCCTATGCAGGCTACATGACTGTGTGTGTGTGTGTGTGTGTGTGTGTGTGTGAGAGAGAGAGAGAGAGAGAGAGAGAGAGAGAGACAAAACCAAGGAGGGGTAAGAAAGTGATAGGGACAAAAATAGAATTTCTTTGAATGACAAGCTGGAGGACTTTGGCACTTTAAGAAGTTGTGGAAGGCATAGGAGAATTCCTCTAAAAGTCTGATGAGGATTTTCAGAAACTGGAATTCAAAAGATCCAGGAGTGGCCACCATGAATTCTAAAAACAAACCCTTGAGCATGGCATATAGCCACTTATAAAGAGAGTCTCCCACCTAGTGAATCAAATAGGACAATATTTTCCCACCAGTAGAAATGAGCTCATTGAAATCTCACTAGACAAACTAGACAAATTCAAACTAGACAAAATCAAAACAGAGTGGCTGGTTATAAATCCAGTCAAAAAGATTGAAGTAATCAGAAAAGGAGAAAACATCTTCTAAGAAATTGGAGGGCCAGGGTCTGTGCAGAACTGAACAGAGGAACCCAGGAACGTTACTGTCAGCCATAGGCCAATATCCTAATCATATGCCCTTAGAAATGCTTGCTTGAAACAGGGCTTCCTCCTGGCTGGCCCACCAGGAGGTCTTCTCTTCTCCTCACCTGGGCCATACAATGTCACCTACTGTCAAAACTGTACAACTCCAAGACTAGAAAGTATTTAAAGACTGAAATGGAGCTCAAAACTAACTAGTTGGATTCTATATTTCACACAATTTGAAAATAGTTTCTATTCACCTTTTCTGTCTCAACATCGGAGAAAATGTTCCCTAACCCTTTTTGTGGTACAGATTATCTCTAAAAAAAAGAACACATGGACTAGAGAAACAGCTCAGCTAGTAAGACGCTTGCCATATAAGCATGAGGAGTTGATTTCAGTTCCTTACATCTCACCCAAAAGCTACATGCAGTAAAGGGGTTCAAAACCCCACCATTAGGAGATAAGAACTCTGGGACTCACTGCTGCCTAGCCTATAAGAATTAACTAGCCTCAGGTCCTGGTGATAGACTTTTCTTAAAACAAAATAACACTAATAACAAACTGACTAACTAACCAACTAACTAACTAAGAAGCCAAAAACAAAAACAAAAACAAAAAACAAACAAAAAAACCCAATCAACCAACCAAACAAATAAAAAAAACCCAAGGTGGTCCTGAAGAACAAATAACTCCATAAGTTGACCTCTGGCCTTCACACACAAGTACATACATGCCACTCACACATTTATGAACACGAACGTGCATGCACACATGCAAATACACATGTCCCAAAGAAAAGAACATGACATGCTAGTTTATTCCTGTAATCCTGCCACTCAGGAAACTGAAGCAAGATGATTACAAGTTGAAGTCAGTATGGGTTCCTTAGAAATTCCCTATCTTGAGACTGCTTGGACTCTGAGCCTGGAGTTTCAACCAGAACTTCAAATCATCACACTGACCAATAACTCATCAAAGAAGTGTCTTTCTGTAGGACATGATAATTAACATAGAGACCCACACTAGACAATGCTCAGAGAGTAAGAGTCTTTGGAGCACTCTGCCCTAAGTATTTTTATCAAACCCCATCCCCATAAGGCTCAGGGATCTAATATTGGAGCCAGAGTTGGTGATAGGCTCCAGGGAAACTGTCTCCCAGATACAACAGGATTGATAACACAAAAGAACTTACAGAGACCGTGGCTTCATGCACAAGATCTGCACAGGTTCAACCCAAACACAATCTCAGGACTAGAAAAGGAAGTGGATATAAAATCCCACCCCTCACCATGAAGCTGTTTACAATTGATAGCCACTGGGAGAGAGGAATTCAGTTTTCCTTAGCGGAATGTCATTGAGTGTTTCAAGCACACTCCGCGGCATACATTATGCTCAAGGATAGGTAGTCCACACAAGTCAGGTCCCACATTTTGTTTTTACTTATGTGTGTAGGCTCTGTGTGTGCATGGGGAGGGGGGAGTTGACTTTAGTTTTTATGTTTAAGAGAGAGAAAGAAGATGAGATTCAGTGTGGAAGAGATGATCTGAAAGGGAGTTGGGGAGAGGAAAGGATATGATCAAAATTTATGACATGAAGTTCTCAAAAAAAGGAAATAAAAATGTTTTAAAAAGGAGAGGGAGGAAGGAGGAGAGAGGGAGGGTGAGGAGAGAGGGAGGGGGAGGAGAGGAAAAAGAGAAGGGGAAGAGGTAAAGGGATAGGGAGTGGTAGAGGGAAAGAGACCCTGTTTCTAAACAAAAGGGTGGATGTGAGAGATGGAGGGCAGAACCCACAAGCAGGGAGGAGTTTTCTGTGCACCCTGGCCCCTAGCCCTCCAAAACTATTAGCCGGTGAAATAAAAGAGTTCAGATCTAGGTAAAGCAGATACCCCATTAGGGGTAAGACATTAATATAGGAAAATTTGCTCACTTCTCTGCTTTGTTTTCGGCTGATCCTTTAGGAAAACCTTATATCAGTTTGGATATTGGTATTAAAGCAACCCATACAAATCCAGGCAGCTGCAACCGTAGACGTTCCGGTGAAAAGCCAGTCAGTCTGTGCATTCGATTGGAATTTCAGAAGATAATTGTTTCATTCCCAGGTCTGTCCCTGGCTCACCATTTGACCTCAGACTAATTGCTTAATCTCTTTTTGGCTTCAGATCTTCTACTTTGAAAGTGAGAATAATAATAACTTCCAACTACCTATCTCATCCGGGTAGTGAGTGGATTAATAGGGTCATGTTTGCAAAGTCTTGGGAAACTCTCAAGAAAGAAAATGTCCCTGTGCCTTGGCAACTCTGGTTGGTAATATTCTAGGCTGGGTAGGGCTGAGCTCAGTAAGCCATTACTACAGAGGGATGTAGTATCTTCAGCCTCATAGCCAAGGAATGACTCCTTCTGGAAGCTGCGTTTTCATCACCCCAAAACCTCTGGTGTGTTTGTTGGTGCAACAAGAGGGAACTGCTGTGGTAAGCCACACTTATGCCTCTGTTTCAACAATACACACCATTCCTCAGAGCATTTCTGCCTTAGCAAGACATAGGCTGACTTTGGGAGCAGGGGTATCACACAGGCCAGGGCTGAGACCTGTCTCTGCTACTTCCTGGGTGGGTGATCCCAAGCAGATCACTTGATCTTTCCTTGACACCTAGCAGGAGCACGTGACAATCTGTCAGGAGATATTAGCACAGTCATAGACTGTGTAACCGTCTCTGCATCTCTTTCTTAGTGCTGCGAGGTGTGATGATCACTGGTTGGTCCTTACTCAATCCAAGTTCCCCCAGCCCCATCAGAATGTGTGCTTATCAAGTCTGGCTACCCTATAGCCATCCACTAACAATAGCCTCTTTTTTTTTTTTGTGAGCCCTCCAGATTTACGAAAATGACAAATCAAAAGGCAAACAAAACAAAAACTTTGTGTTGGGGATTTGTGCAAATTTCCACAGTCCATTTATCTGTCATGACTGATTTAAGCCCGATTTCTTGAGTTTCCAGGTGTGGTACTACATTGACTAAGAACAAGATGCATGCCAAGTTTATGCTAAACACTGAGAGTATGCTTTCTTGTTTCATCATTGCAAAAGCCCAGTAAGGTGGGTACCTTGAGTAATCCCATTTACAGAACCAAGCTTTGGTGAGGTTAAAGAAGCCACCCAGTGCCACCCAGTGATTTCAAGGAGAGCCTAGATCCCAGTCCTTACCTGACCACAGAGTTCTACTATATGCACTGCTGTCTGAAGAGAGAGAGAGAGAGAAAAAAGGATACATCATCTGTGTATTTTATATCGTTTTACATCTTTTAGTTCAGAGACAGTTAGGTCCTGAAAGCTTTGACTTAATGGATTAACCCTGGGTAGACATTGTGAAGAAATGGTGAAAGGTTGTAGGCAGTGCTTAGTAGGAAGAGGAGTCACTTTGAAGGCATATATTTGGGGACTATATCACACTCTGTTCCTTCTTGTATTCCCCTGCTCTCCATTTCCTTCCTGTTCACCATGGTCTTACCGCTGTGATGATACCAAGCACATGGACCAAACCCTCAAAGCCCAGGAACTAAAGCCAACCTTAACTCCCTTGAGTTGTTCACACCAGGCATTATGTCACAGCCATGAGGATACAAAGACCATTGCAAGTCTGGCAAACCTAATGAATTCAGAAGGCACACTCAGGTACGTACTGGAAGTTTAAGATTTTGATTTTTGATTTGCCAAAGAGTTTGCCTTTAAAGAGCCCATTTCTGGAACATTCTGCAGTTCATGCTTTTATTTTATTATATATGATATGCATATTTACATACACTTTGTGCAAATAAATGAATGTGTGAATATATTCTCTACCAGAGGGGAAGAAGATCTCTTAGGCAGGGAAGATGTGTAAGTTCCGGAAAGGCATGTATTGTACCTGATCTTTACTTGCATTTATAGATCTTCCTGGCACACGTAGCAAGTGCTCCTATTCAGCTCTGCTGGTGTATGCATTAGTGCTCACCGGATGCAGTTTCTTCCAGGACATGTTCTGCCTCAAGATAATGTGTTGACAGCCTCATAATAAGAAAATTCCCTTTAGTGTCTGTCTATGAGGCTAGTCTGAACCCTCAGAGGAAACAAGTAGCTTTCGTTTAACCCTAAACCCGATTCTTCTGCCTATAGTAATGTCCCTAAAACAAACTAACAGGGTGAGAACATTTTCAGTTACAGATATTAAAGCCAACTCAAACCAACTTCGTGGTCTTAGCACAGCTGGATCCATAACAGGTCAAAGGCGAGGTCTCATTTTCTCTACACATCTGGATGGACACACTGTGTTCACCCCCAAAGCTACCTTTCGTCTTGCAGGGTTCTTCAGTGCTCCACTCAGAGTCTCCTCATTTACAGTTAGCCAGTCTACAAGCCTCAAAATAGAGGTGATACCCATCCCACTATTGCCAGACCCCAAGCTACTGAGTCTCTCTCTCTCCTGACTTAATCAGCCACCAATGAAGCTTGAATTATGGCCAGGTCTAAGTGAAATGCTAAGGTCTTGAGCTTGATGGAGCCTTCTCCCCCATTCACCTGGCTGGGAGGAAGGGACTTTCTGGGAGCTCCACTCAGGAGAGGGAGGAATGATATATGAAGTCGACCAGGCTAGATGCTTTGTCTTCCTCACTATCACAATAAATTACTTCTCATCCCCCTGTTAGGAGCAATTCAGCTTCCCCTCTTTGCATTGCTACCTATGTACCTCACTGCATGGCATTCTCTCCTCATCAACATTATTGTGTGTGCCTGGTTAGTCACTTTCCTCTGAGCCCTGGAGAGGAGAACACTGGTCCATTTCTCTGCATCGCCAGTATGTACTGTTATCCTCATGAATAGCAGATAAAGGATGAACAACCTGCAAGCCAAGATCCTACTTTGGGTGACACTGATCTGAGCCACAGATACAGATGAAGATTCTATACCATGGGCAGTAACCCATGTCATGAAAGCATGACAAATGGAAGCAAACTGAAGAACAGTGCTCCGTGATGTTACTACACAGCTGGAACTAGAAGATGAATACCTTGTCAGGTGTAAGCAAGACACACACAACTCTGGTTTACCAACATCAGTGCTTGCCATCTGTAGCCACAAAGAAGGCAACAGATGAGCTTTCTTTCCATTACTCTTCTTGAAGAATTGTCTTGGTACTCATCTCCCTCTTTCATCCCTTTCATCTATCCTTCTGCCCCTCTTGGTATAGTCATCCACCCCCCACTGTTCTCCTTTCTTTCCCCCTTTTCTCTCCATCTCCTTCTGTTTTTGCCTACTGCTTCAGTCCTGGGGGATGAGGGCTCTTGAGTTACAGCTCTTGCAGCTCCTTAAGTGAGTGGCTTTCCTCATTTCTTTCAGCTCGCTTTGCTCCCCTGAAATGTCAGAATGCCCAAGCCTCTGGTTCACTGTAAAGAATTTCTAAGGGTGTCAGACCCACTGTCTAGATAGACTCTCACTGGAAATTTTCTAGGGTTTTCCAGTCAGCCAAGGACCCTAATGTTGATCCTCAACCCAGCGGACTTACCAATGCACGGTAACATTCAGAATGCCTGTGCCCACTTTGGTTAGCTTTAGTCCCATCATGCGTCTGAGAGATCCTTCTACAATACATTCCACCTTTGGTGTCTAATCACTTCACAGTTGTGTGTTTATGTGTATTAGTGTTTTACTTGCATTAGTGTCTGTGTGACCGTGTCAGATCCCCTATAGTAGGAGTTAGACAGTTGTATGCTCTCATGTGGAAGCTGGGGATTGAACCTAGGCCCTATGGAAGAGCAGCCAGTGCTCTTAACTGCTGAGCCATCTCTCCAGTTATTGATGGACTGAAATGGACAGACCATCAGGATCTGGCCAAGCCAGTGCTAAGGCAACACGGGGATGAATGATGTCCCTACAGTGCTTGGTAAGTGAGTGGGTAAAGATATGAAATATGTACTGAATGAGCCAATGTTAAATATATGAATGAATAGCGAATGACCGCCTGTGGCACCTATGGCCATTTCTTTCCTTGTGTTTTGAACTGCCCCTTGATTTATTTTTTTGTAGCCATAATACAGTCCCAACAAACTGACTATAAATTTATGATTTGCTTTTATGTTCTGCTGGTGACTTTTGAAATAGAGGCTGACATGCTATGCCTTGAATCCTGTTTTCAAAGAGTTAAGGAATATTTTCAAACCTCCCTGAGTGGAATAGGCAAGACAAGAGAGGGATGGCGCTTATGTCCCAGCTAATCTCTGTTATGACAAATCTGTATGACTAAGGAGTGAGGGCCATGGGGGTAGGACCGTGCCCCTCGGCTGAGTAGAAGAGGGTTGTCCACAGATGACACATGACTGGAACCATCCAGTTCCTGTATATACTTGGTAGATATATATACCCACTGGGCTAGGTAAATGTAATCCTTTGCAATTTTTCATTTCACTTCCTTGAGTTCTGTGGTATTACCAAGGAGCAACTGGTTTTCTTCTGGGTGAAGTGGAAATCTTTGCCTAATTCAAAACCACTTACATTAAATACAGGCAGCTACATGGGGATCTTTTGCGAGAGAGATTGTTATTCATGCTTTTCAAAATCAATGAATCGTCACTTGACCTTAACAGACCTGTATAGATCACTGCAATTGGGAGTTAATCTGAGTGAAGGAAAGCAGCTTTTACTCAAAACCCAATTGTTTATTGATGTATATTTGGGAAGTCATAACAGAGTCATGTTTTGGAGTAGGACAATGGCAAAGTAGGCAAAAATTGAAACGACTGCTACTTAAAACTATGTGAAGTTCCCCAAAAGGAGGCTGGGAATATTCACATAGACTAAGAATTCACATAGACTAAGATAGAATAACTCAAGTTAAAATTCAGTGAAACATGCAATTGAGGTGGTAAATCATAACATCCTGGACACATTTTAAAATACAGTCAACTTCCTGGATAGTTTACATGATGGTGAGGTCAAGAAGTCCAGATATCTGACCGAAATGTTGCCTGTATGTTGCCCTCTTTATATATATAATGTACTGTTGAACCAAACTTAAAGGTCATGTCTGGAGAGATGCTCACGGGAGCATAAGTACTTGTGGTCAGTCTCCAAAGCCCATTTAAAAGCCAGGCACCAGGCACCTAGAATCCTAGCACCGAAGAAGTAGATAGGCAGGCTCTGAGGCTTACTGGCTGGCCAGCCTAGCTTAACAGACAAGTTCTAGGTTCAATGAGAGACCCTTTCTCAAACACTGAGGTGAAAATTGATTGAGGAAGACACCTATCATCTCTGGTCTCTGCATGATTGGACCCTAATCCACATACACACGAACATCTGGGTATACTACAACACACACACACACACACACACATTTTAAAAATGTACAGCTTAAATCAGGCAGCTCAGTGGTAGGAGTACTTACTGCTCTTGAAGAGGACCTGGGTTTTGTTCCCAGCACATCAGGCAGCTCATAACTGCCTAGAACTTTAGTTCCAGGGGATCAGATGACCTCTGGCCTCCTAGGCACCTCTACATACATGGTGAACATAAATTCGTGTAGGTACACACAAATACTCATAAATAATTTTTTCAAAACAATAATTGAATGTCACATCTGTTGATAGGAATGTAAATTGTATGGCCAGTACAGACAGTTCCTGAAATATGAATGTTCCTGGAAAAAAAACTAACAAGAAAACAACTGCGTTGTCTTAGTTACTTTTCTATTACTGTGAAGAGACACTGTGACTGAAGCAACTTACAGAAGACAGGGTTTATTGGGACTTATGATTTCAGGGAATTAGATAGTGTCATGGTGGGAACATGTCAACAGGCAGTCAGTCAGGCATTGAGTTGGAATAGTACCACTAAGCGTACATCCTCATTTGCAAGTAGGAAGCAGAAAGAGCTAACTGGGAAGGGTGTGGGGTTTTGAGACCTCAACACCATCCCCCAATGACATACTTCTTCCAACAAGGCCACACATCCTAATCTTTCCCAAACAATTCCACCAACTGACACAAACTATCTAAATTTATGAGCCTATAGGAGTTATTCTCATTTAAACCACCACACATTTGATTCAGTCTCACACACACACACACACACACACACACACACACACACACACACACACATACACACACGTACAAACACTGAAAGCAATGACTAGAAGAGATGTCTGAACTCAATGTTCAGAGCAGCAAAAGTAACCTAGATACAGAATCAATCTAGGTAGCCATCAACAGATAAATTGTAAAAGAAAATGTCATACAGGCTGGGAAAGTACCCTAATGCTTAGTATGTGTGAGGTTCTCGGTTAAATTTCCACCACAGTACAATAAATACATAAGAAAGAAAGAAAATATGTCACATGTACACAATGAAATACCTTTCCATCTTAAGAAATGTCATTTTAGTACAAGATGAAACTAGAGGACATTGTATGAACTGAAATAAGCCAGCCACAGAAGGACAAATAGTCCATGATCTTAATTACATATGCATTTTTAAAAGAAATAAATCAGATTTTAGAAGTACTGTAGAGAATAATGGTTATAATGTCTTATAATTTGGGTCTGGAAAGGTCTTCCTTCAAAGGCTTGTAAGTTGAAGACCTGATCTCTCATGCAACAGTGTTCTTACGGGAATGGACTTGTGAGAGTTGTGACCTCACCAGTGTATTAATCTCTTGTCCACATATAGTCCACAACTGACTATAGAGAAGTTGCAGAAACTGCAAGAAGTGAGGCCTTATGGGAGGAAGTGGGTCATCGGTGGTCTGCCTTTGACTATTGTATCTTGTCCAGACACACACCCCCACCCATCCTAGCAGCTGCTGTCATGCGAGCAGCATTTCATTGCCACACCCTCCCTGTGATGATGTTCTACCTCACCCCAGGCCTAAAGAAATCCACCCATTGAAATATCCAAAGTGGACCCTCCTCCTTAGTTTTCAGACAGTTCATCCTAATAATGAAAAGTTGACTCACTTACTAGGGTTGAGGAGTGAGGAACCTGGGAAGATGTCAATCAAAGGATATAAAATTTCAATTATACAAGAGAAAAATTCAAGGGATGTACTGTATAATATGTTGATTATAGTTAATAACATATTTATCCTTGGGAATTGATGACAATAGATTATGTTAGAGTTCTTAGGCTGAGATTATATAGCATGGCAGAGAACACCTGCCTAGCATGACTAAAGCCCTGGGTTAGATCCCCAGCGACACAAAAGGAAACAAGATGTTCTCTGCATAGGAGAGAATGATAGCTATGTAACTGTTAAGTAGCTTGATTTAGCCGTAACACATTTGTACACCACAACTTGTGTGCAATTACTTTTCTCTTACGGTAAAGAGACACCAACTTAAAACTTGGTCGAGTAAAAATGAATAAAATGTATGCCTCATATTTAAAGATAATGTTTCGGGGATGGCATTGGTGGGGAGAGAAGCTTACATTCATTAGCACTGGGAAATGTCTTATCTGTCTCAGGCCGGGAAAGCCTGTTTTAGCGTTCACTTCAGGCAGTCTCCAGGTCAGCTGTCAGCTTGACAGGTAGTCCTAAGAAGGCAGAGAGTCTGGAAGGGACAGATTTGATCCTTAGAAAAATCCAGTTAGAAGCAAGTCTGCCCTGTGCCAGCTCCTCCTTAAAGGGTTCTGATGCTTCTTGCAGCTGGTACCACAGCCCGTTCAAGTCCAATAAATAGGAGATAAACTCTTGTATGATTGTCCAGGTTTCCCTTCTAGAGAGAGAGGCTTAGCTAAACGGTAGAGCAACAGCTACTACATACCTGGAAGTAGCTGTGTGTTGGGTTTGGAGGAAAACTAATGGACTTGATGAGGAAGCTAACCCTGACTTCTAAAGCCTTACTGCACAGATGTAGGCCTCCAATACTAACAATTGCAAAACAGGTTAATAATAAAATAGAACAAAAGAAAAACCCAGCCTTTTGTTCTACCTCTCTGAGAAATCCAGCTTCTGTTGAGTGGAGAAAAGGGACACCCGATCCCTGGAAATGGTCAGTCTGGGCTTTTCTCAACCAAGTCAGTAACTGCTTGGTGGCCCTGTGAAATAGAGAGCTGATTACCTTGCGTGGCCTTCCAGAACTAGCCATGATGTCTGCCTTTCAGAAGCAAATGCCAGCTCAAAGGACAAACTCATAGGCCATGGTGAGGAGCCGACAAAGTGGAATGTCACCTATCTGTAGAGGAAAATTATTTCTCTTATTGGACTCTCTCCACTTCAGGGAAAGGGGCTGAGAGAAAAACTGGGAAACCATGTGGGAGCTGAGGAGACACCTAGGGGCTAGCTTTGTCTGTGATGCTACAAGTAGAGGAACTGTGATGGTTACTTCCTTGACACCATGGTGAGAACAGCCCTTCATTCGTATTTCAGAGCATATGTCAGCCATGGGAAATCACAGCCCCGAGCAAGACAAAGACTCCTGCCTCCCTGCATTTCCATTTTTGTGCAGTCAAATATGCATGCGAATTAAATAAAGTCATTTCCAAACTGAAGGAAGGGAGTCTTGGAGACAGAGACAGAGATGGCTTCCAGAGCAAGACAGTGAGGTCATCCAGATAGGAAGGGAACAGTATCTCATGCCTTTGGCAGAGCAGACACAAAGAACACACCCCAAGGAGCCTTGTAAACCTGTTTAGAGTTGACCCATAAGGGCTAAGGAGACCCTAAAGAACTTAGCAAGGTAGAGACATGGCCCGAGCCTCCTGATGAGAACAAGCACTCACGGTTGTGTGGAAGGACCGCCATTTCAAGCTGTGTCCTGAAAGCAAGGAAGAAAGGTAAGAACTGGGGGTGCAGGGGTTCCTGGATCTGGATCAGGATGTGTTATTCTCGGTGGTGGAAGGAAAGGAGAGTTCTAGTTTCCAAGTCAGGCAGTTCCTGATAGATGCTATCATAATACTCAGCTGGCATCAGGGCGTTTCTGGGACAGCTGATTTGATGTTCCCTGTTCAGTGTGGAGTGAATCAGAAGCTGCTAAGATGGCCTCCTTTAGCTTCCCTTTCTCCTCCCACAGTTAATATGACTGGCTCTGTGGGGGTGTGGGGGACTGAACTAAGACAGTGAGTATGTAGTAAGAGCTGGGGAATGTTCCCTAAGAGAATTCACTGCTTGCCATTATCCCAGCATTTGCTCACCTGTCCCATCCTTAAAGAATTTCCCCACTGCGTAGCAGGCCATGGAATGCTGAAAGTGCCTGCCACAATTCCTGTTCCTTTCCAGCATCCCGTCCTGTCTTCCTCAGAACGTCACTCGGGGACCTTGCCACCCCCAGTGCTGAATCACAGCATCTGCCATCTTTGAGCAGCCGCCACCGGCAGAAGCTGGACCGAGGCCTTCCGTGAAGACAACAACTTCATTCTAATCCTTTGCTTGGTTCCAGTTTACATGGAGGACACTGAGACTCCCAGGGTGGGACATGAGGCTACTGCAGAGTCACTCGCCCAACAAGAACCAGCACCACCCCTCCCCCCCCCCGCCCCAAATTACTTTTTTGTCTTTCTGACGCTGCTATCCTTCAAAGACCAATAATCACAAGCAAATAACAACAATTGATACCGGGTCAAAATATTCACTCGGGACCATCAGAAAGTACCACTGAGCAAAAGAAGAGAGGGCGCTAGCTGAGAGCAGGTCCCGGGCACATAGAGTTTGAGATTCTCTTTGTTTAGTTGTTTTCTTTTTGAGACAGGGTCTCTCTGTACAGCCCTGTCTGTCTCCTGGAACTCTGTAGACCAGGCTGGTCTCGAACTCAGAGATCTGCCTGCCTTGGCCTCCCAGTGCTGAGATTAAATGCGTGTGCCATCTTGGCCACCTTGCCCAGCTAAGCTTGAGATTGCTTGAGATTCTTAAGACACTTCCTTGAGTCTTCCTCTGCCCAGACACCAAAAATGCCCCCTAACCAAAAGGGAGCCTTTGTCCCCCACAGGCTAGTGACCAGTGGCAGTATTCTGTGATGGGATTACTTTGACTGTGGCCATGTGGAGCTGGGGAAGCCCCTCCAGCCCTTTCCGGCCTCTTTGTCCCTTTTCTAGTGTTCCATCTGCAGGGCCCTCTCTCAGCCCTGCTGCTCTTGACTCTGAAGCAAAGAGGTAAACATCTTGGGACGCTTTATTAGTTTATTTCAGAAGATGGAGCCGGTTTGTCCCTAGGGCCCAGCCCTCTTTTATGACCTCCAGGCCCTCTTGACAAATTCTAGTGACTGGAGAGAAAACCCGCTTTCTACAGCAGATCATTAAAACACCCACCATAAACCCAGGGCCATAAAACATTATTTGCCAGGCATAAAAAGAGGGTAGATTTTCCCAGAATGACAACCCCCGGCCCTGCTTTCTCCCGCTGGGAAAGGCGGCACACGGATGCCGTCGTTCATAAATTCCTTATCTCGCACTGTGCTTTGGGAAAAGAACCCTGTTGGGAAAGCAGCCAAAAAAATATTGATTTATTTGTTCCTCAGAGTCCGGAGTATTTTTAATGAGAGAAGCATGGTGATGCCCTGCCCGTGTGTCTTCAATGACTTAATCAGAGAATACATGCCCCAGTGAAGCCATAGTTTGCCAGGAGATGAGGGACATCTACAAACTGGAGGCTTTCCTTTGGGAACCTCCCCAAGTGGAGAGACATTGATTTCTCTCTCCCTTTCCCATCTGTTAGTTTTCCAGTTAAACCAGCCAGCACCCACAATGCTTCTTAGAATGCAGCCTAGCTTTCCAGGACACTCGCCCTTGGCCCCTCAGTAAAGACTTGAAGGGGAAGATTTCCCATTTGTTCAGGTCTGAAGGACAGGACTGATGTCTTTAGTACTTGGAGCCCAGAGTACCAGTGACATAGCTCTCTGCAACCATTATTAAAACCACCAGCTCCGAAGCTCTCATCCCTTTATCTGAAGTCATTGCGACCAGATAGGCTTGCTAGAAATCTTGCCAAATTTTTTTTCCTTGAATGATAAAATATAGTATATGATTCAAATAGCAATCCTGATGTCTGGGGAAATAGCTAATAATCAAATATGTTGGAAGGATGAACATTCTCTGGCAGTGAAATAAAGAACAGCTAGAACTGGTCTAGTCAAAATTTGCATGCCACAAAGGGGGTTTGCAAAATACCCTCAATTTCCAGAGCTGATTTTTTTTTTCGTAGAAAAGTCAGTGTCTAGCAACATCGAGTGCGTGGCCCAGACTCAGACTCTGTGGTCAGCTTGGTGCAACCCTTACCTCTCTCTAGTTGTAAAAGTCATTCTACTCCACTCTAAGTGCCCTCCTGGGTACCCCATCTATTTTGTTTGGTTTTGTTTGTGGTGTGTGTGTGTGTGTGTTTCAGAATATATGGACTGTGCAGAGGGGTCTTGTGAAGAACTGGGACCCCAGGCTCCATCTTCCACTAGAGGATCAAGGGATGAGCCTTTGAGGCTGGATCTAACCCAAAAAGACAACTGTAGAGAAGCAAGCAATTCTTTAGGTCACTCAGGCAGCAGCTAAGTAAAGTAAAGGAAATGCTTCGTGTTTTTGCTTTGACTGTTAAGTGGAAGGGATTTTGTCCTGTTCATTTATGTGGCCTGCCTCTGGAATCCAGGGTACTTGGGAGTCAGGTGGCTTCTCTGCCCTTGGTGGGGCTCTGTTCACAGCTACTCCTTGCTTGTTTTCAACAGCCACTGGTGAGTTGTATCCTGGAGATGTGCTAGCCCAGGGCAGAGCTGGGGCGCCTGCTTGCCTGGGGACACCTGGGCTGGGGGTGGAGGGGCATGGGAATTTCTTTGCAGCTGCAGCTACAGAGCTGAATAGCTGGAAAGGAAGCAAAGAGAGGGGAGCCTGGAAGCAATTCTCCTGATTGAAAAAAAACAAAAAACAAAAAAACCTTCACTTTCCCCTCTCAAGTGTGCAGATCTAAAGCTACATGAAAACTTGTGAAATGCCTGAGATCGATAAGGGATATAAGCCTAGAGAGGGCTGGAGGGAAAGAGGCCCAAGGTTTTGAGAACCTCTGGCTTTCCTTGGGAATACACGCATCCTTAGCAAAAGAAATCCAGTGGGGAAATGGCCCGAATCCATCCATCTGTCCCAGTTTGCACTTCCAGCAAAAGGACCAGGGGTGCATCGGTGGGAAGGCTATCAGTCAGTGGGTACATATGTGGCTGGGTCAATGGAGGAGCAATCATAGCTCTGGAGCTGAACTTGTGGCTTATGCATGCTCTAGGGTGGGCTCTTGGGGATAGGGTGAGGCACAGGGTAGCAAACCCAACTGTCAGTTGACCTAAGCCAAGTGCTTAGGTCAAAGGCAAGCCAGTGGATGAAGACAACTGACTCTTGTGAGTGACGTGTGTGTGTGTGTTTGTGTATGTGTGTGGTGTGGTACGTGTATGGTGTATGTGAGTGTATGTGGTGTGGTGTGTGTATATGGTGTGTGTATGTGGTGTGGTGTGTGAGAGCATATGGTGTGTGTGTAGTGTGTATGTGGTGTGTGTACATGTGTGTGTAGGGTGTATGTTGTATGTGTGTAGGGGTTGGAGAGTGTCGGTGTGTGTGTTTGTAGTGTGTGTAGTGGTGTGTGTGTGTGTGTGTGTGTGTGTGTGTAGCTTCTACCCTTGAACGTTGGAAGATGGGAAAGACGGAGAACAGAATTGCACTATTTCATGAGACACTGTTTGAGCATGGCCCCTGTGGCATGCTGGGGGATGGGGTGGTGCATATCCATAAACTCTGTCCAACAGAAGTCTTAACAATTTCAGCTATCTAGAAGTGTCTAGAAGTTCCGGAGTCTGGATTCCCCGATTCACCTAAACTTCACAGTCTTCTCACCTGAGAGCCACCACCTAGATCTATACCAACAGCATGACCTCTACTCTTGCCTCTACTCTTGAGGAACAATCCTGTCTAGCAAACCTCTAGGACACCAGGGACTTTGCAAGATGCTCGAGCCCACCCTACCTTCCAAGCCCAGGCTTTAAGTACTCTCCCCAGGGCGTAAGAAGGAGACATCTTAAGGAGGAGCCATGCCAGTGAGGTCCTTTCTGTAGAGGCTCCAGTAAATGCAGTTTGGGATAGTTGAGCCAAGGGGTCCGGATTGGAAAGTTGGGGTTCAGCCCCCGAAAAGGGTCGATGGCTTTGGAAGAAGCCGAGCCAGTCAGAAGGCGGGCAGGCAACAGCAGTGAAATGGACCTCGTTCAACAGATGCCTGGGGGATGGGGAGCCTTGAGGAGGGGGCCCAAGGGGGAGCGTACCCCGCCTCCCGGCACCCCAGCCCGTAGTACAGCTTTAAAATCCTGCGGAGTTTGTCATAGGACAGCCTCATCACGCATGCGCATAGGCAAAGTTGACTTTTTTTTCTCCCCCCCAACCCACTTTGCCTCTTCAGCCGCGTTTGGTTCTGCAACTTTAAAAAAAAATTTTTTTTTTTTTTTTGGTCTCTGAGAACACCAAGGGAAAGAGGAGTCTGGAGAGAGGGAGGGCGAAAGTGAGGGAGCTGGTCAGGAGGGCCGGGGGGGTGGGGGGCACGCGGTCCCCACGCTGGGGCAGTCAGTCTGTGGGGCACCGCATCGCGTGGAAAGTTGCTGCAGGCTCCGAGGCACCGCCTCCGCCGTCCGGAGTCCGGATTGTGCGGCCGCTGCTTCGTGAGCTCCTTCCGCGGCCTCCGCCGGGCCCCACGACCGCCCCTCGGACCCCGGCTGCGACCGAGGAGGTGGGCAGCCTTGGCCGCCATGGACCTCTAGAGTTGAGTCGCCGCTGCGGAGCTCCGCGCCCTCCATCCTCTCGCTCTGTTCGCCCTGGAAAGGCGGGGGGTGGAAAGAAGAAGGTTAACCCGAAGGAAGAAAGAAAGAAAGACAGAAAAGGGGACCAAAAGGGGGAAACCAACGTTCCCCCACGGGCTAGCTGTCCATCAACGGCTCAAGCCACCAAGCGACAGAAAGTTCAGGGCTGCCTTGAACCCATTTTCTTTGCGCCTGTTTTTTGCCAGACTCTAAAAATGAAAGGACAAAATTTGGCGCTGACTCCTGGAGCTCTGATGGCGACTTGTGCGATTTCAGCGGCATCTCCCGGAGAAAAAAACATGTGTGCCTGATTGTTCTGTGGCCCTATAGCCGCCGCCGCCGCCGCCGCTGCTGCTGCTGCTTCTGTGTGTGTGTGTGTGTGTGTGTGTGTGTGTGTGTGCGCGCGCGCGTGTCTCTGTGTCTGCGTGTGTGTGTGTGCGCGCGTGTCTCTGTGTTTGCGTGTGTGTGTGTGTGTGTGTTTGGGTGTGTGTCTGTGTGTACACAGACGTCCACTAGCTAACTCAGCTGCAGGAGCAGCCCCTGGAAGCAGACGTTTCGGCCACAGACCCGGAGAGGAGGAGCTGACAATCAGGAGGCGTGAGCCGCCAGGAGTCTGCAGAATTCGTGGTGTGAATGAACTGGGGGCATCTTGGGCATAGGGATTGCCCCCCTCCTTCCCCGCCTCGGGCCACAGTTGAGTAGTGGGGCATTTTTTTTCACCTTCTTGTGAAGAATTTTTTTTTTTTATTATTTGTTGTAAAGTCTTTTGCACAATCACGCCCACATTTGGGGTTGGAAAGCCCTAATTACCGCCGTCGCTGATGGACGTTAGAGAGGGAGCGCCTCGCCGCGGAACAGTCGCCTGCGCGCCCTCGTCGGACCCGCGGCTCCTGCACTGTGTCCCCGCTCGGCCCTGCGCTTTCTACTTGCCCGCGCGCGCCGGCGCCCTCTCGGTTCCTGGGCACTTTTCCACGCTATACCAGCTCCGCAGCCTGAGCCCGGGCGCCAGTGCTCGCTTCCGCTCCGGGTCGCTGCGCCCACCCGACGCGCCCAGGAGGACTCCGCAGCCCTGTTTTGGATCGTCCCCTAAGGCTTAACCCGGACGCTTCGCTTGGATTCCTTGGCCGCCTTCGCTCGGGTGGCGACTTCCTTTTCGCGCCCCCTCCCCCTCGCCATGAAGGTAAGTGTTCTGTGCGCACGGACGCGCCTTACTTTTTTTTTTCTTTTCAAAGTTAACTGAACTCTTTCAATCTATCCCTATCCCCTCCATTTCTCTAACTGCCTAGAGAAAGATAAACTCGTGTATCGCTGGCAGGGACTCCTATCTTTCGTCCCTTACCCTGGGGACACTGCTTCTGAGTCCTTGGAGACTTTTTGCACCAGCTATTCTTTAAACCTTTTCAACTATGGAGAAGAGCGAGGGCAGGAAAGATAGTTCGGGTCACAGTCGGTGTTCCTTTTTACCTCAAGAACTGGAATGTAGTTTTACTATGTGTATTTCAGCGACTGGATAATGATACGATTCATCAAGTATATATCAAACGCTCATTTCACCGGCACGCGGAGATTGTGTGGCTGGAGTTCTGAGGCCGGATGAGGACTGTGTTAGGAGAAACGGCTGCGAGACTAGGGAAACTAGGGGCCACCTACCCTAGAGCAATGCACTCCCCACCCCCAACCTCCGATCAGGGCCCAGTTCCCGGCTCTCCAGGTCGAGTAACCCGAGCGTTCCCGGCCCCTGTGCCTTTAAGAGTGCCTGGCGGGGGGCCAGAGCGCACCCCGCGCGGGGAGCGGGGTCGCGTTATTAGCTTTATTAGCGGCCTCTGGGCGAGCTCAGGTCCTTTACTGCAGCATTGGGGGCGGGGAGTAGTGGTCCTAGTGGCTTTAATCCTACCCCCTGAGCGGAGTCAGCCTAGTGCGTTAGAGACTCTAGGGCCTCTGCGTTGCGAGAGCGAGCGGGCGGGGGGTTAGTTTGTGAACTCGTGTTTGTTTTAATTGTCAGTTGTATGTTAAAGCCGAGTCACACACTCTGAGGGTCACCGAGAGTTCACTTTTACAAAAAAGTTAACGTTTCGTCTTGAAATATAACTAGCAATTTTCCAAACAACTTTTCCTCTGATTGTCCTCCACGTCTCGATAACAATTTCCATTTATACTTCATATCTCTCGTTTCCAGCTTTCTAGTAGGGAGTAAGATGAAAATCGGAACGAAGCTGTTTCCTAAAAGCAAACAACCTTCTTTCTTCAAAGAAAGGGTTTGAAACCCTGGTGTTTCTACGGCCCTGCTTTACCCTCCATGCCCTGTCGGAGCCACGGCTCCGTGGTCGTACTTTAAATGGACAATTCGCTCTTGGGAAATAACTTGGGCCCGGCAATGAGGTTGTGCCTCCTCAGCGTCTGCTGTCTTGACGCGATATTAGCACACCTAGCCAGATTTGGTTTCAAGACATTTTCCATCAAGGGAGGCTTTCTTTTTTAGGAGGGTGGGGGGCTTGAAGGAGACAATGTCGTAAGTACCCAGCGACTGGGGAATGGCGGAAAGTAGGGAATGGCGTTGGGACCCTTGCTCTGCTTTGGGGACTTGGGGAGCTGGAGACTAGTCTTTGACCAGCCAGTTTTAGTCTTCTTGGTGGTTCGGTCCTAGATCCTCTCCGAAGGAGGCCCAGCCCAAGACCTTGGTTTTCCCTTCCAGAGCGCTCCTGTGCACAAGGGGCGCGCTACGTGCCCGCAAAACTCTGAGCTTTAACACGGCCTTTCTAACCGGCCGCGCGGTGCCGGCTGCCCCCTGTTGGCCATCTGGAAGTAAGGCCCCTCTGAGTTCCAGTCCTTCAACTTGTACCCCCCCAGAGACAACTTAACCCCACTCTCCCACCAAGACCCTTCCTAAAATTTCCGCCTGGGGACAATCTGTGTTGCCCCGAGTTTCGAATAGAAAAGGGTCATAGGTGTAACCCAGCAAAGAGGCCTTGGGCAATTTGGACGAAGGATTTCGACCCTTTCTGGTTGCTGGTGAGGGAGTGTCACCGTAGAAGGCCTCGGGTGTGGCCCTGGTTGTCTCAACAATTCTTTCTGTGGTCCTGGATGCTTGTCGCGTTCCCCTCTCTCAGCCTCTACTTCTTCATCTATTAAACACAAAAACAAAAACAGTGATTTTGTTTTCGTTTATGAACTTCATCTGTAAAATATTCCCCGTAAATATTGGGGCCTGAACCGATCTTTAATTTCTCACTCTCTCTCAGTGTACACAGCTCAGTGTTAGACAGATGGCTCTGTGCTGAGTTAAGCTAGGTAATTGTGGGTCCTGGAGAGCCCTGGGGTACATCACTGAGGCTTAGGAAAAGGAGAACATTATCTCCTAGACTATTACTGTTCTCCGACCTCATGGCAATTCTGGGTCACTCGGGAACTTTTCAGGTTTCTTATCCTGACTGCAGTTCCAGACTACCTCCAGCTTATCTCACTGGCTATTTCAGCCTGCTACATGTGCCCTGGCCACACGTATTCATGGAGTGGGACAGTTACAGCTCAGCTGGGCCCAGGCCCGAAAGATGGGGAGCAAAGCTTCCTTTGTCTACTCCCCCTTAAGCAGACACCCTCCTGGTCATTTCTTCAAGGTCTTCTCTCTTGAAGCTGGAGAGCCAAGTTATGCCAGCGACCCTCCCTCAAGTTTCTCCATCGTCTTCTCGGTTCAGAGAAAGAGCAGACTGGAGAACACTGTTCAATTTCCATCTCTTCAAGGACGGAGATCTGGAGTTTCCCATCTTCCTTTTCGCCACTGGTAGCCTGGGTTGCTCTCTTCTTCCGCCTAGTTGGCATCTCTCATCATTTCTACTCCCAGACGTGGGCCCTATATGTAGAGTCTAGCAGAAGGAAAGGACCTGACTGGGAAGTAGGGCCACTGCCCCCTATCTCCGACCCCCCGACCCCCCAAAAAAAGACTGTTCCTCTCTGGTATTCGCATTAAGGGACCGCCTGTTTCTGCACTTGAGAGCTTAACACTTTTGCGTGTGTCTTGACCGAGGAAGTCGTCTTTCCCCACTAACTTCCCTCTCCCTCGTGTTGGCACCTTAGAGCAACGCTATAGCCTGCACCTTTCATCTAGTCCTCCCTGAAGGCTTTGGGGGTTTCAGCAGCATCAAGATTCAGCTGCTTTGGCTTCAAGACCCGCAAACGCTTTTCTTTCCCTTCATCCACCCCTGCGCTGCACCTCTTAAAAGCCTGCACCCTCCACTGTACGCCCGCCCGGCAAGGTCAGATGCTCCGGCTTCTCAGTCTTCTTCCCCGAGCCCCTACTGGAAAACATTTGGCTCATTCTCTGGATAATTTTGACCAGAACTTTTTTTTTTTTAACTCTGTTGCGGCAGTCTCCCGAAAGTTCTCCTTCCTCGCCGTTTTCTTCGCTTCGGATCTCTCCTAAATTCACCCGGTCGGATGTTTTACACTCTAAAGTGGAGGTGTTCATTAGTGAGTTCGCTGTGAGTTCCTTGATTCGATCAGATTTGTGGGACTGCGACAGACTGGAGAGGAAAGAAAACAGAGGTGTTTCCAGGCCAGTGCAGGAAGTCCAAGGCAGATGCTGCTCTCGGGGCTCTCCAGTCCCTTGAGACACCCTTTATCTGTAACCGAGGAGACCGGAGTTGAGTAAACCGGGTACCTCCACTCGCTGTTGGCCAGGGTTCTGGGAACTGGTGGATTTGCCCCGGGGGCGTCGGGCCGGGATAGGGTTCGGTTTGTGTGGTTTCGGCTCTAACAAAGAGATTCCCTGTAATCCACCGAATCTGTTATCAATTTCTCCACCACCCGCGCCCCGCCCCGCGCGCCCCGCCCGCTGTGAAGCTCCAAAAGTTAGTGAGACCCGCCGCGATTTGAGAGCTGGAGTCCTTCGCAATGTGTGTGTGTGTGTGTGTGTACGTGTGTGTAAGTGTGCACGAGGGCGTGTATGGATGTGGTGTGTCTGTGTCTCTGTGTGTGTGTGTGTGCGCGCGCGCGCGGTTTTAGCCTCCACTGGGGACTCTAAACCTTTGCAGCCTGGGCCGCTCGCAAAGAAAGACCCTGAAGCCCACCCCTCCCCTGGAGGAAACTTGACACTTCGGGCGGGGGTAGGGAAGGAGACTGAACCTTCTTTCTCTTAGACTGGGGAAACTTCAGATTTCCATTCTCTCCAGGATGCGTCCCCAGCTTTGCGGTGCTTTGGGGACGGACGAGCCGAGGCTCGGAGCACTGGTTAGCTGGCACTGGGAAGCACATAAGTTCCTCTTCCAGGAGCCCGGAGGTGTCCAAGCCAAAGGGGTGGCTCGAAAAGGAAAGCTACCGCCTGCTCCAGGGCCCCTTAGCTTTCCTACTGCCTACAGGGTCCCCTTCATCCCTTTTATGGAGCTGGTCTCGACAGGGCCTTCGCCTGGAAGAGGTTCACCTTTCTTGCCTTTCCAAAAGAAGGGGCTCCCTCGGGGGCTTCGGGCATCACAGAGTTACACTTATCAGAGACGTAAAGGGGAACGTTGGAAACCTGCTCCTCCTACCCACACTCTTCTCTCTCCGCCGCCGCCTGCAGGTGGAAAAGTCACCAGTGGGAGCAGCCTGAGAACTCTCTGCCCCCGAATATCTTCAGGAAGGAAACTTCTCCGCTCGGCTCCCCGCGCCCTGGAGGCCAGGGGCACTGCTGATACTTGGGAGCTGGCTCCGCTTGGGGACCTGTCGCCTCGTCCCGTTTGCCAACCTTTCGGAACTGAATGAACTGAGCCCGACTTGGGACAGAGAGGCTAGACTGGAGGCAGGGTGGCAGTGTACTTCAAGACACAGGCCCGCAGTGGTGCGATGAAAACATGGGACAACTCCAAGAGAAACAACAGGCTCTCCGTGGTTTTCGCCCCGCCCCCAGCCGCTGCTGGACGTGGGGGCCAGAGGGAGAGTAAAAAGTCAGAATAATGGGGTCCAAGGGAAGGGAAGGATAGGGGAAAGATCCTCTCCTAAAGGAACGAAGCCGGATACTTCTTTCTACCCGAGACCTACATCACCTCTCAGACTGACAGGAGGCCGCTGGCAGAAGGGGGCAGGCTTTCCGGGTTCACTGGGGTGGGAGAGCTGACCCTCTTCCCATTCATTATCCCTTACCTACTCCCCAACTCCTTCTACTCCCCGCCCCAAACTGGCTGAAGCAGATCCTAAAGGAAATCCAGGCTGCTCTTCCCCATCTGGAAGTGGCTTTCCCAAAATCGGCCCCGTAAACTGATTATAAAACATACGATGTTAATTCGGAGCTGCATTTCCCAGCTGGGCACTCGCGCGCCACGCTGGTCCCTGGGGCCTCGCCCCCACCCCCTGCCCTTCCCTCCCGCGTCCTGCCCCCACCCCCACCCCCGCGCCGGCCACCCCGCCTCCTCGGCAGCCTCCGGCAGTGCGCTCCACTCGCCTTCGCGCTCCTCTCGCCCATGGAATTAATTCTGGCTTCACTTGTTGCTCCGGCCCAGGTCCGGGAGAGGACGAGGGTGGCGGCGGGCTCCCGGGCGAATTTTCTGGGAGGGACCGAGCGCAGCGGGGATCTAGAGGGAAGAGACGGGGTGCGAGACTGGAAGTTGCAGGAAGCCTGGTACCCGGGCTTTGACTCAACAGCATTGAGACATGTTTGTAATCGCTGGCGTGCCCCGCGTGCAGGATCCTAGCGAAATAAGATTTCCTGGTGAGGTTGCGTGGGTGGATTAATTTGGAAAAAGAAACTGCCTATATCTTGCCATCAAAAAACCTCACGGAGGAGAAGCGCAGTCAATCAGCAGTAAACTTAAGAGACCTCGGATGTTTCCGTTGTTTAAACTTGTATGCTTGAAAATTATCTGAAGGCAATAAACATCTGCTCCTTTCTTCCCTCTCCAGAAGCCCATTGGAATATTAAGCCCGGGAGTGGCTTTGGGGACCGCTGGAGGTGCCATGTCTTCCAAGTTCTTCCTAATGGCTTTGGCCACATTTTTCTCCTTCGCCCAGGTTGTAATAGAAGCTAATTCTTGGTGGTAAGTTGATTCTGTATACCTATTCTTCCTTTTTTAAAAACGTACACTTGCACTATGCTATATAGCGTTAAAAGCTGGAGAGTGAGCATGGGTGCATTCATCTAATATAGATGGATATGTTCTATGAGCTTTTAAAATATGAATTTTCTTGTAACCCACTCATTTTGTAAATCATACACTCAGTTCCACGGGGAAACCGTAATATATAAATCTCAGCCTTTTTCTATGAGGTCCTTGTTGAGACGTGGGCTTGCAGCAATTATCGTGTACTAAAAGGGAAATAATAATTTAATAATTGTAAGCCTATCTATAAAGTTTACTTTTGCCACCCCCTCACCAGGTAAAATAAAAATGAGTTTCCCTTTTATTTTTCTGCCCTTTGAGGCTATTAACCCAGTGTCTGAAGCAGCCGAGTCCTAGAAGACATCTAACCCCTAAATATAGAGTATTTGAAATTTGATCAAATGGGGGTGAACTTGAAAGAGTCAAATGTCCCGAAGTGAGGGTTTCTTTCTGGACTGCAGTGCATCCAAGGGATTGTGTGTGGCAGCGTTCTGCATATTTTCTCCCTGGTAACAGAGTAGCTTTTTTTTTTTTTTTCTCTTTTCTGACTGTCAAATGTGACTTTTGGTCCCTGGTTTTCCTAGCGTGAATCCTCATGTTCACTTAAGAATCCTCTTTAATGTGTCTAAAAACATGGGGGATTTTCTTCAGTCTATATAGACATCCCCATCTGTACTTCCATTCCTTGGAAGGTACCTGCTACCTCCTACCTAAGCCTCTCTACTTTTGATGTGCCTGAAGTTTTGAGGAGGATCCATCCACCTTGTGGGCACCGAGTCCCTTTCTCTAAAGCCAGTGGCTGGTCTCTGAAAACCTCCACTTGCCCCTTTTCTCAGTGACCCTCAGAAATATTGGTTCAGGTATGTGGTGACTGGAGAAGAAAGAAGGCAATGAAAACACTGAGGTAGCCAGATGGCCGGGTGGGGACTGCACAATACCTCTGTTTTCTGCAGAGTTTAAACAGAGGAGTTCTATGAAGCCCTTCTCCTACTTTGTCATGCGGACAAACAGGAGAGAAAAGGCATCTGTTTGCCTCAAGCCCCGTGTAGGGAGGAGGGAGCTAGCTACCTCCAGGGTTCACGTAAATCTTGAATGAGCATCTCCCCCTCCCCTTTGCAGGTCTCTAGGCATGAATAACCCTGTTCAGATGTCAGAAGTCTATATCATAGGTGCACAGCCTCTTTGCAGCCAACTGGCAGGACTTTCTCAAGGACAGAAGAAACTCTGCCACCTGTATCAGGACCACATGCAGTACATTGGAGAAGGTGCGAAGACAGGCATCAAGGAATGCCAGTACCAGTTCCGGCATCGGAGGTGGAACTGCAGCACAGTGGACAATACTTCTGTCTTTGGCAGGGTGATGCAAATAGGTAGGACACATTTGGATACCCATCGACTCTGTCTGCACGGGAGGGGAGGGTACGTGGTGGTGGTGGGGCTTTACGTTTGCTTGAATATTTGATGAGCTGTCTGCTTTACAGCCTGGGTGATGACTTGGGAACTGTGTCCCTTTCCAGAACAGTATTAATTCTGAGCCCCACTTCTGATTGTAGTTTCAAACTCTTTGAACCAGATCAAGAGGGAGGACACCTCAGATCCCATCATTCCCTTCTACACTTTTTTTTTCTTTTGTAAAATGCATTTTATTTAAAGTAGAAGCCGGATGCTTGCTTTTATTGATCAAAAGTAGACATGGCAAAGCTGAACCATTTAAACCCTTTCAAATCTAAAAACCCTTCTGATGGTTATAAGTGTCTTAAGCCACAATCCAAATGGCCCAAGTTGTCATCTTTCAGAATGCTGGCGATGCCGGCAGTAAGGTTTTAATTTTCCTAATATAGACGTTTCCTGAGGCTACAGAGATATATAAAGTTAAAAGCTTTATTTTTAGTCCCAGAAAGAATTTTAATAAGAAGTGATACAACTTGTGTGTGTGTGATTTTTGACAACTGGCAGAAAAAATACAAACTTGGGCTTTCAACCTAGAAACTTTGAAATAACAATTGGAAGTGTTTTGCATACAGCTTGAGTTTTAATCTCAAATACATTGTTGAGTTTGTTGTTCCACTCAGGGAGGAGATAGCATTTAAATTGGACCAAAAGAAAAAAAATAGTTGAAAAGTCAGTTTGCCTGTGGTTTTCTACAATAGTCTAGGATCCTACTTGACAGATGGGCCTTGTGTGTTTTCTAAGTGTGAATATTTTAGGTCTCTTTAGTTTTATGCAAACAAGCCTTTATAATTAATATGACTGCAGTGACTCTAAAAGTAAGAAGCAATTTATCAAGGCAATTAACTGTTTATACTGACTGGAGATAAAGAGTTGGCTTAATATCCATCACAGATGGATAAAATACTTTTGAAAGAAAACCCTAAAAAGTACATTCATTGAGAACAAAAAAGAGTTGTCAGTAGATGCTTGAGCCGAGGGACTTTATAAGCGAAAATAACACAGGTTTGGAAAACACTCCTCTAATCCAGTGGGGGAAGAGCCTGTGGCCCCAGCCTGTAAGGTTCATGGGGCTTTGTCCTTTCTGTCAATGATTAAAATGTGCTAATGTATATCCTGGGGTCGGACTGGAGTAGCAAAGCCCAAGGGACCAGGAAGGTCCCTAGATATAGACTGCTTTAAGGTAGCCAAATGGGGTTATGGTAGGGACCTTCCTTCTGCCTTCTGGAACTTCGAGAGAGGAGTTAAAACCTCCTTCAAAATTCTATCTAAACATCAAGTGCTGTTGGGTGTTTCCCTTATAAGTAGCTCTTTAAAAACACTGTGTTCTCACAGGGACAGAAGTTAGAAAAAGCCAGGGAAAGGTGTCAGTTGCAAGCACTTTGACTGTAAACTCACTTGAACATAGCTTTGATTGGCCATCCTCCTCTCCCTCCTCATCCTTGACAGGAGGCCTGCTCTAGGCAAGAGTGTACCAACGACGCCCTCATTTACTGAGTGAATCTAAGTACCGCTGAAAGATTCATTTTAAGTGTGGTCCAAAATTCATAGTGCTTGTGTCCTCCAGGCCTGATCAGAGCTCCTACTCCAAACTTCTGCATTTAAGTTGTCCCCTCTTTGGCCTTTGACTATGTGGTACTCCCTAGTAGGGACTGGATGGTGGGGCTTGTGTGAATTCCACCCGCTCAAAGTCTGGTGAGGTGAGAGTGACCAGTGACCAGTGACCAGTGCTGTGGGTGGGTCATCTGATGTTCCAAGAAGCACAGGATGTATCTTCCCTGGCCAGAGGTGCCCACGTACCTGGTTGTCCAAGAGCAGAAAGCCACCTGTCAGCATAAGTTTGACTCTCAAGAGGCTTTTTTGTTTTTCCTTAATATTTGAAAGAAGGGAAAGGAGAGTAGGAAAATTATGATGAGTTTTCTGGATGAGAAGGAACAGAGACTGAACTCCAAGAATGGAAAAAAAGTCTTTGCCTTCTTTTTCCTAGCTCAGGCTTGGCTCGAAGTCAATGAGTTTTGGGACAGTTGCAAACACCTTTGGTGCCCAAGGTGTGCTCCGGTCACTCCAAAACTCTCAGGATCCCAGGGATGTGAAGAATAACACTCGTCTGTGAGACTCTGACCCTGTGAGGGGCCAGTGTCTGAGAAGCTCCTGCTGCCACCTCTGACCCCTTTCCAGGCTCATTTTTCTAAGGTGCCAGTTGCCCTGGAGGCACTGTGCACAGCCGCCTCCTGAAGGGCCCCTAGCTTCATTTTGGAAACATTCTCATTTTTCACCCATGTTCCCCTTCCCTATCAGCTTTTGTCTCTCTCCTGTCTTTGTTTCTAGACTGTGAGAAGATGTCAGGAAGGCACCATTTTTAAGGGATGTGAGGATCCAAGCCAGCCTAGATTTCATGCAGAGGGAGACTTAACCAAATGAGCAACCACAGAGAGACACACAGGCCGCACCCCCCAGCCAAGCAACCCTCTTCAAACTGCTGTTTTTCCACAGTCAACAATTAGCTTAGAGAATCCTGCCAGGCTTTGTATTCTGGATGAAAATCGAAATGATTGAGCTGAACTATGTGGGGGAGGGAGCTGTGTGTGATTTGTGTTTTGTATAAAAGCTCTTTACGCTCTGTGCATTCAAAGGGCAGTGTCTCATTCCCCTCTGTCCTCCGAGGAGGATCATTTTATCTCCTCTTCCTCTATCAACACTTTTATTCCACAGCCCTCTCTTGCTCAGGCCTTAACACTTCCCATATTATCAGTGTTAATCTTCAAATAACTCCCACCAATCTGTCTGCTCTCCTGGTTTATTTCCACCCCCCCCCCCCAATGTACATACTCTGCCTTCTAATTTGAACTAGACAGATGTAAAGCCCCACTGGAACTTTCTGGTTCGATCTTCCTGCCAACCACCAGCTCGCTCCTGACTTTTCTTTCATTTGTTAAATGTAGGAGAGGAGTCTGTATGACTTGAAGCCACAGGACTTCCTGAGGATCACAAATGGCCTCAGTGAGCTGTGGGACAGTACTAATCCTGGAGAGGGCAGGCACCAGAGTCGTCCTCCTGGATAGACTTTCTCTTAGGGGCTGGCTGAGTCCGGCTGAGATCAGCTGTCTTTGTTCTGCCCCTACTTCATAAAGATTGCTTGCAAGCTTTCTAACTGTATGAGAAATCCAGTCTGGTACAGGGGATTTTAGCATCAGAAGGGACCTTTATATCACGGGCATCCATTTCAATACCCTTATTTTACAGTTGATTTTGAAAGTGAGGTGTACCAGTCTTTGCCCTAAACACAGGCCCAGCTTCATTCAATGGGCAGAATGTTAACCCTTTCTCTCTCATGGTGCAGCTGGTTATCAAGTTACTTCTTGTTAGATTAGAAGAGCTCGGGCTGGTGTCTGTTGATAGGGCTTCAGTGAGTGTTCTATGGGGAAATATTACACTTTCTATTCCCCCACCCCCACATTCGCCCTGAATCTGTTCCCTTTACCACTCCAGGCAAAGGCCATGGGTAGAGCATAGGGTAGGAGAGTCCAGTGGTACAGGGCAGTAGTAGATGTGGAACCAAGATGACCCAGGGAGCTGTTTTAGACTTAACTGCTCATTCTTGTGTATGGGTGGTGGTGGTGGAAGCAGCACACACTTTTAATCCCAACCCTTGGAAGGCGGAGGCAGGCAGCTATGAGTTTGAGGCCAGCCTGGTCTGCAGAGTGAGTTCCAGGACAGCCAGGGCTACACAGAGAAACCGTGTCTTGAGAAACCCAACCAAACCAAACCAAACCAACAGGCAAAAAACCAACCAACCAACAACAAAAAAACTTAACTGCTCATTCTTAAATGAGAGAAAATTTCAGGGCAGGGATAGAACTGTCATACAGAGAGGTAAAGAGTGGAGAGTCCAGAGAGTTCCATAGTGGGAAGAGATTATAACTGCAAAGAGGAGAGGGCCAGGCAAAAACTCTCTGTGGCTCCTAGGCATTGTGTGACTGAGGATGGGGGCCTGAACTTCCCAGAGGCTTCTAATCCTATCGAATTTTGTTCTGTTCAAGATGAAAATAATATTCACATTAGAACAAGGGTTTAAAAAAAAAAGTCTAGCCTGGTTCTGAGCTTTCCTTCAATGACTTCTTTCATGTGCGTTTTTGGAATTAAGACATTTTGAATATCTTCAATCGGGGTTAATGAAAAATCAAGCCAGCAGTCCTGCCTAGGCTCTAAAACATCCCAGCAGACGCAGGTAGCAGGTAGCTGTCTCCTGTGTTATTTGTTGCTGCTGTGTGTGACTGGATCCATCCTTCTGAGCTTGCCACAAGGCGAGCCCAGGGCCCGAGTGAACATTTTGGAGTGGGACTCGGTGTGGGATGTTAGCTTGAGATTTATGTCTGCCTGTTCACTTCAGTAGCAGCTGAGGCATGTTGGGGGGCGCTCTCTCGCCTTCACCAAATAATCCAGGTTTTCTATGTGTTAGGGCTTCCTCCTCTTCTCTCCGCAGGGGTTGCTGTCTAGTTTTTTTCTGCCCTCAGTGGGCCTGAGAACTGTTTGCTCCTGTGTTTTGACGAGTAGTTTTCCATAGCCCCACAATTGGGTCCAAGGCCCAATGTTCTGGGGACTCCTACCTCTCTAATGATTGGTGTGTGTTGGGGCTCTCTCAGCCTTCTCCAGCCTGCACAGACCAGTGTATTAGGGGCCTTAATGGTGCCTCGCCTTCTCTCCCCCCTTCCCAGCAAGAATCAGGCTTCTGTGTGGGGCAGGCAATCTAGTGACCCCCTCATCCTTAATTGTAGGCAGCCGAGAGACGGCCTTCACATATGCGGTGAGCGCCGCTGGGGTGGTGAATGCCATGAGCCGAGCATGCCGGGAGGGCGAGCTGTCTACCTGTGGCTGCAGTCGAGCTGCACGCCCCAAGGACCTGCCTCGGGATTGGCTGTGGGGCGGCTGCGGGGACAACATCGACTATGGCTACCGCTTCGCCAAGGAATTCGTGGACGCACGAGAAAGGGAACGAATCCACGCCAAGGGCTCCTATGAGAGCGCACGTATCCTCATGAACTTGCACAACAATGAAGCAGGCCGCAGGGTGAGTGCCATGGTCCCCCTGCCACCACCAACACCCATATCATTTATCCCCCAACCTGCCCCCCTCTACCCTCCCTTCACACACACAGGTGTTGGATCCTGGCCCCCCCCCCCCCCCCCCGTCACTATAGCTCAGTTCAGGTCTCGCCAGTCACTATAGCTCAGTTCAGGTCTCGCCAGATACTTATACCTTGGGGTTTCTGTATATGCTGTATCTCCCTCTGCAATGCTCCTCTCAGGCCTTGCCTTTCCTTTCCTTTCCTTTCCTTTCCTTTCCTTTCCTTTCCTTTCCTTTCCTTTCCTTTCCTTTCCTTTCCTTTCCTTTCCTTTCCTTTCCCTTTCTCTTCTATTTTATTTTTTCTTCTCTTTTCTCTTTGCCTTCTTCCTTTCTCTCTTTCTTTTTTCTTTCTTTCCCTCCCTCCCTCCCTCCCTCCCTCCCTCTCTCCCTCCCTTCCTCCCTTCCTTCCTTCCTTCCTTTCCTTTCCTTTCCTGGTTTTTCAAGCCAAGGTTTCTCTGTGTAGCCCTGGCTGTCCTGGAAATCCCTCTGTAGACCAGGCTGGCCTCTGACTCAGAGATTCACCTGTCTCTGCCTCTTCAGTGAATGCTGGGATTAAAAGTTTGATTTTTTTTCCCCTTAAGTCACTTCCTTATTTATGGGCCTGCCTCTCTGGAGAAAGGCATGCATTCTGGAAAGCCCTCCGCCCACCTACATGGGTTGAATGATCCATAAATGAACTCTGGAGATCCAGCTGTTTTCTGAGAAGTGTGTCTTTTTAGCTGGTCCCCACCAATGGGTAGTGGAGGCCACCATTTGTGGCTGGGTTTCAGTTTGGGGAAAGCACTAAGCAAGGCCTCACTTTAGCTTGGACACTCATTTTCTTTTTCCCTGTCTGTCTTGTGGCATTATGCAGCAGACCTGATGGGATGAGAGTTTTTCCAAAGGGCCCTTTTTAGGGAAAGGACAGGCATTTTAGCAGTTTGGCATTTCTTAAGTCTGACCAGCAGGCAAATCCAGGGTGACTCTAGAGAGAAGAGAAACTGACAGTCTGTCCCCAGCCTTCCTGAGCCTCCTGGTTCCCCCCTCTTTCCTTCCCCTGGTAGGGATATGAAAAGCTACTCCAAGATATTTTAAAAGACCCTTTTTTTCCCCTGCGGTTAAACACATGGCACTTTATGGCCGCTTTAAAATGAAGGGGTGAAAATGTTTCTTAACTTTGGCAGCATTGAAAACCAGGGTCATTAGTTTTTCACAGAACCCAAGGTAGGTGCCAGGAACTTTCTGGTCAGAGATTTCACTCTTCTGTATTTTGGGGTGAGGAAAAAGGAAGATAATCACAGAGTAGAACATAGAGGGCTGGAAGGAGCCTCTGGCCCCAACACCCTCGTCTCACAGATTGGGAAACTGAGGCAAACCACTTAGCAGCTGCGTAAGAAAAGCAATAGATCTATGTTACAAGCCTCAGCTAACTTACTTTAAACAGATGCATCAAGCTTAGGGCTGAAACACTGGGGAGTGGCCACTGGAGATGCTGACTGAAAATCAGATCCTCGGTGTCCACATTTGCACATCTTCCAGTGGCCGTGGTAAGGACTCCCACTTGTGGTCATTGTGAAGATGAAGCGAGGTCAGATATTAGGGCCGTACCATAAGAAATCTGACTTATAACAATGCTTCCTTTGGTTCAGTCTCAGATTGTAGCTTAAAGTCAGCCAGCAGTCAGTGCTTGATCAATGATACGTTAATTATTAAACACTGCAGAATACTAGGACCCACCCAGGGAAGCCACAGATCATGGAGATAATTCCAGCTAACTTCCTCTTAAAGTGAATGTTACACATCTGAGGGTGTCAGTGAGATTTTGTTTATGCTTCCCTGAGGGGACAGACAGGTAGTTGCCAGAGAGAAAGCACAGGATGCATCGGCTCAGGTTTTCCACCTTAGGGGCTGCTCTTCTCTCTAGGTTGTCATTGTCACAAGTCCAGGAGTGATTGCAGGGGAGGGGGATCCAGCTCCATTCTCTGAAAACCCCTAAGGGTATGTTTTCCATTCTCCTGGCATCTTCTCCCCCCCCCCCCCCATGTAGGATCCAACTAACACATCCAACCAGAAATGTGCCCGGCCATCTTTGGAACGTCCTTATCTCTTCTTTCCTGGAGAGAAATTGTGAGGGGCTTGTCCACTGTCAGGAGAGGGTCAAGGCTTTCCAAGAGGCCAGAGAGACCCTCAGAGAAGCTGAAAAGTGACTTGGCTGTTTTTGTTGCCCTTAATATCGATACTTGCATCTTTTATATGCCATGTCTTTTGGTTTTGTTCTGTCATGGGAAGGATGAGTGGAAGGAAGGATCTTGGTCAGTAAGAGACACAGAAACCAGCTCTTCTCTAAAGTGGTGGTTGGGTACCTTAGAAAGTTGTACACTAATGCCAGAAAACCATATTAATGCTTTTTAGGGCATTAACTTTTGGTTTTCCTTAAAAAGGGAGCAAAGGTTAAATATGTTTGCAAAACCTTCCTCAGTCTGAAAGTCTTTATGGCAAGTACTGTGGGCCCCTATTAAAAGAAAGCCCTTATAATTCCTTGGAGGAGGGAGGTAATTTTTTGGGCAGAAGCAGCTCTGGGTTCTGGACAGGCCCTGGCCAGTGCTACCATACCATGATGACTCTGGAAGGTCACTGGCATGAGGAACTGTGGGCAGTCAGGACTATAAATAGGCAACCACCACCTCCCAGACTGCTGGGCACAGTGCTGTAGGGCCAGACCTATGAGCACTGCTCCCGGGAGGCCTGAGGTGACTGGGCAAAAACCCAGGGCCGTGGCCCCATCACCCTGGAGAAAGACCAGGCTTACTGAGTGGATTTGGAGTGCCAAGTGCTTCTTTGGCTCTTTCAATTTTATCCTCCTGGGTAGGAAGTTGGTACCATCCAAAGGTGCCACATAGGGTTAGAAAGGGGCAGCCCATTGCCTAAGTTCAAGGGCAAAGTTAGACATCCTATGTCCATGGCTGCAAGGTGGTCCTCGAGACCTAGAATAGGACAGGACAGAGTAGAGATGTAGAGGGCATAGCAGTGGGCATCACTGAAGCCCAGAACAAGTTCCCCTACAAGTTGGCTGTGTGACCTGTGTGAGCCTCCTTCCTGTGCCACCGTGTTGTCATCTGTTTCTGCACATGCCACAAAGCTGCTGGCATGATTGGATGAGGTCACGGGTGTCAGAGCAGGTGTCCTGACAGTGGAGATAACACAGCAATACAGTAGAATGGATGAGCATTGAAACCCTGATCCCACGGTAGATAGACCCCTCCCAACTCAGCACTTACCAAGTCACTGAACATGGGCTTGGTGTCCTACTGTCTGGGTTCAAGTCCTGGCACTCCCCGCTGGTCAGTGGTCGGGTAGGAACTCATCTGTCTAGGCCTCTATTCCCTTCTCTGAGAAGATAAGGATAATAGCACATCCCTCAGAGACTTGGATGTGGGTCTGCATTCAGATAGAAGAGGCAAAAAATGGAGATCTCATTGTACTGATAACAGTTCCCTCCTACAAAACTGGAGGTCACTGGGATGATTTTTTTTTCCTGTTCCCATCTGAATGTGATAGTTGTGGACAGAATGATAAAGACTAAGAAGTTGCAGAGTTTCAAAGAAGGCAGTACAATATTTCTAGTGGTAGGAAATGAAAAAGTATCACAGCCCTTGATTCAGTCAAGGGACATGGCTGCCTGTACAGTATTCACTAGGGTCAGGGCAGCATCTCAGCTCCTCCAGGGATTAGCACAGTAACCTTCTCCTTTTCCTCCTACAGACAGTATACAACCTGGCAGATGTAGCCTGTAAGTGCCATGGAGTGTCTGGCTCGTGTAGCCTCAAGACATGCTGGCTGCAGCTGGCGGACTTCCGAAAGGTGGGCGATGCCCTCAAGGAGAAGTATGATAGCGCAGCCGCCATGAGGCTGAACAGCCGGGGCAAGCTGGTACAGGTCAACAGCCGTTTCAACTCCCCGACTACTCAGGACCTGGTCTACATCGACCCAAGTCCGGATTACTGTGTGCGAAACGAGAGCACTGGCTCGCTGGGCACGCAGGGACGCCTGTGCAACAAGACCTCAGAGGGGATGGACGGCTGCGAGCTCATGTGCTGTGGGCGTGGCTATGACCAATTTAAGACCGTGCAGACAGAACGCTGTCATTGCAAGTTTCACTGGTGCTGCTATGTCAAATGCAAGAAGTGCACGGAGATTGTGGATCAGTTCGTGTGCAAATAGTGGTGTGCCTGCCCATCACCCAATCCCACTCCCAGGACCCACTTATTTATAGAAAGTACAGTGCTTCTGGTTCTTTTTATTTCTCCCCCAAGAATTGCAGCTGGAACCATATGTTGTTGTTGTTGTTTTTTTCTCATTCTGTTACCATCTAAGAACTCTGTGGTTTATTATTAATATTATAATTAATATTTGGCAATAGTGGGGGAAACTAAGAAAAATATTTATTTTGAGGATCTTTGCAAAGTTAGTACAAAACTTTTTTCTTCTGATGCTACAGGATAAAGGGGAAATAACATGTATTTGAACTTAGCTGTGCAGTTGGGGTTCACATCTAGAAGGTGGAGGAACTATTTTCTCCTCAAACAGAGACTCCTTTGAGATGGGTGGTATCCAGGTGAAAGATAGTACAGAGTCACGACCTGTGACCGAAATGAATTGCAGGTGCTCTGGTACAAAAGATCTTAAATATAGATATGTTAAATATACATATATGCCAAAAATACAGAATATGAGACGCTCCTTACTCCAGAGGTTGCCAACCTGGTTTTTTGTTTTTGTTTTTGTTTTTTGTTTTTTTTTTTTTGTATTTCTACAATGAACTTTTTGAAGGTAGGAGCAAGAATCTCATATCTTCATAAACAGGCATATAATGTATGTTATAACATTCCATCTACAGATACTCCATGCATGGATGGGCCTTTTTCTAACAGTTCATGAAACTTGGGGGCTGGGGTCGCTAGCTATTAGAAAACTTGAAATTCCCTACATTGAGGCCATAATCCTATGGTGTTAGCCCAGCTGATTCTGAATACCAGACTTTATGTCCACGAAGGGATTTTGACTAAAAAAAAAATAAAATAAAATCTTGTTAAGAAAATCTTATTTTCTTAAAAATGTAAAATTACCCATGAATCCCCTTTGCAACTCCCTACCCCCACAGGCAACAAGAAAATCCCATGTAGTTGAGCACTGCAGAAGGGCAGGACACCTCTGAGGAGATCATGGCAGCCATCTTCCTATATGACCCCAAGCCCTCTCCGGACTCTGCTCACCGTGCTTCCAAATGGCAGCTCCGGTGGATGCTCTTTACTGGTAGGGCAGAAGATGTACATGGGGAGCGATGCTCAAACCCGGCTACTTAGGGATTGTTCTCTAAGGCTTTTCTTTGGAGGTACGGTAACTTGGTGTGTTTTGCTGATATCACTTGGCCCAAGGAGTCCACAGAGGTGTTGCCGCTGTTTGGTTGTTATACTCCTGCGTTTAGACCTTCCATTTGTGCTTTTCCCAGTATCCTGCAGGTGTACCCTAAAACTGTTCCTAGTGTACTTGAACAGTTGCATTTATAAGGGGGGTTGTGGTTTAATGGTGCCTGATATCTCAGTTTTTTTGTATATAACATATATATATATAAATATACATATATAAATATAGATATAATTATATCTCAGTGTAGTCTGGGATTTAGATTTACAGTTTGCTCTGGGCTTGCTCCATGCCTGGAGTATTGTCCTTCATTGCAGTCCAACTGAGATTTCTTTTTTCCAAAAATACTGAGTCTTGACATTGGCCTGTGACAGAATCCTACCATGAACACCAGGAAGCAAGCTAAGACTCTCAAGAAGCACTCAGGGCTCCTGTCCTGAATGTATGTTGGTTAGAAAGTGGCCTTTCTGCTTCCCGCCCACGACCATTCTCCACCCTCTCTTTGGTGTTCTTTGTAGGGAGGGCACTGTGGTTTGTCACAGCCCTGGACTTTGAGAGGCTCCCAGAACCCAGGATCACCGGCCTCCTCTCTATTTGCTTAACTCCTTTTCCGGGGAAGACTTGTGTCTGTCCTGTCTGACAGGATGGATCTGAGTTCCCAAAGCAAACCAGCTTACCACATAGATAGCTAGTTTAAACAATGTTTTAAAATAAGAGCACCTCTGTTTCAAAAGTGACATCTGCTGTGTTGTTTTCGAGGCCTGATACTCTTTTTTTTTTTCCAAGGTTTGAAAAGATGTATGTATCCATTCTTGGGCTTGGTAGCCTTCTGGTCACCTCAGTCCTGTGGCTTCTAACTTAACTACCCAACAATATTCGTTTCCCCTTAGCTACAGTGAATTGCAAGCAAAAGATCTTGAAATGAGAAAAAGCACTAATTTAGTTTAAAATGCCACTTTTTGGTTTTTATTCTACAAAAACCATGAAGTACTCTCTCTCTCTCTTTCTTTCTTTCTTATTTGTTAAATCAGATTTTGTTCTTCTTCTTTTTTTTTTTTTGTGATTCATGTTTATGAGCAGAGTGGAGTTTAACAATCCTAGCTTTAAAAAAAAAACTATTTAATGTAAGATATTCTACGCGTCATTCAGATATTTTGTATATCCCCTATGGCCTTTATTCCGTACTTTTAATGTACATATTTCCGTTTTGTGTGATTTGTATATTTCACTGGTTAAAAAAAAAATTGAAAGGCTTATGCCAATGGAAGATAGAATATAAAATAAAATGTTACTTGTATATTGGTAAGAGGTTTCAGTTGTCCTTCAGCTAATTCATGTAGAGAAATATTTTTAGTTGAAGCCACAAGAGACAGCTTAGGGCAGTTATGTGTTCAAATAACAGAAAAGCAGAAAAACGGATTTTTTTTTTTTTACCAAAACCAAACTGTTGGGAAACCTCAATAGAGCTCTATATGTATTGGAACAAAAGTGGAATTCTCTTCTCCTATATATGTTCCTTCAAAACGAGAGAATCAGGCAGATGGCTCAAAGCTGGTCACAGGATTGCTCGCATTCTTTTGGCATTATGCATGCGACTTAATTGTTTTAGAGTGTGTTGCTATTGTAACATCCTAGAGATGAACCAAGGCTCACGCTCTCACCCATGAGCAGCTTTTCAGCTTATACACACATGTGTGTACATGTGTGTGATATGCATGTTTGCATGCATGTCTGTATGTATTCTTGTGCTAGCCGCTACAACCTTTGTGCCTCTCTATTCAGGTTGACCAGGGGTCTTGTGGGGCATCTCTGTGTCCCATTTGAAGGAAGTCTTTATGGAAAAAAAGCAAGGGTCTGCAGAGAACAGGAATTATAGATTCCTTGTGTGGTGTGCAATTAATAGAAGGCCTCCTGCTTTCTGGAAATGTAGACCAGAATCTGGCTAGAACTATAGACTGATAAATTAGCTAGCCTTTTTCTCCCCGCCCCCTACTCCCCTTTCTTAATGGATAACCTTGTAACATATTGAAACCTTTAAAGGAAACCAAGAATGCATTATTACACACACACACACACACACATACACACACACACACACACACACACACACACACACACACACACACTACAGTAGACCAACATATAGAGTGTTTAAAATAGCATAGCATTTCTGGGCAAATTCAAATCCTTGTGGCTCTAGGACGCACATCTGTTTCCGTTTTTCTTCAGTTGTATATTGACCAGTGTTCCTTATTGCTAAAACATATACTTGGTGGAGCAATGTCAGCATCTTTTTCCTTCCCATCCTGGAGAGCATTCAAGACCTTCCCAGTACAGGAACATCAATGAAGCATTTATATACAGGCAGTGCCAAGCAGAACCATGTCCAGAATGGTCAGTGCTGGGCTCCTGTTTCTCTGTGCTCCTGACCTTCGAGGCTGCTGCTTCCCAGGACAACAGCTGCCTGCCCACACTCTGTCCTCCCCCCCCCCCCCCCGAGGATTTTCCCAATAGCCAGTTCTGATGTGTCTTTTTCTGCAACCTTATTCAAGCCACTGGAACCTTCAGACAGGGCCCGAGAGCAAGAGGACACAACCTGTGGACAGGAGCTGTATTAACTTGATCACTAGTATGAACTAGTATTAACATGATCGCCAGTGAAAGGCACCTGCAATCATTGTTCAGTCTGAAATAGAGAGCGGGGATGGCGAAGTTGCTTGTAACTTCTGGTATATGTTTAATGCACACACGCATGGAGGCAAGCTCTAAATCACTGCACTGTTACTGTAAAGCGTACTTTAAAAAATATTTATTGTTTTGAAAAGCATTTTCTAATCTTCCCTCTCTTGGTGGAGCTGTAAACAAGATGCCATGTTGTGAAGGTTTAAGATAAATTTTTTTAAATTGCAGAAACATTTAGAGGCCTAAGAATTAAAACTTATAAAAGGGATCTTCGAATTTGCCTGTTAACATGGAGTTTACACTTCTATCTGATGATTGGATGGTGTTTTATATTAGGGAAATACCTTGTTAGCGAACTTCATAAAGCAGATGTAATTAAAGGTTGATGAGAGCCAATCTAATAAAGACAGGAGAGACTTACATCTTAGACCAATCTTTATACATTTTGCTGAGTTAGAAAGGAAATAAAGATTATTTATTTTTGTTCATATCTTGTACTTTTCTATTAAAATCATTTTATGAAATCCAGCATGCTCCTGTGTGTGTGTGTGTGTTTAGCAGAGAGGGCCTGAGTTCATCTGAGTCTGGGGTGTGCTTGGAAAATGGCATAGGACTTCCAGATCTTAAAAAAAAAAGAAAAAGGCACTAATATTGCTGACCCGGGAGAGATCATTATGTTTGAACCTCAAGGATGTCTTTTGTAGATTAATGCTGGTCTTCATTGACCTCCGATTAATTGTTGCTTTACCTTCTTTGCTTTGCTGTGGCTGAGATGTAAGATTTCTGCTAGATAATTCTCCCCTGTAGACATTTAGAGGGGAGAGAAGGGATTACCATAAAATTCCAGGGTCAGGGAACAGAAAGAACGAGCCAGGGAGAGAAGTAAAGTGTTTTGAGATGAAGAGCAGACAGAATCAACTGGAATGTTCTGCTGGTTGCTTACTTAATGACACAGAGACTTTCAGGAGTTTCCTAACTTGGGGTTCTTCCACCCCAGCACCACTGGAATTTCAGGCTGGGTGGCTCTCTGGAGTAAATCTGCCCTGTGTAGCTTTACCAACACTCCTGGCCTCCACCTACCCATGCCCAAGGCTCCAGTGGTAGCATCTCCCAGTGGTAGAAGTATCAGACAGTAACCTAGAGAAGAACCTCACTCTCAATGGGAAAACACAACCTTAGATGTGGGGCTGAGGTTTTGAGCACTTGGGTGAACTTGGCTTGATCAGACCACAGAGGTCCGCTGCTGCCTGTGTGTGGACCCTAGAGTGGGGTAAGCTATCCCCTTACAGAAGTTTCTGCGTGGACACCAGAGATCCAGCAAGCTGGCTTCATCGCCAAGAACAAATACATGGCTAACAGGTGGGGCTCAGATTCTAACACTAACTTTAGCTTTGCCACCTGGAAACATTGAGGTATGGCTTCGTGACTCTGAACCCCTTGTATTTAAAATGGGAGATCACAAGTTTACTTAGCTCCTAGAGCTGTTGTGCCGGAAAAACCTACACAAGCAGGATTCTATTACAGACTCCTAGCACAACAAATGGTGCCTGGGAGGGGAGTAGGTAGGGCAAGGGACTGGCTAAGCCTGAGCCAACGTTAATACTTGCCCGCTGTGGGGCGTGGCCTTTCTTCTTGTTAGACTGCAGCCCTGGCTCCTACTCTCTACACCCTGACTTCAGTGCCTCTCGATTTGTTTTGTTTAACCTGCACGGGATTTTTAAGGTGTGCAAATTAGATGTGGACTTTTAAAAGAGACAGGTTCACATTAAAATTTAGGTTTCTGTATTGATAGCCAGGAAGAGTGGGGGTTTGCCCCCTGTATAGCAGGACCAAGCAGCTGTCGTTCCTGGGGCCAGTCTGGCTCATCCATCGCTTTTTGCTTTTTGTTTGTTTTGTTTTGAACAGAGTACTCCCCCCCTCTCCCAGCCCCCACTGCCCCTTCCTCGGGGGCTCTTTGCCTCAGCATGGTGACATTTTTGGTGCAGGTGTTTCTCTTATGAGGGTATCTCTAGCACATCGTAGGACTTTGGTGCCACTCAGACAGGTTTCTGCTAGAAGACAACAGCACTCTCCCATGTATGACAATCACAATGTTGCCTCCAGACATTGTTAGATGTCCCCGGTGGGTGGATGGGGGCACCTGAGAGTGACAGCCACGGCAGTCCTTATTAAGTAGTGTGTGTTTAGATACTTGCAGTGTGAGAATTGATGAAAAGCAAGACTTCCTGTGCAAACACATATCGTGGGATCTCAATAAATGATCCTTGAATGATGGAAAAGACTCTCTTTCCCCAGGATTGGCTCTGCTGCTCACAGGGTAGTGTCATCTAGAGTCTTGATGATTTCAGCCCTCACACAGAACAAGGGACATAAGCAACCACCCTATTAGAGTTAATATTTAAATGACATGATCTAACCCCCCTCCACATCCCCCCAGGATGCCTCACAACTTACCATAAAAGGTGGAATCCATTGAAATACAAAGACTTTAAACCACCAGGTATTGTTCTAGCCAGCCTGCCCCTCCCCCACCTGGCTAAACTGATAGATGCTTTGGTGTGTGAGCCTGAGGCACCCTGGAGACAAGCCGGAAGCACTCCTGGTAGGAAAGACCCTTGCCCTTTGGAGGACTCACAACGTCATTAATGTAGGATAGGGTAGTGCAGTAGACCAACTGCAGGCAGGAGAGAGGCCTGCTGCTGAATCCCTTAGGTGGGATGTGTCTCTTCTGCTCGAAGGAAACCTGTGTTACCTGGGCAAGATGGGACACCTGCATGGGCTCGTCTCATTTCTTCAAATTGGAAATTGAAAAATGTTAAAATGCTATTGGAAGGTAAGTTTTGACTCTCTCGTTCTCTCTCTCTCTCTCTCTCTCTCTCTCTCTCTCTCTCTCTCTCTCTCGCCTTTTGCCTTTTCTTTCTTTCCTCTGACTCAATAGGCTGTCATTTGCTATGTAGCCTGGGCTAGCCCCAAACTTGCTGTCCTCTTGCCTCCACCTCTCAAGGCAGAATTCTAGGATCATAGCTATGCGCTCCTGTACCTGATAACATTTATTCTTGTCTGGTACTACTGGTTCCTTCTTTTGTTTTGCTTAAGACCCCTGAGGACCACCCGAGTTAGTACTTTGACTCTGCTTTGTAGAAGAGGGAATGGATAATTTGAAGAGCTTAAGTCTGACCCAAGTGTCCATCCATCGACCATGGTCTCTCTTCTTCAGCACTATAGCAGTGTTAAGGGAAGATGTCCACCTAATGGGATACTGTTTTGCCAGAGTCCCCATATATATGTCCAGAGGACTTGCTTTGTTCACTGGGGGACTGGGAGTGTTGCATACTTCAAGGTGAGAGATTGGGAGATTGAAGCCTGAGGTTTTGAAAAGCCACTGTGAATTCTCTATGTCTTCATGTCACTGACCCTGAACACCAGGAGTTGATGGTACCCCAGGCAGAGAGGCCTGGGTCCCTGACTCACCCTGCAGAGGAGGGTCACACATTGACTAGGTATTTTCTGGGTGGTTTTCTTATAAATGTCAACCGCAAGACTCTGAGATTTGGAAGTAGTAATTCTGTCTGTCTGATGCATTGACTCTCTGGCTTCCCAAGGCCACCACTGTGTCCCCAGACTTGGTGTGGATCCCTTCGCTGGAAGAAAATTAAGACCAGGTGAGTCCCTGGAACATCTTGGTAGCCCATCTTCAGGGGTCATGGGCCCTTAGTGACTTTTCCTGGAGAGACATAAAGAATGTCGGCTTACCCCAAATAAGAGAGGCATGGACAGACCTGAGCAAGATTTCATCCAAGTCCATCTGGGTGGAGAGAAGTTTTTACTGCTCTGTTGTAGGTCCTTTCTACAGAAGTGCCCTCGCTCGTGACTCTGACGGTGGTAATGAACGGAATGGGTTTTTCTCCCCGTCAGCTTCCATCTCCAGTGAGGCACTCTGGGCTCTTCGAGACCTCTTGAGACCTAGATTTATTGTTCTCATTAAATTAGCAGGCCTGAGGACAGCTGAGAGTCAAAGACTTACTCCCACACACTCACCACAAGTATGGTACAAAGGGAAGGACAAAGCTTTCTGCTAAAAACAGAAGAAAGGAAAAGAGAAGAAAAAAAAAAGAATAGCAATCACCATCTCCCTGAAAACAAAAACAAAAAATTTTAGCTCTAAACTTTTCTCATTAGCTGTGCAGCCTTTGGTCACATTCAGAACCTCTCTGAGCTTCAACATTATCATCTGTAATACATGAGACTGGGACTGCTTTGTAGGTGATGGTGAGGACTGTGGATCCTGTTTGCCTGACACCTAGCAAGTACTCTTGCTGTGGCCATCACAAGCATCTACAAAAACAGTCCCTTCTCAGCACCAGGGTTCAGCGACTCTAGAACCTCCAGACTCCACAAACTCAGAGCGCTGGGGTCCGCAGGAATGACTCCAGAGAGTTTTTTCTTATTTCAGGAGAGACCATGGCCATCGGGCTTGGCACAGACTCAGCAGCTCCACAGGGCTGGGTGGAGGCTGAGAAATAGGAGCCCAGGTGAGCAGGCACTGAACACAACAGGGGTGGGGCCCTAGCAGGGCAGGCATGAGCTGCAGGTAGCCACTGTGCTCCTGGAGCAGACTCTTGGCTCTCTCCTGGTTTCAGCCTCCTCATGTGTAAGCCCAGGGGCCCTAGCGCAGGCTCCGGGGCCACAGTAGCTCCCATTCACCACGCCCAGGATGTCAGCTGGAGTCCTGGGAGAACACGGGAAGTCCAGACACTCTCAACCTGACATTTTACAAGGACTCTGGCCCAGTAAAGTTCTCCTGGCTGCTCCTCCCTCTTCCTCCATCGGAGGGTGCCATGAACAGAAGGCTGGGAATTTCCTTCTGCACACCAACCAAGATATATCATGACCCTAGACAAACCATTTGGTCTGCATTCTTGCTCATTACGGTCTGCCATTTTGCTGTGTGGTTTTGGGGAAAATTTGTGCCTTCTCTGAACCCTCATTCTTCAACATGTGCATGGTTTGGAAAGAGTCAAGAGTGTTCGACTTCTCCTTCAGCAAGCTGATGATATTCGGAGGTGGAAAACAGAACATGGGCAAATAAAGCAAGCAGAACCTGGACTACATTGGTAGGCCCTTGTCCTTTTGTCCTCTGTCCTTCTGCCCATCTGCCCATGCGCTTTACCCTCCCTCTCCTTACTCATCGAGTTGCTTTCCCCCCCAAAATAATGAAATTCTCAGTTTTAAAAACACCCACAGAGTACTGGCCCTTTTCTTGGTCTTCCTGAGTCTTATCTGTGAAAGGGGCAGTTCCTGGCCATAGTTCATGGGCTCCCAGGGATTCCCCAGGAAGTGGTTTGTGCAGGCGACTGGCCTGGACATGGTGTTCACTCAATAAACTATAAGTGGTAAGTCTTCTATCGTACTCTGCAAGCAGGGACTGCCCATGACCCATCGGCACTGGAGAGCACATCTGGGGATGTTACTGAGAGGTGGAGAGAGAGCAGGCTGAAGCAGCTGGCTTGCAGCTTGCCATCTCCAGACTGTAGCGCAGAGAACACAGGTCCTGTCTAACAGGCTGGCTTCCTGGAGGGATTCCTGGCAGGCAGGTCCGTTTTCCTACTCGGGGGGCCTTTCCTGAAGTCTGTAATCCAGGCTGGGGCCCAAGCTCTCCACCTTTATTCTTCCCCTCCACGTTTCTTCAGAGCTTCTAGCAACCAAAAGTTTCGCTGGGTAAACAAATCACTCAGAGTTTCTCTTGTGCGGAAGGATACTGACTTGGTACCATTTAGGGTGGGGCACCAGAAAAGAAAGAACCCCAAGAGTGTGCCCCAATGACAACGGGAAATGCACACCCCCTGCTTTTTTCCATCAGAAGCTTCAGCCACTTGAATTTGGGGCTCGAAACCCAAGAAACCAGTTCTAAACTGTTAGCACCTCTCCCGCTGCTTCTTGCTAAATTTCATTAGGGCTGACAATTTGTAGAACCACTTACAGTGTAATATGATTTGAATGGCTGGCCCCAACTGTTAGAGATGGAGGCTCTTCTGGGCGTGGGAGCCTAGGCACTGGAGACGTTTCCCAGGCAATGGGACCTCCCTGAAGCGGGGTGCAGGGGAGTTCTATGAAGGCAGAAGGCACCTCGCCAGACAGGGTGTCCACCCTCAGAGCCAGGAGGGGCAGTCTCTAGCTTCTCTTCCCTTGTTGCCCTGCAATCACGTCTGGTCTTGGAGGCTGAGCGATCTTTTGAGTTTCAGCATGCAATAAAACATGCTTGACCACAGGCTTGTGTTGAGCCAGGACTGCCGGAGTTGCTCGCCAAGCCCGCTGGCCAGCAGTCCACATGGGTAGGCAGAATTGATAGTGTGGGTCCTGCCTCTGGCTTTGCTTTCTGTTTTGGCTTTGTAACTAAAACAGAGTTGATGCCTGAGAGATGGGACGGTCCCGTTTTATTTTTATCCCCTATCAGAGTTTCACGCCCATGTGTGTAAGTGTGGAGTAGTTATGGTGTGTCACAGAATCAGTTTGCATTTGGATTCCTGCCCTGCCTCATCCTGTGACCTCAGGCATGCCATTTTCCATCCCTGAGTATCAATTTCCTGGTTTACTAAAACTAAGCCGGTGTTTCCTACTCTGCACAATTAATTAAGCAAAATATCTAAAACAGTCGAGTCAACAAGAGCCATCAGCAGCTTTGGAGATCTAGCTCTGTTGGGATGGTTTAAAGCATTTCATTCTTCATTGCATTGAGCCACATATCAGGGGCTCAATATAGCCAGGAAACTAAATGGCAGAATAGCTATAGGATTCCCCATCAGTGTAGGACATTCCTAAGTGCAGGTCTTAGACGTGCACCTGCACATATGAGATGCTCAGTAAGCATCTGGTAGGGAACCAGGCCTTCATCATCTTCCACCAGCACAGGAAGCCTGCTGATCAGTGCTTCAGGCACTCGATGAGAGCCATTTGCTCAGAATATAGATTACCACACTGTCATAGTGTTGAGCATTCTGTTGCTGTTTCCTCCTCCTCTTCCTCTTTTCCTCCCTGCCACGCCACTCCCCTATCTTCCTTTTCTTTTCTTTCCTTTTTGAGACAGGTTTTTTGTTATGGAAGGCAGGCTGGCTTCAAGTTCCACTACACCTAGATCCCTTTGTAACATTGAAACAAGAGAAGAGTTTTCTAGGGGCTGCAAGACAGCCATAGGTACTGAGGCACAGTCTACAGAGCCCGGAACTGTAGAGGCTGGACTCTGCAGCAGCGAGACCTGAAGCTCTGGTTGCCTTAGTTATGGATCTGTTAGCTGTTCTTACAGGCTGCAGACTGTGGGCTAGGGGTGGGGCAGGGGTAGGGGTCGGGACCACAGTTACAAAGTGATGATGGGAAGGTCTGCCTGAACCTGAGGAAGAATCAGCAAGGTTCCAGGGAGGAGGCCATAGCAAGCCATTCATGAATTCATCCTCACCATGGATTCTAAGTTAACACAAGACATCATCGAAATGCAAATCTAAGACCCTCCTTTGGTTATTCAGATTTATTGCGCAGACAGTGATTCCCAGGGAGTCTGTATTTTCTTGGGGGCAGGGGTGGGGGTGGGGGGTGGGGCGCAGGGGCGACCCAGCAGCCTCCCCCCCTTCTACTAGAGAATGTGAGTAGGCTCAGGTCTTGGGAGGGTTGCTTGTGGGTAATCACAGCTGCTCTGATCTCAAGATGGTAATAGCCCAGTCATTGGCTCTTACGAAATACACACAAGTTCCTAGTGAGAGGACTTGATTGGCTCACCGGTGTGCCTGTTGTCAAATCAGCAGTCTTTGGTTGGGATGGGGGGTGGAACATGGAGGCTCCAGTTTGGTTCCTAAGGGCTAAGCTCCTTCACCTAGCCTATCACATATCCATCCCTATACTGGATTAAGAGCAGGTCCCGGAAGAAATGCCTACTCTTTCATATTCAATTTATATTTATATTGTTGTCAAGACTACTGAAAACTGAAGACATGGAAACAATCTCAGTGTGCAGCGGATGGACAGGCCATGGAGAAGGGGTAGGTACAGACTAACTGAACATTAGTCGGACTTGAGGCTGAAGGCCATCTTGTTGTAGGAGTCTGGAGGAAAGTAAGCTAAGTGAAAAAAGCCAGGTGCGGAAAGACAAATACTGGATACAATTCCACTTAGAGTGTCTAAAATTGCCACATTTGTAGCAAAGATAGTTAGTGGGGACTCATCAGGAGTTCCAGGGCTGCTGGGGAAAAGGAGGTGAACCACAGTGTGCCAGTCTGTAGAGAACAATATGATAATGTGCTTAAAAACTTACCTATAGTTCTGCGGCTGAGTGAGAAAAAGAGGGTGTGGTGGTGGTGGTGGTGGGGGTGACTGACTGAATTTTAATGATTTGCAAATCCTGCTCCTTTGGGGATGCCACTCTTTTTCTTTATCTAGTGATCTAGGGACCACGAAGGTCTTTTGCTCCAAATTCGTTTCTTTTCCAGGGAGTCATTTGTAGGCATTTCCTTTACCCATTAGTGTGCTGTTGGTTGTGTGGTGTCTTAATGAAGCCTTTATAGTTAATCCTATGATAATTAAGGGTAGTGTCCCGCATCTGCCTTGGTACTCAAGGGTCTTCATCCTCTTTTTTGCTTCCGGTCTTGATCTCATGCTTTATAATGGAAATGAGCACGTAAATTCTGCCTCCTGTATTTAGGAAGAAAAATCAGCCCACAGTGTTATCTACTGTTACCTAGTTCTTATCTCTAAGTGCCAAAACAAACAAACAAAAACCAAAAGTGTTTAATCTCATCGATCTCTCTGATGACTGTGATTGGCTTTTGAACAATTAAAGTCTTTTTTAAGTTATAAAACTGGGTAGGATGCATGAGGTAGTGATTGGCATGTGTTGTGTGACCTGTCCTGGCATTGGGGGAGACTTGTGACCTTTCCCTTCTCTTCAACAAGGCCAGTCCCCTGTTCACCTGCACCCCTTGTCTACACATCCATTACTAATGCTCACATCTTATGTCTCTGCAGGCGGCAGGGACCCAAGTAGGGCCCGGACCCTGAATCCACCCAAGCATATTAGAAATGAACCAATAAGTCCACAGCTGAATGTGGAGCTTCTGGTCACTCTGAATGGTCATGCCCACAGGCAGCCTTGGCCTCCCTGTTAGGGAAGCCGTTGGCCCAGTGCCTGCCCATGAGATCTGCTTCCTTCACAGCAGCTGGCAGCAGGGGTCACCTGCACTTCTTTGGTGAACTATTCAGGCTTTAAAGCCTTCCAGAACCTCACAAATACAGTGCTTGGCTCTCTGTCAGGTTTTCCCCAGGAAGCCTGGCTCCACACCAATCTTGCCACATTTGCTTTCAAGTGACCTGGACAGCCCCCCTTCATCTGCTCTTTCTTTCTCTCATCCACTCTTGATTGCTTTAGTACTTTACAAACCTGATTTACATGCTGGTCTAAGTCACTCAGATCCACCAGAGCCTTTCCCACCTCATAAAGAGCATGACCCACTAGGGGTCTTGGCAAAGTCACAGAAGCCCATACCAGGCCAGGTCTCTCCCTTCTTAACTCTCCTGCAAAGAGTTCTATCTGGCCCAGGGAACTGGGCACCATACAGAGGCCCTCTCCTGCTTAGCTCACTCCCCAGCTCTCTTACCCTTTCCCCACTGATGCCTATGGACTCAAAGTTTTTGGATCCTAGAGGAGCCTATTTAGCAGAGATTCATTTGGTGCCCCTTTTCTTTGTCACACCCAAGCTGAGAGAAACAGCAAACAAGAAGGTCCACCTCACCCTCTCCTTTACCCGATTTACTTTCCAAATCATAAGCTAATATGGAGGATGGCACCAGCAGGCCTTTATTTTTCTTCTCATAATTGCTTCCTTATGTGGGCAATCTCTTTCTGGGCAGACAGCTAAGCTTCAGTGGCAGTCTTATCACCCGTGGCAAGGGCAGGACAGCTTCTTCCTCAGCTCTTAACAAACCCATTCCTCTTGTGCTGCTTCCAGGGATTGCAATATGTTTTCTGGTCCTTAGCCGTTCTTGGGATCTCAAAATGTTGCCACATTGTCCTGGCAGACCACATTTATGAAGGAGATGCGCTGCTATTCTGTACAACATGGAAAAAAATGGCCCCCATGGGATTCCCACCATGAACACTTCAGCCTCATATGCAACAGCTTCAAGTGAATGTCTTTTTAACCATAGCAGGGGCAATGCAGCAGCTTCTACATCAACACAGTTGTCCACACCACCCAGGAAAGGATGGCTATATTGAGATTGTACCCAAGTCCACTTCATCCTCATATAGCTTAGCCTCCATCACATGCCTTTCTACCCATACCAGGAGCAATGTAACTGCTTCCCCCAAAACTCATCTTTGGCTATGCCCTGTCTCTGTTTAGGTACCAAGTATTAAGTGGCTTTTTTCTGCAGAGACACAAGTAAATGTCTACTCTCCCAAGACTATGCAACAGTGAAAGACCAAAGATATGAACCCATATAGCTCCTATTTGGTGAACCAATGAGTTTATTGGACTTATATATAGGACCATGGAAGATTATGGTCCTCCCATAGGAGGTGACCTCCCCCAGACAGTTGTGTCACTGAAGACCGCCACCCTAGAGATCATGGGTAATGGCATTCCCATAGCTGCGTAGATAGTTACCCCTGTCTTCTAACCTTCTACCACCTGCTAAACACTCTAGCTGACAGGAGTCTCTAACCTTTGGCCATGGTGACACGAAATTGGATAACATTCCTAGATGTCCTGGATACATGTATCCTTGAGCTGCGATTGAACACACCTGCTAGTGCCACAAGAGTCTATATACAGCTCAGCAGAATTACTTACATGCTGCTGAAATGGGTGAGTTATTATAGTCTTAGGTGAGGATCTAATAACTCTCCCCTCCTACTAGGGAATGGCAATGAGTCTTGTGGCACTCGGTTTCAGGCATGCACAGATGGTCTGATTTCAAGATAATAATGGCCATGGAGTGCACCAGTATACAGTGTTCCACAATGGTGGCAAAGGGCAGTCAGGGCTCCTAATTGCATGATGTGTTTTAAGCCAAGTGTGTCCCCGTTGGTGAGGAAAGAGGTGTCCCCTTTCTATGATGGGCTTTCCAAATGACACAAAGGTTCAGGTAGCTGCTACACATTTGTTCACTTGAGATCCTTCTTCTGAAGGGCAACTTAACCCAGTCTGTCTTCCTGTCTACTGTGTACACCTCAGGGCTGCCTCTAGAGATTCATCTCCTCTGATCCTGTTATTCAACTGCTTTGTGTCTTCGTTTTGTGAAAGCATTATGTTTTCAATATCTGGAGTTTTTGTTCTTTTGACTGATGGTGAGGATTATATCAGTGTGAGGATGATTTATTGCTTTGATTGGAGTTTTCTCTTTGTCCGGGTATCTGGATGGAAAATAAAACAAAAGATAACAAAGCCAACCAAAGCTGATGGCAGCCATGTCTTATTCATTCTCCATTCTTTAGCCTATCTGAAGTTGTTGCCAACAGTCCATTCTGCCAAGTCTATTCTGGACATCTGTCTTCTGTATCTTCTGAAGGTAATTTTAAAAGATAAAAAAAAAAGATTTGTATTGTCTGAATAGAAATCAGTAACTTTAAACCCCTCCAGTCTAGTGCTGTGTGGCAATACCAAATAATGTCAGAGAATTCATTCATTATTTTTCTCTGTGCCGGGGTTTAATATGTCTTGGTATACTGAAATTAATCCTATTTGTGTGACAGAATAACTGGGAAGTTCATAAACCACTTATATCCTAAAATATGGAGTTATTAAGTTAGAGTTATGAGGGTGATGTCTCCTGTAACACAAACTTATCCTTTACTGGAAATTTTTAATATTTAATTTTTAGGTACATTTTAGGAAATTTGGTGCATACAAATGTACAAGCTCATTTGTGGGACCTGATTAGATAAGGGCTGCACAAGATCCCTTCCTATGCTATGGAGGATCTTGTAAAGTATCTAGTAAAATAAACGTATTGTCTGGGGTTACTTTGTCCTGTGTGACAGAATCACATTAAAGTGGGCTACGGCTCTGTGATAGAGCACTTGGTTAGCCTGGGTTCAGTCCCCATTGCGGCAAGCACTTGAAAAGAAGCCAGCATTGCCTGCTGTCTGCCATCAGTTGTTCCACACTGGGGCTGTAGAGTCTGAGCTGGCTGTGACCCCAAATGGAATCCATTAGGGTCAATCCCAAACCCTCTCCCGGCCTCAGTTTGCTTGCCGGCAGACCTAGGAGTAACATTGCTATACAGGACTGGAGAAGGCTATGAAGCCTCCTGGGAAGAACTTGCTGTGTGGACCCACTCCTAGGTGGACCTGCCACTAGAGGAGTAGCATTTGTCCATGTAGGAGCATCTGTTCTATGAAGTTACACAGTTCATATCTCTGCACCAGCTGTTCTGCCAGTTGTCAGTCACTGTCATAAACCACAGCTAAATGGAGTAACAAGCACAGCAGTTCTTAAAAAACTAAATATCCAATCCTGGCCATTGCAGAAACTGACAGAACATTCTTCTGGGTTTTTATCCCCCCCACCCCTAATCCAGTTTATTAAAACCTAAGCGCCAGGTCTGGAAAGATCTCAGTGGTTAAGAGTACTGACTGCTCTTCCAGAGGACCCAGGTTCAAATCCCAGCACCCACATGCCAGCTCACAGCTGTCTGTAACTCCAAGATCTGATAACCTCCCACAGACATCCATGCAGGCAAAGCACCAATGGACAGAAACCCCCAAAACCTAAGTGTCTGTGACTCCTCATACATATCATCAAGGTAGTACACAAAGACATGCCATGATACACCCCCTGATTAAAATGAGATAATGCCCAGTGCTGGTAGGTACGTGGGAAGGTGGGCATTCTTATTCAGCTGCCACTCAGTGTTGGGCACGAGCCATGAAAGCACTCATGCAGTTACCTCAGCCTTCCGACTGCTCCGAATCCCTCATAAGAAAACAATCAGGGATAGGTGGGTACATAAAAATTTATGTAGCAGCATGTTCCTGGCAGCATTATTTATGGCTGTGTGATACCCGAAACTGCCTACATGTCTAACAATAGAGAAACAGTTAAATAAATCATGGCACAACCCGATGGTAAAATATTATCCTGCCCTTAAAGTGTGGTTCACAAAGAATTTTAATGACAAGGAAAAACAGCTCTGATACGACATTGGAGGGGAAAGACTGGCCACAGTCTAGCACATGCAGTGTGAGCTGAGCGTGGATGGGCTTTCATAGATGGCTTCTTTCTTCAGACCAGCCCTCAACAATGGCAGACAACCAAAAGAATATTGCCGTCCTTTGGTCTCAGTTGTCTGTATTTGCACATATTGTCTTTGTTTTTGTATTTTTTTAGCAGTGCATGGAGCAAATGAAGAGTCTTGGACCCACTAGGCATGTGCTCTACCACTGACTTCTATGTCTTAGCATGCTTAGTATCTGTGCTCTGTTAATGCTGGTGTCCCTTGTCTTGTAGTTTAGAATATTCCGACAGCAAAGTGGTAGTTTGGTAACACATGGTCTAGACTCCGTGTGGTATGATAATGTCATGGAGATAATCATAGATGGTCAGTGTCCAGGGAGATTGGGCTGCTGGCCTGCCTGAGGTAGCAGGGGATCCCTGTGAGGAGTCTGAGGTTAACCACTGTTGTGAGGATCCCTGAGCAGCAGCACCCTACACCTTCTGACCTTGGGATTCCTTAACAAAAGACCATGAATGAGCGCCTTGAACTGAGGAAGTGCTCTCTTGAAGTTCAAGAAGCAAGAAGCTTGATACCATGTGCCACTGGGGTTTGTTTCTGGTGAGGACCTCCCAACTTGTAGATGGCCACCCTTACATGGGATAGGGATAAAGCTGTGGAATACAAACTTTCTAATGTTTCTATTTCCAAGGGTGGGTTAGTGTGTTAACACCAGCCTCCAACTCCTAAAACCTCCATCCAACTAAATCTGTTCTGCTGTCACACCCTTAGTGGTCTTAGAGACCGTCACTAGAGACTTAGGCAGGGAGACACAGAATGGCCCAAACCCTCTTCCCATACTCTCCAGAGTCTACAGTGAAGCAGAAGACTTACCAGCTACCTTTGATTGGGTCGTCATGCCGTGGCGCCCGCCAGCACTACCTCAGTTTCCCCTAATTCTCACAATTCAAAGAACAATTAGTTTGTGCAAATGAATTAACTGAGGCATAGAGACATCTAGAAGCTTAAAATGGAGTCAGAATACTGACGAGAGACTTGATCATCTATGCAAAGTGCAGCATAACACTTGTCTGCAAGTGTTAGGACATGGACTCAGTCTACATAGGCACCTAGAGTAGCTAGAAAAGAGAAACGTGGGCGACAAATGCATACAATAGAATACCCTCTAGGCATAATGTGACAAAGCATGAGTTCCTGTCTTTTATAAGAGGCAATGGGGAGATCATGGTGAATGAAATAACTCAGGAGCCATGGGACAAACTGCATGCACTCATTCATGTGAAATCCGAGCAGATGTTTGTTTGTTTGTTTGTTTTAATCTATTTTAGAAATTAGGAGAATGGAGGTTACCAGAGTCTGAGCAGCATAGGGGATGGAGAGTGGTTGTTGGTCAGGCAACAGGTGCAGGGTTTCAGCTGGATAGGAGGAATATGTTTTAGTGTTTCAGGCACAGCAGCATGAGTGTGCTAACAGTCTCACATCTCAAAGTCGAGCATGGAATTTCATGTAGTCACTGTAGAGAAATGATGGTGTTTAAGGTGATAGGTAAGTCAATTACTCTGAGTTGATCGTTACTCTACATTTATATGAATTAACACTTTATCTTAATATGAGCAATGTACTGTTATTTAAATAGTAATATTTATTATTAATAATATTTCGTTATTTATTTTAGCATAAAGCCACAGACTGGAAGCAGCACTGGGGTTCAAACTTTCATCCATCTGTGTGTACCCTTGGGACATGCTGTGGTTCAGAAGCATCCAGACCAGCAAGCCCTGTAGGTTCAGAACCAGAGCTAGCTCCCCAGCCTGTGCTGCCTTCTACTTTCTTTCTCTAATGAGGATCCCTAAGATTGCTATGTGGCTTTAACTTTCCTGTGAATATCAAGTACCCTTAGAGCAGGGGTTTCCTCTATCTCTGTTAATGCATCTGGTAGAGATTGGCCACAGAGGATGGATGGGAAGGAAGCTTGGACTGGCAGGGGAGTATAAGGAGGAAGAGTATGTACCACCAAATAGAGAAAGATGCCCCCAGCGAGGAGCTCCCAGGAGCACTTGCTGCTATGGTCGGAGACTGGCAGGTGTGCAGCTCTGGGTGTGAGGCTAGACTCTGGCCCCACATCTGTTGAGCATTAGTGCTAGGGCGAGGTGGGTGTGGCTGGGCAGTAACCAGCTTCAGACAGGAGCAAGTCTGGGCCCATGTACCCTGCACCTAGGAGCCAGCAGCTCATTAAAGAGGAGGGCAAAGAACAATTACACACAGACTTCTGAAGGGAAAGACCACAAGGAGTGGGGCAGAAGCCGGAGTTCTCTCCCTGGGGCCCTGGCATGCCAGGAAGGCGGAAGGCATGAAAGGAGACGGAAACAGCTCCCAGGGGTCACTTGTTAAGGTCAGGACGGTGCTGTGAATCAACCAGGGTGGCCAGGAAGGGAAAGAGGCCTGGCCTTGGGCTTGATGGGACCTGAACCTGGGAGCCTTGGAAAGCTCTAGATGGAGGGAGGGGCAGGCTTCCGGGAGGATGAAGGCAGTACTAGTGACTGTGCAGCTGGGTTTGGGGTGGAGGAAGGAGCCTCCAGGTGTGACTGTACCTAGTCTGGCCCTAATGCTGACTCTGCTCTTCTTCCAGGATGGTGCTGTCACAAGCGCACTGCCAGTCATCTATGCGCTCCAAGAGTTTCCTTGTAGCCTCCAATAAACAAGCAAAGGAAATTAACCTAAAAACTTTATTTAGCCTAATGTAGCTAAAGTGTTTCCATGTTTAGTATGACAATAATTATTAACACACTTAACTTTTTCCCCCCAGATTGGTTGGAAGTAACAAAGTTCAACTCAGTTCTGGGGAGTGATACTTCCAGAGTTCTGGGTGGTTCCTGGCTATGGTTTGGACAATGTGGCCTATGCCTACAGGCGTTGTGTCAGGTTGACCCCTGTGACACCTTTCCCTATTTCCAGTTCTCTCTTTACCTGCAACCCACTACAGGGTGGGCTTGGATGGAGAACTATGTTTTCCTTGGACTGAGACAGGTTGGGGGCTCCATTAATCTTTCTCCCCATTGTTTTGCTGAGTTCATGGGTTGGTTACTGCTGTTTGGATCAAAACTGAATAGTAACCCTGGACTTCTCAGAGGAGTTATCCCTAGCGGAGGGAGATTTTTAAAAAACACAACACATCCCCAGATCCATCCAGTTCCCTCTGCTCCAAAAGACCTCAGTTCTCCAGCAGTGGCTGGGAAGGAACCCATAGTGGATGCTCATATAGTATTAAATTGTGAGGGTGGTGTTGGGTATTTCATTTGAAAGCTAGATTTGGAGCTATGGCTGCAGGTCTAGGAGACTGAATTTAAAACACAGCCCCCCGGTTGTCACGGGTAAGCAGGTACTGTGTCTGGAGTCCACTTCTTCATCCCAATTTCAAGCTTCTAGATGTAGTTGGTTTGGGAGAAAAGACTTTCATGTCTAGAGATAGTTGGTATTCTAGGGTACTGGTGGGCTAGGGACTTAGGAAACCAAACTGTATTGCTCTGGGTTTGAGTTCAGAGAAGTCTGGTATCCATTAACCTTTTGATTTCCTTGTCTTTGCTGTGGGAACATAAGTATTATAGTTTGAGGGTTTAGTTAGGGTACAGCAGGGAGAGGATGTGTAAAGCTCCTGACTTGCAACTGAGGACTCAGTCGTTAGGAATAGCATGGGGTGTGGCTGCTGATGTAACCTTTACCATTGGTGTTCACAGAGCAAGCCTGGGCTGAGTGTGTGGTCTGGGTCAGGACAGGCACTGGGAAGAGGCTGGCATGGGAAGGGAGGTGGGGAGGAAGCCTTCTTACTGAAGTCTGAAAGGGTTGAATCAAAGGTCTCTGGAAGGCAGGGCAAGGAGGAGTAGCCTGGCACTTGTCTGAAGCTGCAATTTCAGTGCCCAGGCCATACCAAGGACACCACCAAGTGCTGTGTTCTTTTCCACAGGTGTTCAGCTCCACCAAAGGTTGTTTTCCAAACCACCTTCCTGATGTGTCCAGGATGCACCTGGGCAAAGGAGGGATGATGATGGGCTCAGTAGGAAGTTGTATGTTTTAGTACATGTTGGTCCTTGGAGGCAGACCTCCCATCTCCGGTTAAGTGAGAGAATTTTATCTCCAAAAATAACAATGATACTTAACAACTTCTGGCATCCATATGTGCACCTAGAAGTGCATGAACCCACATACACACACCATATACACAAATAAAAACATTAAAATTTAAATTAAATTTAAAAAGAGTAAATATTCATGAATGAGTGAATCAAGGCCCCAAGGATGACTCCAAATGCCAATGTGCATTTCCAATAAACCCTGCCTTACCAGGGGTAGCCCTGAGGTTCATCCTTGGGAAAGAGCTGTGAAGGACCCTGGGATCTATCTGTCTCCTTGCCCTGCAGTGTTGAAATTATAAAGTCTGACTACTATCCTTGACCTTTATTTGAATGCTAGGAGCTGAACTCAGGTCCTCATGATTTTACAGTAAGGAATTTACCTGCTAAGTCTCTATGAACACCCACTGAGTACCCATTGTAACATGACTTGCATTTTCTTAATGTTTAGCAATGTAAAAGTAATGATACTTTTGGTCTGTAAGATTCTGTAAGTCTTGGACTCTCTGAAGTTCAGGGATTATACTTTGGGAAGTGTTACTTTAAAGGAAATGCACAGGTTACCTTTCCTTTGTTACTGGTGGTTGGGGTCTGGCTTGGGTGTTTCCAGGTTCTTAGCCTCTTAGGTAAAGAATTGAAAACAAGGTCTCATACAGATCTGCAACAGAAACAAGATAAATTTATGTGAAGCAAATGGATCATGCAGATTCAAAAAGAGGCACAGTTGCAGAGCTTAATGGTGGGTCTCCAGAGTGAGGGTTCTAAAGAGCCCCAGACTATAGCCCAGCGTTTCCTTTTATGTCATCTAAGGGAAGGAAGGGATAGTTTCTAAGGAGATATTGTTTGTGTGGTTCTCTGTTACGATTTTGATCAGTTTAGGCTATGCAATTATTTCTATACTGCACTTGTCTCTTCCTGTGAGGCATCTGATTTTTATCATATGCATGCTCATGTATGCATAAGCATTGGATGGTAAATAGGGGACTCCCTAAAAGGTTACTAGGAGACACAGTTTTGACTTTCTGCACATGTACTCAAAAAGAGTTCCGGCCAAACTGGCCCTTCTATTTTTTATACCCAGAGACATTGGAATATGCCTAAATAGGAACTTTCTAAATATGATTGTTATCAGAGGCAGGGAAACTCACATCCTTGTTCAAAGATGTAAGTACAAGAATCCCGATGAAGTTGGGGGACTGCAGGGGTTTTGAAGTTTGCTAGCACAGTTTTTGAATGGGAGGGCATGTACATGTATTGCATGTGCAGGTAAAGGAACTATGCTGCCAAGTGAATTATTACAAAGGTGTGTATGTGTGCGTGCATGTGTGCGTGTGCGTGCATGTGTGCGTGCGCGTGCGTGCGCGTGTGTGTGTGTGTGTGTGTGTGTGTGTGTGTGTGTGTGTGTGTATGCAAGCTCGAGTGCCTGTGTATGAATCAGATATGAAGAATCCAAGATAAAATATTTCCTGTGTTTACCTGCCTCACATGATATGTGCAAGTTTGAAACATGAAAGTCTGACTCAGGCTTGAGGACAGAAGGCTGAAGAACAAAAGAGGGTTCATAAAACTTTTAGAGGGGATGATAGCAGGGGCAAAGGCCCAGTGGTGGTGAGGACCTAGTACTCTAGAGTAGCTGAGAGGAGACTCCAGAAGTCAGATTTGGAAAGTCAAGTCAATAGGCCGTGTAAGCTGATTTTTTTGTTGTTGATGTTTGTTTCTTATGGTGTTCAGAATTGACCTCAAGGCCTTGCACATGCTAAGCAGGTATATCCTGGCCTTTTAAGCTTGGTCTCAAGGGTTAGTACAGGAGCTCCATCCAGACCCTAGCAAGGTTGTGTATGTGCCAGGCTGGTGGGTAGTAGGTTTCAGAGGCCTGGAGAGAAGCCCTCTTGGCCTTTGATACCATCTAATATGATGTGTACAGACCAGATTAACAAGCCTGAGTGCTAAATGCCGTGTGGTATATTGCTAAGGACACAGTCAGAACCTCAGCCAGCACTCTGGATGCAGTGGGCAAGCTATGTCATCATTTTGGACCACCATGGAGAAGCTGGATTTTTTTTTTTGTGCAAGAACAGAGATTTTTGTCTTGTCTCAGATTCCATATCATCTACCAATTGATTGTACAACATTGGATAAGTTACTCTGCCCCTCTATGCCTCTACATCTTCATCCCTAAATTAGCAAGAATAATATTACACCACCATGTTGACATAAAGAGTGTGTGTGTGTGTGTGTATGTGTGTGTGTATGTGTAGTATATGTGCATGTGCATGTGTGAACCTTATTTCCTTGAGAGAGAATCCTTCCTACACAGAAAAAAAAATCCTCCTTTCCAGGTATGTCTTCCCAAGGCCTCTGTGTTATACCCTCTTTATTCTCAGAGAGGGAATTCTGGGAATTCTGGGAAAGGAGAGGTTCAGACATCCAGAGTCAGAACTGTATAGGTCTTGATATAGCTTTACCAGGTAACAGCTGGGGGAGGCTTACTGCAATTTGTCCTTCAAAAGCAGCCTAATAAGATCCCCCTAACCCAGGAGATGATAATGAAGTTGACTGCCCCAGAGTTGGGTTAGTTGGGTCTGCCACATTGGAGGTGCTTGTTAATCATATACTGAGGTGTGACATTTGTGGAGTGTTTATTACTCTCTAGTGTGTGGAGTTTCCTCTTCACAATGGCCTGACGAAGGCTCTACTATGACTGCTTCTCATGGAGAGGCGAGGGTTTCACGTCTTTGGTTCTACACAGGACACCTGATGATGAGTGATGGTGGGCAACTGATTTTGGTGGGAGGTGGGCTTGTGTCCTTGAAGCTTGAAAGAGTAGAGAGAAATACACATTGGGTCATTTGTGCTCTTGTATTGCAAGATGGAGCTTTCCAGGAAGAAACGGATTCGGTGTCAGTGTTGCTTGGGAAGTGACCTTTGTACTAGTCTTCTGGTGACCCCAAAGAGTGAAACCACTCACCAGAATTGGTAGAGCACTCACATCTCCCTAGTCTCTGGCTAATAGCGAGCTGAGCGCTCCTGCTAAAATCATAGACTGTCTTCCACAGGCATATGCTTGCTTCAAGTTGGGTGGAAAACATATTTCATGGGCATAATGAGGTGACCTTTTGTCATGAAAACTCATTTTACCCCCAGAAACCCTGTCTATGCTGTGGCACCATGCCTGGAGACCATAGGAACTGATTGACTCATGTGACTTGAAATAACAGGACCAAAAGGATGCTAAGAAACGTTTGTCAAAGGGGATGATTATGTTCCAGGCTAGAGGATGGGAAGAGTGCTGATCAGGAAACAATGGCATGTCCAGCTGCTGCTAGCTCACAGAAGCCCTCATGAGAAGGCCATCAGGGCCATCAGAGTGAGTCCTCTTGAGTACATGGCCTCAGAAAATAAGGGAGTCAGTTTTCCCATTGACTTTCTGTAGTGTTCCTGGCCCTTAGATCTAATGCTTCTCTTTGTCACCTTTCCTTTGACATCCAAAAGACAAATTCTTCTCTCCCCTCTCCCAAGCAAACTAACTCCCAATCCTTTCAGCTATACAGAGGCATTAGTGGCCCCATTTAAACTGGAAATCTGACCTCCACCTTTGACACTTCCTTATTGTATCCAATCCAGTACTACTTTTAGAATTCCCTCCCAGAACCCAATGTGCTTCTCTTTCCTGTCTATGTTTTATACTACTACTCTTCCTCATGTTCCCAGCCAGATACAGCCTGTGAGGATTCTGGAACCCCTTCATTTTGCTACAGGACCACTGGACTAGGCAGCTGTCCCAGGCTCTGCCTTACCCCAATAGGACTTGTTACCAACACATCAGGTGACTGACTGGGTCTTGATCAACATACATCTCCTCATTTTTCCATCCTTCCCAGGCATGCAGTGGTTTTCTGGCTTCCTCTTTAGGGTGCTAGTCATTGCAGTCACCACTGACAACATTTTCCCAAGAAGCTCTTTTGTGGGTCTCAAGTTCAATCTTCATATTTCAGAAAATGCTTCCCTTGACTTCTATCGTTCATACTCTCTTATCTTTTCATCCCAATCCTGTCATCCATATTGTCAGCTCTTCCCTCACTGGCTTGTCCACCTACACACTCTGGTGCCTATTAGAATAGTGAAATTCTTCAGTGTTTTCAGAACAAATCCAGCCTCTATCACTCTGCTCACCTGTGTTACTTCATCATGGAAGCAGACAAGTAGACACTATGTACATGAGTGGACAGGACTGCGTTTCAGTAAATCTTTATTTGTAAACCCTGAGATATAAAATTTCATACCTCACAAATATCATCTGACTTAAAAAAAATCCTTAAATTGTAGAAATCACAGGTTGCTATTGGCCTCAAAGACAGATTCAGTGGGACCAATTTGGACTTCAAGCTATGACTTACCACCTCTGTCTAGAATGTAAGCCCCATGGGGTGCACAGTTCATCAATGTATCCCAATTGTATGAGAGTTCTTGGTGGAGAGAAAAAAAGCCCTTTACATTCCTGAAGGGTGAAGGAAAGGATAATAGCTATATACATGGTGTTGGTTGAACATCTAGAATACATGAGGCCATTTTGTTTTGGAGAACCAGAAATAAGTACAGGAACAAGAAACAAAGGGAAGACACGAATAGGATAGTGCATCTAAAGACTGGTTAAGAAGAGTCCCTAGACCTCAAGCATGTAGTCTGATTCTAGCTCCAGCAACCTTATTTGTCCATGGGCTTTGTTTTCACTGCCCAGAGACTTCTAAGCAAAGGCTGAGCCACAGTGCGCAGGAGTCTTCTCTTAAGGTCATAGATGTTTTGTGCAAGCTTAGGGAGCTGCCAGCTGAATCTACCGACATTTAAATCCTTTCACAAAGAAAATTGTTCCTGATCTTTCAACAATGAAGGTCAACCTTTTATTTCTACCCTGGATTTGCATCATTCATTATATCTGGTTTAACCCAGAGCACTTCTTACTGTGGCCCTCAGAAAACATCTCTCGTCTTCGTTGATGGCATTTGTCTCTCCACAAGAGATTTGGGACAAAATGCTTTTCTTAAAAATATTCTCAGAGGGAAACTATTTGGCTCTCTGCTTCATAATTTATGATGGAGCCTGTTTATTGCCTTGTGGTCATTCCATTGGCCGTCACTGGATTCTGCGGACTGCTGAGTGAGGCTCCTTTTGGGTTGTCTCTCTGGACATCAGTGGAACCCTTTGGATTTAAGAAAAACTCAAGCAACTTATTGAATTCGAGGAAAAATATAAATAGAACCCATGTTTTATCTCATTTCAGAATCCATCATGAGTCAGTCTTGAAGAAACAAAAAGATTGATGAAGACTGAAAAGACATGATTTAGAGACTGTAGTACCTCCAGACATATAACTGAGGCAGCAATACAAGACAGAGCTAATTTGTAATAATTAAAATAAAGTTTCAGATCAGACCTCCCTCCACAATAGGAAAATTACCAAGAAACTTTGCAGAATTACTTCCCAGCAAATCACAGAACACACAGGATGTTCTAATCACCAAGGGCAGGGAATCCAAACTGAAAACTGTAGAGCAGTGGTTCACAACCCATGCGTTGTGACCACTTTGGCAAACCTTTGTCTCCGAAAATATTCACATTACAATTCATGATAGCAGCAAGATCACAGTTATGAAGCAGCAATGAAAGTTTGTGGTTGTGAGGTCATAACAACATAAAGAACTGTATTAAAGGGTCTCAGTATTAAGAAGGTTGAGAACCTTAATACATGCGAAGGATCTGTGGTGTGTGTGCCTATGTATGTTTGTACATGCATATATTTTTATGTATGGGTGGATAGATACTAGTAAACCTAGGCAGATTCTTCAAGAAATAAATGCATTAGTTAACAAATATTTGGGAAAATGTCCAATCTTATTAATAATAAAGTAACCCATAAATGAAACATCCTCAGATAACCATGTTCTGTCAAATTGGCAAAGATAAAAAAACAAATATTAGTGAAGTGTATGCTCAAATGTAATGAAACCAGTAAAGCTGTGTAGATCTAGAACAGCAGTTCTCAACCTATGGGTTGCAACCCCATTGGAGGGGGGTCACATATCAGAGTTCCTGCATATCAGGTATTTACATTAAGATTCATAACAGTAGCAAAATTGCAGTTGTGATGTAGCAACCAAAATAATTTTCATGGTTACAAGCCACCATACCATGAGGAATTGTCTTTAAGGATCACAGCATTAGAAAGGTTGAAAAGAAATACTCTAGAGTCTACAGTTCTGTTTGAGAACTGACTATGTTTAGAGTTTCTGGTTGTCCTTTTAAGATGAGGACCCTGGCTGACTGAGCTGTGCCTCACCTATCTGGCAGAATGAAGAGACGAATGGATGAAGGAACAGCTGAGATACTGGAAACAATGCCAGGATGCTCCTAGTAGCAGGAGATGCTTTCTGCATTGATCTGTAGCTTGCTGCTTAAATACTAAGAGTCCAGGGTGTCACACCACCAGTTTACTGAATGGTCCACCAATTGGTTGACAAAACTGACATTAATAGTCAAAGTGAAGCCTTGAGGAAGGACATTGTGTGTTGTGTTTAGTTTTTGTATTCCATGGGGGCAGAGGTACCTGCAATGTAACACTGGCTTCCATGTTGTGTTTGGGTGGAAGCGCCCCAAACATTTTTTTATTTTAAATAATTAAATATATTCTTCATCACCAATTATGAAATCTTAAGAACTTAGTAGACTAATTATAAAGATGAAATCAAATGCAAATGCTTCTCTTTGTTCTCTCTGCAGTAAAAATTTAATTAATTAGAAAAGAAACAACCCCAAGTGGACAAACACAGTCTTCTACTTGAGCAGACACTATGCACAGATAAGCTGGACCTGAGGTCTAGAGTTAGCACTCCTGTCAAAAGCTTGGAGAATAACATTCTTGCTTGAAGCGATCTAATTAAACTCCATGTTGACTTGATGTGGCCCCCAGTGGACAGATCAAAACTATTTTTAGGTTGCAAGGGCTCTGAGAAGAAATATTTAATTAGGACAGGGGGTGTTTAAAATAGCTTTCTCTCTTAATGTCAGGACCCGCTGGCTTGTGTTCCCCATGTCATTAATCACCAATGAAGGGACGTCAGTAGTCACGGTTGAAATCCGCCTTCTGTGGGGTGTGTGTCCTGTGACTCAGAAGGCCAATTCTGTCTGGATTTCAGCATTTTTCCTTCAAGTGAATGGCACCCAGAGTTTCAGATAATTGAATTTTGATAATTTCTTCAGAAAAGCACCCCATACGGAGTAATTCTCCCACTGTGTCCTGTGCTTTGTGGAGGTCACACAATGAGGAGGTAGAGAACATTCCATGGTCCCCAGGCCATGAAAGACTTGAACCGCTAAGACCTACATGAAGATTGGGCTAAGTAGAGTAAGCCCTGAAAGAGAGAGATGGAGAACTCAGACATGAAGGAGTTGGGTAGAGCTCAGGGGTGGGGCGCTTGCAGCTTAGCATTTGCAAGACCCTGAGTTCTGTCCTAACATCAAAGCCCCCAAACAATGGAAAACAACTCAAACTTCATAGCTTGCCAGTATAGTGTGCAATCATCCTTTCTAACGTTTACCTAGATCAACAAATTGAAGTTATTTTTGAAGTTAGATATTTAGATTTGCTCTCTTTATGAATTGATTGTTAACAAGGACCAGGAATTAGACTTTATTCTAAAAATGACCTACCAAGTGCTTAAGAAATGCTGGATGGGGGCTGGTGAGATAGCTCAGCGATTAAGAGTGCTGATTGCTCTTCCGAAGGTCCTGAGTTCAAATCCCAGCAAGGTGGCTCACGACCATCCATAATGAGATCTGACGCCCTCTTCTGGTGTATCTGAAGACAGTGTACTTACATATAATAATAAATAAATCTTTTTAAAAATAAAAAAAAAGCTGAGTGATATTCTTTTTCAATTATTATTATTTTTTTATTATTTGGGAATCTCACATCATGCTCATCTCCCAGTCTTCCCATGCCCATCCCCCTCCTCCATGAGCCCTCTGTCATCCGTGAAAACAAAACAAACAAACAAACAAAAAAAACCAAAACAACCAACCAACCAACCAACCAAAACCAAACCAACTTCATTTTGTGTTGTCTGTATAATCACAGGAGCATGGTTAAATCCCTGGTGGGCATTCTAATTGTGCTGTGTTTTCTATCCCCGGTACTGTAGCTCTTTGAGGTGGATTTGATTACCATGTCCGTTTTGCAGATAAAGAAATGGAGACATGGAAAAGCTGTAGAACTTTGCCAGAGCTTCTCCCTAGCGGGAATCACACCAGGATTAAACATTGTAGTTCTGGGGTTTGGTACGCAGCCGGGTTTCCCTTCTATAATTGATTTATCTGAGGGTTTTCTCTACTTCTGATAGTTTTGATAGGTTATATCTCTTAGACCTACATTTTCAGTTATCTTTCCCACAAATGATTGCCCATCTCCCAAATTCATAAGTTGTTAGAAGCTCACTATTTGTGATAGATAAGGTCATTTTTATACTGTATTTCTCAGAGTAGAAATGAACTCTGTCTGCTCCTTTAGTGCAGCATTTTACATGGTTTTATGTCTGTGTGGTTTATGTGCATTTGTGAATGCATATGTGTAGTGCGCACGGGTGTGGAAGGTGGAGGCTGCTCTCATGACTCATCCATGGTGCTTCCCACTTCAATCATTAAGTCAGGCATTCATATTGTACCCTTGCTTTCCCTCCCTCCCTCCCTCCCTCCCTCCCTCCCTCCCTCCTTCCCTCCCTTCCTTCCTCCCAATTCTTCCCCCACCCCACCCCATCTATATAAAGCTACAGCAAAGTTTGTTTGATAGAGCTAGGTACATAGCTGTATAGCCACCACTCAGCATGCACTCTTGCCCAGGAAACTGTCTCTGGATCTATCTCCATTTCCTGTTGGCCTAAGTAGTACCAGTAACACACTGGTTCATTTTTGAAGCAAAGCATCATGAGTTGAGGGACTCAGAGACTGGGTAAGATGGAATCCCATACATCTCACAGGAAGTAAGTTACTGGAAGGAACTGAAAGCAAGTTCACCTACCTGCTGCAGAACTCTCTGGGCAGTAGTGCAAAGAGGCTTGTGTATGTAAACATTTTTCTCTGGAGGTAGATCTCTTAACTGTACCTAGAAATCTTCAATATGGATAGTCTGGGTAACTAGCTGGCTCTGTCAACCCCCTCTCTGCTTTTGGAGAGAGGCATATACATGGGTGCTGGGGATCTGAACTCCAGACCTCAGGCTTGTGCAGTAAGCTGCTAAATAGTGAACCATTTCCCCAGCTCTGATATTTGTACTCTTGGGAAATAATCTAAGCGCTGTAGAGAAAAATAGTAACTAGAGGTCTTTCTCTTCTGTGCTTCAGAACCTAATGGTTCCTCACATAGGGTGGATTCCCCCAATGAAAAATATTAAACAGATCGTAAATGAGAAATAACACCTCCCATTCATAAGCCTTTAGCATCCATTCAGAGGATGAAATCATTTAATGTCCTCTGATGTACGCTCTATAAGTGTAAACCATACCTGTAGAAGAATTGTCACTGAGAAGAGCTTATAGGAATTTTGTAACTGAGTGTTACAGGTTCAAAACCATAACAACGTAGGGTTGGAAAGATGGCTCAGAGGTCAAGAGCACTTGTGTTGTTTGGAAGGATGGGAGCTGAGTTCTTAGCACTCACGTTAGACAGCTTCTAAGTGTAACTCCAGTTCCAGGGAATCCAAAGTCTCTTTCTGGCTTCCACAGTCACATGCATACATTCAACCCAGACCCCATCCCCTACCCCAACACACACTAATAAATAATAATAAAACTTTAAAAAGTGGACACTATTTTCTTGATTCTTTCAATCATAATTACTATAACCCTTATAGTAGTAAAACAGTATATTTATAGTTTGAAATGATCTGGTAGAATTTATTTCAAAATATATGTGGAATTGACCCATTGTTGGAGAGTTGTGGGTAATTTTTATTTTATATCTGAATGCATTTCAAACCTTTTCTAAAGCAAACATAAAATAAGTATGAATACTTTTATGATCAGAAGACATGACTATTTAAAATCATGTTTTCTATAGGGTTGCAGGTATTTTTATAATCTATTATTATTATTAACTATTGTTATTGGTTTTTTTTTTTTTTTGAGACGAGATTTCTCTGTGTAGCTCTGGCTGTCCTGGAACTGGCTCTATAGACCGGATTGGCCTTGAACTCACAGAGATCTGACTGCCTCTGCCTCCCAAGTGCTGAGATTAAAGGTGTGTACCACCACCACCCAGTGGGTTGTAAATATTTACCAAAAGAAGGAAAGAGGAAATTAAATCGAGAAAGACTTACAGCTGTGGTAAAATACCAAAAAGTTAGTACTAGCTATACTTGACTAATCTAGTTAGATTTATATACCTTAGTTTATATTTCATGAATTCATATGTCTTCTAAATGGTTAATAATCAAAGTATTAAAGAGAATATTTACATTTTCAAAGGAAAGGCAGGTTTAGGCAGGGATGTTTTCTGGTTTTGTGTTTTCAGACAGTGTCTGAATGCAGACTCATCTTGACCTGTTGGTCTTTATGCCTTGCTCTCTTGAGTGCTAGGATTGCAGGCCAAGGCTCTCTCCCATACCTAGAGGCCGTAGGACAGGCTGCAGTGTCTGCCACCGGTCAGAACCTTCCCTCTGGGTCCTTTGCCATGTTGCTTCTCGTCTGTCTGTGGTCATGGGCAGATTGCTGCCCACACAGTGTTTGTGTGGTAGGTACATGGCGGGCTTTTGGACCTTTGTTTACTAAGTAAGTGAAACAGCTGTGAAGCAAGTTGTTAATTTGGTATTTTAAAAGACATTATTTTTGTGTGATAAGGTGGAATATTCCCCCTGGTGCCATCACCTCTAATAACCCCTTGTCTCCAGGCACTACCTCCTCACCCAGGGCTCCATTCCAAGTCACTCCTATCAGCACAGCTGTTTTTATCTCGTGGAATTCATTTTACAAGTAGTAAGACCCATCCTTCCCAACTCCCACTCTTTCTTGGCTGTTTACATGTCATTAGTCAGCACAGCACGACTGCCTCCCCAGGAAGTGGGGTGTTTGTGTGCTTTTGTACATCCCTGGACTAACCCAAGAGGGTACTATGGAAGGAGACGCAAGCTTGCCACTTGTCACCAAGGGGATAGCCATTGTTCCTAAGAGCTGCTGCTTGGGCTACACCAGGGTGCTCAGAGATGCTTCCTGTAGGGCTGAGAGCCTCCCCAAATTGGTAAATTTGTTTTTAAAATCTGGTGTCTCCTTATTCTCTTTTTCCTTATTATTTCATTCTGTCCTAGGTTAAAACAAATATAGAGAGTTTAATGGTTTATTCACACATAACACACACACACACACTTTTTCAATTCTAGATTCTATGGAGATAACAACATAACCATCTCTGTGAGTTCAAAGCCAACCTGGTCTACAGAGTCAGTTCCAGGACAGCCAGAGCTACACAGAGAAATCTTTTCTCAAAAAAAAAATCCCAATAATAATAGTTAATAATAATAATAATAATACTTGGTAAGGCCAAGGCTGTGTACTTGCCAGTATTAAAGATGATTCCAGAAAACACAGGAAGTTTGGGTAGTAAGAATGGTGTCAAAGGCTCTCCTGGTGAGTCTGGTTGAAGTCAGCCCTCTGTCCCCATAGAATGTGATAAGATCATATTTCCTCAGAACAGGACCTAGATGTGGCACTTTTTTCTCTATTTACTCTCAGCAAGGGTGAGTGTGTTGTTGACTTGGTGGTGGGAAGAAGAGTTTGAGATAGAGGATCTATGCCCTGAGTCAGAGGAACACATGTTCCATATGATTCAGAGTGTGGCACCCAGGATTTGGGTCAAATTCAAGCACACAGCTCATAAAAGTCCAGACAATAAAAGTGAAGATATAAAAGATAAAAGGGGTTCTTACAGTTGCCATAAAATCTTGTTTAAAATCATTCTTAACCATAGTCTCCTAACCTTTACATTTCCATTTTTATGCTAGAACAAACCACACTTTTGAGTAGACTTATCCAGCCTCAGGATAGGAACATCTTCTGGCCATTAGAAGCCGGCTTTGCATATAAGAAATGGCCTCTCTGTCACTCAGAGACATGGGACTTGCTGTCATACTTTGGAATGTGTTCCTTTTCTTGTGCTTAGGACCCACTAATGCTTTAATTCTTACAGGTAAATCCCGTGGTAAAAAGTAAGACTGCACTCCAAATCCCTAACCAGAAGATGCTAAGTTTCACCTCTAGCTTTCTGTCACTAATAACAACAGCTATGGAGAACTCCCAAATATAATTATGGTTAGATTGGAAACACCAAGCATCTAGCAGTGCACCCATTGGCTCTGATTTCAACAAATAGCAAAGGAACAGCTTGACACGTCCATGGCTTGTGGTGAGTGTCAAGTCCTATGTCTGCCTTGCTGTCTTTTTTCTATAGCTTGCCAATACATCTCCGGGGTAGGTCCACTGTGCAGGTACAAAAGATGAAACTTGGAGGTGAGGAGAAATGACTTGTCCAAGGATAAACTGTGCTGGAATTTTATTTCAGGTCTGTTTGGTTCAATAATTCAGTTTCTCGGTCCCTTTTGATGTAATGCATTTTGTTAATTTAAAAGGTTTCTTTTGCTTGCTTGTTTTTATTATATTTGTGGTGTGTGTGTGTGTGTGTGTGTGTGTGTGTGTGTGTGTGTGTGTGTGTGTGAGAGAGAGAGAGAGAGAGAGAGAATGATTGTGTGGTTGTGTGACTATGAATGTCAGAGGAAAATTTTTTCCTCCTAACATGTGGTTCTCAGGGATCAAACTCAGCTCATCAGGCTTGGTGGTAAATGCCTTTACTGGCTGAGCCATCTTGCAGGTCTCTAAGTGTCAAGTTTCTCTAAAATGCCAATTAAAGTTTCTTCGACCTAGAAACTGCATTTAGAATGTGAAACACACCCTCACATTGACCCCAGGATTAGGGCCACCACATTGTTATTAATGTTGAAGTCGTGAGAAGTAGTTTTTATCTTCCTGGCTGTTAAGTTTTCTCATTTGCACGATGAAGGAAGTAGATGAGCTAAATACAGTCCAAGAGCCCTTTTCCATCCAGGGCTTGCTCATTTGTCATTCCAGCAAATGTTTATTTGAATTTCAATGTAAGGAGAGTTCAGAGTGATATAATCATAATAATGGAATAAGGAGGTGTGATCTTAGAGTGTGAAGAACTTTGAGTTTCATGGAAAAGAAAAAAAATCTTTGAACAAATCACCAGAACCCAGTATAGTCTGTGCTGCAAAAGGATGTGTGTGGGGGTATGCAAATATTTCTATGCACATATATACATGGTGTATGCCGCATGCACAGTCACAGACACATGTGCCTACAAGAACAAGCAGACCCAGGGACTTGGGAGCTGGGGCGTTTGCATAAGAGTGACAGCTCCCTGCATAGTGTCTGGGTGTAGCTCTAGTTGTGATGTATCCCTTGGGCCCAATGGACCAGCAAATATTTGTTGAGTGACTGCATGTGTGAAAATCTGAGAATGCAAGTTGCTAAGGGACAATGGATCTCAGTGGATGCAAAAGAGAGGGTAGAATGCTTGCTCCAGCCAGCAGGCACAGCAAATACAAATTAGGAACACACGCCACATTGGGGTGGGGTAAAGAGGACATTGGGAGCTTGCTGGAAAAGAGTACACACATGGGCTCGTGGCGGAACTCGTATGAACTTCTATAGAATTCTTCCAATTAAAACAGTTTTGACTTGGGGATGCCTTGTGGTGTCCACTGTTTCAGAGATTCATGCCTTACTTATCCATGCCAGTTGAGTCTCACATCATGTGATATGACTAATTCCAAATGAAAGGGCAACAGTAGGGAAGGTTAGTAAAGGTCTGCCCGTATTTAAAGAGAACAAACAACACCCCCAAATGAACTGACCCTAGAAGTCTAAGTTAAAGGGGAATTGCTGACAGCCAACAGGTTGTCATGATGAACTTGGGAATGGAGACCTATGCATACAGGAAGCTCATGGGGAGGGGTGTGTGTGGGTTCTGTTAGGATAAAGGAGATGTGCCCGGTGTGCTGTGACTTCTTGGCTCCGCCCACTAGAGGCTGTCTGTCTGTTCCTTGAATCTGAGCTGGCCTGTGACGCAATCTGCTATGGGAATAAAATCAACAGGATGCTAACTTTTAGCTGGACTGCTGAGCTCTCACCTACTTCCTTTCTCTCAGCATATGTTCTTAGAATATTTTAATAGTGTAGAAAAAACGGATTTCATGACAATTTCATACATACATACAGTATACTTGAATCCTGTTCTCCCCCTTTCTTTTTTGACATCATTGCCACCAGATAAATAGGCACAGGTTGACTTTCTGATAGTTCCTGGGGGTTGAACCCTAACCTAACTCAGACGTATGACTAAGGTCACCTTGAACCAGCCAGTCCTCAGATGACCTTCCAGTGGACTGTAGGCATGTTAACAAACTCAGACAGATGTTATCTGTTAAACCCAGCCTTGATAAGATCATCTGAGCTTCCAAAGCAACATAAAGACTCATTAGCAGGATTGAATGGTAGTTGGTTTAAGGTAAAAATCAATGTGTGTGTGTGCATGTGCGTGTGTGTGTGTGTGGGGGGGGTGGGGCGTGCATGTGTGCGTGCATAGAGAATAGTGAAAAATGAATATGAACACAATGATTTACTAAACATCCATCACTCACTGCGAGTTACTGTTGGGTCCTGGGTTACTCTACCCCACTTTATTTCAGTCAGTTCACTCAGCTAGTTAGTATCACTCAGGTTCATTGATGCCTTAAATTCTTCCTCTAAAGAGCATGATTCTGAAGTCTTTGAACCTGACTGGGAAAGCTGGGTGTTGGTCGAAGGATTTGGGGTTTTATTTGTCAAATCTGGGTTTGAATTCAAATTCCAACTAAGATCGCCTATAGAAGCTTGGTATCATGTTTGACTTCTGTGCCAACTTTTATGCCTGCAAAATGGACTTAAATTATGGTAGTAATGTCTACTCAGCTAACTTAACCAGAGTACCTGGCACCAAGTGTAAACTCACTAGAGCCTGGCAGTTAGAGTGCCATCTTCAGAACCTCTCTGATTTAAACCAGACATAAGCGAAGGCAAAGAAGTTCTTAGTAGAAGTACCAGTCCTTTTCCTGATCTACACCCGAAGGCAGTTGTGCCTGGCACAACCACGCCTGGGCATTCCAAGCTCATGTTTCATTTTTCCCTGACCTTGCTTCCTTTCAGTTAATCCATGTAGTGGGGTAAAAGTGACCCGAGAGTTACAGCGTCAAGTCTCTGTCGATTAGAAATAAAGAACACACGATTGCAGATCTGCACAGTGTGCTGCCTGTGCATTCCTGGCAGCAACCTGACACCTGTCAGGATCCAGCAGGATGCTGTACATCAGGGCTCTGACTGAGGCTTGACGGGGATGCTGAGCTGGCTGGCTCTTCCCTTCCTGTTGTTCCTGACTGAGCTTCACTTGGGCAAATACTGACTTCTTCTGTTCCTGGCACATGGTGTGTTGTCTGGTACATAAATAGCAAAGGATAGATATTTGCTGAATGGACAGTTGTACTCCTCCACTGGGGTGGGAGTCGGGGGGGGGGCAGGAGCTCAAGAGCAAAGAGTCCACCCCCAGCCCTCACTAAATCAGAGAAGCTTCCAGAACTAGAAGGGAGGAATTGGAGTGAGTGGTGTGGTTTGACAGATAAACAGAAATCTTGTCTTAGCAGCTTACCTATCCTTCTGGCTTTGTCCAGTCAGTGAACATGAACAGGGCTTTGTTACTAAGGGAACTGTAACCACAGGCTTGGTTCTCACTCCAAAGCTAGAAGGGGGGTAGTACATTTTCAAGTTCTTGGCTAAACTGTCTCTTGAGTTTCGCGCCCAGTAGTCTATCTTCCTCACTGCTGTAAAGAAGTGGGCTAGTGTTCTCAAAATGAGGAGAGGACATAACAAAGAAGAATATACTGTGATCAGTCCCAAGCCAGCAAACAGGCATGGCCACACATATTGGGTTGGGTTGGAGCTGCAAAGATGTGTTTAACACAGTTGAAGATTAGCAGTGAGAACTCTGTAGCTGGAGAAGATTGAACTAAGAGAGCACCATCAAAGGAGAAACTTGGAGCTCATGAGCCAACAGGTGTTAGAGGGCTTAATGTGCGATGGTAAGGATACTGACGATTTTGTTGCGTAGGCTGGAAACCATTTCTACATTAGGCCTCATTGGTAGCTTTCGTTGGTAGGGAAGCATTGCCTATCAGCAAATCATGGAGGGCCAGCAGGCCAAATCATAGATGCCAAGGATACTAAGGTATCCCATTCTTTCCCACAGCATTGTGAGAAAGCAAATTCCTTTCTTTTCAGTCCTGGTTTATTGAACATTAAGAAGCAGTCTAGGCTTGATGACTAAGCACCTCTTTGATGTTTCTTTATCATTTTACCAGGAAAGATGAGAACATGAGGTTAGAGTTACAGCAGGATCTCACAGGCATTCAATGACATGGTTTTGACTCACTAAGCATATCTATTTTTTGTCAACGCCATGTTTTGGTGGACTTTTATATATTGTCTTTTTTTCATCCATGTTGATGAAGTATACCAAGAAACCATGGCATTTGATCTAGATAATTCACTAAAAGACCTAGCATGTTTGCAGATCTTGTGCCTGATGTGTGTAATGTATTAAAGAGTATATCCATATACAAAGGAAAACACACAGCTGATGCCTTCCTACAAACCACTCAATGGATAGTCACCACTCAATACCTATAATCAGCATACAGTCCTCCTTGCTTTAATTTGTATCCTTCCAGTCCTGGCTTCCCAAGTCAGTACAGCTTTTATGACTTCTAACACAGTTTGTGTACCTGTAATCAGTCAGTATGAATTCTTTGACAGTTCACTTCTTGTAGGGTACTGTATAGCTTAGGAATTAATTGTCACACTACTTAATTATTTTGCTTCCCTAGACTATATTGTACTGTATAAATGCCTCTTTATGCACTTACCTGACATAGGTAAACATTGTTGCCAGTATTTTTTTTGTGGTTCCATGTAGTTATTAGCATCCTTTTATAAAGATAGAGATAGATATGTCTATATTTTTGTCAAGTATACAGTTTATGTTTCTTGTAGATATTGGGTTACATCTCACTGAGGTTTTACTTTAAAAATTGGTAGCTGTTTTACTGTTTGGAATTTTATGCTTTGCCTATAATGTGTTTTGATCAAGCTTACTCTCCTTTTCCTTCCTCTCTGATTCTGCCCCAATCTCTATCCCTACTGCACTCACTATTCCTTCCCAATTTCATTAAACCAAACCAAACCAAATCAAACCAAACAGAACCAAACCAAACCAAACAAACAAACAAACAAAAAAATAAAACCAAAGAAGACCAGATCAGACCACACCAGACCAGACCAGACCAAGCCAAACCAAACCAGATACAACCAAACCAAACCAAACCAAACTAAACCAAACCAAACCACACCACACCACTGCTTCTATATAGTGTTGCTGGTGGGTGCTTGGGTATTGACTCATGTCTGGATCTTGGGTATCCATATCTTTGAGGAAAGCTGGCTTTCTCTCCCAACAGTCATCAGTGGTCAATTGCTTCTCAGAGAGGGGTGAGACTTTGTGCTCCCTCCTCCATATTGGGATTTTTGCCTGGCTTGGTTTTGTGAAGGTCTTGTGCATGTTGACGTAGCTGCTGTGAATTCAAATGGGCAACTGGCCTGTTGTGTTTGGAAAACACTGCATCCGCTGCCTCTGGCCCTTAGAATCTTTCTCAGCTTTCTTCTATGATAATCTCCGACTCTTGGGGAGTCTCCGTGTATTCATGCATGTGTGTGTGTGTGTGTGTTTGACTGAGCACTCAGCCAATCTTCTATTCTCTGCATGTTGATCAGTTGTGAATCTCCATATTAATTATTACCTATTGCAAAAAAGAAGTTTCTCTGATGAGGGTTAGGACAGGTGTTAATCTATGGGTATACGTTCTTAGGAGTTTATTTAAATCTACTCTGTTTAATACTGTATTTATTTCTGGATAATAATATAATTGAATAATAGGTTCTCCCTTAGGGCCCGTGATTCACCTAGGTACAAGCTTTTGACCTGTTAGTGCTTCCAGGCTTGAATTCTGTCTTGTGAATCTGGTCTTAAGTCCAATTAGAAAGTGGTTGGTTAATCCCTTAGCATTTGTGCCTCTGAGGATCTGATCCATTGTGGTAACTGTAGCTTATCGAGTTTCCACATAGGTAAGACTGATAAGGTGGTGTGGCCAAGGCTGGCATTGAACTTATGATCCTCTTGCCTTTGTCTCTCTACCCACCACATATGCAACCACCACAACTGGCTCAGTAGATTTTTAATTTTTAAAAAACTTTTATTGAATTTGAGTTGTACTTCCTTTCACCAATGGGATGTAGTATCACTTTTTCCTTCTTATTTGTCAATTCACAAAATATGTGGTCAATATTTTGCCCATTAAATATATCTGATTGATAGATGTTTGTTAAATTAACTTATGAGTTCTTAATATAGTATATATACCAGAGGATATTGTCACCCAATTGATAAATATTTTTCTTTATAGGGAGTTATTAATGTTTCTAGACTTGCTTTTAGATGTTCAAGTTTGTTACATTAGCCTGTCATTCAGCTTTTGCCATTTACCAATACTACGTTATTTTTACAAAAATGCTTTGGGGTAGTTTTTCATGTACGTTCTTGTCATTTATTCATTTCATTTGAATAAATGTTATTTCAAAATCTTTATTCATTTTTGAAACATTGAGACAACTGGAATTGGAAGTCAGGGGATGAGATCTCAGACAAAGCAGAAACCTAGTGCAATGGAAACTCTCAGGAACCTATGAGGGTGACCTAGCAAAGAAGAATCCTAGCAATAGGGGATATGGAGCCATCTCCTGTGACCAGGCAAGACTTCCAGTGGAGGAACTAGGACACCAGCCCAGACACACAACCTTAGACCTATAATTTGTCCTGCCTATAAGAAGCTGGTGTAAAGGTGGTGCAGAAATTGTGGGATTGGCCAACTAAGGACTGGTCCAGCTTAAGATCCATGCCATGAGAGGGAGCCCCGCCTTGACACTGCCTGGAAGGCAAGGTAGGACTCAGAGGCTGGATAGACCAGAGACCTAGGACTGAACCAAACACAACTGACCAAAAAAAAAGTCAAAGGAATGATTCCTATGATTCCTAATGATATTCTGCTATGTTTACTGATCAGTGCCTAGTCCAACTGTCATCAAAGAGGCTTCACCCAGCAGCTGATGGAAGCAGATGCAGAGACCCACAGCCAAACACTAGGCAGAGCTTGGAGAGTCCTGCAGAAGATGGGGAGGGAGGATAGTAGGAGCCAGAGGAATCAAGGACACCACAAGAAAGCCTACAGAATCAACTAACCTGTGTTCATAGGAGTTCACAGAGGGAAAAGAAAAGAAAAAAAATTAGGCCACTCTTTTTCTTTCAGATTTTACTTGTGAGATCCTCTTTGTATTCTGGATGCTAGACACTTATCATGTATATAGCTTTCAAATATTTTCTCTGTCTTGTGAATTATATTTTCATTTTCTTAATAATGCCCTCTACTTTAGAAATGACTTTTTAAAAAATAATTATTTTTATGGTTTTTGTTTTATGTTCTTTTTCTCTTGTTTGTTTCCTCTGTAGCCTACTGTATAGCCATGAAGAATTACAACTATATGTTCTTCTTTAGAGCTCAGTTGATCTAATCTGGGTGTAGTAGTGCTTGCCTGTAACCCAAAACTTGGGAATCAAAGGCAAGAGGATCAGGAGTTTAAGATCAGCTTGAGCAAAGTATCATGTTTGAGGGCAGCTTGTACTCTGAGAAACTTTGGCTCAAACAAACAAAACAAAACAAAAAGCCTAACAAAACAAAAAAGAAAAAAACCAACAAACAACAACAAAAACAACAGAAAGAGAAAAACTAGAAGAGTTCTCTAGATCTAGTTTTTTTTAAAAAGTTCTTTTAAGACTCATTTTATATTTGTTTTTGCGTGATGTAGGGTATAGTCCAAATTTATCCTTTCATAAGTTGATATTTAATTGTTGCAACACATTTGGAAGACTATTCTTTTCTCTACTGGGTAGTGTGGTGGTTTGCATGAGAATGGCCCCATACGCTCACATACTTGACGTTTGGTTCCTAGTTGGTGGAATGTTTTGGGAAGAATCTTGGAGGAGGTGTGTCTTTGGAGATGAACTTTGAGGTTTTGAAATCCCATGCCATTCCCAGTTAGCTTCTCCTCTGCCTCATGCTTGTAGAACAGATGTAAGCTCTCAGCTACTTCTCCAGTGCCATGCTTGCCTTCCTGTGGTTATGTTTCCTGCCATGTCAGTCACAGACTCTTAACCCTCTGGAAGTATGAGCCACCAAATTAAATGCTCTCTAAGTTGATTTGATGATAGTACTTTGATATGGCCATAGAAAAGTAACTAACATAGCTGGTATTGATGGTCTATTTATCATAGAAGGACTTAGGTGTCCCATCGGTCTTTATGTCTATCATTAATGTAAATACCATACTGCTTTGATTTGTATAATTATAAGATTAGAAGTTAGAACACGTGAATATTTCAATTTTGTTCATTTTCTGCAGGGGTTGCTTTTGGTTATTTGAGATCTTCCTCCATTTCCATGTAAATTCTAATATCTGCTTTTTCATTTACTGAAAAAGGCAGTTTGTTAGAGATTATGCTGAAACTAAAGATAAATTGGGGAGTGTATTGATTTTCATAACATCTATCTTTGAAGCCATGTGACATGCCTTGTTGTCTAGATACTCTTCAATTCCTTCCAAGAATATTTTGACATTTGCAATGTACAACTTTTGTATTTATTGTTTCAATTTGCCTCTGAGCATTTAATTTGTTTGTGTTATCATAAATGGGTTTATTTTTTTAAATTTTGGGTTTTTTTTCCATCCTGGACTTCCAGCCCGGCTATCAGTAAGATAATAATTTGTGCTGCTTTAGTTTCTATGTTCATGAAAATGTGTTACCTTCACAGATGCAAACTAACAAGCACCCTGTGGTTTCAGTTTGTTGATGCTTGTTTAGATTTTGCCAAAGAAAGTGTCAGTTTTAGTAAATGTTCAATGTATCGTAGAAAAAAATATTTTCATAGTTGTTCAGTCAAGTGTGTAAGAGATCACATATTGTTAAGCCTTGAGGATGTGTTTGGGGAAAATTCTCTGAACTCCATTGGTGATTAAAGTATCTTTAGTGATTTTATCATGGCGCACAAATCACAGAGTATCCTTTTAATACAAAGTCTGTTGTGATGTCACTAGGTAATGTCATCTTAGGGGAACATCAACAGATGCTGTAATGTTGCCTGAAGTCATGATATGACCCACAGCTGTCTATCCATATATACATACATATATATATATGTGTGTATACATACATGTATATATGTGTATGTTTATATTATATATGAATCCATACATATGTATGGGATTTATTAGAATGACTTACAAGCTTTGGTCTGGCCAACAGTGGTTGGCTGTAAGTGGACAGCCCCCAAAATCCAGTTGTTTTTTTAGTCCACAATGCTAAATATCTCAGATGGTATGGGATTTATTAGAATGACTTACAAGCTTTGGTCTGGCCAACAGTGGTTGGCTGTAAGTGGACAGCCCCCAAAATCCAGTTGTTTTTTTAGTCCACAATGCTAAATATCTCCGATGGTCATCAGAATATGCCAGAATCCCAAGAAATAGACTCTAATGCCAGAAGAAAAATGGGCTTCTAGCAAGGCAGTATCAAATGGTCAAAGTGCTCAAGTTCCCTTCTTCCCTGTCTTCCAGCAGAAGGTGGCCCAGACTAAAGGTGTATTTTCCTATCTCAAGATTGTGATTAAAGCATGTATCTTTCTATTTCAAAGATCTGGGTTAGAAGTGGCTCTTGGTGCTTCAAGTTAAACAAAAAACCTTCCTTTCCTCAATTTTAGCTAATTCCCCATATAGTCAAATTGGCAACCAAGAGTACCTACCACATCAGGTATATACTTTTTAGAGTCCTTACATCTTCCCAGGGATGTTTCCTTATTGTTATAAAAAAGCTCTGCTTTCAAGCAAACTTCCTTTATAAACATCTACTTTGTGTGCTTTTAGCTGGTTATCTTCTTTCTTTCTTTTCTTTCTTTGCCAATGTTTACATGTTTCATCTTTCCACTTTGACCTGTTTTTAAAAGATAAGCCAATTTTAAGCATCATATACTTAAAAAAGGTGTACTTGGAGAAAAAGGTGTACTTAGAGAAAAAGGTGTACTTAGAGAAGAATATTTAGAAAATTAAAATGACTATCTGGTAATTTTCTTAAAGTTTCACAATATTTCCTGTTGAATTTTCCTCTGTGAAGAAATGTATTCTTTTTGAATAAATGTATTACTCTCAATATTTTATCTTACTGACCCCTTTAGGTGATATTTTTCTATTTCTTTTATTGGTGGTTTTCCTAGGGCTGAAAACACACAACACACACCCTTAGCTTATTAGAGTGGGGTCCTAAGGAGTCCTCTTACTACCACGTGACTAGTGCTGACCCTTGGGTTGGCCTTAAGTCCGTCCTCTGTGCTCCTCTCTGTTCTGGTATCAACATTCTACCTATTTGATGCTACCATTGAAAAAAAACTTCTTTTCCATGGCCTAAGACCTTGTGGAGCCAATACTGATTTAATTTTATACAACATGGGCTGTCTTCTTCACTTTTCACTCTCACGCTCCTCTTGCTCTGTGTTCCTGTGTCTCTTGAGGTTTCCCTCTGCCATTTCTTTCTGCAAATGCCTGTTGGATATTAATCCTCTCAGGTTTTGTTTGAAAATGTTTCTCTTTTTTTCTTTGCAGACATTTTTGAAGGCTGTTCTCACTGAGCAAAGAGTTCTAAAGTTGGCAGTGGTCAGATCTCCACATGTTGAAGATGTCATCCTGTTGTTCCTCGGCCTCCATCCTTTTTGTTTAAAAGCCAGCTTCCCTATTACTCCTGATCCCTTGAAGGTACTGTGTTTCTTTTCTTTGGCTGCTTGTAAGGCCTCTCTCTCTCTCTCTCTCTCTCTCTCTTAGCAGTTTGACTATCATATTTCTTGTGGTTTTCTTTATCCTATTTGGGGTTGTAAATATTTTTGAATCTTTAACTTGAAGTCTTTGGACTCATCTAGTAACTATTGCATTTGCTCCATTCTTCCCTGTTTCTTCTTCAGGATCTCCAAATACACACACACTCAAACTCTGATTGTGCGATTTCCCTATGTCTCCGCACTCAGTCTCCTCCAATGTTTATTTCACATATTTCCAGCCTGCCTTAAACTCCCTTAAGTGAGTTCTTATTTTCAGTTACTAACATTTAATTCTGGAGTTTCTTTCTTCTTCCTTTCTTTCTTTCTTCCTTCCTTCATTTTTCCCTCCCTCCTTCCCTCCGTCCCTCCCTCTCTCTCCCTCCCTCCCTCTCTTTCTTTTCTTTCTTTTTTCTTTCTTTCTTTCTTTCTTTCTTTCTTTCTTTCTTCTTTCTTTCTTTCTTTCTTTCTTTCTTTCTTTCTTTTTTTCTATGAGAAAATTCTAGTTCTCATAACATTTTTTGTCTGATTTCTAGAACTTATTAATTGTGGATTTTGAAATTTGTATCTGATAACTGGGTCATACGTGGGTCTGCATGTTTTTTTTTTCCCCTTAGTTTTTGGTTGTTTGGTTAGGTCTCCTGAATTGTCTGGCAATTTTTTTGTTCATCAAATCTGGAAACATTGTATAAAACCAGTATGGATCTCAGGTTCATGTTATCTTCTCCTGGAGAAATTGTATTAACTTTGACCTCTGTCCAAGGTTTTCAGCACTGGTATGTCACCATACTTCATTTGGCTTTGAGTTGGTTTAGAAATTGGGTTTTGGTCTTTGTTGAGTTGTTTCAACTTAATGCTCATTTCTCATGCCTTTTCTTTCCATGGTAGTACTTGGACCCTTACCAGGCTCACTCTTGGCCTGCCAATTTCAGCTTTTCTTTCCTAATGGTTGACTCTTGAGAGCATGAGTCCAGTGACATCTACCAATCTACAGCTCTGTTTGCTAGATTTATCTCTGTGTTTTTCACTCCTTTCTTGGATCTTTCAGTCCTAGCTGCCTTAGTATCTCTTGAATGTCTTCAAACAGAGGCTCTTTGTTTTTCTCTTCGTATATTTTATATGTTTAATCCCGTGTCTAAAGTTGTTCTTGGCAAAGGATTTAGTCTGAAGCAAACTTGTCCGCTATGACCAAAAGCAGGAGTCTCTTATACTTAACTTTTTTTTTCTGTGCATTCTATTTTAAGACCAGTGATTCTGGCCTTCCTTTAATATTCATGAGATACTTTCCTTTTTAAGTAAATGTATTTATGATGGAAGATATACAGGTTCCAGGAAATATAATAAATTGTGTAACAAATACCCATTTCCCTTCATATAAGGTATAACTATGTTTGAATGAAGTCAGTGGACTTGAAAGAAACTAGGAAGTAAATTGTAATACCCATAGTGCTTAGAGATGGCCATATTGGTAACAGTGAACTTTAAACATGTTTCATGCACGAGAAGCTCACAAAAGACAATGTCTGAACCTATGAGGATGCATAGCATGCTGGGTACAACAAGACAGTCATAGTCATCCTTGGTTTCCTGTTGAATACTTGACCTAGTCTAGCATACAGTTCTTTTCCTGAGAATTTGTGTGCTTACTGCCTCAGACTTGATTTCTTTAATTTATTTTCCATTTTGGCCTGAATGTTTCCATGCATATCCTGTCTATTTTTATAATTGTTTTTTATTTATTGGGTTGTAAAAAAACATGTTTCCTCCTAAAGCATGAGTGCTTGGTGTGTGTGTGTGTGTGTGTGTGTGTGTGTGTGTGTGTGTGTGTGTGTTTTCAAGTCTCCATCAGTTTTTACTAGCAGTTTTCATACAATGTTTGAGCCCATGAGATTCAGGGTGATTGATCCTTCTAAACGCTGAGCAACGTTTAAAACAGAATGCAAAACAATGAGTGGTTCCATGGAATTTATTGTTACTAAATCTCCTCTCCATTTGTTTAATTGTATTATTTGCCTGAGGGTTGCTGTGTAGCTATGGAGCCAAGTCAGCTAAATGAAACATGATCCTGGCACAAGAAAATAATGATGTGTCTCTTCTGTGAAATCACAGCCTCCCCCTCATCTCCAGATGCTTGCAACCGCACCCTCTCTTTTTGTTGTGGAAGGCAAGGAGGGTGGTGCCCAGTGGGGCTTGGCCATTGAGGGCATCAGCTAGGGAGCAGAACTAAAGTAGTAGGAAAAGGTACAGAGTCAGATAGTCTATGACAGGAGGCTTCAGCCATCTATCTGCTGAATTTAGGCCATGTCTCTGAATGCAACTGAACACTGATTCTGTAGATTATTTAGTAGAGAAAATGGAAATGGCACTGTTTAGAGAATGTTTGGGGGAACAGTTACTTTATTCTTCTCATAAAAGATTACAGGGATTCCACACTTTCCTTTTGGGGTCCTCTGAATTAAAAGAGAGCTCAGGATGTAGCAGAGATTATTTTAAAGTATTTACCTAGTGCTCATTGTGTGCCATGCACTGATCTTGTCTCTGAGAAATGACAGTGAATAAAGCGAGGTAATGTCCCCTTGTAACGTTGACATCCAGGATGGGTGGGATGAGAAAAGGGAAATAGACGGATGGTGAGGACACTGAGCAACTGAAGAGTGTTGTGAGGAAGTAGCAGGCAGGAGAGAGACACTGGGGCTGGATGAAGGGATGGCTGTGTGTTAGCTTTTGTGGCTGGGAAAGGGCTCATGGAGAGAGTGAAGATTGAGAGACATCCTAAGTTCCTGTTGAACTGGAGTCTGGAGTTTTAGTGGGTGTGGGAATTGTGGTAACATTTGGTTTCCCAATTGCCACCCCAAGGGATTCCAGATTCTGTCTAATGCTGTCTGTGCCTTATAACCTGCATTTCTAGAAAGTTCTTCATATCCTTCTTATAAAGGTCCAAGATCAACTCTCAAAAACAAACCACAGTTTAAATTGTATGGACCTTGAAAACCTGGAAAATAATTACCAATGCAAGCAAAGATTTATTTTAGACTGCTTCCTTATTGGCAAACAGCTCTTACTGTGTAAGAGAGAAAAATAAGGCAATTATTGTGTGCCTGCTGTATGCCTCATATATTTTCTAGTTGCTATGTTTTTTGAAATCCCCATTGTTCTCCAGAGCTTGGTATCTTCTATACAGAGCAAGTCCCAGGGAGGAGGCCAGCAGCACCTCACCCCCTCGTATAAAAGTAGAAACCATATTGAGAGTTCATTCTACATTTCTACTTGAGTCTTCGGAATTGAGAAGTGAGCTTAGCTCAACTTGGTCTCCTGTTCATGCTGTTTTTAGCTATAGCCCCTGTATTCACCTGGATCACTTCTACACAGAAAACTGGATAGGAAATATTCCAATTTCCCAATTAAAGTTTCTGCTAATGGTATCATCCATTTGAAATGATTTTCTCAGTCCAAGTGGTGCTCAGAGATCAATTGTTTGACCATCAAATATATCAAACCCAGCAACAGGATGAGCGTATTTATGTTTTCCTTGCCTCCTAGGGCATCATCGGTTCAAATTGGCATCTTTTCCCAAAGAATGGGACCTCATTAAATTACAAAGTTTTTGCAAGGCAAAAGACACCGTCAAAAAGACAAAGCGGCAACCAACTAACTGGGAAATGATCTTTACCAACCTTACATCCGACAGAGGGCTAATATCCAAGATATACAAAGAACTCAAGAAGTTAAACTCCAGAGAGGCAAGTAACCCTATTAAAAAATGGGGTACAGAGCTCCACAAAGAGTTCTCACCTGAAGAATATCTAATGGCTGAGAAGCACCTAAAGAGATGTTCATCATCCTTAGTCATTAGGGAAATGCAAATCAAAACAACCCTGAGATTCCATCTCACACCAGTCAGGATGGCTAAGATCAAAAACACAGGAGACAGCAGTTGTTGGCGAGGATGTGGAGAAAGAGGAACACTCCTCCACTGCTGGTGGAATTGCAGGCTGGTACAACCACTCTGGAAAGCAGTCTGGCGGCTCCTCAGAAAACTGGGCATGACACTCCCGGAGGATCCGGCTATACCACTCCTGGGCATATACCCAGAGACTTTACCTGCATGCAATAAGGACACATGTTCCACTATGTTCATAGCAGCCTTATTTATAATAGCCAGAAGCTGGAAAGAACCCAGATGTCCCTCAACGGAGGAATGGATTCAGAAGATGTGGTATATTTACACAATGGAATACTACTCTGCAATTAAAAACAATGAATTCACGAAATTCCTAGGCAAATGGTCAGAACTTGAAAATATCATCCTTAGTGAGGTAACCCAATCACAAAAGATCACACATGGTATGAAGTCACTGATAAGGGGATATTGACCCAGAATCTCAGAATACCCTAGACACAATCAGCATATCAATAGATTTCTAAAAAGATGGAAGGAGAGACCCCTGGTCCTGGAAAGACTGGATGTAGGGGAACGCCAGGACAGAGTAATGAGAGGGGGTTGAACGGAGAAAAGAGGGAGGGAAGGGGGCTTATGGGACTTTCGGGGAGGGAGGAAACGGGAAAGGGGAAGTGATTTGGAATGTAAATTAAAAAAATAAAATAAAATTAAATTAAAAAAAAAAAAAAAAAAAAAAAAAAAAAAAAAAAAAAGAATCCAGTGCAATCAAGGAACACTCTTTAGCCCCAAGCTTGGTGAGTAGCTCCTGATTCTAGCCTACACAGAAGAGACCTGCTTTCCCTCCACCTTGGACAAGTCTTTCTTGTAACACATCCAGAAAACAAGGTCAAAGGTCCCTAACTAGCTAGCAGAATTGGATGCTTTGTTTTTGTCTACCCATTTTAGTTGTTAGCACCCTGCCTCTTCCGGGTTAGTAGTAGAACAGGTATATACAGTCATCATTCAGCTTGGCTTCTGCATCCAGTCATCTATCTCTGCATGGGGCCAGTGGCATGGCCTTTGAAATCTTCTTTGGTGGCATCTCAGTCTCACCGTGCATAAGGGCAGGCATAGGCCATCTCATGACTTTCTTCTTTAGTCCCTCTTTCAGAATGTGAGCTGCCAGTCAAACCCTGTCCCTCAATGGTCATTTTTCTGTTGACTTGTTGGCACCTTTATATGTCCCTCATCTCTGATCATTAGTCCTGGTTCATAGAGCTAGTCATCCCCTGTCAGCATCTACAAAGTCCCTTCACATCCACTCATGCTCCAAGAAAGTGGGTACACCCTGTCATTTTTTTTTGTGTTCTTTAGAGTAAGGGCTGCTCCTGAGTTGGCTGTAGGTCTGGGCTGCTCCACCCACCAAGAAGTGACCTTTTCTCTGAAGCTTTAAGCTTCTGCATAGAATCTGGGCTTCAGAATTCATCTCTTTTCAGATCCAGCACTCCAGCTCTATGGACCTGATGTTTCTTCTTTCCCTGATGGTACTTGGCTCAGGATAGTGTTGGAATGGTTCTGGCTTGGTTCCCTTTTTGTGACACACCAATGTCCATGTGTTCGAATTCAGGTCATCTCTCACCTTGCTAGTCACTTGCTGGGGACTCAAAGATGGACACATCTTCCCATGTCTTTCCTTACATAGAACTTCTTTCTTTTCTTCATTCCCAGGAGAACAAAAGACATAGGGCTTTGAACTTCTAAAGCCAGGAAGAGATTATTCTTATTTTGTTGACTTATCTTGTTTAGAGACAATGAACCTAGAATAGGTGGATAAAAGACCAAGGGAAGAGTAGGGAGAAAAGGAAAAGAAGCAGACCTTATCAGGCTCCATTCCAAAATCCTACACATAAAGTTGCTTTAGAGGACTGGGTCCAGTTTTCCTCCTTCCTTCAACCCCCTCTTTTTCTTTCCCCCTTTCCTTCCTTCTCCCTTTTTCTTTTCTTGTCTGCTTAACAAAATGTGAGATTTCATTATGCTCCTTTGCATCAAAATTTTAAATTCTCCTTCCTCCATTCTCCTGTCTCCAGTTGCACACTTACACTTCCAGAAGCCTCTTTTCTGGTTTCATGTCCCACGTATCTCATGGCCCTTCCTGCCTTCCTCAATACCTTACTTTCACCTTTCATGGTCTCCTTTACAGCTTTAAAGCCCATACCCATGTATATACATACATACACACATAAGTACATATGTATATCTACCCATCCATCTATCCATCTATGCATACATACATACACACATATACGTACACATGTACACATACATTCACAGCTAAGATCCAGATGTCTCAGAGAACATGTGTTTGACTTTCTGAGTTGGGTCACCTTACTTAATGAGTTCCAGACCCTTGCATTTTCCTGCACATTCCATTTGTCTCTATAGATGAATAAAATTCCACATATGTGTGTCTGTGTGCATGTACCCTCCCACACACCACATTTTCATTATCTGTTCCTCTGTTGATTGACATCTAGGCTGTTTCCATTTCCTCCTATTGGGAACAGAGCAGAGAAAACCATGGACGTGCAAGTATTTCTGTGGCAGGATACAGAGTCCTTGGATAGATTCCATCTTTGGGTAGTCCAGCTTCCAAAACTTTCTTATCAATGAAGTTTCAACTACACCTGTAAGCCAAATCCTTTCTGCTGCTTTTTATACTGCTTCCTGTATGAGTTTTATATTGGGAGTGATTGACTGGGAAGTTACTGTGATGTCTTTCACTTGGCTCTTGGCCCATAATGTCTAAGCTACATACTACTGAACCTTTGATGGTAATGTTTGTGAAACATAGTTTAGAACATCAATGACCAAAGTAGTTTTGTCTCTCACCTCACTGAGGCTTCTAGATGGAGGGATTTCCACTAGAGGTTGCACACAGTCCAGGTCTTTATTATGACATGCCACAGCCAGCACTGCCCCTCATCTGCTGGTCTCAGTTCTAGATGACGAAAACTTGAGCAAATTTGATGAGGGAAGCATCTTCCCACTAATAATCCCCTTTAGCCTTAAGGTTGTCCTTGGTGACCCCCAGAGTGCACAGTCTCTGTTGGGAGCCGCTTTTAGTCACAGGAACATGTAGAAAATTCTATGACATTTATTTTGCTTGAACTTGTGTCTGGCGTTGTCCCATGGAACACACAGAGGAATAAACAGAATCCTCACAATTTGGATCTCCCCCTAGGAATACATGTCACCTGAGTTGATGGATGATATCCATCACTGTGCATTTTTAATAAAAAGAGTGAATCATTTCTGAGATCTTGGAGGATGATTTTGCAGCCACTACAGTTCTGCATATTACTCCACACAGAGATGTGAAATGAACCGTCATATTTTCTGCTGTGGTCTGAAAGTCAAGCAAGTTAACACTTTACCCAAATTGACCTCTTTCCTCTTGCATTTGCTGTACCATTAACCTATCCTGCTTGCACCCAAAATAAAAATTACATCATGGTTAAATTCAAGGGAAGTTTATGTGAGCCATGCTTCATGCCTGTATTTATTGCTCAGCTGTTGGGGCAGGAATCAGATTTATTTGGATAATTTATTCACAATTTATTCTGTGACTATTTTAGATTCTTGAACACACAAACGCATGTTCTCAAGTCAACCTATCGCCACAGTGATGGGCACATGGACTCCACCCTAGTGTGGTTTTTGCTGACATGTATAAACCAAGACTTTTCAGCAAATCTTTATGGCAAGCCAGTCTTCAATACAAACTGAGAAAAATAATCTTTTTGAGTGTTGTTGAAGCCGTCTGCCATTATAAATGTAGTCTTTTCCTTTACTACACAATGAAGATGAATTTTGTCAAGCCTTTACAAAATTACTTATTTCTACTTTCTATACAATTACAGCAATGTCAATGAAAGATACTTGGCTTTTTGCTCAGTTAAGACATTAGATAATATCTGTTTGGGTCTTGGTCACCCTGCTGAGGAAGAACATGAAAACCATGTCTGTTAAAAAAAAAAAAGAATACAAGGCTCAGAGGGAGACAGTAAATCAAGGGAAGCCATACATCCAGAGGCCAGTGTTCCCAAGACCTACCTTCAGAGCCCCTTTTAGATTACATTGTCCCATTTGAGAGACGTCCATTTAAGGTTTGACAGCCCAAGTGTGCTTAAGGTGCTTGGGAAACAATATTTACAGACTTTAAAATGGACATAAGCATTTTTGGAAAGTTCTGAATTTAGAAGGGATTTTACAATTTTGAGGTTTTGGGCAAATGGTTTGAGGCAAAAATAAGTCTTTTTTGGTTGTTGTTCAAAGGATGTAGTTTTCCATTTTCCTCTTTTATCTTTCTTTTATTTTAGATTTACATATTTATTTTATTTTATGGCTCTGTCTTCAGACACACCAGAAAAGGGCATCAGATTCCATTATAGATGGTTGTGAGCCACCATGTGGTTGTCAGGAATTGAACTCAGGACCACTGGAAGAACAGTCAGTGTGCTCTTAACTGCTGAGTCATCTCTCCAGCCCCAGTTTTCCTTTATTTTTCTTTCTTAAAGTGTAATAAAATAGACCCATGGTGCTTTGTGGGACTCATATAACTTTGACCAGAAGTGTTTTAATAAATTAAATGTAAGTGGGTTAGAAAAAGACAGCTTATCTTTCCTGAATTCACCCAGGCCAGGGCCAACACTACCGACATCCTCTGAGGTTTTCCATGGACTCTGGCAAGCTCTCATCTTAGTCCCACTGCTCTTTCTGGTGATGGGATAGAGACGAAATTCTGTTTCACAGATTTTTTTTCCCTTGTACCACTCCAGTCGTTCCTCTTAATGCAGCTACATTTAACCCTTACTGTAGTAGCTGGGATATCTCAGTCTTGAATGGGGAGCATGGTGGGTGATGGTGGTAAGCTGACCATGCTTATTCTCTTTGATCGTCTACCCTGGGTAAGTGTGGGGAACAGGCATACTAGGCCATTGGTGGTATGTTTGGTAGGTTGGGAGTGTGGGATTTAAAGTCAGATGGGTCAGTGTGAATCCCAACACTCCACCTCACGATGGGACTAAGCACAGTCTACCTAATTATTACTAAGCATGGTTATCCAGCTGCAGGCACTTTTACCCAGGTGGACAGTGCACAATTTAGCCAGTTGGCATTTGGTGTCTTTATTCTGGTGCACATTGGTTCACTTCTGTACATCTATGACTCTTTTGAAAACTTCCTAATGCTCACCTTCCCTCTAGAGAGACAACCTTCCCTTAGCCCATTTAGCCAGGGAATGACAGTCTCCTGGAACAGCCATCCCTCGACAGTACAGGGAGTGTTCGGGAGCTTCGAGGAAGACCAGTAAGTACATTTTCTACCTGATATTTGAACACTGGAGCCAACAGAACCAAGGTCTAAACATGGCTGACATCTTAGGTAGTTTCTGCTGTTAGTGCCAGCCCTTCCGGATCTCTGCTTGTCAGTGTTTCCTTTGATCGTACAAGCTGCCCTATATGTGCTTTATGTATTCATCTCCCCATGCCCCCCCACATACATTAATACCTAGACACACATGCTTATACTACTCATTTATGTACTAAATATGGTTTTATACATATACTAAGTATCTACATATATATTTATATACAAACACATGCACAATGTATTTACTTTTGGAGACAGGTTCTGCCTTAACCTCTGGAGTCCCGGAATTACAAGCATGCACCCCAATAGCTGGCCTACATGGGTCCTTTTATATTTAGCAGTGTTATTATAGCTCTAGGCCTCTTTTAACTGCAGTGATAAGCATTTTGAGATAAAAGGCCATTCCAAGATTCCAGTGAAGGGCTTATTTCTGAAGGGGTGTGAAACACAGTTGGAGGGGTAGATAAAAACACTGCCAAGGATAAGAGATCCTATCTTTCACTAGACATATCCTCCCAACATTGTTATAGGCCCACTTCTCATGTGTTCTCTATCTGCATGAGGTGGGTTTCTGAACACACACCTGAGAAAATGTGACAGGAAGAAAGATGCATGGGGAAGATTCTAGTGTAACTGTGTGGCATGATCTCTGTAAGTTGGTGGTAGCATAAGGTGTGTCAGAACTGGATCTTAGCCTGGGGAGTACATCTCTGATGAAGGTCACCCAGGTGGCCAGCACTCCATTGCTTCTTTCAAATGCCCAACTGGGTAACTGTATGCAGTTGAGTTGACAGCTCTATACTTGAAAAACTCCACTCTACAGGAAGACGGTTGAGTGCCTAGACGCCAGAGGACCAGGGATGAGACACAGAACACCCATCTCCATGCTGAGCATGTGGCCTATTTCTGTGCAAGCAAGGCATAGCTATCCTAGCATTTAGAACACGTTTATAGCTAACATTACAATAAAAAAAAGTAAGCTTCGCCAGGCAGTGGTGGCACAAACCTTTAATCCCAGCACTTGGGAGGCGGAGGCAGGCGGATTTCTGAGTTTGAGGCCAGCCTGGTCTACAGACTGAGTTCCAGGACAGCTAGGGCTATACAGAGAAACCTTGTCTCAAAAAACCGAAAAAAAAAAAAAAAGTAAGCTTCGTGCTCATTGCTGGCAGGTCTATGGGCAAAATATTTACCTAGTCTTTCCAATACATGCCTGTAGCCCTTAGAATCCTCTTATGCATCCAGTCCCTTTAAACCTCTCAGGTATAAGCTGAGGCCAGGCATGCGAGCACATGGCACGCTGGTGATTCTCATCATTACCCCATGCCAACTTGTGTGCCACCAGTAACAGTCAGTTTTTTCTTTGGAATGCTAAAAAAATAAAAAAAAATAAAAAATTAAGAACATCTATTCTGCCAAGCAATGTTCTCTGCAGCCGAGTGTTTACATGCATTTGCACCTCTTAGGGTGCCCTTTGGAGATGTGGAATTCTGCATTCAAACTATAGACTCAGGGCTGCAGGACCAGAGTGCCTGTTAACCCTGACTATGCACGGATGAGGGCTCCATGCTGGTCTTAATGATGGTTATCAGTCACCAATCCCAATCCTGTCTCATCCCTCAACTGATGGCTTTGGCTCCCAGGATTCCAGGCCATGTCTTTATGTGGAGCATTCAAGCTGCTCGTAAAGGATATCTCTCTGTTGGGTTGATTTTTTTAATGTTTTTTAATTTTAATTTCATGTGCATTGGTCTTTAGTGTGCACGTATGTCTGTGTGAGGGTGTCAGGTCCTCTGGAACTGGAGTTACGGGAACTGGAATTAGAGATAGTCTCAAGCTGTCATGTGGGTGCTAGGAATTGAACCCAGGTTTTCTGGAAGAACAGTCAGTGCTCTTAACCACTAAGTCATCTTACCAGCCTTCTGGGTTGAATTTTATCATCTGACAGTGTCTTTCATATATGTCCTAAGCAGGACTCTGAAAGTGATGGATATAAAAGGCAACTTATATTAATTAGCGTCACTATGGGTAACTGCGTAGTGCGAGTTCTGGAGAGAGTGTCAGGGCTATTGCCCTCTGGGCCCTTCCTTGGCTTCTCAGGAACCAAACAGGAGGCATTTTTAACATAATCTAGTCTAGCTTGTTTTTCTTCCTAGGAAAGTGCAGCAAATACATCTCCTTAGCACCCCTGTTTTCTCCTCTCCTCCTCCCCATGTGCTTGAATCCCTGAAGGTGGTGTCTGATACTATCTTCTTTCTACTTGAATTAACCTTTCTCAAAGGACTTTTACAGTTAATGAGTGCATTTTATTATATAAAGGCTCTAGGGAGGGTGGGAAGATGGTCTTTTCATTATGTCATGTCTAGTGTGAGGATAGTACATAAAGATTTATGGCCACTGTTCTGGTAAGCTCCAGTTGTCAACTGGACCAAGCCTCTGAGGGAGTCTCTGTTGAGACATTGTTCAGATAAGGGTAGCCTTTAGCTACATCTGTGAGAGATTGTCCTGACTGATGATGGGTGTGGGAGGGCCAAGCTAAACAGGTGGGCCTGAGCTGTGTAAGAGGCTAGCTAGTGAGTGAGCAGAGGGAGTGAGCCAACTGTGTTCCTCCATGCATTTTACTTTCGTTCCTGCTTGAGTTCCTGTCTTGACTTCCCTGAATGATGAATTATGACCTGAAAGTATAAGCTAAATAAGTCCTTGCCTCCCCAAGTTGTTTTTTGGGTTAGAATGCTTTATCATATCAACAGAGAAGAAATGAGCACAGCCACGATCTATGTCCTGTGTGGTTAGGATTGCTAGCAGTTATCAAGTTTTTCTTTGTTGAGCTTTCTTTGGTTTTGAGATAATGCTCTGCATAGCCTTTCCCAATGGATTGGCTATAAAACGTTCTGCATATTTAAATTCTGTTGAGATAACTCAGTAGATAAAATGCTTGCTGTGCAAACAGAAAGATCTGAGCTCAGACATCCCCTTACCCAAATCCTGGTGTGTGCCTATTACTCCTGCATTGGGAAGCAGAGACAGACACATGGATCTTTGGAGTTCAATGAACAGGCAGTATATCTAATTGATCTGTGCTGGGTTCAATGAGAGACCCTGCCTCAAAATGAAACAAAACAAAAACAAAACAAAAGCCAAAAACCAAAAACCAAAAAACAAAAAAACAAAAAACATACTGAGCCATAGAGGAAGACATCCTAACATTGACTTCTGGCTTACACATGTGTACACATAGACAAAAGCTCTCCCCCCCCCCCACACACATAGACACACAGACACACATATACACACACAGAAAGAGAAAGAGGGGGGGGAGATGTTTATTTGGCTTTGGAGGTCTAGATTTCTGACTTCTTTAAGGCAAACTATGTCTCTAGACTCTCTTAGGGTTTTATTGCTGTGAAGAGACGCCATGACCATTTCAATTCTTACAAAGGAAAACATTTAATTGGGACTGGTTTATAGTTTGGAGGTTTAGTCCATTTTCATCATGGCCAGGAACGTGGCACATAGGCAGACATGGTACTGGAGAAGTAGCTGAGAGTTCCACCTCCAGATTAGCAGGCAGCAGGAAGAGAGTGAGACAGTGGGCCTGGCTTGAGCATCTGAGACCTCAAAGCCCACCCAAGTGGCTCACTCCCTCCAACAAACCACACATACTCACATAAGGACATACCTCCTAATAGTACCACTCCCTATGGGTCTATGGGAGCCATTTTCGAACCACCACAGACTCTATCATATTTGATTAACATATTCTTTTATTTCATAACTTAAAATATTTAAGTTATGGAAAGTATTATTGTTTTATATGTGTTGGTATGTTGCCTATAAGTACATCTATGTGACAGTGCTAGATCATCTGGAACTGGAGTTACAGTCAATTGTGTGCTGCCATGTGGGTGCTGGGAATTGAACCTGGATCCTCTGGAATCCAGTGCTCCTAACCACTAAGCCATCTCTCCAGCCCTGATTAACATATTCTTAATGAATGAGGACACAGGTAGGTGAGTCAATGTCCTCAAAGTGAAGATGGGACAGGGCATATTAATGTGTCTGTAGTACCCTAGGGAGCTGGTTCCTTCATTGGTATCCTGGGACTCCTGAGTTATTTGAGTCAGAGAGCTCTGACATGGGCAATGCTAAGGAGATCTTTCCTGAGTAAAATGGGTGTCTTCCTCTCTGGAAGGTGCATGTCTTTAATCGTCTTTTCCAAGAAGAGTGGTGACATTAGGTGTGGTTAGTACTGTGAATTAGTTGATTAGGTGATCAGCTGTCGTCCTTGAGTGGAACTAGTCTGTTCATGTGGCTAGACCCAGAGACAAGGCCTTAAGTAAGACTGTATGCACTGTCCTGGAGACAGAGGTTTCTATTATCTAATGCACTCTGTGCAGTCACTCCCACTTGGCTCTAGACTACTGATATATCTGCTCACACCCATCGTTGTATATGAGTGGTGGTTTGAGGACTGGAAATTCATTAGAGGCTTAGCATAGACTGAGAGAACAGTTTCTTCTGGCGTGTGTGTGTGTGTGTGTGTGTGTGTGTAAGCTGTGAGACAGAAATTTGGTATTGACAGAAAGGTTGTAGTGTGGGGCTACCCCATACTCTCTGTAACCAATTTTTCTTTTTTCCAAAAACAATTAATATTTAGGATAAGGGAGAAGGATCAGGGAATAAGCATGCTTGCAGCCTAGGCGCAAAGATCTGAATTTGGATCTCCAGTATCCACATAAAATAGTCAGCATGGACATGCCTGTCTGTAACCCTAGTGGCATGGAGCAAGGAGTGGAAACCAGACAGCATCTGTGGTTTGTAGTCTAGCTAAGAAAATGTCAAGCACCAGGGTCAGAGAAAGTCCCTGTGTCAGGGGTATAAGGTGGATGACCGTAGAGCAGACCTCAGATCATTTCCATCTAGCTTTCATATGTGTATAAACAAGTGTGTATTGCCCCTTCCCCCACATCTTATATCACACACATACACATAGATTGATCTATTACATAGGTGTGATGAGCTTAGGTGGACTTGTAACTTCAGGAGTTCACCGAAAAGTAGATCAGACTAACCTGTATTAGGGCTTTAACCAGTACTGTGTGATTTCTTTCTTTCTTTTTTAAATAAGGTCATCATGTATGGTTGTGCGAACAGCCACTGAAATGTAAGTTTCACTTTAAAGGGATACCATTCACACCATACATTTTGTACATTATGGTGTCTTTTCCAGCAGTAAAGAGTGATTTTAAAACACATGGAAGAAAAGTGTCCCAAGCTTCCTTCACACGGGACTTAGTGAGTTTGGTGCCTTCAGCATCCCATTGAGTCCTTTCCTCAAGTGGAGAAGGAGAGCTCAAATCTCCAGGGGTTTTTATACAGAGGGGGAGCTCTATGGTTTGTTGGGCACCTGGGTAGTGAAAAGAAGTAGAAGGTCAGTGTTTTGATCGCAAAGAGATTCCTCTTTCTATACAAACATCTAACACACAGACCCAGAGTAGTCTTTGGAGCTGGAGGACCAGACTGTGCAGTTTGTAGAGTAGGTAGAGAAATGGTAGAAGAACAGAAAGGACCTTCTTGACTGGTCTCCTGGACTCCCAGACTTCTTTGACCAACACTTCACGTGAGCAGTGGAGTTGTGACTATGTTGTTCAGTTTGGTGTCCACATCAACAGCACCTAGCTTAGCACTCAGTGAAGTCTATGGAGTGAATGAAGTCCAGGCTGGAGGTCACTCTCCCTTTAGAATTGACAGAATTCTAGACTAAAGAACTTCAGATACCCCTTCTCAGCTCCATCTTGACTAGTAGTAAACTGGAGGTGGGGTGTTTCAATACGGCAGAATCTGTAGTCTCTGAACCCTTTTTGTTGAATTACATAGGTGTTTTTCAAGACTAATATTTAGCTTCCATGACTACCGTCCATGGCAGCTTGTCACAAGAGCACTCAGCTTTGCTCATAGACTCTTACCATCTTCCTCCTCCACATGAGGCACAGGAGTCAAGACCACAGAGACACAAATACCAGGAAATATTTGGCAGCTACAGTGGCTAGGTGATGTAAGCTCTGCAGGATGAATCGAATCTCAAGCAGTCAGCATCCAGATGGACTTTCCCTCACAGCACCTTTGTGCAGATAGAGATTACTACCACATAGAATCTTTTAGTAAAATACCTCGGAAGTACTTCCAAACTGGAAAGTCCCAAGTTTGAACACCTCTGCTAGTGTCTAGCCATAGCAAGTCTTTAATAGACTTCCAAGAAAAGAACATTTATCAACATGGGAAGCTTTGTGCATGAGTTCTTGCTCTTGGAAGGCATTTTGCTATGATAAAAGGTGGTATCAATCAACCATGAGCTAAATAGCTAATTGCATATCATTTACCTTCTACTATGACTTCTGGGAAGCAGCTGAGGACAGGTAGTTTAGCTTCAGTGGGTAAAGGGATGTCTCTAAAATTAGGGCCCGATGGAGACATTGAGAGGCAAGCACTTTTGTGCCTAGTTCACTGCCTTTAGTGTGCCTATTCCCATTAACGCTTATCAAGCTTTGTGTGGTCAGTTCCTGGTTATGTGGGTGGTCCAGCGTTGCAGCAAGATGAGATGTTACCCAAGGGTAGCAAGGCAAGCTGTAAGACTACCTACATCATACACTGGGCTACAGGTGGACATTTGTAGGGGTTAAGATGTGCTCATGGATTCTAAGTAAAAGTTTAGGTCATGTGGAGTTAGAATCTTCCCACTTGCTCCTTAGTTTCCATAGACGAACAGGGGAACGTTAAACCTGAGAGGGATTCTTAAAAAAAAACTCTTGGATATTAATGAGCAGTGTAATTGATATCCTTCCTTTTGTTAATATTGATATCATTAGGTCTCAAGATTTTTTTTTTAAAAAACTTCTTTTTAAAAAATGGGAGTGGATGGACCCTGGGAGAAGGGGGTAGGATATAGATGCCCTACTTAGAGATGAAAAGTCTGTAGTCTTATTTACTACATGTTGACCAGTTGTGAATCTCTGTATTAATCCTGTCTACTTTGAAAAGTGACCCTTACGGTGAGGGCTGAAAGATATACTCATCAATGGATATAAAGATAGTAACTTGTGACATTTTAGAAAGAAGAAAGTAAATGATGTTGTTACTATTTGTTCTTCACAAATCTGTAGCTTTAAAAAATAATCTTTTTATTATTTGAACATCTCATAATGCAAATATAGTGCATTTTCATTTCCATCCAAATTCCATGTGCTCTTAAAAAAATAAAACAACACTGAGTTCACTTAGACTTGCCTATATGTGAATGGGTGGAGGACCATCTATTAGAGCTTGGTAGACCTTGCAGGAGATGCATCCTTTAAGAATACTGACTCTTTCCTTAGCAGTCATCAGTTGCCAATCATTCATCAGATAGGGGTGGGGCTTCACTAGCCCTTCTCCTATTCATACTGGGATTTTAGTTGGCTTAACTGTGTACAGGTTCTTGTGTGCAGTGGCCCTGTCTAGCAAACACTATTTCACAGCAGTCATCTACTCTGCTTGGCTGTATATTTTCATCCTCTCTTCCATGGTAGTGGATGGACCCTGGGAGAAGGGGGTAGGATATAGATGCCCTACTTAGAGATGAAAAATCTGTAGTCTTATTTACTACATGTTGACCAGTTGTGAATCTCTGTATTAATCCCGTCTACTTTGAAAAGCGACACATGGTGAGAGTTGAAAGATATACTCATCAATGGATATAAAGATAGTAACTTAGCAAGTAGTTTATTTCTATGTCCCTTTAAGAGAATGAAATAGTTTTAGGTGCTCCCCTATGGCCTATGATCTAGCTAGCCGTGTTTTTGTTTGTTTGTTTTGTCTTTTCAAAGCTCAATTAACAGTATCAGGCATTCCTTCCATCCTTAAATCAATTCATGATTTGGATTGGTTTTCCCCATAACATTTTGCCATTATTACACCAGTGGACATATCTAACAAGGCCAATTCTTTTTAGCTCATGGAGTTTACAGCTTTGTAAGATTGTTGCATAATTCTCTACTCTGAAAGGACCTTCCAGCACCTTGAAAACTAGCCATTAAGAATAAAAATTCCAGGTCAGTACCAACTTGATTGTTCTGTTTCCTATGTCCCATGTTTATGTTGTTTTCAGCAATAGAATCTTGCCATTATGTTCTGGACGTTAAGCAATAACATAGGCCTGCAATATTCAAAACTGGGTTTGTTGACTACAGAACTCTACTGGTCAACAACTGGAAAAGAGATGAGCCTTTTCTGGCTTGTGATTTTTTTTATTCAGGAGTCTAGGGTGTGTGGAGGAAGTATTCATATCCCTTAAATGAAAATCTATGTCTTTGATGTCATTATTATTATTATTATTATTTTAGATTTTCACTAAGTTGTCTAAGCTGACCTCAAACTAGTGGTCTTATTGCCCCAGTATCCCCAGTGCTGGGATTACAGACATATGCCACCACACCCAGTGTGATGGTTTGTATATGCTGGTCTCAGGGAGTGGCACTTAGAAGGTGTGGCCTTGTTGGAGGACCTGTGTCACTGTAGGATGGGCTTGGAGATATTCCTCCTAGATGCCTGAGGATGCCCAGTCTGTTCCTGGCTTCCTTTGGATAAAGATGTAGAACCCTCAGCTCCTCCTGTACCACACCTGCCTGGATGCTGTCATGCTTCTGCCTTGATGACAGAGTGAACCTCTGAACCTGTAAGCCATCCCCAATTAAATGTTGTCACTTATAAGACTTGCCTTGATCATGGGGTCTGTTCACAGCAGTGAAACCCTAACTAAGACACCCAGCCTGTGCTGGGTTTGGTTGGTTATTGTGTTCTCTTCTAAGTGTTCACAAGAAACTCTGACATTACCGTGCTTTAGAACTAGTTTGCAATCATATTATAAAAATTTCACCATTTCTGTTTCTGGAAACAATGGAGAATTATTGCTCTCCTTTCCTCTGACATATCTTTGGCTTTGCTGAGATTGATCAAAAACCTATTGCCATATGCATAAATTATCCCAAATTCTGGGACTCATCAAAGCTAAGCTTGGAGGTTTAAAAAAGAATGAGAAAAGATTCTGAGTACCTATAAAGTGCAAAAGAAATCTGAACTGTCAAGATGGAATTAGAGAATCATTTCCTCTCTCCTGTCATGGATCCCACTTCAGTCTCAGGAGGGCTATGGAATGGGTCCTAATCTATCTGCTCTATTACCATAGTGAGTTTATCTATCCTAGGCTGTGTCAGTACATATCAGCTATTTTCCAATGACCCCTGAACATAAATCTTAAGTTATAATCTCACTTACAGGCTTTAGTTTCATTTCTTTTTTTTTTCATGACTGTTTGGATAAATAGGGCTTTCAGACTTCATATGCACCAGAGAGTATTTGTATTTATTCATCTGGCCCATCACCATGACTGCTGTCTCTCTGACTGTTCAGTAACTGTCAGCACTGGTGACTCAGTGTCTTGACTTGGTACCCTTAGTTCTTTCCTTATATCCTCCCCCTGATATTCCCATTCATCTATAGCTTAGGTGGCCCTGCATTTGGTGTACTGATTCATATTTCTCCAGTGTTTCACTTTTGTGGTCTGAGTCTTAGCCATCTCTTGCCAATGTTATCTTACCATTCCCACTTACCTGACTGGTTATTCCATTTACATTTAAAAAAAAAGAATATGTAAGTAGAATTACTTAAATATATATGACTCTACTGTTTCTAGCTTGTAGAGCTTTCTCTCTCAATGACACATTCCTTATTTTTTTTATTAAATTTAATTTTATTTTCTACGTTTTTTTTAATTTACATTCAAAATCATTTTCCCTTTCCCATTTCCTCCCTCCCCGAAAGTCCCATAAGCCCCCTTCCCTCCCTCTTTTCCCCATTCAACCCCCTCTCACTTCTCTGTCCTGGCATTCCCCTACATCCAGTCTTTCCAGGACCAGGGGTCTCCCTTCCATCTTCTTGGAAATCTATTGATATGCGAATTGTGTCTAGGGTATTCTGAGATTCTGGGTTAATATCCCCTTATCAGTGACTGCATACCATGTGTGTTCTTTTGTGCTTGGGTTACCTCACTAAGGATGATATTTTCGAGTTCTGACCATTTGCCTAGGAATTTCGTGAATTCATTGTTTTTAATTGCAGAGTAGTATTCCATTGTGTAGATATACCACATCTTCTGAATCCATTCCTCCGTTGAGGGACATCTGGGTTCTTTCGAGTTTCTGGCTATTATAAATAAGGCTGCTATGAACATAGTGGAGCATGTGTCCTTCTTGCATGCAGGTAAAGCCTCTGGGTAGATGCCCAGGAGTCATATAGCCGGATCCTCTGGGAGTGTCATGCCCAGTTTTCTGAGGAACCGCCAGACTGCTTTCCAGAGTGGTTGCACCAGCTTGCAATTCCACCAGCAGTGGAGGAGTGTTCCTCTTTCTCCACATCCTCGCCAACAACTGCTGTCTCCTGTGTTTTTGATCTTAGCCATTCTGACTGGTGTGAGATGGAATCTCAAGATTGTTTTGATTTGCATTTCCCTAATGACTAAGGATGATGAACATCTCTTTAGGTGCTTCTCAGCCATTAGATATTCTTCAGGTGAGAACTCTTTGTGGAGCTCTGTACCCCATTTTTTAATAGGGTTACTTGCCTCTCTGGAGTTTAATTTCTTGAGTTCTTTGTATATATTGGATATTAGCCTACTGTCGGATGTAGGGTGGTAAAGATCATTTCTCAGTTAGTTGGATGCCACTTAGTCTTTTTGACAGTGTCTTTTGCCTTGCAAAAACTGTGTAATTGAATGAGGTCCCATTTGTCAATTCTTGATCTTAGAGCATAAGCTATTGGAGTTCTGTTCAGGAAATTCTCCCCTGTGCCCATATGTTCAAGGTTCTTCCCTAGTTTCCTTTGTATTAGTTTCAGTGTGTCTGGTTTTATATGGAGGTCCTTGATCCACTTAGAATTGAACTTAGTGCAAGGAGATAAGAATGGGTCAATTTGCATTCTTCTGCATGTTGACCTCCAGTTGAACCAGCACCATTTGTTGAAAAGGCTATCTTTTTTCCACTGGATGGTTTTAGCTCCTTTGTCAAAGATCAAGTGACCATAGGAGTGTAGATTCATTTCTGGGTCTTCAATTCTGTTCCATTAATCTACATGCCTGTCACTGTACCAATACCATGCGGTTTTTAACACTATTGCTCTGTAGTACAGCTTGAGGTCCGGGATATTGATTCCCCCAGAAGTTCTTTTACTCTTGAGAATAGTTTTAGCTATCCTGGGTTTTCTGTTATCCCAGATGAATTTTTGAATTGCTCTTTCTAACTCTATGAAGAATTGAGTTGGGATTTTGATGGGGATTGCATTGAATCTGTATATTACTTTTGGCAAGATGGTCATTTTTACTATATTAATCCTGCCAATCCATGAGCATGGCAGATTTTTCCATCTTCTGAGGTCTTCTTCAATTTCTTTCTTCAGAGACTTGAAGTTCTTGTCATACAGATCTTTCACTTGTTTGGTTAGAGTCACACCAAGATACTTTATATGGTCTGTGGCTATCGTGAAGGGTATCATTTCTCTTACTTCTTTCTCAGCCTGCTTATCCTTTGAGTATAGGAAGGCTACTGACTTGCTTGAGTTGATTTTATATCCAGCCACTTTGCTGGAGTTGTTTATCAGCTGTAGGAGTTCTCTGGTGGAGTTCTTTGGGTCGCTTAAGTATACTATCATATCATCTGCAAATAGTGATAGTTTGACTTCTTCCTTTCCAATTTGTATCCCTTTGACCTCCTTTTGTTGTCTAATTGCTCTAGCTAGAACTTCAAGTACTATATTGAAAAGATATGGAGAGAGAGGGCAGCCTTGTCTAGTCCCTGATTTTAGTGGGATTGCTTCAAGTTTCTCTCCATTCAGATTGATGTTGGCTACCGGATTGCTGTAAATTGCTTTAACTATGTTTAGATATGGGCCTCGAATTCCTGATCTTTCCAAGACCTTTAGCATGAAAGGATGCTGAGTTTTATCAAATGCTTTCTCAGCATCTAATGAAATGACCATGTGATTTTTTTCTTTGAGATTGTTTATGTAGTGGATTACATTGATGGACTTCCTTATATTGAACCATCCCTGCATCCCTGGGATGAAGCCTACTTGATCGTGGTGAATGATTGTTTTGATGTGTTCTTGGATTCGGTTGGCAAGAATTTTATTGAGTATTTTTGCATTGATATTTATAAGAGAGATTGGCCTGAGATTCTCTTTCTTTGTCGGATCTTTGTGTGCTTTTGGTATTAGTGTAATTGTGGCTTCATAGAATGAGTTGGGTAGTGTTCCTTCTGTTTCTATTTTGTGGAATAGTTTGAAGAGTATTCATGTTAGGTCTTCTTTGAAGGTCTGATAGAATTCTGCACTAAAACCATCTGGACCTGTGCTTTTTTTGGTTGGAAGACTTCCAATGACAACTTCTATTTCTTCAGGGGTTATTCGATGGTTTAGATGGTCTATTTGATCCTGATTTAATTTTGGTATTTGGTATCTGTCAAGGAAATTGTCCATTTCCTCGAGATTTTCTAGTTGTGTTGAATACAGGCTTTTGTAGTAGGATCTGATAATGTTTTGAATTTCCTCAGTTTCTGTTGTTATCTCTCCCTTTTCGTTTCTGATTTTATTAATTTGGATACTGTCTCTGTGTCCTCTCGTTAGTCTGGCTAAGGGCTTATCTATCTTGTTGATTTTCTCAAAGAACCAACTCCTCATTTTGTTGATTCTTTGTATGGTTTTATTTGTTTCTACTTGATTGATTTCAGCCGTGAGTTTGATGATTGCCTGCCTTCTACTCCTCTTCGGTGTATTTGCTTCTTTTTGTTCCAGGGCTTTCAGGTGTGCCATTAAGCTGCTAGTGTATGCTGTCTCCTGTTTCTTTTTGGAGGCACTCAGGGCTATGATTTTTCCTCTTAGCACTGCTTTCATTGTGTCCCATAAATTAGGGTATGCTGTGCCTTCATTTTCATTAAATTTCAAAAAGTCTTTGATTTCTTTCTTTATTTCCACCTTGACCAAGTTATCATCGAGTAGAGCATTGTTCAGCCTCCATGTGTACGTGGGTTTTCTTTTGTTTTTGTTGCCATTGAAGACCACCCTTATTCCATAGTGATCTGATAGGAGGCATGGGATTATTTCTATCTTCTTGTATCTGTTGAGGTCTGATTTGTGACCAATTATATGGTCGATTTTGGAGAAGGTACCATGAGGTGCTGAGAAGAAGGTGCATTCTTTTGCTCTAGGATGAAATGTTCAATATATATATATCAGTTAGTTCCATTTGGTCCAAGGCTTCAATTAGATTCACTGTGTTCCTGTTTAGTTTCTGCTTTCCTGAACGATCCATTTCAGAGAGCAGGGTGTTGAAGTCACCCACTATTATTGTGTGAGGTGCGATGTGTGATTTGAGCTTTAGTAAAGTTTCTCTTATGAATGAGGGTGCCCTTGCATTTGGAGCATAGATATTCAGAATTGAGAGTTCTTCTTGGTGGATTTTTCCCTTGATCAGTATGTAGTGTCCTTCTGTGTCTTTTTTGATGACTTTAGGTTGAAAGTCAATTTTATCTGATATTGGGATGGCTACTCCGGCTCGTTTCTTGTGACCATTTGCTTGTAAAATTGTTTTCCAGCCTTTTACTCTGAGGTGGTGTTTGTCTTTGATACTGAGGTGCGTTTCCTGCATGCAGCAAAATGCTGGGTCCTGTTTACGTATCCAGTCTGTTAGTCTATGTCTTTTTATTGGGGAATTGAGACCATTGATATTAAGAGAGATTAAGGAATAGTGATTATTGCCACCTGCTATTCTTGACGCTATCTTCATGTTTGAGTGGTTATCTACTTTTGGGTTTGATGCAAGAAGGTTACTATCTCGTTTTTTCAGGGTGTTGTTTCTCTCCTTGTATTGGCGGTTTCCACCTGTTGTCCCTTACAGGGCTGGGTTTGTGGAACGATATTGTGAAAATTTGGTTTTATCATGGAATATCTTGGTCTCTCCATCTATGGTGATTGAGAGTTTTGCTGGGTATAGTAGTCTAGGCTGGCATTTGTGTTTTCTTAGTATCTGCATGAGCTCTGCCCAGGATCTTCTGGCTTTCATAGTCTCTGGTGAGAAGTCTGATGTGATTCGGATAGGTCTTCCTTTGTATGTTACTTGGCCCTTTTCTCTTACTGATTTTAATATTCTTTCTTTGTTTAGTACATTTGATGTTTTGATTATTATGTGACGGGAGGTATTTCTGCTCTGGTCCAGTCTGTTTGGAGTTCTGTAGGCTTCTTGTACGTTCATCGGCATCTCTCTCTTTAGGTTAGGGAAGTTTTCCTCCATAATTTTGTTGAAGATGTTTACTGGCCCTTTAAGTTGCAAATCTTCACTCTCATCTATACCTATAATCCTTAGGTTTGGTCTTCTCATTGTGTCCTGGATTTCCTGGATGTTTTGGGTTACACGTTTTTTGCATTTTGCATTTTTTTTGACTGTTGAGTCGATGCTTTCTGTGGTATCTTCAGCACCTGAGATTCTTTCTTCCATCTCTTGTATTCTATTGTTGATGTTTGCATCTATGACTCCTGATTTCTTCCCAAGGTTTTCTATCTCCAAAGTTGTCTCCCTTTGTGATTTCTTAGTTGTTTCTACTTCCTTTTTTAGTTCCTGGATGGATTTGCTGAGATCCTTCACTTGTTTGTTTGTATTTTCCTGTATTTCTTTAAGGTATTTTTGCGTTTCCTCTTTCAGGATTTCTGCCTGTTGACCCAAGTTCTCCTGTATTTCTTTAAGCAATTTTTGTGTTTCCTCCTCATGGGCTTCCATCTGTTGATCCATCATCTCCTGCATTTCTTTAAGCAATTCTCGTGTTTCCTTTGTAAGGGCATCTATCCATTGATTCATTTCTTTAAGCAATTTTTGTGTTGCCTCCCTATGGGCATGCATCTGTTGACCCATATTCTTCTGCATTTCTTTATGCAATTTTTGTGATTCCTTTGAAAGTGCATCTACCCGTTGATTCATTTCTTTAAGCGATTTTTGTGTTGCCTCCTTGTGGGCCTCCATCTGTTGACTCATGTTCTCCTGCATTTCTCTAAGTGATTTTTGTGTTTCCTTTGTAAGGGCTTCTAACCATTGATTCATGATCTCCTGTAATTCTTTATGAGATTTATTTGTTTCCTTCTTGAAATCCTCTAATAGCATCATGAGAAGTGATTTTAAATCCAGATCTTGTCTTTCGGGTGTGGTGGGGTATCCAAGGACTTGCTACTGTTGGAGAGTTGGGTTCGGATGGTGCCATATTACTTTGATTTCTGTTAGTAACGTTCCTACGTTTGCCTTTTGCCATCTGGTTACCTCTGATATTAGTTGGTCCTGCTGTCACTGGCTGTTGGTTGGACCTCCTGTGACCCTCAAAGCTATTTCTGACCCCCCCCTGGATTACCGGGATTCCCCTGGCACTGATTTCTGAGGCCTGCCCTGCTCCTGAGTGACTTTGGAACCCTGATGTGCCTTGACCCAAGTGATGTTATATTGGGGAATCCCCTACACATTCAAAGGCTCAGTGTAGTGGATTCCCGGAGCAGAGATCTCCAAAGGGAGGCTGGTAGGCTCCTGCCCTGTGCAGGGATGTGTGATCTCTCCCAGGGGGGGGGGTCCCTCTGCAGGGCAGAAGTCCCATAGCAGATCTGGCGTGTCGGTTACTGCAGACCTGCCCAGCTCTTGGGAGCAGGGTACACACAAGCTGCCTGAGACCCAAGCGATATTATGCCTGTCTGTCCCAGAGCCTGGAGGTCCCAACTGCCCTGATGCCAGAGCAAAGATGGTGGAGATGACACATTCTTTAAATACATCTATGTTTTTGTGTGTGTCTTCATATATATCCAGGAATATTCCAATCCTCCGACTCAGAGACAATTTCCTTCCTTCTTCTCTCTTTACTTCCCTCTGTCTGCCTGTTCTTCCATGCTTGTTTTATTTCATCCATTCTTGTCTTTCCTTTCTTCTTCACTGCTGTGCATGGACAATAGTAAAGCAAAAGACTTTTTGGCATGTCTTAGAATTTCTCCAGGACATACAAGTAGGAGTGCTGGTTCACAGGCAACATCCATCTTTAATTTTGGCAAATGCTTCCAAATTATTCTCCAAACTGTTTGTCCCGTATTGCATGTTTTCCCATCTTATCCTATAAAGACAGTGAACAGTGTTGTGTGTTTTCCAGAAAGAACTAGTGGATTTTTTATATGAATAAAGAAAAAAGGTTATACTTCTAATTTGTTTGTTTTGTCTTATTACATAGAACAAGTATTGTGTTAAGCATTAGTAATAGACAAGAGAATTCTTCTATTTCTTCTACTGTAAAGTGATTGCCTTTTGTAATTCTTCATTAAGTATTTTGTCAGTCTTCTTTAATAGAGATTCCCATTTCAGATACTGAACCCCTTTTACTGTTAGGCCATCTATTTTGGTAAACTATATTTTACTGTATAAGTGTGCCACAATTTGATAATCTCTTTTGTGGTTGGTAGGTAGTTGAATTCCTTCTAGATTTGATTCTTAGAATTTTTGGTTGTGAACCTAGCCTTTAACAGAGGAGCCATCTCTCCAACTCTAGATTTTGATTTTTATGAATGGAATGAATGGAAGCTTTACTTTTAAAAAGGTTGTATAGGACTGGGGAGACAGTCATTCAATAAAGTGAAACCATACAAGCATGATGACCTGAATGTAGATACTTAGAACTGGTGTAAAAACCCAAGCATTGTGGTTTATATGTGTAATCTCAGCACAGGGGGTTGGGAGTTAGAGACAAGTATAGCCCAGCTAAATCAAAGAGCTACAGGGAGAGATTTTCCCATCTACAAAAAGTGGCAAGCCATCCAGATAAATACCAAATGTCCAGTTCTGTCTTTCACACACAAGTGCTTGAATACCTGCACACAAATATGCACATGCACACAGTGCGTGCTAGACAGAGTACAACACACACACACACACACACACATACACGCACACAACCACACACATATGAAAATTGTTGTGTATATGACTTTTGTGAAAAGTTTCATTTTCATTTAAGTAACTAGGAGTAATGTTTTTGTGTTATGCTGTATGATAAAGAAGTTGGTGCTCATTTGCCAGTTATTCTAGCATCATTTGTTGAAAACACCATTCTTTTTTCTTCACCTTGCCCTGTATGGGGAATGTCTCTGCCTGTTTCTGATTGCATATGTCTATGCCATTATTGCATTATCTTGTCTACCATGAGTCCCTAGGAAGGTGCTGGAAACCAGACAATATAGAGCTTTCAGATTTGTTCATCGTTTAAGATTTAGTCAGCTGAGCACATCCTACCAAAAAGCTTTCTAGAATTTAGATTGAAATTCCATCAGCTGACTGATCAATTTCAGGGGGAGATGTAACATCTTAACAGCACTTTGATTTTAAACTCATTAGTACAAAGAATACTGTTGGGTCTTTACGAAATTCTTCCTTTTTTGTATATGCTTTTATTGCTGACTTTGTTGAATTTGTTCATAATTTTTTATATAAGTCAACATTTTTGGTTTTTTATATGTGTATGTGGTATGCATGGTGAATATGTGTTCATATGTGTTTGTATATTCACGCTCCATCTTATACATTGTTTTAGGGTCCTTTGCTGACTTTAGATCTTGTATAGTTTATCAATTTACTCCTGGGGTGCTCTGTTTCTAACTCAGGAGTTCTGGGATTACAGATGGGTCACCACACCCACTCGGGTTAATATTTTTACTTTGTTTTTAAAGAGCTTGTAAAAATGTTCAGATTTAGAGAAAATTAGGGAGGATCTGTTTCTACTCATAACCTGTTAGAGTTGTATATACTAAGAAATGGCCACTGCTAAATTAGTTAACATTCCCTGAAGCCCAGGCTTTATTCTGATGCCACCAATTTCCCCATTCTGTCCTTTATCAGTTCTAGAATATTAGCCCAGATGCTCACCTTGTCCTTTGTGTCCTCCAGTCCATGGCAGCCTTTCGGAATTCCCTTGTTCTTACGATCTTGTTCTTACGTTCTTGTTCTTACGTTCTGAGGATTGCTGGCCTGGTGTCTTGTAGAACACCCTGATTTCTTGATTGATTTCTTTTGGCTGATTTCTTTTGACTTTGGTCTGTGGAAGACTCTCATCTTTGTCTACCTGTACCAAACAGGAGCCATCCTCTCTGCCCATGAATACCTTTCCTCTGTGTAATTCAGTTATTCAGGCTTCTAAGTACTCTTTATTAGCCCGTTGGAATAGAATGATTTATTCTTTTTCTAGTATTTTCTTTTCTTTTCTTCTTCTTTTTCCTTTTGCACAAGAGAAATGCTCTATCATGTTCCATATCCCAAACAGAGTTAAAGTTATATATTTGGCTTATTTTTCCTTGTCCTTTTTTTCCTTCCATCTTTTTCTCTTATCCTTCTGTTGACTTGTTCAAAGTTCTTTCTGTTCAGTTTTCCTTTGATCTCCCTGCTAGTTGCAAAGTTGTGTATTCCTTTTATGTATATTAAAGGTATGTTTTTCAACATGATTGCTTAACGTACAATCAAAATGTATATATTTTCCTGCCATCAATCTGCTAATTATATGTTACAGTAATCCCATGCTTTTTCTCATCCCCTTTATCCTACCAGGTGAATAATAATTATGATTATTTGGCCACAGGGGTCTGCTTGCCTGCTTAGACCTTCTCCTCTGGCCTCTGGCCTCCTTAGCTTCCCCGCCCTGGCCCCTCCCACCCCTGGGGTCCTTCTCTTCCTCATCTCTTTCAGCCTGGGTCTTTGTAAAGGTAAAATTGCAGATCTGAATAACATTATTTTCATTTGAATTATAGTCTGGTCATTTACTTTTCCTCACTGTTTTTTGGCATGTTACTCTATTTTCTTCTGACCTATACTAGTGTTTTTGAGGGATTAGCTGCTGGTTACAATGCCATCAGGCGGGTTGCAAATATGACTTCTGACTGTGTCTGTGATTTTTTCTCTTTGTCTCTTGTGTTTTTTTTCTGTAAGCTATCTATACATGCATTATTTGGAATTTTCTGATGTTTAATATTTCATGAACACTTAGTTTTCTTGCCATGTAAACCGGCTGGCCTGGAACTCAATATGCAGAGCAGGCTGGCCTCAAACTCAGAGAGATCCTCTTGCCTCTGCATCATAAGTGCTGAGCATAAAGGTGGGTGCTGCCACTCCCTGCCCATAGCATCCATTGCTTTCAATGTGAAAGCTTCGTGATACATTTTAACATCCAGGAGTTTGATAAATTCCCATGGCTATATTTTTGTTTTGTCCTTGCAATTTGTATCCATCAGTTTTCAGGGTAGTTTTAGAAAATTTTATTAAGTCCTCTAATGATTAGGTAGGGCTTTATCTTTTAAACCATTTTGAAGAAAATACATTTCCATATTTAAGAGTATTTTTGGTACATCAATTTATTAATCTTTATTAAGCACTATGATATAAGTGTGAAGTTTTATTTATGAAGGTCTTGAATATGTTATACTAATTTCTCTTATGTAGCTTAGGCTAGCCTCAACTTTACTGTGCAGTCAAGAAGGATTTCATACTGATACTCTCTCCTCAGCCCCTAGCGTGCTGGGATTCCAGATGTGTACCACCCTTCCTTTTTGTGCAATGGGAAGAACTGAACTTGATTCTTCATGCATGCTATGTGAGTCTTTTAAAAAGTGAGCTATGTCTTTAGCCTCAGAATCTTGTAATTTACCAAAAAAATCTGATATTCTCCTGGTATGCATTCAGTAGACTATTGCATAAACCTGTTTAGTTTTGTGTACTTATTCTAATCCAGTTTAATGTATTTGATTCTCTTCTTGGCTTTTTAAATTTAAAATATTTTGATTTTCAAAAATAAATTTAAAATTTTCTAGATTAAATAAAAACCCTATAACAAGTAATAGCCATGTTCTTGCTTCCAGAATTATAATTTAAAACTATCCCATTTCCTTGGCTATGTTGTACAGCCAACTCAATGGGAGGGATATGTCACTATTCCATTTTTAATTTCCTTGTGAGTCATAGCATTTCTTCAAAGAACATAGTTCTGACAATTGATTTCAGATATTTACACACACACACTTTTTTTTAAAAAAAAGTCCTGCCGCTCCATTTTATAATCTGTCTGATGTGAGAAAATGTTTTTTTGTGTAAAGAGTTCTTTTCATTGTAAAACATCTCATACACACATAAAAATAGAAAGATGTGTGTGCACAGTTCATTGAGATTCATCTAATGCTTCCTAGGTACCTATTATCTATTTAGATTAAAGAATCTCCAGGCCTTCTGAGTGATCTGAGGTACCCCTTAATTTCTGCTTCATCCTTCTACTTGAAGTAACCAGCAACTAGAATTTTGATTTTCTCACTTCTTCTCTTGCTATTTTGCTGTACTGCTAACGTACAATCCCCTAACCAATGGCTTAAAATCTGAATTTGAATGTAACACAGATGAATTATGTGGCTTGTAGTCTTTATAACTTGTGTTTTGATTTTGAGACACCTTTGTGTGACTGTACCCAGTTCTAAATGTTGGATTTTTGGGTGCTGTTCATGCAGAAGGTCTTCACGGCCATCCATTCTTCCAGTTGCTGTTTGGCGTTGGGCTTGTTTCCAGATTGACTCTTCTGTAAACAGCCCGGCCATATCCATTTGTATATGTTGCTGGCACACCCTCGAAAGAGTTCTCTGAGCTTCCTGGAAGCATTATCCAACCAATGACTGGCCTTTTCAGTCTATATGTAGCCACTGCCATGAAATTGTGTGGAGTCCGTTGCCAAAGTGGCTCTGCCAGTCAAGTTCCCATCGACAGTGTGGTGGAAATCACACTGTTTCCTGTCCTGGCCATCTTTTAGTAGTGTCAGAATGTTTACTTACTATATCCTCAGTCCAAGATTATATCTCATTGTGATGAGGGTCTCTCTCTCCCCTAACCTCCCCTTCCCTCCCTTCATCCCTCCTTTTATGTAAGATAATGTCTCACTATGTAGCTGAGCTGGAACCATAACTGTAGTCTGTGTTGCTCTCAATCCTTCTGCTTCAGCCTCGTGAGTACTAGGATCTCCATGTGTTTTTAATTCATGTTTGTCTAATGATTATTTAAGACTTATCAATCTTAAGTCTATGCTAAATTTACTTTTAGAATTTTTTCTATTAAATTTTGATTTGGGAATTCTTTTTCATCCTAGATACTAACCTTCTGCTTCTAATCATTGTAAACAAATAAATAATCCTCAAACCTCCCAGTTCCTTATTGAAAAATAAGATGAAAATGAGAAAGTTTTTGATTTTTAAGTTGTCAATGTTTCCCATCTCTCATTTTGCTGATTGTGTTTGCTGTTCTTTTTTTGAGATGTTTTCCTTGGTAAAGTAAGAAACTGACCAGCTTGTGTTTTGTCAGTAAGGGCCATGTTTGCAATAGCTTTGATTCAGAGACATGTTTTTCAGATTTCATTTTATGGAAGGCCTTGGAGGTGGGGGATTTATTTAGTGGGATAACCATTCGGCTTTTGTCCTAAGTTGTTAATATGATGAACTGCATTAATTTATGATTTTTATGTCCCATCAGTGTTACATTTTCAAACACACTCAAATTGAAAATAGCACTTTATTGCTCTTCATGTTTCTGAATTTGGTTGGCCAATATTTTGTTTATGTTTTTTCCCATGTATGCTGATGAGCACAGTGAGACCGGTACATTGTGTCTATCTTGTTTGGAATTAAGGTCAGGTTGGTCTAATAAAAAGAGTTCTCTAGAAGAGTTTATATCAATTTAGAATTATCTGTGCTTTTCTGTTTGGTAGAACATGCTTGTAAAGCCATCGAGTCTAGTGTTTCCTAGTGCTAACATTTGAAGGCATTGATATGATTTTTTTTTTAAAATGCCAGTAAAAATTTTTGGCTGCCTTTTCTTCTTTCTTGAGTCATCATTTTTAGGTTGCATATCTCTAGAAGTTTATGTTCATTGGCAATAAGTTATCAGTAATAATCCATAAACTGTTAATCATAAGCATTTCCTAGAATTTTTTTCTTTCACCTCTAATAGTGTTTCTCTCGTATCTTCTTTATTGATATGATGATTAATTTTCTGTTTTGGTTTTCGAAGAAATAGCAGTTAACTTTATCAATAGTCATTCTTATATGTTTGATTTCTATTTTTATCAATTTTTGCTTTTATCTGCATTATTTTTATTTTAATGTGTGTAATATATGTGTGCATACTTGCTTGAACATTTGTCCATGTATGTTTGGGTGTGTGTAGGTTAGAGGACAGACCTTGGCTTCCTCCATTGTTGTTCCCAGCAACAGAATTTTTTCTGGAATCTGGAGATCCCTTATTTGCTCAGGCTGGCACATGGGTGATAGAGATCCTCCTGGCCCTAAATTCTGGGTGCTGGAATTACAGTCATGAACTACCATGCCTCTTAGGACTTTATTATTTCTAATTAAACATTGACAGTGTAACTTCCCTGCAATAATGCCTATATTTTATATGCCTTTGACAAGTTTATATTTCTGATTTTCATAGTATTCTTTGACAATCTAAAAAACTTTCAAGTATAGTGTAGTTTTCCTCTTTATTCCTCAAGAATATTTATTTACTACATCATGTCCTATTGGAGTGACATTGATCATGGTGGGACATGAATAATGCTGTCTCTTTAGGCTTTGTAAACTAGCTTTTCAAAAAAAGTATTTTTCAAACTTTATATGTACAGTTGTTTTGCCTGCATGTGTGTCTGTGCACCATATGCATGCAGTGCCTACAGAATCCAGAAGAGGGCATTAGAGATCCCAGGGATGGGAGTCTCAGATGGTTGTCAGCTCCCATCTGGGTACTGGGAATGGGACCAGGTTTTCTGGAAGAGCAGCAAGTGCCCTTAATCTCTGAGCCATCTCTCTGGTCCTGGGGAAGCTTGCTTTCTGGAGTCCTGTGAGGCAAGCACATATACTTAGAGTGGAGTGTGTTATAGCCTTCAAGTGCTCAGCTCTGCATTCTCCTATAAATCATTGATTGGAGAGATTCGTCTGTTTCAGATATTGACAATATTTATGAATGTTTACCCTATTGTTTTGCCCCAGCCCACTTGATAGCATTTTCATCGTGTGTGCTATCTCTACTCTCTTGGTTGCCAATATATTGATCATCTTCTTCACTTTTCTTCTACCTGTTTTTCTGTTTTCTAGGATGGTGTTTCTTCTCAACATTCAACCTCTAGAATTACAGTGTTGAGGATATTTGGTAGCACCCTGTTTGATGGATGATTGCTGTTTTCATTTGTGCCTGTGTTCTACATTGCACATTTTCTCTAGGTTATCCTTTCTCCAGAGCAAACTGAATACTTCTAATTCCCTTTGCTTAGGATAATATATGTAGCTACTTGTACCCCCTGGATGTACTTAGGGTGCATACACCATTGCTGTCTACACTGTGAGGGGATTGAGCCAAGGGGGTTTCTTACCACATGAACTTCCCACTTCCCAAATGGCATGCTGAATAAACTTTTTTTTTAAAATTTTGTCAGTTGTCTGCATCTGGTATTTTGTGTCAGTGGCAGGAAACTGACTAATAGACCCATTTCTTACAGATCTGTTGATTCCCTTTGTCCCACTAGATATGTTCACTCTGGATGTTGACAGCTGTTCTGCAGGTGGCTGCTTCATAGGCACTTGGTGCTCAGTCACAATCTGCCTTTAGAGTATCCTTTAGTTCTTCACTATGTACCTTTAACACCTACAATGCAGTAACATGTTCTCTTTGATAACCCAGTTGTCTTCTCCTCTCCCAAGGATCTTTTTAGGTTCTGGTTTACTCTTCTTCCCTGGTCTTCTGTGTCTCATAACCTCTTGTGCACATCATCTATTTACTTGCCTTTGGACTGAGTTCAGAATGTTTCCTTTGGCTATTTTAGTAGCATACTTTCCCCACACCCAGTTTCAAAGTTCTGGCTGAAATGTAACCACACGTTGTCACTTTCCTCTACTTAGTGATGTGCCTCCAAGGGCAGCATGGGATGCCCTGTCAGCATCTAGATGAAGGCCAGATCTCGGCTTTAGGCTCAGAGATGATAGATTTTCCAAGGTGTGCATAGACTCTTCCTGAATAGACTTAGAGTCTCAGTGGGTCATGAGACCCACTGTGCATATTTATCCTGCTCTTAGAAGAGACCCAAGGGTTTCTAGCCAAGAACTCTACCAGTGTATGTATCTGTAATTGACCACATCAGGGGATGAAATCACCAATTACAGGCTTCATGCTTTCAGCAAAGAATATAATTTTATCATAATATTGATAACAATTCCACAGGCCACATGATTTTCTCCAGTGGGAAAGGACAAGCCTTTCTGGCCCACACATACTCTTTACTTCCTCATTTCTCCTATCCATCTTTGTCAGACTCTTGAGGGTTTCTCTGGCCACTACCCTTGGCACTGTGTCCTTTTGGTGTTACAGGGTTTTTAATCAGAATCTCTTAAGATGACCAATTTATTCCTTAATAAAATCAGGCAACCACAAAGATTTCCCCAGCCATGACCTTGCTTGAACTTCTGGTAAAGATGTATAGTAGTGGTCATGTTCCATTGGCCTCATCTCCATTTTTCTTCTTCTGTGATCTATGGAACAATTTGGTCTCAAACTATAGTGAGGGTTGAGGACATCCATGCAGGAATTGATTCTTCAGTTGAGGAGAACTTGAGGGTTCTTTAGAGAGGACAAATGTCCTCCATAGGGCCACTTGAAAGGTGAAATGGTCCCCTCCATGCAAGGGTCTTGTACATGTTTGATCTTTAGGCTCCAGCATTGCTGAGTTGAAAGCCATTGCTTTGTTATATCAGCCATTGCCTGATCGCTGTGGTTCATCAGGAAGCTGTGTCTCCCTTTCTTTTCCCCATCCCTAATCTCTAGTACAGCCCAGGCAGATGGGCTGGCATGTTCTTTTGAGCTCTGACATTGGTTCAGGGATGGGCATGTGCTCTGGTCAGAAGCACCATGAGACTTTTATTTGAGTTATCAGAAGAGTCACATCATCTTCTCCTCAGAACCATGGCCTATGAAGATATAGGAGAAAGGTACTCTCTCATAAGCTATTTTACTACCCTGAGAACAAAATCATTCTGAAAACGGAACACATGTGCACACAGAAAGAGAGAGAGATACAGAGACAGAAAGAGAAAGATGCAGAGAGAGAGAGAGACACACACACACACACACACACAGAGAGAGAGAGAGAGAGAGAGAGAGAGAGAGAGAGAGAGAGAGAGAGAGAGGGGCAGAGAGGCAGAGAGGCAGATGAATTGAGATGCAAGATTTCCTTTCTGAGGAACTAGATCCATCTGTGCCTGAACTTACTGCCCTTGGGGATTTTCAATTTCTTAACTCAGCCAAACCATAATTTTTTGATACCTTTTGATGAAGCTTTTTCTGGGCCCTAAATCAAAGGATCTATGTAACCTGGTTCTTAGGGGTTTTTCAGGGATTGAGCACTTAATTTTTGTGTAGCAAAAGTCTTCTAATGGGATCTTCAGTCTTGTTTGAGGAGCTCCATTCCTTGATGACAAGATGACCCCTTTTTATTTAGAACATACAACATGATTGTGGTTGGTAAATAATTGGAGAAAATGATTCAGTCCTAAAGGAAGGCACATGTCCATGGGTGCTCTTGTTCTTGGATGATATTCAAAGGCCTTTTCTGGCAGAATATTAGAAAGCACTGAGGCATATAACCTGTGATAACCCTATAGATGTTGTGGTTCTAGAGACATACTAATTTTACCTTAACTATGAGAAAGTTAGTAATTAGTATGTGGTTTAGTGATGAATAATATCGGATTTCAAAGGTGGATTTCAAACCTGATGGGGAATGACAGACCTGGGGACTGAAATGAACATTCTCACTATTCTCAAAGAAATGGAATTCTCAACTGTTGTCAAATGGAGGTTTATAACTGGGGCCCAGCTCTGAGTATGTGTGGGAGCAGATGAGTGGGATCCCAAGCTAATCCAGCATGTCTCAGCCTCAGCACTGTTTGATATTTTAGACAGAATAATTCTCTGTTCTTGCCTGGTAGGATGCTCAAAGCTATCCCTGGTCTCTTTTCACTAGATGTCAGTGGTACTTCCTGGTATTTGTGTCTTTCTCTGGACAAAATGATGCCCTATGGGGGGATCATTGCTTTACCTGACTGTCTTGTGTGTTTTGCTGTTCATCTAAAGACTATGTCTGTACTAGCACCTAGAAGAGTAGTATGGGCTCTAGGTTCTATTGTGATAAATACTCTGACCAACAGCAACTTACAGGAGGGTAGGATGTCTTTCATCTTACACTTCTAGCTCACATTATGTCATTGAAAGGAGTCAGGCCACTTAAACAGGAACTTGAAACAGAAACAATATAGGTATTCTGCTTTCTCTCTCATGTGCAGACTCATGCTTAGCTAATTTTCTTTTATAATAGCACAGAGCCACATGACCAGGGAATGGTACTACTCAGAGTGGATTGGGCCTTCCTGTACCAAGTAACAATAAAGACAGTTCTGTACACACATGTCCACAGGCCAATCTTATCTAGGCAATTCTTCAATTGCATTTTCTCTTCTCAGGTGACTTGGTAGTTATATCTGAATAGGACACCATGAAAAACATACACATTAGGAAGGGAGGAAATAATTTTTATTGGCAGTTGATATGCTGTACAGAATCCCAAAGATTCTATAGGAGGACTCCTAGATCCAGGAGACTTCACAAGGTTCAAGATCATGCACAGAGAATCAATAATCACATTGTCTTTTACTAATTCTGCACACGAGAGAAGCAAACTAGAATACAATGCCCCTTTAAACACTCCAGAGGACTTGAGTACTTAGGAACAAACCTGCCAAGATAGGTAGTAAAATCTATACACTAAATCTTTTGACCCACATATGAAATCAATCTTATATTGTCCTGATTAGTTTAAACTGTCAATTTGACACAGCCTAGAATCACCTGACACAAGATTCCCAGTTAAGTAATCATCTTTATCAGGTTGGTTTGTGGGCATATCTTCAAGGGGTGGATTGTCTTGATTGTTAATAGATATAAGATGGCCCAGCCTACTATGGTGGTACCACTCCCTGGGAAGGTGGAACTTGGAACTGTGAAAATCTTCTAGGGTGCAGAGTTCAGTGGGATGTTCTGCTGGAACTTCAGTAATTTGAGTACTTAGAGGAATATTGAGTATGGAGACCTGTGTTGTGATGTTTCATTGGTAAACAATGATTCTACCTGGATATTGTGATAGTGGCTTCTCATGTGATACTTTTGGTTTGAGGATCTCTGTATGTTTCACAATACCACAGCCCACAGAATCAACTAAGCAGGGCTCATGGGGCTCACAGAGTCTGAATCAACAATCACTGAGCTCGCACAGGTCTGTGCTAAGTCCTCTGCATATACATTATGGTTGTTCAGCTTGCTGTTTGTGTGGGGCACTTGACAGCAGAAATGGGAGATGTCTATGACTCTTTCCCTACTCTTAGATCCCTTTTTGTCCTACTGGGTTGCTTCATTCAGCCTTGGTGTGAGGGTTTGTATCTAGTCATATTGTAACTTGATATGCTATGTTCAGTTGATATCCCTGGGAGGCCTGGTCTTTTCTAAAGGGAAATGGCAGAGGGGTGGATCTTGGGGAGAAGGGAGAGGGGGATGGAGAGAAATGGAGGGAAGGGAAACTGTAGTTGGTATGTAATATATGAGAAGAGAGAAAAAAATAAGTGTGCTGATCCTCTGGAGCTGAAGAATCAGCTGTGATGAAAAAGAAACCAGTATCATGGAAGTAAAATCTTTGGAGTTCACTGGGGTTAGTAGAGTACTGGTTTGCTAGGGCTGGAAAATTAGCTGTGATCGACAAGAGTTTGTCACTATTGAAGTGATATATTTTATGCTTCCCTGGGGAAATGGGAATGTGTTTTCACATGGTCAGCACTCAGAAGTTGTGGTCCAAGGTATTAAAGACTGCATCTCAAACTGGTAGCTGAGCCTGGTGGTGTGTTAAGAGTCACCCACAGGATAATGGTTTTGAAGGTATGAAGGCTACAGGATTGAAGAGGGCAAGTAGTGAAGCCGAGACTTGGCACCACATGTGGGGTTGGAGTCCCTGAGAAGCCATTGGTGAAGGTAAAACCTTATTGCAGTGGAGATCCCAGGATATTGGAGCTGGCAGAAGGAGTGTGGGACCATCATGGTGTGAACTGGAACCAGCATGAGTCTATGCAACAAACTGTGTGTGTAATGGATATCAGACCTGGAGAGGTGGGACTGTGTACTGGCTGGTTTTGTGTGTCAACTTGACGCAAGCTGGAGTTATCACAGAGAAAGGAACCTCCCTTGAGGAAATGTCTCCATGAGATCCAGCTATAAAACATTTTCTGAATTAGTGATCAGGGGGGGAGGGCCCATTGTGAGTGGTGCCATTCCCCTGGCCGGTAGTCTTGGGTTCTATAAGAAAGCAAGTTGAGCAAGCCAGGGGAAGCAAGCCAGTAAGTAACATCTCTTCATGGCCTCTGATTCAGCTCCTGCTTTCTGACCTGCTTGAGATCCAGTCCTGACATCCTTTGGTGATGAACAGCAACATGGAAGTGTAAGCTGAATAAACCCTTTCCTCCCCAACTTGCTTCTTGGTCATGATGTTTGTGCAGGAATAGAAACCCTAAGACAGACTGCCCACGACTTTTGGAGCCAGAAGAAAAGTAAATCCTAGATGTCAGTACTTTTAGCCACTGGATTTGGATTTATACTACTAGGTTTTGATTTTGCCTAAAGACTGTTTTTTTTTTAAGTCCAATTCTTCTGTTTTGGAATAAGAATATATAGACCTTGATTTTGATTTTATAGGGACCCATATTTAAAATGTTTTGTATGTTAAAAAAGAACTTTGAGTTTTAAAGCATTGAAAAATTTAAAGACTGTAAGACTTTAAAAGCTGCATTGTGCTTTATACTGTAATATTAACATGCATTCCTGGGGACAAGAAAATCAAAGTTTATGGTTTAAAGTGATGTGGCTTTGTGTCAAGCTGACAAGGGGTAGAGTTCTTTCCTTAGCTTTAACTGTCCACTTAATGCAGCCTAGAATCCTCTGAAACAAAACACTCTCAAATGAGTAATTGTCTTTATCATGTTGACCTATGGGCATGTCCCTGAGGGATTATCTTGATTGTTAACTGACACAGAAGAGCCCAGCTCATTGTGGATGTTGACCTTTCTGGAAAGGTGGGCCTTGCAGTATAAGAAAGCTAGTTGAGCATGAGCCTGAGCAAGTCAGAGAGTAACCCAGCAAAGAGCTTTCTTCTGTGCTTCATGCCTTGAGTTTCTTTATAGACATCCTTCAGTGATGGATTGTGACCTGGACATAGAAACTGAAATAATCCCTTTCATCCCCAAGTTGCTTTTGATTAGGGTGTTTTATCACAGCAACAGAAAATAAACTAGAAAAGATATTCAAAGAGTCAATCTATTCAAAGGTATTCAATCTATTCAAAGATTCCACCACGCAAAGATGTCATTTCTTCACAAAGTGGCCTATAATTTTTAATTTAGTTTCTAATAAAATTCCACCAAGATTTTCTGAAAGTGTAGATTGGATTATTACAGTATTTATATGGAAAGACCCCAGAACAGCCAAAGCAACCTTTCAAAAGAAGAATAAAGGAGAGAAATTCTTCTCCTCAGGGTTACAGTTTTCAGTGTAGTTGTATCCGTGGGGGTGATGTGGAGATTATAGAAGAAGAGATACACAGACCAGATCAAAATAGCAACCCAGATGCCCATAAATACACCCAGTGTTGTCTGTCAAATTTTCAAAAGATGTTCTGTGTGGGAAGATAATCATTTTAACAATGGGAAAACTGGACACCCTAAGGCAAGAAGTGACCTCATCCTACAAAGCTCAACGTGGTACATGGATTAAAATGTAAAAAATAAAACCATAAAACTTTGGAGGGAAATACTCAGAACACAGGGCTAGGCAGAGTCACAGCTGATGACAGAATGTAAGACATGCCCAGGGCTGAGCTGTGTCTCTCCACTGAAGTTTTCACTTTGAAGCCCCAACCCTTACATGATCATGTTGGAGCGAGGCCTCTTGGGAAGCTAGTGAGATTCAGATAATGTCATGCTATGAGACTCTCATGAAAGGCTTCATGTCCAAGGAAGAAGAACAGCAAAGAGCCTGCTTTCTTTCTCTTTCCACCACTTCAACTTACGAAAGTCTCTTCAAGGGGTCAGTGGTCTGCAATCTGAGGAGACAGCTCTTGCTATACACTGACCCTGCTGATACCTGTTGCCTAAGATACTGCGTCTATGGTATTTTATTATGGCTGAGCTAAGATAACCCATAAAAGGCTAAATGATAAATGGGACCACATTAAAATTAAATATGTGTGCTCTGTAAAAGACCTTGCTCAAAGGGGAAAAAGGCAAGCTGCCAATGGAGAGAAAATGTTTTCAAAGCATACATCTAACAAGAGTGTGGTTGAGAATATATAACAAACCCCAAAGTCTCAACATTAAAAGATCCAAACAATCCACAGAGAATACAGGCACAAAGACATTTCACTGAAATGAGTGGATGTTTTACTCAAGAGGATGTATATGTGGTATATAAGCATGGGACATAGGTCCAACACCACTGACCATTCAGGAAATAAAATGTGTATGTCTATCAGGATGGGTAACATTTGAGAAGTCAGTCTCTGCTTCTAGTATTGAGAGGCTGATGACAAAAGGATCTTTTGCTGGTTGGAATGTAGAGTTGTCCTGAGCCACTCTTGAAAAACAGCTTGGCCCTTTCTCATAAAATATCACATGATCAAATAGCTGCACCGTATGTGTGGTGAGTGTGAGTGCGCGTGTGTGTGTGTGTGTGTGTGTGTGTGTTCATGAGAGTCTGTGCAATTGACTCAGCAGGTAAGGAAGTCTGCCTCAAGAGCTCAGTGACCCAAGTTTGATCCCTGGAATTAAAAACGTGGGAGAGAAGCAACTTTACAAAGTTGTCTTCTGACCCCTCACACGTGCACTGTGACATATACAGTGCCCCCAAAACATGCCCCCCCACACATTATTCATCAAATGGATTTTTAAAAAGAGCTGACTTGTGTCAGTCACAATGAACTGATTTGTGATTTCTGGGACGTTGGAACTGGGCAGGGGTGAGGGAAATGGATGTGGACACAGCACCAGGGTTTCTGTCCTTTTTTTACTGTAATAGTGGACATGCAATGCAGCATGTCTGATAAATTGCCTGAAATGAGCCCCGAAATACACAGAGAAGGTGCTCAAGGAACAACTGAGAAGTCTCAATGAGACTCCCATCCCAATGGATGCTGTTACTGTCAGTGTCAGACATCTGGGTAATATGGGACTCTAGGACATCTTTGTAGCACATTCTTCCCACTCCATCCCCAACTCCCTGGGAGGGGGAGACACATTCACTGTCTATCATGTCTTAAAAATGTGACGTCTATAATGATTCAAAATTTAAAAAGGGAATTTAAGAAAAAGGAATAGGAAAACCCCGGTGTCAAACCAGTCAGCTGTTCCCTGAACAGAAAGTACCAACTCTGCTCTAAGCCAGGCACCCAATGCTTCGGTGCAGGACTCCACCTCAGAACTGGAGTATGCAACACAGTGGGACGTCATAGCTGATTCTTGCATGGCTCACATGCTGTAACTTCTTCTAAATGTTTAAATCAAACTAAGTCATCTAGTTCTCATCACAGCCAAGCGAGGTGTATGACAATACACCCATTTTACAAAGGGGAAACTGAGGTTCAGAGAGGGACTAGGCCCTTCCAGGGTCACCCCTTGTTAAGAACAGAGTATTCTCTGTACCATGTGGCCTGAGTCTTCTCACTGAGCTGTGTTGCACTTCCAATGATAACTGCTCACTCAATATTTTTAAAATGAAATGTGAGGGTGTTTCATGTGTACTGCTGTGTCTCTGAATAGAATCAGAACTCCCTAATGCAATGGGGTATCTCAGTCTTCTATATTGCCTAGCTCACTCAGAGGCCAGAGTCTCTAGGAAACCATGACCCCTCCCCAGGGTCTGAAGTGACTTCTCTCTCTTTTTGCTCTCCCCCGATACTTTTCCTGTCCTCTTTGTGGATGGAACATATTTTGGACATGGTTTTCACTAAGACACCCTCACTATCTGGCACTGTGTTTGGTGGATGCTGAATTCCTATGGACACATGGATCAGTGTGTTGCATCCCATGAATGGAGCAAGATCCTGTAGGATTTATGTCTTGCTGCAGACCCATGATTCCCATGGGCCTTTGTTCCAAATTTTATGTGTCTTTAGTGCTGAAATGACCAGGTCATGACTAGAGGGACAAAAGGATGATTTCCATTAAAGACTTTGTTTGCACAGCCTGATTTCTCCCAGGCTTTGGGCTTGTGCCAATGTATATGGTTTACACTCCCCACAAAGAGACAGGTTAACTATCCTGTATGCAGCCGGCCCTGAATGTGCAAGGCGCATCACCCCTCTGCGGTTGTAGAATAACAATAAAGTAATAAAACAGAAGTTTTTTGTTATCGTATTCCTAGGGGACTAGTCTTTTGAAAAAATATTTTTTGTACTATATTTTATTTATTTGTTTGTACGCGTGTAAGTGTGTGGGGGGCACTTGTGCCATAGAGAATGTGCGGAGGTTGGAGGGTAACTTGCATGAGTCTAGTCAGTCTTTTCCTTCTACCATGAGTGTCCTGGGGGTTGAATCCAGGTCATTGGCCTTGACAAAAGTACTCCCACCCACTAATCTATCTCATAGGTTCAAGACTGTTGTTGAGAGCCATTTTCAGAGTTGATAAGAGTCCACATCCCAGGCAGAGTTATGTGCTCTGATGTAAGCATGCCTGTGCCCATTGTTATATTAACAAAGTAAGAAATTATCACTGGAGACCAGTGTTGGAAGGGCTTAGCATGTGCCAAGGACTTCATATGGTTTTGACAATTTAGCCCTCTCTGTTACCAGGTGTGATCGCTATTCCTGTTTGTTAACTTGACTATATCTGGAATGAACTACAGTCCAGAATGGAGGGTACATCTGTGATCCAGATCTTAAGATATAGTGGTTATGAAAATCTTAGGGCCAGGCAAGGTAGTACATGCCTTTAATCCCAGGAGAGAGAGGCTAACAAATCTTTGAGTTCAAGGCTAGCCTGGGACAGAGCAAATTCCAAATCCAGGTGTGGTGGTACATACCTTTAATCTGGGCCACACCTTCTGCTGGATGCCTACATAAGGACAATGGAAAATGGAAGGGTTCATTCTTCATCTGCTTGGACTTAGTTTCCAGCACATCTGTTGGAACCTACTTCTTTAGGATTCCAGTTTATACAGAAGACCAGTTGACACATCAAGCGTCATGTTACTGAGAAACTTCTAGATTCTTAGACTTCCCATTCACAGCTGCCCATTGTTGGGTTAGTTGGACTGCAGACTGTAAGTCACTCAATAATTTACCTTAATATGTAAAGACAGTCCATAGGTTCTGTGACTCTAGAGAACGCTGACTAATACACCAGGCAAGCTTCCATATGTTTGTCCACTTCTGGAGGAGGAAGTATAGAAGAGGAGTGATCTCCTCAAGGAAGCTTATTCTCACCTCTGATTCTTTGAGGTCTGAGAAAGCCTGAAGAACTGAAAAGTTCTTGCCTCTGCTGCCTACTCCTGGGATCCCGACTGAATAGGCAGGAAGGACTTATGGGTGGTATCATGGGCCTGGGGCTATTGTGGTCCCTTGGTTAGACTCTATGGGAAGTACTCAGAGTCTCCTCTGGCTGGGGTTCTGGCAGCACCTGGAATTTGGCCTGAAGCCCCAAGATGCACCTTAAACCACAGGAGTCCTGTACAGCGGCCTGCCGTTCCTCCCTCTGGGTAACTGATGGCTGCCCCCTCCTGCCCCAATCTTGGGGATTTGTTTTATGTTTTCCTCAAAGGATCCAGGGTGATCATGACGCTGGCAAATAAATCTCTGTCAAGCGGTTAAGCCAGAGGGAGGACAGATTAGGAACAAATGTACCCCAGCATGAATGGGAAATGCGTCCAATGCACCACCCCACTCCCACCTCTTCGGATATCCCAGTCCAAGGAACCCCATCCCAGCAACCACTCCTGGGACTCAAAGATCAGCCCTGGGAAGCAGCATCCTCATCTGCTGTTGGAAAAGCAAAAATCAAAATAGATGAGCTGACCCAGTCAAGGGTGGCCGTCTGCTCGCTTATCAGAATCCTCTGGTACTAACTTCATTTTCCAGATGTTTATGGGAATTGATGCCCTGGCAGGGTGAGGCCCAGGCAAACTGTGAGGTCGGCACACTTCCCACAAGCAGTACTCTCCAGCTCCTGGCTGCTTACAGCCAAGCAGTTCTCCTCCATCCCCTCCCTGAGCATGTAAAGAAGAAAAGATACTTGGACTTGTTTGTGTAACGCTATGGCCCTGAATGATTAACAAATGTCACCCTGTTGAAGCCTTATATTTAGAATTTTGATAATTAAAAAAAATAAAGATTATAATGAAGTGTTTACTTTGTGCATGAATGTCCCAACTCTGCAAAGGTTATATCTCCACTTAAGTTGAAGTTCAATATCAATTATCACAGCTAAGGTCTAGTTTAGAATGGTTGAACTCCCCTCAAGGGCTCTCAACCTGTTTTATATAGTCCTGGCATTTGCCACTTCCAAATGTTATACATAATTTAATTATCATCATGCTTCTATCTCTATAATATAAGCATTATGGGGATTCATTTCCTTTACTGACATGTCTTAAATACCTAGGCCGTATTTGAAATCACATAACTGATGTATGAATATTGGGGTAGGCATAGAGTTAATAAGGAGCTCTCATTGCTAACGAGGGTGGTTCAGACTGTGGACTTCAAATCTAGCCTTCCCCTCCAAGGATCCTGTTCACCGAAGGATTTGAAGGGTAAGAGCTGGCAGAACTTGGAGGAATATTTGTGAAGGTTAGAGAGCATTTCTGTGCTTAGGACATATAGGTGGCAAAAAGAAGGGGAAGGAATTCCATATACCAGCAGTCAGTCAGCAGGTCTCTAGGCCCTTTGAGGCCCTGTTGGCATGGCTGAGCCTCTGAGATACTTATATTTTTGTACCAGATGAGATTCTCCTACTGGAAAGAGATGGTGGCCCTAAATGTCTCCTTCACCAAGCTAGGCTATTGCTGGCCGACTGGTGGGCCTCCAGAATCATTTCCTGGGATATCTGACTTTAAAGAATCAGAAAATGCACTAGAATCAGTGTTGTGTTAAGCCTTACTCTCTTGGTTTCAGGGAGCAGCGCCTTCAACTCAAGCCAGTTGAAGGAAAACAAAAAGACCATGGTAACCATTAAGTCCAAGGATGAGCTTGGTTCTGACTAGAGGTAGGAACTTTATGGCCTCAAAGACCCAATCTCTTCTTCTCTGCATGCTCTCATCCAGTTGTTTCCATCCATTCCTCAGCCAGCTCCTCTCAGTTTTATGCCTGTGACAAGTCTAGACCAAGGGAGGCCTTCCTGTCACTCTGACGGAAGTCCAGTAACCATGATGTAGAGGATCAGTTTACCTTAGAACAACCCTATACCCAGGGCATGTTGTATAGTACACCCCCCAGATCCTGGTCACTGGATGACAGTAAGTTTGGAGGTAGGAGAAATGAGCCATCCGATGAAAAGTAGGTTGTTACACAAAGGAAGGGAGGATGATAGAGAGGAAGCAGCAAGTAACTCTTAGAATGGTATAAAAACAGAACAAAACAAGATAAAACAACGAAGGAGCTAGACTAGAGATGACAGAATAGCTCCAGCCCAAAGACCAAGTATGGTTATTGGTGGCGGCTCTCCGGAATATTGTGTGGAGAATCAGCTTGAAACTGAGTCAATAAAAGACACGGTTTGATAATGGATCAGAATATCTACCATGTGCTAGAGAGCAGTAGACTGCCAGGTATTTGTTTCTCTTTATTTTTGGACTAGCCAATGGAGATGTGACTAGTGAAGATACACAGAATGCCCATGGTGCTTGGCCAAAGTCAGCTTTAAGGCATACAGTGAGTTCCTTTACCAAAGTCCTTGTTGCTTTAATGTCTCACAGTTGGTGAGCTCCAAGCTTAGAATCCATGAGAAGGGCCATTTATCTGCTATCATTGTGAAGCAATGATGCTGAGATGAAGTGACATTTATCTTGCCCATGCTCAGTGGTGCCATTGCCAAGACTATTGGTAATGTTGCCTTGACTGAGATTTGCTAATTTGCATTCATCTGACAAGTCACCATTGACTGATTTGCTATGTTTTGTCTGCTTGCCTGTTTGTTTGCTGCTGTGATTGATTGTTTTAAGCACATTGATGATCAGGGCCCTGTTTGCCACAGGCCCTTTGCTAGATGCCACAAGGATGGTGGTAAACTAAAGTGGTCTGGTCCTAGCCTTGCGGAGCTCACAGTTCATTAGCAGTAACTCCACTGACTTGTAGTTTCTGGTGTCCCTTTTTACTTCATGGTTATAATTTTCAGAGACTACATGTTCAGGATAATTCCATTTCAGCCCCATGAAAATATCTGCAGTTCATCTGCCTGGAAACAACACTACCCTTAAACTTGGCAAAGGCATCATAAGACTGAAGCAAACCTGTTCCCTTCTATGGCCACAAAAGGTTTCAGTACCTAGAAAGTGCTCTGCAGCAAAGACAACATTTGGAAGGTGAACGATGGTTCTGATAATTCAATATTGTCAATGACCCTCATACTCAAGTACTGTAATCAACAACCATGTCTATATATACCTTGATAAAAGTGAAGCCAAGGATCAGCGAAATTAGACCGCTTTACAAATGTGGCAGTAGGTGGCATCTATGAGATTCAGAGTGGTGTTGTCTCATGCTTGGTACTAACTTTGTACTCTATGAGCAGCATTTCCATGCCTTGAGATCCTGGGGATGAAGTGGTTTGACTGTACATGGGCCTCAGTGGACTTAACAGCAGGTGGAGACTTATGTGTATCATCATTAAGGGCTTTGAGTTTTTGTTCTTTACAATCTTCAATATCAGAGTTGGTATCTCAAATGTTACTAAAAGAGACCATTACACACATTGGTGTGTCCAGGTGCAAAGCACTACATTTGCAAATAACTCTGCCAAAAGCTAATATATAATATTAGTGAGTTACAAGAAATAAGAGTCACACGCACACACATGTGTGTGCGTGTGTGCGTGTGCGTGCGTGGGCGTGCGCGTGTGGGCGTGGGCGTGTGTGCGTGTGTGTGTGTGTGTGTGTGTGTGTGTGTGTGTGCGTGTGTGTATAGAGTAAATAGCCCAAGCCCTGGTTCTGTTTTTATATCCTCCATCTTGGTCATTTTGGATACAACACCCACAGGTAATAAATCATCTTTTCATTTTATGAACTTTTGCCATTGTCCAAATTTTATGTAATTTTCTTCTTTTTTAGTAAAAGTAACTCTGGGTGTATTTAAGTGAGATTGAATTTTATTCCTTTGTAGAAATTTTTCTAAAATAAAACTCTTAGACCATAACATTTCATTTTGTTTTCTTTTGCTATTCTCCTGAATATCTGTGTGCACACGCATGCACACGCATGTGTGGTATCTGTACCAAAGTGTATCGCTATATTTATGAGACATTCTTGGACAGTTGTAGGTTTCCTAAAGCTTAACAGACTGTTGGAAAACTTCCCTTCTCTAATTCCTCATGTAGGTGTTTCTTCTGCCAAGCGGATCGTTGTGGGTCCACGGTATTAGGGGTGTGGTTGTTTCCCAGCAGAGTTTTATGTCTCTTCCCAGGGCTTCTCATCCAAGTACAACATCCACATTTGAGGCAGCGGGTTCACCTGGAGGTAGCCTGGCTCTCACCAGTGGCTAGTGCTGGCCTGGCCTGAGAAGGGAGACCAGTCTGCTGCTTTGCAGGGTTTTTTTAGAAATTTGGGAATGAAGTGAAAATTTTCTAAGTGTTGTATTTCAGAACTGAAAGACTGTCTCAGAAGCCCCATAGGGAAGAGATTATCTGGATTTCACTCTCAACAGAAATGTTTGGCAAGGTAGATTTTATGATTTGTTTATAAATGTTTCTCTCACAGAGGGCCAGGTTTTTTTAATGCTTCTGTGGCCTCTGTGTCCTGAGGAGAAAAGTCATATGAGGTGGCGTTTCCTAGGAAAGGGGCTATCAGTGGATCTAGTCACCAAGTGATCAGTTCCCACCTGGTCTCACAGGGGAGGGGCCATGGCCAGAGAGGGACATGAGAGTTGTTTGGTTGGTCTCGTCTCTGTCTCTATTGTATAGGGTAAAATAAAGATGGTGAAACTCTATTTCAATAGACATGGCTCAAGGTCAAATTGACCTTTGATCAAATCAAAGTAGCACAGTTAAAAGGGATCAAAGGATTTGAAAAGTTCACAGCTGTGGTTACTACAGATGATTATAGAACTGTGTGCTTAATGGATGCCATCATACACTTAGATCTCTGCCCCCTCCAGAGAAAATCTGAGCCCTATTCTAGCAGTTCAGTAACAGAAAGCAAGATCCTTTCTTCCCAATAGACCCAGCAAAATATTCAAGGCTTATTCTCAGTCAATGACCCACAAAGTGAGGTGTGAAGTCAGGCTACTTAATCCACATGGCCCATGAGTAGGGGAAGAATGGTTTTAAAATGGAAATGTTGAACTTCTGTTTGGAGGGTAGTGGAGAAGGACTGGTAGGGGACATTTCAGTCAGGGAGCATTCACTAATGCACACTGATTATCACCATCTGAAAAAGCAAAGCTCTGGAAATAGTTCCGTTCCCTTCTCCTGTTTTATCTTGTGATTTAGCATATTGATTCACTCCGGAATTCTATTCAATGCTCATCATGTACATGCATCATGCTAAACACCCCATGGTAGATAGAAGAAAAGCATAGTCAATGGAGGTCCCATCCTGGCAAAGAATTGGTGATTAAGGTTAGTATGTGAGGCGCTAATGGGAAGTTCACTGTGCAAGAAGAAGAGACATGGCAGGAGGACCCATCTTTCCTTAGAGGGAGTGAAAGTTAACTTGAGGTCTAGAGACTAAACAGGAAATAGCCAGGTTCTGTGGTGCTTAGGGTATAGGTTTGGGGTTTAGAAAGGAGGAGTGTGTTTCAAAGGGACAGAATACATAAGAGCTTGGATATCAATGGCACTTGGTTGTAATCTGAGACAAAGACTTCTCCCTTCTTCCAGGGGGGGATATAAAATCAGTGATAGAGATGAAAGAAGGAGAAAGACCAAAGCTACTGTGGCCTTTGACTCCTCTGAACTACTCGTTATAGGGCAGACTGAGACTTCACATTGGTATTTTGGAAGCACATCGTGAGGCCCTGAAATCAAATTAGGTACCTGCAAATTAAATGCCCCAAAGTACAACCTGGTACCAAAGAAAAACCTTATGTGCTAGTTTATTGTATGAAAATTTCTGACAGGAGAATGGATAATCCCAATAGTACAGAGGGCCGTAATTTTAGATGTGATCAGAGAGCCCAGTAAAGGCAGCTAGGACACCAAAGAAAGAGGGCAGGAAAACCTACATGGTGCCAGCCACTGTCTTGGGAAGGAAATCTGCATGGTGCCAGCCACTGTCCTGGGTGATGGGATTCACAGTGCGGATTTAAAATCCTTTCATGTTTATCATTCTGTTTTCCAAAGGCGAGCAGTGATCAAGGAGGGAAGCTGTGTTTATTCAATCACGAGGGAGGAGTCTTCAAGGAGACAAGCGCATTGCTACTCCAGGAACACGTCATGTCCTCTGGCCTGCGCAGAGTATTCATGATTTACAAATGCTAGGAAGGAAGGGTGCTTAAGCTCTGATAGGAGCTAGGATAGTTCAGTTTGGAAGAGTTTGTCTTTTGAGTCATTCTTAGGTGGGGGAGAGGCCATGGTTTGTGAGGCTGTGGGGAAACTAAGGAAGTTGGCTTTTCCTCAGCTTTCAACTGGGATGTGTCTGGGTCTTATTGGACTGTAATGTGACAGACATTACATACTTGAAGAAAACTGGACCAGCAGTGAGGAAAGTTAACCAAATGCACACCTTTCGTAGCCTGGGGTGCTGAACGGGACTTAGATAAAAATACAGTGGGCAAACACACACACACACACACACACACATACACACACACACATAAACACACACACACACACACACACACACACACACAAACATGCATTAAATGCAGGACTTTGAACAGAATTACCACAAAATGAACTATCCAAACAGATTTATAGGAACTCACTCTTAAGGAGCAAAACTCACAAAATTCCGAAAGCTTCAAAAACAATCTATCAAGATGAAAGGAGTTTGGAAATTAATATCAATAAGATGTTCTGTCTGGGGTAGATGTTTGCATCATGAAGTAATTCCTCATCACCAGACTGGTTTGCCCCTGGCAGGAGAAGAAAGTGTGTACTAATGGCTCAGTGGACTTCAAGATCCGGGTTGGTGACAGCCCAAAAGATAAAGCTGAAGAATTAGGAGACCTGTAAATAATGCAGGTGGACAAGATAAAAGGGAGCTTCCATCAGTGAATGTGCATTACTTAGGGGTCAGACTCGCAAGCATTTCAGAAACACCAGTGGTTGAATAAAAAACCTCAATGCTTCCTTGGTTCATGGGTTCTCAGCCTTCCTAATGTTGAGTGACCTCTTAACACAGTTCATGTTGTGGTGACCCCCAACCTAACATTGCTACTTCATAAGTGCAATTTTGCTACTGTTATGAATCATCATGTAAACATCTGATATGCGTGTGGGATGTCTGATATGCAACTCCCAAAGGGATCTCTACCCACCCACAGGTTGAGAAACACTGCCTTAGTTGAAGGGAAAAATGAAGTGTCCCTACCCCCCAACCCCCAAGGCTCATTAAGGACAGACAGGGATGTTGTCTATAATTGATAAAAGGACCAACTCATCAGGTACTCCTCAGGACTGGGAAGCCACTGGAGTAGGGACTACTTGGATAGTTACCTTTATAGTTGAGCTACACCTAGTAAGCATTGGCAAAGGGAAGGTAGTTGTAGGTTATATTTTTGCCTCTGTATCCCAGGGGATTATCAGACCAAAGGAATACATCTGAGGGCTGGGCAGGGATGCACTTGGGGGATATGATGACTTTATTTTACTACCTCTGAAATGGTCATGCATACATTACTGGAGGGTTTTTTGTAAGTGGAAAGAATTGATTGTGGATGTTGGCTCATTCTCTCTGTAGTGTTTGAGGTCATTAGCCAATGCAATCTATGAGTGTGACTGATTGCAACATCGCCATATATAATAATAATAAAAGAGGTGTTGCTGATACCATAAGAACTATTTTTATCTTCTTCTTCCCTTATTTTTCATCTCTATCAGTGTGGTTTATGTAAACCTGACACATTTGTGTATGTGAAACAGATGCGGCGTGAAGGCACAGTTACGTCTCTCCGAGCCACATTTTTAAAATCATAGGCATGATTTATGAAAATGTTCTTTGAGTATGAGTTTTTCTTTTCCTCACAAAATGTACAGTAATTATAAATCCAGCATTCATTCTTTCCCCTCCTTTGGTGCTTGGGAGAGCTCTTAAGTTGCTTTACTGGACAGATCTGTCTTTATTAGGTGTTATAAGAAAAACAGCATGAGGCTTTAGTGCAGATGCAAATTGAGCATTTATAAAATGACTTTGCTGTTCAAAGAGAATGGAAGACGGGAGGGGAGGGGAGGGGAGGGGAAGAGAGAGGTTTTCTCTGTTGCAAAGGGGTTTTCTCACCTTGTAATGGGATCTCCTCTTTTCTAGGTCATGGGTTCCATTACCTGCATCATCTCTTCCACACTCCAACACAGCAACTCACTAAGGAAGTTTCCACTAGTAATTTATCAAGTCTGAGCATTTGTCATTGTCTGTAGTTTCACCATCTATAGTTCTTTGTGTGTGTGTGAATACAAGTTACTTTACTTATTTATGGGATTTCCTGTGATATCAGCATATCCATATGTAGTGTTCAAAGATCTTATCCAGCTGTCCCCTCTCTATCTCCTTTTACACATCTTTCCAAATCCCTAGTCATCATCAGTTGCTTTCAGACCATGTTTGTTTGTTTCCCTACGTAGGGGAAAACTTGCACCACTTGTCTTTCTGTGCCTGGCTTATTTCACTTAACACAGTGCTCTCCATCTCTATCCATTTGGCTGCAAATGACATGATTTCATTTTTTCTTGGCTGCATGATAGCCCATTGTGTTTATAACCACATTTGCTTGGTCTACAAATCTGTGAATGTCTTCCCTAGGCTGAGGTCACTATCTTGAATTGTGCCCAGGGTAACTTGTTGGTATGCAGATTTCTTTGGCCATAAACTTTGGAGTATATAACTGGATCTTATAGTAGTTCTAGTTTTACATTTTTTTAAGAACTTCCGCACTGTTCTCCATAATGATTATGTTACTGTTATGTATTCCCACCAACAGTGTTCGTCTGCTCTTTCACATTCTTACCAGCATTTATTACTAAGCAACTCTAACTGGCCTGTGGTGGACTCATAGTTTTGATTTACACTCATTGGTTGCGAATTATATTGAGTGTTTTCATATATTTGTTGACCATTTGTATCTCCTTTTTGGAGATATGTGCTTTTGAAACACCAATTTTTATTGGACTAGTTGTTTGTTTTAATTTCTTGAGTTTCCTTTATGTTTTTAACTCTTTTCTAACTCCTTGCTTTAATTTACTTTATTTTTGTAGTTGTGAGTAGGATCACTCTCATGATTTCTTTCTTAGTTAACGCATTGTTTCATTTAAACATTATTCATTGATTTTTGTATTCTGCACATTACTGGATTCCTTATCAGTTCTAATGATCCTGGTGGGGCTTTGAGGGTTTTTATGTTAAAACTTTTTTCATCGTTTTGTATTCTTTTTATTTATTTCTTTTATTAAAACTTTCAATATAATACTGAATGAGAGCGGTGAGAAAAGACACCTTTGTCTTATTGTTGATCTCAGAGGGAATGCGTTTATGTTGCCCCATCTAATATAATATTGACAATTGGCTTGTCATATACAGACTTGATTTATTACCATATGATTCTTCTATATCTAATATGTTCAAAACTTTTGTCAGGAATGAATGTTGCATCTTTGCCTATTGAAATGAGCCCAGGGTTTTACCCATCATTCTGTTTCTGCTCTGTCTTGTATTTATTGATCTATGTATAATGAACTATTCTAGTATTCCTGGAAAGGAAGCAGTTTCATGTGGTTAAAGATGTTTTCATTGCTCATTGGATGTGAACTTTTATATGGTGGGAATTTTTTACAACTGTGTTCATCAAAGTTTCTGGTCTGTGATTTGCTGTGTTCCTGTCAGGTTTTAGTAATCGAATATTGCTGGCCTGGGAGAATGAATTTCAGTTCTATAGAGAGCATGAGAATTGGGGGCAGTTTTTAGAAGGTTTGGTTAAGATTCAGTCCTGAATCCATCCACCTCATTCTGGAGTTTCCTGTTCTATAAACCACTGTGTGTGTATGTATGTCTCTGTGTGTACTCTAGTATGTGCATGTACACATATGACATGGTGCATCTATGAAGGCTGGAGGACAACTTCAGGGAGTCAGTTTCTCTCCTTTCACTGTGTGGGTCCAGAGGATTGACCTCAAGTTGTCAAGCTTGACAGGAGGGCCTTTTACCTGTTGCTACATCTTACCAGCCCCCTGCTGCAAACCTTTTATTATCAATCTATCATCATAGTTCCTGGACCTCAAACTTATGAATCTTGGTCTTCCCTCTCATTTCCAATCTGTGACATGCTATGCCGATTTTATATCTTGAGTACTTCTGGCGTTAGTGTACTGCTTAACATTGCTGCCACCATAAACATCTGGAAGAAGCCATCACCATCTCAGACACACAAGAGACCAGTGAAGGTTGCTAGATCTCTTCTTACTCTTCTTGAACATCTCTACTGTTGCCAGTATGACATGAAAGTGAAAGCCAGGCATGTGGTTACCAGACCAACCCTGACCAGAGCTGTGGTTATAGGACTGGACTATCTGCCAGGAACCCTACAGGGCATGAATGAATGAATCATGAATAAATACCTTGCACATTCTTTCCTCTCCAGATTCCATGACCTTCTGGTACTTTCCACTGACTAAACCTTACTCAAATATAGAGAGCAAGAGAATCTAAGAGATGAACTCTATAGTTCATCCTTCTGGGACCCAGAGAATGCTGGAGAAGCATAAAGAGGGATCTGAGTCACATCCAGAATGTACTCCATGCACAGCTCAGCTTCAGATCTCTGACCCTCACTGGCTCTGTCTTGTCTTGTCTTGCCTGTCTGTCTCAGTGCTAGGGATTGAACCTAGGACCTCAAGTATGCTAAGCAAGCACGCTGCCACTAAACTATAGCTCCGTCCCATGGTGTGTGCCCTTGCTGCTTACTCTCTGTCTCCGAGGATAAGAGATAAGTCAATGTGTTTGCATTCAAGTAAAAGCTGTGGCTTTTTTTTTTCACTTCTCTCAGCTTTAGTAAGACGCTGATCGTCAAGGAGATGCTGCCAAAAGTTGCTTTTATGAGAAGATTTTCTGAGATTAGCACGTTGTTCAAATGGTTGCTGTTAAGCTAATGTTATTTAAAGAGCTTGTAGGTGGTCTCTGCAGCCTTGTTTATGTAGCTCATTGTGATTAGCTTCCCCAAGTCTTGTCCACACTGCTGGTTCACAGTGAGCATCACACCTGTCCCATGAGAGCTTGACTTGTGGCTGAGCTTCATGCAAAGATGAACTGTTTCATTCCTCTCCAAATGTGGCTGGAGGTGGTGTGTTCCGGCTACCTTCCTACCCCTCACAAGGAGGTGGGTGTTGCCAATCTGCTTCCTGAGGGCTGCCTGCATGTGGCATACAACACCGGGCACTTTCAAAGCCTGTTTTAGAAAGAAAATTGTGATCTGTAGTTGTGCCATCTTTATGCCATGCTTTGATCCCAGGAGGGTGGAGCTTTGCCCTTTCTCTTTGTTATTCTCTGTTCTTGCTCTCTCTCATTCCATCTTTCTTTCCTTTTGTCTATTTTTTTCCTTTCTCTCTACTTTATAGGATATTTTTACCCTTTATCAGAAATAGAATAGGCACACTTGTGTGTTTGTGTAAATAATACTCAGCTCTGAAAAAAAAACAAAGTCAAAAAAGTGCAGGAAAGTGGATAAATGTAGAATATATGATATTAAGTGAGGTCACAGAATCTCAGAAATAAATCACATGTTCTCTCTCATATGAGGGATCTTGCCAATAATATATATAAACATTTAAACAAGTGTAAATATGGATATAGCATGAAAAGAAAAGGTAAATGTAAGTAAGGTAAGACTGAATACAGATAGTGAACATATGAATATGAGTATATATATGTATATATACATATATATATAAAGTTAAATGTTTTTCTAGTTCTAATTCTGTCATTAATTTTTTGGTGGTAGATAAAATATATAAATTTAATGAGAGACATCACAACCTCCATTTCAAATGCAGATTCTAAGAGTATGTAAGTTCACTAAGTTTTGAAGTTTTGGAGTCTAGTCAATTTTGGTTATGATGTTTTTATGTTTTTCCAAGGATTTTTAAATTGATAAAGTAAAAAAACTAGATTCTGACTTTGTAGAAAGACAGTTTTTTAAATAAAGCATGTCTCATTTTCCTTTATAAATTAATTGCTTTCTAAACCAGAGACATACACAAATCTTCCATAGTTCTAGCCCTTATAATTAATTATTGACACAGCAAATGCCTTTTGTTAAAAAAAATTTTCTGTGCCAGGGCAAAAGAACTCTTATTGAATAAAGAATATGACAATATTTTAAACCCAATTGTTTGGGGGAACACTATAGATAAGAGGCAGGAAGATTACTTTTTAATATTATGTGACATTTAGAAAAACTTGCTGGATCTTCTATGCTGCATAAGAAAATTAGGTAGGATGGCCTTGGAAGCATTAGCCTCTCACTGGGCAGAAGATGATTACAAACTGATGATGCTGGGAGGTTTGAGTAGGGGACTCTGTGGTCCTCATTTCCCCATGTCTGTCCCATTTTTTGGGGGGGGGTGCTTCCCATTAATCCTCAGTAAATGGACAGAGCTCCAAGCTTGTACCACAAGAACCTGAGGTAACTCACCAAGAGACTTTCTGACCTGGAAGTTGGGTGAGGACAGGGCCTGGTTGTAGGGGATATCTGCTCTGAGAGGCTCTCTAGTGAACTGACTGCTATCTGATCAGAGGTTTGCCATATGAGGAGCATACCCATCTTCAGTGATACTAGATGGCCAACAGTGAGACCCTGCATGGGTTGACCTCTGCCAGAGAGAAAGGGAAGATCATGAGATAAAGAGAAAGGACATGCTTGCCTACAAAAGGATCATGGCATAGCCACTCCCTTCCCCCTCCCCCCCAGTGATGAGATGAAGGAAGAATTTTCAAGTCAACTAGAAACCCTGGCTTGCCTGGGAGAAAAAGAGATGGCTGTAAGCATCTTTCATGGCTACAGAAACCCCAGTGTTCCATTATATTAGTCCAGATTTATGGTTTCTCATGCCAGGGCCCCAGGAGTCAGAAATCTGACAACTGTCAAAAGGAAGATTGGGGCAAAGCAGCAAATAAGGGTGAATCAGTGTCCTCAGATCTGCATGGCGGGTCCTAATGTGAAGCCTTTTGAGGCCAGGACGGTGGAAGCTTTAAGTGCTATTTTGACTGTGGTATGGCACTGCACATACTTTAGTAAAATGACACCCTTTCTAAGAATGTAACAAAAGTACATCACCTGTTTTCAGAACAGAAAACACATGGAACTATGGGGGATTTCCAAGGCATAAAGTACCCGACGCTAAGAGTGGATTAAACGGAAAACCGAGGGAAGAGGAGTGTGCTTTGACACCTAGTTGCAATTCTCTGTGAATGCGTTGATTTATCTCTCTACTGCACACACAGGGGTCATTGAAATGTACTGAAATCATGGAGGAATTCTCCATCCTAAAGTATTGTCCTCAAAACTGAAGCCCTTTGATTTGTTCCCCTCTCTACCCCCACCCAGGACTGTGTGATATTGCTATGTCCCTGTTGAGGATGTAAGTGTTTTTATTTCTTCTCCCATGCCCTGCCCCTTGATCCTTACAGTGAGTGATTTCTTAGTTACCAGGAAATGCAGATGAGTGTTGCGCTCACTTCATAGGCAGGGAGGCCAAGCTCATATTTGCTGCAAACTATCACATACTTCCTTGGGCTGTAGTTCAGAAGCCTGTTCCCCAGAGTCCTCAAGATCTGTCTTCTCCCATTTCTCCCCAGCTGTTCCCCCAAACTGGCCTGCTTGGATAGGAGTCCTTGTTTGTGGCTTTGGTATGCAGCCCCTCTCTGCTGCCCCTGCATGCCTTCCCAGTTAATGGAAGGGCTGGCATCCTTATACCTTAGTCATGCTCAATTCATCTCAGTGGACCAGGTCAGCCAAGCCAACATTTACTCAGGCCCAAAGCCATTGGGCAGAGTCTTTTATAACATCAACAGCACCAGCCAATGAGGAGGCTTGTTTAGTTCAAGTTCATTACCTTTTGGGATCTCTGCCCAGGACCGCAGGGTGAGTCCATGGTATTCCATTGCAAGGTATAGTGACCACCTCTTGGCCAGCTTAAGAGTCCCATGGATTCAAATGAAGCCAGTTGGTGTCATTTCATTTGGATTGAAAGGCTGGAAGCCTCGGTGTTTCTCAGAATTTGGACCTGTTGCTATAAAGCGCAAAGTGAGAATTCCCTCATTGACTATCTAGTTCCACATGAATGTTTAGTGGGGAAGCTATAAAAGTTTATGCTGGGAGGATGCAGGGGAGATGGGTGTAGGTGACACCTTCTTTTTATACCTTTAAAATTCAACTTAGAATTCTAGCCCCTTTTGAGGGAGTGTTGGCTGGAGTCATTATAAAACACAACATGTAATCCACACATGTCATCTAGGGCTACCCGGGAAAATCAACACATGGGTCATTCCAGCTCCAGTGTACTTTCAGGGGTCACCCTAAGGTTGAATTCCATTGTCATTTCTAGATACTAATAAATTTACTCTTTCCTTTTTTTTTTTTTGTTTGAGGCTGGGAAGATGTTCAGTAGATAAGAGCACTTGCTACACAAGCTTGAGAGCCTGAGTTCAAGTCATGAGCTCCTATACAAAAGCTGGATTTGGCCATGTGCACATCAAACACTCTACTACTGTGGGGGTTGGGGAAACACAGTATAGAATGAAGGAGCAGGACACTGTAGGTTCTCTTCTGGTCTCCATTTGTATACATTACACACACACACACACACACACACACACACACTAGATGTTCAAATTTCCTGATTGTTAATTTGCTGCAAAACTATAGTAATCAAAACTGTATGCTACTGCCACAAAGACAGGTAGGCGAGAGATCAAAGGGACAACAGAAGAACATGGAGACAGGCCCATGGAGACAGGTCTATGGAGACAGGTCCATGGACACAGGACTATGGAGACAGGACCATGTCAGCTTGGACCATGTCAGCTTGGCTATAATTAAATGATGTACATTTCCCATGAGGAATATATTGTTGGATAACCTGGATGTCCACATTCAGTAGAAAAAAGCTTGGACTGTATCTTTTATTGTATAAAAAGACTTATCAGAGTCTAAGTGTAAGAGACAATAACACTGTAAGAAAACAGAAGAGAAGCTCCATTATATTATATTGGCAATGACCTCTTGGATATGACCCCCAAACTAGAAGCAATGGGAGAAAAAGGAAGAAAAACATATTTTATTAAATCAAAACTTCTGTTTAGCAAAAATCACTATTGAGAGAGAGAAAATGTAGCCATGGAATGGGAGAGAAACTATCTTCAAATCATATACATGATAATGGGTTATGGTGCCCACAGTAGACAAATGAAACAAAACAAATTCTACAATGCAACAAAAACAAACAAAAAAAAAATGCAGACACAAGGCCCAAATTCCAACACTCTAATTTTGAAAGTAGATTTTCTTCAAATCACATTCATGGCCAGTAAGAACATGAAAGCATAACAATACACAATGCCAATAAAGAGACATTAATTAAAATATATATGCACAAATATAAAAAATATATATGTACATGATGGAATATTATTCAACCTAAAAAAAGAAAATCAAATTTTGATGCACACTATAAGGTAAATGATCATGAAGACATCATGCTAAGTGAAACAATCCAGCATTAAAGGTCAAATATTGTTCTATTATACAGACATGGAAAACTGGAGGATTCCAACTCACAGAAATGTTAAGGTAGAGAGGACAGCATTTACCAGTGACTTGGAAGTGAGTTTGGAAAGATGGAAACTTCTAGCAACAAATGATAATGGTCACTGCATATGAAGAACATCCTTAATATCAAAGAACTTCACACTAAAAATAACTCAATATATCCAATAATATCTCAGTGATATTACTCAGCACTTACTACTGACTACTGACAGCACCAAGCATCACCTTACAGAACCATGCTCTTGAATCTTTTGGCCAGTCCGTCAACAAGAACACTTTCAGCACCATGTCCCACCAGTTCTACTGAAAGCTCTTAGGAGAGGTTGATGAGCTGCATTCAGATTTCTTTTCTCAGTGATTCCAGTGCTGCTGAAATGTGAGGCCCACTGCTGTACATAATGAGACTGTTGACTCTTTGCTTGCTTTGATGGGGATGAAGTTCATGAATTAGAAAGGGGGCCACCTGTGCTTTTCACTGCTCTGCCCTGACACCCCTGACTCCAATGGACAAGTCATGTTATACTTGGGGTGTGTGTGTGTGTGTGTGTGTGTGTGTGTGTGTGTGTGTGTGTGTGTGAGTGTGTGGGGGGGGGAGTGTGTAGGTGTGTTAAGGAGGGAGGATTATGCACATTTTTGTTGTTCTTTTTGTTGTTCTCATCATGTCTGCAAAGGATGAGGCAGAGAATTGATGTTCATCAAGTACTGGAAGATACTCATGAGTTTGGAGCATGCAGTCAGGCCCAGGTACAAGCAAGGGTCACATATTTAAATCTAAAATTGGATGTGGGAGTTAGGCTGGTTGTCTAGTCAAAAATCTAAGGTTGGGAGCCATCCAGCTCTCTTTGTTCTATTTGTCTCTGAACTTGGTTTGGTGGCAGCATCTTTTCATTAGGAGAACATTAGTGTGGGCAATTCTCCATTTGGCTACAATTCTCCATGTGTGTCAACGCACATGAAGAGTCACTTCCTTCTTCCTGTGCCTAGAGCCACACCAGTTCATGTACATGTAGTTTGTGCATGATCCCAGCTTCCCCAGAAGCAGGAAGACCCCTCCCAGTCATCCCCAGCACAGATCCTTGAATCCTTTATAGACAAGTCCTTGGGAGACAGACAAGCTTAGAAACATCTGCTCAATTAATGTTGGCCTGCTTTGGAGGAGATGTAGTGGACCTCCTTGGTAGCCAAGGAGTCTTTGGTTTCCCAGGTAACCCTGAGAGCACTAAGGCATGGATGGATACTGACTGAAGGAACAGAAGCCTTGCCTGGAGCGTGTGAGTTGAGTTGGGGTTGGGACTGGAGAGAGCTCCTCCAGCAGGCCCTCACAAATATCAGATCTCTCTTCAAAACTCATGGTCAAAATAAGTTGTGAGTGGCAGGGCCTTTCCACCAGGATTCAGTCTTATCCCCAGCACTTCACATCTGGAAGTGTGGAAATTAAACCGTACTTTCTAAAGACCTTCTAGACCCCAGCCAAGGTCAAAATGGAATATCAGTGTTTGGACTCATAAGGTAGAAGAATTTCTCTTTAAGAGTGCCCAATTGCAGAGGCCCAGGTGACACTGATGTGCACACACATACACATTACCTAACCAGTGATAAACCTGAGGAGGCCACTCATTCTTCTTGCATCATGTCTTTCAACATTTATCCCTAATGGGCCCTCCTGGTGCTTCTTCGTTTTGAGATTAAGTTATGATTTCTTACTAAGTACTCTAGCTGTGTTTACTTGGCAGAGGAATTGGTGATGGTTACTTGAAAAAGATTTAAAAATAAAGACTTGAACGCTGATACTGATTCACTTACATGTCAGATCAGGCTGTCGGTATTTCACTCTGCACAGCTGCAAAAATGGGAGCAGGAGGTCGTAAGAGATGTTGGATAGGAAAAAGAAATAGATCCGAAGAATGTGAGCACCTCTTTTCTTGCAGGCTGGTAAGAAGACAATGTTCTAGAGCAGGGAATGAGTCAGTCAATGTTGCTATCAATGATGCAGATTATGCTAAAAGTGAAATTTATGAACAGCACTACAGCTAGCTGGAAGGCAACTGCATTGTTAGGATCTTGCTATCCCCAGAATCCTCTCTCCCTTGCTGGCTGGTACTTCCCAGCTTTTTGAATGGCTCATAATGTTGCTTACTGCCCACTCTAAAGAAGTGCATAGTCAGGCAACTTTAGCTAGCAATGGGACCCTGAGACTCAAATGTGGCCTGATGCATACTTGACTAGTGGCACATCTCCCCCAAGGACTTTGACTAATAAGCAGAGTCCTTGAAGCGAAGTCATGGGCATATGTGAAAGTACTGATGAATTTGTCCTCCTAAATGAGATATTTAGGATCCCATGTCTTGTTCCTAGCCTGAGAAACTCATCTCTGGATAAGTGTTGTCAGGTCTTTATGCAAAAGTACTCTATGTCCCCTATTCTCTGCTGGTCATACTGGAGACAGACATCAGTGATTCATTTTTGATTCTGAATTCTTATGTGTGGACCCTGAAAACATATGTGGCTGACTGAACTTGGAAGACAGGCAGTGGGAGAAAGTCCCGTGGGCACAGGACACAGCTAAGTCAAGGCACAGAGCTGGGAGCAGATAGGGTTCTCAGAGTGCTGTGTGGTTGGATTGAAGGATGTTAGGAGGTATGTAATGGGGTATCAGTTGTAGGGAATATTTTATCACATTTGAAACAAGAAGTCCTTGGTGGTTCCTGAACCTGAGAATGACTGGGTTTGATCTGTGTTCTGTGGATGAGAACTGTTACAGACCCAGGAGATGGACTGGGATGCAACTGGCAGGCAGCAGGCTAGCCATGTGGGTCCCTGTATTCTTTTTAGACAAAAAGGTATTGGTAACATTGACACAAGGGGTGCCTGCACCAGCTAAAGTGGGGGTCACTAAGAGGGCAGGGTAATCTGTGGTGATGGAAAATGAGTCGCTGATGCCTTCACCTCAGTTGAGAACCTCTCTATGTCCATGTAAACACATGCTTCGTGTAGCTCTGATGGGCTTTCCCCCAAACCTCCCCAGGACGTGGGCAGCTGAAGTATCTGAGGAATGAAGCGAGATTGCACGACTCTGTCTTCACTTGGTTCGTTCCAAGATCTGCTGCCTCTGAGAGAGTGTTGAATTGAAAATTCTAGAGATTAATTTCCCAAATCCAGCAGGCAGGAGACTTGTAAGCTGTTCTGGTTTATACCAGCATTTTGGGCTCCTCTCAAAATAGAACAAACTGCTTTGGGACTTCTAGCATAGGGGGAAGAGGGGGTTCCTTTTTAAAAAGTTACATTCAATTTATTTTGTGTGTTTGTGCCTCTGTGCGCATGTGCACAAAAGCCATAGCACACACATAGAAGTCAGAGGACAACTCTCAGGAAATGATTCTTTCCTTTTATCATGTGTGTCTCAAGGATTGGGCTTAGGTCATCATGTTTGGTGATAAGAGCCTTTATGTGCTGAGCCATTTCCGTGGATATTCTTGTTAATAAGAGTGATTTCTGGACAATTTGACTCTAAGGCTACTGAAACCCAAGCAAATGCCACACACCCCTGGAGAGTCCATTTTTTCCTCTGCAGGGTTAAATAACAAGGTCAAGCTCTGGGATTACTGAGAAGATGGCTATGATGATAACGTCAGTGCCAGTGGACAGTAATTGGCTCTCAGATTGGGTTCTGCACTAAGCATTTATTTTTCTTGATTATTCCACACAATAGCTCTCTAAGTGGGTGTGGTGGTCTGAATGAAAATGGCCCCATAGATTTATACATTTGCATGCTTGGTCTCCGCTTGAAGAATGTTTGGAAGGATCAGGGGGTGCAGCCTTGTTAGAGGAGGTCTGTTGGTGGGAGTGGCCTTTGAGGTTTCAAAGACCCATGCTAGACTTAGTTAATCATGGATTTACCCTCTGAAACTGTAAGCACGCCCCCAGTTAAATGTTTTCCTTTATGAGTTTTCTGGGCCATGGCGTCTCTTCACAGCAATAGAACAACAGATGAGAAAAACACCTCCTAGAGAAGTGAGATCACTCTCTGAAAGGTACTTTCTATTAGTTAGAAGAGGTGGGTATGATTTTTAACCAAGCCTGGCCTTGTCAGGAGTCATTATTTTTAATAATGACTAAACTTTACTACATTTACCACAGAACCACAGAAATGATAGATTTTTTTTTTGTCATCATTTTCAAGTAAATTGGGCAATACTGCCGGTCCCGATTAACAATGCAGACTTTTATGGTGGATTTAATCTATTAAAGCAAGGCAGCAATAGGAAGAAGTTCATAAGGAGCCACTGTGGTAGCATGAAATTACCACTCGAGGAGACCAGCTGTATCAACTTACCCTGAGTCCAGGGTCCTTGACTCCCCAGCATCTTTTTTTTTTTTTAATTTTATTTTATTTTATTTTTTTAATTTACATTCCAAATCACTTCCCCTTTCCCGTTTCCTCCCTTCCCGAAAGTCCCATAAGGCCCCTTCCCTCCCTCTTTTCTCCGTTCAACCCCCTCTCATTACTCTGTCCTGGCGTTCCCCTACATCCAGTCTTTCCAGGACCAGGGGTCTCTCCTTCCATCTTTTTAGAAATCTATTGATATGCTGATTGTGTCTAGGGTATTCTGAGATTCTGGGTCAATATCCCCTTATCAGTGACTGCATACCATGTGTGATCTTTTGTGATTGGGTTACCTCACTAAGGATGATATTTTCAAGTTCTGACCATTTGCCTAGGAATTTCGTGAATTCATTGTTTTTAATTGCAGAGTAGTATTCCATTGTGTAAATATACCACATCTTCTGAATCCATTCCTCCGTTGAGGGACATCTGGGTTCTTTCCAGCTTCTGGCTATTATAAATAAGGCTGCTATGAATATAGTGGAGCATGTGTCCTTATTGCATGCAGGTAAAGTCTCTGGGTATATGCCCAGGAGTGGTATAGCCGGATCCTCCGGAAGTGTCATGCCCAGTTTTCTGAGGAGCCGCCAGACTGCTTTCCAGAGTGGTTGTACCAGCCTGCAATTCCACCAGCAGTGGAGGAGTGTTCCTCTTTCTCCACATCCTCGCCAACAACTGCTGTCTCCTGTGTTTTTGATCTTAGCCATCCTGACTGGTGTGAGATGGAATCTCAGGGTTGTTTTGATTTGCATTTCCCTAATGACTAAGGATGATGAACATCTCTTTAGGTGCTTCTCAGCCATTAGATATTCTTCAGGTGAGAACTCTTTGTGTAGCTCTGTACCCCAGCATCTTTTAAACTATAGAGAAGAACCCCATACACAGGATAAACCCCACCAGGATTTCCTGGCTCCCTTAAATTAAACACAGAACCATCTAGCTTTGGATCTTCAGGCATTGCCAATTCCAGCAATTCAAGGATGCTGTTGAGGATTCTTCAGCAGTTACCTTCTGTTTTCCCATGTTCATTCCATTCTCAGACAGGATGTCCATTCATGCCTCAGAACTCTTCTCACATCCTCTGTGGAAATAATCCCTCTTTTCAACAACTGTCACGAGAGGTTTGAAGTTGAATCCCTCTGGTTTTGACATCTAGCTCCTGAATCTTTGCTTGAGAGTTGAACCATGTTAAGTGACATGAAAATTGTTTGATTAGAAAGGAAATTGTTTACCCTGAGAACAAAGTACTTAATCTAGGAGATGAGAGGAGGGTGGGTATCAACCAGCCATAGAAGAAAGACATCCCCTCACATTGAGCTCTGTAGAATCCAGTAGGGAGAAGAGATATAGAGCAGGGAGTAGAAACAGAATAGAAAGGACTCAGTGGATCTAGAGTCTCAAATTCAGATCCAGAAGCAAAGCCTTCTGGTGCAGTTCTGTAATCCACCTACCCCAGAATCTAAGGCAAGAGAATTGCCAAATTTAAGGTTAACCTGGGCAATATAATGAGATACTATGTCTAAATAAAAAGTAAGAAGAGAGCTGAAGGTATAATCATTGGTAGAGTAGGTACCTAGCATGTAAGGGTCAATTTCTATCCCATAACAAACAAACAAAAAAACCAAACAATCAAATATACAAACATCAAATCACCCAGTCCTAGGCTCACTGCTCAAATGGCACATGATGCAGGGATTGACTAGCCAACTTGCTCAAGTCTCATTTCTGTGAGAGTTACTTGATACTTATCAATTTTATGTGGGGATTTTAATTAAAACTTAGAAAATATTGTATCTCCTAAAGGACACAAATGATAAATACAGATACCCTGAGAAGTGGGTGGATTTGAGATCCTGGCAGTAGCAAAAGCACCTTCCTTGATTGTATAAGAAGCAGGAAAGAAAAGCAGAGGATGTGGGCAAAGGAGAGGACTCATAGGACACCTCAGATAAAGTTGTAAGTTGATGTGAACCATCATGGGTTGCAAGTTCTTGGTATCACCAAGTTCAGATAGGAGTTTCAGCCCAGAACATGGCTTTCTCTAGGGTTATACAAACAAATCGTGGTCAGTGATATCTACATTGATCCATGAGAAAGCCATTTTAGGGTCTGAAGAAGAGGCTATCCCTGCCTCTCCCAGGGGCAAATAATGATATTGAATGAAAAGATAAGACAAAAGAAACATGATTATTGTTGGGAACCACTAGGAAGAATAGGAGAAGAATCAAGTCCTGCTCAATCTTGGCCCTGCCCATTAATGAGCTCTGAGTGCCTTCCCTGTTCTTGCTTGACATAGAAGGACTGAAACTCACATGTCAGTTTCAACATGTAGGACCCAAGGTACCTCAGTGAATCTTGACCTGGGTGGGATGTGGGATGATAAATGTTTAGCAAACAGCTAAACATAACTTGGGGTAGCCTTGATTTGTGGCATTTGTTCATTTTTGTGGTATAAATTCTCCCAATATGACCTCATCACATTTAGAGGTAGCAGAGATATCCAACTTTAGGCCATTATCAGTACTTTAAGCATATGGACAAAAAGGATATAAACAACCACAAACTGTCAATTAGCTTAAGATACAAAGAAATAATCAGAAAGCAATGACTCCTGACTACTTATCTTTGTATGCAATATAAGCTAAGTATTGTGAGTTTGACTGATTTTAGAATCACCTAGAAGTTTGAGATACACTTTGAAGTGTATCTTTGAGGGTGTTTTCAGAGATGATTAACTGGGACAAGGCAAGAAGGGAGATCTGTCCTGCATGTAAAAGGTACCACCATCCCATCGGCTGGAGGCCTAGTCAGAACACAATGAGGGAGGGGAAAGCCAGCAGAGCCCTGGTTTTCCTCTGTCTCTCTCTGCTGATTTATCATGCCCTCCCCACTGTGATGGGCTTAACCCTCTAAAACCTTCAGACAAAGAGAGCTTTATTTCCTCCAGTTGTTTCTGTCAACTCTCTGCCACAGAAAAGTAGATAATGTATCTGTCTATTTGATGAGTGTATATAATTTTTAAAGTTTTTTATTTAAAGACAGGATTGCAAAGTAGCCCAGGTTGACCATGAACTCACTATGTAGCTGAGATCATCTTTGAACTCCTGATCCTCTTGCCTCCACCTTCTAAGAGCTAGAATTGCAAACTTGCCAGTCATTATAGTTTGTTGGAAATAACCACTGTATTTAGCAATCTGATTGATGGAAATCAAAGGTTAGAGAGTAGATTTTGTGAGACCTTTCTGCCTGACTCTAGCTCATGGTTGTCTTCCTGTTCTCACTATTCCTGGGCTTAGCTGTGGTCATGTTCTTGCTTGTGCTTTCTGCTAAGTGAGGCAAGACCTTCATGTCTTCCTCTCCAACTCCTAGGTAGAGTCGTGCAAAGCATACCAAATGTCACAAATAAACCTCTAGTGGGTAAGTAGCTCCTAGGTACAGCGTGGCAGTGGGGGCTTCAGAAAGGAATCCTAGGTTCCCTGCTCCAGGTTGATGTAGCCTACAATGCTTTTTGGTCCTGGCAGCCATTACACAAATGGCCATCTGCTTAATGACTGTTTTCATAGCTGGGCTGACCCTCCATGAGGACAGGGGTTTTGTCTGGCAACTCCCCCAAGACCAGTGTTTGGCAAACAGTGCATGTTCAATCAATACTTGTTGATTCTGGCTGACTCTACAAAGTTTATAATGCTTTTCTAAACTATCCACACAAAAATACACAAATGCATTCTGCTGGAAAAATATTCCAACATTACAGATAGGAAGAAGTATCTTCCAAAGAGCCCCCATCCCAACAAGATCCATTAGGGTGAGGGGTGCAGACTTGGGTAGGCACGTAGCCTTTACTTTTACTTATTTGCTTACAAATATATCTGCAAATGTATATAGTACCATTTTGAGACTTAAACTTTGATTTTGAAGTAACCATTGATCCAAAAGATGCTTTCATAATGACACAGTGAGGTCCCTTGTCCACTGTCCCCAGTTGTTCCCAGCAGTCACTTCTTATACAGCTACACGACAGTATCAAAACCACAGACAGGCACTGGGGAATGTGTATAGTTCTAGACTGTATTCCACAAGCAGATATGTGTTGCTACCATCACAATCAAGATGTAGAATTATTCTGTCAACACACCGTTCTAATTACGTCGTCACCCATCCATCCATAATCATACTTCTCCCCACACCATGATCTACACTCCTCTCGTAGACAGCCATTGGTCTGCTCTCCAGTTCTGTACCTCTGCAGTCTCCTCAGCAACATAACTATGGCATTATACCACATCAAGACTTCTGACAGTGCTTTTTTATTTCTCTCAACATAATTGCCCCCAAAAGTAAAACTTTTAAAAACCATGAATGATGTGCTGTTTCACACAGGCTTTTTAATTGAGCCTCATGTCCCCGAGGATGTTTCCCCTCAGAATACTCAGGTATGCCAGTGTCCCCTGAACTCTTGCATAATAAATAAATCTGTAGATTTAAAAAGGCAGCATATGTTCATGAGGATATTGTTGCTAATAAATTCACTTCTCTCCATTCAAAGACATGCTTACAGTCTCCAGCCTTGGACTCAAAGATCACCCCAAGATGCCATTAACTAGACCTGGAAAGCAAAAGCAAACTGATCAGGAGTGTCCCTAAGAGTCCCCAGCAAGAATTTCAAATCATGAAATGAGTCACCCAAGTATTTAATATTAGTTGGTATGCTTGGAGGTCACTCCTCATTTCTACCACCTGGAAAGAGGAATGAAGCTCTAGGGAAAGGATAAAAATAAACAGTCTTCAGGTCCCTTAGTCACTTTTGCTACTGCTGTGATAAGATGTACTGAGGAAAACAACTCAAAGGAAAAAGGTTTTGTTTTTTGTTTCTTGTTTTTTTGTTTCATTTTTTTGTTTGTTTGTTTTCTTTCTCCTATCCCATTATCATGATGGAGGCTTGAAGCATCCACATTCAGGAAGCAGAGAACCATGATGCATGCTGCTGCTCAATTCCCCTTCTCCGCTTGTACAGACCACGATCTTGTATAGGGAATGGTGCTGCCCACAGTGGTCTTCCTACCTCAGTGCAATCAAGAGATCTCTCAGCAGTATGCCCAGAGGACCCATTTCCTAGGTGATTCTAGTATCTGTCAAGCTGACTATCTTAGTTGCCTACTGATGTCAATAGGGCTTCCTCAGTTCTCCAGAAATGTGCTATACACATGCATACACTTAGCTACCTCAGTGCAGGAGGACATGATACAATGCCAGCGGGTTTTTGTTTGTTTGTTTGTTTTTGTTTTTTTCCTTTGCAAGCATCAGTATTTTCTTCTGAATAACAGGTGAATGCTAAGGTATCCCCAGGCTGCCCCTGATGGGTATTGGCTATAGGAGAACAGAGTGGAAGGAACCAGGGAGATGTAAACTCCTAGAACCCTCATTGTAGCCCCACTACGGCAGCCTAAGTTGTAAACTCTTAGCTATACCCAGAAGAAAGCCTGTCATGATTTCCAGACCAGAAAACTTGGACAAACCTCAAGCCCTAAGCTCCAGTGCCCAGGCAGATCTGATCTGCAAAGGCCTGAGTCCCAGGGCCCTCTCTTCCCCTTTTGCTTCTTCTCTTTCTCTCTTTCATTTGCCAGCCATGTTTTTTTTTTAAGCCTTTTGTACAGAGTCTTGGGCCTGTTTGTTATCCATGTCTGGAAGACATGGGGCTTTATTTAGAGTTTTCTTATTCTTTGGGAGAACGAAACTGGGCTCATTTTAATAGATGAAACCAGGAATCTAAACTGAAAGCAGAGGCCATATAAACAAAGCCCTTTTATGTGGTGACTCCAAATGAGTTTACTGTAACAAAACCAGGGCAAGTAAATATGTGAGGTTTACAAACATAAACTGCAAAGTTGCTGAAGTGTGAGGCAAATTGTCGAAGGCCCTCCTGTCTCAATGCTATGGCCTGGTTTTCTCCATTTGCATTTCTATCATTGTAATCTAGGGAGGAGGGAATGTTTTGGCAAAGAATCTCCAGTGGTGGGGCCAATCCTTGATCAGATCAGGAGGCATCCTGCAGGACCTACCAGGACCAATGCATCTCCAGCCTTAGGCCCATGAAGAAATTTGCTGGAGCACATTATCTACATAGAACACAGTTTTGGAAGGGACTCTGAGAAATGACCTGCTTTGATCGCATGACCCAGTGTGGAGGGCTGACCAGTGAACACATAGAGAAATTATGAGAAAAAGTCCACTAGAGATTGGGCAATGTACTTGCTATATAAGCATGACAATCTGAGTTTAGATCCCCAGAACTTATGCAGATGCTCTATGGGCTTGGTGGCTCTTCTGTAATCCTAGCCTCAGGAATCAGAGAGGGGATCCTGGGACAAATGGCTAGCCAGAGTGGCCAAATTATTGAGCTATGAGTTTAACTGAGATACCCTGCCTCAGTATATAATGTGGAGAGTGATCAATGCCACATGTCAACCTCTGGCCTCTGCATGTGTGAAAATATGCATGTGTGTACACTTGTGCACACCTGTGTACCGACTCTCATGTAAACATGTACACACACATGCTTATACACTGTATCTACACACATACAAAATAAGAGAGGGCTGAACATGTAGCTCAGTGCTAGAAATGCTTGTTTCACATCGAGAGAGGGAGGTGGGGAGAGAAGGAGGGAAGGAGGAAAAGGAGGGAGGAAGAGAGGAAGGGAAAGAGGGAAGAAGAGAGGAAAAGACGTACAGAAAAAGATAGAGAGACAGAGACAATAGAGAGACAGAGACAGAGACAGAAACAGAAACAGGCAGACAGACATCCATACAGAGTGAGAACAGAGGTGGGGGAGGGAGAGAGAGCCTGTGCATGCCCATCAACTGTCCTTGTTGCTGGAGGGGTACATCCTTCCTTAAATCCACCAAAGGCTCAGGGTGTGGCTAGCAGGTGGAATTCATTAACAATGTGCATCTTTGCCAGTGGGATTGGTGACCTGGCCTCCAACCACTCTCCCAGAGAAAACAGCTAAGCATGGCGTGACGTTTCATCTGGGTGGTTCTGGGACAGTCAGTTGGATTTGGAGCTGAGGGGTAGGGGTCAAGCCAGTATGAGCACTGTGGGAAAAGGGAGAATGGGGGAGGGGCAAATTAACCTTTCTGCTATGGTGTGCTAGTAAATATTTAACAACCAGCTCTCAGGACTTCGGGGAGACTGGGTCTGCTGCCTTTGTGGCCTTCACTGGTACACATACATCTAGCAGGGCCAAGTGAAGGCTATCAAGTCATGTGGCTCACAAAAGTTAAGAATATTTAACAACCGCCTCTCCCTAGTCGTTATCCTCCCTCCCGCACATTGCTGCTTGTGTGGTACAGGAAGTGGACCATCAAGGACTGGGAGTGAAGGGTACTGGAACTTTGTGGGAGAAAGTAGTATCAGAACCACATCTGCAGGAATTTTAAGCACATGGTTTCCCAATACTTAGATTATGTGCCTGTCCTCCTTGTTGTAAGCAAGACCCATGTGTATGTTCCACTGGTATATGCTAGCTAGCTAACTAATACCTACTGTGCTGTGAATCTCCTGGTAGAACTCAGATGTGTTCTGATTGGTTCAGTGGTCTTTCAGATGTTCTAATTGTAATACTCTCTGTACCCTAGATATTGGGTTAATTCTGTAACAGGAAGAATACATTTCTATCCCTACCTCAGCATTTTGACTTCTGATAGTGGAGTCCTATAAATGATTGCTTCCACCTGCCTCAGAGCTTGCTAGCCATGGAGAGCTTGGGAATCATCATTTGAGCAAGACTTTTGGATGGATTTCATACAAACTCAGTTTTTAAAATGACTTTCTGAGGAGGGAGATTTTGCTGAGGAAAAAGCACTGGTAAATCCTGATAAAGTCGTCAGAGTTAAACATTTTAGTAATACCTGGACCCAGAAGTGCATGTTACATGTGCCAGATGCCAAAATCTCATCAACCAATAAAACAGATTCTGTGGAATGGGCCGATTGACTGAGTGAGTGAGTTAGTGAGTGATGTTTCTACTGACTGTGCATTCTGTGAATCAGAGGAAGGCATTGAAACTGGGAGAGCCAGGAGGAACCAATTATACTAGCTGGGGAGAGATAGTGAGGACAGGATCAGAATGGAAAGGTCAGAACTTGAAGTACAGCTGTAACTTTTGTGTCCATCCTTCAGTGTGGTGCTGTATGCCAGGTCCTTCCTGTGCACTGTCATAGGTGAGCTTTATGGCATAATCTCATTTCATCCAGAAGGTCTCAGCAGAAGAGCCACTGTTGTCCATGTTTCTCAGAGTGATTCAGAGAGGATTACATGCTAAGCTTAGTGTTAGGAGACAGAATATTTGCAGCTGGAGTCTCCATTTCTTTGGGTCTATTCTCCTTGGCCTCTGGTAGATCAGAGTTCAAGCCTCCACTGACTGAGGTGGGGCTTGAAGACCACCAATGAGGAGGACTGGTGGGAAGTTGTGGGCAGGGTGATTGCTGCTGGAGGAGCATCTGCAGCCACTGCACTGGGAAATACGAGCCATGTCTGCTTGGTTCCTGGAAACTGTCATTGTTGCTGGGGTATCATGAGCACTCGCATGGACAGATGCTATCTGCTAGAGAAATGATTTCCTTATGACTCTTCAGTAGCTTCAGCCTTGCTTTTCGTTTTATCCCATGACCATATGGGGGTCAAATGAGGCTGGGAGCATGTGTTCTGGGAACTGGGGCTGTTTCCTTGGAGATAAAAGTCATCTGGGGTAATTAAAACTTCAGAATGAAAAGAGGTGATTTCGGAAGAATGTTCTCTGCGTCAGGCTTTTCTCCCTCCTCTTCCTCTTCCTCTTCTCTGCTCACAATTCTGCATAGAGATAATGACACAAAGTTATGAAAATAAAAGTCTTGCTGACTGGGAGAGGCACATACTTGTGTGGTGGGGAAGATCGGGTTGGAGAGTCTGCCTTCTGCCAGTAGGCTGGCCTTCTTGGGAGGCAAACTTCTTGAGCCCCAGGGTCTGGAACCAACATGACACAGTGTAATTAGTGAGCAACTTGGTGTTTTGCATTCTTTAAAGAATGTCCTGTGGGCAGCAAGAAGATAAGACACAAGGCCAGGGTAAGAGGAGTAGGCACCAACCAAATTGCTATGGCACCGGCTTGCTCTTGTTGGCCCACTTTTGTGTTGGTGAAACGGGGATGGTTCCTATGTCCCTATTGGAGAAGTAAATTGATACAACTGCTTTGGAGGACACAAGTTGGCAAAGTATCACATTGGTAAATACTTTCCCTGGACTATCACAAACCACAAGGGCTTGGTGTTGTTACTATAACATAATATACTCATTATACATTATTATAAATATTATATACTTATATTGTTATCTGTATACTGACTAAAGAGTAGGAAATGGCTTGAATTTATACAAGAGACAGTTTGTATCTTACTGTAGAACTTTATACAGCATCGGTGGCTGTGAGGCTGACATGTAGTTTTACAGTGGCTTTGTAGTTCTCTTGGCAGCATGCAGGCATTGCTTGTGTACCTACATATCTGTTTATTAGCATATGTGGGTCTTCCCAGCCTTAGTAGGTTTCAATGAGAGCACTACTTTTGCCAATGGTATTATTAAAATTAGTACAAGGGTTACTGAGAGGACTGAAGAAGGAGAGTGGTAATTTGCCAAGTAAACATGTCAACCAGAGTCAATCCCCGGCACCTACATAAAGGTGAATGGAAAAAACCTACTTCCCAAAGTCATTCTCTGACCTCCACAAGTACACCATGGCATGTGTACTTATATAGCATCGGTGGCAGTTAGTTTTTGTCAACTTACCACAAACTAGAGTAATTTAGGAAGAAGGAACCTCAGTTGAGAAATCGCCTCTATCAGATTGGCCTATGATCTTGTCTGTGAGAAGTTATTTTTGCTTGATGATTGATGTGAGAGAGTCTATCCCACTGTGGGCAGTTCAATCCCTTGGAAGACCATCTGGAATTACATAACAAAGCAGGCTGAATAAGCTAGTAAGCAGGACCCCTCCACTGTTTCTGCTTCAGTTCCTGGCTCCAAATTCCTTCCTTGAGTTTTTGCACTGATTTCCCTCACTTATGAACTGTTACTTGCAAGATGTAATACTTTCCATCCAAGTGGCTTTTGGTTGGTGTTTTATTGTCACAAGAGAAGCAAACCAGAAAAACTTCAAAATAAATAATTTTTATTTACTTATGTGAAATAAAATATTTTATAATGTATATATTTGTATATAATGGGGATTGGTTCATGGGATCAGAGAAGCCACACCCTACCCCCAATCTGCCTTGTGAAAGCTGGAAACTATGAAAGTTCAAAGTCTGATATCTAAATCCACAGGCCTGAGACTCCAAGAAGTGTAGATTCCCTTGTGTAGAAGAAGATAGATGTCCCAACACACCCAGAGGAAGTAGGTTCTTACTGTTTTGTTCTGTTATGGCCTGGGTAGTTAGTAGGCTGTTCGCTCAAGCTGGTGAGACCCATCTTTATTGAGGCTACGGATTCAGATGCAAATCACATCTGGAAGGAGTGCATGGAACTGGTCAATATTTTGCCACCAACGTGGCATCACTCAGTCCAGACAAGAGGTCAAGTTGACATCTCCCTGGATAAAATGCATTTTCAAAGGCAAAAACAAAAGCTCCAGGACACTATTGTGAACCAGTTAAGGCTACACGCATAGGCTGCAGGGACCCTTATGAATTTACAAAGTGTTGTGAGCACCATGCTTGGCTCTTCTGCTCCATCCCCAGGCTCTGGTGCACACTTAGGCACAATGCTTTGTTGAGTTGATTTCCCAGCCACTCTAGTATACACAGCACCATAAAGACTCAGGAAGTCAAAACCTATAAAAGTCCTGTCTTTACTCTTGTCTCTTGACACACAGGCAATTTGGAATTCCCAGCACCATAAAGATCTCACCAGGTGTTGAAATGTGTGGAAAGTGTCTTGAGTTGATGGGTCTGGGACACCGCCCCTGTCCAACCCCCGCCCCAACACCACTCCTTGTTGCTCTGCCATTCACTGCCTTGTGTGGTTGCTCAGGATTGGCAAAATACATCCTATGCTTTTCCCACTTCACACACTCTGTCTCACATGGCACCCCAATACCACCACCATCTCCACCAGTTTGAAAGTGAAAGCTAATGCAGTTCTTGGCAACCTCTCTTCTTCCCAATGGTGTCGATTGCTGTGTGACTGGCATGTGGTTTTACAGTGGCTTTGCAGTTCTCTTGGCAGCATGCAGGCATTGCTTGTGTACATACATATCTATTTATTAGCATATATGGGTCTTCCCAGCCTTAGTAGGTTTCAATGAGAGCACTACTTTTGCCAATGGTATTATCAAAATTAGTAAAAGGGTCACTGAAAATACTGAAGAAGCGGAGTGGTAAAGTAATTTGCCAAGTAAATATGTCAACCAGAATCAATATCTGGAACCTACATAAAGGTGGATGGAGAAAACCTACTTCCCAAAGTCATTCTCTGACTTCCACAAGTACACCATGACATATGTGCATGCATACATACATCAGATACATGCCCCCCCCATGGGGTCTAAGGATGGACTGAACTCAGATGAGGCTGTGTACTGGGTATGAATGGACATTTATATTAATAGTAGGATGTAAATAAACCCCTCAAGGATGCCTTGTTTGAATTGATGGGGCTGAATGTGTGATAGTGCAGAGATTGCAGACTCTACATTTTAAGCTTGAATTTATCTCTTTACCCATGATTTGTTCATAGGGAGGCAAATGTTTTAAGGTAACCCTCACCCCTGCCATGATCTTCCATTAAGTCTCTGACACCCAGATCTGTTCAACAAAAGAACAGGAGAGAAGAGATCAAGAAATCTCTCAGCCAAGCCCTACTATTAAGGCATAAGCTAACCGTAGTGCTAGGTCCTCCCATACCTCCGAAGAGCAGGCTCAGAGGGATCATGACTGGCTGTCCATCAGTTTTGGCTGGAATCTAGCAACATATCAGACTGTCTTTAGTCATGCCTCCCAAGTATTCCATATTATTTCACAAGGTGCCTTCTAAGCAAAACCCAAGGACCCATCTTTTTCCTCCAACATAAGCACTTCCTCTCTTCCACATGCTACCAAAAGGAAATTTGTAGAGTTGAAGATGTCAGTGAATTAAAGTCTGTCAATATTCAATCTGTACATTTTCCCATTTTCCTTTGAAAATGTATTTCCTTTCCTCCTTCAAGAGCCAGGGTGAGAAGAGGAGATTAGTTTTTTCTTTTTTTATATAGTTAATGTTTTTCTTTAATGCTACATAAAACACAAAAGCAGGTATATCCATTGAATTCTAGGTGATGTTTTGACATACATTGTGCAATGTTTAAGTCAAAATTTATCATCTTCCTAAGATTTGTGTGTATCATTTCTTTATAGTGAAAATACCCAGAATTCTTTTTTCTAACTACTTAAGTTGAAAGTAGATGGTGTAGGTAACTTTAGTCACCACAAAAACCTAGACTCTCTTTCTCTTATTTAACTATAACTTGTTACCCACTGATCAACTTTTACCCATCTCTCCCTCTTTTCATGGGTATGCACCTCTATGTGCACAGATGCACAGCACACACACACATACACACACACACACACACACACATGCACACACAAAGAGAAAAGTCTGTTGTCAATTTTTAAGCAGTTGTTGTTGAAATAACAATAGGATGTGTGTAGGAGAGAAGGCCCAGAAGCTAAGAGCATGTACTGGTCTGGCAGAGAATATTGATTTAGTTCCTGGCACCCACATTGGGCATCTTATAAGGGCAGATAACTCCAGTATCAGGATATCCTTCATCTCTGACCACCATGGGTACCTGCCCTCATGTGCACATACGCCTACAAAGTCACATGTTCATACAGATAATGAAAACAAAACTTTATAAATGTTTGGAATTCCTTATGCAGTCTGCATATTTTGAGACATATTTTCTCCCCTATTCCATATGTAGGCTGTCTCTTCATTCTGATGGTTCTTTACTTTTGCAAGGCTTCTGAGTTTGTCATCAATCTACTTACTTGTGGTTTTGTTTTCTGCTGAGGGAGGGTCCTGTCCAAACCCTTGCCCATTCTAAGTATCTGCCCTGTGGTTTCTTATAGTAGTTTTATAGTTTGGGGTCTTGATGTTTAAGACTTCAGTCCATTTTCTTTTGATTTTTACAACTGTCAAGAACTAGAAGTAGAGTTTTATTCTTCTCCATGTGATTGCCCAGTTACCCGAGTCCTGCTTGTGAGGACGCTGCCCCTCCCATGGTTAAGGGACTGTGATTTTATAGGTTTCCTACCTTTCTCTAACGTTGCAACTCCCTTTGTCATGTTTATTGGTATCAAGACCTGTGACTCCTGTGACAGTACATAGGCTACAGTGCGGCCTATGCGCCTGTTGCCAAGGCAACAGCCACCATGTTCCCAGAGTTCACTGGGCTTACCTTTACCTGTGACCAGGTCACCATCGGTATATATGGGAGTAGTCTCTCTCTCTCTCTCTCTCTCTCTCTCTCTCTCTCTCTCTCTCTCTCTCTTTTTCCACCACCACCTTTGTCCCTTCCCTTCTCAATAAACCCTGGAACTGTTTGCCCTGGTGTGGTCTCTCTGCTGCTGCTGCTGCTACTGCAGCCATTCACTGACCCTGCAGCCGCAGCCGCAGTTACCCTCCAGTCATAACATGTTGGTCCTAAAGTACAGTTGGTGTGCTTTCAACTTCTGATGCTACCAAGGTTGTTGAAAGAGTTACTTCCTCCCTGGAAGGCCAGACCTGGGCAGCTTAGGGTAGCTCACAGGGCCCTCCATGTACACCCGTCTGTATTCACTAGCACCTCATAAACTTCTCTCCCTTGGTTGAACTTCCTTCCAATCCATTTGTACGTTCTGCTCTCCAAAGCCTCTGAGCCTCTAATTGAATAAGTCCCCTCTTCCTGGATCACTTCTTTCCTGTGTTAAAACTGACTCCCTTCCCTTATTGGTAAAACCATATCCCTAGGGCTTCCTCACCGCTTACTTCCCATGGGAAGCCTGCATGCTGTACCACATCTCAAGCATCTGTTCCAGGAATTGGAGCCTGAGATCCCAATTCCTCTGTACTTTTGATTATCACACTATTTAAGTCTTCATCCTTTTCTGATAATCATTGACCCCTTTATTCTTTCAAGTTTATCTCTACAGAATCCCTTGAGAAGAGTCTTCCAGAGAACTTTTTTTCCCCTGTAAGGAAGGCTGCTGGCTAGTTGACTTTTCAGTAAGGCCACCACATAAAGGGCAAGCTGTATTGGCTCTTACAGTATATGTGGACAGAATGGAAGAATTTTTGTAGAAGGTTGTTCAGTGCAAATGTATATTGCAGTAGAAAGTATAGTTTTGGATTCTGGGATATAATTTGCCTACTCTCCTCCCCATCCTCTGAATTATATGTGCACTTGAAAGAAGCTTTGTCATTTGCTCCTCCAAATGCAGGAGATGACACAGGTACCATTGTGATTATGTGTCCTCACACCTTTGGAGACTAGTGCATGACAGACAGTAAGTATATGGGAGAAGGTGTTCAGCTGTCTGGGTCACTAGGGCACCTTCATATAGACAAAAGTAAATACTCCTGAAGTCTTATCTCTGCCTCTTCCCTCTTTTCTGCAATCACAGCAGAACCTCCTGGAGGCCCCACTGATTATTGCTAGGCTGGTATTTTTCCATGTCAAATTTCTTTCTCTGTTTCAGCTGGTGGAAACTTTTGCTTGACTCCTTGTTTTCTAATCTCTCTACTCCCCCACCAACTCTGCCAACAACTTCCCCATTTTTTTCCCACAGCTTCCCTCCAGGGCTCCCTTCCTGCTTTTGTCTGCATTACTTCTGGCAAGAAGGGATGCTCCTCCAGGCCAGCTTCAAGTTCCATGTCTTGGGAAGCCTGCTTGCCTTGGCGTGTTATAGATGCAGCATCATCCAGCATGCCTCAATCCCCCTCTTTAATGCTATACAAAACTGAGACTTTGATGAGACATAATACCTGCTTCCTGCAGAGTGACTATACACACACTCATTCTACCCATAATCATTCAGTCCCGTGCCCGAGTTGGTTTCTCTGGCCTGGGTGTAAGTAGCCTGGGTCATGTGGTATGCTCCTGGAGATCAGTGCACTTGAGTTTGCCAAGTGTGTATGTATGTCCGTGTGTCAGCGTGTAACTGAAGTGCTCTGGCTGGAACAGCTCTTCCATATGGCCTGTTTTACTCAGCCAGGTGTAAAATTTTGCCCTTGGCCAAGTCTACAAAATTTCTCTTTCAAAGGGGCTGTTCCTTCCCAATGTGACAAGACCAGGAAAGGTGTTGAAATGTTTCAAGAATAGAGATGAGGGTCTTGGGGCCCTGCCATGTCCTGCCCCAGAGAGGGGACCTGCCCTGTAGTCCTCAGCTCTCAGGTCTCCTGCTGGGCTTTTCAAAGGGCTGCCATGGGAGACCTGTTCACTCGTCCCATGGAACCATTTACAGAAGCCAAGTTACCCTTGGCTTCATGTTGAGAGAGACAGACTCTCCTCCCCCCCCACAATGGCCCACTGTTTCCCCGAAAGCCTAACAGAAAGGCAAGAGGGAACAGGGCACAGCCAGCCCCTCTGTAGGAGGATAAAAGCTCCCCTCATCAACCCAAAGGCATCTCCTGCCTACAGCCTACAGAGTACTGTATTACACCGGGCTCTTTGATAGAGCTAGTGGGCACAAAGGACATTGTATAGGGCTCTTGAAACAGATTCAGGGCCAAGACACCCCCCCACAACCCCCAATACAGATCTTGGGAAGAAGAAACTACAAGAACCTAGGTTGGTCCTTGCATTTCATAAGCTGCATTCAAAAGTATGGGAATCTTCTAGCCTGTTCCAGGCACCTGACAGGGTTTCTTCATTGCTGATACTATTCATGTAGTCCTTAGGAAAATGGGGTTTAACAGCAACTAGTTATGAAATCAGTCCTTGAGTGTCAGACTCCCCAGCTATCTCTACTTCCTGTCTCTTGCAGTTAAATCAATGGGCTTCTGGGATCTGAGTTCAGAGAAATTTGGCGTGGATGTGTTCTTCTCTGTTCTTTATGGATAAGACCAACTTTGTCTCCCATACTCTCAGCCAGGTCTCTGGGGAAGGCAGGAGGAGAGACAAGCCTTGTTTACCTTGTTCATGGCCAGCCCAAGTAAAGAGTCATTGGCATTGCTAAGTGTCTCTCTGGCCTCTTTACCTCCTCTGGCTTTGTTTTTCCAATGATCTTGCTGATCTCAAGCTCCTGGGAACTTAAACTCTCACTTTGAGCCAAACTGATCTGACCACTAACCTAAGCCAATCTTAAGTTGCTGCTGCTGCTGGTGCTGCTGCTGGTGCTGCTGGTGGTGGTGGTGGTGGTGGAGGTGGTGGTGGTGGTGGAGGTGGAGGTGGTGGTGGTGGTGGTGGTGGAGGTGGAGGTGGTGGTGGTGGTGGAGGTGGAGGTGGTGGTGTTGGTGGTGGAGGTGGTGGTGGAGGTGGTGGTGGTGGTGGTGGTGGTGGTGTGTGTGTGTGTGTATTTTAAATCACCAAAGAGACTTTGAAATGCAAGTCTCTAGGCTGCACACAGAGCTTGTGATTCTATAGGTTGGGCTAAAGTCTGGGAAAGTTTACTCTATTAGGCCCGCTGAGATCCGAGCAAAGCAGCCACCAGATTCGACTGGTTAGATTACTGATAGGCACAAATTACCCCCGCTTCCTGATAGACCTCGGTCTTTGCTGCTCAGACCTCTACTCTTCCTTTCCTTAAGCCAAAATGACAACTGCTTTTCTGGTCCCATAGCTGTTGTTTCTTCAGACCCACGCTGTTCAGAGGGTGTTTCTGGGGTGAGCCTTATATCAGGTTATTGTTGATGTGCTGTGTATGTTGTTGCTCATAGACCACCCAGCACCTTCCCATCCCTCTTTCTTTGCCTTTACATGTTGCCTGTATGTTTTCATCACCAACATATATGACCACACATGTTTTTCTTGTGTATTTTCTTCCAGGAACTTATATTCTGCTTCTTGTTGCTGTTGTTTTAGTTGTTCAGAACTCAACTGAATACGTGAAAAGTGCTGACTTGAACAAGTGAATAAGGGAGAAATATAGGCTCACTTCCAGGGCCACATGCTTATTTGATATGTGCACTCTAATTTCCAACGTCCATGTACTTCTGGGAGTTTATGCCAGTCACATGAAAGCTATGAGTCTAGCAGACTCCACAAATAAATTCATGATACGCTCCCCAGTGGCAACAGTAATGTGCTCTGGATCATAGGAGTATGAATTTTAATAACACAAGAGGATGTATCCATACTCCCAGAAAATTTCTGAAAAGCAAACAAAAGTCTAAAACCTTTCAACTCACAGTAAGAAAAAAAAAAAAACAACTTACCAGGTAGATGAGTTGACTTGGATTTCTAAGGAGATATAAAGGTGGGGAGAGGGTGTTGTACAGATTTGATCAAGGAAATCAGGCTTTCAAACTCACATTGATATGGGAAAGAACAGTGGGTTAGAAGGCAGAGTCAGGAATGCGTACCCAGCCAGGAGAGACTTCAGCACCTGACTGTCAGGTTCTGTGACAAGAATGTCCCTTACATTAACCTGCTGACTGACATCTGAATTCACATTCCAGGCAAGCAAGGGGCCAGGAATCGGATGCTGGCTTGAATCCAGAGGCTGATGTGGGTCCCAAACCTGCCTGTGAAATGGAACAAAGGGAAGACATTGGCCTAGAGAACACAAGAGATATTGTTAAGGTAATTCCCAGGGTGGTGTGAGGACCCAGGAACAGACCAGACACAGAAGTGTTTGAATCATGGGTCCCTGAAGGTGTCATGCTCTGTGCTTACGAATGGAACCCTGGGGCCAGGAAGGGAGGAAGGAATTGGTTCCTGAGGCCTTAGATGGAGGGGTCAGTTTGTGGGGCACCCATGTCTTTGCCTGTGAATAGAGAGGGAGTTGTTAAAGGCGTCAAGCTGATCTGGACAAATAAAGATTTCTTTCTGAGGCTCCTTGTGTGTTCTTCCCTGCTGGCGAGACCACCTACCCCTGGCTGAACCTCCTCCTTTGCTCCATGTGACCGGTGCAGTGCTGGGCACGGAAAGCACTTGGTGTGGAGGAGAGTGCCCCCTGGGCTCTGTGGTCCTCTCCTCCAAACTTCTTTTCAGTCCCCAGGTCTTCCCATGGTACTTTTCCAGGCAGTGGAAGAAGACAGGGTCTGAAACATTTAGCACAGCACAGTGGTCATGTAAAACTGGAAGGCGGTTTCAGTGTCCCCGGTGAGACACATTTGCTAGTGTCTGCAGCCCCAAGATGCAGGTTTTACAAGTTATCTGGGCAGTGCTGAGAGGGGCCCCCGTGTTTTTCATATCTGGGCTCTCCCACACTCGCAGCCTGGTGGGCGGCTTTTACTTTAAAGCCAGAAAACATTCCAGCCCCTGCCCGTTAGTGTGACTCCTGATACGCCTCATAAACTATTCATAAAACAAAAAAACGATTCCAGCCTGAGTTGCCTTCCCCTTCCTCCTCCTCCTGGGGTTTATTCTCCTCAGCTCTGTTCTGCCCTTCCACCTTCCCAGTTAACCCTTAGGGACCCACTTAACCAAGCATTGTGGCAGATACAGTTCCACATGTTGTAGCACAGACCTTGGCCACCCCACTACCATCTCAGATTCCTTTGATGGCTATGATGGGTGTTTTTTCTGCATAACCTTAGGTTTTCAGGATTAAAATACCAGGGAACTCGTCAGCAAAGATAATCCCTCTGTTATGTTTCCCTGCTCCACACGTGTTGGACCTAGGAAGGTCAGAGAAGGCAGTTGGTAATTGGATGTCTTGAGTTTTTACTCTGTCCACAGGCACAAAGCAGGCTTTTAGAGAAAGGATACAGTCGTGGGCAAGAAATGAGGAACAGTGTGTATTCTCTCTTTAATAAACCATTAGATAGTGGCTTGCTTTGCAGTGTTGCAGCAACATACAGACCTGTGTTTAAAGCCTAAATGGCCTAGTTAAGCCTTTGTTTAGCATCCATCCACATATAGTCATACATATAATCATTCATCCACCCATTTACCCACCTATCCACCTTCGATTGTCAATTTATCTATTTACATCATCCATCCATCCATCCATCCATCCATCCATCCATCCATCCATCCAATAATTAGCACCTTTTCTGGGATAACCCCTGTTTTAGACACTGAGGACTTGAGGACTTTGAGGTGATAAAACACATCTTTCTTGTTCTTTTGAGCTGACATCCTCATGTCCTTGGAATTTTAAAATAACTTACCCTACCAGCTTGTCTAGGCCTACAAGATAAAATATGCGAAATATCTATTAAGTTCAACTACATGACATTGTATTTTTTTTAAGTAAAAAGATATCTGGATATCATTCATTTTATGAGAATCAAGGAAACAGTAAAATGCACTGCACCTAGTAGGTCCTTAATGAAGGCACAGGAAATGAATAGCTTAAGTACAAAGGGTGTATGTGTTCACCAGCATGAACTAAGCAGCCTTCCAGAAGTCTCATTCATTTGATGGAAAACGCAGTTGAAATCAAGGTTTATTTACAGCTCGTGTTTTTTTATTGAGTGCTGGGAACCCACGAAGGCTTGAGAAACAGCTGACAGGAAGCAGCTTGTTGAGTTTTACTCTGTGTTTTAAGGCTCCCATCCTCCAGACCGTAGGAACAATATTTCAAAACAGTCCGATCCTTTCTCTCAAGTAAGTCAGCAGAGTTTAAAACAGGCTTTGCATTATTCAGAGCATCCTTGAAGAAAGGTGGGTAAGGAGGAAGACCTTGTGTTAAACATTTACGTCTCATTGCTGAATGGCAAATGTGACCCATCTTGACTAAAAACCCTTCAAATGGTTGAAATAAATTTCATACAATGAGCCTATTTTTCCCCCTCCAGAAAATATACAAAAGCAGGTGTCTAGATTTCCTGGTATGTTAAAAAAAAAAAGTAGCGCTTGGATTTTTTTTTTTTTTTTTAGTGTTTACTTGTTTTTAGGTGTAGTTAAGGATTGTTAAGGAAATACGGAAGAAGCTTCCCAGAGCAGCCCATCTCTGAGGCGTTTGGCCTTGCAAGGCTTCCAGGCAGTCAGTAACCTCTGCTCCCCAAGTCAATGGCAGCCTCTCCATGTGCCTTAGGGTCCATAGGTCTGATTTTCAGTCTTGAATGGTACTCTCTAGGAGAGTGACCTGGGACAGTTTTCTGCCTCTGAGATTCTTCATTTGTCAATGGGACAGAATGCTCCTGCCTATGACTCTGGTTGCCTAGAAGAGCAAAAAGGGAACGTGCTTGCAAAGTTCCTATGGTTGGATGTATATAGAGCAATAAGTTCTTAGCCTAGATGCTCTGCTTGGTGGTATGAGTGTTGTCATTCGTGTAGAGATCTCAGCACCCATAACTCTCAGGAGGGCTTGAAAGGTACATAACTCCTTTGTAGTAAGTAGTCATTTTTGGTTTTCCCAAATTCATACTCAGCTCTTATGTGTTCAGCTGTAGCCCATCTGGACTGGAACATTCAAACTTTGGGGTTTTCATTGTCTTTGAACGATGACAAAGACCATGGGTAAATCCTGAGTCTGTAAGACCCCCAAAGTATTTCTGGGTGGGGCTGGTTTGGTTGGGAGAATATTTTGTGATTAAAATTTCTATTATATGGCTTAGAAAGTACTTTCAGTTTTATATAGAAGAAACAAGGATGATAGAATACCTGATGATATTTTTACATTTTAAAAGGACTTAATTTTATTATTTTTAAGTTATGTGTGTTTGTCGGAGTGCACCCATGCACATGCTTGCCTGTGTGTGTGTGTGTGTGTGTGTGTGTGTGTGTGTGTGTGTGTGTGTGTGTGTGTGAATGTAGATGCTGGAAGTTAGGGGCATCAGAATCAGGATGTTCTTTTACTGGTTGAGACATCTCTTCAGTACCAGTATGCCTTCAGTTCCAGCAACCAGAAGGCAGAAGAAGGCTGTTCTACATGTGAGCTCCTGGCCCTGTCTGAGAAAACCAAATAAACAAACAACAACAACAACAACAAAAACCATCCAACCTCCCATCTATCTTCTTGAGAGGTGGCCACTATCTGGTACTGAGGCTTGAAAAGGGTATCGATCATTTTAAAGCTGTGATTCAGATAGTTAATAGGCTTCCATTGTATTCTGGGTATTGGTTTTTGGGGTGTATTTTGTTTTGGTTTTTTTTGTTTATCATCATCACTTTTATCGTACCAGTCAATGGGTGTCATCATGACATTGTCTTCTTTTTAAAACATAAAACAGTATTTTATTTTGACTTTTTTCTTGGGGGGAGGTTTCTGAGGCTCTTATTTTTGCATGTAAACCACTGGGGGAGTCTCAGTGGTGGGCACCCTAGAGATTACACTGGAGTTCTGAGGGTTCCAGACAGGAGCTGGGAAGTCAGGTGACAGAAACAATGATTCAGACCAATCATATGATTACAAAGCTGGGGTCTCTAGCAGGGTTCCTGGTGGCCAGGTGTGGACATCTAAGGAAGCAGTGACATGGGAGGGGCTGTCCTTGAACCGCCTGGATGACATCAGGGACAGAGGACATAGGCAGCTGGTGGCTCCAGGGATCTCCAGTCCATGCTTTACTTGGCTAGGGGGTTCCTGAAGGACCTGCCAGCAAACTTGGCTTTGCTTCCCAACTCTCCTCAATTCTAAGGATCTGATATGAGTACACTGTAGCTGTACAGATGGTTATGAGCCTTCATGTGGTTGCTGGGAATTGAATTTAGGACCTCTGCTCTCTCCAGTCAGCCCTACTCTCTCTGGTTAACCTTGCTCGCTCAGTCCCTGCTCACTCAGTCCCTGCTCACTCCGGCCCAAAGATTTATTTATTATTATATGTAAGTACACTGTGGCTGTCTTCAGATACACCAGAAGAAGGCATCATATCTCATTACAGATGGTTGTGAGCCACCATGTGGTTGCTGTGATTTGAACTCAGGACCTTCGGAAGAGCAGTCAGTGCTCTTAACCGCTGAGCCATCTCTCTAGCCCCTATTTTGCTTTTTATTGGCATATTCTCAATGTATACAGTGCTGGATTTCATAAGTGCATTTCTGTGTGTGTCTATCTCCTATGGGCATGTTCCCTCATGCCCTTCCAACCCTATCCCTGTCCCATTAATTCCTTAGGCAGTTTCACTTCTACTTTGCTGATAGTGTGGCATTTTCACACAGCTATGAAACATTTTTGCTCACATTCACCCATCTCTTTGCACCATCAGCATCCCCTTCCTACATCTAGATTCGGCACATAAATAGAAACATGCACTGGTCTTTCTAAGTCTGCTTATTTTAGCAGACATTGTTTTCTTCAGTTCCACCAATTTTTTTTCTAATGCCATAATTGCATTTGACTTTATAGCTAAGCAATACGCTATTGTGTAGAAATACATTACATTTTTTTTTAAATTTGCTTATCTGTGGATAGGTATCTAGGCTGATTGGTTACCATCCAGCTATGGTAAATGGTGCTGTGCGGGTACCTCTATGGCATGCTGATTTTGATCTGTTTAGGCATATACTCTAGAATGGTATAGCTAGATCATACAAGAGGTATGTTTTTGGTTTTATGAAGAAACTTCATGGTGATTTTCAAAGTGGTTGCTCTAGTGTACATTCCCACCAGCTGTGTTTTGGGGTCCCTTTTTGGGGGTCATCCTTACAAGCACTTATTGTTTTTCCTGGTTTTGTTTTTATAATTTGCCTTGGTGATAGCCTTTTTGACTGGGGTCAGCTAGAATCTTGCAGAGTTTTGATGTCTATTTCCCTGGAGGCTAAGATTATTCAAGTATTTTTTTTTCACAGATATATTAGCCATTTGTTCTATTTTTCAACTCTTTTACTTATTTTTGGGGGTTATTTTGGGTTGGGCAGAAGCTTTTTAAAAAATTCTTTGTATATTCTAGATATTAATCCTCTGGCAGGTGATGGCTGACAAAGTTTGTTTGTTTTGTTTTGGTTTGGTTTTTTTTGGATATTGTTCTTTAACCAATAGTTATCAAACGGAGGAGCTTGCCTCAAGATTAATGAAGATATATTTCCAAAATAGCAACTTTTGCATTTTTGTTTTAAAGATAGGGTCTGAATATGTCAAAACATTTTCTTTTCTTTGTCTTGGCTTAGATTAGGGGTTAGGTTTGGACATGGGATCCTTTGGTGGCCCATGAGATAATAATCTCGATCTTAGAAACTTGACTCTCATCTTTGCTCCCCTGGGGGCCTCCTGGAAATCTCCCTGCCATAGTACTTGAAGTATCTGCTTCAGCATCCTTCTTTTTGGGAAGAATCAAACAGGTGGCTTCATGAGTCTTACCTCCTCCTGGTATCTTTATGAATTTTCTCTGCTGCTGACTCCCAAGGGCTCAGGCTAAAGCACATAGCATTTTAAGGTTCCTTTTGTCACTGAACAAAGATTCACATGGAATGGGGCTGGAGAGATGTCTCATTGGGTAGGAGCACTGACTGTACTTCCAGAGGACCCAGGTTCAAGTCCCAGCTCATGGCTGTCAGTAACTCTGGCACCCTTACACAGGCCTACATGCAGGCAAAACACCAATGCACATTAAAAAAAAAGATACACATGGCAAAAGAGATTAGACATAAGATACACACATGGTAGGAGAGTCTGGACATCCACATTTGCCACTGAGTGTGGTCCTGTATCGTAAAACATATGAATAATCTTTTCTTTCACTGGATGTATGATCATAAACAAAAGTGACACAACTCCTGGTTTTAAGCAGGAGGCATTAAAGCTGCCTGTGAAATATGGTAGTTAGTAGCTACTTAAACTTAAATTAGTTGAAGTAAAATTAAATTCTTGCACGTGCACATGCATGTATGTGCAGGTACGTTTACCTATGCTGTATAAGTACGGATGCCAGAGCTGATGCAAGTGTCCTCCTCCTCCATCATTCTCTATCTTATATTTTGAGGGAAGGTCTCTCCTCTCATCAAGCCCGGAGCTTGCCATTTCAACTGACCTGGCTGGCTCTCAAACCCTGTCTCTGTTACCCAGGGCTGAATTACAGGCAAGTACCATTTTCTTGACTTTTATATAAGTGCCGTGGATCCAAATCCAGGTTGTTATGCTTATACAGCAAGCACTTGACCTCCTTAGTTTTATCTATGTATTTCTAGTTCCAGAAAATTCTATTCTTAATTGCACTTATGCACCCTTTTAGAAATTCAGTCATTATATATATCTAGTGGCACCCATCATAGACAATACAGAAACAGAGTATATCAACCAAATACTATTGCATATGTTCTATTGCACAGTGCTGGTCTGGAGAGATATATAGATAGTAAGTATCAATTATAAACGATTATATTATTTATGGGATCCAGTAGCTGGGGGAGGATGAGATTACTGTTTTATTTAGATGCCTCTGTTGTAAATAATAGAAAACTAGCACTGTAGTTTATCTATTGACACAGAGTGATGTTTAACAAATAACTCTTAATTTTTGCCACCTTTGGGGGGGGAGGTTACTGCTTTTATAGTTTATAAGTCTAGAGTGGTCACAAATTTTACAATGGCTTTACCATACTCATTCACATGTGCTATGGTTGGCTTGGTAACTGGGCCTTATGAGTCTCCTCCAGTAGGCTTGCTCTGGATCATTCAAATTGCAAGAATGGAACTCTGTGAATGAACAAGTTCTGTCAAGAAAGCACATCTCAGGTTTAGCTTTCTTTCTCCTAACATCCTTTCACTATGACAATATATAAACCATCCCAATGGTTCATAGAACTGAAAAATCATAACACAAAGACATATATATTATATGTCTTCATATATATAATATATATATGAAGCGTGGGTACATACATGGGTATAATTGTCAAAAAATAGTAGTAATAATAAAAAGGAAGAATGGATTAAAGGGGATGATGCATTAATCTACCAACAACTTTATTTTTTTTAATTTTATTTTATTTTCTAAGTTTTTTTATTTACATTCAAAATCATTTCCCCTCTCCCATTTCCTCCCTTCCCGAAAGTCCCATAAGCCCCCTTCCCTCCCTCTTTTCCCCATTCAACACTCTCTCACTTCTCTGTCTTGGCATTCCCCTACATCCAGTCTTTCCAGGACCAGGGGTCTCTCCTTCCATCTTCTTGGAAATCTATTGATATGCGTATTGTGTCTAGGGTATTCCGAGATTCTGGGTTAATATCCCCTTATCAGTGACTGCATACCATGTGTGTTCTTTTGTGATTGGGTTACCTCACTAAGGATGATATTTTTAAGTTCTGATCATTTGCCTAGGAATTTCGTAAATTCATTGTTTTTAATTGCAGAGTAGTATTCCATTGTGTAAATATACCACATCTTCTGAATCCATTCCTCCGTTGAGGGACATCTGGGTTCTTTCCAGCTTCTGGCTATTATAAATAAGGCTGCTATGAACATAGTGGAGCATGTGTCCTTATTGCATGCAGGTAAAGCCTCTGGGTATATGCCCAGGAGTGGTATAGCCGGATCCTCTGGGAGTGTCATGCTCAGTTTTCTGAGGAACTGCCAGACTGCTTTCCAGAGTGGTTGTACCAGCTTGCAATTCCACCAGCAGTGGAGGAGTGTTCCTCTTTCTCCACATCCTCACCGACAACTGCTGTCTCCTGTGTTTTTGATCTTAGCCATTCTGACTGGTGTGAGATGGAATCTCAGGGTTGTTTTGATTTGTATTTCCCTAATGACTAAGGATGATGAACATCTCTTTAGGTGCTTCTCAGCCATTAGATATTCTTCAGGTGAGAACTCTTTGTTTAGCTCTGTACCCCATTTTTTAATAGGGTTACCTGCCTCTCTGGAGTTTAACTTCTTGAGTTCTTTGTATATATTGGATATTAGCCCTCTGTTGGATGTAGGGTTACCAACAACTTTAAACCCAGATTATTTTTCCAGGTCATTTATAACTTGTAGAAGACTACAAGTAGTCTCATTTCAGCCATGACTGGATCCAAATAAAATTCTTACTAGTTTGTCCATAAGTCCTTATCTCTGTTGACTACTCTACTGGTTTCTTTTTAAGTAATTTGCTCCCAAGAGGTGAGAAAGACAGACCCTGGCAACTGTAGACATAGCCTGTTAGCTTTATAACCCAGCAGAAAAGCTCTGAGTTTCTCTCCTTGGTCCCCATCTCCCATCTGAGATCCAATCCCTGTAGCTGCAGGATTGAAAAGGCTCTTACTGACTAGATGCATGCAGACCCATAGTACCCGGGAAGGGCAAATAGAGAGTGGAGACATGGGGAGAGCAGATTCTTTCCAGGAGAATTGGTGTGACTGTTCCAGAGAAGGGCTGATAGATGCTGGGGGGGTGGGGGTGGGGGAATGATAGTTGTCCACTGAAGGAGAATGTTGTGAAGCCGTGTGTGTGTGTGTGTGTGTGTGTGTGTGTGTGTGTGTGTGCATGTGTGTGTACTCCATGCTCAGACATTAGAAATGAGAGAGAGACAGAGACAGAGAGAGAGAGAGCTAGAGCAAATATGAGATCCAGCAAGATCTGCAATACATTTAATCTGCAGTGTTGATTTGTGGTCAGGTAGCATGAAGGCAAGAAGTAGGGAGGTGTAGTAGATAAAGGGCAAACGCATGTCACCTTAAGAGAATGGGAGTTAAGGGAAAACAGTAAAATAGAAAGCAGATAGGAGAAAGATGAGAGACATGTGGAGTTTGGGGAGAACATCTTTCAAATTCCTTGGCATGGCATTTGGGGTCTGGCCTTTTGTATTTTCTTGTCTGGATCTATTGAACAATTTTAGCAACTCTTTCTATTACTCTCCTTAACTGTATAATAAGCACTAGAATAACCATCCTGTCTGTCACATAAAGCTGGTCTAAGAGGCAGGAATGCCCTTTAAGAACTGCGCAAACATGACTTATTTTTTTGTTACTGGAGGAAAGAGGGCTTTTGTAGAAGACCTTACAGAGGGCACCCTATCCCAACTCATGAGATCCCTTCATCGCTCATAAAGGAGTGGAGTTGAGAAGATGAGAAAAGTAGGTTCAGGAAGGAAAGAGAAGGTCAGCCCAGCTATGAAAATGCCAGATTATTCTGCTTTGGTTTTTAATTAACTAAGGGTTTATGTTTCTGGAACATTCTTAAGTTTCTCTTGGATGACCTTTCCATCCTTCTATTTCTCAAACCAACTATCTGGTTACATCCTGGATTTTTCCTAAAATCAGTCTGTGGCTGAGGATGCAAAGACATGTAAGAAAAAAAAAACCTCATCAAAGACCACTAGGAAATCAGGACTAAGAGGTTGTCCTCAAGGATAGAGAGGTTCCCTTTTCATCTCCACTCCTAGGTAGAATTTAATGCTCTGTGAGAATTCAGAGTGGATTTCTGCACTAAACCAAGCCAAGCCAAGCCAAACCAAACCAAACCAAACCAAGCCAAACCAAACCAACCAAACCAAACCAAACCAAACCAAACTCAAACACAATCTACCAGACACATCTATGTCTCAGGAATATGCATATATTTTCTTTTTATTGTTTCTGTACTTTTATGTGTAGGGAAAGAGTTTTCTCTGCAGGTATTGAAAATACAGCACACCATTATCATTTACTTGTAACTTAGAATAGACATAAATGATTACCACTGTCCTCACTTTATATAAGGATACATATATGTTACATGGGGCTACTGAATGCTCAGGAAGGAGACCATACTGCCAGAAGTTACAGAAGAGGGGCTGAAGTTAGGATTATGAACTTCCTAACCCACAACCCCTTCTACCAAATGGCCATGTCTAGTCTACCCATTGCTAGCAGTTCTTTCCCATTTCTTCCATCTGGCACTAATCCTGCCTTCCTTTCCCATTTTCTTCTCAATATTTATCCTCTGTGAAAAGAGATCTGAACACTGGAAGATCTGTAGTCTAGAAGGGATCACTATGTTACTCTGTACTGGAGGCATCATATCCCGGAAAGAATGTAAGCTAGTTTGACTCTAAGCCAGTCTTACTGTCTCCTCTTGGGTTGGAAGGTCATTGTAAATACGTATATGTTGCTGGAATGAATAAATTGGGGTTCATACTGAACTCTTGAAGGGCAAACTGGACAACCCATAGCTACCGCAGCAAATGACCCTCTACTGAATTCAGACTTCAATGCTGGCTCTCTGAATGGTCCCCACTTCACACTCAATTCTTGTATTTTTCCTTTCTTGTCCTACAGATATGAATATATTTTTATCTACTGATTTATTTTAGACACACCTCCATGCCTACCACCTAGTTTAAAACAGTATAGGATCAGGATAGAAACTTTATCTCTCTATCTCAGGGGTTCAGAGCAATGTCCAGATACTAGTAGGTGCTTCTTGAGATTTGCATGTGAACTATCCCCTGCAGGCTCATGAGGTTTGAACACTTGGTCCTCAGCTGGGAGCACTGTCATGGAAGATGACCTGGGTCACTGGGGATGAAGTTTGAGGCTTGAGAGCCTGGCCCAACTGTCTGTCTGTTTTCTCTGCTTCCTGTCAGTGGGATGCAACTATCCATTTTAGGCTACTGCCATCCATGCTTTCCCTGTTATGATGGACTGTGTGCCTTGGAACTGTAAGCCAGAATGAACCCTTCTTCCCTTAAAATGCCTTTTATCTGGTATTTGGCTGCAAGAACTAGGAAAATAACACAATGGTCCACAAAAATTGAATCAGTTTTTTAAATCAGTTGAATTGTTTAAATTCCCTTGAATCTATAGCCTAGAAACTAGAATCATTTACTGTCTGTCAAATGCTTTGCTTTGCTACATGCTTCACCCTACTTTAGCTAAATTCGACTCTATGACTTACATCTCACAGTAGCTCGATGAAAACATACATCATTGCTATTATTTATAACTTCCTTATATTCTCTTACTGAGAAGATGAGTAACCCTGTTAAAGCTACTCACTTAAACCAGAGCTGACTCCACAAACACCATGTTTTGGGGTCTCCTTTTCTTGGCAGCCTTTTGTCATACAAATACAAGGTAGCCAATTAAATACCCAGGGAGTATTATGTTATATGGTTGTAGTCTGCTGTCTTTCCTGATCTACAGGGGTGGGGGGAAGGGTTAAAGAGTCCTAGTCTGTGATCTTTATAACACTGATTGGAGACAGGACCAAAGCATAGGAATGGGTCACAGAGGAAAGCAAAGGGGACAATACTATCTAAGTCAACAGGAAGAGTTTCCCAGGTATGTGTGGAGAGAGAAGCCATGGAGCAGCTGGAGAGCTTGCACTTGACTCCGCTGTGCTTCTCCTGTGATCGTGGTCCAATTCCCAACACATTAAAGCCTTAGAGTCCTCCTCTGCAACATGCAGGGTAACTGGGATACAGGAATCACCCAATAGCAGCCTGTTTTCGGTGTTAACACTGCATTTTAGCTATTGGTTATTTGATGATTATGGTCGCCAATATAAGTAAGGTGCATGAAGCAGGCAACAAAATTATGTCCTTATCTCAGCCCAAGTGCACATCCCTACATCCTTCTGATTCCAAAGCTCCTCCTGATGATTTCCAAGCTTCCAATTTTCCCCTTCAGATATTTCAGGTTCTGTAGTGTCTTCTCCAATTTGCCCGTCAGCCACCACTGGCCGTGTATTTCTATAAATCTCTCTGCTCCTTCTCTTAAAGCTTTCTCACACTGTGTTCTCATTGAGTACTTTCTAGACCATGGTTGACTTGTTCTATGAAAACCTCCTTCAACGAGCCTGTTTACAAGTGATGGTGAACTCATCAGGAGTGCAAATTTACACCACACACAGAATGCTCAGCCTTCCTAACCTCTTACTCAGTTTGCTTCCTTGACTACAGTCAGAATCCATTTTATACTTTGTGGATACCCAACTCCATTTATGTGCCCTGCCATTCAGGACAGTGTAACATCCAAGATTTCCTAAACTAGCTTACAAACCCAAATACCTCAAGAAACTTGCTCATATCCCCCAATTTCAAAGCTTCTTTTTCCAGCACCCTCTCACCAGGTGTTGGATTCTGTGGAGAGAGGCTGCTAGAACTGCCGTGGGTAGGGCTGTGGTCCAGACCTCAAGATGATTGGAAACATCTACTATTTAACAGTTTCACACATGCCTGGGTCATGCTTGCCTGTCCTTTCTCCTTCTATTCCTTTTCTTCTTGTTCTTGGTACCTTTCTTTCCCTACACCAAAATGCCAACCTTACTACCCAGGTTTAGTCTTTCTAGTAAAATGGCTAATGCCCCTTCAGATCAGTCCTGCTACAAGGGAGGGCTATGTCCAAGCTCAGGCCAATTCCCAAGACATTGTGTTGCATTTGAGAACCAAGGATTCAAGATTACTTTGCTCTCCCAGAGTTGCAAAACAATAATAAGGTGTATGGATTGGGAAAAAAATATTTTCATGTGAGCTCTTGGATTTTTTTAATGCTCTAATTAGCTTTGGGGGCTTCATTTAAAGCTGGGTAGCGGCTGTGAACTCAGTCCTTTCAGAGTTCCATACTAGGAGGAGTTGAAGGTGTGAAGAGAGGAGAATATGAGCTGTAACTAATGTTACATCAGTTCCAATACATTACATCCCTGGGAAGAGGGAATGGACACAGGACTGGGAGTTCTTTGCCATGGGAGACATGTCCTTAGTTGCTGTGAGGTCTGTCTTGGATGGTCCTACATCACGAAGCATCTAAGGCAGGGAGTGGCTTTAATTGTGTGCTTCTAGGAGTACACTCTGACTTGGGGAAGCTGGCTGGTTAGATGTTGATTTTTTTGATTTTTCTGTTAGACCAAGGCTAGGTTCGCTAAGGCGCATGACAGATGAACCTTTTGAACAAATGTTGGAAAAACCTCTCTTTGGGAAGGTGCCATGGAGAACACTCAGCATCAGTGCCCTAGAAGTTTTCTTTAATGTCCAGAGTAGCTCATGTTCAAAACAGCAATGGAAATGTGTGGTGTTTATTGCAGGCACATATGTTTGTAATCAAGGTGTAGCTCTCAGGGATGAGAAGCAAAATGCAGTAATTTGCTGTTCAGCGTCATAGCTCTGCTACATTCAGTGAAATAGCTTTATTTATCTTCTTCTGCATATAGGACCTTCCATATTGCAAATTTATTGAATGGTTAATGGCCTAAAAGTATGGGGTTCATTACAGAGAGATGTATTTATTGCAGTGTTAATTAAATAAAAGCATTGTAATCTTTCCAAATTGAACAATTACGTTCATTTAAACATTTTAAGGAGAGAAAAAACTTCTATATACTAATTGAGTTGCATAATGAAAAGCATGTGTAATGGAAATTTAAATAAAAACAAATACTGAAATAATTCGAATAATTCTTTAACAATATAAGAGGTCTCCCTCCATCTTTATTAGAGATACTCTCAGGGCCAGCCTGCTTCAGAACCCCTGCCCTCTAAACTGGGTATATGATTTCAGAGCCTCCAGGGTCACCCTCACATACCAGCTGGCCAACCCTTAGACATCAAAGTCCTGGTTGGCTACCAGCCGCAGCCCCTGACACTCTGGCCGTTTGCCTGGATCCTGACAGGCTGGCTGGAGGCCTGGAGGCTGAGCTGACAGCCTCTTCTGGAGTCTGATGAATGGTTTCTGGCAATGGACAGCTCTGTTCTGACTGCCTGTGGGAGAAGCACCCTTCAGAAAATGTGTACTGCCTCCTGGCCTGTCCAGGGTAGGAACCCTGAAAAGTACTTGGTGCTGCTAAGTTTACACCCCAGAGAGGTCTGTGTTTGCTTTTGAAATTCCCACCCCTCCCCATATTTATCAGGCTATGAGGGGGTTTGTGACAAAAACTGTGTTATCTGGTACATTGAAGAGATTCCCAGATTCGGTGCCCTCCTGTGAAGGTCCTTCGCAGTCTACAGTTTGTGGTTCTGGTCCCTACTTCCTGGTTCTGCAGGGCCTAGTTTGCCTGCAGCTTGCTTTCTTGTTTTGACCCAGTCTTCAAGCCAAGCAGGACTCAGTCAGCACCCTTGTCGCACAGACATGGTGTGAGGCAGGAGGGCTGCCCTCCACTTTCTGACATGCGGATTTCTCTGGGATTATCGGAAAGCTTAAAGAGAAATCGCTGCCCTAAAACCTTCAATTATTAAAAAGTAGCAACAGTAAGTTGCTTTGGAAGCAAATTCCTGCTTGCCTTATCCTCAGGATGAAGTTTTAGAAACAGGAGTATCTAATCATAATCCTCGTGCTGACTAAATGTATTAATAAAAAAGGCTTATGGCAGCAGGAACGAGAAATGCAGACTGATTAGGGGTATGACACAGGAATATGTGCTCTATGCCCCACTTATGAACGCCTACCAGAAGAGTCACTGTAGCCAAAGGGACGTAGCTGGACCCAGAAGAATGGAGAAAAAGTCCTGATGTCAATGACTATGCCCAAGATTTTAGTGGTGAGATAGATCAAACAGAGAAATACTAAAAATATGGAAGGACTATTCCCTAGACTCACTAGAAATGTGGCTTACATAGAACAGGACTGGACTCTGTGCCTTCAGAGAGCCTCATTCATGCTTGTGACTTTCTCTTCTGCTGGAAGGAAAGAGGTCCTTCAGAGGGGAGCCATGTTTGGATACACCCCATCCTCTCTTCCATGCGAGGCTTGACCCAGTCATAACTTCCTGTACAGCCAGCAGGAGAGTAGCATGGGCTGCTGGGATTCATCAACTGACTGCTGTTGACTGGTGAGGACATTTGGATTTTAGTAGACAGTCCAATCTCTGATTTTCTTCTCTGTGTATATAGCTTACTGTTTATATTTCAAGTTCATTTTCCCCATTGTTTAATATATTACGATCATAATCCTAGCTGTTGTTGAAAGGTACTATGTTTGCAAGGTTTAGTAGAGAAGGGGTCCTACATGGTTTGAAGAGCCGGTCCTGAGGTATTTATGAGGAATCAACCTCATCTCTTATTCCCAGCCATACCCCACTTTTCAGCCACACAATTTAAAGAGAAATCTCCTAGGAGTTTTTTGTGGAGCGAAACCATTAGATACAGCAACAGTAGCAATAACAACAATAATTTGCATATGGTCAGAGAACTGCTTACTGATAGAGCTATGATTTGCAATCAGATATTTAAAGCTCCATCATTAACTATTGGTACTCTGTATACTATTGTGGTTACCTGGTTCTGTGTCATACTAGTTATTTGAACACTAATTCTATTGGAAATCCATTGCTGCCAGGGCTGAAAATGGTAGGGGCAGCTCCTCACGGACCAACAGTGCATCATGTCAAACAAATTCTGATGCATCTTCATCTCATGACGGTCTTAAAGCAATCTTGGAACAATGAACTTTGTGTTTCCATTCATGGGTGGCCACAGTGATGCTGAATGTAGCATCCAGCCTGGGACTGAGCGCCATGCTGATTTGTAATGTCTTATGTCTTTCTTCATCATTTTTCTCCTCCTCCTCTCACCTGTAAAGGAAACGTGGTTGATTTAATGAAGGTGGCACTCCCACCAGGCAAGTTTGCTGATCATAGGTACATAGAAGGAGGTAGGTTTTGTTTTGTTTTCTTCAGTAGAGTAGGTTCCTGAGGGCAAATATACATTCAGGATTACCAGAGCCAGAGGGCCCTATAGTGATGTGATTGGCACATTATTTATTCTGAGAAGTAGTTTGTACAAGCTGGCTCCTTATGGCAGGGTTTGGTCAGTGTGCAGCCCTGGGCAATGTCAGAAGCTACACAGAGGTGATGGCTGTCCGTTCACTCGTTGGCTCATTCACATAATACAAGTGTCAGGTGCTGATCAGGTGCTAATGACATCACACTGAACAAGGGAGGAAGATAGCGGCTAGCTTCTTGATACTTACATTCCACTGTAGAGACAGACTCACCCAGCCATTCTACATAAACATCATTAAGAAGCCAAAAATAACAGGACTAGAAGTTGGCTCAGTGGTTAAGAACATGTACTGTTATTGGAGAGGGCCTAAGTTCAGTTTCCAGAACGGGTATAAGGTAGCCAATAACTACCTATAAATCAGGCTCAAGGGGATTTAAAATCCTTGGTTTCCACAAGTGTCTGCACTCAAGTACATATACCACCCCCACATGCATAATTAAAAACAAATAAACAAACAAATACTTGTAAAGCAAGAGTTATGACTTCTTATTTCTGGAGAGGCCCTTTTTCACAGGTGCAGCTCCCCCAGCATTTCCACCTGGGTAATGGGGTAAGAATCCTTCTCTAGCACAGGGCCATGTGATGTCTGTGTCAGGCAATGAGCTAGCTGCTGAGGATAAACATTGAACAGTATGCGCAGGGTCTCTGCATGTCTGGACTTATAAGCTTGATTGCAAATAAGAAGTAAATAAAGACAAAAAAAAACAGTTGTAGTATGTGTGGAGTCTACTGAAGAGGGGTCAGAAATCCCCTACCTTACCATACATAAATAGCCAGAGAATGGAGAACTAGTTTTGATTTTGTGGGTTATGACTATTATTATAGTTACTTGATTCTACCATTTCAAGGTGGAAGCAGTCACAAGGTCAGGCATGTGTAAATGAAGGGGTGTGTTTGCCTACTAACCAAACTTTATTTAAAAAAGCAAGAAGTCCATGGTATGTGGCCCCTAAGCCACAATGTGAACAAAGCGGGGATTATTTGAATCTCTAGGCACATGTTCTCCATGGAAGCGGACATTAGAGAGCTAAGAGAGTAGGAGCCAGCCGTGGGCGGGGTGAATATAGGAAGCAGAACAGTGGCCATCAACTGCTGGGTGTGGGACTGAAGAATAAGGTCTAGAAGTAGATGAAGTCTGAAGAATGGGTATGTGAAATGTGTGAGAGCAAGAGAGGTTGAAAAAGTGGACAGGGGCCCTATACCGAGTTTCCTGGGTCCTACACTGTAGACAGGAGCATTTCCTCTGTCTACTTATCTAGAAGATGGGTGTGGACACCTATCTAGAGCAAGGGTTCCCGCAGATGACAGTTGCAAGGTCATCACATCCCTTTTGACAGGGTGATGATAGGGGAGAATATGGCTGAAGGTCACCCGGAGGAAGACGATGCTACCCAGAAGTCCTCATAATACCCTGGCTGGTGTTTTGGCCCAGATTCCTTCAATGGCCGCTTGCTATTTAGAGCTGATAACTGTACACAGCTGTTATTACCCAGGAGGAGAAAATCCTAGCACCTCACATGTTAAGCTCATATAAAACAGTTTAATGTTTGATTGCTTAACCTTCTTTTATGGGCCAACAGGATAACCCTAACATCCACCTTTGAAACTTCCCTAGAGACCCAGTACTGAGCAGCAGATCCCTTGGCCCTGGGACACTGAATACCTGCTTACTTTGCAGTTTTATGTATGATCCTCCATGGCTTGGCCCCCATGTAGCTCATAATCTCCAGTTTGCTCTTCAGTAGAAGTTCAGACTGTGGGAGGAGGTTTAAACCATGGGATCATTAGAAGAGTATCAGAAAAGGCTCTGGAGGCCCTCTGAGAACTTCTGTTTCTTTCTGGGCCATGGATAAGACCTAGCTTGAGCTTTTAGACTTTATCTGGGAGCCAGAGCTGTTCTTACTCAGCAAACATTTTCCAACCTCATATACCCCATGTTGGTGACATCTGTCTTCTGTTGCCTGGGTATATTTTTTCTGGAGTGGATAAAGTTTTGAGCAATGATTTCTGTTTTCATTTCCGGAAATTTTGTGCGTCACTGTAAATCACATGTAATTATGTGTATAAGAACCAGGAAAAAAAAAAGAAAAAAAAGAAAGAAATAAAGAAAGAAATATTTGGGTTGGAACTCCAAAGCTTTGATTTGGCTACTTTATGCAGTGAGAGCCAACTGAATGGAGTCACTTAAAATATCCCTCAAAAGGTAGTTAAGTTATAGTCATTGAGCTCTCCCCAGAGGACTGAGTGAGAAAGTATGGCCCATTAAAAAACAAAACAATTATCTTCAGTGAATGGACTGGCACATGACAACACAATATGAAAACCCTTCTTGTCCTTCATAAAACAATAGAAGTAAAATTGAGTATTTGAGGAGAAATGTTTTCTCTGGAGTCCGTGGTTGAGCTGTTGTAAGGAAATGCTCACCGAGTTAGGCAGGGAGCACTGATGACTGTAAGACACAGACTGGCAGAGAGGGTGTGCCCTAGAAGGCATGACACATGCGCACTGACAGATGTGAGTTTTTCAGTCATCACCAGGCTGCTCAGTGGTGCCAGGCTCTTTCAGACAGTGGTGGGTGTATGCCTCTAGAGTGTGCATAGAACATCTTCTCCTGAAGCATTTCTTGGTTAAAGTCTTGACTGCAAGCAGTAGAATAGATCTGGTCAAGCTGAAGTGTTGGGGAATTCATTGTCTACAAGGGGCAGACAGATACAGCCAGGTACGCAGAGATCACCCCAAGTATAACATTGCTTGGGACATAGCCAGCCAGGGCCACACCTGCACTCAGGAGCTGGGCAGCCCCACAGCAATATGTGCCAGGGGAAAGCCGGTCACCCAGGGGTGCTGAGATAGGCTTGCAGGCACACAGGAGGTTCAAGCACCAGCCACTGACAGCAGGACCAACTAACAACAAAGATAACCAAATGGCAAAAGGCAAACATAGGAACGTTACTAACAGAAATCAAGGCAATGTGGCACCATCCAAACACAATTCTCCCACAACAGCAAGTCTTGGATACCCCAATATACCAGAAAGGCAAGATTTGGATTTAAAAATCACATCTCAAGATGCTGTTAGAGGATTTCAAGAAGGACATAAATAACTCTCTTAAAGAAGTACAGGAGAACATAAGTCAACAGGTAGAAGCCCTTACAAAGGAAACAAAAAATCGCTTAAAGAAATTCAGGAGAACATGGGTCAACAGACAGAAGCCTATAAAGAGGAAACACAAAAAACATTTGAAGAAATACAGGAGAACTTGGGTCAACAGGCAGAAGTCCCGAAAGAGGAAACACAAAAATTCCTTAAAGAATTACAGGAAAACACACACAAACAAGTGAAGGAACTGAACAAAACCATCCAGGATCTAAAAACAGAAGTAGAACCAACTAAGAAATCACAAAGGGAGACAATATTGGAGATAGAAAACCTTGGAAAGAAATCAGGAGTCATAGATGCAAACATCAACAACAGAATACAAGAGATAGAAGAAAGAATCTCAAATGCCGAAGATACCATAGAAAGCATTGACTCAACAGTCAAAGAAAATGCAAAATGCAAAAAGCTTGTAACCCAAAACATCCAGGAAATTCAGGACACAATGAAAAGACCAAACCTAAGGATTATAAGTATAGAAGAGAGTGAAGATTTACAACTTAAAGGGCCAGTAAATATCTTCATTCAAAATTATAGAAGAAAACTTCCCTAACCTAAAGAGCGAGATGCTCATGAACATACAAGAAGCCTACAAAACTCCAAACAGACTGGAACAGAACAGAAATACCTCCCATCACATAATAATCAAAACTCCAAATATAGTAAACAAGGAAATACTAAAAGCAGTAAGAGAAAAAGGCCAAGTAACATATAAAGGAAGACCTATCAGAATTACACCAGACTTCTCACCAGAGACCATGAAATCTAGAAGATCCTGGGCAGATCTCATACAGACTCTAAGAGAACACAAATGCCAGCCAAGACTACTATACCCAGCAAAACTCTTAATCACTATAGATGGAGAAACCAAGATATTCCATGATAAAACCAAATTTACACAATATCTTTCTACAAATCCAGTCCTACAAAGGATAATAGATGGAAAAACGCCAATACAAGGAGGGCAACTACACCCTAAAAAAAAGCAAGATAGTAATCTTCTTTCAACAAACCCAAAAGAAGATAACCACTCAAACATAAAAATAACATCAAAAATAACAGGAAGCAACAATCACTATTCCTTAATATCTCTTAACATCAATGGACTCAATTCCCCAACAAAAAGACATAGACTAACAGACTGGATATATAAACAGGACCCAGCATTTTGCTGCATACAGGAAACGCACTTCAGTGTCAAAGACAAACACTACCTCAGAGTAAAAGGCTGGAAAACAATTTTACAAGCAAATGGTCCCAGGAAACAAGCTGGAGTAGCCATTCTAATATCAGACAAAACTGACTTTCAACCTAAAGTCATCAAAAAAGACATGGAAGGATACTTCATACTGGTGGTCAAAGGAAAAATCCACCAAGAAGAACTCTCAATTCTGAACATTTATGCTCCAAATGCAAGGGTACCCTCATTTGTAAAAGAAACTTTACTAAAGTTCAAAGCACACATTGCACCTCACATAATAATTGTGGGTGACTTCAACACTCCACTCTCCTCACTGGACTGATCAGGGAAACAAACTAAACAAAGACACAGTGAAATTAATTGAAGTTTTGGACCAAATGAATTTAGCATATATATATATATATATATAGTATCTCATCCTAAAGCAAAAGAATATACCTTCTCAGCACCTCATGGTTCCAAAATCGACCATATAATTGGTCACAAAACAGACCTCAACAGATATAAGAAGATTGAAATAATCCCATGCTTCCTATCAGATCACTATGGAGTAAGGGTGGTTTTCGAAAGCAACAAAACCAACAGGAAGCCCACATACACATGGAAACTGAGCAATGTTCTACTCAATGATACCTTGGTCAAGGAAGAAATAAGGAAAGAAATAAAAGACTTTTTAGAATTTAATGAAAATGAAGGCACAACATACCCAAACTTATGGGGCACAATGAAAGCAGTACTAAGAGGAAAACTCATAGCCCTGAGTGCCTCCAAAAAGAAACTGGACAGAGGATACATTAGCTGCTTAATGACACACCTGAAAGCTCTGGAACAAAAAGAAGCAAATACATCCAAGAGGAGTAGACGCCAGGAAATCATCAAACTCAGGACTGAAATCAACCAAGTAGAAACAAAAAGAAGCATACAAAGGATCAACAAAACCAGAAGCTGGTCCTTTGAGCAAATCAAGAAGATAGATAAACCTTTAGCCAGACTAAGGGGCACAGAGACAGTATCCAAATTAACAAAATCAGGCTGGGCAGTGGTGGCACACACCTTTAATCCCAGCACTTTGGAGGCAGAGGCAGGCGGATTTCTGAGCTCGAGGCCAGCCTGGTCTACAGAGTGAGTTCCAGGACAGCCAGGGCTACACAGAGAAACCCTGTCTTGAAAAACCAAAAAAAAAAAAAAAATTTAACAAAATCAGAAATGAAAAGGGATATAACAACAGAAACTGAGGAGATTAAAAAAAAATTACCAGATCCTGCTACAAAAGCTTATACTCAACACACCTGGAAAATCTGGAGGAAATGCACAACTTCCGAGACAGATACCAAATATCAAAATTAAATCAGGTTCAAATAGACCATCTAAACAGTCCCATAACTCCTAAAGAAATAGAAGTGGTCATTGAAAGTCTTCCAACAAAACAAACAAACAAACAAACAAAAAAAAAACCCCACAAGACCAGATGGTTTTACTGCAGAATTCTATCAGACCTTCAGAGAAGACCCAACACCAATAATCTTCAAACTATTCCAGAAAATAGAAACAGAAGGAACACTATCCAACTCATTCTATGAAACCACAATTAAGTTGATACCAAAACCACACAAAGATCCAACAAAGAAAGAGAACTTCAGACCAGTTTCCCTTATGAATATCGATGTAAAAATACTCAGTAAAATTCTTGCCAACTGAACCCAAGAACACATCAACATGATCATTCACCATGATCAAGTAGGCTTCATCCCAGGGATGCAGAGATGTTTCAATATACAGAAATCCATCAATGTAATCCACTACATAAACAAACTAAATGGAGAGAAACTTGAAGTACTCCCACTAGAATCAGGGACTAGACAAGGCTGCCCTCTCTCTCCATATCTTTTTAATATAGTACTTGAAGTTCTAGCCAGAGCAATTAGACAACATAAGGAGGTCAAAGGGATACAAATTGGAAAGGAAGAAGTCAAACTATCACTATTTGCAGATGATATGAATGTATACTTAAGCGACCCAAAAAACTCCACCAGAGAACTCCTCCAGCTGATAAAAAACTTCAGCAAAGTGGCCAGATATAAAATTAACTCGGACAATCAGTAGCCTTCCTATACTCAAAGGATAAACAGGCTGAGAAAGAAATTAGGGAAATAACACCCTTCACAATAGCCACAAACAATATAAAGTATCTTGGTGTGACTCTAACCAGACAAGTGAAAGATCTATATGACAAGAACTTCAAGTCTCTGAAGAAAGAAATTGAAGAAGACCTTAGAAGATGGAAAAATCTTCCATGCTGATGGATTGGCAGGATTAATATAGTAAAAATGGCCATCTTGCCAAAACCAATACACAGATTCAATGCAATCCCCATGAAAATCCCAACTCAATTCTTCATAGAGTTAGAAAGAAAAATTCTCAGATTCATCTGGAATAACAAAAACCTAGGATAGCTAAAACTATTCTCAACAGTAAAAGAACTTCTGTGGGAATCAGTATCCTGAACCTCAAGCAGTACTACAGAGCAATAGTGTTAAAAACTTCATGGTGTTGGTACAGTGACAGGCAGGTAGATCAATGGAATATAATTGAGACCCAGAAATGAACCCACACATCTATGGTCACTTGATCTTTGACAAAGGAGCTAAATCTATCCAGTGGAAAAAAGATAGCCTTTTCAACAAATGGTGCTGGTTCAACTGGTGGCTAACATGCAGAAGAATGCAAATTGATCCATTCTTATCTCCTTGTACTAAGTTCAATTCCAAGTGGATCCACATAAAACCAGACACACTGAAACTAATAGAAAAGGAAGTGCAGAAGAGCCTTGAGCACATGGGCACAGGGGAAAATTTCTTGAACAGAACACCAATAGTTTATGCTCTAAGATCAAGAATTGACAAATGGGACCTCATAAAATTACAGTTTCTGTAAGGCAAAGGACACTGTTAATTGAACAAAAAGGCAACCAACAAATTGGGAAAAGATCTTTACCAACCCTGCATCCGACAGAAGGCTAATATCTAATATATACAAAGAACTCAAGAAGAACTCAAGAAGTTAGACTCCAGAGAGCCAAATAACTCTATTAAAAAATGGGGTGGAGAACTAAACAAAGAATTTTCACCTGAGGAATATCAAATGGCTGAGAAGCACCTAAAGAAATGTACAACATCCTTAGTCATTAGGGAAATGCAAATCAAACAACCCTGAGATTTCACCTCACACCAGTCAGAATGGCTAAGATCAAAAACTCAGGAGACAACAGGTGTTGGCGAGGATGTGGAGAAAGAGGAACACTCCTCCACTGCTGGTGGGACTGCAAGCTGGTACAACCACTCTGGAAAGCAGTCTGGCAGTTCCTCAGAAAACTGAGCATAATACTACTGGAAGACCCCATTATATCACTCCTGGGCATATACCCAGAGGATTCTCCAGCATGTAATAAGTACACATGCTCCACTATGTTCATAGCAGCCCTATTTATAATAGCCAGAAGCTGGAAAGAACCCAGATGTCCATCAATGGACGAATGGATACAGAAAATGTGGCATATTTACACTATGGAATACTACTCAGTTATTAAAAACAATGAATTCATAAAATTCTTAGGCAAATGGGTGGAACTGGAAAATATCATCCTAAGTGAGGTAACCCAGTCACAAAAGAACACACATGGTATTTACTCACTGATAAGTGAATATCAGCCCAGAAGCTCAGAATACCCAAGACACAATTCACCTATCAAATGATGCCCAAGAAGAAGGAAGAAGAAGCCCCTGGTCCTAGAAAGGCTTGATGCAGCAGTGTAGGGGAATACCAGGACAGGGAAGCAGGAGGGGGTTGATTGGGGAACAGGGGGAGGGAAGAGGGCTCATGGGACTTTCGGGGAGGGGGGAATCAGGAAAGGGGAAATCATTTGAAATGTAAAGAATATATCTAATAAAAAAAAAAAGAAAAAGAAAAGTGTCTACAGAGAAGTTCATGGAGGGAGAATCACAAGCTAGAATGACCATAGAGAGAAAAAGGGAGGCTAGAGAGATCATACAGGGCTAAAGGGCAAGCAGGAAGCTCATGGAATGTAGAAAAGAGGCTATAAAGGTCTGAGTTCCAGGGGAGAGTATGAAAGGCTGGGTAGAGGAACTGAGAGAGGGACTCCAATGACCAACCTGGGTCAGCCTGTTCGGACAGTGCTGTCACTGCTCAGGAGCCTGACCTCTTGACCTTGACTTCTGAGACCAATTCTCAAAGTCATGGGACAGAATTCCACTCTGTTCATGCTTCATTATGAAAGATGGGCTTACCTCTAGCGTTCTGCTTTCCCTAGAGGAAGGCAGTATAGGATAAACGATCTCTGAAAGGCACCAACAGAGAAGAGGTTGTTTTCTGCTATGGAAATAGGTAATTGGGAAACTTAGAAATTAGTAAAAAAAATTATGATTATGATGCAGTGCTGAGGATGTAGCTCAGTTGTAGAGCTCTACAAGCAGGCACAGTGTTCTGGGTTTAATCACCAACACCATACATACTGGGTATGGTCATACCAGCAGGGGAGGATCAGAAGTTCAAGCTCATCCATGACTACTCAGTGAGTTGGTGATTAGCTTGACACTGTGCCTCTAAAAACAGGAAAGAAAGGAGGGAAGGGAGGAGGGAGGGATGATGAGCAAGAGGGAGAGGGAGGAGGAAGGAGAAAGTGTGATTCACTTTTGAATTATTACAATCAAGCATCTGAGGCAGATGCCAGATAAGATGTACTTACCTAACAGTTTTGTAGGTTGCTAGCCCTGTTGGTTTGTCTTCTAGATCAGCAGCAGTTGGCGATACCTCCAGGTGGGAGTATCTGTGGAAGCAAGTGGTCACATTTAAGGTCACATCCTTGATAAAGGCTATGTGGATTCAGGCTGTACTCATGAGAGAACCCAAAGGTTCACTTGAGAAATAACTTAAACCCTTCACAGAACAGCCTTCCTCCAAGGCTCCACCTCATAAAGGTTCAACTAGCACCACACCTTGTGGATCAAGCCTTCAAATACAGTGGAGCCTCCTGGTACACTAACCATATTCAAATCATGGTAGCGGCTGGGAAAGGGCAAGACATCCTTTCTACTGCCTTTTCTGTAAAGGTAAAAACAAAGGTGTACTTGCAGGCTCTTGACTTAATGCCTCCCATCTCAACTAAAGTCAAATCCAAGTTCTAAGTTTCATTGTTTCTTCCCATTTGCTGATACTCTTGCCTTTCTTAAGGTGGAGGGTGGAGTTCAGGAATTGGAAGGAGGGCCCAGGAGCTATAGACAAGAATGGTTTGAGTAAAGGAATCCCTCAGAGGTAAAGCCTGCAGCTAGTGTTCTCACATTCTCTTCATCCTAAATCTGCAATTTCAAGGCCCCATTCATTCCTAGGCTATTTTATTTTCCATGGAAACATTTGATGATATTGACCTTGCAAAAGTATTGCACTCTAATACTTTGGAAAGCTGGAACTATTGAGATCTATGAGCTCCACTGCCAATCCTCCCTCCCAGATGGGACATAGGGTCTTCAATCAATAGCCATAAAAGGCAGAGTATAAGGAAAGGGAAGACAGAAAGTGAAGGAGAGATGGTGTCTGTTTGAAGAAAATCAGAATCTGCTCAGAGGAGATGGGGCTTGAGCCAAGCTTTGGAGGATAAATAAATGTACCACTCACTCTAGGGAGCCCCAAACAATGTATTTGCTGTAATGAAAGAGATGCAAGTGTGCCTGTACATATGCGTGTGCATATGTGCATGTGTGTGTATGTGTGTGTTTGCACATCTTTGTGTGTCCAGCTCCATGTGTGTGGGTCCTTAAATACATTTGGTAAAAAAAAGACTGAAAACTTTAGCAACAGGGAGAGAAATACTTGGTCTCTGATCAGTTGTAAGTTTTCCTGGCTGGTGCAGCATCCTAAATGTGTAATACTTTTAACACCAACCCTGCTTGAGTGGGGAAGAGAGGAATCCTTCTTTAACATGCTTCTTTTAGCCAGACAGGACCATACCCACCCAGGTCTTCTTAGGCGATCATCCGTTTTATGCTGTTTATCTTGGAGTGGGGTGGGATATGGGAGTTCAATGTTCCTTTTCTAACCATGTTCCTAGTATATTTGTTAGCCTGAGTGTCTACCTATGTTGAAGGCAATTATGCTACATGAAAATCTATCTTATTTGAAAAATATGCCCCTTATAGTCAAGCACACTATACCTGGTATACTGCTGCAGGGACAGATTTCTCCTTATTTCCCAGAGGAAGGATTTACAGTGACATCCCTGCTGTTTGAGGTATGTCTCTATTCTAGTCTGTGGGTGGAATCCGGGTTTTCAGGAACAGATTTTCCTGTTGACTTTAGATCTAAATTCTGACAATGCAAACTTTAATGCCCACAGTTAGATGCTGGCAAGGAAATGGGCTAAACACGGACAGTGAGTATCCACCAGGAGTTGTTATGTGCCTCTGTGGACAGCAACCATCAGCTGTGCTGTTCTTGACCTTCCAGAAACCCCTGAATGGGAATCAAGAAGTATTGATTGTCTTCAGAGTGCTTACCTTCTGGAACTTCCTTTCCATCTGTTTACCTCCAGCCAGATCCTACTCGTGCAGTAGACTCTGGGTACCATGTTGTGTTGATGGTGGACAAAGATGAAGGAGTGACCTTCAGTGTCTTTCCTCATGCCAAGTCCACAGCATCCTCTTCCTGTCTGAATCTCACAACCTTTCAGCTTCCTCTTCAACCTCTGCTTCTATCTACTAGTGGGGGGCATTTCCGGTATTTTGGAGTACAGATTCATATCAGTAAGAATGTTGGTCAAGATGTCTAAAGTAACATGCACATTTGGTTACTTATGAGGTGTATACTTTATCATGGCTAAGTGGTATCATGAAGTCAGAATGAATCCAGAGCTGGGATTTGAGTTCCGGTTCCACTCTTTACTGGCTGTGTGATCATAAATAAAACAAAAATTCCATCATCATCATCACCACCACCACTACTACCACCATCATCATCACCAGCATCATCACAACTCTCACCATCATTATCACCATCACTACCATCATCACCACTACCACCACCAGCAGCACAACCACCACCCAACCAATCAAAAACCATCCCTCTTTGTGTCCCAGTTTCTTTCTTAATGAAGAGAATGGAATGATATGACTGCTGTAAGAATTATCAGCTAATACAGGGAGCTTGGAACAGTGCCTGGTGACAGAACCAGTTTTTGCTTAATTCTTGTTTTAGTTACTTGAAGTCACAGCAGGGTTTGTTGCCAACAACAGGGAGTTAAGCTAGCTCTGTATCCTGGAGGGTAGGGCCAGGGTATTCCTGGTACCATCATGGAAAGGAAAGTGCTCTCTAAAGGAGCCACAGTGGATTTTCTTTCATTCAGGTGTTCTGATTGAGGTAGGTTCTCCGGACCCACTGCCATTGCCTAGTTCTAGATGGGGACACTCAGCAACATTGACTATTTCCTCCTGTGCTAGCTAGATTTATATCAACTTGACACAACTATAGTCACATGAGAGAAGGAAATCTTGATTGAAAAAAATGCCTCTATAAGATTGGGCTATGTGCCAGCCTGCAGAGAATTTTCTTAATGGGTGATTGATGCAGAAGGACCCAGCCCATTGTAGGTAGGACCACCCCTGGGATGGTGGTCCTGGGTTCTATAAGAAAGCAGGATGAGCAAACTATGAGGATCAAGCCAGTAAGCAGCATCTCTCCATGGCTTTAGCATCAGTTCCTGCCTCCATGTTCCTGCCCTGTTTTGAGTTTCTATTCTGACTTCCTTCAGTAACAGAGTACAATGAGAAAGTGTAGGCCCAATAATTCCTTTTCTCCCCAGCTTGCTTTTTGGTCATAATATTTCATCACAGAAATAGAAATCCTAACTAAAATACCCCATGGACAATGTATTTTATATATGGTCTATCCAGCATCCCAAACAAGACTTGGGCACACTTCAAGCTAGATCCAACATGAAAGGTATGCCTGAGATGCTGTGACAGTGTGGGAGAGGTAGAGAAAACAAGTCTTAGAGAGGAGTCAGAAGTGGTCATGCTTAGGTTCATGGGTTAAACTAGAGATCTGGCTTGGGATGAGCAGGTCTTGTGACTGAGTGATAATTCCAAGAGAGATCTGCATTTGCATCCAGGGAGATTGATGCTGCAGGTTGAGAAGGTCAAGTATGGAGCTGAACAAGTTTATCCAACTAGATGACCTATGTAGTGTTTATAAGAGGGTACTTCATTGTCCATCCATCCATCCATCGACATTTAATAGCAATTATTTGTGTTCTGGTATTAGAACAATGGAGCTATGTGAATTTATGGTAGACTCTCACTTGAAGCATTTAAACCCATTGTGAGAGAAGTGGTATATCTCAGTGCTACATCACCTGCCTACCCTGCACAAGGTACCTATCACAAAATTAGAATTAAATAGTGAACACACATACACACATACCACACACACACACACACACACACACACACACACACCTGAATAGAATTCTTCTGTTTGTTTTTCAATGGCAAAATAACTTTAAGTAATTTACACCAAGTAATGGAATTTTAATCAGAACTTCAGCTCAAGTATAATATTAAAAAAAATGTATATATTCTCAAAACCAAATGTGACTCCCTCCCAGTATCATTCTGGCTATAACACATAACTCCTTAATCTATGTGCAAGATAATATCCTATTCTGGCATACAGAAAATAGAGGTTCAGTCAGGTTCTGTGTTGTTTGTTCTTTTGGGATTTGACCTTATAAGGCAAGTATTTATCTTACTGAACTATGAACACTTCTCTTAACCAAGAAACTGTTTTCCTTGACCCCAATGGAGTCATAAAAACAGGAGAGCTGTCCCTGCCCTTCACTACCTGCAGCAATCAGGAGAGCAGACCCTACATCTTGCCTGAACAGCACAGTAGGACTGACCCTGGTGGCGGAGTCATGGGTGAGCTGGCCCAGAGGACATGAGTGTGGGAGAACTGACCCTGTTACTTGTCTGTTGTGGTGACATGGGCAAGTGAGAGATACCCTCTTGCCACCTACAATGGGCAGGAAAGCTATCCCTGTCCCTTATCTGCTGTAGCACTCAGAAGAGCAGGCCCTGTACCTCACCAAGGCAGTAGAGTAGAGCTGGCCCTAGATGTGGTGGTTGTGAGAGAGCTAGCTCTGTCTCTTGTCTGCTGTGTAGTGGCGAAAGAGAGAGAGAGAGAGAGAGAGAGAGAGAGAGAGAGAGAGAGAGAGAGAGAGAGAGAGAGACCCTCCCTTCCCTTTTGCAGGTGCCACTGGCAGTGGGCAGGAGAGTTGGCCACAATGGGGTCAGGAGAGCAAGAGAGCTGGCCCTGCCCCTCACTTGCAACCCAGCAGAGCTAACCCTGATGGCAGGACACAGGTGAGCCTGCCCCAAGGATATGAGCATAGGAGAGCTGGCCCTTGTCTGCTATGTGGCAGTGTAAGTAAGGGAATGATGCATTCCCCAACCTTTGCCTTTTTGCCACCTAAGACAGGCAGGAGAGCTGTCCTTTCCCCTCCCCTGTTGCAGCACCTGGGAAAGCAGGTCCTGCACCTTTTCTGGGCAGAAAAGGTGATCTGGTCTCCCACTCCAAGGGCATCAGAGCAGGAGAGCCAGTCCTGGTCCTGTGTCCTGTTTGCTGGGAGGTGGCATGGAAGAAGGAGTGATTCCTTTCTCCCCTCCCTCATCCATTACCACCTATGGCAGGTGAGAGAGCTGTCATGACAATGAGAGGACTTGTATCTCATTGGTTGCAACAGTTGGGAGAGTGGGCTCTGCACTTCACCTGGGCAGCTGGGTAGAGCTGGCCTTGGTTGCAAGAGTTGCTGGTGAGCCATCCCACAGGTATGAGAATAAGAGAGCCAGTGGGCTGACCTGCTCAGATACCTCTCAGGCCCAGAGCCAGGGCTCTGAATTGGCCTACCCTAATATCTACCACATTACCACATTGATGGACTGCTGGACTGTATGAAGGGACCAGTCTTACAGATCTAAAACTTTAGGGTTTCCATGACACAGGGTGAGAACAGGGTATCCAAGAGGGGAGTTCCAGTGGAGCACCAGTACTGATAGCGTAGTAGAAGCCAACAGCCTCTTAGCAGACAAATGAGTCATTGAAATGAGCATTTGCAAACAAAGAAGTGTGTACAAAAGGGTATATTTTGACACACTGTGACACACTATAGCTTCCACAATGAGATTTGTTTTCCTAGGTTGGGAGGAACTGGAAAGGTAGAAGGCAGGTAGAAAGGGAAGATGGGAAGATGAGTGGGACTGGGGTACGTGATATGCAATTCATAAAGAACCAATAAAAAGTTAGGAAAAATGCTTTCCTTTTGTGATGGTTTGTATATGCTTGTCCCAGGGAGTAGCACTATTAGAAGGTGTGGCCTTGTTGGAGGAAGTGTGTCACTGTAGGGTTGGGCTTAGAGATCTTCCTCTTAGATGCCTGAAGATGCCCAGTCTGTTCCTGGCTTCCTTTGGATAAAGATGTAGAACCCTCAGCTCCTCCTGCACCATGCCTGCCTGGATGTTGCCATGCTTCTGCCTTGATGACAATGGATTAAACCTCTGAACCTATAAGCCAGCCCCAAGTAAATGTCTTTTATAAAACTTGCATTGGTCATTGGTGTCTGTTCACAGCAGTAAAACCCAAACTAATACACCTTTCTCCATCTTCTTCCAGCAGTTATCTTGTCCACAAACATGTATGTATCACACACTGAGTTGCTCAACAAACTCATACAAAATTTTCTGGGGATGATGAAGTATTTTATTGGAAAGTCTTTGCCAATGGGATCTGGGCATCTTTGATTCTCTGATCATGTCATTCATGGGTCATTCTAAACGATGGGCAGATCATGACAGTTGTCATAGTTGCCTGCACAAGAAAACAGAAGAAATCATTAGGCTTCAACTTTCCTTCTTGGGATTGGAATTGAGTGAGATCACACAACACCACCTACTAATTGTATGTCCTTTCTTCCTGTGAAAAGCCTGGAATGCTCGTGTCTTCTGACAATACCTCCCTTCCTAACATGTATATTCACACTCTGATTGCAGGTGAAGATTCAGAATATAGCATGACCTGTTTCAAACCCTGTGGGCATAGAGTAGTTAGAAACCTACCAAGTGATGGCAATTCTTAGATGTATTGAGTCCTAGAAAGGTATCTGAAACAAGAATCAAGTGAAAGCATGAGTGGTTACATATGTGTAACCTATCCTATCGCAAGACATTACAGTAGAATGTGTGCAGGTCCCAGAGACCTTACCCATAGGCAAGAAAGAAGGCCTAGCTGTTTATTGGCTCCATGGGTACAGGATTGCCTGCTATGTTTGAGCTAGGACTCACTTTGGGATGCCAGTACAGAGTCCCCATTTGTGAGAAACAAGATTGCAAAAATAATTAGATGACTATTGAAATACTACTTTTTACAACCATGAGCACTCCTTCTTTCTTTCTTTTTTTCCCAACAAGAACAGCAGTAGTCCTAACAGCCACCCCTCTTCTAAGGGAGAAAGGAAAGGTGCTATCAGGTTTTCTCAGGCTAGAGAGTTCTCCACCTGTCCTCAATTTAATGCACAAATGAAAGCACATAAATCTTTGTGACATTTTGGCATGAAGTACCTACTTCAGATGACTCCTTTAGGAAAATCTCAGCCCAGGTGTTTGGTTTTTTGTATAGACTTCATGAAATGAGAATTGTAACATGACTGTATATACACCCACATGCACACATGCACACAAGCACACACACACACACACACACACACACACACACACACACACACACACCTCCCACAGAAGGTGATTGCATATGAAAGGGCTGTGGGTAGGGGCAGGCAAATAACATGTGTGCAAGCTTAATATATCTTTTCCTCACCTTAAGCTAGACCCAGATAGTTAAATTATAATTACAGTCCCATCTGTGTGTGTGTGTGTGTGTGTGTGTGTGTGTGTGTGTGAGAGAGAGAGAGAGAGAGAGAGAGAGAGAGAGAGAGAGAGAGAGAGAGAGAGAGAGAGAACAGTACTCAAGTGCTCTCAGTCTTTCTGCCATGGCTACTTTGTCAGGTAAAATAAATACATGTCCTGTTTTTAGCCTGAGGTCAAACTCAACCAAAGCCATGAAAGATGGGGACATTCATTAAGTCCCAGATTGTGAAATTCTCAGAGTGACAGTAACAACAGGAAAGGAATAGCATGGTTGGTTACTTCTCCTGGACCAGATGGCTTCGGAAGACTGTCCAGGGTTACCATCAAGGGTATAAGTTCTCAGCAAAAGTCTACATAGAGACTGCTGCTGGCTTGAACAGTGGATGGGGAGACAGGACACGATGGGTGACAGCACTTTCCTGCCAGCTAAACCTGTCCCAAGAAGGGCAGGGGCTCACAAAGGGCAGCATGTCCCCTTTGAATGTTTTAGTTGGAACATCTCTCATCACAAAGACTGTAAACCTAGAAACACATGGTGACAGTGTCCCATGCCCCACAAAAGAAGATGGTCCCTTGTACAAGAAAATGAAGGTAAATTCATAACAGCTGTGGTTATCTCCCGGAGACCCGAAGAAGGTCAAGCCAGACAAAATTTGGGTATAGAGGTGATCTCTAGGACCCACCCCTTACTGAGTTGCTATTGGCAGTTGATAGAAGCTGGGGGAATGTTCTGGTTTTCTTTTCGTTGCTGTGATAAACACTTTTACAGAAAACAACTTAGGAAAGGAGAGGATCTATTTGCCTTAAACTTCCAGGTCATTAAGGGAACTCAGGGCAGGAACTCTAGTAGTAACTTGAACCAGAAACGATGGAGGGTTGCTGCTTGCAGGCTCACTCACAGGTTCATGATTAGCCTGCTTTCTTATACAGTGTAACATTGTCTGCCCAGGGGTGAGACCACCCACAGTGGATTGGGCCAGCCTACATCTAGTAATATCAAGATAATCCTCCGTAGGTATGTCCACAGGCCAATCTGATCCAGGCAATTCTTCAATCAAGTTTTTCCTCTCAAACGAGTCTAGGCTGTGTCAAGTTGACAATTAAGGCTAACCAGAACAGAGAAGGAAGATCATTCCTTCTTAAGGGTATTCCTGCAAGTAGGTTTCCTGTGCTCTATTGGATGCTCTGCATCCCCGTACATATTTGGATTAGAGGATTGTATGGCAGTGATAACTATGGTGATGACAAGAGGAGGAGGAGGAAAAGGAGGGAGAACATATTAAGGGGATACATGGCTGGAGGGAGGAATTGAGGTTGAATATTATAATATTTAATTGTATACATGTATGAAATATCAAATGATTTTGTAAAAAATGAAGTGATTAAGAAAGAACAAACCAGAGTGTCCTGGGATTATTAGGATCCTCTAGCCTTACATTGAGTCAAACTACCATTTCCATAATTTGGTTAAACAAACCAGTAACTCCATCCCCACCCCCTTGCCTAAACTAGCATTGAGTTTCTGTCTCTTGCCATTAAATGGGTTCAATTTGATTGAATCCTTCAATGATGAAACTTATGAATAGACTACTTTTGCTGGTCCAGTAGTATAAAAGATAATAATGACAATTGCTAACTCTTATTGAGAGATTACTGAATTCTAAGCCCTAGCCCAAGAATACGCTTCATAAATCTGTGTTTTATTCATTCACAAAACATACATGTATTATATAATATAATATAATATAATATAATATAATATAATATAATATAATATAATCCCCTTCCACTTAATCCTTCCAGATCCATGAAATAAAAGGTTGTCTGAGGAAATCAAGGCACAAGAAGAGTGATACCCAAGGCCTTGTAGCTAAAGGAAGGGGCAGGCTGCATATCCAGGTTTTAGAGCTCATCCTTTTTAACATATTTCCTGTTGCTCCTTAGCACAGTGTAGTAGGGGCATGGTACATCACCACCACCCACTTTTATTGTATAAGAGTCTTTTGGTGAGAAAGGGGGTTGCTAATGCTGAGGAATCTACAAATTAGATCCAAGCCCATCCAACTTTATCTATGTCACAGCCAAAACTCAACAACCATCATTGACTTCCTATCATTAAAAATCTCAGATTATGGAAACATTTTCTATTTCCATAACTTTTTTTTCCTCAGGGGGGAGTATACTATATGGGACATACACGTGGCATACATGTTATAAGACAAAATGGGGTGTGGCACAAAGAGGGGTAACATTAACCCTCAGTGATCCTCAGTCTTTAGTGGACATCTACCACTCAGAAGAACAGGCTAAAGCTCCAATTTCTGTATTTCTGATAATATTCTAATGTATTGGGTCTGGCGTCGAGATCTTGCATTTCCAGCTGGTTCTTACATGGAGCTTGCATTGCTGGTTTGAACCCCCTGTTTTGAGAATTTTTAATGTTTGGCACCTACAGTTAATCATTAATAAACTCATTTAAAAGGTTTGGTCAACTTAGAACAATAACCAGGTTATTCTCTAGGTTCCTGGGAGTTTTGCCTGACTAGTGCATGTGCCAACATAGCCACACCAGGTTAGACACACTTAAGGAGTGTTGAGACTAATATTATAGCACATGAAAATATTCGAAAGGGTGAATATGAAAGATAACATTGGACTACTATTTTTTTGATCCAACAGTCTATTATATGAGAATAACTGGAGATGGGACATTGCTGTGGGTTGTCTAATAAAGTCATTGTTTGTCATGAAGATGTGGTGCCAAGTAGTTACACATATCCCTTGTATATAAATGTGTCCTAATGTGTGATTGTATATTTTCATTTCAACTCATCCCCCTACAATAAGGAATGGTCTGCCATTATCCGTTGTGTCAACAGATACTCAGCATGCAGATGGTGTGAAGCTAGTTGGGCTGAGATCATTTTATTCTCTGCATTGTAGACAAAAAGATGGGTTTCATCCAAGAAAAGAGTCCTAGTGATTTTCCTTCTAGAGATGCAAATGTATTCCTTGGAATCATCCGACCCAGAATAGGCATCTTTAACTCAAAACTTTGAGGAAAACCTGCCGTTCTTGAATGTCCTTGAATCCTTTCTTTGAGCCATCAAAGATGTCTCAGATTTCTTACAAGTTAGATCAATTCAACAAAATAGATAGAAACAAGCGCCTAGCTTAAGAGAAACGTGCTTAGTGGCCAATATTATTATCTTTGTGTTTATGAGAGAGCTCAGCCTGTAGTTTTCTTTTCTTGTAATGGTTTTCTGATGTTTTGGTGCTAGGGTTATTGTGACCTCATAAAGTGAGCTAAAAAAAGTTTTCTTTAACCCCCTGAGCTTATGTTATATAAGATTGCTGTTATTTCTTCTTGAACGTTTAAAACACAGAACTCATGAAACCATCTGGGCCAGAATTTTCTTTCTTGGAAGATTTTTTTTTTAATTAAAAGCTGAGTTTCTTTAATAGATCTCTTATTTTTCTTGTGATAGTTTAGAAAACTTGTATTTTACAAGGGATTTATCTGTTTCATCTAAGTTGTTGAATTTATTGGTAAAATGTTATCCAAAACAGGCCATTATAATATTTTTAAAGTCTGTGTGAGCTGCCATGGCGTAAGCTTTTTATATCCTGACATTGGTGACTCCCCCAAGTCCCCACCCCCAAAGCTCCTGGCCCTCCCTCCCTTCTTCCCTTCCTTCCCTCCCTCCCTCCCTCCCTCCCTCCCTCCCTCCCTTCCTTCCTTCCTTCCTTCCTTCCTTCCTTCCTTCCTTCCTTCCTTCCTTCTTTCTTTCCTTCCTACCTTCCTACCTTCCTTAGTCATCTTAAAAAAAGCAATCTGCATTTAATTTCATTAGACCTTTCCTCCTAGCATCCCTGTCTCCTCTTTCTTTGCTTTGGCTCTAGCCTGTGCTGTGTTTTCTCTTTTCTTCTTGCATATTTTGTCAACACACTTGCAGTTTATTGAGATAGAAGCATCAGGAATTTGATTTCATTCCTGTTTTCTCTTCTTTATGCTTAAAGTTCTACAGTTAGGTCTGTATACTACTTGAGCTGCCTATAATACATTTTTATATATACTATTCATATTTTTATCTAATTCAAAATATTTTCCAGTCTTCATTCTGGTGACTTCAACCTGGAGATTTCATAGAAGTTTGTTGCTTAATTTCTAAGCATTTGGAAATATCCCTATTTTTTTTTTATTTCCTTGATTGCTAGTCTAATTTCACATTTGAAATTCTCTGACTTCTCAGAACTGTCTGTTCTGAAAATTATTCCATATATGTCTTAAAAATAATGTGTATTCAGTATAACCTGTATAATTTTATATATTTTAATTAGTCAAGTAGAGAGAAAAATAAAGAAATATTTTCCAAAGTCCAAGGAGTAAGAGGCCCTCGTTTCTCATTTTTCTAGAGTCCTTTAAAATTACTTTTTAAAGTTAGCACACCCAAGTGATGGGTTCCATTGTGGCATTTTGAGCATTTGTGTCTTTATACTGTGTTCTCACTCATTCCTTCCCCAAACCCCAGCTCCTTATTGGTTCTTCTTCTAACAGGCTCTCTTCTCCTTTATAACATGTATAGTCTACTACTATATTCTCTGCCCTTAACACACTTTTTCCCTTTTATGGTTCCCTTTTCTACTTTTATCACCTATAAACCCCTCACACAGGTGTAAACAGACATGCAAATTAAAATCTAGACTTCACACATGAAGGAAAGCAGACAGTATATGTCTTGCTGAGTTTGGACTAGTCACAGAGGATAATCATTTTAAATTCATTCTCCTGCAGATATCACAACTTGATATTCTTTAGATCCAAAGACAATTCCATTGCACACATGTCCCCCACATTTGTCATCCATTCATCTGTTGGTGGACATCTAGGCTTGTCCCATTTCCCAGCTATTGTGAATCATACAACAACAACAACAAAAATATATGGGTGTGCATGTGCCTCTCTGGTTCTTTGCAGATACACCCAGGAGTGGTGCAGCTTGGTCATATGGTTGTTCCACATTTAGTTTTTTTGAGGAGCCTCTGTTTTTCCTTCCATAGTGACTGCAGCAGTTTACATTGCCTCCAGCAGTATATAAATGATCCCTTTCTCACATGTTCTCATCAGTATTTATTGCCATTCATTTTCTTACTCCTAGACATTCTAACTAGGGTGGGATAGATCTCAAATGAGTTTTAAGGCCATTTCCCCTAGAGTTTAAAGCTGTCAAATACATTTAAAACTATTTATTTGTCATTTATATTTTTTTCTTTTAAAAATGTCTAGTTCATAATTCTATTTGTTATTGGATGATTGGGGTTTTTAATTTTGGTATTTCATTTGTATCCTTATCTATTCTGCATAACATTCCCTTTGCTTATGTACAGTTAATACAGATTTTCTCCAGTTCTGCACATTGCATCTTCACAGTGGTAATTATTTCTTTCCTTCCTTGTGAAGACTGTTTTTAACTTCATATAATCCCATTTATTAATATTTGGGATTATTTTCTGTGAAATTTGAATACTTTCCAGATAATTTTTCATGCTTTCTTGATTTCATTTTGGTAGAGCATATTGTCCAGGGATTTATCCATTTTTTTTTTTTGCAGAATTTCCAGTTCTGTGAAAACATTAAATCATTTCATGATTCTCTGGATTTCTTGAGAATCAGTTGTAGTTCCCCCTCCCATTTCAGGATAATTGGTCTATAACTTTTTGAGTCTTTATCATGCCTTATATCCTGAAGAGTTTTACCCAGATTTACTTTAGCAGTTTCAAAGTTTTATGCCTTTTACCAAATTCCATCTTGAATTGACTTTTGTAAGAACTGTCCACTGTAAGAAATCTGCATACATTTTTATTCTTCTTCATATGGATGCCCACTTTCCCAACAGTCTTTGGGAAAAGGCTGTCCTTTTATTTTAATACTGGATATTCCTTTGCACCTTTGTGAAGAATTAGGTGGCTGTAACTATGTGGCTTTGTTTCTGAACCACATTTTTTTTTATAGTTTCACATAGTATGTATTGCTGTGGCTTGAAGTATAACTTACAATCAGGTATCGTTGTGTCTCCAAAATTGTTCTTTCTGCTAAGCATTGCTTTGACTACTCAAGTTCTTTTGTTTTTGTTTTGTTTTATTTTTTACTTTCTATGTGAGTTTTTGTTTAATTTTTTCCCCTAGTTCTTTGAAGAAGTAATTGAAATGTTCATGGGGATTTTATTAAATATGAAAGTTGCTTTTGATAATATGACAGTTTTCTTAGGTTTAATTCTGCCAATCCACGAACATGGGAGGTCTTTCCATCTTATAATGCTTTTAATTTATTTCTTCAATGTCTTAAACTTCTCATTGAAAAAGCCTTTTATCTACATGGTCTGATGAATTCCTAGTGTTTTTTAAAAAGCTGTTGTGAAAGGGATATTTGTAGAGGAAGGTTATGTCGCATCTTTAACCACATTTAACTACCTCTTTGACCACAGTATTAGCAATCCCACCCTACCTCCCTTGAACTATGTCTTGTTCTTCACATAGCCAGAATAAAAATTCCCATAGTATTAAGTAGCTCATTAAAAAAATAGAAAGCTTGGAAGTCATTAAGGATGAATCCTTTCCTCAAAATCATTCTTGTATTCAATTTCTATGTTTTCTAACATACTATTGTTGCAGGAAATATTAAAAAATAGACCTGCCAACCCTCCGTGATGCCAGTCCATGCCCTTGCCAACTGGAGCACAGGGCTCCCGCCAGGCCATCTCACTCAGCAGTCCCTCTGCTAATCATCTCTCTGCTCCTCACCACCTAATTGCCTGGTACAATCAAGACTCTTAATGCTTAATTAACCAATCAGATTTATGTATAAATAATACTACAATTTACAAGATGTCAATACAATGATTTTAGAGTCAATTGATAATGATAAAAGCTTTAACCTAATATTTCTTTCTTTCTTCCTTTCTTCCTTCCTTCCTTTCTTCCTTCCTTCCTTCCTTCCTTTTTTCTTTCTTTCTTTCTTTCTTTCTTTCTTTCTTTCTTTCTTTCTTTCTTTCTTTCTTTCTTTCTTTCTTTCTTTCTCTTTCTTTCAAGACAAGGATTTTCTCTATAGCCCTTTTTGTCCAGGAACTCATTCTGTAGATCAGCCTGACCTATCCCAATATTTCTAACCTTAAAACATAGCTATTTGTGGTTAGTAAATGCCAAGCAGGTCCACTGTCCGAAGCCATCTCGGTTCTTCTCCCTCCTCCTCCTGTGACCTCCCTGTCTCCCTGACTCCTAGCTCCACCTCCCTTTTCCTGTCTAATCACAGGCCTTCCTAATGTGATTGCACAGGGAAAATCCTGCAACACACTAATTTTCAGGGATGGAAAATTTTTATAACTGTTCTTTCTTAGAATTTAAAACATCATGTGAAAGATGGAGGCGGTATCACAATTGTGTCACATTATGTACCACATCAAAGGGAGGACTCTGGAGATAGCTGAAGACTCATAAAAGGAAAGCTATTTTTTTTTCTTATAAAGAATGTCTATTTTATCCCACTTTTGTGGGTAGTGTGCATTCATATGTGTGCATGTTCTTGTGTGCAGGTGCAAATGTATGTGCACATGTGTGCCCATGCATGTGCCTGTGTAGGCCTAAAGTTGATATTAGGGATCTCTCTCTCTCTCTCCTTTATTTATAGAGCCATGTTTCTTTAGAAAGGTGGAGCGTACCAGTTTTGGCTAGTCTAGATACTCTGCTTGTCCTGGGGATCTTCTGTTTCTGCCTCTCAATTCCTGGAATTATAGGTGGCCACTATGTAACCAAGGCCAAGATGTCTGCTTGGTTATATAGGTTCTAGGGACCTGAACTCCAGTCTTCAAGCTTGTACAGTAATCACTTTATTCTCTGAACTATTTCCCTAGCCCAAACATGGCTTTATTTTTATAGACGTAAAAGAAGTGTTTTCTTTCTTTCATTCTTAATAGATCTGAATCATACTTCGTACCCTGGGTAAAGACATGACACTGTAAGATTATCATACAGCAGAGGTTCTGTAATAAAGAACGGAGGCACATTATTATTTTTTCCCTATGAGTTAATCTAAATAAGCCTGCCAATCTTGTGCATCCCCTTAAAACCCAGAAATGTTAAGATATAATTCAAAGCATATCTATTCAAGAAGGTTGGAATAATAATTTATTTTCCCTTATTTGCCTATCTTATCTCTATATGTCTGAGTTCATTCAGTAGAAGATTGGGGAACCAGAAGAGGCCTAGTTGAGATCTTGGATAACAATAGTATTCATGTATACCTCAAATTATTTATGAAGCCATTTGTTTATCTGTGGTGTTGGGTGATTCTCATGAAGAAATAACTGTTTGCTTTAGATGGGATGCTGACACACTAAAGAAAGGATTCCATCAAAGTGGAAACATGGGGAAACAATGAAATATTGGAGTTATTTATAAGAGCTTGGGGGACTCCAGCAGCTTTAGTGAAATGTTTCCCTCTCTCTCATCATGGATGATGGCTTGTGAAAAGCTGAACCACTGAGTCGTCCCAACCCCAGTGGACTTTTCCTGTCCTCTATCTGCTCCTGTCCTTTTTAAGACTCTCTATGTACAGTAGGTATAGGGCCACCTGAACCTGGGAGGCAGGAGGAAGAGGTGACTGGAATCTCCCTCTTCCTGGGAGGTAAGGATAATAGACTCATCACCATTACCGTAGACCTGGCTGTCACTCTCTTGTCCTTATGTCATTGCTATGACTGGGGCCCAAGGTCCTCTTTTGGTTGCCACAAAGCTCTGCCTCATGATGGAGAGGATCATGTCACAGCTGCAGGAAATACATTTATCACAAGAGAGTTTGTTGTTTTCTGAACTATAATATATGCTCCATCTGATCACTCATTATGCTTTCTGGGGTTTGGTTGAATCCTAAACATAACAGCTACTGCCAGGAACTCAGTCAATTTCTATGGTTGAGTAGATGTATATATAAATCGATCCACAAAAAATAAATATTCAGATAGAAATAGCAATTTCACAGCCATTTCAGGGTACCATTGTATCTCTTTCCATATGCCACCTTATTCTAAACTTACATTTAGAAGCCTAGACTTCTTGAAATAGTCTGTGCATGATAACAAAGGAACTCAGATTAGACTCACTTCCAAGTAGTTTGATTTAGATTTTTAAACCAATAATCAAGTCATAATATAGAATACACATTTTTTTTGAAACAGCCATTTATATATTAAATCCTTCTAGAAAGAGATTTAACAAATATGACTCATCCATGAGTGGACTGCACTGTGGGCACTGGTACTGATGGACTGATATTTAATAATAGTTTTCTGAGGATGATGAAGGAAAAGTACCCTTAGGATTATTGCTTAAAATGAATTATATTTTCTTTCTGATTTTTTTTAATCTAAAATTGTATGTTACTGCATCCTATCACCAGTAGGATGGGCTTGAGAGGGACTTGTTAATAATTTCCAGCACAGTCACATGAACTAGATAAGAACAGGCACATTTTCATTTCCCATATGAGAAAATTGACAAATGGAAGGAAGCTGTGGATGAATGGTGTAGGGATTGCAGAATCAAGATTTACGACTATCATGTCTAGCTCCAAACTTAATCCTCTCCCTGCTGAAATCCATATGGTTGCTCTTTTCACGCTGGCCATAAAGCCTAATTCAACAAATAATATCTGGGAGTCTCTGTAGACTGATGTTCATGTCCTATCCCTAACCATGTTGAAACCCAGTTCCCATTGCAATGGTATTTACTGGGAACTTGGGGGTGGGGTTGGGAAGTGATTAGCTGGATCTCATTAACAAGACATGAAAGAGACTTCACAGATCCCTCTCTCTTCCTGACAGGTGATAATAGACTTAAAACCTGGCAGTCTATGTACCTAGAAGTTCTTGGCTTCAGAAGCTAAATCTACCAAAGCCTTGCTTGTTTTTAATCGTCCCAGCTTCCGGTATTTAAAAAAAAATGGATTTCTGCTGCTGTCTCTTAAGTTTTATTTATTTATTTTTTTAAATGCTATTCTGTTATAGCAGCCCTACTGGACTAAGTCATGAGAATAAAGAATCAAGACTTCTTGAAAATACATATCTGAGTTGGTAGTAACTTACCTAACTTCACATAGACGCGTCAGAACGTGCCCTACTTACTCGGCCCCTGTTCCCTCTTTTTTCCGTGTCCCTTGCTAAGTGTTTGCCAGCCTGGTTGGAGAAACAACATGTTTCCAATTTTCAGCATTCAAGTATTGTTGTGCAATAAATTGTTCTTGTCTGTTGGTTTTTATGTCATTGTGTGATGCTGTTTCAAACCAGAACATTCTTTAGAGCCTTGTCAGATGTTGATGGCCCCATTAGTAGAGTAAGCTCTCACTTATGCAAGCCTTTGCTCAAATATTCCTCCCCACAGAAGCCTTCCAGAATACCCTCTCAGTGACTTTCCTCTAAATCTGCAGCTCATTTTATTTTTCTCCCTCGTTACCATCGATTGACTTGATTTTGAATCTATATCTTTCAACTTCACAAAACAAAGTAATCTTATGAGAACGAGGACTTGATAGTATTCACCATTATGTATGTAGCACAGTTAAATTCCTGGCAAATGAGAAGGCCTTGCGTTAGCTGTCCATCAAAGGAATGATGGATGTCTTCAGCTCCAGATCCATGGATACCTTGACATCTCTGTGGAAACAGCATTCTTAACTTTGAGACATAATACACGACATGGAATCACTTCCTGAAATACTTTTATTGTATGAATATTAATCAATATCTATCTTGGCTAATGCTGAGAACAAGGTCCTCTTATTTGATGGGATACAAAGCATACACTCTAAGCAATGTCAGAATGGGTGAAGCCAATAATTCACAAACTTTGCTTATGCCCATGCTGGTATCCAATGTATGTGGACCTTTGATATCCAGAAACAGTCACCAGTTCTAAAATTGTATTATAGTGTTCTTCTCCCAAGTTCCAAGATGAAACAACAATGCTGGGTAACTTTTCTCAAATTCTTAGCCATCCCCTTGCCTTTGATTTTTTTTTTAACAAATTCTGGCACTGTCTGCCTTACAAACAGAGTTAATAGAAGGCAATGCATTTTCTAGAAGAACTCAGAAATAACTGAGCATGTGTATTTTGGCCTCTTGTTGCTTCAGAAGATACTTGTTCAACCATTGGAAAGGGGGCAATAAATGTGATAACTTCCTATCCTCATCGATATCATTTCATGAAAAAGATAGTTCTTAAAGAAGCACAATGTTTTTAGAGTTATTGATTTATATATTCATCACATAGGCATAGTTTTAGCCGTAAAAGCTGTTCTTAGGTCATTTGTGAGTAAAAATATTATATTAATAGTGTTTCTGGGGATGCTCCAGAAAGAACATTGTTTCTCAATGTTCTGCCCCTGAGTGTGTGAAGATGCCCCCCAGGCTAGGAAATGGTCCTTTCAGTCCAGGCTCTGATGTGAATATGCTGGTTGGGGGTCCATGATTCAGACCCTGCTATGGGGTATTTTATCTACGAATTCCACCCTGTCCTCCGCCTGTGCATGTGTTTGTTTTCTCAGCCTGTAATAAGCAGCCTCATCTATGGAGAAGTTTCCATATGCATTCAAACAGTCTTAGTCTTTAGAAGACTCTCCAACAAAGCTCTCAGAGTGTGTGTTTAGGGGGCTAATCATCTCCAGGCACCCCTAGAAGCTGTCATTGCTGTCATCTTCCCGTAAAACGCTGGGCCCTTTGGAGTGCTCATAAATGGGCATTTTCATGCAGAGTCCATCATTTTGAATTGAATTTCAATAACCCCTCTAGTGGCTGCCTGCCAGCCTCAAAATGTCCGTGCTTGTGAAGCGAGCCTCGGTGAGTCTGTTTGGAAGCTGGCTGGCTCTGGTTTTAGCAACATACGAGGCTGAGCCCAGAAAATATTTTGTGATATTTATTTTTACAGTATGAATGAGCAAAACATTCAAGAAAGTGTTGATGGGTCTCCAATTCTCAAACTCTGGCATAGAAAATAGAAATTTGGGTTCTCTACTTGAGCCCCCAGCCTCACCCTATTCTCCCCCTTTTCCAATGGTGGCGGACTATTGCTGGCTTTGGCACAGGCAGCAATGTGTTGAAATGCTATAAATTACAGTTAATGTGATATGATTCTGTTTACCCTTGTCCAACAGTGTTGAACCTACCAATTTTTCCTCCTTGGCTTCCCGTGAATTAAGGCGATCAGAGAAGAGCCAGTTGGAAGGCTGGATCTTTTTCATTTTCACTCAGAGTCAATGACAAGTGCAAATGCTCAATTCTGGCTCGAAGGAAAAGATTGTTTGGCTTCAAGGAGGCATTCAGAGAAAGCCCAAGACAATGTCCTGCCTGCTTTTGAAGAAGAAGGATTATATTCTGGGATGTAAGGAATTGTAAGCATGATTCAGTTTCCCAGATAAGATTCACACCAATAAAACTGAAATGGAAAATGCCAGGAGCTGAATTCTGAACAGATGACTGCCATCTTTGATTTTTTCTCATTCAGAGCCACAGGAGTCATCCTCAGGAGAAAACCCATGAAAACCATCCTGTGTATACATGAGTCATTAAAGAACACTGTATCTTTGCAGGCAAGGTGACTCAGTTAGAATACAAGGAACTCAGCTACTCTGCATGTCACAGAACTGACTGAGCAGTATGACTGAGTGGTCCCAATTCCAATTAGAGTTTTTGTTGAGCAAGGGTGACATTGATCATACTTTGTAAGAAGTCAGAGAATCAGCAGTTTCCTGGATATTGAAGTTTTGAGAAATGGCTACAATATATATTAAATATAAATATAATATGTTTATATATTTATATTTAGATAAAATACCCATAGCCATATATGTATATATAAATATATTTATGTGTTATATAATATGCACATTATATTTTATATAACATATGCTATATAATATAACATGTAATATATACATTGCATATTATATGTTATATTTTGCAGTATATATATATATTTAAGAATGCAATCTAATTGGGAAGAAGGTTACATTATTACATGATTTAATTAAGCTTTGATTAAATGATTGCCAGTGAATAGCTATGTCTTGAATGACAAGTGAAAAACAGTTGAAGGAAATATCTATCACACAGCTAATAATTAGCTGTTTTAAACACTGTAGGATTGGCTGGGGATAGCTCATTCAGTAGAGTACTTGCCTGGCAAGCACAAGGACCTAAATTCCATCCTTATAACCCACATAAAAAAATCCTGATATGCTGATGTACATTTGTAATCACACTGCTAGGGAGGTATAAACAAGTGGACCCTTGGGCTCACTGGCCAGTTAGCATAGGCTAATTGAGAAATTCTGGACTAACAATTCCCTTAGTAAGACAGATGCTATTGCACTAGATGTGGGAGAGACACGAGTTTGACTTGTTCTTTACCTTAGAGGCATATTTTTTTGAATGGTAGAAAAATCAGGCATTTAAAGAAAAGCATAGAGCAGAAAATAGTAAATAGAGGGATGGGCTCTGCAGTTTCCTCCCTCAGGCAGCAATGCCTTACCATCACCTCTCCTCACCTGCATTCTTGCTCTCCGTGTTTTTGGTTACCCACAGTCTGCAGTCTGAAAATATTAAAGGAAAAATCTCAGAAGTAAACAGTTCACACATTTTGATAGTGTATCATGTTGGTAATGCATTGAGTCTCTTAGGATCCTACCGGGAATAGGGCCCGTCCCTTTGTCCAGAGTATATATACTATATATGCAACCTACCAGACAGTTACTCAGCAGACACCCTGATTACTGCATTGACTACTACAGTGTTCCGGGGCTGGGTTGATATTTAATGATGAGCTAAACAGTAATGGAAGCATTACTGGTAGTTTAGACATGCCAAGGGGAAGCATTAAAGGGGGTTGTGAAAATAATATGGTAAATGTTCTCCATTAAATAAAAGAGCAATATGCTGAGCCTACTAAGATCTATGAACATAATATATAGATCAACACTGAGAAAGACCACAATCACATGACCTTTAACATAGTGTTCAGCTACAATCTGGTTACTTCATTATTGCTATTTTCTTCTTGATTTACACTCTGAGCTTCATTATCAGTAGATATGTATATAAAAACCATGTTCAATTTCATTTGTAGTTTCAGACATCCATAGAGGTTTTGGAACAGCTCCCCAGAGTATATATACTGTGTCTAGGCCTTGAATTTTCATATTTCTTTCTGATACCTGCTCAGTGGCACATTTACACTTTCAGTGGCTGTCTATTGAGTTCCTATCTTAATAAATATGCTACAACTGCAGTTTTGAGAGTATTCTACAGTCTATTCTAATCATGGAGACCAAGATCCAAATATCACAAAATACAAAGGAATTGGTACAACTATGGAAACTTCAACCAAAAAGTGTGACCCAGAGATCCAAGAGTACACCATAGCTCATCATGGAAGTTGTTGGAAGCTTTGAGGTTGTATCCAAGCACAAGGTGAGAGGGGTAAGCATTCCAACAAGAAAAGTAGGCTATTAGGTGGAGAATTATGTGTTCCCCACTGCTTGTAATCATAGAGAAAGGCAAGCAGGAGACCCAGAGTGTGCAGCCAGGCAACCTCATGCCAATTGTCATTCCTTCAGATGGTGTCAGTGATATCAGGGAGAATGCATTATAATGGTCCCCTACAGACATAGAAACCAGGAGGCTAGACGATTCACTAAGAGCGATACAGAGTGTTAGCTTGGAGATGTCCCAAAGTGCAGACATCTGAGAGATACTTTGGTTCTTAAACTATCAAACATGGTAGGAATGGGGGCTTTACAGATGGGAAATCATGATGATCCTAGGGAACATGTTTAATTCTCTCCAGGACATGCATCTAGCTGTCATTAGCTGAGTGAGAAATACAGAAAAAGAAACCATGATGCTTTGCTAAGAGAACTAAAGAAAGTTCTAGAACAAAGCAAACACTGTATTCTTAAGTGTGTGTGTGTGTGTGTGTGTGTGTGTGTGTGTGGTACAGGAAACTGACTTAATACAAGCACAGTTAGGGACTTCACAGATGAAGGAAAGGCTGTTTGTTTGTTTGTTTGTTTTGTGGTAGCTACTGATACAATGTACACTTGAAATGTTCCAATTTAATAGACATATCTGGCCCCAGGTTTCGGTCTCAAATTACCTTTGTTTATTAATTAGAATCAACATTCCTCAGAAAATGGGAAGGTGAGTGTTAACTGACTCTGGAATATGTTGTGTTATCCTATGTACGTGTTCTCTTGTGATAGATTGTATATGTGTAGGTGAATGTACATGTATGTGAAGAATAACTAGAGGAATATGTCAGGTGTCTTCTGCAATAAGTTCTTCACCCTATTTTTTGAGACGAGATCTTTCACTGAAGCTGGGATCCCTGATTCTGCTAGATTGACTGGCCAACAAGTGCCAGGAATGCTTCCCTTCTCTGCATGCCCAGCTTTAGAGTTAATAAGTATACCCAGATGCACTCAGCTTTTTATAAGAATGCTGGGATTATGGATTGAAAATCAGGTCCCTGTGCTTGCTCAGCAAGGACATTACTAATTGTGCCATCTCCTCAACCCTGTTCCCATCTAAGAACCTTCTTTTTTGTTCCAGGAAGTAAAGAAGTGATGAAGGAAGGGAGGGAGGAAGAGGTCAGGGCAGGGATGAGAAGATAAGAGTCAACTTGGAGAGACTCGATTATCTAAAATGAGAAAATGTGGACATCACAGTGATAAAGGGAAGTGATGAGTTATGAACCATGTGAACACAGAAATCCAAGTGTATGTAGTTAATAAATATATGAGGGAAAGGGGGTGTTTTACTACAAAAGGTTGACTGTGAACTGGTGAGCATTCAGGGACCACCATTGTATAGCCACTACAACCAGGCTTCAGATATTCACTGGTACTAAATCTTGGTGGGTGTTTTAATGATTAGTAGAATGATTGGCTTGCTTCATACAATAGTCATGAGGGTAAAATGAGGGAACTTCACAGTGGAGAAATCAGGTGATATTTGGGTGGTCAACGCTGCCATCACCAAGAGGGTAGATCCTGTGTGGTACCTCAGAATTAACATTCATTCATCTATCCTTCTAGCTATTGACTTGAGATGAGATTAAAAGAAACAGCAGAAAGAAGTAGGTCTTACAATAAGAGAAAAAAATGACCAATAGGTTATGATATTATTATTATTATTATTATTATTATTATTATTAACCATATTTATCAGGCAAATTCAACCAATGGAGTATGTTGTTGGCTTTCCTCCTTCTGATACTATTTAAATTATTAATTTCCTTTGGCTCAAAGGTAGACATAGGGACCTTCCTATTCTGTTGTATAATTGGCTTGTTTTAGAGCACCATTAGTAAATGCTTACCCAATGACTTGACAGACTTGAGTCTAGGAAAGGTCTCTAGAACACAGCACTCATCACAGAGAGCAGTTGTCTTAGCACTGTGACCCAAAGTAATTAACATCTGTATCAGTTTTCTGTAATTTATATATAAAAGTTACATAAACTTGGCAGCCTAAAAGAACACTATTCTAGAATCTCAGTTTATGCTGGGGACTGAGGCATAGCTTGTCTGCATCGTCTGTCCATTTCTCGTAAGTGTTCATGATATGCTGACTGGGGCTGGGGACTAGCCTGAGGCAGTGATAGTGGAGGACACACTTTCAGACTTACAGGGTTGTTGGCAGGCTGTGGTTATTGTAAACTGTCAGAGAGAGGCTGCTCTTAGCTTTCCTTTAAGACTCTCCAACACTTATCATGTCAGACTTGCTATAATCCACAAGGAAGAATACACTAACAAGAGGCAACTTAGAATCTTTCCCATGGAAAGATTTACTTCTCCATACCCCTTCTCTGATTCTCTTTTCTTTTTCCATGCATGTATATGTCTGTCTTTTTGTTTGTTTGTATGTATGTTTATATATATGTATGTGTATATAAGTGTCATTGTGCATGTGTGCAAGCCAGAAGACAACTTGTGGGAATTGGTTTTCTTGTTCCACCCAGGGGATCAAATTCGGGTTATTAGTCATAGTGCCAAGCACCTTTACCTACTGAGCCATCTTGCCAGACATTTCTCTTTCTTTTTGTCATGATAGGACCCAGGGCCTAGGTAAGTACTCACTGAGCTACCTTACCAGCCCAGGTGTGGTATCTCCTCCCTTTTCTTTATTTGGATGATTAGAAGTAAACCATTAAGCTATCCCATGTTGAGGGGGCAAGGATTACACAGGGCACAAACACCAGGAGGCAGGGATCATTAGTGACCATCTTAGAATCTTCCCCCAGGGAAACCAAGTGTTCGTCAAAAGAGCAAGGCTGGGTGGATGCTGGTAGCTCTACAGCATGGGAAGTACATCAGCAATCTATAGGAACGAAGTCTTTACATAGGCCTGGACTTGGATAGAATTTTCTAAGTCTTCCAGTATGTAGATAAAACAAGGAAGTAGTTTTGTAAGCAAGGGACATACTTTCAAATAAGTTGTATAAAAAACCTATTTTTTCAAATAATCCATACTTCAACATATATATTCTTTGAAATACAAAAGAGAAAGCTTGGGAAGAACTTTGACAAGTTAGGACTTGAAGGAAAGGGATACAGGCTCAGAGTTGAGGCAGGGCAACAATAGGCAGCCATGATTCTTATTGATTATTAATTTTAGGTTGGCTTTTATTTAAGTAGGGGTGTATATTTGTGTACTACTATTTTTTCTAAAAACAATACTAAAATAAAATACAAAACCAAGGTGAGACTCAAATCAACCAGTGTTGACTTTCCAGACTGTCACATGCTCTCCATCAATGGGCACCAATAGCACAGATGTAGTGTGCAAGTTCTTAAGGTCTACTTGGTTTTCTATCCCAGAGTCGCCATTGGTATTTCTGACTCTTACTGGAACACGGACACCAGTAAAGGCTGTGTTGTTACACAGGAGCTGCAGGAGCAGAGCTTCAGGGATCTGGCAGCTGGATCCTATGGAATATCCTTTCCCAGACATAAAAGGAGAGCCATCGTAGCCACCCAGAGTGAGGTTGACGCTGTGGGCCACTTCTGGGAGGTCACAGGAAGAGATGTTGGACAAATAGGCCCTATTGTGGCATGTCCCTTTGTTTTGTGACCTACTTTGTCATCAGACCAGATGCCCACAATGGAGGCACATTTGGAGAGCTACCAGCCTCTGGTGACTTCTAGGGGGTCTGCCTCACCTCTTTGTGCCTTCAGCTGTCAATCAGTGCTGGCCAGGATGCCACAGACATGCTGTGAGGACTGAAGGAGCTGACAAACTTGTTCCTCAGAGCTTAGCAAGACACAAGAGAGGCAAGCAGGGCTGCTGCAGGGGTTGTCTACTTGGATCCAGGAGAACTGACTTATTCGGCTGCTGTCCTCAGCTCTTGATAGCTGCTGAAATGCCTTGATCCATTGAATCCCTAAACCCTCCCAGGGTGGAAACCATCCTGAGTCTTCCTAGTTAATAGGACCATTAAGGCTCACTATTCAATTACCTCTTCAAGTTCATTAACAGGGAAACAGCATTCCTGAAATTGAGATTTAGGTCTGTGTGTCTCTGAAGGTTCTATTCACAGATGCTCCATAGCTCCCTAGTCTTCAGTACACTGCTTGACATGACTTCTTTTACTATGTAGAACAGTAGTCTTCAGGCGAGGACAGTTAACTTCACTTTTGAGTGCAAATGCTGAGGTGTAAACTGTATCCTCTTTGTGCAAGTAAGTCAGTAATGTCTTTCTGCTATAAACCACAAGGTACAGAATGGTAAATTATTTTATTCACTCAAGAAAAATATTATCACCTATGAACTTGTCAATTAGAGCAGGAACACATGGATACATGGTTATATAAAAATCATACCAAGGACACCAGACTCTTCATTATTGATCATACAAGAGAGGACCCTCTTACCTGGGATTATATAAAAAGGAGCATCCCAAGACTGAGATGAGGCAGGCACACTGAGCCATCATCTGGTCACTTGTTATAAACTTTGTCCAGAAAATTTCCACAATGAAAGACCTCTGACCCAAGGCTTCCAGCTTAGTTTCTCCAGTCTACAACATAGTTCTCGTCAAATTGACATTCCAAGGTGCCTGTTACCTAAGCCTACAATTGATGAAGATCAGTCCCCTATCTAGTCCACTACAGAGATGCTTCTTATGTCTTGGCCAGCTCTCTGTCTGTGGATTAAATAGAACCCCCTTTTTTGCCATTCTGTAACCTGTGTATTATTGAGTGAAGTATAAAATATAATCTGAGAGGTGATACTAGTTATTAAAATGGGTATTAAAGAACCTGTGTTTGCCAATGCCCAAGGATACCCACTGAAACTAAGAGTGCTTAGTGAGTTAAAGCCAATGAAATTGATGAATCTGGAGACCATATTGTTTACCCAGTAAATTTGGATCATGGAGAAAGACAAAAATGTGTCCAGTCATGCATCTGACATAGCTCACTTAAGACACACCCATGTCATTTTGCTCTTTGAATTTCGAGAAATTGTTGTTAGACATTGTAGATCTTGGGAAGAGAGAACAGCACTTAGCAGAAGATTATCTGGGGGGAGGTGCTGGGGAGTTACCCCAGAAATATGGACAGAAGAATGAGTTATTAAGTAGTCAGCATGAAAACTGCTCACGACTTTCTCAGAGACCAACTAATCAAGTAGATAAAAAGGCAAGACATCTGATTTGAGTTACATACTTCACATGCTTGACGTGTATATGTGTATGCATAATTATACTGACACACACATGGAAGATTTACAAAGTCATCCAAGGTATCCTTTCCCTTTGGTGACACTTGTAGAGACATACTATGGCAGAGCTACAAGTGTGCCAGGGAACTTTACGGATTGCCCTCTGTGGTCCACAGAAGCTGCTAGATAGGTTTATGCACACGACCTTTTTCATTGTGATGGATGATGCAGACAGCATCTATGTTTTCCCAATGTGGCCCCTAAGAGTGGGACAGTGATGCAGCAAAGTAGTGCTTTTGCTCAGCACAACACTGAGAGGAAAACCCAGGCCTCCTGGTGCCATGAAACAGCAGTCAGAGTCAAGGAAGATCCTCAGAGTGGAAAAGTATGTTAAAGTTAGTTAAATGCTCCTGCTTAGCTCATATTTATTCTCTGAAACAAAGCTTCAGACTGAGAATTCAAGCCTGACTGTGGAGGCCGATGTGATGGCGCATGCTCAGTAGTGAAGAGCACATTCTGTTCTTCTAGAAGACCCCAGTTTCAATCTCGGCACCATGCTGGGTGACTCCCAATTACTGTGACTCCAACTTGAGGGGTGTTCACTGTGTTCAGCCTTCGTGATCACCAGCTCTCCTGTGTGTACTCTATACACACATAATTAAAAGATGTTCCTTTTCAATTCCTGACCATGAAAAGGTAGATAGTTATGACTATTATGAAGATGCACTAGTTTGAGACACTCTTGCCTTGCTTCTGGGAATTAAAAAAAAATGGTGGTGTTTTTGGAAATGCCTTGACAGCTTCCAAATCTTAGGCAAAGAATCACTCACTATGTTACACAGAAATTCTACTCCTAAGTATTGGAAAGATCTGAAAACACACAGACATGAACAAATAGTCACTGAAGTGTGACTAGCCAGATCAGACACAAAAACCAAATGCATGCCTATTAATAAATGGGTAGGCAATGGGTGCTAATTCATACCATGGAAATTAGAAAATAACAAAATGTGAAAGAAAGCCAGACACAGAATAGAGAGTATTATGTCATTCTGTTCACAGGAACTGTCCAGAATATACAAGCCTGTAGAGATGGACCTTAGGATGGTGGTTGTGAAGGATTTGGAAGTGAGTGAGATGCGGTGATTGGTAGTGTGTGTTCCATGTTGGGTTTCCACTACTGGCCAATGAGTTGTTCTAGAATTAGATTATGGTAGTGGTTATATATGTAGTCATACACTAGATATTTCACAGCTGAGTATGAGTCTGACTTGCCCTGTTTTTGAAAACTGAATGAAAGAGCACTTGGAATTTGCCATGTCTTATGGGAAAGTATACATGACTGGGGGAGTTGTCCTCTGTGGGGGGCCATCAATGAAAGTTAGCAAGGGAGGCATTTGAGATGTAAAGACTAAGAGCCTTTGAAGACGTCTTAAAAATGAGAGTTTGAAATGTATAGGTGGATTGTCTAGATGGAAGGAAACTTGGAATGAAATTCCAGAGACAGAAAGGCATGAATAGAAAAGGTAGGCCAGCCACCTCCCACCTCCAGCATTTATCGAAGGCACCAAGTTTCAACCCACCTTAACAAATGGTAGCAGTGAATATCTTCTGGACAAATTTATAAAAAATACCAAAGGAAAACACAAAGAAACCAACAGACACTTGCCATATAAAAAATGAGGCTATGACAATCTTTATTCTTTCAAAATTAAACTATGTTAAGGTCTTGATTAATTTAAAATGAGGAGTAGGGTGAAGATATATAGCTCAGTGGTAGAAGGTTTGCCTGAAATAAGCAAGGTCCTACATTCAATCTCCAGCATGGGAATGAACGGGTTGAAGAAGGGGAGTATGGCTAAATTCAGATCCATTAAGCAGACTGTAGCATTTCTGACAGTAGACATTCATCCCCTTCGGAAAGAACTCTCCTGCAGGAGGCAGTTAAGGCTGTGACTGTATGGATGATTTCTGTGGAGATGAATCAATCAAAGCCTACAGAAAACCTGAAGATACTAGGAACGTATAGATCCCCTCATCTTTGTGGATGTATTGTGCCAAGCTGAATATCCACATGTTTTGTGCTTTTGATTATAAGAAATTCTATGATTCTATGTTTCTCAACTCAATGCAGTGTACAAAACAGAACAGTACATCTCAAGGTGGCTTGATAGCCCATCTTACAGAATGCAGTAAAGTATATTAGGGAAGAGGAGTCCTGTCCTTTCTGAGGTTGAACAAGTAATAACATAGATGTTAAGTTTAAAAGAGTTCAGTAGGTAACCAAAAATAGGAAAAGATGGTAACTTTTAACCTGCAAACAAAAGTACACATTGGAACTCCTTGTACCTAGACAAAGCTGGGGTCACTGGTGTATGGTCGCTCAGTGGACCATGGCCGGGGATGCTGCAGGACTTTTTGTTAATACTTATGGGAATGGGGATTTTCCTTTCCCCAGCAAGGACAGGGTTGATAACTGCTGGTTAGGAGGATGGGAAAGTGTGCTGGCTAGTTTTATGTCAACTTGACACAAATTGGAGTCATCAGAGAGGAGGAAGCCTCAATTGAGACAATGTCTCCATAAGATCAGGTAGCAGGCAAGTCTGTATGGCATTTTCTTAATTAGTGATTGGTGTGGGAGGCTCTAGGGGTTGTGGTCCTGGATTCTACAGGAAAGCAAGCTGAGCAAGCCAAGGCGAGAAAGCCAGTAAGTACCACCCCTCTGTGGCCTCTACGTCAGCTCCTGCCTCCAGGTTCCTGCCCTTCACTGCTTTTGATGATGAACTGTTATGTGGAACTATGAGCAAATTAAACCCCTTTTTCCCTAAGTTGCTTTTGGGCATGGTGTTTCATTATAGTAATAGTAATCCTAATGAAGACAGAAGGGAAGGTGTTTCAGTCAAGAAGATGGTCTGGAAATGAATTTGGGAAGAAATACAACCCAATAACCATTAGGGTTAGATGGCCAGTCACCTGCAAGGGCCTTCCTTTCTGCTTAGGGAACTAAATCTCAAAAGGAGACTACCCCTCTATCTCCCTTCTCTGAAATGACAAGAAACAGAATTTGCATGATTCTTCCTTAAAATGCTTATTTTGATTTGATCAGAATCAGCATTTAAGTTTTAATATAAGCTGAAGTACTATGGGTTTCTTTTGAACAATGCATGTACAAGCACACATACCGAGTATGCTCACTGATATCTGGGACCATGAATGGTAGGAAATGTAGACGAGAGATGCATCTGATTGTGTGAGCATGTACACTCTTGTATATGTGTAGATGAGGGATATGGGTGCAAAGCTGTATGTAAGTCCATGCATGTTGGCATATATAAAGATGCTGGCAGGTATATTTGTGCATGTAGTGCATGTATGGCTCTGTGTGATATGCGTGTATATGCATGTGTGTTTGGCTGTGCAAGTATATGTATGTATATATGTATATGTGTGTGAGTGTGTGTATGCATGAATGAATGTGTATATGTATGTGTGCATGTAGACATGCATGAGTATGTGTATGTGTGTGTGTTTGTGAGTGTGTATACATGTGTCCTGGTGTGTATGCCTGTGTTTATGCATGCGTGTGTGTTTGTGTGTATATATGTATGTTTTTATGTATGTGTGTGCATGTGTATATGCATGTGTGTACATGTGTGTTTGTTTGTGCATGAGCTTATGTGTGTATGTGTATGTGTGTATATGTGTGAGCCTGTATGTAAATGTGTGTATGTTTGTGTGTGTGGATACATGTATGTGTCTGGGTGTGTATACATGTGTTTATGCATGTATGTGTGTTTGTGTGTGTATATATGTTTTATGTATGTGTGTACATGTGTGTGTATGCACGTGTATAAGTGCATGTGTGTGTGCATGAGCCTGTGTGTATGCATGTGTGTATGTGTGAGTATGAATGTATATGTAAGGTTTTAAGGTTTGTGTGCCTGAGCCTGTGTTGTATATGTATGTGTATATGTGTGTGTATGATGGGTCACAGGAACTCCTACTTTCATTGCTTAAGCTTTCCAGAGTGCACATTGCAGTCTGACACTGAGCTGATGCTGCCATCTGGGAGTAACCATCTGCTTAGTGATCGCTGCTCCAGTGACCTACTCCCACCCAGGAAAGGGCCTTCTCACCCACCTTCTCAAATCACCCCACCGCCCCAAATACCCTTGCCTGCAGTAATAGCAGCTCACCTCCAGGGAGCAGGAGGCCTGTGGTCTCCACAGCCACTAATAATGCTCTGCTCTGTGAAGGCACAGGAACTCAAGATAAATGCTTACCTGAATGTCTTTTACAGGAGAGAAGAGAGGAGGAGTCAAAGCAGGGTGAGGCCTGAAGTTGACAGTGTCTGGGAAAGCAGAGGTATCTCAGGTCACACAGTTTGGTTCCTTCGCTTTACTACCAGGCCTCAGTTACACAGCTGGACAGTCAGGTCCGAAGGGAGCTCCTCAGTAGTAGCTGAGCTGCATGGTCAAGAGAGGGAGGGGGCGACCTCCCCTACCTCACAAGCAGAGAAAGATGGTTTCCCAAGCTCCTGCAGACAGGTTCCTGGGGCGATGTGAGGACTGGGCCTCCAGGCAGGCTGATTTGAAATGCTTCCAAACGGATATCAGGCTTCCAAGCCTTGGCCCCTGGGGCTGAAGCTGAACTGGACTGGGGAAGGGATAAGGGGGCTGGAATTCAGGCACCCGCCCCACCCCCCCACCCCCAGCCAGGAGGGTTTGTTTAACCCCTCAGGGGTGCTGTATGCCTTCCTTGTCAAGGTGGTTTGCGGCTTAGTGAAGCTATATTTATAGAGTGCTCTGTGATTCTTGGGTGAACATTCGTTTTATAAATGAATGATCAAATTTATTAGCAATGAGTAACTAACCCGTCTACATTTATTTTGTTGATAATACAAATTTACAAGGTTTTAATTGCCAGTTTAAAAACCCCAAAACCCATACATAAATACATGGGTAATAAAATATCTCCCCACTGTGCCCTTGACTTCTGTAGTTACACCAGGGCTCATGGGAAGGGTTCAAAGAGGCTTCAGATGGGATGATATAGCTTACCTAAAGGAACTCAGGGCTAGAAGCAATTAGATTCAAACCCCATTCATGATAATTTTCTGAGTTTCAAACAAAATGATTCTACTGAAAATACTTTGCTTTTCAATGCTTATTAATTATCTATTTTTTATTCCCTACATCTGATTTATTACCCTATGACCCTTTAACCTTGCTGCTCCTAGTGTGATCTTTAGATCACCTGATGCTTGCTAGAACTATGTGATCTCTGCATCATGTAAGACCTGCTCTGTCTGAACTTGGACCCTAATAGTATCCCAGGCAGAGTGTGTGCATATCAAGTTTATGATCTGACTCATTGGGAGCAAGTTGTGGTCAGAGTCAATAAGACTTGAGTTCCAGAGAGACTCAGTACACTTGCCCATGGCAAGCTGAATTTGGTTCCGGTCTGCTGTAGTCAAAGTGCTCAGCTACAAGCCAGATGTTGCAGGTGTGTGGAGTCTACTGCAAGAGTCCAGAAGCCTGGACTTGTGAGGACAGTGATGACAGTCCTGGGCCCCCAAGGTAGTGACTTCACTGGGCTCTGGTCCAGGGATTGTATACTCAGCTGTGTGTTGCTTTGTCTTTTAAAGCTTGTTAGGGGAGACCCATAATATTCTATCTTCATGGGATGCACTTCCAAGAGACAAGGAATACTTTCAGGCTATGATTATAGTTGCGTTCAGAATGTATTTATCTGGTGGAAATATATCAGTCTACATAATGCCTACGAAAAAAATGAAGCCCTTTAAAAATGAGTGATTTTATTCCTACAAATGGAGTCTAAGGTACAGGTGAAATGGTGAATAGAGTATACCTCTTGATAACAGCTTCAAAAATATTTTAGAGTGTTTACTGTAAGTCAAGAACTGTCCTGAATATCTCACACAGAATGTAAATAGATAGGGGAGCCCCTGATAACAAACAGGAAGAAAGACTAACAAGTAAGATAAATCGGACCATTCCCGGGTTCCCCACTGGCAATCAAAGGAAGCTATATCAGATCTTGGCCTTCAATATTGAGCTGATTGACCAAGATGTCATCTGGAGCAAGATTCCAACCGGTTACCCAAACAATATGATCTTCCTCTTTCTAAAGCCTGTTTTGATGGCCTTAACAATCTGCTCTTGCCTTCAATGGGCTTACTTTATTCAAGACAGGAGAGTCAGCCTGGGCATTAGCTATGTCAAGTTCTAGAATAAGTGTGAAGAGAAAGTAAAAGAAGAGATCTTGGGACAGATACATCCTGATCCCCTAGGCTTCCCGTCTACAAGTGGTGGGCTGCCTTTGTACTCAGGGAGCCCCAGAGTCAGTTCACCCATGGGTCAAATAGGCTGGTTGGTCATAGGTTCTTTATTGATTCAAAGGAGCATGTGACTGGGTTGTTCAGAGAACACAGGTGTTTTAATAAGTAAACCAGCCTTTCTCATACACACAGTTTCTTCCCTCTGATCATCCCACCATAGTTGTCTTAAAGGCACACTTCCCTTCTGTACTTTACCAAAATCACTCAAAATACCTTCTGAGACCAGGACCTTCTAAATTTATGATCTGTCATCTGGAACTTTCCCTAAGAGAAAATGTATTCTGTAAGAAACACCCCCTAGTGAGTGTTATTTTCAAAGAGTGCTCAAGGTCCAGGGAAAGAGATGGTCTCCCCCAATGGAATCACAAACAATGGGATTTACACCAGCCAAACCTCATCTTAGGCAAAGAGAACTACTCCCGGGGCTCTGAGGAGGGGTGCAGACAAAGATTTTCACAATTGCCCTTTGTTTCTGATTCTGTTAGAAATTATGGGATCATGGAATGAATACGAATTTAGGGATATGGTTTCATCTTTCTGGGTGTCCTCTCATGAGATGACTGTACCCTAAATGAACCTAGGCCACCCAACAAACAAGACAGATTCCTGGCTCTATCTTTACACAGATTCAAAGTGTGGTTATGGAACAGCAGTCAGCTTCTGTTGCTGGATATAGAAATGGGCAGCCCCTATGGGTTCTTGCCCTTGCGGTGTCCCAAATAAGACAATTGATGGCAAATAGGTTTAATAAGGGTAGACAGTGTCTCATGGTTCAAACAAGGACATCCATTCTACCCCAGTGCATGCATGTTCATTCTGAATGTTTGTGGACTTCCCAGGAAAGAAGGAAGTTCTTTAGTACAGTTTGGAATTCTTCGCTATGTAGTATTATCTGTCCGTCCGTCCGTCCATCCATCCATCCATCCATCCATCCATCCATCCATCCATCTATCTATCTATCTATCTATCTATCTATCTATCTATCTATCTATCTATCTATCTATCTATCCCCAGTAGAGAGATAAGTAGCATTTCCATGTTAAGTAGATCTTATTAGAGATTATCTATAAAAGGCATATACAACAGTCCCCCAAACTCAAAAGGGTCAATATAACATTTCCTGATGTGGAAAATATTTATAGGTGTGGTTGTTTCCAATTCTGAATGTTCAGCTTCCACAGTTGGGATTCCCTGAGGAAGCCTGAGGCTCTGTAGGAAGGTAAGGATCAGGGGTATGCATGATAGAGAAATGATTAGCTAAGTTGGGCAATGAGCTCTCTTTGAGGAGGTGGTGTTTTAGTTACTTGAAGAATCTGAATTTATCCAAGGAGGTCATAGGGAAGAACATACAAAAAATTAATTTAAAAAAAAGTGAAGACCCTTATTCGGCTCAGGAGTTGCATGCTTCTGAGACCAGCAAGAAGGTCAGTGCAAGAGCTTGGTGGCACAGTATTGCCGTGATGGTTTTGGAAATGAATGGTATTAGGTCATGCAGTTTATGGATCTACCAAGAGTATCTACTTCAGTAGTACCCCTCAGCAGTAGTCTGAGAAACAGGGCTTAGAAGTTAGACCAGGAAGCAGAATTGCACATAGGAAACTGTTGAGCCAAGACACAATTCACATATCAATAGATTTTCAAGAAGATGAAAGGAGAGACCCCTGGTCCTGGAAAGACTGGATGTAGGGGAATGCCAGGACAGAGAAGCGAGAGGGGGTTGAATGGGGAACAGGGGGAGGGAAGGGGGCTTATGGGACTTTCAGGGAGGGAGGAAATGGGAAAGGGGAAATCATTTGGAATGTAAATAAAAAATATAGAAAATCAAAAAAAAAAAAAAAAAGAATTTGCAACATCCAAAAAAAAAAGGACACTGTTGAGATCACTGGGAAAAAGGATGCCTAGGGCATGTGGTAGAACTGCAGAAAGCAATTCAAGATTTATTTGTAGTGTTAAAGTTAACGGAAGGGTTGGAGGATTAGTCAAGATGGTGTTAGATTTTTAGTTTGAGGACCCAGTGGGGAGGTGTGTGGATCACTTCAGAGATTAACATCTTAAGAGAAAGATCTTGAAGATGAAGCAAGTACAGAAGCCTCATTATGCTGGGAACCAGAAGACAGTCTAGTGCAGTCTTCAGTCCCCATGACCTTAATGTCTCCCCAGGCTCTGCCTCCCTGCACCATGGCTAGACTCCTTTCTAGCATCTGGATTTTAGCGACACTGACTCCACGTGGACTCTCCTGCCTCTTGATTGCCAAAGAATTATGGCCAGATCCTTCCAGTCTCTTTCCCTGTCAACCCTTGGCCTCCTCTGTATGACTCAAGTCTTCTTCTGTCTCACACCCACAAAGGACATTTGTCACTGAATTTAAACCAAGGGGTTTATCTAGTGAGTTTTCCCTCAGAATCCCTTAAAGTGATCATCTCTATAGAGACTTTTTTCCAGTGGGGCCCCACAGTCAGGTTTCAGCTGGGGATGTGGGCTGGGTGACTGGTGCAGCTATATTGACTGTTTCCTAACATTTCTTAATCACCACCCCCCACCTGTGTCTGTTGCAGCACATTGATCTTTCTAGACTGATGGTGAACTCTCTTGAATGAGAGAGAGAGAGAGAGAGAGAGAGAGAGAGAGAGAGAGAGAGAGAGAGAGAGAACAAGCATGTGTGTCACATGTATGTCTATGTGCCAACCTCACAAATGATTTTTCATACACCCTATAGGATCTTTTGAAGCAATGCATTGAACCACAGATGGGACAATGGGACAAGGCTGGCTCTGGCTGGTCATTTGCACCTTCCTTCATACAAGTGCCACAGCCTAAAGGGTCTGAGCTGGTATGTTCACAGATCTATCACCAGATTCTCATACTAGCTACCCGCAAGTCCTAGGTCTGCCAGTTTTGCTTTATTTACCAGTTATCCATCACTACCTTCTTTTTTATTGGTTATTTTATTTACATTTCAAATGTTATCCCCCTTCCCAGTATCCCCTCTATAAACCCCTATCCCATCCCCCTCCCCCTGCCTCTATAAGCATGCTCCCCCACCCACCCACCCACTCCCACTTCACTCCCCTAGCATTCCCATACACTGGGACATCAAGCCTCCAGAGGACCAAGGGCCTCCCTTCCCACTGATGCTAGATAAGGCCATCCTCTGCTATATATGTAACTGGAACCATGAGTCCCTCCATGTGTACTCTTTGGTTGGTGACTTATGCACCATATTAATGCACCATTCATTCACCCAAGCCACCATTACTCAAGTTTAAAATTAAAGAATAGAGTTGTTCCTTCTGGAGATCTATAACTTAGTCTGCTATGATGTGCTGCTGTCTGGTGGGCATTTCACAATCCTCACTGCCATTTCTTGACATATTCCGGGAAGAGTAAGCAAGCCACTTTAACAAGGTTGGTTTGAAACATCTCTTTATCAAAGAGAAAGCCTAGAGAGACTTCTGTAGGCTTCTTTCCTGGAGGAGAGGACACAGAGCTTCTTAGTGACATGCTTCTTCAAATGCCACCACAGTCTGGGCAAGCTGCTGCCCTACTTCTGCGGCAGGCCCTGCAGTTTACCTCTGTTGCAGTCTGGACAGCTGTGCACCTGCTTACTGCTTCTGGGATAATTGTCCTCCTTTTCCCTCTCGTTTTTACCATCTCTCTGTTTGAGTTGTCATTTGTTTTAATTTCACCATTCTGGGGGACTTAGAGGCAGTTTTCAGAACACCACCCCAAGTTTGAAACCACACTACCTCCTATACAGATGCCCAGCTCACAGTAGACATCTTTCTGCATCCTCATCTCCACTTCCTGGAGGCCCAGGACTGCTTACACACAGTTCCCTACATGGTTCTGACATGAGGTACTAGATAGGTAGTTGTGTTGGCTCATGATCCTATATGTGTTCTGCAACAACTCCTTCAGGACATGGGAAAGCACTTGGTCACAAGGTGGATAAGGTAGCTGCCACACAGGAAGCAGGATACATAGGCATTTATGCCCCAAAGCTTAGTCTTTCTGTTTACATCTTTGGCTTCTCTCATGGATATCTTAGAGTCCTTCCTCATCTCATAGCATGGGAGTGTCAAGCCACCAAACATGAGCAGAGCCTTCTTGCCTCTGGACCCTGGCTGGTGTCTGTACTGCCCTTCTAGCCTGTGCTTCTTTCTCATTGAGAATGCAAGCCTAGACTCCTGAGTACATTGTGAGGCTTGCATGCTGGGAGACTAGAAGAGGCACTTGTGGAGAAGTCTCATGAAAGGCATTGCTTCCTCCAGTCCCCCAAGATAAGGAGAAATATACCATTGTCCTTTAAGTACATCATCAATGAAGCCTGAAGTATCTTCTATCCTTTGATATAAGTAAAGTAATAAATGTAGATGTTAGCATGACTTTCCAGGGCTCTCTTTGGCTAGTATAGCAGGCCCAAGATCACTTTGGAGTTTGGGGTTTCCAATAGAATAGGATTGTTACAAAAGTTTGCAATGGAAGGATGTTTTCTATATAGGAACTTTTCCAATATGTCAATGCTTTAGTTTTGAATGTTGAAAGTTTTTGTGATGGGCTACCAAGGCACTTTTTGGATGTGATTTGGATCTCAGCTGTTGAGCTTACAAACAGTATTGGGTTGGGCATCAAGTACCTTACGTCACTGACTGGTCAAGCCATCCAGAGAATGGCCATTAGAAGCACATTTCTCTTTTACTTCCTATCTTTGATGCAGCAACATTCTTTGACTGATCACTGCCTTCCCTGGATCCAGTTAGTGGTTGTAAAGAAGGCTTCAGTTTCTGGCCAGCAATCACAGCTCAGGTGGAGGCAGCCGCCTCGGGGAGCTCTGTAGCCTCTTGGCCTAGGCTAAATGGGAGTTTAGTGAACCTCTTTGGGATTTGTCAGAGAGAAAGATCACATTTCCAGTGGGGAGAATATAAATTCAGAATCCAGGAAAAGAGAGGTAGCTTATAATAATAGTCTCTTACTCCTGTACTGGGATTTCCATTTCACAAAATGCATACATTACTCAATGTGGTTCTCTGCCCCCAAAAGTCTTTGAGTTATACATTATGACCCTCAATTTACAGACCTGGGAACAAGAGACAAGTCACCTGACAAGAATCACTGACTAAGAACAGGACTTGCATTGGGGTTCAGAGGTGACAGAAGGAAGCCTAACTCCCAGGCACCCAAAAACCACTGGGAAACTCAAAGAATTTGGAACAGGGGATGGGCTGGTGATGAGTCTGGGGCCTGGGGGAGGGGAAAATCTGGCTTAGCTCAGGGGTGAGTGTCCTGAGTATGGAGGGACCTTCTGCAGGAGACTTAGGCTGACTTCTGTATGACGAAGGCTTTCCCCCATGGCAGTTCTTCATGAAGAAAGCGACAGCTCTTAGTTGTTCAAACTATTTATTCATCATGGAAAAATGGTGCATATAACTTACTCAGTGTGGACCAGAGATTAAATGCCTTTTGCAGGAAGGAATGTCTGGGGAGGGAAGCTTATTGGCTAAACCCCCAGGGCTGGCTCATCTAGACACTTCATTAGCATGGAGAACTCTGTGCTCTGTATTACATGACTAGTTGCCACAATCCTCATGTGAAGTGTCATGGTCACCTCCTCCAGGATAGGAACCAGGTTAGGTGTAGATGAACCACCTACCATTCTCAGATATGAGAATTTCTGGGGTTTCTGAATCCACTCAACTTTCCCAGTTTTTGTCTGGTGACATGGTTCCACTTGCCCTACATGTCATGGTCTTCCAACTATCTTAGGGATCACCTGTGGATTCTTTCTAACTAGCCAACTGGTGAAGGGAGAACAAGCAAGGGTAGCAGTATGTTTTAGGGACAGTTCCTAGAACACTTCTGCCCATATGCTGAAGAGACACAGTAGTTATATGATTACAGTTGTATGTAAGGAGTATGTACAGTGCAGCTAAAACCTTGTCAAACATGGAATCCTGGCTGGGCCGCAAGTCTGCTTGAAGCCACGGTTACAGGTTTCTGTTCCACGGGATAGGGTTCTTGGAAGTTGCCAAGAATAAGGCCAACTTTTAAAGACACCAAGTGAAATTTTGAAGGTGGCAAGAGAGTAAAACTGGCCACTATGCATGGAAATGATTGGTGATCCAGGACAAAAAGAAGTACAACACACCCAAATATAGGATGATAGTTCATGTAACTAACAGAGATATCATCTGCCAGATTGCATATGCCCATATAGAAGGGGATATAATATTCTGCACAGAATATGCACATGAACTTCCAAATTATTGTGTGAAAGTTGGCCTGACAAATTATGCTGCAGCCTATTGCACTGGCCCACTGCTGGTTCGCAGGCTTCTGAATAGGTTTGGTATGGACAAGATCTATGAAAGCTAGGCAGAGGTGACTGGAGAAAAATACAATGTGGAAAACATTGACGGTCAGCCTGGTGCCTTTACCTGCTATTTGGATACAGGTTTTGCCCAAACGACAACTGGCAATAAAGTTTTTGGGGCCCTGAAGGGGGCTATGGATAGAGGCTTGTCTATCCTTCATAGTACCAAATGATTCCCTGGTGTAGTGGCTATTCCTGGTTGTCAACTTGACTAAATCTGGAATGAACTAATCAAGAATTGGTAGGCTCACCTATAATCCTAATCTGGAGGCTCAGAGATACAAGTTTCTGACCTGAATCTTGGCATGGAGATCTTGAAGCATAGTGACTATGAATTCCAGAAGATTAAGATTAGGAGATCTCCGAGTTCAAGGTCATCTGGGATTAAAGGCTCGGTGGCACACGCCTTTAATCTGGGCCACACCCTCTATTGGAGACATATATAAGGACATTGGAAGAAGGAAGATTCACTGTGGCTTTTCCTGGCCTGCCTCGTGGGACTGAGCAACTGCTAGAACCTTGGACTTCCATCCACAAGTACTGCTGACTATTGTTGGGGAGTTGGACTACAAGCTGTAAGTCATCGACAAATTCCCTAACTATATAGAGACTACCCATACGTTCTGTGACTCTAGAGAACCCTGACTAATACACCTGGTTATACTCTGAAAGCAAGGAGTTCAATGCAGAGGTACATCGGAAGCACATCATGGGTCAGAATGTGGCAGACTACATGCGATACTTAATGAAGATGAAGATGTGTATAAGAAAAAGTTCTCTTAGTACTCAAGAGCAACAGAACTCCAGACATGATGGAGGAGAGGTATAAGAAAGATCATGCTGCTATCTGAGAGAATCCAGTCTATGAGAAGACACCCAAGAGAGAAGTGAAGAAGAAGAGGTAGAACTGATCCAATATGGGTCTTGACCAGAAGAAAGATCGGGTTGCTCAAAAGATGGCAAGCTTCCTCAGAGCTCAGGAACAGGCTGCTGAAAGCTAAAGCAATTTTCTATGGAGACTTTTTTACAAAGACAATAAATGAATAAATGTATTGACCAAGCAGGGGAAAAAAATGGAATCGCACAAAGAAAGCTGCTCAGGAGGTCCTTCTTTCTTTGTCTAGACCTATGACCAGATCAAAGGCCTTAGGTTTGTCCCTCTTAGGGCTGTCCTCTCCCAGGTAACCCTCCCTGCCTTAATTTCCACCCTTCTCTTCCCCCATATCTTCTCCCCCTACTTCTTCACTTCCCTTAGAATCTGTTTGTGATTGACTCTTTGGACAGGATGTCTCCCCAAAGCTCTTTAGTACTAGTTTCTGTCCTGTGAGCTGCTTTCAAACTACCTAAGTTGACAGAGGAAAAATATTAGAGAAAAAAAAAAGGCAAGAATTGTGCCTCTTTGACAGCAGCCAGGGCAAGGAAGTTCTCCACTGTGCTCTGAGGCTGAATGGGCCAAGAACATTTGGCTCATGTATGTGTGACTTTAAAGTGGTATTTAATTAAAAAGTTGCAAGCTCATGAAACAAAGGATTTCGTTGGTCTCTCCCTTGTACAGTTCCAGTTTCTAGGAAATAATAATGTGTGATTTATGGGCTTCCTTTCCACAGAAGTATGGAAGTTATATGTAGTTCATGTTTAAATGAGAAAGAAAAATCCCCTATGGGAGCTCATTATCTGTCTGGCTAACAAACGACAAAGGACAAATCTGGGAACATCTTTCTTGGCCAGCTAATATTTATGACACATCCCGTTGGTAGAACATTATTCTCAGGGCAAGCTCTGGAGTTTATTATTGTTATTATTTTTCGTCTTCTCATTCTTCCTGAATGCATCTTTTTTTTTTTTTTTTTAAACTTTGGGCCAGATGTATGCTTTTTTCCTTTAGGGTCATTGGTGGAAAAGAAGTCCTATAAAACTATGAATGGTTCTTTGTATAGCAGATAGAAGTTAGCCCAGAAACCCACAACTAGTCAAAGCACAGAGAAAACACCCCAGTGGAGTATTTATATCACCCCTTCTCTAAGACCAGGGGACCATCTTGGAGAAGGAGCAGAAAGACTATAAGAGCCAGAGACGGGAAGAACCTGAGTAAAACATAACATGACTGTTATACCTGTGAAGTCACAGCAGCTGGGGTTGCCTGCACAAGGTCAAGCCATTTGTTATTCTAGCCTCTACTTCCAGCTGAGGCTCCTGCAGGGACAGCCGTCTCTTTCCTTTAAGAATGTAGAAACTAATAGAAGGGAAACTAGGGAAGAACCTTGAACATATGGGCACAGGGGAGAATTTCCTGAACAGAACTCCAATAGCTTATACTCTAAGATCAAGAATAGACAAATGGGACCTCATTAAATTACAAAGTTTTTGCAAGGCAAAAGACACCGTCAAAAAGACAAAGCGGCAACCAACTAACTGGGAAATGATCTTTACCAACCTTACATCCGACAGAGGGCTAATATCCAAGATATACAAAGAACTCAAGAAGTTAAACTCCAGAGAGGCAAGTAACCCTATTAAAAAATGGGGTACAGAGCTCCACAAAGAGTTCTCACCTGAAGAATATCTAATGGCTGAGAAGCACCTAAAGAGATGTTCATCATCCTTAGTCATTAGGGAAATGCAAATCAAAACAACCCTGAGATTCCATCTCACACCAGTCAGGATGGCTAAGATCAAAAACACAGGAGACAGCAGTTGTTGGCGAGGATGTGGAGAAAGAGGAACACTCCTCCACTGCTGGTGGAATTGCAGGCTGGTACAACCACTCTGGAAAGCAGTCTGGCGGCTCCTCAGAAAACTGGGCATGACACTTCCGGAGGATCCGGCTATACCACTCCTGGGCATATACCCAGAGACTTTACCTGCATGCAATAAGGACACATGCTCCACTATATTCATAGCAGCCTTATTTATAATAGCCAGAAGCTGGAAAGAACCCAGATGTCCCTCAACGGAGGAATGGATTCAGAAGATGTGGTATATTTACACAATGGAATACTACTCTGCAATTAAAAACAATGAATTCACGAAATTCCTAGGCAAATGGTCAGAACTTGAAAATATCATCCTTAGTGAGGTAACCCAATCACAAAAGATCACACATGGTATGAAGTCACTGATAAGGGGATATTGACCCAGAATCTCAGAATACCCTAGACACAATCAGCATATCAATAGATTTCTAAAAAGATGGAAGGAGAGACCCCTGGTCCTGGAAAGACTGGATGTAGGGGAACGCCAGGACAGAGTAATGAGAGGGGGTTGAACGGAGAAAAGAGGGAGGGAAGGGGGCTTATGGGACTTTCGGGGAGGGAGGAAACGGGAAAGGGGAAGTGATTTGGAATGTAAATTAAAAAAATAAAATAAAATTAAATTAAAAAAAAAAAAAGAAAGAAACAAGGGCCAATTAAACAAGACCATTCATTTTAAAAAAAAAAAAACAAAACTATTGATTGGAGCACTATTAACATTATACTACCAAAGTATCAGGCTATTACATATTTGTAATGTATTCCTATATAGATTTTAGTGTAATTTTGTTTTAGAGCCATTATTGATGAGATATATGAACATTATCATTTTGTGGCTTTCTATGCTGCTAGCGGAAGTTCCATATTATTTGTCTGTCTTAGTGTTAAATTGGGTCAGTAGATCCTCAATAAAGTACCATGCAAGTGAAAAAAAAAAATTGAGTTTTTTTCTCTGAATTGCCTGATTATATAGGTTTTCTGTTAACTTATTTTTCTGCTGTAATTAATATACTTATTAACATACCAAATAAAAATATTGTTTTTTTATGGCTCCATATGAATTTTAGAAATTTTTTCAATTCCTTTGAAGATTGTTGTGGATCTTTTGATTGGGATTGCATTGGATCCGTAAATTGCTTTTTGGTAGGATTGTCATTCTCACAATATTCCTTCTACCTGTCCATAAATAAAGAAATTCTTTCTCAATCAAAAAAAAAAAAAAAAAAAGAATGTAGATCTCGGTACGTTGACCAAGCTCCATTGTGTGGCTCCACACCTATGAGTTATGAGAAGCAAAAATTGTAACCAAAGGGTTATTACAAACAAAAAGGGAGGTCATGAAGTTTTGGAATGGTAGGGAGGTGCAGATAGACCTAGGGAAGGAGGAAAGGATAACAATATGTTGTATGAAATTATTAAAGAATCATTTAAAATACAATATATTTTTTTCAAAAACTGAATGGTAAATTCTACATCCTGTGCAATTCTATTTGGAGTTAATCAGTTTTCCTATCTATCTATCTATCTATCTATCTATCTATCTATCTATCTATCTATCTATCTATCTATCTAATTTCTGTTCTAGGCATGGAATCAGAGCCTCATGTATTTTAAGTGCTTGCTCTGTCATTGAGAAAATTATTTCCCAGACCATTTTGAAGAGAAAGGATAGTGTTCTTGTTGGAATGTGAAATGCCCCAAATAGTCCCATTTGATTGAACACTTGACTGTATCTGGTCCATTGTTTGAAAAAGGCCTAGAACCTTTAGGAGATAGGGCTTCTCTGAAAGAAATAAGTTGCTGGGACTTTAGGTTTAGCCTAGACCATCCTAGCCTAGTTTCCATTCTTCATAACCACTAATATAATATGACCAAACCGACTCTGGATTCTGCCATTGTGTCTTTCTCACCATGCCCTTCCTGCTATGACTGATATATTCCTTTTAATTAAGGGCCAACATGACCCCTCCCTCCATCAAGCTGCTTCATGTGAAGTACCTTATTATAAAGGGAAAAGTGACTAATAGAAGCAGTTGTGTTCCTTTTCTGTTCACAAACTTGATATGACATCAAAGAACTTATTCTAAGATACACTGTAGCTGTGAGCAGAGACTGTTTTCAAGACTCTGAACTCATCCAAGAGTCAATTCTCCTTGTCACTGGCATTTTAACTTTGGGGTTATGCTTACTTTTCTGGCCAGTGTGTGTGGTCTCTGTACCCCAGAGCTATAGACCCACTGAGGGCTGAGAAGCTGCTTTGCACACATCTATTGTCTCTCATGTGTCTAAAGCAGACATTGGCATCTAAGATGCATTCTGGGTATTAAAGAAGAAGATACAGAGGAAGGGACAAGTAGGTATGCCCACACTGTCTAGAAGGAAAGAGAAATAGGTCATGAGACTTGAGTTTCCCCTTGACTGAGACTTGACACAATCCTTTGTGACTGTCTGGGGTCCAGGGATTTGCCACCCTTGGTTCCTCTACATGTAACCTGCAGGTAACATTCTACCAATGAGAAAAGCCCCAACTGCTCCTTAGTTCACCTCTCAGCCTGATCCTACTTCAGTCCAACTCAACTGTCCAGGGATACGAAAATGAAGAAAAGCTGTGGAGGAAGTTCATAAGTTCAAACATATTTTAAATTGTTTTAGATTTTCTTCTCACTAGGAAGTACTTCAACAAGATATCTAAAAATGAGAATCATTTCATTCCCATGAGTTTTAAAGACATCAATCTACCCTGGTACCCATCAGGCCCTGGGGAAGGACTGACATGCAATCAAGATCTTTTCCTGTTCCTATGAATTGGAAGTCTCTGCTTGGCCCCCCCGGGTACTAAGCCCCAGAGAGAGTGACCAGTGAAGAGCATGCACAATCTGAACTGGAGGCCCCTGTCTTCGGTCTTGTTCTTATCACTGACTAGCTGCAGGCTCCGGGGCACAGCCCTTACCTTCTGTTGTCAGGACTAGCATCTAGCAAATATACCTTCTGGTGGTAAATTTTGTTCAGGGTTGCTGAGATGAGGCAGAGATCAGGGAGGGGTTTAGCATGATGTGAGCACATAGTAGGAGTTTGGCCCATATCATTTACCATTGCCATGTTTATCATTAGCCCAGCTCCCTGGGAAATACTAAGAATGGACTTTTCTAGAATATCATGGGAAAGGCTGAACCTTGGGTTGGACTAGATCAACCAGGGTATATTTATTTCATACACCTATGTTTCCTGCATCTATTGTAGAACAGAGATTACTAAAATGTAAGCTACTTTTAAATCTCACCCGTACCTTTTAAAGCAAGTCTACATAATCATGGCCTGTAGTATAATAATAAAAAGACTTGAACTTTGTCCCTGTTTCCTGCCATATAGCTCTTAAGGCCCTTGGGACCCCTAGAGGCCACCAGTATATTTTCTATGCTAATGAGGTGATAGACTGCAGGGGGCCCATAGAGACCAGGGACTAACTGCCAAAACAACAAACCTATATGATTAGAGTGTTGGAACTTTCTACTGGATCCTCTCACCTCCAGGGAGAAGAGAGACACCTGAAGATGAGCTGGATCTCCTTGGCAGATTCCATCAGTCCATGGGGAAAGCGAGGATGGGGTAAGGGAGCTGGAGAGGACCTGTGCTCAAAGAGGCATCTTGAAGTTCTCAAAGGCTAGCCTTTCAGCAAGTGATCCTCCAATCCCATATCTCTACTTCGGTAAAACTGGACCAGAGCATTCCTTCAGTCATTTGAACTGGCCACAAAACTGGAAGGGTAACAGGATGGCAGGAAGATACAGTTAGTTGTGTTTTCCTGACCCAAAGCTAAAACTAAAAGCAAAGAAAGTAAAACCATTAAAACACAAACTCACTGTAGTGAATACACTTAGCTCTCTCATATCAGATGCCCAGCCTGAGTTTTAGGCCACACAGAACAGGCATTTAACTTACTGCAAAGTTAGATCGACAGTAATATGATGTGGTTCACATTTTTTTCTTCCTCACTTGGCCTAATTTGTGGAACACAATTTTTATACAGAGATCCACAGATAATTGCGTACCCACCTCAATGAAGTCCTCAGCACACAAAAACTCAAAGCAACTTGTTTGCCTCCAGTTCACCCACTGCCCCTTCCTCATCAAACCTACTCTCCTTACACGGTTCTCTTCTTTTTTTTTTTTAAAAAAAAAAACTCCTCTAACATTTCTTCAGGACTCTGCTTCTCTTTGTGATTTTATCTTGTTGACTCTGGAGCTGGAGACTAAATCCAAGGTGTTAGACTAACCAGGCAAGCCCTCTACATAGAACTTCAGCCTCAGCTGCCCTCCCCATTTGATTCTTTATCTGGAAATATACCCTGTGGAAGGTGAAGCTAAGGTTGCTGTCACTCAAGGACTGACATGATTTCCATAAAACCACACTGATGATAGGTTCAGACAGCATTGGGGTTGGTAAGCCTCAGTGAGGACACCGAGGTCTGTGAGCCTCCCACTACATCATACATTCTGTAAGACTCTTAGACCTGATAGTTTGTAAGACATGTGTACCATTTACAATGAACGATTAACTGTAAGTATAGGATTTTCCTGAGATAAATGTACCATACTGTTGGGCTGCATGTCTGCCTCATCCCTGGGGTGCCCGAGCACCTCAGGCAAGCTGCTCAGGGGAGACAGAACGCACTGGGATAGAAGTTCTAGGGGTGAGAAACAGTGGGATCTGGGGTAGATGTTGTGATTCCTGGCATCCTGTGTATCCAGATGCCACTGGGAAACACTGAGAGTTGGGAACCAGGGTCTGCAGGTCCTTGAGCTTCCCCTAAGCACCAGGCAGGAAGGAGATGGCAGAGCCTCAGACTAAGGTAGAATCAGGTTTGGTTCTTATGAGTACCAAGAGTGCAGAGGGGCTGGAAGAAAGAAGGCCTTCTCTGGAAGATTTAGGCTCTTTATGACGAAGGCCTACCCCCACCTCCACAGAGATTCTTGATAAAAAAGACAGTCCTTGTTTGTCCAAACTGCTTTATTTGATGGTGAATGTGAATATTCACATATGGTAGTTTGGCAGGGAAATGGCTCCATCCTGTCGTTCTCAATTCTGAGATTTTCCTGGGTTTAGGCTTGCACAGCCTTACCAATTCTTCTGTCTGGTTGCATGGTCCCATTAGTCATAGGAAGATCTTCTTGGATCTAGAGCTAGTCAGTCAGAAGTTCTGGGTGTCCAGAGATTTTTTTCAGCTGGTATCTGGCATGGGGGATAGCCCTAAATGAGTGATTGCTGGATCAGGGGGTTTGTGTTAGTGAAAGGTGAATTATTTTGTTGAGTGCCTCATGGATGTCTACAGAAAACTGAGGAACTGGTGTCATGAGTAAAGGTAACTGTTATCTGACATCAGAAGTACATGTGAAAATGGTCCAGAGCTGGTGACATCAATTATGGTGCTGCTCCTGATCTCAATAACTTGAAAGCCATCCTGTCTAAAGAGGACAACAGACTTGCACATTAGCCACACCCATCTCCAAAGCACAATGCAGACATTTCTAATCAAATCATTCTACCAAACCCAACCTCTGTCTGCATGTGAGTCCATCACTCCCTAATGTCCTGGCTGTTCAGAACTTTAGAACCATCTTGCCCTTCCCTGCCAAAAATAGAATGCTTAATGGGTTTGTCATCTTTCCAGATTGACTCGCTTCCAGTTTCCTATTCGTTTGAAAAACAAATTTCTATCTTATTTAAGCTCTTCTGACTTGGGCTCAGCAATTATTGTGAAGATAATTCGTCTATTTTCAAAGCTTGTGTTTTTCCTAGTTTGTATCTAAAGCACCTTTTCAACTTACAAAGTTCAGTGGGGAAGGGTCGATCTTGGTCCTCAGCAGACAGGGAGTTGAACTCTTACTCTTTGCCCTTGAGAGGTAGACCAAGGGGTTCTGAGAAGATGCAGATGGATGGTATTCATGAACATTTTGTGTGCTGAGTTTGAACCTCTGACTCAAGCTACAGAGACTCCAGTAGCTTCCAGAGGCCAGCAACAGGCAGAATACACTAATGCTTACATCATCCTTAGGCACAGAACCCCGTTATTCCTGTCCCGAGCTTCAGGGGAAACCTCAGTTTTGTGGCTGGAATAGCAGACCTCACCCAAAAGTTGAGAAGTTCACATCAATCAAAGCACACATTTAGGAATAATCAAAACATAAAGCAGATGCCTTTGTCAAAACCCTAGGTGGGGATTCCGCAAATACAAGTCAAACATGCAAAATAAGCTGAAGTAAAGCACACTGTCTTTCCTTTGACCCTTTACTGCTTACTCAAATAGAAGGTGGGGCTTCTTCTAAGAAACTGCCAGTGTTGTGGTGGACTTAGACTGAGGGCCACAAGCTGTTGTCCTTCCATCTCAGTCAGAGACACTGATAGACTAAGGCCTAGACAAGCAGTAATGAGCTGATTTGGATGTTCGTCTTCTTCTGCTCATATCTCAGACAACATCTTCTAGAGTTACTACATCTGGACATGATGTGTGTCTGTGTGTGTGTATGTGTATGTGTGTGTGTGTGTGTGTGTGTGTGTGTGTGTGTGTATTTCTTATGTTTATGTGAAGTCTTATTACTTTTATTTTATTGATAATAAGATCAAATTCCATGAACAATACTGATGTCAGTCATAGCAGGAAATGCTTTGGTCCACATAAGTGCAAATGCTACTCATATGGTCTAATACCTCTGATGCCTCCTTTATTCCTCCAACACCAATGACTCCTGTGTCTCTCAGAAAAAGCCTTTTCTTAATTAAAACAATCTAACAAGTACAGTTAAAGCAAACCCTTAAACACAGTAAAAAGAGGAATTAAACAGAAGGTAGAAGTACCCAGTGGTCCTATTAAATATAAATAGCTACTGTTCACCAAAGCTCTTGCTCTCCCCAAGAATGCACTCCTGGATAATTCTGGCTCATACTTTGCCCCCAAACTCTATGGGGCCAGAAACTTTCATAGTCTTGCCCATGGCCACTTCTTCCCATTTCTTGATGGATACATTTTGACGTATTTATTTTTAGGTGTACCATCTCACATTTTATATGCTTATTTTTTTCATTTATCTTTGAGATTAGAATAACATCATTTCTCCCTTCCCTTTCCTTCTAAACCCTCTCCCAAGCCTCTCCTTGGTCTCTTTCAAATTCATGGCCTCTTTTTTCATTAACTGTTGTTATACACACACACACACACACACACACACACACACACCCCTTGTATTTTCAAGTTTATGTAAATCTATGCCATTTTAACAGGACACATATTTTATTGTATATGCAGTTTTTCTTCTTATATTACACACACATGCACTGTTGTGTGTGTAACATGTTAGGGCAACTCCCTGAGTCAGAAGTTTGACAAGAATTCCCAAATGGTCCTCCAGACAGTATGCCCTGGTTACTGCTCCATTCAGGACAGGGCTTATTGACTCCTCTCTCCGTGAACCCGGGCAGTGCAATCTTGTTGCAATCTTCTGGCCCCACTGTCTTCTCACATTCTCATTGGCTGTGTTGTACTCATTAGCTTTTGAGTTCACTTCCTGCTCCTATGACCAGTTCTAAGTCTGAAGCAGTCCCTTTTTGATTATTGATTAGACTAGCTGCTGGTTAATCTGTTTTACTGGATTTACAAATACTCAGCCTTATTTCCGTCTTTGAATTATTATTACTATTTTTTTTTACAAAAGAAACCATTTTCTCCTTTTTTGCTTCTTTGTTATCCTTGTGGTGCTTTCTCTGCATTTTTAGTAAAATTTGCCTTAAATTTTTCAGTCTTTCCTGCTATTGACAAGCATGGGAAGATGATTTCCTCCATCTTATGTTTTGGTATATTTTATAAAATTTTGGCTGAAATGTTCTCAATGGTGTTTCCCACATAGTTTGAATCTGTGGTTTTGATATTCTCTTTCATGTAGGAGATGTGGAGGGTTTTTATTTATTTATTTTAATTTGTTAGCAGAACTTACTTGGGGTGGTGTTTTAGTTATTTCTCTATTACTTGTAAAGAGACCCACGACCAAGGCAATTTATAAAAGAAAGCATTCAATGCCGTTGTTGTCTGCATTTTGACCAGTGTGATTTTCTGTAATGGTTTCCCTCTGCTGCAAAGAGAAGTGTCTTTGATGAGGGGTTAAAGCTACATTTATCTTGGCTATAAGGATAACTATTTAGAACTATTTAGGATTTATGCTGATTTAATAAAGCGGAAGTTGTAGGTTCTCCTCTAAGATCCATGACCTCAGTAACTCTGGGATGTTGACTAGGTTTCCAGTGCCAGGCATGATTTCTACCTTGTTGACAAGATCTTAAGTCCAATTAGACAGCTCTTGGTTACAGGCTTTTGTATGAGAGCTACTACTGCACCCTGAGGGTCATCTTGTCACCCTGCTCTCTGGGGCTCACCCACATCGCAGCTGGGTAGGACAATTGTTTGCTTTCCAGCCTGGGAAGCTTATACAGCGCCTTCTGGTACTATTTTTCAGGTCAGATCCAGGTTGGACTTTCTAATTCCTAAGTGCTAAGTACATGATAACTTCAGCAATAGGGCCCTATCTTTAACTGCTGGAAGGGGACCAAGGGGGAATAGCAATAGTGTAAATCCTTTTGGGAGTCTCTTGGATGGCTTGAAAGGGAGTTTCTCATGCCTGGTATTGGAAATAATGTGATTCCTTATGGCTTTTCCAAACATCTTTAGTTTTCTGTCTCCCCTTCTTCTATGTTGAGGCAGGGTCTTGCTATGAAGCTCAGATGGGTCTATAACTCTGAATCCCACCTACTCAACCTTCCAAGCACTGGCGCCAGAGGCCGGAGACTGGAGGCCGGAGGCCAGAGGCCCTCTCTCAGCTCCTCTTGCCTGGTCCTTTACGGCATCTCCTTTTTCCGATGGGTGTGTGGGAGAGACAAAATTTCTGTTTAGGAAATAGAACTACTTCTCCTTTCCTCCTTTTGTTCTTTTCCTTTTATTCAGTTTTCCCATCTCTGTTTCAAATGGCGGGTAGCCTGGTTTTTTTTTCTTTGCCAGAAAGGAACTGTGTCCTTGAACAGTGAGAACCCTTCTGTCATGACATGGGATTTAAGGTAGATGTTGGTAGTCCCCCAGCAGCTCAGGGGGACAGCCAGGGCCGTTCTTGACAACCTTGGCTCCATTCTATTAACCTCCAGTCTCATAGAAACTCCTGCACAGAGGAAGGAGCAGACCTCGCCTCAAGCATGGATATCCTTCCATCTCAGTTCTGCTCTTTTGAAGTGAGAGAGACTCTCTTATGGGGTCTGAGCCTCAGAAGAACCCTAGAACTAAAAGACTTCTATCTCCACCCACAGCCTTCACTGCCAAGCTTGGAAATGTCCACAGCTAAGTTGTTCTTATGTTCTTGCCTGTCACCATCTGATAGACATACACCTGGTTGATGTAGCTTCTCTCCCCTGAAGCTTCACCCCTGAGACCCAGAATTTCCTTTGTAGGGTGAAGAAAATGGGCTCTAGAAGGCCACTGAGCAGCTAACTTATCAATGGAGCCTCCCCTATTTCCCTGTCTAGTCCCTCCCTTCTGTGAGACATTTATGGGGGATTTTTAGAATTTCCTATGTTTCCAGATCCTCTTTTCCTTCCAGAAATTCTTTTTGGCCTTTAATTTGATCATAATCCTTTCATACCTAAATGATCTGCCTGGATATTTAAACTATTACATTAGGCCATTTCAATAAATTTTTTTTGTTAATTTTACTTCTTTGGGTAAACTTTTTATAGCTTGAAAAGGGATTCACTGTGGCTTTCTGATCGACTGCACTGAGCCCTTGTCTTTCTCAGATGCTCCCTCCTCCTACAGCATTCAACTGCTCAACCTTTCAAGACTTCCTTCTTTACCTACCTTCTATTTTAGTCGTGGATATGAACCTCATGCTACTCCAAAGGCCTGTGTTTTTAAATTACAATTCATTCTCCCTATCTTTATAAAGCGCACTGTACATTGAATTTGTGGAACATGATGTCTAAATGAGGTACAGAATGCAAAACTGAATTTTGCATTTTTTAGATCAACAAGCATCCCCTCTCTTGCCCTACAATTTCAAAATACTTACTCCCAAGCACTTATATTTCTATACTGTGGGTGGGATGGACCCTCAGACCAGATGGTGTCTACAAAGCCCCTGTGAAGGACCTTTCAGGAATGTCACTATGGAACTATGCTATCCGGAATGACATCCACAGTGTCTGCCTCTACCCTGCACAGTGTCTAGCTTCACATTCCACAAACACTGTGTCCTGACAAAGAACAGTGGTGACTGTCAGAGTAACAGACTGATGCTCAAAGCAGCAAGCGCCTCTTAAGGTCAAAACTCTTAAGTTCACCCTTGACCCCCCACAACTTCCTTTTGCAGAGCAAAGACACAGGTGCTCGGATTTGGATCTGAAGCCAAGACCCAGGGAAGAGGAGATCTGGACATGAGAGGCCATTTTATCTATGCTGTTTCATTTGAGCTGGGTCGCTTCCCTCACATGTGGTTTCAAGGCTCTATTGGGAGTAGAAAACATGGTGCGAAAGACGGCAGGATATTAACCGGACCAGGGCCTGAGCCAGGTGTGATCTTTCTGTCTTCTGTCTGTCACTTTATTTATCATCCTTCTCTGAGGACCTCTTGAGGACCCCTGACTCCCAGTCACATAAACATAGGCTCCTGCTGGAGAAGTATCCTGTGATGAGAGCTTGCTGGGGTCATACCATCCCAGGAGTAGGAAATAATAAGCACTGAATGGTCTGCCTTGTTGGTTCTGATAGTCATGTTTGCCTTGCTGCTACCAAAGCCTGTCATGGAGACAACTGAAAGGGGGCAGGGTTAATCTTGCCTCATAGTTTTAGAGATTTTGCACTCCACAACAGTATGGGAGGCAGAGGAGTGTTTGCAGTATCAGCTGATCACCTATTGGTAGATTTGGAAGACAGAAAGTAGCCAAAACCAGAGGACAAACTATTATCTCTAAAAGCCCACCTAGGAGCTGATTTTATATAGCTACCTCTGATTTTTAGACATTCCACAGTCCTCAAGACAGCAGCACCAGCTGGGAACAAGTAATCATGAGCCTGGGCTGAAGCTTCCTTTTTATTCAAACCACCAGACCCTGCCCGTATCCTGGTTACCCATTTAGAGAGTGTAGCTCTCTCTTAGAGACTGTTCTTAAATAGCCTTGTGCCTTAACTGAGAGGCTAATGTCATCATGGAAAAACTCCAAAATCCGTAGGACAAAAAGAAGGGACCTTAGTTGCTGGTCAAATGAGACATATCACTTGATATAAGTATATCAAGGTGTGCAGAGACCTGGACAGAGAAATGAGAGTCTGTACTCTCAACTGCTAGGGAAGGAAAATGAAGAAAGCTTATGACTAGAGAGCAGACTTCCATAGTAAGTGTTACAGTGATGCAGAATAGGGAAGGGTGGTGTTTAAGGGTAAAAGACCCCATTGAAATACACTGTCATCCTAAACTGTAGCTGGGTGTGTAAAGTATGTATCCGCTGACCTCCCTGGATTGTGTAGCATCCCTCTCCTCTGCTTTTCTAGATGACAATCTCATTTTGCACGTTTTTTTCAAATTTCATGACTATATTTGTAGCTTCCAGTTGTCATAGTTAACTTCAACTGAAAATTTAATAGTATCCCTTCAGTTGACCTATTGGAGTGTTTGTTGGGGCATTTTCTTGATTTCTGGTTGATATGGGACTGTGAATGTTTCCATCCCAGGACAGGTAGATGTGGGATATGTAAGAAAAGGTATCTCACTGAGAACAGGGAAAGCATGCCAGCCAGCAGTGTTCCTCCATGGTCTCTGCTTCAGTTTCTGTTTACAAATTCCTGCCTAAATCTCCTGCCTGGGCTTCGATTAAGGATGGACTATAGGCTAGAAGCCTAGAAACCTTTCTTCTCCAAGTTGATTTTGGTCAGCAACAGACAGCAAACTATATCATTCATCTATGAACTTGCTGGGCTCTAACTTTTCATCAGAGTTATTACTGGGTAGATGGGAGATGGAAAAAAGATTTTCAGGCATTCAGATGGTGTCTTCTGTTTCTGGCCTGCCAGCCCCATTATCTAAGCAAAAGCTGTCAATTATGATGAACCCTAAGCATACATTTGAATCCCCATTGACAATGAGTTGAAGAAATGAAACCCTGAAAAGCAGAGGGATGGTTTGGGCTCACGGGTAAATAGTGGTGGATAGGCAAGTGGTGAATATGCCTAGAATTTATCAGCATTTAAAAATATTGGTAAAGTTTTTCTTTGCTCTGGAATAGGATAAAATGGTCTGTAAGATGGCTCAGATAGTGAAGTACCTGTTCCATAATCCAAAGGATCTGGGTTTTAACCCTCAGCAGCCAACTAAAAACCTGACATACCAGAACCACGGAGAGCTAGATGATCCCTAGAGCTCGCTGACCGGGGTAATCTAGCCAGATTGATGCGCTCCAAGTTCAAAGAAAGATTTCAAAGAATAAATTAGAGGGAGGTTGAGGAAGACATTTGATGCCAACCTTTAAAATTTAAAATTCACATAGGTATGTGTGCAATCACACACACACACACACACACACACACACACACACAGAGAGAGAGAGAGAGAGAGAGAGAGAGAGAGAGAGAGAGAGAGAGAGAGAGAGAGAGAGATAAAGACACGGAGAGATAGAGAGACAAAGAGAGATAGACAGAGACAAAGAGATAAACAGAGACAGAGACAGAGACAGAGAGAAGGAAGAGTTTTAAGAAGCTTAGGGCAGATCTTTTTAAAATCCTGTGAGTCCAAAACCCATTATGTTATTTATCAGATAATGGTTAATTTAATGGTGGAGCCTGAAGAATGTAGCATTATTCTTCCCCAGGAGACCTTGAGTCTATTGGGTTCAGTGACCTTCTAGACATCTTAGAAGGAACTGGTGATCTGACACTAGGGAAGAGTGCAAGTGATCACATGTCTCTTGACAGCACAACTAGAGGGAGCCACAGGAGTGGCTCAGACTGTGTTTGGAGGAAGTTTCAGCTCCAGGTTTTATTTCATAGATGGACATGCTACTCCCTAGAGTAGTGTTTCTCAGTCAGGAGACGTTTTAAATATCAAGTGATGCCTGGGAATAGTTTTTGTTGCTTTCTAATTGTGTTCATATTTGAACTGGGGGTGGCGTTGCTTCTAGAACCAAGGTGGGAGAGTCTTAAGACTATGCACCCTAGAATACAGAAGACTGGCCCTATAAAAGGTATTCAGGTCCAAATACCAACAGTGCAGTTATACAAATCCTGCTCATAGGATGCCCTAAATCAGAGGGTAAATGTAGTGGAGTTATTGATGAGTTAGCCATGTTTCTTTCTAGACACAGCTGTAGGATCGGCTGCCATTTTGTAAGGCTCTGCATCATGCGCCCTTCCTCCACACTAAAGTTCTTCATGCTCCCTGACCCAAAGCTGCTTTTTGTTTCAGTATTGCCGAACCCCAAAAAGCTGTCACAGTGCAGAACATGTAAGACCATATAGATGAGGACACTGTGCTGACCAGTCCTTATATGGAGACATGAGGCCCTAAGACGAAGATCTTCTTTATCTGAAGTGTGAAGACTGAGCAACAGGTAGAGTGCAGGTCACATCCACGCCCTCCTTACTGTCCCATGCTGTGCTGTGCCCACTTAACACTTCCGTCTCACTCTAACTTCAGGCCATAGAGGTCTGCCTCAGTTTTCCCCTGTGACTGTTTACTTAGAAGTCCTTGGAGGATAAAGGTGACTTTTTTCAAAGGGAGCTGATGCTCTCCACAGCCATCTCTGAGATGTGCGTTTCTGCTCTAAGTTGCTGCACAGTGCCTGGCAACAAGACGTATTCAAGCTGCTCTAAACAATAGAAGATGTGTCATCAGGATATATTTCAGAAATGCTGTACTATTGATGCACGGCCGACCCCAGGAAGTAGATAAATCTCTCACCTTCCTCAAGGAATCTTTTACTGGACACTGATGGGGCTCTTAGTCACATGGCAGGAGTTCATTTGCAGCCTTAAGGGGGAAATAAGCATGACCATAAGCAGAATGTACAGGAGGAGAACTCACCTAGTGAAGCAGTGGGAAGCTGGAGAAGAGCCAGGGCAAAAAGCTGCCTGGAGACTGGAGCTGACAAGGGCAGAGGGAGCATCACAGGTCACAAGGCACAAGGGCTGTTCTTGTATGTCCTTGCTACTCTTTACTGTGCTCAGGTACCTAACAGAAGCAACTTATGAGAAGGGGGGGGTTGTCTGTCTGTCTTCCTCCCCCCTCCCTTCCTGTTCACTCCCTCTCTCCCTCCCTCCCTTCCTTTTCCTTCCCTCCCTCCTTCCCTCATTCCCTCTCTTCTTTCCTTCATTCCTTCCTTCCCTCTCCTTCCTTCCTCCCTTCCTTCATTCTTTCTTTCTTTCCTTCCTTCCTTCTTTCCTTCCTTTCTCCCTTCCTTCCTTCCTTCCTTCCTTCCTTCCATAGAAAGCCAGCACAGCTGGTGTGATTGGTCAGTAGTTGTTTCTAATGTGATGCTGCCCAGGAGGCAGAGAACCTGCCTATAGCCCTCAAAGCTCTGTGCCCCAGCTATTTTTATTTGCCAGCTAAATCCATGTGCAAAAGATTCTTCAGCCCCCAAGAACAGTGCCACTAACTGGGGGACCGAGTGTTCAAATACACGATCAGATCAACTAAGGCCATTTCTCACTTAAACCATAGCAGCATGAGATGCCATTTTGCCGCTGGTTGTGACAGTGAAAGGCCCTTGACTGCCTTTCTTTAGGTTCTTGCCCCCATCACCTTTCCTGTCTCTTCTTTAACTGCCCATCTCCCTGTTCCTGCTGCCCACTGATTCTTCCCTGCAGCAAACTGGTGACCTCCTTTCTCCTTCTCAGCTGTGAATGTTTGTGGACCCAAATTGACAACTTCAATCTGATAAAATGATTAACTCATAGTTCCATGAGGGATTACACAGTGGAAAAATATTAGTACCAGGTGCTGATAACAGTTCAAGACATGAAGGACACACCTCTCAGAGGTCTGGAAGTGCCATAATGTTCTTTAAGGAGGGCCAGCTATGTCTGTTTTAGCTAGAGGTCACTGGGACTAGTAGCCAGTGAAGATTTAAGGTGTTGATTCTGGGATTATAAGAATTAGTAATAAAGATATGAAGGATACGCATTTTGACATATTTATCAGAAACATTGAAGGCAAATGCCAAAGAGAAAGAAAAAAAATATAGAAAACTATATAGATAAAATCACAAACCCATGAACAGTATACTTTGCAAGTCAAAGTTTGCTGTATTTTATTTATCTCATTGCTTACTATATTACCTTATAGTTATTTAAAGTCTGTCTTATTGTCCATGAGAAGATCAGTTACAAAATAAAGAATTCTAAAACAGCGGCCTGACAATTGCAGCACCATGGTAGATGGATAAAGTTCTTCCTGTGGAATTTTCCAGTACAACCAAATGATCCTGGATCCCAAAGCCAGCATTACAAAAGTATTACATAATCTATTGCCCCATGTTTATTAATCACTCCTGTTAATTAACTGTGAGATTTGGAAAATGTTGCTTAGCTTTCTGACACGTGTTTCTATAGTTAAAAGAAACAGATACATTGAGTATGCATATTGTTTTTGACATTTGCTTATGTCTACCCAAGGGCTTCTCCTCTTTATTTCCACACAGTAGACTCCTTTGTTTCTTTCAAAAAAGGTCAAAGCATTAAAGGAAGAAGCCATATTTAGGTCTGGACTTGGAGGTCATTTCTCATGCAAAATTCAAATCCATCCTCAGTGTTTTATTGAAGTAATAATACTGGCAGGTTTTCCTTCCCTGTTTTCTTTCCTCTACTGGCAGCCATGTTGAGTCTTCTCTTAAACATCATAAGGTCATTTTCCAAATACTCAGTTATCCAAAAAATGTTTTCCTGTTGTTTTTGGTGATATGAAATCTTAAAAAAAAAAACAAAACAAAAAAACAAGGAAAACTTAATGCAGAGGATGAAGATGTAAAACAAGCCTGAGCTGCCCTGCTTTCTTTGAAATGGGGCATGCTGACTCCACCACTCCCCACTTTGGCTGTTTTCCTCTTCATTCCAGGAAACCTTGGATGTTTCTAAAGAAATGACAGATGTCACTGAGTATATCTTAAGAGCCACTGGTTCATGAGAATGTTATAGCCGTATCCTTTCTTCCACTCCTAGAAGGTGTGAGGAAACAAACCTAGCTGAGTTGAGACAGGTAAGCCAAGTTGAAGAGGTAAACATATATGTGACTTCTTCTAAATCTATCATCGATGTAGAAGATACAGTTCCATGGCCTAAATCTGCCTGTAAGGACTCTAAATATCTGTGTAGAACCAAGGCAAGCAATTCAGTCACTTACATGTCTCTAAATTCATGGCAATATGGTACTTATTCATGAGAGTATAACTATGTGACCTACCTTAGCCAGGAGAGAGCACATTTCCCATTTCTTTGCCTTAGAGCCCATAGTTTCCCCTTTCTAGAATAATGTTCTTCCTTCCATTTCTGCCTATCTATCAGACTCCTTCCCCCACCCTCTAAGGCCTCCCCTGTGTGTCCTTCCCAGTCTTGGGCCCAGAGTTTTTCTTTTTGTATGCTTCTCACTTTTGCCTCCTCTCCTTTCTGCCAACTTTCTCAAATTTCTTTTTAACTTAAAATAGTCCTTTGCATAACAGGTGAGGTGTGTTAGTTTTCTCATCTCTTCAGTCAAATACCTAAGAGGAACAACTTAAGAGAGGGGAGGTGTATTTTGCCTCCTGGTTTCTAATGGTTCAGTCAGTGGCTTCTTCAGCCTAGTGTTAAGCAGAACATCTTGGTAATAGAAGCATGTGCTGAGAGCTGTTCTTAATTTCTTCTGAATAAGATATAGAATGCTACACAGAAAGTATTAGAACCAAGACTGCCCCCCCAAGGACATACATCTCAGTAATTAATTCCTCTAAGTGTATACCACAATCTAGGGTTTCCAGAACATCCCACATTACATGGTCTACTTGGAGGTCAAGCATTTAGGACAAGAGCCTATGGAACTTATTGACTCTGACTGAATGGATGTGGTATTGATTAAGTTTCTATCAGTTGCTTGTGTTGGTAATTGGTATTATTTCATTAGGCAGGGGTGCTTCACAGTGAGTGAAAACAGAGAGGATAGGATCATTTCCAAAGAAAACCCAACCAAGACTTTTCATTTCTAACTTCCTTCCGTTTTGAATGTCAAATGGAAACTGGGAAAGTTATATCCACATCATTGCTTCTACAACAGCCCTTATTTTCTCTTGATTCCCAGCTTCCAGTAGAGGCTGTATACTGTCATCACTGAAGGAGACCATTTCTATCTTGGTATTCTAGGATTATAATGAGTTGCTGACCAACGCCCCCAACCCTCTGACAATCAAGTTTTCTGCCTTGGATACCTATTTATTCACCATCCAACAGATTTTCGGAAACCTAATAGTTCCCAGGAAAAGACGTTATTTTGGAAATTTCATCACCCCTTGCCTGAATGATTGCAGACGTGTTGTTTTCATCAAGGGTGGGTGCGCATAGAAACTATTTTAGCGGGACAGATTCTAGCTACAAATATTTATTGAGAACTGTACCACATCCCATGCTGAGTATTACAGCAAGCTCAGAGATAAATACCATGTTCCAATGAACCAGACAGAACCCTGTCCTCAAGTAGCTAATCAAGTGCAAGGCAAGACATACTGGAGCATTGTTAGATAGGAGCTGTCTTTTGTTTATACTGAGCTTTCTCTCAGGAATTTATGGCATTTTACAAAGAAACACGAACATGAAAAAGTCTTAGCAGTAAGGAAGGTTTGTATGAGAGACAATAAAGACAAGCTATCTATGCTTTTGACTTCAGTTGTCTTTATTGTCCCTCTAACAAGCCCTCCTTACCCACTAAGACTTTTTCATGTGATGTTCTGGAAACAAGGGACATCTTCTCTATATGCAGTAAGATATCCCCTGTCTACACACAGTATGTAACTCAAAGAAGACACTCAGTAAACAAAGATGAAATGCGTGCCTCCACAGTAGGCTTTGCTGCAACACTTTTAACTGTACCAAATACAACTTTGAAGAATCTGAAGTTAGAGGTTGCAGTCTGTGAACCAGGGTACAGTGAAGAACTAACATCTGGAGTCCATCAGCCATTTCTTTCAATCTAGAGCAAGTGTGTTCTGTCTGAAGATGGATGATGAGAACAAGCATGGTATCCACACTGAAACTAACAGACATCCTTTCTCTGAAGTAGCTGTCCCTCCAAGAAAGGGTCTCATTGCCTGTCTCACTGGGTTAAGGTTACTGTGATAAAAACCAGTGACCAAAAGCATCTTGGGGTTGAATGGGTTTATGTCACCTTCTAGTTTATAGCCCATCATCAAAGGAAGACAGGGCAGGAACTGATGCAGAAGCCATGGTGGAGTGCTGCTCACTGGCTTGCTCCTCATGGCTTGCTCAGCCTGCTTTCTAAAAGCACTCAGGCCCACCAGCCCAGAGGTGGCACTGCCCACAGTGAGCTGTGCCCTCCCACATCAGTCACTACTTACAAAAATGTACCACATGCCAAGACTGATGGAGCATTTTCTTAGTCGATTTTTTTCCTTCCCAAATGACTCTTAACTTGCGTCAAATTGGCATAACACTAATCTGCATACTCTGTATACTAGACTGAACTCTGTATACAGGACTTACTGTATAGCTCAGGCTGACTTTGAATTCAGGGTCTTCCTGCTTCAGGCTCCTAAATTCTGGGATTATAGGCATGTGATCTCATGCCCTGCCAAAGGATTTTCTCTTGAATAATTCCTACTTTGTATTTTGATAGGGAGAGTTTATTTCTCTATATCTATGGTTTTCTTCTTCCCATAAGTCTGGCAGGGAGTGGGAAGCATGTAGTCTTCATCCTTCCTGTGTCTTTTTGCTTAAGCACACAAATCTATGTCCTCATGACCATAGGTACTTAATAATACTCCCCTTTATTATCTTAATATTCATAAGTGGTCATTCCATTTAAGTTTGGACCACAGTGTACAATGATGTACCTTCTTCACACATTGAGGGCGGTAGGGTTCAAAAATGCCACTGTGAAGAAAAGATGTATGTGGTGTGTATGTGTGTGTGTGTGTGTGTGTGTGTGTGCGTGTGTGTGTGTGTTGCTATCCTATTGAGCAGAAGTCATGTTTTGGTCCTGTAATTGTAGATGTCTGTAATTCCAAATCTGAAATATGGGGAGAAGAAAGTTAAGAATGGACAGTTCGAAGGACAATCACTGTGGAACCTGGCACAAGACCTCATGGACTCTGAATATAATTATTTCAAAAAAATAATTACAAAAAGCCATCAAAGAGAGAAGAAGAAAAGCTATCAAGGCATGCCTGTGGTCCTACACTAAGTAGGTGGAGGTGGGTGTTTCCTGGGTTTAGAGCCAGCTTAAGGACAAAGACCCCATCAAAAGAAAACAAAACAAAACAACAACCAATCAGTAAAAGAAGTCAAGAGTTTAAAATAGTAACAGCACGGGTTATGAACTGGAACTTTAAGAGAGAGTATGAAATTAAACATCTGCTATTAAAGCTATTATTAAGCTTGGCTCCTCCAGCATGCTCATTTGAATGAGAAACACACTAGTAGCAGATTGTATGTGAGCAGGAAATTGTTCAGATTGCAAGTGATACATTTTTTACTCCCAAACATACAGTCTTGGTTAGAGCAGTTGTAATTACTCACTTAGGGAATTAGGAAAACATATATTTGGAGAGAAACATGGCAGCAGCTGACCTCTTCCCACACCACTTTGACTTACAAAATACAAAGTTATTGATTGGAAGCCTGAAAGCAATGCATTTCATGAGTCAATTCAAAGGGCGACAAGACTGTAATTATGCTTAATAAACCAAGAAACGTGTTGGAGATGATTGGCATGTATAAAGTAAATTCTTTTACAAGGTTTTGATGCCATGCACTTGTGTCTTTTATAGGAGCCACCACCCCGAAGCAACAACCCAAATGGGGCAGAAGGTGGAATATGCTATATTCCCATTTAAACCAGGAATTTTATTCATACTTTCGGCTTATTTATTTTATCTTATGTATATGAATGTTTTGCCTGCCTGTATGTATTTGCACTGCATATGTGCCTGGTGCCCATGGAGGTTAGAAGAAGGTATTGGATCCCCTGTAACTACAGTTACAGATGGTTGGGAAGTACCATGTGGACTCTTAGAGTCTTCAGCAAAAGCAAGAAATACTCTTAGCTGCCGAATCATTTCTTAAACTCTCAAAAGATGAACATACGAGGAAAGTAAATATCCGTACATATGATATATAAATATGCATGTAAATTCTATCTCTATGTATGCATTTTTACTGAAATTTTGGAACACGGTTCATACTCATACAGACAAATGTGTGAAAAGGCTCGCTCAAATGTCCGATTTTGCTGTAGTAAGAGAATTATGGGTGACTCCCCCCTCCCCGACACCTTAGTTTTTAAAATGAAATTGATATGAATGGGTGGGTATGGCTTTAATAATGAGATAAAAAAATAATCATTGTAAGGGAAATTTTATAAAAGCCACTTCAAAACTGAAGACAGACTCATTCACTTTGCCTAACAAAGGATTCTGTTAGATTTTTCTACCCAAGTTTTGCCATGCAGACCTATCAACTAGATTTGTCACTGTCTCTTCAAAAGAAGGGATTCTGGTTCAAATTCATCCTTAGCCCAAAGCAGCTAATTTGATTTTATTAGTCATCAGCAAAGCCCTCACATTAAATAATTTATGCATATTTTTTAAAAGCTCCATCCCTACAGGGCAAGATTCATGGCTTAATGGAAACCACTGCACTGCTAGACAGCTAGACCTCAGCTCCCACGTCAGCTCGGAGAAGCTTCAAGCCTGGTCCTGAGCGGACACCTGGAGCCCACTCCTTTGATCTGACAGCACTGGCCAGGAATGCAAAGGTTTAGAAACAAGATGCAAAAGAGTACTGTGCTCTTATGTGCCCTGGAGTGGGAAACCCCCAAGGAGATGTCTGGGGTCACCAGCGTAGACACAGATGCAGAGTTTGACCACGGGTTTCTCTGGTTAGTATGCTTAGGTTAAAAAGTTAACTAGTTGCTCTAGTATGGGGATAATCTTGGCACTCAGGAGGCTGAGTCAGAAGGATTGTAAATTAAAGGTCAGTCTGTGCTACAAAGAGATCCAGACCCATTTGGGATGTGTGGAGTGAGACCCTGTCTCAATAACAAACAAAACAGTAACAACTACAAACCCACAAATATTTAAATGTGGGTGCTTCCATTCCTCCCCTGACTGCACAACACTCCTGAAGCGTCCTTAGCCTCGGGTCGTCTACTGCCTGGAAAAGCCCCACAGTGTCCGCTTCTCTATTTTTCTCCAGGCTGATCTACCACCTTACCTGCACTCTCTCTCTGTGATTCTTTGCTTCTCTTTCTTTCTATTGCTGGCACTCAGAGTAAAGTCAATGTGCTTGCCCGTGGCAGCCTTTCCATCACACCATTTGAATGAATTCTACAAAGCAGGTTTGGCAGATGTCTCAGACATGACTGATCAGATACTGTGGAAGCAAGCCTACTGGCAGCGGGGAAGTCTAGGCAAGTGATTCTGGCCAGCATGGCGGTGCTGTGAGTCACATGACACAGGCCTGATACTGTTCTGTTTTCAACAGCAGCAGCATCTCCATTCCAGTCTTGTGGTGATAGCCATGAGGAGTATTGGGCTGGTCCCAGGGATTGGGGTAATCTCTCTCCTCAGAGACATTAAATAGGAAACGTCACATCACATTAGAGTCCGTGGAAATCACAAGTTAGGTCATCTGTATAGTGCTTTGTGCTACTCTGTGAGAAACTATATGAGTAAAGAGTGAAAGCTAGCGGCCCCCAGCTTTGCTGGGAGAGGCAGAGGCAGGCCCTAAGTTCAAGAGCAGCCCATCTCGGACACTGCTGCAGGAGCCTTGTCTGAGTAGGACAGGGCTTTCTTAGCATGCATGGCTTAGTGGGCTAGAATTTTTGTGTTCTACAGATTTGGGGGAACCTTACAGGTGTTTCTCTGACAGTCCATTTGGGCTTCTTTTAGTTTGGGACATGCAACTACATTCAGAGTGATCTGCCCAGGCCCAGGTTGTCAACATCTAGCATGTCTTCTTCATTTATTCATTCTCTAGGGAGGGTGTGAAGGGGTAGGGCATGCCACCTGCTCCATTTACCTGTCTTCCTGACACCCTCCACTCCCCCCTTTCTCTGCCTTCTCTTCTCTTATTCTCATCTCCCCTTTCCCCTCCTCCTTCCCCATTCCCTCCCTCTGGAGTCCCTTCCTCTTTCTTCCATTTTGCTTCCCGCCTCTTCCCGCCTTCCTTCCTCTTCTTCCTCCTAACTGCATCATTGATCTAGGCCTGGCAAATGCAGTCCGCTCTTGGGTTCAGTGAGCTCACCTGCCCAAAGGGACCTAGTGACAGCCTTTGCTCTGGGTGAGCAGAATCCCTTCCTAAGTCCTGGGGCAGGTCTTCCTTGCATCTCTGTGCCTCTGGGCTGATGCCACCTTGATCCAAATAGTTTGAAAGCTGGGTTCAGCTATCTTATTTTTAACCAGACCCAAAATGTGTTTCTGATTCAAGCAAGCCAATTCTTGTATGCTCTAGAAACCTCTGTCTTAATGGTTTGCAAAGTATCTTTTAAATCACAGATCAGGGAATTCATTTTCCACCACCATGCTTCGAGCCTTCCTCATGCACATTTTGGTGCTTTTGTTCTACACACACGAGGTCTTTGCTTTGCACTTGCCCTGACTCCTTGCCTTTTCTCTATCTACAAGTGGGCATTTATTTGCAGAAATCATGCCCTGCATGTCTGTGCTCCTACTCCACTGTAGCTGATGTTTCATGTACTAAACACAAGAAAGCAGGAGAAAGATGATCCAACTCCTGCAGTTGGCCATTCCATAGTCCTGTGAGCCACCCCCATGTTCAGTGGCCTTATCTATCAAAGGAGGGTTTATTATAATACTCTATGCTTCCTGATATTGTAGAGCAGCATGCAAGTTAGTGGATTTTCTGATCCACTGAATAAATGAGGGCTCAACACAGCAAAAACATCCTATGCTCACTGTTTTCAGTATCGCTTAATTCAGTGGGTGTCTAGACAGCTTTTGCTACGCGTGTGATTTCCTTCGAATCACTCTGTAGGATAGCACTGCTCTTGTCTTCCCACACAGAACTGTTTCATCTGCTTCAGATTTCCTGTACTTAAGGTCTCCCTTTGGAGCCTGGTGAGTTATTCAAATCTTCTCTGACCATTTATTTTTCTGATATTTCTGCTTTTGCTCCTCTCACCCAGTTCTTGCACAAGTTTCTAGGAACGGAACTATGAAACCTAGTCGGCAAGTGCTGGTCCTGTGCTGGGACTGTGGTGGCCTCTCAGTGACAGGTGCTCAGGGAAGGCCACCTTCAGATGGGTTTTTAAAAGGGCAGTATATCTGGGGAAATGATTAGCACCGCTGAAATATAAGCTGGATGATTTCTTTAATGATAGTCTCATAAACGATGCTGTTGGCTGCTTTCTCCTTTCTTTCTGGTACTTATATGCACCTCCTCCTTTCTTTTCACCTTTGCCTTCTCAATTGATTTCAATTAAGCTCAGTTGGCCTTTCTTAGAAAGGAAAACACATGCTTGCTGGGTTAGGAGGTTTTTCCAAGGCCTCCCTGCTCTAGTAAAATCCTATTTACGTAGGCCTCACAAGCCAACATTATTTTTTTGCTGTAAAAACACCATGTGCATGTTCTGAGACATGAACCTCTGCGTAAGATCCCTTCACACATGTGAAAACAGCTGACACTTCAGCACTTCTCAAGAGCAAAAGCAACAGGACCCTCGTTCTCAAAGGCCAGTATATCTGACCCTGGCTAACAGGAACCTTGCCTGGTTCTGCAGCTCCAGCGCAAGCCATAAACTGACAAGTGCTCTCTAGTCTTACACTTTCCCAGGGGAGGATCTCTTCCCAGAGATATGAGTCAACTTTGCAGTCCCCAAAGGGAACAATGTGTGAGTTTTCTACTGGGTAATGATGTTACCACAAACATAGTAACTTTAAAACTATACACACTTAGAATATCTCAGTTTCTGTGTGAGCAGGAAGTCAGGCACGGCTTAGCTGGATCCTTTGTTTTGGTCCCACAAGACCAAGGTTCTGGTTTGAAGGTTGAACAGAGGCTGTGGTCTCACTCTGGACTTCACAACATGAAGCTCCACTTTTAAGGTTACATAGATGCAATTAGCTTGGGGATTTCCTGTTGGCAGCAGGCAAAGGCATCTTCAACTCTATGGGCTACATGAGTTACATCATAGCCCCTTGCTAGGCTGCATCCTTCAACATGACCTCCTGTATGGGAGAAAGGCCAAGTTGGACAATCTAATGGGATGTAGCCACATGATTAGGCAGAGCTTGGACATAGTCTTTGCCACAATCTGTAGGTTAGAAGCTATTGATGTGTTCTCCTCACAAAGCAAGGGGACCACACTGGATGTGAGCTTCAGTAGGCATCGATGATGGAGGATGACACCTTAAGCATCTCCTTGTTATGGGAATGTACATGCTTCTTAGCACCATGTGATCATTGATAAAAAGAGATGGGGCTGAAGTTCATCTTCTGCTTGAACTTTCCTAGGTGTGACCAAAACATTGTCTCTCTCCCTCTCCCCTCCCCAAGTCTGTCTTTTCCTCTTCCTCCTCCTCCTCCTCCTCTGTCTTTTCCTCATCCTCCCCTTTCTTTTCCTTGAGACAGTATTTCACAAGGTCATCCATATTGCTTTGACCTTGGCTGCCTAGAACTTGTGGTGTTTTCCTCTCTGTCTTGGATCATTTTAGATATACCCTACCATGTCTAGCCCACCCCAGAGATTTGGGTGGCACATTAGATCCTGTCAAGCCCCTTACCCTGTGAACATAGTACAGAAAGGCTTTCTCAAATTCTTGGTCTAGCAAAATGTAGGCATTGGCATTTTTATATGTGTATATTTTTTGCAAAAGTTTGTATATATGCTTTCTGTCTCTGAACACCATTGTGTTGTTTCTCTGTTGACTCACAAATCATCTGAAAAGGCAATGAGCATGGATCATACAATTGGGAAACAGCTTTAGTGTAGTCCATAAAGTTCACATTGTATTGCTTAATATATATATATATATATATATATATATAATTGTATATATATATATATATATACAATTTTATGTTTTTATATATAATCTAGATATTTTTCCAGTCTAGATGCTCAGGGATATTTTAAGATGACTGACTTTCAGGTCCACAACTTTTTTCTAGGGCGGGGACATGGCAGGTGATCATGGAATTTCAGTTGAGTTCCCACAAATGTGCAAGTCAGATTACCCAGTCATGTCACAGGATTTTGGCTTCCTTTGAATATATTACCTTTAAAAGATGTCTACATTTGGCATTGGAGAGATGGCTCAGTGGTCAGAAGTCCTTGCTGTTTTTCCAGAGGGCCCCAGTTCAATTCCCAGCACCCAGTTCATATAGCTTACATCTCTCTGTAATTCCAGGTCCAGGGGCTGGATGCCTTCTGACTTCTGTGGGTACCCATACATATGTGGCACACACATATGGAGACACATATACATACATTTTGAAATGGTCACATTTCAGTGCCCAATTTTCTTGCTCATCGTTATATATGATTGTTCAAGTCATTGTTGAGAGTAAGACATTGAACTCTATTTTTGTAGACACCTATCTCCTTCAGTTTCATCTGTCAGCTTTCACTTCATATGTTTTCATGTGTCTTATTAAGTTCTAAATGTTTACAATTGCTCTGTTTCTTATTGTAGTGAACCTATTACTAATATACAATAACTTTTTTGTTTCTCATAAAAAATAGACCTGTATTCTATGTTGTCTAGTATTTTAAGGAGTGATGTGATACTTAATTTTTTCCATGTCATGAATAAGCCACACAATGTGCTCTTTATTGAATACACCAGAGCTGTTTCCCAAAAGCATGATGCATTCTAGTTGCCTTTCCAGAGGTTCTGTGAGTCTAATGAGAAACAGTGTGATGGCGGCGTGTGGAGGGAGGAAGCATAGCAGGCTTTGATGTCAGACCATCCGGGATAGAACATGGTTCTACCAGGAACCCTGCTACATGATGGTTCTAGAACCTTGGCCAAGTAACCTAATCTCACCAAGTTTTCAGCCTCTGTTCAAAATCGGGGCACACCCTGCACTGCTCTAAGAAATACATGAGGTGACCCATGTGACTTACCAGAGTGCTCAGCCATTCTACCTGCAACCTAATAGCAGAAAATCTCCTTCATAGGCCTTGTGAGAAGTATCCCCTGGAGTGTGCTACCTAGAAGGCCTAAGTGGGTTCTTATAAACAATCCTAGATTCTTCTGCTATTAAAACTCTCATGTAAGTATCTAAAATTCACCATTTGCCTTTTTAACTGCCAAGGCCATTTTGAGTAACTGAATGATCTTAAACAGCCACCCATCAAGGAAGCCTAACCAAAGACCAAAATGATTAGTATGATTTTAAATAGTTCACGGGATCACACTTCCCAAACATTAGACCTAAATTCACATGAGATGTTATTTAGACAACTATTTTCACTAATGATTTTCTTCTTGATAAGAAAAATGCTATCCAGATATCGGATGTCATGACTTTGGCTCGAGTCAGCACTGCAGCGCCTATGTGCAAGCCAAGAAAAACAGGCCCGCTCTTATTTTAATCTGAAAAATAAAATGATGGTTGAGTTTCTCTCCTCTTTCTTCCAGTCTCAGAGCCATCTGGGAGAGACCTCACACTGTGATACTAGCCACTCCAACAGTTATCAAAGAGCCTGAAAGCAAAGCAGATCCTGGGGTCATCACTCTAGAGTTAATCCTTGGAAGCCGAAGGAAAAATGAGGAGGAACCAGTGGATGGATGCATCAGGATATTCTACTGGACTTTGACCTCAACATTAATATATATTAAAGTTCTGGCTTCTCCTAGTTCCTGCCTTGGACTTATAATGCTAATAACTTTCTTTGCCCCTCCCATCTCTCCAGATGCCAGTCAGGGACTTCTTTTCCCTCTGCACCTGGCTCTTAAAGAATGAGACAATTGATACACCTTAGGATGTTTTTAGAAAGGCCCACTGGAGGGGTAACCAACTGCCACCCCTCCCTACCCCTCAGTTCTATGAAACCAGATTAGTCATTTCTTCAATTCCCTAAAGGCAATTAGGATTGCCATCTCTTCAGAGGGGACAGTGATGAGAACAGGGACACAAACTGGGTAGGCAGCTTGTGTCAAAAACCTGAAAAGCAACAGTTCTAGAAACTGGCCAGAGATTGCCAGAAGGGAGCTCTGGTTCTATATCTCCTCTTCACTGAGCACCCTTCTGCCTAGAGACTACATGCATGTTGGGGGTGGGGGCCTGTACTCTAGTCCAGAGGCTGATCCCTTCTGGTGGATAGCTTTGGAACTGGATCTCTAGGTTTTCATGGTGTTAATATAGTGTATCTATTTCTCCACTCCAGCCCATTGTCTAAATAATTCAAGGGTTATACTTCAGAGATAAAAATGACACAGTAGCATCCCAGATCTATTAATAAAGATCCATTCCTGTGAAACTTCTGGTCCAGAGAATGAAATCTCTGGCAGGGCTGGAGTCCTAACATTGCAGTTAGGCAGATTCAATGACCTCGGTGAAAAAGGACCACCTGTGGAGGTCAAGTTCATCTTAAGCCATGGTCAAAGGAAAATCATCCCTTTAATGACACACTATCCTTTTCCTTTTTCTGAGTGCCTTGTCCAGTGCACTCCCTTATAGAAGTATAAACTCCTGGTCTTGTGGATCGATATGGTAGAATTTTTGCGTTTATCTTTTCCCTCTATGCATGCTCTTTCTAATACTCTTGGCTTCCTTACTCTTTCCCAAACCTCCCTCCCTGCCATGTGAATGTCTGCTACCATATGACTAACCTCCCTGCCACTTTCACTCAAGCAACAGGGTTCCTTTTTCTCTCCCCTCAATTACCTTTTCTAGGCAGCTGCCTCTATGTGTAGCTTTCCTGGAGATTTTTTCCTTTTAAGTTCTAATAAAAGCATTCTCAAGCTCCAGAAATTTTCAAGCAAAATCACTATTTCAAATGTTTAGCAGGACAGCCTATTATAAATCTCTACCAGAACTCCACAACGGTCACCTTGTTTTCTCCTGGTCAGTTGAACATTTCATTTCATCTCTTTTCTGCATCATGGTCTTCCTGTTCCCTATCTCACTATGGCACATACCTACCACTAGCAGTCTTAGGCTGCTCTTCCTCATCCTTCAGTCTGTTCGTGGGGCTGTTTCTCCATAGATTTTCTTTGAAGGTTTTCTGTCTGAACTCACTCACCCCACAAAAGCTACCCCAGGGGAAACCACTCCAGTGCCTGTTCTCCACGTTCTCATTTTGTTTCAGGGAGTGCTTCTCACTTGCATGCATGCTACCTGAGAGCAGGGAGTCTAAACGACTGGAACACACCATGTCGTTTTCATCTCTAAGCACAGGGAAGGGCATAATACAAATTCCAGAAAGATCCAAAGGCCTGAGTAAGGTCTAGGAGATCCATTTGGGCTGTGGCTTCAGAGAGAGCACTTTGGAGAAATTAAACTGAAAGAATAGCTGGAAGCTGAAGAGAGAAGGGAGGGAGAGTGGAGAAAGAATGAGCTCCTTGGTGTCAGAGCAAGGATTTGGGACACAAACATGGGCCATTTTCTGCTTCTCACACCTGAGGCAGGAGGAACTGTGGGGGACACGGTTGACCTATATTTTCCAAAGCATATTGTCTAAGGTACACATCTGTTTTATAGATCCAAAGGGGTAAAAATAGTGTTTGTGTTGTGTTACAAGGCTTTGTGATAAATAACTTAGCAAGGTAGCTAGTCTTTTGTAAGCTATGTAAATCCTTGTAAGAATTGTAAGTAACACACTTATTTCTGTGCTCAGAGACCAGAGGGAACCCAATGGAGGAGTAGGGTAATTGTCCTTTAAAGAGTTCCATGTAAAAATAAGAGACTGCCCCACCTGGAGATCCATCCCATACATAGTCACCAAACCCAGATGTTTTGTGGATGCTGGGAAGTGCTTGCTGACAGGATCCTGATATGGCTGTCTCCTGAGAGGCTCGAAGCCAACCATTGGAATGAGCATGGGGTCCCTGATGGAGGAGTTGGAGAAGGGACTGAAGGATCTGAGGGGGTTTGCAGCCCCATGGAGGGGAGCAACAGTGTCAACAGGCCAGACCCTCACGGAGCTCCTGGAGACTGGACCACCAGCCAAAGAGTACACCTGGAGGGACCCATGGTTCCGGCCACATATGTGGCAGAGGATGGCCTTGTTGGACATCAGTGGGAGGAGCGGTCCTTGGGCCTGAGGGTATTTGATGCCCCAGTATAGGGAAATGCCATGGTGGGAAGATGAGAGTGGGTGAGTGGGTGGGGGAGCACCCTCAGAGAGGTAGGGGAGGGGTAATGGGATAGGGAGTTTCCAAAGGGAGACCTGGAAAGGGGAAAACATTTGAAATGTAAATAAAGAAAATATCCAATAAAAATAAGTAATACTTTAAACTATATATAAATATACCAATTCAATGTCCACTTTGATAAATATGTGTATATTCTAGAAAAGTTAGAATTTTCTTATTGCCCGTCTCCAAACCTTTTGGAGGTAAACATTGTGGTGAATGAGTCGAAGAATTTTTTACCTATAAAAATATTATATACTTATTTAAAGTTTATTGTAAATGTAATGAAAAATAGTTACAAAACTGATTAAGAAATAATCTCAGTGACTAGATGTCTTCTTTTCCTTCCATGATGAATTAATGTATTGAACAGGTAGGTTCATTATAGGTTTTGTGCTAATGTAGCATATATTGACAACTAGTAAAATATTCATATAAGAACTATTGTAAACTTTTAGTGGGCCTATCCTAAGGAAAAATCATGAATGCAGCAACAGTTTATGCATGAATATAGTTACCATAGAATAGTGTGGGATGATGAAAGACTAGAACCTGACTAGCATTTATAAAGTTAATTAGCCATTAAATAATAACACAACATCAAAACTGGAATATTGTCAAGCTATTAAAACTGGTAGTTACACAATTTGCTGTGGTATATGGGTATGGGTCCATAAAGTATTGTTACATATTGTCAGATATTGATGGAGCCTATAAAAGTTGAACACCTTGTGATCTCATCAAGCAAGTAAATAGAGAGATGGTCACATTTGAGTTGTGTACATGATAGGATTTGTAGTGATTTTTGTTATAATCTTTACAATTTATTCTCCAAATACTTTTAATACATATGCAGTAAATCAACTTTGGTTTAACTTTTCAAATCAAGGTCATAGATATATAGCTTAAAAAGTAAAACAATATTACAAAGTTTTAAGATTTTAAAATGATCTTGTTAGCTCTATTTAGCATAGTTTTTTGGTGTTTTTTTTTTTTTTTTTGCTTTTTGGTCAGGATCTTCCTAATAGACTGTATTAGTTAGGATTCTCTAAAAGGGCATTAACTGATAGAAATGTGTGTGTGTGTGTGTGTGTGTGTGTGTGTGTGTGTGTGTGTGTGCAAGCATGGGATTTAATAGACTACCTTACAGTCCGTGGTCCAGGTAGTGTTAACAGTGGTTGTATAATTATGGAAAGGCCCCAAATGGGAAGATATTTAGTTCATGATATTGGATTTCTTACCAATACTGACGTCGTGTTAGAGTCCCAGAGGACTCTCTGTGAGCTGCTGGTCTTCAGTCTATGTTAGAATCCCAAAGTGATTCTATCATCAGCATAGGAATGAACATGCCAGTGAGAGAGAGGACAAAAATCAAAACCTTCCTTCTTCCATAGCCTCTATGTGGGTTGCCATCAAAAGGTGTAGCTCGAATTAGGATGGGTCGTCCCACCTCAAATGATCAATTAAGGAAATCTTTTGATTGTGTTTTAGTTGATTCCAGAGGTAGTCAAGCTGATACCCACGATTTGCCATCACAAGGACCAAGTTGGCCTCCAATTCACCATTGTCCTTCCTCAGCTTCTCTAGGTCTGGGATGTGGGGCTCATGGGTGTGTGAAACTGCTAGGGGTAATCATAGGAAAATTTGAGACATAGGCATAGGCAAAAATTTTCTGAAAAGAATTAAAATACCACAGGAAACACTGAAGATTGAATAATAGGATTATAGGGCATCATAAAGCTCTGCATAGCAAACTGTTACTAGAGTAAAGAGCCAGTCTATGCATAGAATGAGAGAATATCTTTGCTAACTGTAGAGTGGGTTATATTTACTATCTTGAACATGTGAAGAACTGAAAAAATTAAGCACACATAAGTGATCCAATTAATAAATGGACCAATGAAATGAAGCAGATATTTCCTAAGAGAAGAAACACCTACAGCTAATAAATATATGAACCACTATTTGAGATCTTTAGCTATCAAGGAAATACAAATCAAAACTAACTTGAAATTCCATCTCACCCACGTCACAATGGCTGATATCAAGGCAATAAACTATAGCAGATTTTGAATAAGGTCTGGTAAGAAGAGCCTCACTCCTAACTGTGGGAAATATTAGATGACACAATCATTATTAAAATCATATATGACACACCTACACCACCCCTGGGCATGTACTCAAAGACTGCAGTCTACTGCAGAGAACATCTATATTTATTGTTGTTATATTCACAATAGTTAGAAATGGAACCAGCTTAGATGTCTACCAACAGATGAATGGGTAATGAAACTGTGGTACATTACACAGTGGAATAAGGAGAAGAAGTCATAACATTCATGGGAAGATATGTAGATAGGTATGGAAATGACCATATTAGGCAAAATAAGGAAGACTTATAAAGATACATACCATATTTTCTCTCATATGCAATACAGACACTAGATTTTAACTTTTAAATATGCATATTGGGGCTTGTAGCTCATTGAACTAGGAAGGAGGGTGATCTTAAGAAAGAAGGTAATAGAACGCATGAGACAGGAAATGGGCGTAGGAAAGGGGGATGAAGTGGGAGGGCAGATAGGCAGGGGAAGGGTGGATAGAGAGGGCCAATAAGAACAATGTACATATGAAATTGCAATAATGAAACCCATTATTTTGTATGTTAATTTTAAAAAACTAATTGAAAAAATACCACTGTAACAATTTAAAAATAAAAACATTTAATTTTTTTCTACTTAGCCCTATTATTATACATGGAATTTCTCCTCTGACACCCCAAAATAATAATAAAATAAAGTTAGATATATCTCTGTGGCTATAATTGTAAATACTGACTATTTTGGCACATTATGGTCACTTGGCTTTTCCTGCACAGTTTTGTTTGTTTTTGGTTTTTTTTTTTTTAATGTTTTCCTAGAAGTGATTGTCTTAGGGTTTCTATTCCTACACAAACATCATGACCAAGAAGCAAGTTGGGGAGGAAAGGGTTTATTGAGCTTACACCTTCCACATTGCTGTTGATCACCGAAGGAAGTCAGGACTGGAACTCAAGCAGGTCAGGAAGCAGGAGCTGATGCAGAGGCCATGGAGGGATGTTCCTTACTGGCTTGCTTCCTCTGCCTTGCTCAGCCTGCTCTCTTATAGAACCCAGGACTACCAGCCCAGGGATGGCACCACCCACAATGGGCCCTCCACCCTTGATCACTAATTGAGAAAATGCCCCACAGCTGGATCTCATGGAGGCACTTCCTTAACTAAGTTCCTTTCTCTGTGATAACTTCAGCCTGTGTCAAGTTGACACACAAAACCAGCCAGTACAGTAATAATATTCTAAATTTCCCATATTTATCTATTATTTAGAGCTAATTTACCCCCAGAGTATGTAGGAGACAATTCACCTTTTTTCAACCAGGCCCCGCACCCCAGCAGGGCTCAGCTGCAGTGTGGTCCTCTGACTGTTAATAGAAGAACAATGCGTGCTGACTTTTGATCCTTTGTTGGAATCCATTTTCCTCTCTGCAGTCTTTTGGAAAGTTTTTCTCTTTTATGTTATTCTGAAACTCTGTGACACTCTTCTTGGTTGTAGGTAATTTTGTATTTATTTTGCTGGACAGCCAGCATACCTATTAGTCTGAAAACTTAGCATCTACAAGGCCAAGAAAATGCCCTCATTGTAGCTTTGAAATGTTTGTCCCTCTTACCTCTTAAGTTCAACTTAATCTTTGACTCTCTTATGCCACAATGAACATTCTTGGATACACTAGTAATACTCATTAGTAAATAGTTTTCTGCGATAAACAGTAAATACTGCAATGTAACATAGAATTGCTACAACACAGGGCATGCTACAGGTAACATAAAGAGAGATGAGAAGGAAGAGTAAGAGTGTGGAGAGGAGGGAAGAAAGGGAAGGGGAAATGGAAAGAGGAAGGAAAAGATGGAGGGGAAGGGAAAGAGACAGGAAAAGGAATGGAGGGAGGGATGCAAGATGGACACGAGCTTCTGATACACAGAGAAGCCCCAATATAATAGCATGTTTCACTACTAAATCAAAGTATATATGCATCCAGCATTGTATTTGTGCAATTCATAAAAAAATTAACAACAAAAGCTGTGTGTGTGTGTGTGTGTGCTCGTGAGCTCGTGTGTGCATGCATTCATGTATACTTTCAGAGTCTAGAAAAGTAGGCTAGATCCCCTGATCCTGGAGATGTAAGCAGTTGTGTGACCTGACACGGGTACTGGGAACGTAGCTCAGGTCCTCTGAAAGAACAAGCACTCTTACTTGCTGGGCCGTCTCTCCACTCCATACTTGTTTCTCATAATATTGACATTACATTAAATTCCTTTCTCCAACCAGTTACTGATTTGCTTCTGTAGTGAATAGGGCAGGTGAAACTGATTCAAAAATTCCAGCATTCTCTAGCAACAAGACCCTCTCTGAACTTTGTTTTAATATGTGAAAAATGAGAATAGTATTCCCCAGCGGTTTTGAAAGATCAAATTGAATGTATTTAGCATAGTTGTTAGAAAATCTGATAATAAAAAAAAATACATTGTTAATTGGTGCCCTGAATTCAGTAATAATGGAATTAATATACTGGTTCAGAGATACAGCTTTAAACACACATCATAACTATAACTGAAGGAGATAGAGAACCTCCCCAGACACAGGTCTACATATCGAAGACCAGAGCATTAGTGTAATCAGCTGAGAATCACTCTCAGTTCCTTCTCAAAATAGGGTCTGGATAAGTTCCTTCAAGATACACACACACACACACACACACACACATACACATCACAGGTTCTGGGCACTTTCGTGCTCCCTTTACCTAGATAGATGTCTGCATATTTTAGAATCAGAATCAGGGCTTATGACCCAGAAGAATTACCCCTATCCCATAATTTCTTTGTCCATTTATTTAGGCAGCACATCTTATAGAAACTCATGGTACAAAGTGATGGCCACCCTGGTAATCACGTCTGTCTGAATGGTCTCTGTGAGGACAGCAGGTGAGTTTGACCTGACTCCCTGTGTGTGAGCTTGAGCTGTGCGTGTGTAGTTAGTCTCTGCTTCCTCAGCTGAGAGGGAGTTAGAGCAGCTTCCAGCAAGTTGAGTGTGTACGATATACAATAAGCATCATGTAAATATTTTAGTGACAGTATCATTATCCCTTCCATCCCATCCCCCTCTCCTTCCCTCCCTTCTCTCACCCCTTCTGTATCCCTCCCTCTCTCCCTTCATTTCTTTTTCTCTTCCTTTCACCACCCCCCCAACTTCCTCCCATTGGGTTACTGCATGTGGATAGAATTACCCTGTCTTCTGAAGAACAAGCTTTGCTTTGCTGTAGCTCTCTGGCAGTAACCAGAGGCGGATGGAGTGGAAGGATGTTGGGATGGAGCCTATGTTCATTGCTTGCATCTCTGCCTTTCCCCTTTGACATTATTACCTCAGAATGGCACATGGGTTCTGGTATTGTGTGTGGCCTTTATCCGTGGAGCAACTTCCTCCCTGACCTCTTCCTCTCTCTGTCTATTGTCATTTATATTGCCAGTGCTGGTGTAAAGGTTCACAATATCAGATATAAAGTAATGAAAGCTCTTTGCTGAATCCTTAACTTGCATTATCCAGATACCTTGTCAGATATCCTGTTTACTTAACATGCATTATCTCATTTAATCCTCGCTTCGGTACCTTGCAGCAGGTATAGCCAATATCTTTATTAATAAAACTGCAGACACTCAAATGCAGAACATTATACAGCATGCCCACATCTACACAGGTGGGAGACAGCAAGATCAGAACCCAGTCCAGACAGTCTGCCTGAATGCAACCTGTGCCTGTGGTCACACCGGATTCCCCTGTTTGGGGGATCAGAGATAACTGTTTTCTCTTAGCATTGAAATTCAAAAATTCTTCTCAACTTGAGGGATTTTTGTGTTCTTCCAGATTACACGGGAGAGGCATTTCTCCAAACCTTTATTTTCCAACTTCATGTTGTAACAGCCTGGTCTGGGTCACCTCTCCTGTGGCATCTATAGCCTAACTTCAGATGAGTGCTGAGTGTGTCCCTCATCCCCTGAAGTATAGCTAAAATCAGACTGTTAGCACTTAACATGAAATTGTCAGAGCCCTGGGAAATAAGAAGGTGGGCACGTCCACAGCAGAGCCCCACCCCCACCCCTGAGACTTCCCAGGGGGCTCTCTAAAGGACTCCCTGCAAGCCACCATGCTGAAAGGTGTGACCTGTGTCAACTATTGAAACAGACCCTTAGCTGGGCCTCTGTCTTGAGTCCTTATTCTGCTAAAACATCATACCAAACAGCCAAACACAAAAGCTTCTCTCAAAAGGAAGCCTGGATGTCCCTGTCCCTAGACCCATCTCCAAAAAGCACTGCAGGATTATTCATATGCTCCCCAAGTAACAGAAGTGGGGCTCAGTTGCCTTTCGCCTAATCATAATGCTTTTTAAATTACTGTCCACAACTCCCTCTGAAGCTTACGCAGTGACGTCATACTTCTGCCCAGATGTACAGGAGTCCAGCTTTTGAAGTGTCAGATGACCATATCTCACCATTCAGCTTCAAAGGGTGTCAGAGTCTTGTCTCATTCGGGTTGTCCTGTTTTGCAATAAGGAAGTATGTGCCAGCTTTCAAGCCTATGTCCTAGCCATTATGTCCTGAACCTGAGAGATTCGTGCCATGACTTCAGGGAAGATTCATGAAGTTCCAGTGTCTTTACTGATGCTGAGTTCAGGGCATGAGCTTCCTCTTGCCTACTTTCCATGTTCCCCGGGGATTCCTAGACCTCTTCTCACCTTGAATTACCTCTCCTCAAACTTTCTTGCTAAAGCAGGATATTACACTGCATCTTCGTAACCCAAAGGAAATTTTCCTTGCTCCCTCCCTCCACCCCCATCCCTGAGCACTGTGTTAAGTAAGAACATTTTCACCTAAGTGTACATTGGGCTTATGTTGAGCTTGTTTCCCTCAGGACCCCTCCACCTCTCCCCATTTCCCTCTACTGTCCCTCCCTTTCCCTACATGCTTTTACTTCTATACTCATGTCATATATGTATACATAATTCTACATATTAACATAATATCTAGGGACCCTAAAATGAGAAAAAAATATTTATCTTTCTGAGACTGCCATAATTTCCCTAATACGACTATCTCCAGTTACACTAATTTTCTGAAAATGACATACCTCTGTTCTTTATGAATAAAAAAAAATCACTCTGTACATGTGCCACATTTTCTTTTTTCTCCCGTTTTTCCAATGTCTACCAATGGTTAGTTCCATAAGTTAATTCTTGAGATTGGGGCTGCCATACACATTGATGTGCAAGATCTCTGGGACATGTGGGTATGAATTTCTTTGGACAATTATCAGGAGTGTTAGAGGAGTCATATAGAAAATCTATTTTCAGTTTTTGAGGTATTTCCATGGTGGCTGGACTAGATCACATTCCCAAACAGCTGGGTATGAGGATTCCCTTTCATCTGCAAACATACCACCACTTGTTGTGGCTTTTAATTATTGCTATTCTGACTGGGGAAGGATGGACTTTCAATGTATGCTTAATTTACATTTCTCAGATTGCTAGCATCTACTGCTATGACAGAACACCAAGACTAAAAGCAACATGTCATGGAAAGAGTTTATTTGGTCTGTATAATAAGCTCACATGCCATTGAGGAAAGTCAGCGCAGAAATCTGGGGACAAGAACTGAAGCAGAGGCCATGGAGGAGTACTGCTTACTGTCTTGCTCACCCTGGCCTGCCCAGTTTGCTTTCTTATAGACTCCAGGACCACCTGACCAGATATGACACCAACCCCAGTGACCTGGGTCCTCCCACATCAATCATTAGTCAAGAAAAATGTCTGGGCTGGAGAGATGGCTCAGTGGTTAAGAGCACTGGCTGGTCTTCTAGAGGTCCTAAGTTCAATTCCCAGCAAGCACGTGATGGCTCACACCCATCTGTAATGGAATCTGATGCCCTCTTCTGTCATGAAGGGGTACAAATAAATAAATAAATCTTAGAGAGAGAGAGAAAGAGAGAATGCCCCACGGACTTTCTTACAGGTCAACCTTACAAAGGAATGTTCTCAATTAAGAATGTTCTCAATTAATAATATAAATTATTTTATAATTTATAAAATTAATAATTTTAAGAGTCTCTCCCCACCTTCCCAACTATGTCTAGGTTTGGATCAAGTTGACAAAGTCAACCAGCACACCTAGTGCTCGTCAACATTTTTCCACATGCAGGGTGAGAGATGAGGTCTAATTTCATTCTTCTAAATGTGGGTATCCAATTTTCTCAGCACCATTTCTTGAAGGGATTATTTGTGCTTTCCAATGCATATTCTTGGGATCTTGTCAAAACTCACATGACTATAGCTGGGTATATTTGTATCTGAGTCCTTTATTTCATTTGTTGATTCTGTCTGTCTGGGTGCATTTGTTACTATGGCTCTGTAGTATAGCTTAAACTCAGATATAATGATACTTTCAGGATCACTTTTTTTTCTGCTCAGGGTTGTTTTGATCCTCTAAGGTCTTTTGTGCTTCCATGTAAATTTTAAATTTTTTTTCCTATTCTATGAGAATGTCATTTGATTTTTTGATGGGGGTTTCATTGAATCTGTAGATGTTTTTAGTATGATGAACGTTTTCAATAATCAGTCCTTCTAGATCATGAGTGTGGGGACTTCCTGTCTTCTAGTGTGTTTTCCTTGGTTGTTTTCTTCAGTGATTTGAACTTTTCACTCCAGAGCCTTTTCCTTCCTTGGTCAGGTATTTAGTCCCACTTATTTTAGGTTTTTGTTTATGCTTTTTTGTTTTGGTGACTGTGAATGAGATTGTTTTACTAAATTCTCCTTCAGCGTGTTTGTTATCAGTATGTAATAGCTGATGCTGATTTTGCTTACCCACCTTGCTGATTTTATTCTTTTTTTTTTATTTTCTAAGTTTTTTTTTATTTACATTCCAAATCATTTCCCCTTTCCTGTTAACTCCCTCCCCGAAAGTCCCATAAGCCCCCTTCCCTCCCTCTTTCTCCATTCAACCCCCTCTCGCTTCTCTGTCCTGGCGTTCCCCTACATTCAGTCTTTCCAGGACCAGGGGTCTCTCCTTCCATCTTCTTAGAAATCTATTGATATGCGAATTGTGTCTAGGGTATTCCAAGATTCTGGGTTAATATCCCCTTATCAGTGACTGCATACCATGTGTGTTCTTTTGTGATTGGGTTACCTCACTAAGGATGATATTTTCAAGTTCTGACCATTTGCCTAGGAATTTCGTGAATGCATTGTTTTTAATTGCAGAGTAGTATTCCATTGTGTAGATATACCACATCTTCTGAATCCATTCCTCCGTTGAGGGACATCTGGGTTCTTTCCAGCTTCTGGCTATTATAAATAAGGCTGCTATGAACATAGTGGAGCATGTGTCCTTATTGCATGCAGGTTGAGCCTCTGGGTATATGCCCAGGAGTGGTATAGCCGGATCCTCTGGGAGTGTCATGCCCAGTTTTTTGAGGAACCGCCAGACTGCTTTCCAGAGTGGTTGTACCAGCTTGCAATTCCACCAGCAGTGGAGGAGTGTTCCTCTTTCTCCACATCCTCGCCAACAACTGCTGTCTCCTGTGTTTTTGATCTTAGCCATCCTGACTGGTGTGAGATGGAATCTCAGGGTTGTTTTGATTTGCATTTCCCTAATGACTAAGGATGATGAACATCTCTTTAGGTGCTTCTCAGCCATTAGATATTCTTCAGGTGAGAACTCTTTGTTTAGCTCTGTACCCCATTTTTTAATAGGATTACTTGCCTCTCTGGAGTTTAACTTCTTGAGTTCTTTGTATATATTGGATATTAGCCCTCTGTCGGATGTAAGGTTGGTAAAGATCATTTCCCAGTTAGTTGGTTGCCGCTTTGTCTTTTTGACAGTGTCTTTTGCCTTGCAAAAACTTTGTAATTTAATGAGGTCCCATAGGGTCTCCAGGAGCTGACCAACATTCTTCTGGAAATAAACTTCTCTTTATTTTTTTTTATTTTCTAAGTTTTTTTTATTTACATTCCAAATCATTTCCCCTTTCGCATTTCCTCCCTCCCCGAAAGTCCCATAAGCCCCCTTCCCTCCCTCTTTTCCCCATTCAACCCCCTCTCGCTTCTCTGTCCTGGCATTCCCCTACATCCAGTCTTTCCAGGACCAGGGGTCTCTCCTTCATCTTCTTGAAATCTATTGATATGCGAATTGTGTCTAGAGTATTCCAAGATTCTGGGTTAATATCCCCTTAACAGTGCTTGCATACCCTGCTTTCAAGGTAAGAGGGGAGGGGAGAAGAGAAAAGGTGAACAGTGCAGACCCCACAGGATGGCATGCAAAGGAGATGAGCGGGCTGGTCACACCACTGTCTGGATACCAGTAACTTTTAAATTAGATAAAAAAAAATCATCCATTTATGAATAAAATAATGATCTACTGAGGTGTCCCCTTCAAAACTGATAAATTCTTTCAGGTCAAATATAACCTGAAGAATTTTATAAAAACATACTGTTTGTCTCTTATGCATAGGCCTAGATTCAAATAATAAAATACATAAATAATAAATAAAATAATAAAATACCATGCAACCAAGTACAAATAGAAAAAAAATAAAAAAATAAAAATAATCTAGTAATAGTGTATAAGTGGTCTCAGTCCCACTTATCTGTGGCGCACTTTCAAGATGAGGCTACTGCATTATCTTCATTGTGAATGTTGTCTTAATGCATAAGTGCATGATCCTAGAGCCTGTCATTCTGAGAGCCTTTGATGGTCCCAGGTGACTTCATTTCTAACCTTTGTACTATATAGATACATTCTTTGGGAATTAGCAGCAGAACAGAGTTCCCAGAGAGGACATATGCGAGCTCGCTCACACACACACACACACACACACACACACACACACACACTCACACACACGGACAGAGAGTGAGTAAGGTATGAGGGAAAATAAATCTCTCCATCCACCAGCATAGCATTTTGGTCTAATGTTACTCGTGTAGGAAAACAGGAAAGAAATTAATGGATAAATTTATTATCACAGTTATCAAGTAACCACAAGCCTAGGTCTCGTTTCATGACGGGCACTAAATCTAGACTTGGCACAGTTTCATCACCAGTGGGAACTCTGACAAGCAGGCACAAAAACCAATAGGATTTCAAAATGCTTTTTACATTACCCTTTCAATATTCAGAAGCCAGTGTCTCCAAAACACAGCCAATCTTGTCTCCTGTGCAAAGTCCCCACTTATTTATTTCCCATTCACACAGTGAGTTAGCAGAGCAGGGCTGTAAATTTGCTGACCTTTAATAAAGACAAATTTTCCAGGAAGATGGAAACCCACTCTTCTTTCTTAAACCTGATTCTGGATGATTTCTAATGACCTGGGGTCCAAAATGGGTGCCTCTCACATTTACATGCATAACCAAGAAAATAAATCAAAGAAGGAAATCTTGCACCTTCTTAAACAAGCGTGTGCGTGTACACACACACACACACACACACCCACAGTCTGACTGAAGGATCCTCTTACCCATTAGCTGAGGGGCCTGCGGGGAATTAGCCAGGCTGGAAGCTTGCTGGAGTTTTGACAATGAAACCACTGCTATGGCTGTGTTTTGCATTTCATGTTGGGTGTTCGAACTTAACAACAATCCTAGTCACCTCAAAATTAGCATTTAGTACTTAGGGAGGTTCCCTAAGCTGGGGGTCAGGAAGTGACTCAGCTTGAAATCTGCAAAAGATATTCACATTCCCAGTCTTTTGGAACTTCCAGTCAGTTCTCTGTTGCTTATGGCTCAGGAATTGTTCTTCAAAGGACTAAAAGAAAAGGGGCGTGCTGCATTCAGGCCAGCTACAGCCAGATGTGACACACTCATGGTGAAGACTTTGATTTTTTAACACTGATACTTATGATACACACCTGCAGTGTCTGGAGTCTAGCAAGAAGCAAGCTCCTGTCTAATTCCTCTTGGTCGCTGTAGCTTTGGAGCTTAGCTACATCTTCAAACACGGTTACTAAGAAATGAATGCATGGGGCGTGCAAGATGGCTCAGCAGTTAAGATCTATAACAAATTGCCAAGGAGAGTCCACCATGGCCACAGTGCTCACATGGGCTTTTGTCTTCACCTCCATCAGTTTGCCTCATGAAGCCCAGATCGCAGTTCCTTTCTTCCATGGGGTCTCATTCTCAGGCTTCAGGCAGGTCTCTGCCACGGGCATACACAATGTGGCATGCCATGAAGTGAGCTGGAGCGGTCATGCTCCTGACCGGTTGGTTACCTTTCCAGCATTTGAATTTAGCCAAACAAAAGTGCTAAAACACCTTTGCTCCTGAGTGATGATAAGTCCATCAGTACAATGTCAACTGGATGTATCAGACATGACTGATGTATTAGGAAGTCTAAGCAAAAAAACCATTCATATTCCGTGAGACTGTAACTACTCAGGTGTTCTGTGACTTTTTTAGTTGATTCTTCTTTGGACTGTACAGTGGTCCTCGGGCATGTCTACACAATAGTTCTGCGTTCCACACTCAGTAGAGAATTCCCTCATTACCCAGGATTTATCATTTGTATAAAGTGGGCTCTGTGTCAGATGATTTTGCCCAAAGCTGGCTAATGGAAAAGCCCAAGCATGTTTTGGGGCTAGCTATGATGTTCAAGTTGTTTGCATATATTTGGTTCATGCCTTTTTTCCCTTTTAGATTATCAGCTTAAAATGGCTTTATGAGGATGCATCCTGGTTTTAAGTTGAAAACCACCCCATACCGTTTTTGTCTTTTCATTGATCTATATATCATATGTGATCTGATTTCTCGAACAGGCCACAAATTAAACACCTTAAAATTGAACTGCATCAAGTAGATACTATACTTGGCTAGAAATCTCACTCGTGTGTGCTCGTGTGCGTGTGTGTGATATCTCACACAGTAAGATGAACATTTGAAGTTCTTTTTACCTGATGCTGGCTCTGTGTCCGTTAGTGTACTGCAAACCCCAGTCCCCAAGGGCAAGGCTATTAGGTAATGATCCATAAGTTTACGAAGGGTTGAATAAATAAAGGTATCCAGAGGAACTATTCCAACATTTAAATACAAATTGAAACAATCCACTGCTTTTTTAACCTGCAGACCACAGTCAAACATTTTTTTAAGTGACTTGTAACAAAAATCATTTTAAATATACATGTCTTTGTGCGAAGTCTAAAGCTTGTGGCCATATCACCGTGCAGGTTCATTCCCTGAACTCCAAGCATGAGCTCAGAATATTAGAACACACACAAACCTCTGCCTTGCCCACTATTAGAAAATTTAAATCCTAGGTTAAGACCTGGTCTCGAGTTAAGTACAGATTTCAGTGGGATTTGGAAAAATCCTTTAAATAGATTTTTATTGGTTTTTAAGAACAGGGTTATTTTGTGTTAATAATGGGCATACATTAGGCTTTAGATAATTGCTTTATGTAACTCGGAGTTTTGGCTTTCAGCTAAATAAACACGCTCTGTGTTCACAGGTGTATTGTCCTCAAGGGCACTCCACTTTTAAAGGTGGCAGCTGTGGCCAAGGTGTTGCTGATACAGTTCTGTGTATAATTTATTGGAAACAGGTGCTGGCTCATGATGAAGATAGACAGGAAACTAAAGCAGACAACATGTTTAACCACCATTAAAAAAAAAACACCCAGGTTCAGGGAGACAATGTGTCTGAGATGTTTAGGGGATGTTGCCAGCATCCCAGCACAAGCCGGAAAGCTATGGCAGACACCCCCATAAGGAAGATATCGCACATGAATTTCAAACAGCCTGGCCTAATGAGTGTCTGATGCTACTCAGCCAGATTTAATTGATTATACGAAAAAGTTTTAGTTTGTGTAAGACTAGCAAAAAAAAAATCATAAAATACTTTCCTAAGTTAATTGTTAAAAATTACTTTCAAATGAGGTAATAACTGTTAGTTTTCAGTGATCTGGACAGCGGATTAGGCTCTAATGTGCTTTCATTATTTTTGGAATATTTGCTCAGGGTGCCGGTTTAGTCTGTGGGTACGTCAGGGTTGGGAAGAGCCAAGATTCATGTCCACAAGGTGCAGACACAGGCTAGGGTGGCAAGACAGGAGGCCGAATCTACAAAGACAAGGTCTGGCCGCTTAGCCTCCCTCTGGCTCCCATGTGCTTGGGAGCTGGGGAGCAGGCTCCGACATGGCTGCCATGTCTAGTGTTCTGTGGTACCCAGGAGCAGTGAGAATGAATCCGTGACACCTTATCCCTCATCCCAAGCCCTTACTCTCCAGAGAAAAGCAGGAGGATACATTAGCTCAGATTTTTGTGTGGCATTCCCCCCTGGGAACACATATTTGGTATTTCCCCAACTTATTTTGAGTCTAATCAGTCCCTTATCGTATAATGCACACGTGTGGTAAATATGCATACCAAATGCAGCCGAAAAAGTTGTTAAAAGTGCGTGCACAGTTTCTCAACCTCAAAAACCTAAATATCTTGGCCATTTACATGCTTAAAAAATACCCAAAGGCATTAGACCACATTATGGACTATTGGCTTGCCAAAATTCATTTTCGGGGGGGGGGACATTTAAGTTATAACACACGATGTAAGGGAGTTAAAAACGCAACTGAAACAACAAAATTTGGTTAACATTTTTAACTCAAGGCTTAAGACACTGTGAGCCAGAAATGCTGACAAAACTTTGTACCAACACCAAGGGGTACACACGGTTTAATATCTGCTTGATGTCAAACATCAGGGACAATTTAATGCTTGCATTAATTTGAAAGAATTTTGTGCAGTAGGTAGAAAGTTATCCATTCCAGCTCCTAATCTCTACCAGCCACCCTGTCCCCAACATCATGAGAAAATGACTGACAGGGTTGCAAAAATCCCAAATCTGCTGGAGGGCCTCGCAGATGCTTTTATTGCCCTCCCAGTAGCCCCCATCCTGGCCTTAGACGCAGGAATTCGGTTTGCACATTGCCTTGGAGCCGTCAACAGAGGTTTAGCATAGAAAAGCAAATAGCTGGTGTAAAAATAAACCTTTTATTTAAGAAAAAAACTTTATAAGGCCCCTTTATTTAGAGGGAGACTCACTCAAATAAATACATCGTTAACAAACTTATATAATGAATAATAATATATACTGTAGCAAGTGATGAGATGGGATCCCACAAAGCAAGTGCTGAAATCTGATGATTGATTATCAAACCTATAGGATAAATAAACCCCTTCAATTAATAGCTTGTCTTAGGGATGAGTTTCTGTAGAAATACCCCACAAGAAAAAGTCCCAATCGCAGGGGTTCAGAGAGAGTAAATTCTGAATCCAGCGGAACCAGGTTTCAATACAGTCCTCTTTCCTTGGTAGGAATGAGCTTGGGGGTCACAGCAAGATGAGTCCAGCTTACTGACAGAGAAATGTGCTTTCTCCATCCAAGCTAATGAATTATCCAGCCATTTGGGACCCACATGTCTAAGTATCAGAAGCAGCTATTTATAATTTATTTAAAAGGGAATTGAGACCCAACCTGGTTTTCTTGAATGTGCTTCTTGCCAACGAAGCCCTGAAAGCACCCATTCAGAGGCATGGTGCTCTCATTGGGTTTGCATGCTCATTCTTCTCCAGAGTCGACATGGCTAACACAGTCAGAAGCTGCATATTGACTTTGGAAAGGAACTGACTCTGTGCTTGTAACCAGCCGCCCTCTGATGTCTGAGCACTTGAGTTAGGAGAGAATAGCAACCAATGGGAAATCCCAAATGGCCAACTGCATGCTGGCAACTTTTCCGGCATGTCGTTTTGCAGGATCCTCATTTGGAAGCAATGGAAAAGATGTTCTGCCCAGGGTCCAGGGAATGCTGCTTTCTGAGTCTGTCTTTCCCTTGGCCTTGAAATTGGGAAGCTCTCACTGTAGCGAACATGTGGATTAGAGCTGCACTATGGATATCTGGGAGAGTAAACCTTGATATGTGTTAGTCCATTGATCTACTCACCTGTACCCATCCAGATTGGGTACCATCTAGTTAAACTCTTCTTATAAAGACAACAACAACAAAACCCAGCTTAGTTCTGTTGCCTGCAAAGCTGCTGTGTGAAGAATCTATTCTGTTTTGGTGTTTTGGCTGAAACAAGAAAGGACTCCCTCTGTCAGGCCTAGATAGTTCCCAGGTAATAAGCATCTCCTCTAAGGTATGAGAAGCCATGCTTGGCATGCATGCCTCCCTTGTTGGGTTCCCACACTTGAGCATTCTCCTCTCATTCTTGGTACCACTGGGCCAGGTACTAGGTATCTGAAAGGTGAATGGCTGCTACATCCCAGAGCCTACTATAATGAAGGAAATCAGCCTGTCCCAAATCTACTGACCCTGATTATTCTGTTTCATTTCTTCCTTCCAAAGAAAAACCACAATAAAAGTTCCTGTCCACATTGTCCTCTCAGTCTGTCTGCCTCCTCACTGATTGGCACTCTGCCATGTGGCCTCATATGGCTTAGCATAACTCATCTAGCAAAGAGCTACCTATCTTTTCAATGACACTTCACTCCTGATACATGGGTCTCACCATCCTAACAGTATCAAAACCTACATTTAAGACTAGGTAGAGTATGTGGCTGTCAAGGTGGTTCAGTGGGTAAAGGCACTTGCCCCCATGCCTGATGACCTGAGTTTGATCCTGGGAACCTAAACAGTGGAAGGAGACCATCAACCCACACAAGCTGTTCTCTGACCACATGGACCATGGCACACATACATGTATATGTATATTCATATGCATATACATATATATGTGTGTCACCAAAAAAATAATTAAGGCAAGAAATGTTTGGTTTTTTTTTTAAATAAGGGGAATAAATATACATTTTTTTCCTGATCTCAAAGCCTCTGGATAGTATGAAATACCCTTGGGATTGGAAATTGGAAAAGAATGCTTGCCATTAAATACCTAACAAAGTAGCCTAGCCAAGAGTCTTGCTAATTTTTACTTTGATTACCTGGACATTCTTTCTTTATTCTGGTAGAAGTCACACAGATTACTGTAGATGAAACACCTAATTGTGTGTCAGAAATCAGGTTGGATCCATTATCTTCCTTTAAGCATCTTACCCTTCCTCACTTGAGTTTTATAAATCCCACTGCAAGCCACTTTTTTAGTGTACAATTCTGAGTCAGCAGAGACAACAGGGAAGGCCATTTCTAAGCTGTCTGAGTACTAAAGTAAGGGCGCAGTAAGCAAGATCAGATCTAGGGGATGATTACCACTCAATAGCTATATGGTAAAATAGATGGAAGTCTTTACTAAGTGGGTGATTTAAAGGTGAATTTAGTTGCTGACTGAATGCAAAGGGGCAAGGAGAGGGGAAAGGCATGAGAGGTTCCTCAGGTGACTCATATATAGCCCTGGTGTGATTCAGTCAAATTGGAGCCACCATCTTGAAGTTGGCAAAAGACTATGTCTAAGGTCAATCCTCTTCTGGAGTTTTTTTTGGTTTTTTGGTTGGTTCCCTTTTTATAAAATCAATTTTTATTTATTTACATTCCCATCATGGCTCCCCTCTATCCCCCCCTCCCACAGTTCCTCATCCCATTCCTCCTCCCCTTGCCTCCGAGAGGGTGCTCCCCAATCACCAGCCCCCCCCCCTTCCCTGGGCCTTCAATCTTTCAAGAATTAAGTTCATCTTCTCCCACTAAGGCCTGGCCAGGCAGAACTCAGCTAGATTTGTGCCAGCCCCTGTGGCTCAGTCTCTGGGAGCTCCCTAGGGTCTGGGTAAGTTAACACTGCTGCTCCTCCTATGGGGTCGCTCTCCCCTTCAGCTTCTTCAATCCTTCCCCTAATTCAACCATAGGGTAAGAATGAGGTATTTTGTCTTTTTTTAAAAATTTATTTATTTATTTATCTATTTATTTATTTTAATTTATTTACATTTCAAGCGTTATCCCCTTACCCGGTTTCCCCACTCCCGGACACCTCCTATCCCATCCTCCCTCCCTCTGCTTCTATGAAGGTGTTCCTCCACCCACCCACTCCTGCCTCCCTACCCTTGATTCCCCTAAACCAGGGCATCTAGCGAACCTTCATAGGACCAAGGACCTCTCCTCCCATTGATGCCTGACAAGGCCATCCTCTGCTACATATGCAGTAGGAGCCATGTGTACTCCTTGGTTGGTGGTTAAGTCCCTGGGAGCTCTGGGAGGGTCTGGTTGGTTGATATTATTGTTCTTCCTATGGGGTTGCAAACCTCTTTAGCTCCTTCAATACTTTCTATAACTCCTCCATTGGGGATCCTGCACTAAGTGCAATGGTTGGCTGTGAGCATCTGACTCTGTATTTGTAAGGCTCTGCCAGGGTCTCTCAGGAGACAGCTATATCAGGCTCCTTTCAGCAAACCTTTCTTAGCATCCACAATAGTGTCGGAGTTTGGTGACTGTATCTGGGATGAATTCCCAGGTGGGATGGCCTTTCCTTCAGTCTCTGCTCTGCACTTTGTCTCCATATTTGTTCCTGTGAGTATTTTGTTCCCCTTTCTAAGAAGGACCGAAGCACCCATCCTTTGGTCCTCCTCCTCCTCCTCCTCCTCCTCCTCCTCCTCCTCCTCCTCCTCCTCCTTCTTCTTCTTCTTCTTCTTCTTCTTCTTCTTCTTCTTCCTCTTCCTCTTCCTCTTCCTCTTCCTCCTCCTCCTCCTCCTCTTTTTTTGGTTTTTCAAGACAGGGTTTCTCTGTATAGCCCTGACTGTCCTGGAACTCACTTTGTAGACCAGGCTGGCCTCGAACTCAGAAATCTGCCTGCCTCTGCCTCCCAAGTGCTGGGTCTTTCTTCTTCTTGAGCTTCATGTGGTCTGTGAATTGTATCTTGGCTATTCGGAGCTTTCTTAATCAGGCTACACTTGCCCTAGGCATGGCAAATCTCTCACCTAAATCTCAAGCAAGAAATCAATTTTTTGAAACAACTTCATAACAATTTTATCATTGTAAATGAGATTTTTCCAACCATTACCCAAACCCATGAATTTATGAACTCACTCCACTGGAATATCTAAACAGATTATAAACCATCTGATATTCAATTAAAGTTCATGTGAGGCCACCTTGAGTTACCAGACTTAAGAGCCTTGTCAATCCATCAGAGTCAGTAGATAATTAAGGTTTCTTTATTGCCCAGTACTTATTGTTTTTCCTCAAGGCACTTTCTCCCAATAGATGCTTTGATTATGTAATGGGGAATGACTATAGTTGGTTCTAATTCATATTAGAAGCATAACCAAAGCAAATAAATGATTGAATTTATAAATTTGGGAGTTAGTCCTACCTGTATTGAAATGTTAACTCTGGAATTCACGTACCACATTCACCATTGCTCAGCCTTGTCCTCTTACAATAGAGTAGTAATGACAAGCTGACTTCATGGAGTTAAAGAATTGATGGCATAGGAAATGACCATCATCTATGGAGTGCCTACTACCAGCCAGGCAAGGGTACTACAGATGGTAGTTATGACTTTTTTTACAGAGGAAAAATCCTAACAGAGAATAGAGGCATATAGGGATCAAGGATTTACCCAGGACACCGAACCTGGAGATTATGCCTTTATTTATTATATGGTCCCATTATATTGTATTTATTATGTGGTATATCAGGAATAAGTCTTCAGAGACCAGTGTATATTTTTTTTGATATTATATCTTTTATATAAAAAGGGTCAAGACTCCTCTCCTAACTAAGTTTGGCTCCAGACATCACTACTTGCTCTTTTTGTACCAGCTCCTATCCCTAAAAACACATTTCTTCTATTGCCAAATTCAGACTTTGGGAGTTGAGGGGAACAGTGCGTGGAGAGTCTAAAAGGCCAGGGTGGGACCAGACTGCCCAGATAAGAGGCAGAGACACTTGGAAGCAAGGCTGGAATGAGTATTCAGCAAGTATTTATGTAGTGCTAGGCATATTGGGGAAAACAGAAAAATTATAAGACGCCGTGCAGTCCGTGGCGGAGCTTCTGGTGAGAGTCCCTTGTGTAAGAGTCAGGCCTGGTGCCTGGTTCTGCCCAGCCTATGGAAGCCTGCCATGGTTTTTGAGACTGGCTGGCTAGCCTCTGTGCAGAGCCGCAGGGAGTAGTGGGCAAGCCAAGGGTCTGGGAATGAATGAGTTGAGTCTGTGCCATGTACTACCAGTGAGTCCCATTCCCTCTAAAGCTGAGTTTCCATAGCTGTGCAACGTGAACCGCATCAAGACTTGCCAAGACCAAATATACCTCAGCGGTTTATGGGAAGTGGAATAAGCCTAACAAATGTGGGTTCTTATTAAGAAACATTGATTAAGGTAGAAAAAGGGAGGTGCATTCTGAAAGCCTTAGGTACCCTGCCTAACTTTCTCTTGAGTGTCTTTTGCTGAAGCAGTTTCACAATACAGGTGTGCTACAATACAGGTGATGTATGTGTCAAGGATATAGGCTTTTACAATCACCTTTCATGAACTTGGGAGTAAGAAAATATTAATAACCATGTATAATCCTTAAGAAGAAATAGTAAAAATAGGTAAAAGTTGAAAAGACAAGCCCAGGAACAGATCTTGTGGAAAACCATTCTGTACCTATCGGCAGGCAGGTAATTCTGAAGTACATTCCACATGGTTCATCTGGGGAGCTGGCTAGATGAGAGAACATCCAGTACAAATTCACTCTGTCTTTTCGAACCCTCATCTCTCCTAAGGCTGGTCTCCAGAATGAACTCCACTCTCAAGATTTAAAAATATGCAGGAAAGATAGAGGAGGGACTTCCCAGGCCAAGGCATGGCTTAGCATCATAGTTAAGAGTTAGTGGTTGAGTCAGAGCTTTCCTTGGCACCGGCTTTGTGATGAAAGTGTTATAAGTATGCCCAAGCCTACATTTCTCATCAACGTAATGGGGAAGCTTTGTGCTGTGGGCTTTGTGCAGCTGCTTTGGAGGCTGGAGGAAACAATGCTCAGCCTGTTCAGAGAGGTGGGGTCTCTAGAAGTAGAATCTAAGGCTAGTATTCATGTGAGGTAATTTATGCTAGCTTCTAAAGGGTGATCTCATGCAAAGCAGAGGGTTGAAGGTAAGCAAACTGTCTAAGCTTATAGCTAGGGCATCTGGGTGAATACACACACACACACAGAGGCCTGGAGACAATGTAGACAATTGGCTAAGGGAGTTAGCGATGTGAGGACTGTGCCTGGGGCATGGTGCTTAAATTCCAGGGTCTTCTGGTCCTAGTACACTCATGTCCTCTAGGTTGCAGGAGGCTGAGGCCTCTGCACACAGACAGCCAGACCCCTGAAATAGGTTAATGCTACACACTTCTGGGGCTTTTGGGAAGAGCAAAGAAGTTGAATTTAGGATCTTTGGTCATCTCTTTGTCCAATTCCATGGCCCCTTCCTTCCTGTAACTCGTATTAAATGTCACATAGAATGGTCTGTCCTCTGGAAACTAGTATTCCAGGTCCTTCCATAAGCCTTGGGCATTTTTTTTCCACAGTGGCTAAAAGATTCTCTCAGCATCCTGTAGACTGGAAGACAGGGACAGAGGCTTAGAGGAGGATCAGGCGAGCACTGGAGTGAGTGGAGTCTTCTGGGTGAGGGGAGGTAGGGATCTGCACATAGACTGGTTGGGAGGAAGCATTAGAGACTAATGTGAAAGCGATCTAACAGACTTTAAGCGAAAAGTGAGGCAGTAAGAAGCAGAGAGCCCAGGCTTTGAGAAGCAAATGAATCCATGGTCAGGACAGCCACTGGCATGAGAAAGCAAAAAAGTAGGTAAACGGTGAAGGAAAATGCAGGATGAGATCTTTTCTGTTTAAGGAATGTAGGGGAAATACCAAGCACCTGATGGAGCTGGCTCGGAGTACAGCTTGGGAAAGGCAGCTTGCTTGGGTCATAGCTTGGCATTCCCAAAGCTGAGCTAGGCCCTGCCATCATGGAGAGACAAGCCCACCATCCAGTCTGGCCCACCGAGCAGGCATTGAGAGACAAACACAGGGAAAGGCACCGTGACTTGGGTCATTGCAGAAGGGAGTACAGCTTGTTCTGATTGCAATTTCTCCAGTGGCTTTCATCAGTCTAACTGCTCCCTGGACGGAGCACTCAAGACATCGTGCTGAAAGGGCTGGAGACAAATCTCGGAACTTTCAGCTCCATCCTCACTCCCTGTCCTCATCACTCAAGACACAGGGAGGGATCCGACTTCCCTCTGTAAGCACCTGGATTGTCTCCCTGATAAAGTTTCCTTAGTGGGAATGAACATACTCCAGGAGCAATGATTTGCCAGCAAATGAAGGAAGCTGATGTTTAGTTACCTCAGCTCCCTTGCTGCTTGGGTAGAACCATCTGGAAGGGCATGTTCTTCCCTGGCTCTTAAGTTGCTTGTTGGATAGAGGTACTGTAGCATTCTGAGTTTCTAGTATGTTCTATTTCCTGTTGGACAGTGTTATGCTTTCACTTCTCCTCAGGTAGCTGGACGACTGCTCAGTAGCTTCGGATGTGGACAGTTGGAGCCAACACACGGCTCAGCTGTCAGAGCCTGAGGGGACTTTAATTATAGAAAGCATAGACATCATGGGAGATGTTTCTAAGCTTTGCAAACTGTAGGTTCCATCTGGAAAATCTCAGAAAGGTTGGCCATGTGGTGTGTTCCGAATGACATAACCCATGCTTAACACTTCTGCTCACGTTCCCAGACATTGAACAACTGCATTTCAGGACATTCTTATCCCAAAGTGTCTGGAGTCCTCCTGGAAAACCTTCTCAAAGTACTGGGGTTCAAGTCCAAATTCAGCATGCGCACCTTCTCCTGGGCTTTTCCTCTTAAAACATCCATGTGGCCACAGCTCTTTCAGTATCTGGAGGTTCCTTCATTCTTTTGCCCGCCCCCATAGTAAGGTGGTAATCACCACTTAAAAACATTAACATTGGTGCAGTAAAAAAGATTTATGAATATTAATTCTTTTTATAGCAGGTCATAATGTGAGCTGGAGAACAGAGTATGGTTTCTTCACAGCACTGTACTGCAAACGAAAACGAGGCTCCGTGCTGTAGGAATTATTAGCTGAAGGCACTGGTTTGAAAACTAATTTGTTTAGAATGGGGTTTGGGGGTTGGTGAGATGGCTTAGCGGGTAAGAACACTGACTGCTCTCCCAAAGATCCTGAGTTCATTCCCCAGCAACCACATGGTGGCTTACAACCATCCGTAATAAGATCTGACGCCCTCTTCTGGTGTGTCTGAAGACAGCTACAGTGTACTTACATATAATAATAAATAGAAATAAATCTTAAAAAATGAATTAATGGGGCTTTGCCCTTAACTTACCACACACCCCAAATTCGAATTGGTGGAACATCTATTCTGAAAAGGGAAGACCATGAATTTTATAGATGTCATGTTGTTCTTAATCAGCAACATTAGCCAAAGAATTTTAAAAATATATTCTTAAAGAGCAAGTGACCAAGCACTGAGGTAACTAAGTCATAAGAAAGATGAGCATTTCAACTCTGGTTGCAGTGTGGGTAAAGTACCATCACAACCTTTGGTGGCAGAGCCTGGGTTTTGTTTTTGTTTTTTTTTTTAAACTGGGGAAAAATGTAAATTACCGCTATTGCTTTGACCTTGTTGCTAGTTATAGATCTATTTCAATTACTTATCTTGTTTAATTTTGGTGGGTCATTGCTTCCAGAAATTCATCAGTTTCTTTTGGACTTTTCTGCTTTAGTGTGATGTAGGCTTTAAAAGAATGTCATTAATGACTTTTCTCCATTATCTGTCTCCGTTTCATCTGCAATTTTATTAATTTGGACTTCCATTCTATTTCTTTTGGCTAATATGACTAAGGGCTTGTCAATTTTATCTTTCCAAAGAATTTGTTTAGTTGATTCTTTGCATTGGTTTTGTTGTTGTCTCTATTCTTTACTTTTTGCTCTGATATCCTAATCATTTCTTCCTACTAATTTGGGATTTGATTTTTCTTGTTTACCTAAGGTCTTAAGGTATATCATTAATGTCCAAAATGGAGATATCTCAATATCCTATGTAGGCATTTAGGATTATAGACTTTCCTCTGAGGATGACCTTCATTGTGTGTATATACCATAGACTTTGGTATGTCATTGTGGATGACTATCATTGTGTATCTGCCAGAGACTTTGCTGTGTTGTGCAATCATGTTCATTAGGTCCTAGGAAATGTTTCTTCTTTTTTTGTGTGTGATTCTTTTATCATTCAACAATGTATTTCTTAATCTCTGTGAGTTAGTGTGATTCCTGTGGTGTCTCTTGCTATTGATACCAGACTGTTCTATTACAGTTAAATAGATTATATGGAATTACTTACATATACCTATATTTGTCTTGGTTTGCTTTGTGTCATGATTCTTTTGCTATTTGTGCTTACCTGAATCATTTACAAAGAACCATTTCTTTTGACTTGGGAACTCCAGAGGTAGAGTCTATAATAGCAAGGAAGATATAGCACCCTTGCTTTTGACCCACATTGGAAGACTAGAGAAATGGGTGGAGGTACAGAAGAGAAGTAAGTGGGTGAGGAATAAACCCTCAAGTTTTTCCACTTGGCAACATAGTTCTTTTAGCAAGATCCTATCTCCTAAAGGTGCTGCACACAGCACCACCATCAGGGGACCAAGCGTTAGTATGCATGAGCCTATGGAGATATTCTCATTCAAACTATAGTATTTCTAATATAAATATACATGAATAGATATTGAATTTTAAAACTTGAATAACTAAATAAGAAGGAAATGAACAACCTAGTTTTAAAAATGGGCTAAATAGCTGAATAGAAGGTTTATCTTTTTAGCTTAGTCTGTTGGTGGGAGTATAAACTGGTACAGACACTAGAGAAATCAGTGTGGAGTTTTCTCAAATAGAACAAGCACATGACCCAGGTGTTCCACTCCTAAGCATATACCCAAAGGATTCTATACCCTGCCACAGAGATACCTGTAGGTCTATGTTCACTGCTACTCTATTAACAAGAGCCACGAAATGGAAACAGCTGTCCATTAATTGATGGATGAATAATAGAAAATGTAGTGCATATACACAATGGAATTTTATTCAGCAGTAAAGAAAAATTGAATTATTAAATTTGCAAGAAAATAAATGTAACTGAAAAATATTTTATTAAGTGAGGTAACCCGACTGCACTTCTCTCACATGGGGTCCTAACTTCATCTTATTGGGTATGTGTGTTTATGTGACTATAAACATGGGTAGGGACAAGGAAAGCAGAAACAAGCCCATGGGCAGTGGGGTTAATAGATCGCTTATGATATGAAAATGGAAGGAAAAATTCTGGGAGTGGAACAGGAGGAAGTGAACAGTACCAAATAGAACTAAGTGAAAAAAAAACATAAGGAAGCCTCCTACTTTGTAAACTAACTAAAAAATAAAATTAAGGAGCACATGGTGGCATATGCCTTTAATCCCAGCACTTTACTTGCCCCAGGTAATTAGCCATGTTTCCAGTACCGGGCATGATTTCTGTCTTGCTGAGTGGGTTCAAAGTCCAATCAGAGAGCTGTGGGTTACCACCAAGCTATGCGTACCACTACTGTATGCTAAGGTTATCATCATGTTGTGGTTCATAGGTGTCAGAGCTGCATAGGACTACTGCTTGCTTCCCTCCCTGTGGACTTTCATGGCGCTTTCTGTACCGTGAAAGCTAGCCCTCACAGAGGAGGCTTTCCCTCCTCAGGTCTGTCCCAGCTCAGTTGCCTCTGTGCCCTGTGTCTGAAGTGTATGGTGTCTTCAGCAATAAGGACTTCAACCTCTGGAAGGCAACCAAAGCAATGGCAATAGAGATTGTTTTCGGTGTCTCTCAGACAACTCTGACAACAACTTGAAAGTGGGTTTCTCATGCCTAGTGTTAGAGTTCTTGTTAACCTATGACATTGTCATCCCCAATGAGAAATTATCATTTAAATTATATCTGTATAGGTATACACAGACTTGTATTATTATATGTAATTTTAGGTAGAAATATAATACGATTGCTTAAGAAATCCTTACTGTTGTTCTGAGCTCCTTCTTGTAGATCGATCTTACTCCATAAAGGGTACCCCCATTTCTCCATGTACCCCAATATTCCTCTCCGCACTGCTCTCCTATCCCAGCTACAGTCTCCGTTTATTTTCCTGGATTCTGCAGTTATTGCAAGTTATACACTCACATCTGAAGATGTGGAGCTAGGAACTGCAGATGAGAGAGAACATAAGACATGTGTCTTTCAGGTCCAGGGTACTTCTCTCAATATCATCTTTCCTAGCTCCATCCATTTCCCTACAAACCTTATGATTTAGTTTACAGCCGAATAATATCCCATATCATATAAGTACAACAGTTTCATTATTTATTCATCAGTTGAAGGACATTTAGGTTGTTCCCACTTCCTAGTTAGCATGAAGAAAGTGGCAAAGAACATGGCCAAGCAAGTGTCTGTGAAAGAGGGTGGCAAGCGCTTTGGGCATATGCCAAGAAGTAGCATCACTGGTTCACATGGTAGGTTTATCTTTAGTTTTTAATGGTTCTCCACAATGATGTCTGAGTAGATGGGCCAGTTTGAAATCCCAGCAACATGAACAAGGATTCCCTTTCCTCCACATCCTTTCTAGCATTTGTTGACCATTGTTCTGTTGATCTTTGCCTTTCAGACTGGAACAAGATGGGATCTCAAAGCTTTTGGGGTTTGCATTTCCCTGATTGCTCAGGACCATGAACATTTTTTGAGATATTTCTTAGCCATTTTTTATTCTTTTGAGAACTCTGTTCAGATCTCAAGGCCACTTCTTGAATGGGGTCATTTGATTTTTTGACTCTGGGGTTTTTTGAGTTCTTTATATATTATGGATATTAATCCTGAGCTTCCTTTTCACTCCATTGATCATTGCTTTGGCTGTGCAGAAGTTTTCTAGTTTTATGACATCTCATTAGTCAACTGAAAGCTGCAGTTACTGGGCAACTGGAGTCCTATTCAGAAAATCATTTCCTGTACCTATATTCTGCAGGGTACTGCCTGTAGTGCATTCTAACAGTTTTGGGTTTCACATTCAGGTGTTTGGTCTATTATGAATGTTTTTTGGGTTTTCTGTTTGTTTATTTGTTTGTCTTGCTTTGTTTGCTCTGGTTTTGGCTGTTGCTTTTGCAAGGTGATAGATTCAGGTCTAATTTCATTCTTCGGTGTGTATACATACAATATTCCCAGTATCGTTTGTTGAAAATGTTGCCTTTCCTCCTGTGTCTTTGACATCTTTGTTGATTATTAAGTAGTATAGTCATGTATACTTGTGTATGTTATTCAATTTTGTTACATTGGTCTACATATTTGTTTTCATGCCTGTACTATATTGACTTATTTTAAACCATGGCTCTATAATACATCTTAAGAACTTGAATGGTAATCCCCCAAGCATTATTCTTTTTTTCAGGATTATTTAGCTATTTGGGATTTTTTGTTTGTTTTGTTTTTGTTTTCTGTTTTTGTTTTTTTGTTCCACATGAATTTTGAGACAGTTTTTTTTTTTCTTTCTATTCCTGTAAAGAATGAGATGAAGTTTTAATTGGGATTGTGTTGCAACTAAATGGCTTTTGGTTGAATAATAATTTTTATAATATTAATTCTCTCTTCCATGAGCGTGGAATACCTTTCCATGTACTAATGTCTTTCTCTATCTCATTCTCCAAGATGTTTTTCTTTAATGTGTTTATTGTAGAAGTCTGTGGACCTGCTTGTTTAGGTTTATTCCTAGATGTTTTAGTTTTTCTGAGACTATTATAAATGAGAGTGTACCTATAATCTCTTTCTCTTTATTTTGTTTTTATATATAGAAAGGTGATTGATTTATGCATATTGACTCTACATCCTGTCATTTCACTGAAATTGTTGATCATTTTTAGTTTTCTGACACAAATTGTAGGATCTCTTACATATAATATCATATCATCTGCAAGAAGGGAAACTATATTTTCTTTTAAAATTTCCTTTAAATTTCCTTCTGTTGCCTTATTGAGCCAGATAATGCTTCAATTATTGAAAAGGAGTGGAGGCTAGTGGTCATCCCTGTATCATCTCATATTCTGGTGGAATTGCTTCACACTTTTCTGCATTTAGGATGATGTTGGGTCTAGATTTCTCATATACAGCTTTTGTTATGTTGAAGTATGTTCCCCATAGTCCTACTTTTTCTAGGATTTCTGTCATGAAGCCATGTTGAGTTCTGTCAATGACTTTTTCTGCATCTATTGAGATACTCATGAGAATTTTGTCTTTAGTCCATTTATGGCTTATCATTATTGAATGAATATGTTGAACCATCCCTGCATCTCTGAAATAAAACCAACTTGGTCACAGTGGACAATCTTTTTGATGGAGGTCTGTATTTTGTTTTCAGTTATCTTATTGAGAACTTTAAAATCTGCTTATCAGGAATATTGTCCTCTCATTTTCTTTTCATATTTGTTTTTTCCCTGTTTTTTCTATTAGTATGATGCTGGGATCATAAAGAAATTTGGGAGTGCTTTATCTCTTTCTATTTTTGGATAAATTTAAAAAAATGACTGTAAATCTTCTTTGAAAATCTGGTAGAATTCTGTGAAGCCATCTGAGTCTAGACTTTTTCTTTAAGGTTCATGTGATGATTTTGATTACTATTCAATCTTATTTATTATAGGTTTGTTGAGGCTGTTAATTTGCTTCTTATTTAATTTTGGTGGTTTGGGTAAATCTACAAGTTCATCCATTTCTTTAAGATTTTCCAACTTAGTAGAGTACAGGTTTAGATAGTATTCCCTTATAATAAGCTGGATTTCTTTGGTGTTAGTTGTGATATTTCCCTGTTTATCTCCAATTCTCTTAATTTGGGTGCCTTTTCTTTCTCTATACATAGTCAGTCTCTCTCTCTCTCTCTCTCTCTCTCTCTCTCTCTCTCTTTGTCTCTGCCTCTGTCTCTGTCTCTCTGTCATGTATGTATGTACATATATAGTGACATTTGTTTGCTGGTCACACTTGATTGGCATGTATTTGTATATCCTATCACTTTAAAGAAATGCCTATCTTCAAAAGTAATATATGTTTCTTGGAGGTAATAGATAGTTGGATGTTTTTCTTGGAACATTCAGCCAGATTGTGTCTTTTGATTGAAGAATTTAAGGCATTAATATTTGAAATTATTATTTTAAAAGTTTGTAATTAATTGCAGTCAGTGTACTGTTGAATTTTGGTGTTATTTGTGTTCTCAATGATACTTTGTATTTCAGTAATTATAGCTTCATTTTTTCTTTCTACCATCCTTGACAGTGTTTATTCTCTTCAACCCAAAATATTACTTCCTGTATTTTAAGTTTGGTCTGTTGGTTATAAAAATTTTAAGGCTGATTATAACATAAATTGTTCTTTTCTTTCTCCTTCAAATATGGCAGTTAGTCTTCCCAGGTATGTTAGTCTAGATTGACTGTGGTCTTTTAGCTCCCAACTGGACTCTGTAATTCCAGTTCCAGGAAATTCATTGCCTTCCTCTGGCCTCCATTGGCACCACACAGGCATGAAGTGTACAGTCATACACAAGCAAAACACCCAAACACATAAAAATGATAATAAAATAAGATTAGCCACCAGAATTCAGAAGCCAACTCCCAAAATAGAAATGCAAGTGGGCTTCTTTTTATATGGTAAAACTAAGAAATATATATATATATATATATATATATATATATATATATATCACTTAATTTAGAAAATCATCTTTACTGTTGAACAAATTGTCATATATTCATTCTATGGAATATTACTCAGTAATGAAAAGACATGAAATTTGACAAAAACACTTAGGAGACTCTCTAATGAAGTACACTAGAGTTAAAAATGTCTTGAAAGAAAAGTCTAATTTCAGAAAATTATATACTCAAGTTCTATTTATGTGACATTCTTGAGATGAAAAAAATTATAGAAATGGAAAATCTATTAATGGTTGCTAAGGGCTAGAGAAGTTGAGGGGATAGCAAAGAAGTAGGTGTGGCCAGGAAGGGACTGAAGAATACTCATGCTTACATGAGCATTCTGTAGCTTAAGGTATTATTATCAGTATCCTGATGTGAGTTGTGTAAGATATTGCCATCAGGAGGAAAGTAGGCAAAGGACACTGTTTCTTTACAAAATGAAAGTCTAAAAACTTTCCCAAGCCTGGCATGGTGGTGTATACTCCAAACTCTAACTACTTGGGAGCCTGGGGTAAAATTGAGAGTTGGAAGTCAGTCTGGAAACACGGTGAGTCCCTACCTCAAAAAATAAGAAGATAAAAGTGAATCAGAAGGTCCCATCCTTGGGGGAGGGGGAGGTAAAAGAATTGGCCACAAGAAGCATATGAGCTGAACATCCAAGAAAGGAACAGAGAGACCCAAGATTTCATAGACCACAACCTTAGGAACAGGGGTGCATTTGTGTTCCTGGATACCAGTAAGAGAGGGGGATTCCAGTGGTCCAAGATGGAGGAGGGGGGTTTGATGCATAGGAGGGCTGTGGGTGACTAGAAAGTACTTGGCTTTTCTCAAATACTAAATATCAGTTGAACAGTTCAGGTGTTGGTAACTGGTATAACACTCTTAGTTTGCTACACATAATTCCTAGAAGTGAAGGGGCCTTAAATTACAAGAGAATCTACATTTATTTCCAAACAACATTTTACCTTTAAACTATAACAAACACCATAGTCATATTTTCATCAAAACACAACTTAAGGGATCACCCCCTTTATACTATATACTATATACTATACTATATACTAAACTAGTATTACTAAACAATTTGCTGGAATTGAACTGATTAGTTAAGTAATCTGGTTTGGAGGATGGAGAGATGGTTCAGCAGGTAAGAATGCTTTGAGCATGAAGACCCAAGTCCAAATCCCCAATAGCCACATAAAAGTACTTGTAACCTCAGTGCTATGGGGGTGAAGATAGGGATCTCTGGGGTTTCTGAATGCCAGCCTAGCTCCAGATTTAGGGAGAGACCCTGCCAGGAGAGGAGAAGTTATTGAGTGTACAACAGAACATTGGACGATCTTCATGGCCTCCATCTATGCATATGTATGTGCCCCTCACCCCAACACTGTGTCCATCTGGATTTGTTGAGTTCTTCCCTTTCAGGAGAGGAACCCAGACATTCTCATTCAACATCTTAGTGGCAGGTCTGCTTTCACTTCCTGACTCCGCTGTCAGACCCTTTTCCTGAGCTGTTTAGCACTGAGGCATTATTGGTAAGACCTCTTGGCTCCAGCATGACTCAGTTTTCCCCACTTAAGATATCTAAGGAGACATATACAAATCAGTGTTATCCATCTGAAGTGGTAACTATACCATTCGTGGTAGAGATGAACTACAATAAACGGAGAGAATATTATCTTCATAGGACTTGAACACTAGCTAGACAAAGAGGATATCCACAGATAGTAATAACTCACTAAACACCTTGCTGGTGAGTCACTGATGTCTGGACCCACCATTGGAGTGAAGCATCTTTAGCAATGTTTACACAGAATGACTGTCTCTGAAAGAAGAGCCCTACACAAGCATGCTATCTCTTCTCATGCTCAGGCAGCCTGAGGTTAGTCTTGTCTCAGTGCCATGCACTTAATGCCATTCTCACTTCAAACTCACTGTGCTGCAAGTGTGAGGCCAATTTAATGCAGGGTTTTGAGCAGAATTCTGTTCCTTGCCCAACTGGCTACCAGTGAGTGATTGGATCAGGGCTCTGCCTTAACTTACCCAAATGACCCCTCTGCCTTGAAGGTAATTGGTTGTTGTATCTGATAGGAAGATTTTTCTCAAATCCACAGCAGAATGTTTTGAGTACCTCTAAGTAAAACTTAACTTTGTATATGTAAAAAGGCATGGGCTGTAATCTCAGCATTTGAGAGGAAGAGGCCAGAGGATCAGGAATTCAAGACTATCTTTAGCTACATAGGGTGAGTTCCAAACTAACCTGGGGATACTTGAGAACTCGTCTCAAGGAAGCAAACATCAGAAAAAAACACCTTTGAAAATACCATCCTAGAAACTTCAACATTAACATATTCTTATCAATAGCATTTTGTTTGTAAAAGTTAGATATCCAGGCTGATGGACTCATTTCCTACTGATGTATTCAGTTGGATGACCCAAAGGCCTGGTCTCTCAAAATTAAAGTCAAGGCTCTTTGGTAGCCATGGTATGAAACACAATTAGGACCTGTTTTTATTATCCCCAGCTGTTGAATTTGCTAATCTGGAGCATGATTATGTCCACATTTATTATTTTTTTTTTAGTAACTACACTATTAAATATCTGAAGGACAGGTATTGTTCCTGTGTTGGAGATGGGATTAGCAAGAATCGGAGTGATTAAGCGGTTTGTACAATGTCAGTTAATTGATTAAATAATGGTCAGTTTGTCTGTCCTCAAAGGCTGACTATTTCTCCATGAGCTGCACACCAGATTTCCAATCTTGGGTTTAAATTCTAAGAATACAGAACCTTGCAGATGGACCTTGTCCTGTAGAGAGGAGGGGAGAGCCACCTGGGAGCAGCAGTTTCTTAAAGCTGCCTGTCTCCGGGGTCCACAGAGCTACCCCTGTGCACTCCATCTTCCCAGAAGAGAAGTCCCTTCTCTCTGGGGTGGGAGATGACTGAGGGAGCTGGGAAGGCTCCTGGACCAGGTCTCTCCAATAATTTCTTATGATCATTACCAGAACCTGAGATCCAGAGCATCTTCTCCTTGACAGAAACAGATAAGGAACTTGTTTCTCCCCAGACCTGACCCCTGAGATCACTCCCAAGCTCCCCAACTTTTCCTTCCTCTGGGCTGGAAAACTGGTCTCTTTGATGGATAACAAGATTGCCAGTTCCAGCGACATCCGTTCCTATTTGTCTTATCTGATTAACCCAGATCGGCTTGTTTCTAAAAGAGTTGCTCAGCAAATTGATTTCTTAATAATGATTTAGTAATAATTTGCCCCTTCCTTCCCATGAAAAGAACATTGCAAGAACAGAAAAGAAGAGAGATTGGGCACCTGTTTAAATTTCGTGCACTCTTACAAGCCAGGAGAGACAGAGATGAAGCTGGGTGATGGGTATGTATGTACCACCTCCATGGATGTGGCACAATCCATTTAGCTTGAAATAAACGGTTACCATTCATGATGAAACTTTCAAAGGGTTGTCCACTGATTGAAAAACATTATCCCCTGCTCTTGTTTCCAGCTGAACTCAGAGCTGATTGGCTTATTTAGGGGCAATGCACCTTTGATATTTGAGACTGGCATTCACATTAACTTTAAACAGACATGCTGGGAGGAGGAAGTCGGCTGGTGATGTGCTAATTCTCGTTTGTGACCACCCCCCCTGAGGAAATGTAAGAAACCTGCAACTTATTGTATGTTAAGAGTTGAAACTAGAGAAGGCCACATCTGGTTTGCTGGTTGGTGCTCCTCCCTCTTAAAGAAAAAATAAAACAGCAACCTCAAATTCTTAGGCAAAATAGTTGATTATAATGGTTAATTTATCAGGGATAAAAGGTTAGAGGCTAAGGTTCCCCAAAGAGAAAAGTTTTCCGAGATGGGTTAAAAGCCTGAGTTAAAAAGTCAGTAAAGTGATTAAAAAAAAAAAATCATGGAATTTCTCAGCACCCTTGTGTGCCAAGGTAAAGCTTTTAAAATGCAATCAAGTTTTTCAGTTGGAAGGTTGTAGGGCTCTAACTGTGGCAGAACTGGCTGACCAGTTTGCCCCGCCCCCCACAGTCCAAAAAAAGAAGATGGAATGGATTGACTTGAAGCAGAAAATAATCCACTTAAATAAAGTAACAATATGATGCTTGTGTGCCCTGTAGTCATTAGAATACCAAAACACATTTTGTAACTCCACTGGCATGGAGGCACATATATTACTTATGAACTAACTCCGTGATCAATGTTAAGAGTCAAACTCACTGTTTATACAGAAAGTAAGGTTAGAAAGAAATATCCACAATGAGCAGAATCTCAACCATTTAAGGAAAGATGAATCCGCTGTATGTTGAAACCCACAGAACTCTTTGCAACACATCCCTGGGATTCTACAGAACATTGGATGCTCGGAGGACAGAATGCTTGAACCATCAGGAGTGGGAGACCTAAGTCCCCAGGAGACAGTCTTGCCTCTTGGTTACCACATTCAGAAGTGCAAGGTGTGACCACACCTCTTTCCACCTCATTAGCATCTATCAAATAGAGACAGTATCTTTCAATGAAAGGGCTATAGTCTTACCATTGACAGAGCATGAGATTGATTTTATATGGTCCACAGATGAATATTTAAAATTTTTAGTTTATTGCCTTGCATTTCTGTTGATGTGTCATTGGACTTGATGTGTGTTAGAACTGGAATGAAAAATCCGTAATTCTACAGGATGACTGTAGAATTGAAAATAAAAGATCACCACCAGCAATAGTTGGGAAGATTTATAATGGCTCATCAACATCTATGGACAAAATAGCCATTAGATATTCTTGAGATGTTCTTGCAGCCAGGACTGCTTGAAATGAGACAGTGACTGAGCCAAGAGGAGTAGGTGCTTTCCTAGCCTTGGGATGCTGTGTAGACCAGCATGTCTAGTGTTCTCAGAGATAAGTGGGTCATACTCCATGAAGTAGGAAAGATGAAGAGACAGAGCCCTCAGGGCAAGTGGCATGGAACCAAAAGGAGAGAACCAGCAGCCTGTGTGAGAGTTTACTATTATCTGAACTGATTCTGCATGCTCTGCTTTTTTCTCTAGTGAGCATGCCTTGCCCTTCTAGGGAAGAAGAGAAATAAAGCTAATTTTGATTTCTTTTCCTACCCCTCCCCTCACAGTTGAATTTCATAAATGGCAAGTCAAGGCAGTGGGGCACACTAGTAAGGTCATGGGCTATGGGATCAGGTAGGGTTGGTACAGTATGGTCTTGGCTCTAGCATCTTCCAGGTAGTCTCCTTAGATGAGGCAGATGTAGTTTCTATTTTCAGTGACCTTGGAAGTTTGGAAGTATGCTAGTGTCTTCAGAAAGAACTGTGGGGCTTGCTGGTAGAAAACAAGTTTTCTCCCAGACTTCCCTGCCTCTTTTCCCAACTGCTTCCTCCCCTTCGTCCTCCCTGCTTCCTCCCCATATCTTCTTTGCTTTCTCTTCCTTGCTTTTTCTATAGCCCACCCTCTACTCTCCTCCCCACCACCCCAAAGTCTTGCTTACTCTGTTTTTTTTCACTTGCTTTGGAGGTGTCCTTTGACTTTATTAATTAAACTCAAGAGTCTGGAAAACATATTCCATCTTGTCTTACAAAATAGACAAGTGTGATTTCCAGGCAGCTTTTCTTTTTTGAGTTCTTACACTCTCCTTAAGTTCTCAGTGGCTGTAACCTCCTATTTCACACACTTCTTCCCCCCTGTAGTCAACCAAGTTGGCCTCAAGTCAATGAAACATTGATTTTTTTTCCCCCAGTGCTCTGGATAAAGAGACTAGCCGACTGAAAAGGATCCAGTGGCGATTGGAACGAATGGCCTTACATTTTCAGCCTTTCTGAAAATGATTTTTCATTTAAGAGATGCTTTTGACTCTGGTCCAGACCCAAACAAAACGAGGCTCAACTTTCCTGAGAATCGTAATGCTGTGGAAGCCTGGGATTTATCAGAAAAAAAAAATCTCTCCTGATGAGATTTCCAGTTCACATTTCCAGGTGTGGGAAGTATTTTCCCAGAAGTTTAATGAGAGCACCGACAGGGGAGGTAGATGCCTGATTCAAACAGGTAAATAGATCTGTGCTCTCCCAGCACACGTGGGTTCCATTGAGTCTACTGTTGCTAGTGATGTGGGATTAGAAAGATGTTGAAATGAACTCAGCATGCACAGGTCGTAGAGAAAGAAAAAGAAAAAAACATGACTCACATGGATGAGTCTTAGTGAGTGAACTTGGCTTCAGGATTGTGTGTCTCCTGGGAGCTACAGAGCTTGGAAAGGAAGCCGTTCCCAAGGAAGAGGGGGCAAAACCATTCATGAAAACTCCAGCAATGATTTAGGAGTGCATTGGAGGATGGCGAGCAAGTGATGGGAACCAAATGAAACTCAAGGAGCAAAGTCACCATTTTTTTCCTCCATTAATCTACCATGGTGTCCCCAGCATGTCATCAGTGGTGTTCTGTGCATTGCATCCTCTTGAAAGACTCAGATAGAAGGTGCCTTTGTCAAGCATCCCTGCCACAAATTCTACCCATTTTACAGATGAGGACACTAGGGCAGGGAGTTCAACAACTTGGCTGAGTTACACATGTGTAATTGTAACTGTCCCTACTTTTGACCCTATTTTGTTTTTACCTAAGGCCTTCCAGAAAATGGATGCTATTATTCTGTTGGAAGTACTGATGTGGATAACAAGAAAATAGTTGAACAGCAAATGCTGTGCCCATGGAGAGGATTTTCCCAACAGTGCTCTCTTTGGTCTCTGTACACAAACTCTCCATCTTTCTGGGCTCAGCATTATAGTCACCACAGGAAAGTCCTTCAAGGTGACTTAATATAAACATGGCATCCCCATCCATCACTTCCTAAATGGAAGCAAGCTGTGGTAAATTATTAAATATTATGGTATCACATGTGTTTTGTCTAATTTAGAATACACCAGAGACCAAAATCGCTGTTTACAAAAGTACTGTCTAGGTGCCAGGTATTTTCAGTGAGATTCCCTGCACACAGGAAACACAATAAGCATATTTTCTACTTGAGTGCCAGAACTTGGAGCGGCTACCTTATTAAAATCTCTAGTCCCCTTGTTTTATATAAATGGCAGGTGTTTATAAAATATCATAGTTCATAAATATTCTCTTCCCTCTGCTTAGCCTGTATCTTCACCATGGTACCAGGGAGTGTCAGCACTTTCAAATTCATTTTTAATATGAGAACATAGTATGGGCATTAAAAAAAAAATTAAGGTCTACCCCACCCCCACCAAGAGTCGTGGAGACTATCCAGAGCTGAAGAAATGCACGTGACTTAGGAACTTCCAATGAGGAGAAAAATCCTCCTGAGACAGCCCTCTACTGGGTTAAAAAATGGTTCCAAGTGGAAGTGAAGCTTAAGTACTTCTCCAGGGGCCAAGCCAGATCTGAAAATCAAGGAGATATGGAGCATCCACATTAAAGGCCCCTCAAGATGTGACATGGTGTGATCTTTCCACCTGAAACCTGTTCCATCCTGTTTCTCCCAACCCCTACTCTTGCACCTGGAGGGTGGGGCTCTCTATTATAGTCAAGCTTGGGGACCAGCAGAAATTAAATAAGAATAAAATAATCTGAGTTTGTGGCCTTAATAGCCTTCAGAGTAAGTCTGACCCTGTTGGCAACGGCAGAGGAAAACAGGCAGTAATTTTTGAACAGTTTAGTTCAGCAGTTCCTGACAAGTCATCCCAAGGCCAGCAGCATGGACATCTGGGATATTCTAGAAATCCAGCTTTCCTCCCACCACCTTAGGTGTCCTAAAGCAGAGGCTCTGGAGTCAGACTGAGCAGCCTGTGCAGACCATGCCTTCAAGGGTGTGACGAGCTGAAGTTTCAGGTCCAGCGGCCAGGTTCCTTGGTCATGACATTCCCTACATGCACATCTTAAGAATTTACTGATATATGGTACTTTATCTAATCTTCACCAGAACCTTTTGTTATTGGCACTCAAAACTTTCATAACCTCTTTTTACAAATCAGGCAATGGATACCGAAATTCTCACAGACGTTATGGAGATTACTGAAATCAGCTAGTTGGTTCTGGAGGAAGATTTCAGCCCATACCTGTGTGATAGTTGTATATTATGATTGCCAAGTGTGGAACTCCCATCCCATTAGAAATAACTGCACTGTAGTCACAGAAGGAAAATGCACAGATCAGTGATGCCCAGCATGGCACACCACCATGTGGGCTCCATTCTTGAAACAATGCCTCAGTTTGGCCAGCAGTGCTGCTCTAATGAGTGGAGCTCCTGATAAACATGCTCCCATGGCTGTAACTTGCCTACCAAATGATATTCCCTGAGACCTTGATGTAGATGTTCTGCCTCAATAGCATCCTCTGCTTCTCATGTCTCAAGCATGACACTATGCTCCACTCTTGTCAGCTCATTGATATTGCAGCAAGTTATGGTGATAGAAGAATTAAGTCTCAGCACTTAGACCCAGTAACTTCCTGTTGAATTAGCACCCTTCACTGATACTCCTGAGGTCTCAGGTCTTATGTTACTTGAGAACAAGAGAAGTAATTGAATCACTCCATGCCCCCCTCCCATATACCCCAAGAACAGTCTGAGGAAAGAACTAAAAGCCCCCTGTCCCCATCTAACCAATGCTTCATTTAATCCATGGTTCCTTGGGTTATAATATTCCCTATCTTATCCCTTTATTCCATCCTTCATTCCATCCATCCATGGTACCTTATTCCACCAATTTTGGACCTATTATCTCCTTTCTTCTGCCCAACCATGTTCTGGGCCTTCTCTGAGCTAGGCTGATTTTCTTCTATCACACAGACCTTGTTGTTGTTATTGTCTTTAATTTAAAATGTTCTCTCTGTTTCTCGTCAGTATTTTCTATCCAGATTAATGTTAGTATAAGAGGAGAAATATAGTATGACAATTAATGATCAAAACCGTGGTATTTAGATGCAGACAGAACTGGATATTAACCCAGGCTTCATCGATTAATCTACACTTAGTTTATCTTCCTTCTGAGAGGCAGGATCCTCAGACACAAAGAGGCCAACCACTCTACCTTGTGGTATTGGGACAACAGTATAGCAGGCGCTACACAGGGTAAGAGCTGGAGTCATTCTTTGTCATATTATTTAGTCTGTCATTTTTCTCCCATAGCTACTTGCTCATACACTGTAGTAAGGGTCAGGGTAGAGCAGGAGGCTTTTTTCTGTGGAGATCAGGAGAGTAAAGATTTAAGGTTTTTTAGCCATATTGTCTCTGTTGAAATTACTTCATAGGGCTAGTTTAGTACAAAGTCACCTCCAGGCAATGTATAAACAAAAGAGCATGTCTGTGTTTCAAACACAAGTATCCACAGAGTCAGGGTGGGACTGAATTTGGCTTGTAAGTGGTATATGTCAACTGCTGTCTAGGACTTTATTTTAATTGACTATTTTGGAAGCTCTGTGTGCCTGTCTTCTATTCCACAGGAATTCTAGACTGAAGGGAGTCAGGGATCATTGCCACTGTGATTATATTGTTTTTAGTTTTGTCAGGTGAATCTCTGGGCCAATCGTGGGAAGCCTTACAGGTAGTGCAGAAATAGTCATTCATGTCAGGCAAGAAAATAAGACTTCTTGGGAACTGTTTTGGTGGTAACAAAATCAGTTTGAAGAAAGGCAATGGAAAACGTGTGTCAACCAATAAAGTGATGCAGCTAAGATGGTCCCAAGCAAATTAGAGAATTATAACAAGAAGTTTGAGAAGAAGGAGGAAGAGGAGGAGAGAAAGAGTAAGAAGAGGAGGAGGAGGAAGAAGTGAAGCTTTCCTGGTGTCTTGACTAGCTCTAACTTCTATTAACTAGGATTCCTTTGGCTGTCGACATTTAAGCACAGTGGTTTAATCAAATAGAGATGCCATATTGGCGTCTTGATGGGAGTCAGGTGTCTCAGCTCAGCAGAGTTTGTAGCTAATCAAGGTTTCAAAGACCATGACTTCTTTTAGCATCTTACTCTGTGACCTTGAAGTAGCTCTTAACCTCATATGAAAAGATGACTGCTTTGTCTCTAGGAAGATACAAAGTTCAAGCTAGAAGATGGGAAGAAAAACTGTCAATAGTTTCTCTTCAAGGAGCCTGATACAGAAATATTTGTCTCCATTTTACTAGTCACATGACTCCCCTTAGCTGCAAGGGAGTCGGAGAATGAAGTTATAATTAGACTCACTATTATTTCAAACAAATCTCTGGTTCTTTCTGTGGGTGAACGAAGTGGCAATGTCTGCCATATTCTCAAATATCATCCCTTTGCTGCACAATAGTCAAGAGTTTAGCTCTTGAACCAAATTAATTGACTTAGGTGGTTCCCTCATTTCTAAAGGAGTAGTATAGTTAGATAAACTAATCAAAGTGTTGGACATCCAAGAATAGACAGCAATATTATTTATTATTTGCTATCCTTTCTTCTTCCCCAGAAACTTTTTATCTCATTGACATAAACTAATTCCGAAATAAGTCACTTGCCTCTTTCCTAGGCAAGGTCCCAATTCTGGCTCCATAACTCATTTATCAGCATTGCTTTCCTATAAGAACTATAGGGAATGTGGAAAGGATTTGAACAATTCTGCTTAAAAGAGTACTATCTTCAGGAACCAGAAGCTAGAGTTCTGTAAAGTGGGTAAAAGGTTACTAGAAAGGGCTCCGGGGAGGACAACATAAGTAAAATTTAAAGAGGAGCCCATGCCTCACAACATCACTCAGTGCCTACTACTATCAAGTTCAGAGACTTCTGGGACATTTTTTTTTCAAAAGTCCCAGGGGCTGGGAGATTATTATTCAGTTGTAAACCCTTCTCTATCAAAGACCAATTCTTTTGAAATGTTTATGTCCATGAAGTGAAGACTCTCATACATTGAGAGCCACCTGCTCAGATACTCTCAGGCTCCATTGTCTTCTGAACCTGTACTTTACATCCCCTGTCAAGATGCATGATTCTAATTAATAACTGTGAAGAACACCTTCTAATCCCCATTTCTATGTGAGCAAACCAGAGCTCATGCAGGTTACGCCATAGCCCTGTTTTCTCAAACAAGTGCTTTTGTCAATTCTCTAAAAACTATCTGTCCTCTTTCTAGACAGACCACCATTTGTCATCATTTTAATTTCACCTTCCTGTAGGAGACAGTAGCAAAACCTCTTAACCATTGGAATTAGAGTCCTGAAGGAAGAGCTAGAGTGACTACTGGCTAAGTCCTTGAACATGGCTATGTGGCTTCTCTAACTGGTTAATGTTTTGACTTTAATTTAATTTTGTTAAAATAGTTAATCATATTGAGGACTGAAAAATCTTAAGCATATTTAGAATAAATATGAGAAACTACTCTTTTTCTCTTTAGTTTCATGATATCTAATATGTCTGATGAAAGATTTACATCTGCATTGAGATGTTCTGTGAAAGCAGGACCCTTTAAATTTTGGGGGTCACAATACATGCCATGCATTTTTATATTGTTCTTATGTTGAAGTGACAGTAGGTTGGTTACATTGAGTTAAGTGGAATATATTATTAAAACTATTTTACTATTTACTATTATAATATCACTACTGAGAAATTTAAAATTACTCATGTGACCTATAATAAATTAGTATATTCTACCCAGTGACTATGATCTCTCCAACCATAGACTTTTGGACAGGTTTATAGTATGAACCATAAATTCCCTCCTGTGGGATGGGCCTCAAATTCAATTAGAAAGCAGTTGATTATCCTCCATAACAGCTGTCAGTGGACTACTACTAAACTTAGTGGAAGGGAAAAGTACATCAGTGTCTATGTGCCCTGAAATCTGCATAGGAAGGAAGATAGAAATCAGCCTCCCAGACCAAAGGGATCTCTGCCACTCATTAATTTGGTTTCATTTCTGTTACTTAGCTATGATTCACTCATAACTGTATTGTTTCAAATGACTAACCAGTCTAAGAACTGGCAAGTTGCTAAATGCTGTCCAGTCTTGGTTAAGTAGAGCATCTTTGGCTTAAGAGTCATGAAAATCAGAACACTGCTGGGTTTCCTCTAGAGACTGGGTCATTTGCCCATAGATGGATAGATCTAGACCTGGCAAAGTTCCAGCTACTGGGACGTGCATCCTTCATGGGAATTGGACCTCACTTCCTGTGAGTGGCATGTTCCCACACACAGAATGCTAGAAAAAAAGAATAGGCTGACTCAACAGAGCAGTTCCTGCTGTTAATGGGTAATAGCAGACATGTTTCAAAACATGTCAAAGCAGAGGGAGATCTCCACATTAGTGTATTCTCAGGGCATAGTCCACTGGGCCTCAACTCCTCTCTATCTGTGGAGGGGGAAGTGTAAGCTCTTCCTTTACCATGTACGGGGGGGGACAAGAGCAGGGGGGGTTATAATGGGATTTTAAGAACCTTATATAGTCTTTTTAGTACATGGGATTGTCATTGGTCTTTGAGCAATGATATATTCATGTTTAACTCCATATCACATCTCTAGCCCCATATTTAAGCTAATACCTCCAAAGTATCCCAGCACCTTGTGAAAGAGCCAGGATTTGAGGAAAGCAGTATATATGGGCCAGTCATGACTGATTTTCCAAAATATTACTATAAGATTTTCAAGACGCATTCAATTTTGAGTATAAATAAAGGCATTACATCTCCCACATTCTAGACTTCTGTAAGATGCTGATTTCCGAGACCAGACTCAGAGAGCTCTGTGTCAGTGGGTCTGAGATATTGTCAGAGAAAGGGTATTTTTATCTAGTCCCAAGACTGCTGGCTGGCTCACAGCCCACAATTAGGATAAACTCTTGTAGGTGACCATGGTTCATGATCTCAGGTACTAAAACTATTATAACAAGCCCGAGCCACCATGGAATTTTTTCATCCCAGAAATGATGAAGCCCAGACTCCTCCCATTCCACTCATCCTCAGTGAGTGTGGTGACTCCATGATTAATCTCCCTGCCTCAGAAGCTCTTAAGACCACACATAAATTTATTTCAAAATAAGCGCAGGCGTGAACATGCAAGAATCTACTTAACATGAGGAGTGACAGATTTCAGAATAATGTTCTTGTTCTGCAAATGCCCCTACCCCAGGCCAGATCACAGAGGGCTTAGAAAGAAAAGCCTGGGTGGATATTCACATCTGTAAGAAAAGAAAGAAAGGCTCCAGCACCCGGCCGCTCTTCACAATGCTTTGCCTGCCTGTTGGGAACTGCAGATTCCTGAAAGGGATCTTTGGACTCTTTCCACGGGCTGAGCCATTCAGTCAAATTGGTAAGCTGCAGACACAGGAACTTCCTTTCACAGGGAGCATCTGGGCAGGGCATAAAAGGGGTGCAGCACATGGATGGGCTGCCTGCCTCAACTGTCCCTGAGCAACACTCTGTGCAGAGACATTGGAGGAATCAGAAAGCATGTGTTTGGTTTTCATTCTGAAAGCAGGTAATATGTTCATCACTTAAGTCAGCAGTATAAAAACCTGAGAAATCAAGACAATAACAATATTCTCTGTGACTCAGAGAAGATATTGGAAATCAATAGCAGCCATCTAAGGGCATAGTGGTCACTGTCACTAGGGTTCCAGCTTCTGAATAAACAGATCCAGTTAGGTAATTATGTGCATCTATGAGTTTGATCATTCTATGGATTGGTGCATCCTATTAGCCTAATAGAGTATTGTTGGCCTGATCTAGTGCAGAAGAATTAGCTCAGAGAACCCCTTTCAGGATAAAGTATTGTTTATACAGTAATGGAATATTTTCTTGGTGTGAGATAATATAACATCAGTCTGTTTCCTTCAGTAAATTCATCCTGGTAAATACAGATGTCTTTATTCTGGCAATGGTGTAAGAGTGACATGGAACTGACATATAAAGTTTTATCCTCCTTGCCTCCTGTCTCCAGATGTACCCCCAGTTCAAACAACCATGTCTGCCTCACCATGAGAGAGAGAGAGACCCTTGGCATACTGTCAGTCTCTGCATACTGTTTTGTTTTGTCTCAAAAGAGTCGGGTGGGGTGTTCAAGGCTTTCCCCAGCTCCCAGATTCAAGGATTGAAGGCAGATCAAAAAGATGTCTGCCACCTCTAAAGAGTCTCCCTTCCCATGCTTCCTGGAAGCCCTGTGTCTTCCTGAAGTGGAAAAGTACAAAGGAGACTGAGAAAGGACATGTCAGTCAAGGTCACACTGGTGTCAAACCCTGAGGAAAATGCTAGAGGTCAGTATTTTTCCCAGAACAGAAACTCGAGTTGTCCCACTCAGCCAGGTCCCCTAAGTCTCTTGCCCAGACCCACTGGAGACCAAGAAAAAGGTCCCATTGCCCTTGAACATAGCCAACTCTGTGACTACTATGTCTGTCCTCGGCTTGTGCACATCTCTTCCTTCTAGAGTCCTGACCCTGACTTTGAACAAATCCTCATCAACTCTGCAGTAGCTTTCCACTTGGCCTTTGTTGCATCTCAAGTTCCTTCCCTTTTAGCTTCCAGCTTGCTGAATGATAATTATTTACTAATACAGGTCTGAAGAAGATACTCCTGTGTTTTAGAGCATCTATGGGTGTCTGTTGTCTAGGAAAAGAAAAAAACAAGTCTTTATAATTCTGAAGGTCCCTGCAATATTCAAATTCATCCCACCCCTTCCTTTCTCCTAAGACTCTTATATTTTTACTTCTGCACCCATCAATGTGGAGATCTCCAGATGTCCCATGAGTCCCCACACCTCTGGATCTTTGCTCATTCTGCTTCCTGTCACTGGGAATGCTCTGTTGGGCTTCCGTTGAACCTTCAATTCCATGCTCTTCAAAATCTCTCCTTTCTTGAGAATACTCACCCAGGTCGCTTACTGGAATGAGTTTCTCTAGGGGATTGACACTATGTCTGTTTTGTTTAGTTGTGTGAAGTTGGAGCCCTGAAGAAAGAACTCTGTGTAGGCTGTCTATTTCTGATAGTCTATAGTTTGTATTTTCTTCATATATTTAAAATTTTGTTATGTTCAAACAAAACTTGACTTAAACACACACTCTTGGAAAGTTTGAGACAGTGGGATATTCACAGGAGCCCAGTAATTGCATCCCAGCCTATGTCCCCTTTCACGGCTCAGGCAAGCAACAGTCACTGATCCTGGTGTTTTTTCTGAGGACTATAGGTGTAGATTTCCAACCCCTTGTCCAAACAGCAACACTAATCATTCAGGTTGTGCCTGTTTAGCACCAAGCAAGTGCTCTCTTCTCCTAAGCACTTGTTTTCCATCCCCCTCCCCTTCCTTATGAGTGATATTCACAGAACTTCTACTACAAACCTTAGGAGGGGTACATGCTGTTTTTAATTCCTCCCACAGTAACTAGGGATGAGGGAGGACAGAGTTCAGACAGAAATCTGAGATATTCTTCTCTTGGGATGATTTACTTGGCTCTCCTTAAGCTCAAACGAAACTCACTCACAGCAGAGTTCTGCCACTGGTAATGTTATAAGATGACCAAGGCTCAGACATCCAAGTTATCTCTCAACACTGGGGAGGGGCAGTAGAGATATTTTTTCCCCTTCATTATGAGACCATTGGGTTTCAAACAAAGAAAGGGGTCATATTTGGGAGAATTATAAAGCTTCTATTTCTGAACATGGTAAAAGTCAGGGATATTAAGAAGAAACTACCCCCACAGCCATGTTCACCACCCAGGTCTGGGTTGCAAATAGGACTTAGCATGCTTCTGGAACTGTGACCTCTGATACTTTCTATCAAGTCAACTAGCATTCGGCTACCATTCAAGACTCCTAATGAGATGTTCCCATAAGAAGGAGACTTGAAAGAATTGCTAGTTCAAGAATAAACTCATCTAGAAATTGATTTATTTTGCTTTGATAGCAATGAAGTCAGAGTTGAAAGAGTTCTATTTTGACTGTGAGTTCTGGGTAAAAGTTGACGCTTGATGCTTATGGACACCTACTCAGATGTATCTCAGTCCTCAGAGGACTAATAGCTACTACATGAAAGCATGCTTCAGGGGATACATTCAAAATTGCCAGAGAAATTTAGGCTAGGCAAGCAGACAAAATGATAGCTCCATTAAATGCTGTTTGCTATCAATTCGAACATTGAAAAGCCTTTTACATGTTAGGGTTTGACTCCTCTTCCGACTTCCCTGTGGCCCCTGTCTCTCTGTAACTTACTGTACACATTACCCTGCCTGGTTTGCCTCTGCTACCTCCCATCTCACAAACCTGGGACATGAGCCTCCTTCTGAATTACACTTCCCCATATTCCCAGACTCCTCCAGCGCTGTGTGTTCTTACAGCCTCCATCCTAAGGACCTTTGCAGATGCATCAACAATGGCTTGCTGGGCCATAGCTGTGCTTGATAGATGATGGATGAATAAACTGAATGAAGCTGTTTAGGGAAAATCTTATTAAGGGACCAGCGAAACTGAAGCCAAAGATCATTATTGTGCCACTATTTCCTGGGAAAGAAAGAGAACATGGCACCATGGCACAGAAACCAAACTACATAGACTGTGTTTCACACGGTGTTCCTTTGGAACTTTCAGGTAGATCTGATTCACTTTTGGTCAGAATACAGTTTTAAAAAAAAAAATCTTAAGAAGCATGTCTAGTCCTCTGTACCAGGCTCTATATTTCTAGCAGCTAGAAAGGTAGCTCATTTTCTCCAAAGTACCCTCTCCAGTTGAATGACCACATGTCTCTTGTCTCAGGGCCATAGTTAAAAAGCAAATAGAACTGAACAGTCAATCCTGTATGTCTGGAACTATTGTCTGCTTGGAGCCAAGTGAATGGTTTGGTGGTTTTACAGTTGGAGCTGTCTTTTGTTCTCCCAGTGCAGCATCAAGGGAAGACAGAGCATAGCCTGAAGGTGTACTTAAAGCATCCTCCAGTTTCTGAGTTTACTCAGACCCAGTAGAAAGTGGCATCCTTGATAATTAGTACCCTGAGAGAAATTCAGCCTGGGCTAGCAACTGTAAACAATTAGTTAATGCACGAAGCCTCTCCTAAAGGGTACATGGGAATTCTCAGGGCCTTCCTGGGTGTGAAGGGAAAGCTAGGGCGCTCTGGGCAGCCCTTGCCCCCTTGGGGGGTCTCCTTGCCCACTTTGCCTTTTCTTTTTTTTAAATGTAAGCTGACTGTTCAACATTGTCTTCCCAACCCTCTCTGCTACCTTGAATTCCTCTTCATTCACTTACAAAGCAAAATTAGTGCCAACTGCAACCTGTAAAAATAGTCCACATCTTTGTTTAATTATAGATTCTATATAAGCTATTTTTGCACGACTGGAGGTATATAAAGGAGGAATAAAAAAGATTATTGTCCTGTTAAAATGGCAAGTAAAAACAAATTCTAAAGGCACATTTGTATCGTAGCAAAAGACCGGGTTCAACCCTCCCTCCTTTTATAAAACTTCATATTAACAATACCCCAAGAAATGACCAAGGTGGTTGGATCCAAAACATGAGTGGTTAAAATATACTTAATAGTATTTTCCTTTCTGACTTTTCCTCCTTTTGGAATCTGATAAAAGTCTCTGTATTATTTTTTAAAATTGACCTCATTTTTTAAGTTTATTTTTTTGAAAGTGGAGATGTCTTTACATGTGTTTGAAAGTACACGTCTGTCAAACCTTTGGAGGATGTTTCAGATGGAAGAAACCTAGAGTGCATATCTCACCAAATTGTTTGGGGATTTTCCACTTTTATGTGTTTGGGCATTTTTCCCTCTTAAACATCAAAACCTAATAATCATGGCAGAAGGTTAAATATTTTCCATACTTTGTTTCTAAAATTTGTTCCTTACAAAGAGCAAGCATATGGGGAAAGAAATTTCCATCCCCAACCTATTACTGTCTATGACCTCAGGGTTAGAGTGTCAGACAGCAGAGCGGGGGCAGCAAGAGGGTAGATCGCTCTCCCTCTTTACTTACGGTAAATCCTCATGGGCTGTTCAGGCAGTTTGTACAGCTACTTGATTATGAGGATAGCATTATATCTTAAAATATCTGTTTGTACAACTTCTTTTTTTAAAATCATCATTTATTTTGTTCTAGAGTGAGGGAGTATCTATGCATGCCAGGACCTCCATACGGTGGTCAGAGAGCAACTTTCCAGGAGTTAGTTCTCTCCTCTTTCTTCCTCTGTATACACACTCCTTGTTAGCTCTTTAGGACGGTCCATTTAATGCTCCTGTTTCTATCACACACACCTCTTTGTAAAAGTGCTTCGATTACAGGCTCCTGCTCACTGCGGCTTGGATCCTGCAGATCAAACTCAGGTACTTGGGCTTGCGTGGAGAGTGTCTTTACCCACTGAGCCATCACCCTGGCCTACATCTGGGCAACTTAAAAAGTTCTCTGCTATCCCATGTTCGGATACTGCATAGGAGATTTCAAGGGGTCAGGGGTGGATGCCAATCATTGTTCTGCTGATAGCCTCCATTCTCTGAAGAATCTCAGTATACACACACCGGATAGCAGGATGAAGGGGAAGTGGCAAAATGAAGAGCTTGAGATAAGGAAAGAGAAGAGCTTTGAAAAATGAACACAGTGATTAATGATATCAAGATGACATTAGGTCAAGCACCCTAGTGCCTGCATACTTTCGTGGAATTTCCTTTTTGAAAACACCATGACCCTATATACTGCCCATGCCTACATCATTTCTTGGAGTTTTAACCAAGAAACAAAATTTATATATAAGTGTATTCAAGAGAACATCTTTAAATCTCCACTTTCTTGGGGACTAGAATATGAAGTAATGCTGAATTAACTGTTTTTCTCCTGGAAGTCTAAACATGTAACAACAGCTTATGAAAGTCTTGGCCTCATCCCATATCCCAGCTTTTTTTTTTCCCCTATAGACTGGCGTGGAATAAAATGCTTACCAGAAGAGCAAGGCCTAATTTTCATATAAGATCCTGATCTCCAATTGCCCAGCACTGTGGAACCATGTCGTGGGTGACATGACCATCTTCTTATTCATTGAATGTGGGACACAGAGGGTAGCAGGCAGGGACACTTTTCATCCTACTAGGACTTAGAACTACTTACACATAGAGCAAAAGGCCGGCACAAGTTCTGTGCTTCAGTGCATGTGTGCCCGTGTGCCTGTGTAACAGAGAAAGGCTTGGGTCAGTGAGTAGTTTCCAGTTTGGAGAAGGACTGTTAAAGAAAATACCATTGCTTCCTCTTCCTTCACACAGAAAGAGAATGGTTCATAGCTCATTTTCTACAGGCTTCTTCTGGAGGTACACATAGACCAGAAGATGTGACCACTCACTAGTCTGGAATGGGCCTTTGTTGGTCAGGGAAAGCACATACCCCAGGCATCTTGTCCCCAGTGCCTGTCAGTATTTAAGTTCTGTTCTTTTTCTCCTTTGTGGAGGGCACACAAAGCCCCTCCAGGTTCTACAGTCTGGCTTTGATTAAATAATTATAAACTCCTAGCAGCAGATCTATCATTTCTGTCCTAAAACATGCCAGTGCGTGTCTTTTTGTGGCCACGCTGGCCATTCCCAAAGCTGCTTCCATTACTGTCACTAGAACACAGAGGTCCCAAGTTTGTGCTGGATCCTGAATTCTGGTGAGAGTCTGCTGTCTAGCCATTGGCTGCTGGTGCTAATCACTGCAGACCATTGCAGTAAGTCTTTTCTATATTTACTCTGCCTGCCCCTCCAACATAGAAATTGTCTTTGGTGGTTTCCTTTGGTGGGAGATGTTCACTCTCTAGGTGATTACATATTCCAGCAGAAAAGACACCAAGGCCTGTCATGTCCATGTGTCACACAGTGACTGCTGTTTGCTGCGGGAGGGGAGATGCCTATGGGAGAGTTGAACTTTATTCCACACAAAGCAAGGGCAGAGGTGATCCCTTTAATCTGTTTGGTTTTAAAATGTTTAAAATTTTCCACTTCCTCTACAGCTAGAGTCAAAACCAAAGTTGTCAACTCAACCAGTAATATTTCACAGTAATATATTATTGCCTACAAATGTGGGAGGGGCCGTATCGAAGGTAAGGTACATCACGAGACTCAATTCAAGGAACTTATAAAGAGATATTTTGACTGCAAGCAATCTTCAAATTATTCCTTTTTAAAAGTGCATAATATCAACCATACTGGAAAATCATGGAAACTCTCAAAGGGGAAATTACTCCTATCTTTTCGTTTGAAAGAATAATATTCTCAACAATAGTGTCCATGTCCAGAATGACTTGGCTTTCATACTGACATATGAAGAAAGTTCCAGAAATTATAATGTAGAAAAATTTAGCAGCGAAGTACAAGCTGTATTACGGAAATAGCAAGATGTATCATCTTCCAATTTTCAGAGATCTGTGCAAAAGACCTCAGGAAAACCTGCGTCCATATGGCTCATGTATGTCCTCGTTTTGAAAAATGATCAAAGTCTCTCATCTATTGAGAGGAATACAATGAAATGAGATAACAAGGATTAGTGGAAATAAACTATGGCGTGGCGGTGGAGCGCTGACTCTCTGAGCTAAGCCCACCAGGCGCTGAGTTGTCACCAAGGTTTCATCTGTGTTTACATTTACAGCCGTGCTCCAGGGTTGTATTAATCTGCAGATGAACTGTAAATCTTGAAAGGGTGACTTCATACAAAGGTACAATCAACTAAGGGATGGGTGTAACCATTGCTACCTTTAATGGGGTCTCTGAGAGTGTTCAGAGGGTCAGAGCACTTGCGGTAGAGGCATGAGGTACAGGCTTCAGGACCAGGATTCAAATCCCTTGCACCCACATAAAAGAAAGCTAGGTATGGCTGCGTTGGTCCTAGAACTCATGCTCTGTGGCAAAGAGAGTCAGGAGGAGCATGCAGGCTGCCAACCTCACTCTTGATTCGTTGAGAGAACCTGTCTCGAGGGACTAAGAGAGTGCTAGAACAGGACACCCCACGTGTTCCTTTGGCCCCCACATGCACAGACATGTACACATATGCGTACACAGTAATTAAAATGCCTTAACTAATATAGAAAACTTATTACCTGTCACATTTTAAAAAAGAAAATAGGTTTTAGAAGAATTATTAAAGGTACTTAAATGCATAAAATTAACATCATTTTTCTCAATTCTAATGTCCTATATTCTAAATTATCAAAAGCACAGTAAGTTATTGTTAGTTTGTTTTTAGGACTGTAGAAATAACTTCCTTCACTGTAATTTCTGGTAATAGTGTATTCACTAGTATACCACTCAGAGAAGACAAATCCACATATTCAGAATAATTTCTAAATATAATGACATAAAGCTATGTTACTGTTCTAGTGAGTCCAGGTCAAGTTGGAAAAAAAACTAATAAACATAGGGTAACCTGGGCAGTAAGAATAAAGTCAGGTTATTGGAGAGGGTGTTGCTGGGAAAAACAGACTGGGGGAGAGATGGCTAAGATAACCTGCTACTCTTGCAGAGGACCTGGGTTCAGTTCCCAGTGCATATATCGTGCCTCACAAGTGCCTGTAAATCCAGTTTCAGGGGATCTGAAGCCCTCATCTGGCTTCCTCAGGCACCAGGCATATGCCATGTATACATACATGCAGGCAAACACTTATGCACCGAAATTAAAATATGTACAATAGGAAAAACAAAACATTAGGTTGAATTTGGTGGCACATACATATAACACCTATACTCGGGAGGTTGCATGGGTAGCCTGAGGTACCCAGCAGAGGCCTATGTCCCCCACCAAAAAAGGTGTGAAGAATTAGGGGACAGGTGGTAAAGCATGAAGAAGAGATAAGGTTAGGCAGAGGAGGAGGATAATGGAAGGGGGCTCAGGAGGCAAGACAAGTCCTAAATCAGACAAAAGAATCAAGAATTTGCTTTCTAAGGAATTACTTTTCTGTAAACATAGACAGGCGTTCTTAAAAGAGAGAACGTATTTCAAATATAGGACTATCAAACAAGCCTTTGTATTGGTGATTTTGATTAACAGAGCCTAAGCCTATTTTTCATTAAGAGGTATTGTGTGTGTGTGTGTGTGTGTGTGTGTGTGTGTGTGTGTCCGTCCATCCTTGGAAAGGGGTGGCATCCATAGCTGCCACTAGGAGACCTTCCTGTTGATCCATTTTGAAAAATGACAGTCATTAATAATAAACCGCACAGCTGAACCCCAACATTTTCCATCACGAACATGTTTGTGAGTAATGTTTAGGAACTGACAAGACTTCATGACATGGCTACTCAATAATATGAAACTATCAGTTGATTGGTCGGTCTTCTTTATTTGCTGGGTTCTTAATTTTTATTTATATATTTATGACCACTGACTGTACTTTGCCAGAATAGTCTTTAGCTCAAATATTGTTTTATTTAAATTTTAGAGCAGAGAGGGACCCCGCACTGGGCGGGAGCCTACCAGCTTTCCTTCCGCGACCTCTGTTCCTGCAGACTGCGCTGAAGTGACAGGTACCCCAAGCTCCCTATCCCCAATATAACATCACTTGGGACACGGCCTGTTGGGGCTTCCGTCTGTGCCCGAGAACGGGTCAGCGCTGTGGTCGTCTGGGTGCCAGATCGGCAGGCCATCGCGTCTGCAGGTGAGCGGCGCCACGGAGAGAGTGCAGATTGCACTCCGCCATCTTTGCTCCAGTGACTGGGAAGTTGGGACAGCCAGGTTCTGAGACAGACAGGCATAATATCTCTTGGGTCTCAGGCGGCTTGTGTGTATGCGGCTCCCAAGTGCGGGGCTGATCTGCAATAACCAGCGCGCCAGCTCTGCTGTGGGACTTCTGCCTGGCAGAGGGACGCCCCCTCCCCCCCCAGGAGAGATCACTCACCCCTGCACAGGGCAGGAGCCTACCAGCCTCCCTTTGGCGACCTCTGCTCCAGGAATCCACTAGGCTGAGCCTTTGGAGGTGCAAGGCCTCCCCAATATAAGATCACTTGGGGCAAGGCACATTAGGGCTCCAAAGTCACTCAGGAGCAGGCAGGCCCCAGAAATCGGTGCCAGGGGAATCCTGACAATCCGGGGGGGGGCAGAAATAGCTTTGCAGGCTCACAGGAGGTCCAACCAACAGCCAGTGGCAGCAGGACCAACTAACACCAGAGGTATCCAGATGGCAAAAGGCAAACGTAGGAATGTTACTAACAGAAATCAAAGTAATGTGGGACCATCCGAACCCAACTCTCCAACAGCAGCAAGTCCTGGATACCCCACCACACCCGAAAGACAAGATCTGGATTTAAAATCACTTCTCATGATGCTATTAGAGGATCACAAGAAGGACACAAATAAATCTCATAAAGAGTTACAGGAGACCATGAATCAACGGTTAGAAGCCCTTACAAAGGAAACATAAAAATCGCTTAGAGAAATGCGGGAGAACATGGATCAAAAGATGGAGGCGCACAAGGAGACAACACAAAAATTGCTTAACGAGATGAATCAACGGGTAGATGCACTCACAAAGGAATCACAAAATTTGCATAAAGAAATGCAGAAGAATATGGGTCAACAGATGGATGCCCATAAGGAGGCAACACAAAAATTGCTTAAAGAAATGAATCAACGGTTAGATGCCCTTACAAAGGAAACACGAGAACTGCTTAAAGAAATGCAGGAGACAATGGATCAACAGATGGATTCCCATGAGGAGGAAACACAAAAATCGCTCAGAGAAATGCAGGAGAACGTGGGTCATCAGGAAGAAATCCTGAAAGAGGCAATGCAAAAATACCTTAAAGAAATACAGGAAAATACAAACAAACAAGTGAAGGATCTCAGCAAATCCATCCAGGAACTAAAAAAGGAAGTAGAAACAACTAAGAAATCACAAAGGGAGACAACTTTGGAGATAGAAAACCTTGGGAAGAAATCAGGAGTCATAGATGCAAACATAAACAATAGAATACAAGAGATGGAAGAAAGAATCTCAGGTGCTGAAGACTCCATAGAAAGCATCGACTCAACAGTCAAAGAAAATGCAAAATGCAAAAAACGTGTAACCCAAAACATCCAGGAAATCCAGGACACAATGAGAAGACCAAACCTAAGGATTATAGGTATAGATGAGAGTGAAGATTTGCAACTTAAAGGGCCAGTAAACATCTTCAACAAAATTATGGAGGAAAACTTCCCTAACTTAAAGAGAGAGATGCCGATGAACGTACAAGAAGCCTACAGAACTCCAAACAGACTGGACCAGAATAGAAATACCTCCCGTCACATAATAATCAAAACACCGAATGTTCTAAACAAAGAAAGAATACTAAAAGCAGTAAGAGAAAAGGGCCAAGTAACATACAAAGGAAGACCTATCTGAATCACATCAGACTTCTCACCAGAGACTATGAAAGCCAGAAGATCCTGGGCAGATCTCATGCAGACACTAAGACAGCACAAATGCCAGCCTAGACTACTATACCCAGCAAAACTCTCAATCACCATAGATGGAGAGACCAAGATATTCCATGATAAAACCAAATTTTCACAATATCTTTCCACAAATCCAGCCCTGCAACGGATAATAGGTGGAAACCTCCAATACAGGGAGAGAAACAACACCCTGGAAAAAATGAGATAATAACCTTCTTGAATCAAACCCAAAAGTAGATAACCACTCAAACATAAAGATAGCGTCAAGAATGGCAGATGGCAATAATCACTATGCCTTAATCTCTCTTAATATCAATGGTCTCAATTCCCCAATTAAAAGACATAGACTAGCAGACTGGATATGTAAACAGGACCCAGCATTTTGCTGCATGCAGGAAACGCACCTCAGTGTCAAAGACAAACACTACCTCAGAGTAAAAGGCTGGAAAACAATTTTACAAGCAAATGGCCCCAAGAAACGAGGTGGAGTAGCCATCCTAATATCGGATAAAATTGATTTTCAACCTAAAGTCATCAAAAAAGACACAGAAGGACACTACATACTGATCAAGGGAAAAATCCCCCATCAAGAACTCTCAATTCTGAATATCTATGCTCCAAATGCAAGGGCACCCTCATTCGTAAAAGAAACTTTACTAAAACTCAAAGCACACATCGCACCGCACACAATAATAGTGGATGACTTCAACACCCCGCTCTCTGAAATGGATCGTTCAGGAAAGCCAATCTCTCTTATGAATATCGATGCAAAAATACTCAATAAAATTCTTGCCAACCGAATCCAAGAACACATCAAAACGATCATCCACCACGATCAAGTAGGCTTCATCCCAGGGATGCAGGGATGGTTCAATATAAGGAAATCCATCAATGTAATCCACTACATAAACAATCTCAAAGAAAAAAACCACATGGTCATCTCATTAGATGCTGAGTAAGCATTTGACAAAATTCAGCATCCTTTCATGCTAAAGGTCTTGGAAAGATCAGGAATTCAAGGCCCATATCTAAACATAGTAAAAGCAATTTACAGCAAACCGGTAGCCAGCATCAATCTAAATGGAGAGAAACTTGAAGCAATCCCACTAAAATCAGGGACTAGACAAGGCTGCCCTCTCTCTCCATATCTTTTCAATATAGTACTTGAAGTTCTAGCTAGAGCAATTAGACAACAAAAAGAGGTCAAAGGGATACAACTTGGAAAGGAAGAAGTCAAACTATCACTATTTGCAGACGATATGATAGTATACTTAAGCGACCCAAAGAACTCCACCAGAGAACTCCTACAGCTGATAAACGACTTCAGCAAAGTGGCCGGATATAAAATCAACTCAAGCAAGTCAGAAGCCTTCCTATACTCAAAGGATAAGCAGGCTGAGAAAGAAGTAAGAGAAATAATACCCTTCACAATAGCCACAAACCATATTAAGTATCTTGGCGTGACTCTAACCAAACAAGTGAAAGATCTGTATGACAAGAACTTCAAGTCTCTGAAGAAAGAAATTGAAGAAGACTTCAGAAGATGGAAAAATCTGCCATGCTCATGGATTGGCAGGATTAATATAGTAAAAATGAGCATCTTACCAAAAGTAATACACAGATTCAACGCAATCCCCATCAAAATCCCAACTCAATTCTTCATAGAGTTAGAAAGAGCAATTCAAAAATTTATCTGGAATAACAGAAAACCCAGAATAGCTAAAACTATTCTCAAGAATAAAAGAACCTCTGGGCGAATCAGTATCCCAGACCTCAAGCTGTACTACAGAGCAATAGTGTTAAAAACTGCATGGTATTGGTACAGTAACAGACATGTAGATCAATGGAACAGAATTGAAGACCCAGAAATGAATCCACACTCCTATGGTCACTTGATCTTTGACAAAGGAGCTAAAACCATCCAGTGGAAAAAAGATAGCCTTTTCAACAAATGGTGCTGGCTCAGCTGGAGGTCAACATGCAGAAGAAAGCAAATTGACCCATCCTTATCTCCTTGCACTAAGCTCAATTCTAAGTGGATCAAAGATCTCCACATAAAACCAGACTCACTGAAACTAATAGAAGGGAAACTAGGGAAGAACCTTGAACATATGGGCACAGGGGAGAATTTCCTGAACAGAACTCCAATAGCTTATGCTCTAAGATCAAGAATAGACAAATGGGACCTCATTAAATTACAAAGTTTTTGCAAGGCAAAAGACACTGTCAAAAAGACAAAGCGGCAACCAACTAACTGGGAAATGATCTTTACCAACCTTACATCCGACAGAGGGCTAATATCCAATATATACAAAGAACTCAAGAAGTTAAACTCCAGAGAGGCAAGTAACCCTATTAAAAAATGGGGTACAGAGCTAAACAAAGAGTTCTCACCTGAAGAATATCTAATGGCTGAGAAGCACCTAAAGAAATGTTCATCATCCTTAGTCATTAGGGAAATGCAAATCAAAACAACCCTGAGATTCCATCTCACACCAGTCAGGATGGCTAAGATCAAAAACACAGGAGACAGCAGTTGTTGGCGAGGATGTGGAGAAAGAGGAACACTCCTCCACTGCTGGTGGAATTGCAAGCTGGTACAACCACTCTAGAACGCAGTCTGGCGGTTCCTCAAAAAACTGGGCATGACACTCCTGGAGGATCCGGCTATACCACTCCTGGGCATATACCCAGAGACTTTACCTGCATGCAATAAGGACACATGCTCCACTATGTTCATAGCAGCCTTATTTATAATAGCCAGAAGCTGGAAAGAACCCAGATGTCCCTCAACGGAGGAATGGATTCAGAAGATGTGGTATATTTACACAATGGAATACTACTCTGCAATTAAAAACAATGAATTCACGAAATTCCTAAGCAAATGGTCAGATCTTGAAAATATCATCCTTAGTGAGGTAACCCAATCACAAAAGAACACACATGGTATGCAGTCACTGATAAGGGGATATTGACCCAGAATCTCGGAATACCCTAGACACAATCTGCATATCAATAGATTTCTAAAAAGATGGTAGGAGAGACCCCTGGTCCTGGAAAGACTGGATGTAGGGGAACGCCAGGACAGAGCAACGAGAGGGGGTTGAATGGAGAAAAGAGGGAGGGAAGGGGGCTTATGGGACTTTCGGGGAGGGAGGAAACGGGAAAGGGGAAGTGATTTGGAATGTAAATTAAAAAATAAAATAAATAATAAAAAAAAATTTTAGAGCAATCTTATTTTGCTTCATTGATCTTCCCTAGAGACAGAAAGAAGAGATCCCATTTAATTCGACAGCGCCTTGAACAAGCTTGGAAGGAGAGCCCTGGTGTTTCTTATAAGAATGCTTGTCAAGGGCAGTGCTTTGACGACTGGCCGAACTGTGCTTGCATTTTCACACAATATAAAATGACTTTTGAAAAAGAAGAAATGGTTTTAGAAGAGAAATCAATACTGATCAAATGTATTTGGAATGTGAAACCTTTGCAACTACAAACTGTCATTAAGCTCCTGCAGTCTCTTGAGGGCCAGACCTGGTGATGGACCATTCCCAGTCCTGGGAGAGACTGCAAGGAGAGAGGTGATGTGGGCTCAGTATGCTGGGTGCTAGCTGCTGCCTGCTAGGTGATTCTGAGGAGCTCTGGTCTGGGCAGAATCTAGGCTGCAATAGAGAGGCAGACAGGGGAGACCAACAGTCCAACAGGTGGAGTCTGGGTTAGTAGCCAGGAGCCTGGGGTGCCATCTTGTCTCCTGTACTCCCTAGCAAAGAATGGCCTTGGGGAACCTCTGGGGTGGGGGGCCACTCTCAGAAGGAAGTGTTAACCATGGTGCCCGTTCTCCCTTCCTCACAAGACTCTAAGAAGAGTCAGTGAGAAGATTTCTTTTCAAATGTTTTATAAAAGGACATTCAGAAATTATTTCTTGCTCAAAAAATACTTTATTATGTAAATTTTGACCTGGAGGTTGAGGGATAGAGGTTTTAAAATAGTGTTTTATAATCATGAAAACTATTCTACTGCATTAAGTTTGAAATGCTTTTTTTATAGAATAGCATCATATTGGGTAATATGTGCATGTATTTCTACTAGAGAGTCAGCACAGCTAGAATCCAGTTAGCTCATTCCTGCATACATTGTGAGTACTTTGGTTTTTTCCCTGTTTGTTTCCTCTGCTTCTTGGCTTTCTTCAAGAAATGGTTTTTCAATAAAATTATGCTAATTATAAATATTTTTACAGAAAAGGGGGTCTTGATAAGGTAAGAGACATTTTTAATTTCAAGCAAGGTAAACTTTTTCTATATAAACGTTTTATTAGACACTAATATGGAAGTTTAAGCTTCCAGATAATTTTCAAATCCCTGCCAAACCATAGCATCGCATTTAAAGGAGTTTAATTGCGTTTTCTCTTAGAACCCAATATCTCCTTCAATACATCTATACATCCCAAAGAGGAAGTTTGTAACATTAAGGAAAATACTTTTCAATGTAAATATCTACCTGGAGACATTTATCACTAAAGATTTGGCTTTAAAACAGGCAGCTCTTCCAAAGGTCTGCTTCTGCGTTTGTCCACTGTTGGGCGGATCCTGCAGTTTATAGTTCCTCTGGCACAGGTGTCAGAGTCTCATATTCTCCGAAGCACTGCCAAGTTGTCTCTCCCACAGAGCACTCATCTCCTTGGAAGTGTTTTCTGTTTCCACCTTGCTTTCACCAACTGTGCGACTTTGATTTATCTATTTACATTCCCTGCTGGTTTCCTAATCCATCAGCATGTGAAGGAAGATAATTCTAGAAACAAACAGTGCAGAGCTTCCCCACCACCAACACCACCTTTCCCTCCTATTATAAGGGTCACACCGGCCCATTATCTTTTTCTGTTCTTAAAGGTTTACTTGCTATCTTTATTTGACGTGTATAAATGTTTACCTATATGAATGTAGGTGTACCATGTGCATGTGCCTGGTGCCCTGCATGAAGGAGTCCGATCCTCTAGAACTAGAGTTATGGGTTTTTATCAGCACTGTGTGGGTATTGGGAACTAAAATAGTCCTCTCCTAGAGCAGGCAGTGCTCTTAACCATGGAGCCATCTCCCCAACCTCACCCAAGTATACGATGGACTTTGGTCATATCTCCCATATCCCACTACCTGCTCTCCTTCTCTTCTAGACAACATAGTAAGTCCCATTCTAAGTGTGGTGGAGCTCCCTATTTCCTTTGGATTCTCTAAGTGTTTCTCTGTGGACATGGAGACCTGTGGCATGGGAGAATACCCCTCTGTTTAAAAACTGTAATCCTTCCTCCTATTTAGGTAGTTCTTAAGGTAGGACCAAAAGTTGCAAGTCTACTCAGAATCCTTAGAAACTCTGCATGTTGCCTGACACATCAGAGCATGGAAAGACTGAGGTATTACTCGCCCCCCTTGAGGGGAACATCCAATATTTACTAAAAGGAAGAGGTAAGTTCTAAGACCTAGGCCCATCAGGTCTTCTATCCTCTCTGACTTTCTGTTTTGAGAAAGACCATTCCACTTTTATAGTAGCGATTCCACCTTCAGGAAGGGATCTTTTAAGGACCAGCTGTGAAGACCCAGAAGCTGGGAGGGAGTTCAGGAAGTCATCTCTGCCCAGCCCCATTGGTTGATCATGAAGATGAAACATTGGGTCTCGGGACACAAGCCCCTGGTGGAAGCCATGTACACAGTCAGAAATGGCCCCTAAGTGTTGACTCAGAGCTCCAGGCTATCGCTGCTACCTCTGTCCTCTGTGTGTATTTGCTCTCTTACGTTTCTCCAGGGCTAAAGCCTATATGTCTAAATGAAAGGCTTGGCCAGGTTAGCAGTCCCTCAAAGGAAGGCAGATATGAATTTATGGAAATGCCTGCTATGGGTCAGTGGTTTCTCCCAAGTCCAGGCAGGCTTGTGTCTGCTCAGTTCAGAGCCTGGTCTCAGAAGACACAGACTAAACAGGGCCACCACTTAAGCATCCCAAGGGGATCCTCTGCCTGCTGCTCATTCCTGTCAGGCTTATTTCCCACTCTTCCCTGCCGACATATATCTATATTCATATACTCTCTGTCTCTGTCTCTCTCTTTGTGTGTGTGTCTCTGTCCTTGTCTCTTTCTCTCTCCTTCTCCCCCTCCCTCCCTCCCTCCCTCCCTCCATCTCCCTCTCTCTCTTTCTCTCCCTTCTCCATCTCTCTCTATCTCTGTCTCTGTATATCTCTCTCATTCTCTTCCCCACCCCTCTTTATTTCTGGCTTGGCTTCTGATAGAAGCCATTAAAATCATCATGTGAGGGACCCTCTGAATTGGTTTGGCTAGAGTGGGATATGCAGTTAGTGGGGCAGAAGGGAGCCTGCTATACTGAGAGATGGTTTTGGAGTCCTGGACCCCTGGAGCTGGTTTTAGATACAATGATTAGCTTTAAAACATATTAAGACATTAGGATCTGATTATTTTTATTACAAAAAGTTTCTTATGGGTTATGTGCATATACCTGAACTTTCTCACAGTTTAGTATTGGTAATTCAAGATTTTCAAGGTCCTGAATTAAGTGTGTGTGTGTGTGTGTGTGTGTGTGTGTGTGTGTGAGAGAGAGAGAGAGAGAGAGAGAGAGAGAGAGAGAGAGAGATCATTAGTCAGACAGAGGCATATATGTGCATATATATGTATATGCAGGTGTATATCTATCATTTATCTCTATAAACTCTATGTTTATAGATATGTATCATGGGGCTGGAGAGATTGCTCAGCAGTTAAAAACACTGGGTACTCTTGTAGAAGACTGTCTTTTAGTTCCCAGCACCCATTAAGGATCTGACATCTTCTTCTATCACCAGGCAGGCACCTGGGACACATACATATATGCAGGCAAACATTCACACACAAGAAATAAAAATAAGCAAATCTGTAGGACAGTAGTGGTGCATGCCTCTAATCCCAGCACTCAGGAGGCAGAGGCAGGTAGATACCTGAGTTTGAGGCCAGCCTGGTCTACAGAACAAGTTCCAGGACAGCCAGGGCTACACAGAGAAACCAGTCTTCACAAAAGCCAAATAAATACATGGATGCATACATACATACATACATACATACATACATACATACATACATATGTAATTCTAAGTCACCTAATGAACATAAGATCGGCTTCGTTTCAAGAACACTGTTCACTTTAGTTCCTTGATTTCACTGTGGACTTCTCTGAAAGTGAGGTCTGCAGTTAGCAGGAACTATGCATGGTTCCTTCTATCCCAGAAACCTGGAAAATGCAGATGAAAGCTGTGTTATAAAGCTTGCCAAAGCCATCTTGCTCAAGTGCAGATGCCGTGTGGGTATATTCACCCTCTTCAAGAGCATGTCTAATGTCTTAATGAACTCACACACTCTGCTTTACTGACAAGGTTTCCCCTTCAATATCCATGCAGATGCTGCTTGTCCACACTTTGTGCATAGAAACACCACTTACTGAGAAAACAATTCCCTGATTCAAAAGACTTTACCAATAATAACGTCAGATAAGTGTGTTAGGAAATATGATTATTCCTTGCCCATTAACTTAAAAAGTCCAAGTTCAATAAAGATGCCAATTTCAAATTTTTGCCCCTCCCCCCTGCTTTCTATGAAATGGTGTGGAATGCATTATTTAAAGTTTAAATTAATTTGAGTAACTGTGTTTAATCTAGCTTAATCTGTATCACTTTAGGATGGGAGGCAAAAGGTAGAATTTACTTCTGGGCATTCAGAATAAGGCTGCCTTTCATTTCTGCAGCTTCCCCTCCCTCTTACTCCTCTTTGCAGTCTAATGTGGGACAGGCCTGTGTTCACGCCAGCCCCACTTATGGACTGTACTTACCACCCAGGCCCCTGGCCTCCTGCCTTGAGTTTCAACTCCTTGTAGGCTCCCATGCTATGGAGAATGCCAAGAGTCACTGACTGTAAAGGTGGGCTGTTAATACACACCTTGGCCACCTCCCACATCAAGCTGTACTTCCCAGAGTGAGGCTAAGGAGAGAGTTTGAAGGCAGAGTGGAAGGAAGAGTCTGGAAAATGCGTTAGAAAATGGCCAACCAGTGTGCTCGGAGGTTTTCATTTTATGTACGCTTGGGGAAGGCCAAGTGTCAGGCAGGATGTAATCTGACATTTAGATTTAGCCCTATTGATAACATGCAGAGCCAGGAGGGTCCTTCCCTGCATGTCCAGTGCCATCGGGGACTGGCTCTACCCAGGAGGGCAATTCACTTAGAAGAAATGGACTGTAGAAACAATTTGCTGTTCTTTCACCCTCTGGGCCTCAGGGAAATGTACTGCAAGGTTCACTAGACCACTTCCCAGCCACAGGACAGACAAACCAACCCAGGTTTTCCTATTATGTATACCAGTAAGTACCCTGTGACCTGAGATGTATGGAGCAGCCTCTCTGATGCTCTGTTTTCTCAACTGCAAAAATGCTGCAGATAATAATAATGTAAGCTATATCCAGGCACAGTTCTAGAAAGTTCTGTTGACTAGTTCCTCATCCCAGGTTCTGAGTTTAAAATCATCTCAGTGACTAGAAGTTCAGAGAAAACTTTAGAGCAAAATGTGTGTCTTCAAAGAATGGGCTCTAATCTACAATACCAGGGGAGCAGACAAGGGCTAAGGACAACAGGGTGGGCCAGGTCTCTATCCATTGCAGGCTCTGCAGCCTTGCTGAGCTTGAGAGGGCTCCGTGCTTTTAATTCCCACCATGGGATCTATCCAGAGTAGTGCTACAAATATTAACTGAGCATACTACTTGCTATAACACCCACAACAATGTCTGCTAAGAGCTAGCTATAGATTTGAACTATTGTATTTGAATTCATCCTTGATGCATAGATTAAGGCATTGATTAATATATAATTATATATTAACTCTTATGTATTATTTATTAATTATATATTAATTGATTATAATTATTTTAATATATATTATTTATATTATGTATATATTATGTATATATATGTATTTAATATATGTATTTATATTCCCTTTCTGTCTTTAGTAACTACAGAGAATCAATTTCTTGTGAGACCTAATTTTGGTATGGGAGGGATGCTGAGCAAGGGTCCCAAGAACTTGCAGTGGATGGGGCCATTCAGTTTTTCTTACTTTAGGAGATGAAAGTATTCTGTCTTTAGGCAGCTTGATAAACAGTTAGTTGCCTGCCATGTCATGGTGCTTTGGTCAATACCCACTATCAATAAGGTGAGCAGCTCTAGCATTGCATCTCAGACTGCCCACCCTTGTGGGGTGACATCTAGTGCTCTGATCGCTTACCCTCCAGTGGTAGCTGCACATGGGATGGAGTGATTAAAGGGAGGAATATTTAGACTCTTCCTTTCTCCCCAGCCCAGTGGAAAGCCTGCTGTCAGGGTAGACTCTCTGTGAGGACAGAGACTATCACTATCGGGGAGGTCTGAGACTGAACTAATTGTTCACCAAAGCCCAAACAGAGAGAAAGGAATATAGGTTTATCATACACACACACACACACACACACACACACACACACACACACACACACACTTCTGTATGTTTGTGAACACATGCTCTGTGTTTGGTTGGGCCTCCAGGGCAGAGGGCTGGCATAAAACAAGAAATGAGAGCAAAGCAAGAACAGCAAAAACTAGCATCCTTTATCTTACCTACATATAAGAGCAGAAAGAATTTCTTTCCTTTTTTAAGATGTTGACTCATACATTGCTTGTTCGTTATGCATTATTCATTATACATTACATTACTTATACATTGCCTTGTTCTTTGGAGACAGAATTTCCAAGTGGTTTTATGGGGTGTGGAGCATTCATAATTTTCCAGGAGCTGTGCCAGGTGCCTTTGTTAAGATGATATTGTCTCCTTCTCCTTGTCCTAGGCCATGCCCCTTCAGCAGGTATGATCTAAAGGGTCCTCCAGTCTTAAGGGGTTCAACCCTAAGGATCATACAGCAGCAGGCCCTTTACTGAAAATACTCTCTGGGCTTTCAATGTAGTGCAGGCATGAATTCTTTTTGATCTTGGACCATACAGAAGCCTCTCTAATATGTCTAAGAACTATTGTTATCATGCAGGACACACTCCAGAAACAAAAACGTAACCACTAACCTAAACTTCTTTAACGGTTATAACACTAACACCAGGACATAAGTTGGAATCTTAAAAAGCAAATGTTATTGATGATGCTTATCAAAGTCTAGACAATGATGACAATATTACCAAAACTCAGTATGTCCCTGTTCTATGTAGGAGAAGCAAGGTACCTTTAGGGCTGGGCGCAGGAGCCACCTGTGTTAACCACAGAGGGTGAGGGGTGAAGTCTCCCAGGAATCCTGTGGGGAATGTGCCCCTTCTTCCCTCACAATTTAGAGGCATCAATATTGGTATCTTTGAGGCTGTTCAGGTACATGCATGACATGCCAACAGACATAACTCTGGGGTAGATGCTTTCAGACAGCCCACCTTCTCTTCTTCATCACCCAAATTTCTCAAGTTCTTTTCTGAGCCACCCACCTTTCTGCAGTGGATTCCTACTGGACTCCTTGTGAGGCTGGAATCTTCAGTATACTCTCTTAAAGCTCCTTAGTGAACTCACTACCAGATCTGGAAACAGAAGTTTCCTATCATAACACACCATCCTAGCTGGCTATCAAAGCTAAACTCATATACTGTGTGAGGGATGACTCCCTGCTCAAGACAGCCCACCCTTCAGCCATGTTATTATTGGACTACCTGGAACTGTGTGACCTTCACTTGGAGCATACCTTCAGGTATGTTCTGAGAACCTGTGGATTTTCTTAGTACCCCTTTAGCTGAAGATGGAACTGTGGTTTTGGTAGATCCCTATTGACATATATAGTATCACCCACAAACTTAGCATTTCCAAACAGCTCACAGTGTGGGTCAGAAGTCCAGGCATGATTTAACTAACTCCTCTGGTTTGGGTCTTATGGTCTCACCCAAGGCCTGACTGGAGAGGAAGACTTGTCATCTCATTTGGGTTGCTTAACAAAATTTAGTTTCTTGCAACCACAGGACTGAGAAGTTCCATTTCCTTATGGCTATCAACCACAGGCCAGTCTTCGTTCTTCAGTTCATACTCTCCCAATATCACCATCTGCCTTCACCAAGCAAGCAAGGAAGAGAGAGACCACAGCAATACGGGTGCTACAGGCTTACCTATGGAGTCATCATATATATGAATATATGTATATGTATATGTTCTTTTTACCATGTCCTACTCATTCAAATGGAGTAGTGGATCCTGACCATATTCAAGGCCCGAGCACCTGTAGATAAAGACTGTGGGTGATCCTTTTCAAGTCTCTCTGCCACAGCAGTAGGTTCCAGTTTGAGTTTCTACTCAACTGGAAGACAACCCGTTTTCTCTAAGCACTGGTTCAGCCTTGGCAGTTGTGTGTGTTGTGAGACCCACACAATGACCTGCCAACTGTAATTCAGCTACATCCCATGCCAAAGCCGATTCATCCATTGTCACTGAGGTTCACAAGCAGCCAGCTAGTCTGGGCTAGTTCCTTTCAAGCAAGAGAGGAAAACTAGTTATTGAGTGATTATTATCCACCATGTGGAAAGTTTCACTGCAGAAAAACAATGCAGGTTAGACATAGGACAAATACTCACCTGGACTTCCAATGACTATTCAGTCTCTTGTGGAACCCACTGATTTTTGAGCTGAAGCGTGTTCACGTTTGCTCCTATTACTTGTCAGACTGTAGAAAATCTGATACTTGAGAGTCCAAAAGAAGCCAGATTAGCTCCTTTCTCACCCCCCTTCCACTCTGAATAAATATCCACCTGCCTAAATATCCAGTCACTTCAAAAATACATATGTATCTCTGGTGCTGCACTGGGTGCGTGAATATAGTAAACATCAAGATCCGGGGTTGCCTTTTACCCCAAGTCATGGTCTATGGCCATTCTAAGTGTGTGGGCAGAATGGTTGGTACTGAGGAGCAAAGAGAAAAAGCAGGTATCTAGTACACGGAAAACACTTTTCAGAAATGACCAAATGAGGTGTACCGTATTTACAGGCACTAAGCAGCTAAACATGAAGGGAGGAGATGCTGGCTGCTATGTGGGTGGCAAGTACAAAGGGAATTAGCAGTCGGCGATCATTCTGGGAGTCAAATAATGGGTTTCATGCATTGTCCTTTCATAGGTCCATCCTGGCTACCTTCTTGATGCCAGAGACTGTAATTTTTATTACAAACAAAACACCTGTCTTAGCATTTAGAGATTATATATATATGTAAATTATATATATATAATTTACATATATATGTAAATTAAAAGTCATACTTTTCAGTGTGCACATCTATGGTTTCTGATGGGCTGGGGAGCTGTGTAATTGTCCCCTCCGCAGGAGTATAGAAAGTTTCACTTTTCAAATCCCCCATTCTAAAGAGATGGCTCAGTGCGTAAGAGTGTTTGCTGTAGAAGGATGAGCCCCTGAGTTCAGATCCTTGCTCCAGTGTTAAAAATAATAAAGCAAGGTAGGCATGGTTGTGCACATGTGCCTGTATCCCTGCTGTAGGGGCAGAGGAAGGAGGATCACTGGGGATTGCAGGATCTCTAGATTCAGCAAGAGACCCTGTTTCAAATACTAAGGCACAGTGACAGAACAGAATATCCAACCTCTTTCTCTAGCCTCCCATGTACACAAGCATTCATACCCATAGCTGTCCCCAAACACACATACTCTTGTACATACTACATACAACAACAACAACAACAAAATATTTACTTATGATGCTGTTTAGTAATCATTTGTCATCTCCATTCCCTCCTCAACTAGTTCAGATAAGGTACTTTATTTACTCTTCAGATCCACCTACAGAATACAAATAGTGTTATGTCTGCAGAGGAGGCAGCCGGGGACAGATAAGTTTTGCCTCCTTCATTACCTGTCTTTATCCTGGAATCTCCCAAATTTCTTGACCTATAATCCTAAAGGATCCATTCTCTGGACACCACGCAGAACATTGCAATTTATTCAGGTCACATGCAGGAAGAGATCTAGTCTGCTTGAAAATTATGCTGTTCTCAAGACTGGAGCTCTGGTTCAAAAGGGTGTAAAAGGAGAAAGGGCACTAGCTGTCGGCCTGCCTTTCATGGTCTTCTGCTGTGGGGCTAAAAGCATGCACTTCATGGAGCCAATAAAATGCACCTTGGACTGCAGAAATGTTAGGACAGCTGGCTTCCAGACCCTCCCACCCTGACATCTTTTTCATGAAGTATCCATTAATTCTTTTTAATCATCTCTTGATTTTTACCAAGGTCATTATTTCTGCAGGCACTTCACTGATAAATGGTGGGATGTTTTTATGTTGTCTTTTTCCTGTGGTGTGGTGTAACTTTCTTTGTCATCAATACATACGTCAAAGAAGGCTAACCAGACGATTTCCCCAGCCGGAGCATATGGTTGGGTCATGCAAACAACCATCGTAAATCTTTCTCGACAGTGGCCAGAAATGATACCATGACCTGGTCCCCATGGAATCCAGATTTATGAAGATCTAAATGTGAGACCTGAGTGTTAGGCACATGGGTTTTTTAAAATGTGCCACGTGAATGCATCTGCCTCTTTCCATGGATACTTGCCTCCACATGTGGCAATTGAATGAAAAATATGTGTAGAGGTATTTGAAAAATCCTTGAGGTACCTCAATAAGCCTCTCTAGCTCCCCATGCAGGGTAAACACCCAATAAATATTCACTGAGTGGGCGAGTGAATGGATGGATGAACGAAGTGGAGCTTCAGAGAGCTATAAAGTCCTCTCATTTTTCTAGAAAGGGGCTCACTGCTTAGAGGACACAGTCCATTTGCCTTCTCTATATCCCTTCCTATCCCTGCTTCTGAATGCATGCCCAATTGTAGTCAGGAAAGCACTCTAGCCTGGGAGAGGGTGGTAAATCTTATTTAATTCAAGCCAATCAGAACATGGACATTTTTCAAGGAGACTATTATTGGTCTGGGGGGAGGCATGTGACTCATTTTGACCCAATCAGAGTGAAGGAGATGGGTTTCAGTTCATGAGTGAAATGCCATTTTCTGTTTCCTCGTATGCAATTAGGCAAGGAGCCATTGATATCACTTGGTGCACAGCAGCCCTTACTATGTGATGCTGAGCTGAGCATGTCTATTGGAGGTCTAGGTACCAAACAGAGCAGGAAAGAGTTTACTCTTGGTGGCATTGTTCAACCCCAGACCAGATTCCCCTCTTGTTGGCAAGTGAACTTTCTAAAGCAAATCACCTGAAAGTGGGGTGGGGCTGTGCCTTTCCTCTGAAAACAGAAATCTCTCCAAGTTTGAACTACAGAGAAGAAAGCATAGAGAGTAAGGAGGTGAGGGTTTATTTCATGATTTTTTTTTAACCTTAGGAGTAATGCTGACCTCTGCATGGAGAGCATACAGTAAGATCTTAGACCCTAGCTTTCACTTGGAGCCTCCACATGCCTGGGGGACAAGCGTACTTCACACGTTTAGGCTGACTTCACTTGTCATTTTCATGCAAGCCTTGCCATTGGGAAAAGAAGCCTCCATCCATCTAATGGAAGCCTTTTCTTCCCCTCATGGTGTTTGTTGGTTTTGATGACAACCCAGAGAAATGTTATTTCTCTTGCCTACACTACAATTCTGTGAGTTCTCCTTTCACAGTCCCTATAAGCAGGATACCATACAATTTATCCAAAGACATGGAACCAAGAGCTTGTCTACAAAGACCTTACCCTTGATTTTTGAATTTTAGGTCACAGAATTTTAGACAGTCATGGAATCCTCAATTAAAGATACAGAATTGTGCTATCAAAAATTAGCATGTTCTTAATACTTGGACAAAAGAAACATCTAAGTAACCCTTGAATCCTTCTTACCATATTGAAGCATTTTCCAGAAACATCCTCATTTGCACGAGGAGCTAAAGTGCAGCTACTTTTGCAAGGTGAAACCAGGGGGATTTCGTGCAGAAGTGAAGCCAGTCCCGTTGCTCTGCTCTTCCCTCTGTGCTAAGGGTTCTGCTTGGGCTGGTTGCCCACTGTTTGCATCTCATTCCTATTTTCCCCTCTGGAAGATTTTTGGATTCCCACGAAGCCAAAGCCTTTGCATATACTTTTCTTCTCTATAGAACACTCATCCTTTCCCTCCTTAATAAGCCAACACCTACTCACACTGCTGATTTCGACTGCAGCATCCTCAGAAAGGCCTTTTATGATCTGTCTGTCTATATGTCTGTCTGTCTCTATCTCTCCTCAGTCATGGTACTAGGAGCTTTCCCTTTGGCTTGCTCACTTATTTATCTTTATTTGGGATGCTCCTGTATCCATCCCCCATCCTCCAAAGTGGCCAGGGTTTTATCTGTGTTTAGTTACCATGACGTTGCATCTTTCTGGGCCTGGCAACAAGTCTAGTATATGATAAGCTCAATAAATATTTACTGAAAGTAAGAATGCATATGCAAACAAGCATTCCATACTGCTGTTGAGCCAGACCCCAGGCTATGAAGCCAACCTTACTGTCAGTTTGCTAACTAATAGAACTCTTTAGTTCCTCTCTATAAGAGCATTCCTATCATCATTGCACCATTTTATAGTAGAGCACCATGAGGCTCGGAGAGATGATGACATACTGTGTCTAAGGTTTCATCTCAGGTACCTGACAGAGCTGGAATCCTAGCAAGGTGACTTCAAGGTCTGAGTGCCTAACTCCAGACCCCTGCCGTGTCTTTCAGATAAAGGGAAGTACTGGGAATTTAGAGGAAGGAGAAGCTGTGTCTGAGCTAGACTCAGAAATCAAGGTGATGCTGTCTAGAGAAAGAGCACAGAAGCACAGGGGTTCTCTTTCTAGGTAGGAAACCAAAGGGGGAAAAAAGTCTTTTCTTCTTTGTATCCATGCAGCCCCATGCTAGAAGATGATGGTCAATGAGCCAAGTGCCCTTTCAGTTCTGGCTCTCATTTCTGCCTTCAACTGGGTCATGATTGCAGTACACAAATTTGTAGGAATGAAGCTTTAAATTCCAGAGGCAAAATAGTAAGGAACAACAACAACAAAAACCAACTAGAGTAGATATCTTTAGGGGGAAGTAAAAAAGCTCATACAGCTCATGTTGTCTAAAAGAGTAGCAACTAACCACTTATGGCCATTAAATTTAAGTGAATTTAAGTGAAATGAAAATTTTGCTTTGCAGACATCAAGTTTCAAGTTTAACCAGTGACTTCCATATTGGCCCACCCAGAAAGTTCCATTGGGCAGCTCAGGTCTACAAAACAAGCTGGAGGTAGAGTTTGTAGCAAGTGTCTCAGCCTTGGCCTTGGCCTTTTTGTAGAAAAGAAAGACTTCTGAGGGATGACGTGGTATGCAGGCAGTGGAGAGGTGACAGCACCAGGTAGTTTAAGGAGTCTTCAGAATCAGTAGGTAAAGAAATGGATGCCCAATAGGGAAGATCTCCTGCAGCTCCAATTCCAATCTGAGAGACTCTATTTGACACTGTGTGTCTACTCTCAGCCTGACTTAATGTGATGATCAGAGGGAAGTGTTCTGCAATGCAGAGACTGATCAGGATCTCCATTTGACACCCTTAGACACATTTTGGTGTCAAGGTACCATGGCATACATGAGGAGATCCTGAGTTTCCTGTGAATCCGGCATCAGGTGCCTGCCTGGGTCTTTGTTCCTAGCTTAGGGTCTCCCCCTCTTCATCCCTCCCTCCCCCGAAACTCATGGCACTTGCCTTCATTTTCTTTGGACTCATCACCCTTGCGTGTCCTTTTTCTTCCTGTGTTGCTGTTTCCAAAGAAAACTATGTTTGCCGTGGATTTTTAACCCAATAAATTTTTTTCCTGAGAGGATGCCTCCCACCCCGTCCTGTTAATAGGTCTCCTCCTTGAAGTCCCAAGACACAGCTGGAGGAGAGAGAGCTTGTGTGGGCCCCACTGTAAGCCAAGCATAGAAATCTCATCTGGAGATGTGCATGACAGGGATGTCCCCTTGTCCTCTCATCTCCCCTGGGAAATGGTCATGCACCACCAGGCTCTGCTCTTCCACTCACACACATACACTCTGGCGAGAGCTAGGGCCTTTGATTGATTTCCCTTCCTGGTACTGAAGAACATCTTCATCTTCATCAGATGTTCCGAAGAACTTTAGTGTGGGAATATTTTCACTTTGGGTGATAGTTGCCAAAGCACCTCTACTTTTATAAAAAGAACAGGTATTGGTTGATTTAGAAAATGAATATTTATCTCTCTAGCTACTACCTCACTTGGCCAGAAGTTAGAGCCTTGCACACTGGTCTGCATGCAAAGACACAGGAAGCTGAGACATGAAAGGCAAGGAAGGATTCCATGAATTAGTATTAAAGACCTAGAAAGAACAGCATGATATCCAGGTTCTCTGCCATTTGCCTTTGCCACAGCCCACATTTGCCTATTTAGTTAAAACAAAAACAAAAGAGATAAACGTAGATGTATGCTAGTCTAAACACCAAATTTCAGAAGTTTTCCTTCTCATGTCTAGTCAGCCATCCTGACCTTTATTGGAGGATAAACCAACTCTCAGCAGCTGTGGACAATTATTTACTGTAAGCCAGAGACCAGAAGGCTTGGATAACATGAACTCAGCATTTGAAGGAGAGAGTTGTGCTTGGTACTAGGAAGTTCTTTGTGTAGTTTCTGTTTCCAAATTTCAGAAATGAGTAGGTACCAAATTGCTGGCCAGGTATCAAGTGCTTGTCACGATAGAAGAGTGTGGGGCTGGGTCATATTGTAGATACAAATGCATAGCCACACCTGTATCTCTCCCAGCCTGGAGACATATAGACACATGAAAGCAACCCACAGTTGCTGTGCAGTTACCTAACTTGACTTATTGATTATTATAACTTGGGTTATCACTGGGTTATTACTGAGTTACCTAACATGGTTAGTGACTTGGGTTGACCATCCTGGATTATTCAGTAAGAAACAAGGCTAGATTCTCTCACTGTGGATGTTAGTGTGCATATCCTTATGATAATATCTGGCAGTGGGGCCTCTCAATGACAATTTGCTCAGGGAGACTCTTGGTAGTTAAGAGGCAGATAAACACTTGGCATAATTTTGGGGTGACTTCAAAGCCAATAACAAATGGCTACCCCAACAAAGCATTTGAAAGCAACCTGACTTGAACTCCATAAGTTGTTAAACCTTTAAGTGCATCTCTTTGTCCTTGGATAACAAAGGTGGTTTAAATTTTTTTGAAAATGTCATCCATAGCAGAGTAAAAGCCTGGCTTGACTTTGATAGACTTCATTACAGCCATGTCATCCCACCCAACAAAGAACAACACACACACACACACACACACACACACACACACACACACACACACACACACGGCTTTGAAGCTATGGAAACTGGCCACCCAGAGTTTTGCCATAAGAGATATCAGACTAATGAACTGTCTCTTGAGAACAGAAGAGGTCCTGCCTATAGGCCAGCCTCCAGTAAGGGGAAATGTTGTTGTAAACACTCCCATACTTTGAATAGGGTTGAACCCCCAGGATGCCTTCCAGAGCAAGACCTCTGCAGAGGACTCTGTGTTCTAGAATTTTAATTAAACAGACCACAAAACCCACGAGCTCCCAAGTTGAATTCTAAGTCTGAATTTGAGAACAACTGTTGTTCTTAAAATACAAATGACAATAAAGGAAACTGTCTTGATTGTCCTGGGTAAAATTGTTAGGCACAGCATAGACAAAGCAAAGACTAAAACTGACAAGCACGGACGATTGCAAAAGTGTTTAGGGCCAAATCCTAGTCCACATATTCAATCACGGCATGATCTTTGGCCCGTTACTTAGAGCTGGTAAGTTGGAATCACAAACTAAAACTGAAGACAACCTTAGCAAACATCTTGGTCAACTATTGTCTCTTGAGACTTGCCCATGGTGGTTCGATGAGGAGACCCTGGAATTCCCACTTCTGCACCATCACTATTTCCACCAAGGACATGAGACATCACTAGCAAAAGAGCAATGGGATTCTTCCACCAGATACATTGGCCCACACTGAGGGCCAGCAGATGGCCGCTACAGACCTAAAAGGCCCATGTAAACTCTCAGGAGGTCAAGTGGCAGCTGAGAAATTCTGCTTTTCCCTCTCCTTTTCCAGGACTCAGCCCTCCTTTATGTAGTGAGTTTTATTTCCTGGATAAAACATGGACTCCAACTTGAAACAGAGAACCCTTGAAAACTGCCTTACCCCTTCTGGTCCAGTCTCAAATGTTCACCCCCATCAATATGGTCATCTGCTACGTAACAGCCTTTTAGTTCATCCTAGACCAAACATGCATCAGGTTTTCCATATGGTTACATTACTTAGTGATGCTATAGCCATCTTCATTTGTATAATACATTTTTTGATGTTTGCACAATGACCAAACTGCTTAATGACGCATTTCTCAAAACATATCCCCACTGCAAAGTGATGCATAAGTGTTACACTGTCTGACCACACTGACCGCCATGTACTGCTTAATGTTGCACACATGTATGACTTCAGTTTTAGAAATGTTCTTCCTTCACTCGCAATGTCTCTTGCCCCTTTACAATTTCCTACTCATTCTCCAAGTTCAAAACCAAACTTAGTGAGGTTTGACTAGACACTGTCACATCCTTTTAAAGAGAAAAGTTAAGCATTTTTTCTGAAACTGGTTTATGGTGGTTCCATTTCATTCACTCAGTCCTTTCTAGGCCTCTGTGTAGTAAACATGATTGTGGTCCCTATTTTGAGATGAGGAAACTGGGGTTTGCGGGAGTTCACAAACCTGTCCCATTAATGGAGAAGGCAGTTTCTAGCCCCAGACTGTCTAATTCTAGAAGCAAGTTCTTCCCCAAGGGATCATCATGCTTCCAGTGAGCCTTACTAGTGCTTTAGATCCATAATTTTCCCAGTTTTCCCAGTTCCACGGTTCTTGCCCACTTAGATTAAAAGTCAAGTTGTCTAATATTTAGCACACTCTTTGGTCTATGAGGGCTGATTAATATTGACTCATACAGGTGTACTCAGTGGAGAAATGGGTGTGTGCAGCTGAGCCATATGAGTGGAAGAAGGAACAAAAACAGAGAGGTGTTTGGCTTCCTTAATCGTGTGTATAATTAAGCAAGCTAACCTCTTCCAAGTTCACCAAGCATCATGCCCTATAAAACACTTTCATGCTGCTTGGATAATGTAACTAGATAGTCAATATGAGTTTTGTACTGTCTTAGGCCTTATTAATAGCAGAAAACTCAAAAGAAAGTATATAGTCAAGTCTGTAATGGCCAAAGAAGAGGAGCCTAAAAATGTTAGACAAAGCAGAAAATGGCTGGGCCTCTGAAAAAGTGAATGTGTTGTGTTCTTTGAGCTTAGTCTTTTTTTTTCTTTTAATTGAAAACAAAACAAAAAATAACCACCTTTATGACTTTCTTATGACGCAAGGACTTGCCTTTTGACATGCCCTCCCTGGAAGAAGTTCCATCCACAGACTTCAAATAGATAAGCTTACAGCTGCTGCAAATTCAAATGTTTAGACTACAGCAGCATGTCTTCTACAACAGCTTGCTTATTAAAGATGCATAAAAATATCTTGAGAAAAATGAGAACAGATCTTAGCTTTGGGCAAAAACATATATAAGACATCAAACAGGTATCTTAAGGAAAGTTCAGAATTCAGTACATAGGCTTCAGAGTTCATGATGGCCTGGCTTGGGTACCAGTCCTTCTCAGATTATGTGAACCAGAGGAGTTGCTCTTTGGTGGTATGCAAGTACTAGAGACTGCAGCCTCAGAAGCAAGTGTGTGAGTTTCCAGACAGGGATAGACAAAGAACTAGAACTAGGAATAGCATGTTAAAATATCATCTGATGGCCCACAGGGTCCAAAAAGCTTTAAACTAGCATGTGTTTAGAAGTCCTCTGGTCAACCATGTCTGTCTGTGAAACAGGTCCAGATGTTATCTGTAAAAGATGAGAGACTCAGGACTCTGCCTTTGTGTGCTCTTACTGTGGAGAGGCTGATCCTTGCTTTGTGGGAGATAGTTGGAAAGGTTTGGAAGCTGGATTAAGTAGAAGCTTCCGGCCATCTGTGTTCTCAGTTTAGTAACTCTTACAGCTATCTCAACAAAGACTTCTCTAAAGTTCTAAACATGTAGCCTTGCATTGGTTGAATGCCTAAAGTGGTTTTCTAACTTGACTTCTTGATTTTATTCCGTTTGACTGGAAAGGGAGCCTGAAAAACTAGGCTCATATCCTGTGTGTTCTTCTGTGTCCTAATATGAATGATCATTACTGTTCTTAGCTATAGACTACTTGCAAGAAATTCTGTAGCATGCTTGACTCTACATTGTTTTGTTTAATACTTATAAGCAACCCGAGGGAGAGGTCCTTGTTTATCTCTTTCATGGAGAAGAATAAAGAGTTTAGCTAGTTATTCTACATTAGAGATAAGGGTTGTTCTCAACTTGCTTTAAAACAAACTCCACACTCACTCTTACTCCAATGGAATTGCCTCAATGCTTCTAGTATTTATTACATGCTTCCCTAGATACTTGATTTAAATGTGTTATGTTAACTTCCTGTGGGCATCATACAGCTCCAGGCAATAGCTAACTAAGTTGATAAAACCTTGGGGAAATTTTTGTTGGTTGGTTGGTTGGTTGATTTTAATAAAAAAGACATACTGAATTTTCCAGAAGGTGAGTCTGATCTATTTATGCACTAAGCCAAGCAGAAATGAATTGAGAGAGGAGAATGTCAGGATGAGAAGGTGAGACTCCTCATTGGACTTGAGACTGAAGATACCATTTTATATCAAATAAACTGTGACCCCAGGTGCCAATCTATTTGATGGTAGACATTAGATTCCATGTTCACTCAGGACATTATTCTGTGTGGTGAGAAGCTGTTGCCAAGGTGAAGAATCCCTATGTCCCAACCACCCATAAAATTGTCTCCACATAGCAGGAAGGAACTGTACAAAATGGTGTAGTAGCCATACCAGGGGGAAGAGAGACAGGAAGTTGAGGTGGGGGTGGAGGGACAGGAAGTGTATGTGTCTCCCTCAGTAGCACTGCCTGAGCCAGTAAGGGTTCCACATCCTGACTGGCCAAGACAAACACAGTCTGGAGCTGCTGGGGAAGCAGCCATCAGGGAACAGCTGAACCGCCAGTCTTTCAGCCTCCCCAAAGACTGTCACCGCAAGACTGAAACCAAGTCCTGTGGTTTCCTGCTGTCCTCTGGTACACAGCTTGGGCTTCCAATGACTCATGGCCAATGGTGTGCCAGACTTCATGTCCCATCTGCAACTGAGCCCCAACCTGTGCACAGCCACCACCATTTCCGCTACTTTCTCCTTCTGAGGAGCTTAATGAGAGGATTAACGATGACCAGGATGTGAGTAGACGTCTTTTTATGAGCCATCCGGCTGTAAAAATTTCCTGTACACCAGCACGCAAGGAGAAAGCCAGGAATAAGAAATTGTCCACTGCCCCAATCCCTGGCTTCTGTGTCTAACTCTGCTAGCATGTGAGAAAGATGAGAGAAAACTAGTACTTATTAACTTCAGCTTCTAGAGAAATGAATTGTTAGTCTAGTAGGAATGGAGGAGTTAGGTTGCATTTGGTCAGTCACTCACTTGTGGCCCTTCTGAACTAAGGATTCTTTTCCAGAAAGAGGATGATAATCAGTATCTACCTTCTTGATGGTTTCTGAAGATCACTCAGACGTTAAACAGTGAAGTTTAATGAAAGCTTATATAATTATTAGTTTGCTACCATTGATACTTTAGTTCAGTTTGTACTAGCTGCAGAGTAGAGAAAACTACTTCAGAGAGAGCTTATACCTGTTACAGAGTAGATTCTTCTGAATGTTGTATACTGGGGCCCTGTCATAAGCTACGGGAAAGTCTTGATTATCATACAGGCAGCACTGAGTACAAAGACCCTTGAGATCTATGTCCATCTTGGAAGCTGACTTCCCAGAGTAACTATCATGCCTCTCAAGTATTTTCAACACTAATAAAATACCCAAGTCTCCATTACACAGAAGCCAGCTATGTAATTCTACCAAATACATTGGAGGCTTGTCATATGTTGGGTGTGTACCAAATGCCAATGTGGAGGAGGGTAACACTGCAGAGAGGAATAAACTGTGGCTCCTCTTGTCAAGGTGTAGTGACAGTGGTGGCCATTAAGTACTTTCAACTAAAGTAGGGCAAGCAGGCTCTTACTCCAGACACAGAGTCAGTTGGAGCAGGTGGGGCAGGAGGAACTCGATTATCTCTGAGAACAGATACCTGCAAGGTACTCTTGGGAAGTGTACATTTTACAGAGAGCCTTAAATGCTATTGTGAAAAAGGGTGACTAGGCCCGATAAAGGGGTTTTATTCTGTAAAAGCAGTAGCCTGGGCTGGAAGGAGGCAGTCAGCTGGAAACAAATGTTAAGAAATTGGGAGAAGGCTGTGTTTTATGGCTTTGACATTCACACTGAAAGATTTGGATTCTGTTATTTATGCCTGGGGAGGATCAGCTCGGGAATGGGAGCTGAAATGGATTTGAATCAATGCTCTCTCTGCACATTATATGACCCTGAGCAAACACTCTCTGGACTTCTAACTGTAAAGCACAGAATATGAAGTAGCTGCCTCATAGTACTAATGATTCATGTAGGCTGTGCAATAATGTACCCCCCCCGCAAGTGGGTTCATTAGACATTAGTTAATGTTGTCACTGACAGCAATCCAGATGGCATTGTAGTAGTCTAGGGAGAAAGGAGGAATACCTAGCTTACAATAGTGGGAACACAAAGAGAGAATATGTGTGTCTTTCTGAGGCCACTGGGGCAAGTCAGTAACCTGGGCTGTACAGGTAGGCAAAGTGTGAAAGGAGACACTAGTTATGAGTCAAGGATTCAAGCTTGGGACATCAGAAGTTTAAGAAGTGGTCTTGTGATCTCATTTATGGCTATCCTGATCAAATGTGGCTGGTGGACAGAGGATTACATGCATAGGTTAAAGACAACCATTTAATGGTAAGAAGATCTCCAAAGGCATTTAAGAGCAATAACATAGCCAGGGCTAGCAGCACAGGCTGTAATCCTTGGGAGGCTGAGGCAGGAGGATTGCAAGTACAAGGCCAGACTGGCCTGAGCCATTTAGTGTGAACCTTTATCTCAAAAAATGAAATTTTAAGATAGGTTTGCAATTGTTAGTCAGAAATCCAGCATTTTCCCGACATGTACAAGGCCCTGGGTTCAAACTCCAGGGTCCTTAAGGAAACAGGAAGAACCAGGCAGTTCTGTGTTACAGAAACCAAATGGTAGGCATTTCAAATAAACCATGGTCAGCCCAGGAGACAGATAAGATTGTAGTTCATAGTTCAATGATGTCTTCACCAAGCATCTCCAAAGAATGTAGGGGAAAGAGAGTGTGGTAAAGACAGGACTGACTAATGGATCATGGTGTGTGCTACATTTCTCAAGAAATCCTGAAATTAGGGACTGGGACAATAGCTCAGTTGGGAAAGTGTTTGGTGTATAAAATGAGGACCATTGTTCAGATCTCAAGTACTATGTCAAAAAGAAAAGAGAAGCAGGAGGAGGAGGAGAAGAAGAAGGAGAAGAAGGAGTAAGAGGAGAAGATGGAGGAGGGTAAGAGGGAGAAGGAGGAGGAGGAGGAGGAGGAGGAGAAGAAGAAGAAGAAGAAGAAGAAGAAGAAGAAGAAGAAGAAGAAGAAGAAGAAGAAGAAGAAGAAGAAGAAGAAGAAGAAAATGTAGAGTTGTAGAGACGGGAGAAACAATCCCTGCAGCTTGAGCTGCAAGCTCCAAGCTCAAAGTATGAGTATGTACACACACACACCAAACATTAAGAGATATAAAGACTCTGAGAGAATATGAACAAACTTGGCACACAAGAGTGAGCTTGGGGACAAACAAGTTTGATCTGGCTTATGGAGTAGAGGGACATACATCTGAGAATAAAGGAAGGTGTGGTAGAGGAATAACACTTTCACTGATCTTCAGAGAACAGGAAAGTATGTGCAAGGTGTCAGCTTCAGAGCAGACAAGGAGTCCAATCATAAATGGACTCCAGAGACAGGAACACCAGCTTCTTAACCTAAAAACAGTTGAGTAGTTGATAGAGTTCTGTTTTTTTAATGAACTAGATGTTTCATTAGGAAGTTAATTTTCTAGGTTTTTAAAAAGTAGAGAAAAGGATTCTCTCTCTCTCTCTCTTTCCCTCTCTCTCTCCCTCCCTCCCCCCTCCCCTTCTCCCTCTCCCTCCCCTCCCCCTCTCCCTCTCCCTCTCCATCTCCCTCTCCCTCCCTCCCTCTCTCATCTGAGTATGAAAGATGACTAAGCAGAACTCAAGAACCCAGGCTGGCCATGCCTACATCACAGCTCCCACCAAAGGAGGATGGATGTCTACTCTGAGGACATATGTGGGTTCAGAAGAGTTGGGCAACTGCTCTGACTTTAAAAACTTGCTCTGTACCTAGCTATAGGTTTATAAAAATGGATCATGTTTACCACTTCTGTTCCTAAAGCTAGTTTTGGAGTCTGCCATGACTTCAAGAGACAATGATGCCTGGGAGATGAAGAAGGAGTGGAGTTTGTGCTCACACACTCAGGTCAAAGCTTGACAGTGAGTGATGCAGAGAGAATAAAGAGAATCTGGAAGGCAGCCACCTCCAAGAGGTCAGAAATGTGCAACTATAGCCCTGGAAAGGGCGCGTCATTGAGTTTTCCACTAACACGGTCCCTTCTCCCTTCCTTTTTTTTCCAGTGACGTTTCTAACATGGTTTTTGATGACATGGACTGTAACGTTCTTGCCTCTTTTGTTACATATGTTTGACATTTCCCGGATTTCTCCACCAGGGCATTTCCTGATACAGCCTAGAATTTTCTTTTTATTTTCCTCTCCTCTCCTCTCCTCTCCCCTCCTTTCTACCTCTTCTCTTCCTTCTTTCCTTCCTTTCTTTTCTTCTTCTTTTTTTAAATGTCTCAATAATTTTTTGAAAAATTATTCTCCTTGATACTTAAGCTTTCCAAAGGGGAACACACCTGTGAACAGGAACAATTTTTATTATGACCTTAGGCTTTCCAAAGTGGCCTGTCTTCCCACTCTGACCCCAGGTTTCCCTGTGACTCAGGGTGGAAGAATATCACACAGATCCTCCAGACCTTGCCAAGGTACTGCTTCCAAAGCCTCTGGCAGTCTGCCTTGGAGGTCATTGGCCTGCCAAAGGTATCTGCCAGGAACCTTCTGGAACCTCATCACCTTCCCAAGACACTATTATTAAGCAGATCAATGGCTGTTCTTGCTGTGTTGAAAGCCAGAGGTTGAAGACAAGGAGCCTGAATTTGAGGTTCTGTAGCAAGCAGGCAGAGCATCAGAGTGTGAGTGGGTGGATCTTAAATCCTTTCTCTGAATGTTTTTCCCACTGTTTCCAAACCTTTTCAGACTGACACTTCATTGAACTTGCCCCTGTTCCCACCCAGGTCTCCACAACACCTGACCACCTGTTTTGCAGCCCATTGGTTCATTCACCCCATGTTCACATGTTACTATTAGGCTGTGCTTTTTCTCCACTTGTATAATGCAAGACACATTAGTGTATACTCTTCATCCCTTTTATTTGGAAACCCAACTCCTATTGCAGGGACTCAGCAAATCCTGTTGAATGAGTTGGTAAGAATAGCACATACAATTTTAGAATCAAAACACTCTAGACGCTGTCTCAGCGTTCCCGTGCCCTAACACTGTGTCTAACAGTGCACTTACCTGCTCTCACCCAGCCCAACCACAATACTTCATCCCAACCTAAAAAATCTCTCACCCTGGTCAGTTAAAAGCCATTTTCACAGCCCCAGTATGCCTTGGCAAAGCATCCAAGCCTTCTAGAGAATGACAGGTAACATTTATCTAAAACAAACCCAATTGAAGATAGGAACTTTGTGTGTCACAGAAGGCTGCTTGTTGGTAGTAAGGAAACTGATAGAATGTGACCATACTGGCAACTCTCCTGGCAAGCTATTCCTTTAGAAAGAATTACATTTTACCTGTATAATTTTTCCATGAAATACTCAATCTTAACACGTTTTTTATATATTTCTTCAATTTTATCAGAGATATTTTCCATGTAAATCTTCAATTTTATCAGAAAATGTTTATAATTTCACTTTCAATCAACTTAGAAATATTTTTATGCCTACCATTTTATCTGTATAATTTTCCATGATAATCTTCAATTTTAATGTTTTTTCCATATATTTTTCCAATTTTATCAGAAATATTTTCCATGTAAATCTTCAATTTTATCAGAAAATGTTTATAATTCTATTTTCAATCAACTTAGGAATATTTTAATTCCTACCAATTCATCTGTATAAATTTCTTCAATTTTATCAGAGATATTATCCATGTAAATCTTCTATTTTATCAGAAAATGTTTTTACTTCTACTTTCAATCAATTTAGGAATATTTTTATGCCTACTATTTTATCTGTATAATTTTTCATGAAATAGTCAGTTTTAATGTGTTTTTCTATATATTTCTTGAGTTTTATCAGAAATATTTTCCTCGTAGATTTTCAATTTTATCAGAAAATGTTTATAATTCCACTTTTAATCAACTTAGGAATATTTTTATGCCTACCATTTTATCTGTGTAATTTTTCCATGAAATAGTCAATCTTAACATGTTTTTCTATATATTTCTTCAATTTTATCAGAGATATTTTCTATGTATATTTACACAATGGAATACTACTCAGCAATTAAAAACAATGAATTCATGAAATTCTTAGGTAAATGGGGAACAGGGGGAGAGAACAGAGCTTATGGGACTTTCGGGGAGGGGGAACTGGGAAAGGGGAAATCATTTGGAATGTAAATAAAGAATATAGAAAATAAAATAATAATAATAATAAAAAAGTGAAAAAAATGAAAGAAAGAATTACAGCTTGCCACAGCTCCTATCCTAGGATTGGCCTGCCCTTGATGCTGCTAAGGAGAATGTTGGGCACAGACTGTCAAGTCTGCAAGGGTAGGGATGGAAAGGGAGTGACTACTAGCCACTGTCTTTTATAGAGATCTATGTTAAGTGAGATGAACTCCAAGACTTTAAATGTGTTCAGAATTAGAGTCCTCTGATAAATTTCCCACTGACATCAGTGAAAAGTAGCACCCAGATGCGAAGCTAAGGAAGTGCCACATGCACATTGCAGGCTCACAGGAGGGCGGTGGTGGCTATTGCCTCCCTTTCCTTTTATTCCCCTCTTCACCTTTCCCCTCCTTCTCCCCTTTCTTTTCCTCTCCTCTTTTTTCTCCCTCTCTTCTCTCTCCCATATGAGCCCTAGGTGTTAAATGCCAGTATCTTTCCTGAGCTTTGGCAGGAGAGACTTCTGTAGGTCTTATTAACTACCACAAGAGTTAACCAGACAGTATCTAGGGAAAGTATATCCAACTCCTGGCATTTTATCAGAAACCGCAAATGGCAAGGAATCAATGAGGTAGGTTCACCGGACAAAGAAAGCCTAAGGAACTATTAGTTTCTCTCCTGTACAAGCACAACCCATTATCCAAATGCTTTATTTTTCAGTGACTTGTTTTCTAAATAACCTCATACTGTTAGAAAAAGCATAAATTGGGTAGCTTTTAAGCAAGACACTTCTCTCTCACATTTCTGGCAACTGGGAGGTCCAAGACCAAGCTGGTGAGGGAAACTCAATTGAGGAATTGCCTCTTTCAGAAATTGTCCCATGAACATGACTATGGGGGCATTTTCTTAGTTGGCAATTGATGTAGAAGCATCCAACCTACTATGGGTGGAGCCATCCCTAAGAATAAGAGCCTGGGCTGTCAAGAAAAGCAGCTAAGCTAGAAGAAGGAAGCCAGTAAACAGCCTTCCTCTGTGGTCTCTGATGCAGTTTCTGACTCCAGATTCCTGCCTTTAGTGCCTGTCCTGGCTTCCCTAGATGATACACTGTTAACCTGTAAGACAAATAAATTCTTTCCTGCCCAAGTTGGTTTTAGTCATTGTTTTAACACAACAATAGAAAGCAAACTATTATAATTTCATTGTCTAAAAAGGGCCTGCTTACTTTCTAGTTCATAGATGCTACCTTCTCCATCCTCACATTAGAGAAATCTACTCTCTACTCTCTTATATGGACATGCCCTTACTTTCACGACCTACTTAGTGCAAAATAATTACCTAAAGGTTAGGAAAACCTTACAAATGAGTTCAAATTGCTTTTCATCTTGAGGATTGAGCGAAGATTTGAAAGGGATAGGATCACTGCAAATAGAGGGAAAATCATGTCTTAAACCTGAAGTCATACAGTAATGTATATGGCATTAGACAGCATATGACAGCTTGTGTAGTGTGCCTGTATATTCATGCATCATTTAGCAATGGGGACATACTTTGAGAGTGCCTTATTAGGCAACTTGGTTGTTGTGTAAACACCACAGAAACACAGACAATGGCTATAATAATCACTGTTCAATATAATCTTATGGGACCCTGAGATAAACTTGGTCGAGCATGAAGTGAAATGTCATTATGTAGCAGATAACCATATTGGTCAAGTAAGAGTTAAGTCTGGACAAGTAGGTGAGCATAGTTCAAAAATATCCTGTGTTTCAAAGCGGAGTCCATGTTCCTCACAGGAAACATGGGGGTACAGTATTTCTATTCTCTCCAGAAATGAGGGCTGAGTTGTGCAGGAGGCATTTCCCAGCTGCCTATCAAACATCTCAGAGCTCACATAGAGTGCCAGGCTGGCATTAATTCAGTCTCCATCAGATATTTTGTTAAAGCTCAAGCCAGCTTCACCTTCAAATGTATGAACAATTCATGTTCTAGACATCAGAAGGCCTTTACCAAGAAGGTGTTCCCTCTGCCTCTATCCTTCTCTGCTTGATATCTTTTTTCATAGGTAATTCATCTTAAAATCAACTAAAGCAGAAACTTCTGGATCCACTGAATTCTTGCTTCCATCTTGGCTGCTACATGGTCTCCTGCCCATACTGACCTATGGGCTATTCCCTTGACCTGGTACCTGTATATATGGTGGCCTGTATTTTTCCTTCTGTTTTCTGTGGACACTAAGCTTCAGCAAATGTTTCTGCTGTTTTATCTTCAGTACCTAGTATGTTGTCAGGAATTTGTGCTTAAATAATAACTATTTAATAAGTGAATTAGTAAATAATCAAGTGACAGTTACATATGTCACTCAGTTACATAACATATAATTCTCTTCATATAATATACAAACCATTAATAACAATAGAAGTTGTTAAATGTGTAGTCATATGAATAACTTTATAAGTGAGAGAACAATTAATAAAAATTTTGTTTTCCATAGGAAATGCATTTCTAGATACTCAAGTCCTATATCTACCATGCTCTTTTCATATGTGTGTGTATGTGTATGTATGTATGTGTATATGTATATATATATATGTTTATATATAATGAAATTTAATTTGCAGATTATTCACAGTGTGATGTTAACAAGAGTAACTGATAATGTACAGAGTAATTATAGCAGATGTTCTAATAAAGTTATACCATGATTTCTCTGTCTCTTTACTCTTAATATTCCATTTGTGTTTACCCTTCTCTCTGAGAGATGACACATTGCTATGTTACATGTTGAAGTGAGGTGACTGACATAGGTATATAACTTAGCATTAGGTCACTAAATTAGGGTTACTTGGATGAAAACAGCATGACACCACAGCAGTCTATATGGTTACCAGGATAACTGCTAAGTGGCTAATGGGCAGGTAACATATGCGGCATGAATATACTATATAAAGTTGTGGCTTATGTCCTTGCCGGGAAGAAGCAAGAAAGTACAAGATTTCACCATATTACTCAGAATAGCACACAATATTAAACTTATGAGTTGTTTATTTCAGGAATTCTGTGATATGGAAAACTGCTGTCTTAACTCAGGGGCAGGGTTATGTGGAACCCTAGGGACTTGACTTGGAAGCAGAGAGTTCTGTGGAACTGGAACATGGGTTTGCTGACTTGGGGGAGAGTCCTGCGGATGACACTAACCGACACAAACCCAGAACCTTTCCAGAATGACTGACTACACATGGTTGGCTAAAAATAGACATTTTGCCATGTAGAAGTTTATCTAGATTATGGTTTTCCCCTTTTAACTCATACTTTGTTCAGAAATAACGACATTGTTCATAGTGGCTTAAGCTTTGGGAGGAAGAGAAGCCTGTCCTTGTAGAACATCTATTGGTGTCAATCACATCTGTGTGAGGCAGCTTGAAGCAATGTAGCTCTCTCAGTTGTTGGCATCCTTGTCTCACAAATGATCAGTGAGTCCAAAATATAAGGCAATGTGTCCTAAACTGCTATTGATGCTTGAGTCTGTCCACCTGCAGACTGGTTCTCTCCACAAGTCTTAGTGTACCCTCTGGTTCCTTACCTCTTGGGATAGGGCTATGAGCAACTGGTACCATGGCAGGGCCTCAGGTTTCCTTTCCATGACCCCTAAGCTCCAGCCAGAGGCCACCACCCTAGACACTGCCGTCAATATCCAACACTCATATGGCTTCTATAGGTGTTATTACCTATTTTATCTCTGAACCTCGAATCAGACTATTTTACAGATCCCACCTCATCTGCTGCTGCCTTCAAGTCTTCCCTACATCCTTGCCTTGAGATTTTTCAGATTCAGAGTAAGAACGGATGGAGTTCAAGGACAGACAGATTAATAATGGAATCCTGTCGAGGCTCTGCTCCCCTCTTCAGTCTCCCTCCAGCATCTTGTTATTATTATATTCTCCTTGGGTTAAGGAGCAATTTCAACTGAAGTCAGAATGAATCGATGGAGTTTTGAGCAGTGTGAAATTTGCTGCTAAACACAGTTGATAAGTAAGACCCAGCTTGGTCCCTTGTGGCATTCACAAAGCCTTTGTGTGAAGTGGATGTTGAGGTACTTGAACATTTCCACCAGACTCTGAAAGCCTTGAAAGAGGAAGAACATCTGCAGGGTGGGGACCCGGGGATGTGAGGGGCATGGCCTCCTCTAAGCAGAGCTTAACATCCATTAGCCTCCCTCACCCAGAGGAGGTCAGGTGTGGAGTGATGGCCCATTCCTGGCCAAGTCAAGATCCACCAGGCTCCAAGATGGATGGCCTCATTGCTCGAGATCTGGAAAGCCATGCTAGGCTTCAGTCTGTCTAAAATGATAAGGGTAGAAAGGCCAATAACATGGCCCTGAGCATTCACAGGAATAAGCAGAAAGGAGAGAAGACTTCACATTCTCAGGAGTTATCATTTATTACTATAACTGTGCTGATTTCCAGAGCGATCCTGGGACATTTAAAAACTCACAATAAAAGATGGCAGCATAATACTACTATTTAAAAGAAAATGATAGATTAATACCAGAAAACTCCAGACTATTCCATTTAACTTCATGGAGAGGAGTCTTTGAAATTAAGTTAAGTGGCTCCAGGCTTTTTATTTATAGAAACAACTTGGATGTTGGTCTGAGAAGTGAGATATACAAGATTCCAAATAAACTCGAGTCACAGGGAACTGTAAGTAATAAAGAACCATGTGGATGAAAAAAGAAATCCTTTAAATACCCTCTCTAATTGATAGGAAAAGCATTTTGCATTAGATAAAGCGCAATAAAATGACTTAAAGACAGGATGTAAAAATTATATCTGCACTCTTACAGAATCACAAAACCTGTGCTACCATTCTGCACCCTGAGGGCAAAGAGGAAAAGCAAACAAGAAGAAAAGTGGTATTGAGAATAAAGAGAAAAAAATAAATTCCATCTCTCTTTCCCAAGAGGAGCCATAGAAATGAAGTGCTGGTGTTGGGTACAGCCTGGCTGGGTGCCCAGCGAGGCAAAGGTGTTCCTCAGTTTGAATTGGCCCAAAGCGCCCCCTCTGGGTGGATGTGGCACTTTGTACATGTGACTTGATTGGGAGAGGCCACCAGACAAAAGCATTTTGGCCTCCCAGGAAATACAGCTTCCCAGGGCCCCTGGGCTTCAGCAGCCTGCTTGTGTGAATTTCCTCGCTGACCTTACCTGCCTAGCAGTATTCTGTATAAAGTGCCTGGGGTCAGGGTCAAGGAGCATTGGGTTGCAAGCTCCATCTAATTTTGAAATCAAACCTCACCTCTCCTACAAAGTGCAAATTCAAAGCCTAGTCAGATATGCTCCCATAGGGAGGATGGGTCGGGTTTGATCCCAGGAAAGACTGGGTTAATTGCCCATTATTATGCAGGAATGAAACTTTCTGGCTTAAATAAAATGGGTCTCATTTACCTTTCAAGGAATAAGAAGTCATTCTCCTTTACATCCAAACCCATTCTTTTTATGTCATTTATTTGTTTGTTAATTAATTTTACAGATGGAACACAGCCCCCCTCTTCCAGGTAACACCCCCCACAACCCCTCCCATACCCCCTCCACTAACCCATTGTTATTCTGATATTTTAAGAAAAAAAAAGACATTTTAAGCTCTTACCTGTCTCCTTTTAGTTTTGTTCCTTCAAGTAAATCATAATGATGATGTAGATAAACCATGTATGTAGGAGTGTCTGCCTTGTGTGGGCCACTTTGGCATGTAGCAAGCATTGGTGGGCCAAGTCCTTACTGTATCTTTATGAGTCTCTTCTCAGCCCTACCAGGTAGACTTGCCATTTTCTCCCTTGCACAGATGCAAAATCTGAGGCTGTATTGTTCAGGAATGAACAGTAGCATAATTGAGGGTTACATCTGTAATATTGGAAGGGAGTGAAGAAGTTCTCCTCCATGCAGATAGTTGAGATGCCTTCATTTCAGATGATTTGAAGTCAAGAAAGAGGGAAGGAACAGTTTACCTTTGCCTCAACACTCCCTCTTTGGCTTGATGCTGCCAAGGGCCTCCATATTCTCTACCACTGAGCTACAGTCCCTGCCCTCACCTTCCTTTCATTGTGATCGTTATTGTTTCAAGGTTCATATATCCTTGTTCATAATTGTATTGATAATAATTCAGTACTGCTGCAGCTTTGGCAAAGCTTATCGAGGAAACTCACCCTATTGATGTAAGCCTCTGCTGAGAGTAAGTGGGAGGTACTTAATCTTGTTCGTGAGCTTACAGCTACCCTCTCTTATCAGAGGCTCCACTCTGTAGCTTCCTATAGTTGACAAGCTACAAATCACATCCTGGCCTCTACTGCTGCTCCACTGAGGAACATGAGTGGGACTCTCCATCATGCCTCTAGCCATTAGGATCTATTCATGAAATCCACTGTAGAGAGCTGATCCTGATGTCAGGAGTCCTTCTGACACCCTCCAGTTATCAGAGCACAGGCTTCCTTTGTGAGGTCAAAATGCAAAATGTTTTTGTCTATAGGTGTGAGAAATGGAAAAATTTGTTCACTTAAAGGTTCAATTGCTTCCCCAAGTGATGACCAGGTAGTAGGATGGACACTTAAGAATTAGTTCTTTTAGCTGAGTGTCCTGCAATCTACAATGCCAAGACTTTAGAAAGTGAGGCAGAAGGATGATAACTTGAGGTCAGCCTGAGATATACAGCAAGACCTTTCCTCATAAAGGAGGAGAAGGGACAAGAAGGGGGAGGAGGAAAAGAAGGAAAAAGAAGAAGAAAGAGAGGAAAGGAAGGAAGGAAAGGAAGGAAAGGGAAGGGAAGGAAAAAAGGAAGGAAGGAAATGAGAAAAGGAAGGAGAAGGAAAGCAAGATAGGGAGGGAAGAAGAGAAGGAGGGAGGGAGGGAGGGAGATAGGGAAGGAGGGATGGAGGGAGGAAGGAAAAGAAACTGCAATGATGCTTTAATGTTTAGAACAATCCTGTGTGAGAATTTCTAGCCTCATTTATGAATGAGGGAACAGTATCAGAATGTTTAAATATTTCTCCTACTTTTCCTAAGCACACAAGAATGCTGGTAGTCTTGATTCTGGTACGGTTTAGTCCCTAAGCTATGCCAAGCAATGGTCTAAATCCTCAGGGATCTGATGGATCTGATCCCTTCTCTGTCACACCCTTCTCCTCTCCTGAAGCTGTCTCTGACTTCAGTGAGTGCGTGCTCTCTTTTCCACAAAGCCCTAGAGCATGTCTGTCAGCAAGATCACATCTTCATAGTCTCCATATTAGACCTGAGCTGCAATTCACAAGCCATGAAAGGTTCTGGAAGCCTTTCAAGAAGGACAAAGATTTATTGGAGGATAAAAGGATTTGATCAGCCTAGTATCACATCACTCAACGTCCTGGAAGACACCACTGATGTGTTTCTGTCTTTCATGGTTAAGGGTACCTCATGGGAGAGAATGGCCCTCCATTTTGTCCCACACATGTGAGAAAACTCCCATTACATGAACATTTGAGTTTGTCTCCAGGAAGACACTTGGGTATGTCTGACGAGCTTGTCTAGTATTGGCCCTCCCACTACCAAGTAATGCTTGCATCCCCATGGGAAATTCCAGCTGTGTGACGGCTGCCATTATTGCTTTGTCTTCCTCTAGTGTGGGACAGCTGAGGAAATGCTACATTTGTCATTCTTGCTTTTAAAAATGTCTCTGTTAAAAGGCTAGTCATAGTGTTTTCCCTAAGAAGGCAAAAAGATGTGTTGAAAGACAGCTGCTCTGTGGCCATGAGAAATTTTGGCTGGTTTGATAGAGTCATGAAACACACACACACACACACACACACACACACACACACACACACACACACACACACACAAACACACTTTCCCTTGTTTATGGGGGAAGGGAGTGGTCCCTCTAGTCCATCCTCTGAATGAACACTGGAGTTGACAAGAAGGGACAAAGCCTACCCTTGCTACTTTACCCTAAACTGTTTCCAGAAGCCCACATTTCTGAGTGGTTATAAATAATTTGCCTCAACTTAATTTCTTTCATTCGAATGTATGGAAAAATATGTCTGTCATAAGCAATGGAAAATAATTAAGACATTAGCCCAGTGCTAGATGTTCATAGAATAAAGTCCCATTAGGCTGCGTGTCAGCATCAAATTACAGTATCACTGAACCTGAACTCATAGGAGGGAACAGAAGTACCGGAAATAACAGGGAAGGGCCCAAGAGGTCCCTGTCATATTCCATATTAAGCTCCTGGCCTTTCTGCTCTGGTCTTCATCCTCTCTGGTACTCTGCTGCTATCTCTTGAATGGATTGATTTTGCCAAATTTGAGGATCCTCCTTGTTAATCTGTTCAATATGTGTGCTCCCTTTGGAGGGAACTCAGTAGCCTGCTGTGCCTTTCCTATCTGCTCCCAATTTCCTATACTGTGAATTATGTCATCTAGGTTTTGTGTTCTTGCCAGTGGGAAAAGGCTGTCTGGATCAATTTTGTCAGTCGGCCTCCTAGCCCTAGGAACACCAATTAGATCACCACAAAGCCAGCTCTTGCCCGGGAAGATCAACCCCCGTTTCCTTTCCTTCTCCTCATTGTTTAAGCTCTTAACCTTGGAAATGAGTTTGCATGTACATTTCACTCCATGCTTCTGCCAAAACCTCTGTCCACGATGGGGCAGGTTTATTCCAATATTTGTGCACAAGCCACAGACATGCTCTTGAGGTCCTACATCTAGGAAGAGATCTGTTCTGACTGTACAAGGTGGATTGTGATCTGGGAAATGCTGCTGTCACTCTCCCTAAGCTAAAGTGGGGAACTCTGGAGATTGAGGTTAGAATGGAAAGGGTTAACGCCCCCCCCCACACACACACATCTATACAAGCAACCAGGAGTAAAAATAATCCCACTCTAGATTATCTACACTGTTTTCTCCATTATTTAGTTTGATTGTCATGAGGAAAACATACCATTCAAACACCTCCTAAGGATTCTACTTCAATCTTGTCCTCTTGGCAGAATCCATTTTGAGAGGAGAGACTGCTCCTGTGGCTGGCTATGGACTTAGGATCCTAAGAAGCCTCTTCTATACTCTAAGCAGACATCCAGAGGAGTTACTGAAGCACAGCTCAGTAGTGTGAAATATTCACTCCTACTTGGTCAATTGAACGATTTCTTTCTCTCTGACTCTACTCTGCGAATCACTTGATTATGGATATAGTTTCAATAAAACCTGGAGTTCTATTGGGAGTTTAAGGAGCAAGGGAATTTCTTTGTATAGCGGGGTTCTATGAATCAGGTACTGTTTACTTCCATTTTGGAAGAGAGGCACAAATGTGGCCTTTGGATGCACATACATGGTAAGCATCCTTTATCTCTCTGGCCCCTTGGGTCTCAGGATTAGAGCCTAGAGATTTCTGTGTCAGGAAAGGAATCAAGGAAGCTTACATCTGTGTGTAGGGTTCTATAAAAGAGATCTTGTGAGCAACTACATACAGCCTCTTTGACTCACAGCAAGAATCTCTTTCATTTGGCCAGTCAGGTAGACATCAGTTGTACCTACAAGGAGAAGAAAGGCATTTGTCCTTAGATTTGTTGGATAATCATGAATAAAGCCAGAGAGCTAAGTTGTTTTTCTTGATCATCCCAAATATCTGATATTGTGTATGCATACTCTGATTTTCCTTTTTGCCACCATTAGGATTCAAGATGGTTATAATAGAATAATTTCAGAGTGATCACAGATGCTGATCTATCTATCTATGTATTCCAGATTCCCAGAAGATCAGAAGTGTCCTTATTCAGAACATAATCACGTGGTTTTCTTTGTGTGGCATACATAAATAAATAGCTTGTTCCTCAGTTCCTTCCACCAACACTAAACTCATAAGTGAACATGTTAACTGATTATAAAACTAATAAATATATTGACCCCTCCCTCCACAACTAGATATTCCTTTTGAAGCCAGGCATGGCATTGTTTTATCACAATGGTATTAGATTCAGATAATGCAGCCACATGTCATATAGTATAGATAAACTCTCTTTAAATTCTATTGTTCTCTATATATGCAAGCACAACTGAATTCCCTTTCTTCTCAAGAAACAACCACTGTTAGCAGTTTGGGTCATAGCTTTCCAGACTGTTTTCAGTTAAGTTAAATAGTTATGGTTTTGTTTTTCTGTTTTGTATAGTTTTCATTTATATATACACATCACATTAGCTTTAAAAATGAATTTGGGAATTCTTCCACATTAGCAAATATAAATTTTATCCCTTTCATTTTAATGTGGAATCTGCCTCATTGTGTGTCTTTCCCACTATTTCAAAATGTTTCTGATTTCTGACTAATTAGTAGGGTGCCTCCCAGAGAATTTTTTGGTAGGCTCTGGAAAAATCCAATTAGAGAAATCTTATTTCAGTTTTAGTTTGTAATGTTTTTACCCAGACATCAAACTTCATCAAAAAGTTCTTCACGCATCTCTTGAGATGATAAAATGAGCTCTTTGCTCTCTATTTATATATTGAATTACATTGATTTACTTTCAAATGTTGATGCACTCCTGCATGTGGAGAATGAACTTTTCCTGGTCATGATACATTATCCTCTTGATAGACTACTGAATTCCATTTGTTAATATTTTATAGCATTTTAGCCTTTATGCACACAAGTTTTTGTATAATTTTCTTTCTTGAAAATGCACAGATTTTTGGAGTCAGTTTATAGTAGTCTTATAAAATGAATTAGGCCCCCTTTTTACTATTATCTAAAAGCATCTGCATAACATTAGTTTATCTTTTCCTGAAATTGTTGAAAAACCCACAGTCAAGTCATCTGTGCCTAGAATTTGTTTGAGAGGAAGGTTTAACATTAACCATTCATATTTAACCATTTAACCATTCATATTTGTATTTCTTCTTTTGTCCATGTCCATGATCTACATGGCTCAAAGATGTCTTCATTTTGTCATAGCTCTGAAACTCCTGACAAAAGCAGTTTCACAAAAAAAGGAGTTTATTCTGGCTCACAGTTCAAGGGATATGTTCTCTCCTGGTGAGGAAGGAATAGAAGCAGCTGCAGGTGGCCAACTGGTCCTGAAGCTTTGGAAGCACCTGATGCATTTGATGCTCCTAAAGCATCTGATGCACTTGATCCAGCTGAAGCATCTGAAGCTCCTGATTTACCAGATGTGCTTGATGCACTGCAATCAGAAGCAGAGAAAGAACCTGAGTAGGACAGTATGAAACCTCAAGGTCCCCAGTGACCCACTTCCTTCAGTGATGAGACTCCACCTTGAAAAGGTTCCTCAACCTAACCAAACAGCGCCACCTGCTGGGGACCAACTGCTCAAACACAGAACCAATGGGGGACATTCCTACCACTGCAGGGTATGCAACTGCATCTTTCAGATTTCTAAATCTCTTAGTCTGAGACTATATCATATTGTTTCTCCTAGACATAGAATGATAGTCTCCTCTTTCTGTTAATTCCCTCTTTCATTGTTTTTAAGTTATTCTTGGTAAGGATTTATCCATTTCATTACTCTTCCTAAGCTAATGTTTTAAAATGAGTTTAGTCTAATCATGTTTATTCCATTGTTTTAATATTTTTAAGGTTTATTTTATTTTTAATTATATGTATGTGTGTGTGCATGATAGTATTTGCATGTGTGTATGGGAGCCTGGGACAGGGCACTGTATTTTCTGGAGCTGGAGTTACAGGCAGTTGCAATCTGTCTTATATGGGTACTAGGAACTGAAGTGGGGTCCTCTGGAAGAGTTCCAAGGGCTCTTAATGGCTGAAGTATCCATCTCTCAAACCTTTTAGTAAATGGTTTTCAAAAGAGAAAATCTTTTTTTTTAAACATGAAAATGAATAAGTGCTACAAGAAAAGAATACACAAATTTTCTGCATTGAATCTACCCTATAAATTTTAAAATAATGTGATTGTGTACATATTCTCTAAATGTTAAAGAAACATACAACCCAAAAGGTAAAAGATTGTTTATCACACCCATCATATCCCTCTAAAACAAAAAATAGGATAAAATGGTTTTCCTGTGACTTAATTCAGAAATTTAAAAAATTCTACATGTCTTTCTCTAACTGCATGCAGATATCTACAACACTATATTTATATTTTTGACTGCACGTGGGAATCTCTACCTATAAATTTATATTTCTGTATATATTTTTTGTTTTGTTTTGGTTTTGGTTTTTTTTGTTTTTGTTTTTGTTTTTTTCGAGATAGGGTTTCTCTGTATAGACCTGGCTGTCCTGGAACTGTCAAGACCAGGCTGGCCTCGAACTAAGAAATCTCCCTGCCTCTGTCTCCCAAGTGCTAGGATTAAAGGTGTGCCCCACCACCGCCCGGCATTTCTGTATATATTAAGACACATTAAAGAGGATTACACAGACAAAAAAGTTCTTGTTCTTTTCTAAAATATCACTTTAAGAGAGAAAGAAACAGACAGAGACAGTATGTGTGTATTTGTGTAATTATATTTCACATGTGTATGTTCTACACTAGATTTTGTTCAATAATATGTTATGTGGCTATTCTATTTTTGGTTAAATTCAGGCAAGTACTTATTCCTCAGTCATTATTCACTTTATTATTATTAATTATTATTATTATTATTAATTTATTTTACAGATTTTCATTGGCTTCAAACTATCTCTTAGGCTATGCTGACTAATCAAGAAGTTACAGAGACCCACTTGTTTCTGAGTGTGTGTGGCACCATGTGCATACTGGGTTAGACTGGTAGGTTTTTGAAGATTTTTATAAACACTTTCAGTTTTTATTTGGGTGGAGTTATTTCCTAAATGATGCAAAATGGACTTTTTCAAACAGTTTCTGCAAGTGATCAAATTCGTTTGCTGATGATTAAGGTTGTAGGCTTCATGTCCTTCCTTGCAGCACATACAGAAATGCACACACCTAGAGCAATCTGAACTGCCCTTTCAATTATTGACAGTTATAGTCAGACTGGAAGGTGTTCAGCTGGAAGGAAACAAATGACCCTACAGCTCCTCTTCTCACGTGCATGGTTCTGACACAAGGCAGTCAATTACCCATTTCCTGTTTGTTTTGATGGGAATCACCCAGCCAAGCAACAGCAGTGAGTCCAAGATTCTTGTGGTCCTGCGTTTATGAGTAAGAGGGAAAGATCTAGTTGGGACTCTGGAGAGTTCTCAAAGCAACTGAAAACATTTCCAGTGAAAGGCAAAAAAGACAAGCAGAGAGTTCTTAGAGATCCCTGCGCCTGGGCAGCGTTGCTGCTGTTCTTCTGGGCAGAGGTGCTTGGCTCAGCTTGTCCTTCTGTGAATGGGGACTCTGTTAATGAGATACTACCAGGCTTTGCAGAGATGATTACTGGCCAATTATTGATTCTGGTTTTACCTTGGTGGAAGCTCTCCCTCATTCACAGCACTCTCTGACACAGTAAACTTCCCCTAATCCGTTTTTCTTTTTTTTTTTTAAACTTTCTTTGTATAATTGGAAATTATTCAGTCTTTTCAGAAAACAAAAATGAAAATAGCCAAAATTCCCGGTGGATTCCTTTCTGTTCACAACCATGAGTGCAGACATTTCATCATGCTGGTTGCTTTTCTTTGTGTAAATTTAGATTGGATACCTGCTGGCTGTTATTTTCCTCCACTCTGCCAACCACTAAACAGTCACAAACACGGAGGACACTGTTCAGTTGACACGTGGCTCTTCCCTCTGGCAAAGCACGGGCTTGGCAGCCTCTGGTTCAGCAGGTTAGTCTAACATTCTATCTCCAAAGGTAACAGTGTGGCTTAGGGGAGGAAGGGGGGTATGGAACGCCCAAACTATGGTGCAAAAAGGATTGTTTTGAAAATCAGAAAGAATATATAAATATTTAAGGGGGTCTTTGATTCCAGGACCATGCTTGGAGGTCTGATGGTACACAAGACCCTGACATCATAGGCTCCATTTTCTTGGTCTTTTCCTGTACAGTTTCCTTGGGAGAAATGTCATAACTTTTATTGAAACCTTAGGAACAATATAATAATGTGCTTCTCAGTGCTCAGGAAGTACAGCAAGGCACATTAAAAAAAAAAAAGGAAAAAGAAGAGGCCTTCTGACCTCCTCAGATGAGAGCCCTGGTTGGCCTGCTGTAATAGATAATGCTTTCCTTTACTCTCCAAAGGGTTCCCCTTGAATCATCTTCATATTTTTAGCCTGGTTCCTCCCCCTGTCTACAGATTGTAGACATCTCAGTCCCTCTGTTCACTGGGACTTACTGCTGCACACAGAGCACATCTTTTGGATTAAAACTGTCCCCAGGCATGGCTGCAACACTGCAGTTGATCCACCTATAAAATCCTGCTGCAAAAATCAGGCTCAGAATCAGAGGCAGACATCTGGGAAGATTTCTCTATATAGTATGTCTCTAGGATGGGGTTCAGGTCACTATTCCCTGAATCTATCAGTAAATGTGGGACATAGGAAAGACTACTTGGGGTTAGACACATATTCATATATACATATATACACATATATAATATATATTATACATATACATATATAATATATATAATATATTATATATATATATATATATATATATATGAATGAATGAAATGTTGATATACCAAAATATAGCCTTGGAAGGTAGAAGATGGGATATAAAAGATCTGATGAAATATTCAGAGGTACCTTAATTCATTTTTTAAATTTCAAGCTCCACATGAATTCTGAAAAAGTACTAATATTCCGGGTCCCTCTCCAACTTTGGGAGGTTCCAATGCCAAGGTATTTATGCAAGCCATCTGTCAACAAATGCTCTATACTTATGATGTGCCAGGCTTGGGAGAAACACAGCAAGCAAAGCCAAAATAGGTGACCTAGAACTTCCAGCTTGGAGGACGTGAGAGAACGGAGGGAGGGACTGCCGAACAGCTGCTGGCTGCTGCATGAGGACCATCTTCCCTGCTCATAATTAATCCTACCTATTTCTGATGACAGCTGGCTCTTCACTTTGAATGAGCTAGTGAACAACTTTCTTCTCACATTGAGCAAATTATCCCTATTTAATTGCTTAACAGCCACTTACAAAATGAGAATCATCAAGGAATCACAATTAATTTGCTATTGACAAAAATCATACTTTTAACAGACTGATTTCTACTTTATTTATACTTAGATTGGTAATGAGGAATGAAGAAGCTCATTTCAGTTGATTGGTTGGGTGCATGAATATTATCTATTATTTGAAAAGCCAAACTTGAATGAAAAAAAATTATATATGAAAAGAAAAAATTTGCAGTAAAGCTTCTTTTTTTTCTTGAGTTATCTATATTTAAAGAATTTGAATACTACTATCATTAAAGACAGATAATTAATAGTTTATTTTTATTTGCTTTTTTTTAGTAGTGACTTGGTGCTATAACCCATATTTTGCTGTTGTTGCTGGTAGTTTTTGTAACCCTGGTGATAAAACTTAGGGTCGGGTATGCTGGTATTCTGCCAGTGAGCTATGCTCTGGATATTATGTTCTGGAGGAACATGAAATATCACCCAAAACACACATATACTAAACACTTGTCCTGTGTCCCATGATGCTAAGGGGAGGACATAGAACCTTTTGGAGGCAGAGCCTAGTGGAAGGAAGTGAGGTCAGAGGACATGTACTCTGATCTCTCTCTCTCTCTCTCTCTCTCTCTCTCTCTCTCCCTTCCCTCCCTCCCTCCCTCCCTTCCTCCTCCTCCTCCTCCTCTTCTTCTTCTTCTTCCTCACCTTGTTTTGCAGCCGCCAGAAGGTAGTAGGCCTGTTCTCTGCTGCATATCCGTGTCATGTTATGCACCAACTGCCATGTTATACCCAGTGGCTGGGTAACCATAGACATAAATGACAGAACACGTGAGTCAAAAGAAGTGTATCCCTTTGCCCTAAATGAGATGTTTCCATCAAATCCCTCCCCGCAAAGCTCAGGGAACCCTGTAGAACAGGAGACTGAAAGAGTGTAAGAGCCAGAGGGGATGGAGGACACCAAGAAAACAAGGAACTCTGAATCAACATGAGCAAAGCTCATAGGAACTTACAGAGACTGAGTCAGCCTGCCCAGGGCCTACGTGACCCTGCACCAGGTTCTCTGTGTGTATATTATGACTTCTAGTTTAGGGTTTTTATGGGACTCCTGAATGAGCACACATGTGGGTTTCGGACTCTTGAGCCTTCTCTTAGGTTCTTTTCCTACTGTTGGTTTCTCTTATCCAACTCTGAAATTTTTTCATCTTTTTGTTTTTTTATTTTATATGACTACAATTATTTGTTTTATCTTATAATTTATTTTGTAAGGCTTTAAGAGACTAACTGAATGGTGAACAAATGAATGGGAACCTAGCCACTAGGACCAAGATTAACAACTGAACTGTCCTTTATACCTCTGGGGAGAGAAGCAATCTGTTTTCTCTAGCAGAGCTGAAATCCACTGGGTATATCAACCACTCCAGGACAGGCCTCATGTTCAGGAGTAATTGATCAGCATATGACAGACTCCACAGTTTTTTGGTATGCTTTTGTTTAGATATAGTTTGATGTTTTGCTTTGTTATTTTTGATTTCTCTCTTTGGGCATGGTTTTGCTTGCTTGCTTCGGGGGAGTTTGGTTGTTGTATTGGTTTTTTTTTTTGTTGTTGTTGTTTCTGAGAAAGAACTTAAAAGCTGGGTGGGTAGAGAGGAGCAGATCTGGAAGATTTGAGGAAAGGAGAAAATAAGATCAAAATATATTTGAATTTAAAGATTGTTTGAAATAATAAAATTAAATAATATAATTTAAAAAGTAAAGAAGGATTTCCTCTTCTAAGCTGTCTAATTTTGTCGGTGCAACTGAAAGCTCCCTAGCACACCAGGTCTGTTTAACTGTGCCTTTAAGATGAGAAATGTCATTTTAAACAGTTTCTGAGAGGGTTTTGCATGTCATCTTCTGGAACATTCTATTTGGAAATAGTCACTTAAACAACAAACTGTTGTGAAATGCTTCATCTGCGTTTGGTGGAATTGGGGTGGTGGTGGGAGGGGAGCGGAGCCATGGGCATCCCTACTCTCTTAACTCTGCAGACGCCAGCTCTTTCTCAGTCAGGTGTGGTCAATCAAATTAATAGCTCCAGTCATAGCCCAAGAAAAAGAGAGACAATTAATTTAGAATGAGCTTGTCATTTTGCACATCTCGATCTTTTTATTTATCGTGTATATCATGCCTGCTGTGTGTGTAGGCATTTTTATTTGAGGTGCCTGTAATTAATGATACGGTTCATTAGTGGGAGAATGGCTCACACAGCTCACAAATACAGTAGTTCACAGTGTTGTAGGCTTAAATGATTCCACATGGCTCCAGATAGTTCCTAAATAGTACTTTAGTAGGAATATTAGCTGTGAACATGGGGAATGACATATTTTCAACCAAGAGTCCAAGGTGGAGGCAAGCTATACTGAGCCGTGTGAATAGTGGCTGATATGTAACCAGCAAGACAAGTGGCTTCAATTACTTTGGGTCCCTCTTTTTGACCTGCATCAGTCTCCCATATTTGTGAGTATTTGAGCTGTTCATGAGTTTGAGGAGGATTGCTTTGTGGTTGGTCGAGTGACTGAGAACATATGAACATCGCCTCAGGAAAGTAGACAAAGTAACACAGAGGGCTGATACCTGTCCAGCTTTAATGCTTTAAAGCTTATTATAAATGTAAAGGTTTTGTATCTTTTATTTGGGATCTAAGGTGGGGTAGAAACTCCCAAATAATATTTATTGCCACACCTCTGTTTACACAATTCCCCCTTCCATAGTACTTGCTCACACTTTTGGCACTTTTGTTCAATATTTGAGTGCCAGGCTAAATATCACAGGTAAGGTCAGTTTCTCCCAGTCTCAATGACAGTGATGTGCCATGTGACTTCTGTCTTCAGCATGTAGCTACACTTGCACTCAGATGTCCATTTTTATAGATCTTATATCATGGACAATAGGATGACAGACTGAATCTGCCTAGCTCTCTGTTCAGTGCCTCTCATAACTAAGAGGAGACATCATTAAGCAGAATGAAGGCAGGCCGAGATGAAGGGCTTCGAAGCTCTGTAAAATCACACAGGATCAGGGAGGTTGAGCCCACTCTATGAGCAAGACACCCATCTAAAATGAACTAATAATCATGAGTCTTGAAAGGTGACTCATTTATAAAAGTTGATTTCTGGCGAGATGTGTTTTCAGAAGTCTGAGTGGAAAGATACGAACAGCTTGGGATATTTGTTAAATCTCCCAAATTTAAGTATTATTGTTTAGCATCTCAACAAAATTTTAATGTGCTAAATAGAAAAACAGGTGGGTCAAAATGTGTTTTCAGTGTGTGTATCTCTCAGAAACCTCAGAGGTAGGTCATAAAGTAACTGACCTAAAACATCTATCCAGGCAGCTATTTCTCACAGGGATAATTTCTGAGCATTTTGCATTTCATCCTGAGCATTCCTCCAAGAGGGAGTATAATGATAACAGAAAAGAAAGACTAATCCAATACACAAACAAAATGGCTCTGACTCTGAGTTCTTGGCCTCCACTAAGCACATGCTGTGTACTTGTCTTTGTTTGAAGGAAGCTGATGCTTATTGCTGGAAGGCAGGGGAGCTGTGCTCCTCATTGGAATTCTGGGGATGGCTTCCTGGTTCTATTGAAACTTTGTGTTCCAGTGTGAGATCTCCCAGGGAACAGATGTTATGTATCACCCCAGATTTTTATCCTGTTCCCTAGTAAAGGAGGTTGTGGGAGGGGCTAGCAATTCACTTCTGCATCGTGTGTTTTCTTTTCCTCCATAGTCATAAGAACAAACGAATCAATACCCAGCAAACATCAGAAATAGACTGGGGAGAAGATGAAGAAAGGGAGATGCTTTTATTGCAGCTTGTTCTTGTTGAGCCATGAGTTGCTCTCACATAGTCTGCCTTCTAAGACCAGCAAGGGATGCTTTTCAGGGATAGCTGCTCTTCAATGACTTGGTGGCAAAAGGCCTTTTAGAGCTTATAAACACAGGGAAATGTCTATTCCTTTCACACTGCTCTCTCCCCATACCTCAGAAGGTCCGGAAACAGCATGCTTTGTGTGCATGTTTGGCTGTATCAAAGGTAGACAACTTTCCAAAACGTTTGGAAAAAAGAGCCACTGTGAACCATCCTCCTAGTTCTGGACTTGATCTCCTATGACTATAGAGTTGTATAGTTTCCTTGATATCTACAGAGAAATGTAAAAAGACAGACACAGGGAAGACTGATTGATATATGAAGACACGGAGGACTCAGCTCTGCAGTTCTCTTCCTGTTTAAGGGTCCCGGGCTCCCCACAGCTCCTTCCCATCTTTGGATAGTCTCCTTCCACACCACTGTTTCTGCAGTTGCCCATTTGTTCATATTCCTTCTAGCTCAATGTGCTATCTCTTGGGCCACAGAAATGGTAGGTCCAAAACAGGAAGTGCAATGGCAAAATGCATAACTGATCTTCAGTGGTAATAAGGAAAGCTATACTATATCACTTCACATATTTTCATATTGATTATGTACTAATACCACAATATTTTAAACATTTGAGATTCACTAAATGATACTGCTTAAGATAAATTTCATTATTGGTTCCTTCTTTATGTAAAGTTTTATCTGTGGGATGAAGACGTAGTTCAGTTGGTAGAGTGTTTATCTAGCCTGAGTGTCTGGGTTCAATTCCCAACACTATATAACTAGGCATGATTGTGCACAATTATAATCCTAGTATTCTGAAGATGGAGGCAGGAGGGATCAGATGTTCAAGGTCATCCTTGACAACATAGTGAATTCAAGGCCAGCCTAAGATACACAATACCCTGTCCAAAAGTAGATGATATCTATATCTATATATCTATATCTATCTATATATAGATATATATATATATATCTATATATATATAGAGAGAGAGCATTTGCAACTTTTAGTCTACTTCTATTAAATAGTGCTGGCCAATTTATAAGGGGAGTTCAAAGAAGTCAGGGAGAATCTATCTTCACACTATTCCCTTCTCTTCCTATTTTTTTTAAGATTCTATTTTAATTATGCAATATATGTCTGTATTTAGTTATATGCATACATGTGCATGTGCCCTAAGAAGCCAGAGGGTGTTGATCTTCTGAAGCTAGAGTTAATAGGAAGTTGAGAACTGCATTATATACATAGTTCAAAGCAAACTTAATCCTCTGTAAGAGCAGCCTGAACTCCTCACCACTGAGCCCTATCTTTGTCTTAGCTAAGGTTTTTGTTGCTGTAAAAAAACACCATGACAAAAAGCAACTTGGTGAGGGAAGGATTTATTTTGCTTATACTTCAACATTACTGAAAGAATTCAGGACAGAAACTCAAACAGGACAGGAATCTGGAGGCCTGAGCTGATGCAGAGGCCATGGAAGAGTACTGCTTATAGGCTTTGTCCTCATGGCTTGCTCAGTCTGCTTTCTGAGAGCATCCAGGACTATCAGTCAAGTGGTGTCCCCACCCACAATGGGGTGGTCCCCTCCCACTTCAATCACTTATTAAGAATATGTCCTACCAGCTCACCTATAAGCCTGATCTTATAGAGGCAAATTTTTAATTGTGGTTTCTTCCTCACAGATGATTCTAGCCTCTATCAAGTTGACATTAAACTATCTGGGACACCTATCCCATTTACAGAAATTCTTGAACATCATTCCCTACACACTTGGCATACTGCAGTTCTGAGTTCAGAGTCTAATAGACCCCAATGCCTTCCATCCTTCCCTCTCAAAAATCCTGTTGATGTCAATAAATGTGGGTTAAAGTGGTACCCTGGGTCCAGCCCAGGGCATGGGCCACTGGGTGAGGAGGGACACAGGAAGTTTTGACTGTGCATACCCGAAGCCCACCCCAGGGGTGGGGAAATGCAGTCTGAGGTTCCCAGGGAACTGGCAGAGTCAGGCTGGTGGGTCCGTGGTTCGCATGGAGGCCAGGGACTGCAAGTTCTAGCTCTTGGGCCACTGGATACCACAGAAGAGCTGAGAACAGAGTGGGGGACTGAGGACTGGCTCTGGCCCAGGACAAAGGGAAAAGAGGAGGGAAAGAGAGTTCTCTTGAGACAAGAATGTCCTTGGCTTGCTCAGGCAGGTGACTTGGCTTGGTAGACACCTTGTTAGAGAGTGCAGGGAGGCCTCCTGTGTAAGACTAGACGACTCTTTAAAGGAAGACCTGCTCCATTGCTCCAGCTCTGCAGATCCCTATGAGAAGAGGTGGTCCATGGTTTTAAAGCATTTGTTGTAATGGAGAGTTGTGGTGAGTGAAACTGTACCCCGCTTTCTCAGGGCAGGCCTGAGGTTAAATACCTTTTGCAGGGAGGAGTGTCTGGGAAGGAGAGCTTAATTGTCTAAGCTTCAGGCCTTTAGGTACCTCATTAAAATGGAGATCTGTCTTGAGGCTATGTGATTTGTAGTCATGTTCTCTACCTGTGGAGGGACTTGGGGTGTTGCCCTATGTGACTGATGGCCACAGAATTATGGAGAGTTGAGACCTTGTGTCAGAAGCCTGGTGTCTAGGAGCATGGCAAACACCTTCTTTTCTTTGCAGGAACACCTGCTGGGCCACCAGAAAGTAGGCTGCCTTTCATTGTCCCACAAATCACCATGATGTCAACATCTTTATAGCAATTATCATAAAAGTATGAATATAAAAGGCATAAGCTGTCCTTTAAGAGCAACTCATTAGGAAGCTTTGAACTTGTTGCTTTGCGTTGTTTTGGAGTTGTGTAAAACTCTGTCAGAGAACAGATTGCTTGAGGCTTCTTCTGTGTTGTCTCAGACTACCCTATGGTGACATTCTCTGGGCACTAGTCTCTCTTGACAGTAGCCACGGGGGACTAAGAAAGTTATAGTATCCCCAGGGTCTGGGAGTTGTGATAGGATATTGCTTGGCCAGTATCATAAACCATCATGTGGGAGGTTTGAATCTGTTAATATTGTTTGGTGCCTCTGGATGGAGACTCTGATGAGCCTCTGACCTTCCATGTGCTCCTCCTTCCTTTTCTGTGAGCAATATAGGGAATATTTGATCTGGCTCCTGGATCAGGTTTCTGTGAAACTCCAGTATAATGTTAACCAACATTGAGATGTTTAGAAAGAACCAACACATGAGGCAAAACAGTGAGCAATGAAGCTCGAAGCTGAGAAACTTTTTTTTCTTTAATGATACCTCAAAGCCTTTCTGTATACACAGACAATGTGGAGCTATTTTCTAAGCATTTGCAGCAAACTTCATCCTGAAAGGGAATAGCACTCATTATACTTTATGTTCCCATACTTCCAAGAAACTGTCTTTGAAATGATCTTAGCAATGCTGCCAGGGAACTCCATTGGACATTGATTTGGAAAGCGGGAGCTGTGCTGATAGTAAATATAAACTGTGCAAGAGCCATCGTTCCAGCCCTTCCCAACTGATGATTCCACATGGAAACCACTCTGGACGTTTGCTCATTAAGTTCTCTACTTTCAGCCCAGGACACATGTTGTTGTTGTTGTTTTAAGACTAGGTCTGATGTAAACCCAATTGACCCAGAACTCTTTGTAAGGGATAATCTTGAACTTGAGATCTCTTGCCTCCTACTCCCCTGTGGTGGGACTGAAAGTGTGTGCCACCATGCTGTGCTTTGTAGTACAGAGATAAAACCCAATGCTTCCTACACAATAGGCAAGCACCCTATCAAATGAGTCACATTTCAAGCCCCCATTTCAAAAATCTTCACATTTAAGCCAGCAAATTTTTCTGTCATTCATTTTAAACACAGCATTACATAACTAGTGAGGAAACATCATACATGCTTTTAAGTTCCCCAGATTTGTCAATTGAAATTCCATACATGAAGATTGACATGCTTCCCCTGTATACATACAGGGAACTTGTCAGTAGATTCCTTCCCCATGATGTCTGATGTGTCTGATAGTTTAGCGTCTTAGAGTGCTGCATAAATCTACTCTGGTGTTGTACAACTATAATCCCAGCACGCAAAAGATAGAGGGAGGAGAATTCAGGTTCAAGGTCATCCTCTAAATAGATTTCAAATGCCTCAATTTTTTAAAAAATATAAATAATGTCTCAAAGATTAAAACACAAATTATTAGTGAAAAGCAGGAGAATATATATATATATTATATATATATAATTTGAATCATGCATGTGTGTTTTACCCAGCTTGTCAAGGTGGTCTAATTTACCTAGATCATTGACAAAATAATTTTTGTTGCTATAGTATTGTAGAAACATTTCCCTTACCCTCCTGTATCTGAATAGCCCAGCTCTCCTGAAGGTTCCAATGGAAGGGGACATTACTTTCCTCATATTCTGTAGCTTTGTTAGGAAGATGGTCCGATGCCTGTTCTTTGTGATTTTTGTTTGCCTATGCCATCGACCGGTTGCTTGGTTGTTTGAACCCAGTGATATTGCATTCTGAAATTCTTACACAATTGGCAAGGCTATTTTTGTTAGCTAATGATGTTGGAACAGTACTAGTGCTTTGCAATGTCCCAACAGGGCACCTAATGCATATGGCTGATTGTTTTGATGGTTTACGATTCTTTCTTGACCCCTTCCTTCATCAGAAGTCTTAATTTTGCATAATATATGTTACTTGCACACATTAATGGAGCTCCCTGTTATATTTCAATAAGTGTACAAGATATCCACTGATGAAATACAACCCTTCTTCATCTACTGCATGCTCACATACCTTTCATAATCTCTAATTACCAGTATTCTAAATTCAAGTGGGCTTACTTGGGCTTCTAAGTATGAGATCATATAGTTAATGTCCTCTTATATCTGATTTAAATTGTTTAGTGAAACAGCTCCAGTTCTGTTCATGGTACAAGGATTTCATTCTCTTTATAAGTGACTAATATTCCATTGTACATATGTACCACTCACCCTTTATCTTCCTTACTTTTCCATGTTCTTTTCCATGATAGCTAAACTAACTTACATTCTTGTCATTTATGTATCAAAGTTCCTTTTCTCTCAACAGCCTCACCAGCCTTTGTCTTTTTTTTATAGCTGCCATTTTGAATGGGGTAAGACAACAGCTCGCTTCAGTTTTAATGTTCATAGTCTTGATAGCTAATGATACTGAGAGTTTTTTCATGTTTGTTGTCAATTTGCATTTTTCTTGCAAAAAGCACTGATTCATATCATTTGTCCAGTTTTCAAAGTATGGGGTTTTATTGTTATTAACCAAACAAAGGTCTTGTAAAGAAAGCTAAAGGATTCAGAAATCACTGAGATAATCTAAAGTATGCATTTCCCTTCAGGTGAGCAGACAGCGTGATCAGATGGAAGGTCTTCTTTTCTCGATGACAAAGAGAATGATGATTTTACAGGGTAAGCATTTTTCTTTACTGAGTGGTATATCCACACTGTGCTCTGAAAAAACAATGGTACTGGGTGGTTGGGAGTAATATAAACTCAAATAAATTGACCTCTGATGACTGGACATACACTTCTATATTGCATCGTTTTTTGTATCTGACTTTATATAAATGCAAAAAAATGATCTGGGAACTATTTATTCCACCAATGAGCTAAATGCACTATTGTTTCACAGAACTGATTTACCGTGCTGTAATTCTGGCCTCACTCTGGATATGCAGTTGGTCATGAGCAAGTGACTGACAGGTAGTGACTGACAGGCTCTGAATGTCTCCAGCTGGGAATCAATGAGTGTCCCTGTACCTGGCCTTACCTCTAGGCAGCTGTGTCACCTACTAGGTCTCCTCTCCTGTGTGTTTTCTAGATTTGTCCCTGAATCACCACAGAATCATGCCCTTAGCGTAGTTAAGTAAGACTACATTTTTCTTAGACGTCCCAGTTTTCATGATGTCCTCAGACTTAGACTCCAGTTCTTTCTGAGGCAGGTTTCCTCTTGATTGTTTCATGATAATTCCAAGCTGCTTCTCCACACATGGTGACTGTCAACCGACAGCCGGGGGTCCCCTATGTCATTTTTGACCCTTTGGCTCAAGTTGAGTCTCTCATTAATTCATGATTCTTTTTTTTTTTTTCCTTTTTTTCAGAATAGGGTTGCCTCCATTGTCCCTTTGGGCATGGCTTTATCAACTTGTGAGAAAGCTAGTTTGCTCTTAACCTTTATTTGGGAGGCTTTCTCTCTGGGTGATGGTAACCTTATGATAAATACCTCCCTTTAACTCAAGAAAGCTGGCTTCTGGGCCTGCCCCATTTGTCTCTGTTCCAGGGCTTCACACTACTTTGCAGTAGTCATTTCCAACTGAATTGGCAATGTTCTTATCGTCAATGAAAACAATAAATATTAATCATCAGTCCCTTCATGGTCCTCGGTGGATCATTAATCAACTGAACTTCTGCATTGTGCAGCATCATTAGGCTCAGCTTGCCTGTTTCCATGGAACAGATCAATCATCAGTGCCTGGTGGGATCACACCATCTTCCCCGAAGCAGTACCCTCCACCATCTGCTGGGGCCTGAGTCCAGTCTGAACCATTTGTTTCATAAGAACTTCCTTTGGCTATGTGATTATAGAAAGTGCATGCTTTAGGGATGAAGTAATGAAACATAGTGAATAGAACTGGTACATAGTGATCGCATATGGATTTGAATTAGAGTGTGTGACATCTACACATACAGACTACGTTTACAGAACTCTCAGATCAGTTCCCATGAGAAAAGGAAAATGTAGGGAGGCCTAGTCACTGGCCCCTTAGGCACGCATCTTGCATGTATGTGTTGCCTGTGCTTTACAACAGGCCTGGGAGAGTATGGTACGGCTCGCGGCTCATTTTGCAGATGGAGAAAGCTGCAATGCAACACAATTTAGTCCAGAACACGAAACCAGCATTGTTATATCAGGATGTGTTTAAACAGTGGAGCCTGTAAGATGCTCACAAAAGAGCCCAGCCCTTCCATTCAATAACCTATTGACTCAGGGTGTTCATACCATCTTATGCAATCCTGCCCCCTCCTTTCGGAAACTTAGGAATGATTCTCTTTCAGTCCTGACAGACATCACTTTTCTCAGCTGAGGATACAAAGCCAGCTAAGCATAAGGCATCTGCACTTAAAATTTTGTCTGCTACATTGGCCAAAGGATTTATAGGCTGTTGTTTCTTGGAACTCAAAATATCATGGAGGATGATGATAAGTTTCAAGACCCCCTTAGACCTTCTCATTCATATGCAATTTTCATGTGACCCAGCCAGCACATGGGTGCAAGAAAGTCAAGGAGATGCCCTGTGGGTTTCTTTAGCCCCTTTCCATCGATAAGTGGTTTTACCTTTGAATAGTTTAACACTGCAAATTTTTCTTCCCCTACCCTTTTTTTTCAACATAAAACTGGTAATAAAGAGCTACAATGTTATCCAGACAAAATACTCTTTGGCCAGTCCTCAAAATCACCCAATAAGTTAAAGAAACAGTTAATGCATTAAACAGAGGGTAGGATGTGGACATAGATTAACTCAGCTTCTTTATTTAGTTTTAACTTTAAACCATACATGGAGGCTTTGGGTACCCAGGAAAGAAAATAACCTGATGGAGGTCCCTTCCTCTCACCAACTCTCAAGAGACTCCACATCCAAGGAGCAGTTAATTAAAGGCTCTTGTGTTTCTTTCACATACACTGCCTTCACCCAGGCTTCATAAAAGCTCTATCCCAGTGATGGGTCCGGTCATGAGCAGGCATAAATTAAATGGTAAGCCAGCAACTGCAAGTCAGAATGAAGGTCCTTGGACCACAAATGCCTTTTATCCATGAGAAGCCATCTACACCTCTCCTATTGCAGGCTGGAGACCTAAAGCCATTGGGAAGTCCAGATGACCATGTTCGATGATGTTCAATATGGGGACCTAGGACTTAAGTGACCACTTCTAGGAGGCAGCTGAGAGAACCAGGGGTGAGGTGGGAACATTTCTTTCCCATGATGCCTTTGGTACATTGAAGGGGCCTCATGAGTCACTTTATAACCTAGGGGTGTTATCCTACTGACTTTGAGTTCATGAGCAAATCACTTCCCCTCAGCCTACTGGAAAGCCACTGGCTTCCCATGTATAAATCATAAGTATTTATTATTTATTGTGTGTGTATGGGTGTGCAGGGGCAATAACATACACACACACACAAGGTCAGAGAACAACTTGCTGGAGTGACTTTCTTATTCCCCTGTATGGGTCCCAGGAATCCAACATGAGCTGCCAGGCTTGACAGCAAATGCCTTTGCACACTGAACCATTTCAGCAGCCCCAATGTAGTTGTTTCCTGGGGAATCTCCATCTTGTTTTCCACAACATGTGTCATAAAATTGGGACTCCCACCAACTGTGTGAGAAGCCAGATTCCTCTGCTTTAGCACCAGCAATTGCCGTCTCTGTGCTTTTTGGATGATGATCATTTCAACTAGGTAAGATGATGTTCAATTCTTGTTCCCAAACTCATGATCCTTCTGCCTCTGCTTCCCAAGTATTGAGTTGTAAGTCCCAGGCAGCACCAACTGAGTTTCAAATATTTAAACAGCATGAATTCTGGAAGCAAGCCCACTTTGACTGTGCTGTGTTCACCTTTCCATAAATCAGTGCATCTGGTTCCCTCACAGTTTATGTAGGACTTTTGCCTTTCTATGTGTTAGCAGGATGGTCTGTTATTTTCCTTTCTATGATGCTCATGTCCCCTACTCATCTTAAGATTGTTATTCTCTTACTGGATGAGTCGGAAAGTATTCTCTCGGTACTCTCAGTTAGAGCTTCCATTCTATTCTGTTTCTCTGAGAGTCATTCGGATTATCTCATGGACTGAATCTTCTGCTTCACTCTTCAGTCCAAGTGTGCTGCTGCAGTGATCATGTCAGTGCACAGTGGCTCCTTTGGGGAGTTCATTTCACTCTCTTATAATCTCCTGTTAACTGCTAAGCATTTTAGTATTATCTTCTTTAGCAAAATCCCTTGTCTAAGAACACCTTTGTCTATTGTCCACTGGATCTACCCTGATGCCTGATGTGCCTTTTGGGATTTTGTTTCTACTGTCTCTGTCCATGTCCTATTCATGCTGGACAGGAATGGGACAAAGCTTTGGTAAATGACACTTGACCCTCCTCTTTATCTAGCAAAATAGATCATCTATGAACAGGGTCACATGCCCCATTTTTTCCTTACATCCATTTAGCACTTCTCATTGTCTCCTTAGTAACCTCGCATCCTCCACACTGTCTTCAGGATTTACTAGCATCCTTTAGTAGCCTGAAGGTCTAAGGAAGTAGAGACTATATTATATTACCTGCTCTCTAACCCTGCCTTGAATGTTCTGGGTGGACACTAAAGACTGACTCAATGAAGTAAAGTGAGAGACAGACATGCAGCTAGCCCTGTGAGGTTACATATTCCCTCCCATCTTACAGATGATAAAACTGTGAGGTCTGAGGAGATCACAGTGCTGGCCAGTAGCAGCTCTGGCATCTGATTATGAAATTGAGCCCTCATCTACTGTATCCTACAGTTGAGCCAGTGCTGATAAGGTCCTGGTATCTACCTTAGAATCTCATATTGGGCTCACTTGTGAAGTGGGTCTTTCTTTAGAGTACACAGGAGACTTTTTATAGGACACAAGAATCCTTCTGGTTTTACAGCACAAATAATTTCAAGGTTTAGATTTGCTTTCAGTAATACCAGCCAAGAGATGAGCTGGTTCATGTCATCTGTGGCACAGGGCAGAGCATAGCATCACTTTCTTGCCTCTGGTTCTGGATGTGGCAGACAACTGTTTACATTGGGAAATTTCCCTTGCACACCTGCTGCCAGTTTCTGAAGGGCAGTTAATCTCCACAAGATCCCCTGCAGATGCAGCTAACTGTCTGCCAGTCTGTCCCTAGGACCAAGTCATCAGGGAACAGAATGAAGATGTCCAGTCACTTCATGGTCTTGTCAGCTAGTGAGGAGCTAAGGGAGCACATACATGGCTAGCCCAGGCTTGATCCTGAAGAAGTTTGCTATGGAAGATAGCCTTGACCAAAATGGTTTTTCACTAAAGTCTGTCTTTCCAGTTTAAAGAATCAGCATGACCAATAGCTTTGTTTCTTACCAGTCCAAAGACTCTGGGAAGTAAGCCATCTTTGCAAGCCTCAGTTTTCCATCAGTAAGGAAGTGAGGTTAAGAGACAGCTCAGTTGGTAATGTGTTTGCATTGCAAGAATAAGGACCTGAGCTTTATCCACAGAAACCAAGTTAAAAGCAACAGGAATGGTGGTAGTGGATTTTGATATTAGCATTGGTTGACTAGACCTAGGAGGGTTCTGGGTTCCCTGGATGGACACTCTTGACTACTTCATAAGTTCCAAGCCAGTGAGAGAGCCTGCCATTGCATAAAGGGGCACAGCATTTCTGGAATAACACCAGGCTTGATTTATGGCCTACACATATACCTACAGATGCATGCACACATGTGTACACACATAGATATGAACACACACACATGTACACACAGATCAGGGAAGAGTGGTACTGACTCCATCCATGGTATAGGGTTACTTTACAGACTCACAGCAGCATAGAGACTCTGGTGTGGAGCAGCACTGTTAATCTTACCAGCTTTGACTTGCTCTTCCCTGGAACAGTAGCCGACACGTCTTTTGGAGAAAAGACTCCTTTGATACTCAGTTGATAGTTTCAGGTTGACCTCCATTCATGGATCCAGGGATCGAACATGTGATCCAGGCCTAGCTAATCAGGATATTTCATCAATATGACAGAGTTGCCAGTGATTGACATGTAGGCAGGCATTCAGACAGATGTATTCAGAACAAGTCTTGGAGGTGAGTCATCATAGGGGCCTGATATGAAGTCGGCAGAGATGGTTGAAAGACTGGAGACATGTAGCACCAGGGCCACAGGAAATTATCTAAGTTCCTGCAGTAAGACATGTTGAACAATATCACTGGAAAGTTCTACTAATTAAACCAACACACACTGACCTCTTTCAATTAATCTTAAAGGAAACTTTTCCTATGGCACCCCCAGTATGCAGTTGTAGAAACTGAGGTTCTGAGACTTAAAAATATAGACATAAAAGATGATAAAAACATCTTCCTACATAATAATGTAAAATGCAATTATGAAGTTAGTCAAGGCCAGGCTTTCTCCTGTCCTCCCCACGACCTGTCTCCTCTCTTTTCTTCCATCTTCTTTTTAATCTTCCCTCCCTTCACTCCTTTCTCTCCCTGCTCTTCTTTCTTTCCCCCTTTCTCTCCACTTTCACCTCTTCTCTCTCTTTTTCTTCTCTACATCTGTCTTACTCTGGCTTCTAGACTTCATCTCTCCCCCTTGTTCCTCCTTGATAAATCTACTTCTAACTTCCGGTTCTTTTCTCTGGGGATATCTTCACTGGCTTTGCCTCAAAGCCCCATGCAGATCCTTCTGCAACCATAGATGTAGCTTCTTCCCTGGTTCATTTCAGTCTCCAGAGGATGCTCCTGTCACTCACTGGGGGGTAAGCTTGGAAGCACGCAGTCCTCCCAGCCAGAGAAAAACACTCAAACTCAGAAAAGATACTATTATCTTTTATAATCTCAGCTCTTCACAATATGGAGGAATTGAAAATAACTTCTATGTCCAATAATTGCACATAAATATGATAAATGATATATACATGTGATGGGCCAAAAAGCATTAAAAAATGGTGATATTCACTATTCTAGATGTGACAGATAGAAAAAGGGAGGCCACAGAACTCCATGACCACAAGTTTTGTAGAAAGTGCTTCTAGGAAGGGCTTGGAGAATAATGAAAATATATGCACTGAGATAATAATATGTGCATTTCTAGATGATAAGACCATAGTAATACTTTGTTGGCTTTGCTATTCTCTAATTTCCAAATTTCTAACATAAAACATTATTTATTAAAATTATGAATAATTTAAAGATGTAAGCAGTATGTTTTCACTTATGTCCACTCTCTTCACTACTGCCTGGCTCTCTTGGATTGCTCTTGTCCTGTGACGCCATGACTGACCTTCTCAACACAAAGAGCACTGGGACATCCTTCCTTTCTTTTTAAAAATGAAGCTTGGCATTTTCCTGTCTGGAGGAAGATTTGCTTACTGCCCACACTCCATCCATCCACCAACTGAGCACAGGCACTATAAACACTGTCATTTCCCACACGGACGAAGGTATGGCTTTGAAGAGCAGAGCCTTTAATCAGACTAAACATCTCACTTTGCCCTAGTCATTAAACTGACTTCAGAGACAAAGGCCCAAGGCCTTGCATCTGTTTGCTTTGTGTAAAGACAGTCAGCTGAGGCTGAACACTGGGAGTACCCGGTGTTTACATTAGGAGTAAGGAACTGAAAGCCCGCCATCTAATCCTTCCCTTAGCCAGGAGGTACTTCCAACATTTTAAAAGTCCCTTTTAAAGAGTAATAGAACTTTATAAGCATATTGGTCCTTTCATCTCCCAGAAAGTATCCTCAGGGCATAATTCAGACCTGTACATTAGATCATATTAAGCCTAATTTGGTTCTTCAGCTCAGCAAAGAGCCTGGGGGGCTTTAGGAAGTTGTAAGAGTCATAGCCGTTAAAGAACCTGGCTTTTCAAACAAACATGAATTTTTCCCATATGATAATGAACTTGTTGAGTGTAATGCCTCAGGGGTCTTGCCTATGGACCAAGAGTTTCACCTCAAACAGGCAGACTAGTTCTAGCAACAAAGGGAATGAGTACTACCTGGTGGTGTCTCCTCATAGCTACTATGTCCTCTATCCTCCTTCAGTTTCTAGCCAGAAGCTATACGGTATCTGCTTCAGTGACTCCCAGTTGGCTTATTCCGTCCAGTGTCTAGCATAGTGTTCGTAATTTTTTTTCCATCCATATCTAAGATCTGGGATGACAGAAGAAATTTAATTCTTTCAAAGACCATTTGATGCAATCAATGCTTCTAGACAACATGGAGGCCAGTACTGGAGAGATGAAATGATCTACAGGTTTGAATTCTAGCTCTCGGTTTCGGGGTTCGAATCCTCCAGCTCCTCCATCTTGTCCTCTGACACCTGCTCATCAGCTGGTAGTAATGACATGATGGGAGACTTTGAAACATTGGGATGGAGGGCATAGCTAGAAAAAGTAGGTCTCTAGGGGCAGGGTCCTCAAGTTTATACCTGACTCCTGGTGTGCTCTCTGTCTGTCTCTGTCTCTGTCTGTCTGTCTGTCTGTGTCTCTCTGTCTCTCTGTCTCTCTCTCCCCCGTCCCCCATCTTTTTCCATCTCCCCTTCCTCTTTTCCTTCCTCCTCTGTTTTACAGGTCAAAGCCCAAAGCCAGGAAGTCCACAGTGGTTTCTTGTCTTCTCTCTGGGTACCCAAGTGTTGTCACCATAGTGCCAGGAGAAGGAGTGGGGTATAGGGATTCATGGGTCTGCTTTTTCCCCAGGCATGCCAGGCAGAGAGGGGAAAGACAGACCCAGGAGGGACAGAACCAGCCTGATTTGGAGTGAGTGCTGAGAGTACAGAGCAGGTCGGAGGACAGAAAACTTCCTTGGGAGTTTTAAAAGTGGCTTTTTAAGACAAAGGCCTTCCCTGTGGCGATCCTTACTAAAGAGACTATCTTTGCTTGTTCACACTGGTTTATTTGATGGTGGATGCCAATACATATACTTTGTTCAGGATGAACCAGGGATTCATTTTGCTGGAAAGAATGCCCAAGAAAGGAAGCTCATTGGCAGAATGCTCATGGGGCTATCTAGGTACCTCATTAGCAGGGAGAACTTCAAGTAGATATGCTATGTGACCTAGTGCCCACATGCCCGACCAAAGAGATATCTCTAAACCCAGGCTGAGTGTCTTACACTTGTAATTCCAGTACTTGGGATGCTGAGGCAGGAGGCTTGCTACCAGTTTGGAATACACAATGAGTACCTGGCTAAATAAGGATATATAGCAAGACTATGTGACTGTGTCTCAAAAACTCTAGGAAACAAAATTCTGTGTGTCTCATATGTGGAAGCACCACCTGCTTAGAGCCAGGCATCACTTTCTGAAGTGCCAAGCTACTAGGACTGTGCCTAGTTTTGTAACTTATAGAGTTTTGTGACTCTTGCTCAAGTCTACAAAAATCTGGGGCTGAAAAAAAAATTTTGCAGACTATTGGCTATAAGAACAACTAGAGTGGTCTTGGCCAGCAACCAGCCTCATCTACTTCCTTTGTCCTGACTGGATCTGCATCTTTTAGCATGAAAAAAAATGGGCAATGTACTGGGCTTAAGCCACCATCATCAGTAACTTGGCTGAGCTGACCCTGGATCCTTTGTCTGGTGTATATATTTCCAGAAGCTGGGAGAGGGCTGCCACTACTCTGTTTTCCAGTGAGATCATCTTCCATGTCTTGGCCTTGACATCCAGCTAGCTGGGGGTCTCACCACAGACAGTGTGTCAGCAGACAAAACAGCCTGGTAGCCAGGAGTGAGGCCAGCACTGGAGCTGTCTTCACTGGCTTCTTTTCTGATGTGGTATTATTACAGCTATAGCTGGGTTGATAAAAGCACTGGGCCCCAAATGCAGGCATTTCTGTTGGCCCTGAGATGCTCTTTCACACACAGGCAAGAGATTATTTGAATACAATTATTTGATTATTGAACAAGGGTAATTTCTATCAAAGGATTTTATCTGTTACTGGAAGGTACAAAGAGAAGGGGGAGAAACTGTGGTTTTCAAGAATCATGGACTCTGAGATGGCAGATTGAAGACAGTGTGAACCCATAAATTTAAAGATAAAACGACACAAGGAGGAGTAATAAACATGTGTATTTGAATATGTGTGTATAAGTATGTGTATAAGTATGAGCTGTGCATATATGCATATATCTAAGTTTAGATGTCTGCATTTACTTCTTAGTACTGGCTCCTGAGAAGGCCTGGTGAGAGCAATACACAAAGGTATGCCTAGCATTTAAATTTTGGCTTCTATATACCCTCATTTATATAGAACTGGGCTTCTTGGAGAAAGTCACAATGAATCTAAGAAAGCCAAAATGTAAATGAGATGTTTTTCACCAAAAACTAAGAAAGCACTCAAAAAATAAGAGAGATGCTCTTCCAACCACTGCTGATCACTTGATCTGGCTAACTTAAAGGCAATTTGAGTATCAAAATAAATAGTAACTTATAACCCTGTCTACTGAATAAGAAACCTTTATTCCATATTGATAAAAATGGATAAGTTGAAAGATTTAAAAAAAATTAGTCAGTTTATATGTATCCAGTTACAAAGTGTTTGATAAAAATGGAAAAGAAGTTATTTGGTCATGGGTAAAGCATACTTTAATAAAATTATCAAAGTGAATATTACCAATGATAGGATAGAATGAAATGACTTACCACCCCATGGAATATGAACATTCTTCTGATGTTCCCCACAGGGATGTATGACCTGCATAAGACGCTCGAAAACCCAAGTTGCAAACATGCAGCAAGACAATTAGCGATAAGTGGATAATCTTCAAAAGTCATTGGAGTAATTATGAAAGGGAAAAGATGGGCATCTTTTCCAAGCTTGACAACCATGACAACAAGCCGGATCTGCGTTCTCCATGGCATGCCTGGAAAGATGCTACCGAACAGTGGAACAAAGCGCCTCACTCCTCAGGGGTTCAGGGGATAAAGCCCTTCATACTCAACTTAGCAACTCTTGCTTTACTTGCAGTCATTTCAAAATTAAAAACAGAAAGCAGGTAATGTGAAACAAAACCAAGTTTAAACAAAGAAGTCCTCATTTCCTCAGATCTAGAACCAAGCTGAGTTTTGGACTCCATGGCTGTAGGGTGCTGGTCTTGGCCCTCATCTGTAGGTTGCTGTGATCATGTGTGCACGCGTGTATATGTGCATGTGTATATGCATGCCTGGGTGTGAACCTCACTCTTTCTCTTCAGCCCAGGATGGTCTGGAACTCGCTGTGCAGCCTGAGCCGACATCAGATTCATGGCCATCTTCCTGCTTCAGGCTCCCAATTATAGAGATTACAGACCTGAGCTGCCACCACTGGCTTGATTTGGGAAAGTTGTCTCTGAAAGAAGCCATACTTTCCAGCTTTCTTTGATATTGGACTTCATTGTATAGAATGGAACTAATTTTTTTTCTTCAAAATATCAAAAATTCTAAAAAGACATTTTACATGAAGTCAGAAGTCAGAATCACATGCCATGGGGGAGGAAACTGAGAAAACATATTATTCAGACAACTATTTAGAAAAATATCTAATGAAGACAGAGAGATGGAGAGAGAGAGACAGAGAGATAGATTGAGATTTATGGTTTTTCTAAACCAATTGTAACTCACTTCAGGAATGCAGACACAGAGAGCGCTGCAGATACAGATTTCAATTTTGTAGACATATAAAGAATTTCTTCAGTGAAGGAAAATAAAAATTATTTTGTGACAAATGTATAAATGATAGTTAGGGGTGGGCCTTTTGATAACTGTGAATCTTAAACTATCACAGGGAGAGAGATTTTGACAATGTTTATGAGTTGGCTACTCTTAACCAGAAAGGAAGACAAGCATGATAAAGGATTTTGGTCTTTAGGTTTAGAAAAACTCAACTAGAGTGTGTGTGTTTACATCTTGGGCCTTGGATTCTATTATAACTCGAATGGGGAACAGTTCAACAGTTTAAATTGACAGGAATCAGAAAGAAGTAGGTGTGCAACTTAGTTGGTTCAATTCTTGCCTAACATGTAGGAGGCCCTGGGTCTGATCCCAGCCCCCCCCCCATGAAACCAGATGTGGTAGTACATGCCTATAGTCTTAGCAACTGGGAGGTAAGGCAAGACAATCAGGGGTTCAAGGTCATCCTCAGCTACATAGCGAGTTGGAGGCCAGTAAGGGCCACATGAGATCCTGTCTGGAAAGAAAGGACAAAACAGAACAAAACAGCCTTCAAGTTTATAAAGACCTGTAATAGTTTCCTTATTTTTCTTTCAAACTTGAGGCCTGCAGAACACATATTCCCTGGACAGTGTACTCAGTTTGACAAAGACAGTAAAGATCTAGGTTGTTCGGACACTTGCCTTGCAGATGCTGGGTCAGACTGGGAAAGGACTTACTCTAACAAATGACTACTGCTTAAGACCAGGACCTGGCTTCCCCATCCTGAAACAGAACCAATCACTACAACTAGCAGTTGGCTTTGAATAGACCTATCAGTTAGATTTCCTTAGGCTACAATCAACAGAAAGCTCACAAATTGGATTAAAAAATAAAGGGAATTTATTGGCTCAGGTAATGGAAAAGTCCAAAGCATAGCTTCAAGCAAGGCTTAATCCAGGTGCCAAAGAATGTCATTACACAGAATCTCACTTCCTTTGTGCTTTTATTAGCCCTGGTGGCCCTCCCAGCCATTCTAGGGAGTCCCTGTATAGCTGCAAAAATTCTTGACCTTTTGTCCTTACAGTGCTAAGTACAGAGGACCAGGCCTTGTCCCTTAGCATTAGCTTGGCATACCTTGGAAATCATTCTCTGGTTTGTCAGATGTAGTCACATACCCAGTATAAGCTGGCTATTAGTGATACTGCGTGTAGGAGATGCTGAAGCCATCCAGGGACTTGTTCCTTCTGCTTCTCTCCTTGGGCTATAGTGATTAACTATACCATACTAAGATGCCTTTAAACTAAGAAGTCACTCCATATAGTTTCTAGAAGTTGGGACATCTAAGTTCAAGGTTCAGCGCTGACAGCTATGAGGTTATTATACTCTGTGATACAGACAGTGTGTGTCTTTCTTCTTTGTCCTCAAATGGTGACAAGGCTCCTAGGTCTCCATCCCATCCTTCCTAAAGATCTCACTGCTTTATACCATCACACACGGGATTCAAGTTCAACTTAAGGGTTGTGGAGGGCACAAACAAGAGGATCATCACGGAAGCAGCTGGAGCTTAGAATCAGATTGACTCCCCACAACCCCCTCACAAAAGCCTACACAGCTGGCAATGAGGAGGAAGTGGTTTCTCAATGAGAAATTAGAATGCTGTTTTATTAGAGGAATGATTGGATGCTGACTAAAAAGGTAAACACTAAAAAGATAAACACAGGTGTATATGACTACTCTCAATTCTTCATTGTGTTAAAGTAAACTTTGACTCAGAGGGGTACAGACCATGTCCAGTGATCTCTGGTAAGGCTTCCAGCATCTAGACTGTATGCTGAAGGTCTTTCATAAAAATCAGGAAAAAAAGTTATAAAATTTGGAAAACTAGGACCAAGTACAAAAAAATTTAATATGACTAAATGTGTTTATAATCCCAGCATCTAAAAATAATCACGCCTCTTTTTTTTCTTCTTACGCAGATGCACATAGTTATTCATAATTGGAAAATACAATGTTTATTTGGATTTAATTTAGCTTTTATTTTTCTATTTAATATACCATTACATTTCCCAAGTAATGAAAATCACTTGAAAACACAATTTAAAAGAAAAAAAAAAGACCCCGAGTAACATTAGTTATAAGGATTCAGCATAATTTATTCAAACAGTTCTTGCTTAAGAAACTTGGAATTCATTGTTAATTTTTCACAAGTATACATAATATTGTGTCCCACAGTCCTTAATGTGCCTTAAAAAGCTGTAGGTGATAGGCATCTATTTGTGTGAGCATGCACAATCTTCTATTCCATCTTGCATTCAGATTTTTGACAACTTGTTTTTTGTTATATTTATTTGTTTGTTTTGTTTGTTTGTTTCTTTTAAGGAAGATACGTAAAAGAAACAATCAGAAGAAAGAGAAGTCAACTTCTTTCTTCAAGAAAGCAAGCACAGCTGAGGAGACAGGTTAGTTAGCCAAGTACTTGTCATGGAATCGTGAGACCCTGAGTTTAGTTCCCAGCGCCCACATGAAAAAACACCCAATCAAACCAAAACAAACAGGCTTGGCAGAAGTATGGAGACAAGTAGATCCTTGGGGTTCATTAGCATTCCAGGCTAGTGAAATTCTGACTTCAAAAACAAGGTAGATGATCCCTGTGGAACAGTAACTGATATTGTCCTCTGCATGCACACACACGAAGCAATTACCCCAAAGAGAAAATACAGGCTTTTTCTTTAGACATATGTGTGTGCGTATCACCTAGGTGGAGTGTGAGGTGTCTCTCTAAAGAGATTCATTATCCGTGTTGCAGTGTGGGAGATGTCATGGCCTCCTTTGTCATCTCTATAAGAGCTTTTAAATAAGTAGTATGTTCTAATTCAGTGTTGGTTTCTGTTTGGTTTTTGTTTTGGCATTTAATTTATTTTGCTTGTTGATGTCCAAATTTGACAGGAGATGATTCCCCCAAACCCCCTAGTTAGACATGCTTGGAAATGCTGCAAGAAGAAGAATTATTGAGTCCAAAAGTATGCATTTCAGACAAGAGCTATTGCGGCGTCCAGAGAGTGTGGAAATTTACACTTCCACTAGCGGAGAATGGAAGACGTTGAGTTTGTTCTTTTAATAGAAGCCCTTAATGTTTTTGGAAAACAAATGTCTGCACAAATTTCCTTCCAGGGATTTTGGTACAGAGAATGGATTTTACTGACAGATGGCAAATTCTAAAGTAGGCCATCATATGTTTCTTGTGGGTCTCGCCTATCCTGGCTTGGGCCAAGATCAAGAAGGAATGTGTAGAACATGCTACGGTCTCTGTTGTGGAGTGAATCTGGGTTCCACCTTCTCACACAGTTGGATTCAACTAGTTTTTATTTCCTTGGGACATTTTGGATAATTTTTCTGAGAAGAACCACATCAAAGCCACATTGGAGAGGAGCTTTCCAAGAATGTGCTGTGGCTATGTTCTACCATCTGCTCCCGTGGTCAGGACAGGGAGGGGAATGGTGGAGAGTCCACCTGTCTCCCCAGATTTCGGAGGTACCTGAACAGGAGCATGCTGGTACCGAAGAACATGGTATATCTTTGAAACAAAAGGAACCTGCAAGGACATCCTAGACAGTTCATCTTGACCTCCATTACTCAACCTTCAGGAGAACCCCATATTTCCTACCTGGAGCATGCTGCACACATGGCCTCCTGTCCAAACAGGGCAATGTGATTGGCTTTACCATCTATATCATTCAAGTCATCTAAGGATTCTCTAAAGCAAACCTCAGAGAGGAGTTGTGTGCCCTTTCTAATCTTAAATAACTTCCCATCCAGGTGTCCATCCCAAGATGGCATACTTATGTCCAGTATTTGGGTCTTGAGTTGGCTGCTGAGCCAAGCTTCCTGTGAAGTACTTCCTATAAAATATGGCCAATGCAGGCCTCTGAAATGTTTTCCTTCGGGGAGGGAAGAAGAAAGGCTTGTGCAAGATAGGCAGCAGAGAACACATAATGATTGCCACATGTCAAAGCATTTCAAGCCTTTAAAATGGACTTGGGCAGTGCTCTGCTAAGTTTTCCCATAAAACAACTGTTTTTATGGGTTTCTGAGGTCTCGGCAGTGGGAACCATGGATTCCTGATCTCCCTGTATGCTGGCTAGGTTTGCCACTCTTTTGTTCCAAGAACATAGGGTCTCTTACTTTGGGGTATCAGTCAGAACCCAATGTTGTATCCCCTGGTGTGGATCATGCACTGAGATAAAAACTTTCTGACATGAGATTTCCAAGTTTTCTTAGCCTCTGGGAAAGAAGCAGGAAATTGCTTTCTTGGTGTATTTTTGATTCTTTGAAACAGAAGTTAACAAAAATCAATCAGTCAGGGTTAAACAAGAGAACTAACCAGACTGAAGATGCCATTGAAGCTTTGAAGGAGAATGATTTGAATTTGAGATTACTTGAGCCATTGCAGAATGGTAATAAATTCTTAGAGAAGGGGGGTGGGTACTTTGACAGCTACCAAAGTATAAGGCAAACTGAATGTAGCCATTACATAATTTGTCACAACCAAAACACACCCAATTCATGTTGTCTATTTTACAAGAGGCAAAAGTTTTAATTCCTGTATTTTGTTAAATAGTAAATAAAATAAGCTTGTCTTCGTAATCACCAGCTTTGTTTTCCAAGTTAAAGCCCCAAATATCTGGGGTTTTGCAGATTCTTTTGAAAACGTAGTCCCTCTCCCTGACGGATTCATGTGAAGCAGCATTTTTCCAGTACCAATTATCCGTGGGTAATGAAGACCTGCTGTGCCCATAGCGAAGGATGTGCCGCTTTGCAGATCAACATGGTGACCCTTTCAGCCACTAGTGCCACATGCCTAGTGACTTCTTCGAGAAGGTAGCTCTTCTTGTATTTTCTTTCCTTTAAATATATTTATTTTCTTATATGCATAAGTGTGATTTTGTGTATTGAAGTGCCAGCACAGATTAGAGGAAGACATCACATCCTCTAGAACCTGAATTACTGGATGATGTGAGGCACCATGTGCTAGGAATTGAACCCAAGTCTTCTAAAAGGGCAGTAAGTGCTCTTAAGTGTTGAGTCCTCTCTCCTGCCCCCTTGTGTTGTTTCTACTGGTCCCTTGTGGCTCATGAAGGGTTATCTGGGAAAGGAAGAAAGTTGTGGTTAGGACCCCAGTATTTCAAATAAGTGGATGAATCAGGCTTAGTTCCACTAGCAATGGAAGACACCCTCAGGGACAATCATTTTTGCTGAGCATGAGCTTCCAGGAACTATGTTTAAAATGTCCCAGTCCCAGGAATTGTCAGATGTTTGGACGACAACATGAAGACTTCCCAGATGGAAGATGTATTCTGTTTAGGAATTATAAACACAAAATGAGCCCTTGAAATTCCTTTCCAGATGACTTTGAGAGTATACTGTGCACACCTCTTCAGAAACTCCCAGAGACAGAGCCAAGAGATTAGAACTTGGTGTCCAAAGGATATGGGACATATCCAGGTTTCCTCCACTGTCTAACTGTGTGAAGTTACACAGTGGACTTACTCTCTCATTTAGCTCAGCTAGGAAGCTGGACATGTCAATCTGATGTCCCTTCCATGGCAGTTTTAAGAACAAAGATTGGCAGTGCCTAGAAAGTGCTTAGCCTTCCACCCAGGGGGAGAAAGCCCATGAGTGTTTGTAGATGGCAGAGTGTAGTACTACGGTGCTCTTGGAAGGAAATGGCATATATTTATATTACAAACAATGCATTTCAACTTTATCCTACAGAATTTTTTAAAGCCCTAGGAAAGTTTTAATGACAAAATATTAATACTTGTTCTATTAGTAACATTTTAATGAATGTTCTTTTAAATTTGTTTGTGTGTGTATATGTGTGTGTGTACACACACATCCAAGTATGTAAGTGGTAGTAGGTCCCACAGCCCCTGTGTGGTAGTCAGAACATAACCTTACCTTTCAGTCCTAGCCTTCCACTTTGTTTGAGGAAAGGGGTCTTGTTATTTGCCATTCCAGTGCCCAAAGGTTTGCAGGGATTCTACTATCTCTATCTCCTACCTCAACATAGGAACACTGGGATTACAAACCAAGTTTAGTAAAACTTACATGGATTCTAGGGATCTAACCTGTGGTTCTCATTCTTGCACGGTCAGCAGTTTCCCCATTGAGCCATTCCCTCCCCGCCCCCCCAGCCATAAATGTGAGACTTTGTTGTAAGACTTTTTAGATAAGTCCCTTAATCCCCCCACAACCCCACCACTGGGGAGGAGGGTAAGAACTATTGACATCTTCTGTTTTACAATAAAATGTGGAGGAACAGGAAGTTAAATGGCAGAGATAAGGACCAACATTGAAACCATTTTCCAGCATCCTGCAGAGGGAAGGTCTTTGTTGTGCTTATATCCAGGAGGATCTAAATGGAGGGAAGGTGTTGATAAGTCAGCTGAAAGGATTTGTGAGGATTGATGTAGGCATGAGCGAGGCTTCTGTGGTCCACATATCAGAATGACACAATTTCAAAGTCATGGATGGAGGCAGAAGTGAGTGGTTTCCTAGGTTGGAGGCAATTCAAAGGCTGAAGTATGGGAGCTCACTTTTGCTATTGTATGTCAGTTGAAAACACAGAACTACACAGGCTGATCTGGAAATGGGAGGTTGGTTATACACTCTGGGTTTGAAGGTCTTAGAAACCTTCATAGAGAAATAGGAAAGTAGTCTTTAAAAAGCACATAGTTGCCAGAAACTTTAGGGAGAAAGCAGAAAGAGGTTACTCTGTATTTTATTTTATTTATTTTATTTTATTTCACTATGTGTATGTGTGTGTGTGTTCACTATGTATATGTGTGACTGTGTGTATAGTGCATGTAAGTTGTGTGCATGTGTGGTATATGTGAGGGGGGTGTGTGTGTGTGTGTGTGTGTGTGTATTGAGTGCATGTGAGGTGTCTGTGTGTAAGGTGCATGTGAGTTGTGTGTGCACACCTCTGTGTGTATAAACAGGACCTCATAGGCTGGAAGAAAGTACCAGGTATCCTGCTCGATTGCTCTTTGTCTCATTCCCTTGAGACAGGATCTGTCATTGAACCCAGAGCTAGGTTAGTGGCCATAAAGTCCCAATAATACTGCTGTGTCTGATCTCCACAGCATGGAGTTAGAAGTATATAAGGCACACCCTGAGGTTTTATGTGGATGTTGGGAATTAGAATTGAGTTACATCTTGGCCCCATTCCTTTTTTCCTTTTTTCCTTTTTAGAAATTTCTCACTAATTTCTTTCATACAATATATTTTGATCCTGTTTTCTCTTCCCCTACTCCTCCCAAATACTTCATACCCATCCAACTTCATGTCCTCTCTCTCTCTCTCTCTCTCTCTCTCTCTCTCTCTCTCTCTCTCTCTCTCCCTGAAAATTAAAATAAAAATCTCCCAAAGAATGAGAGGTGCATTTATATATTACAAGCTGTGTGTAAACATTGCTATAACCTGATAATGTTAAGTGACAGGTGACAGAAACATTTTTAATGGACAAAGAATCTGAACCGAAATCTCTTGAAGGGGAGAACACAAATAACCAATGAACGCATGAAAGATGCTCCACGTCATTTGCTATCAGGGACCTGCAAAACAAAGGCAGTGAAATAGGACTTTAACCATTACCTTCTGCAGCAGGATGCTTAGCGTAAAAAGGACAAATCAAAAGTATTGAGACCCACCTGGGGATCCTCAGATGACATGAGCATAACTCTTATACAATGACTCTTATACACTTTTGAGAGCATGTTGTTCCTAGTTTCTGAAAACGTTAAGAAAGATGTTACTATATAACTTGGCAATGTCCAGTCCAGATACCTGCCTAAAAAGTGAAACTGTGTCTCTGGGTGTTCCTAGCATCTTAATTTTAATAGACAAAAGGTGACAATGGCTTAGATGTCTGTGAGCTGAGGTCTGTGGTGAAGTGAGATGAATTATTTACATTCAGCAATAAAAAGGAAAGAGGAGTTGATAAAGTCTCTGTCATGACGAAGCTTGGAGACACTGTGCTAAGTGAAAGATACCAAGCATAAGGCTAAGTGTAGCACAGGACTCCGTTTGTCTGGGATGTTGATAATTGGAAAATCTTTCTAGACAGAAAGTAGAATTGTGACTGCCTGAAGCCAGGGAAAGGAACATGGGAGTGACTCTTGATGGGTTTCTTTTCATGGTCATGAAAATATTCTCAAACTAGATTGTAATGAGGACTGCTCAACTCCAAGATTATGCAAAAAGCTACTGAATTAAGTTCTTTAAATAAATGAATTGCATGATAAGAGAATTAAATTTCAACAGTGCTGTTTATAGAAACTCCTCCAGGTAGAAGCCAATGAGATGGCTTAGTGGATAATGCTGCTTGTTGATGCTAAGTCAGATGAACTGAATTCAATTCCCACATGGTAGAAGGAGAGAACCAACTCCTGAAAGTTGTTCTTTCCATGGACTGTGGCCTGGTATATGCAAACACACACACACACACACACACACACACACACACACACACACACACACAAATAAATAAAGCTATAGCGTTCCTCCTGTGGTTTTCCCAAGTGAATTTTTCTAGCAAAATCAGCTCCAATAAGGAACCAGTGACCAGCTAGAAAATGAGTTCAATTAATTTTGAAGTTGCAATTTCAAATATTTTGGAAATATGCTTTAATTCCCATTGTGTTTGGAGCATTCTGAAGGACTGATTGAGTCACAATTGCATAATAGTTCCAAGTGTTAGGTTACTGGTAACTGGAAAAGACTCAACTCAAACTATTTCTAACCCCAGCATCTTTTGAGTTTACAAATAAAGATTGGTCTCTACTTCTGGTGGGTGGGGGAAATTTCCTTCTAAAGGCCCAGTCCTCTGGAAAAATTGTGGCACCTATACACCCCTGACATCCTATCACGGGATCTGAATATAATTTCATTCCTCTGAAACCAAAACAGCCCCAAACTGCAATTCATTAGGCAGATTCTGAGGTGTTTGTCAGACTTCTTGCCCCATGCTTTCACCAAAATGGCTTTCATATGCATGCATGGGCCAGGGGCCTGACTTCACTTCAAATGCCATTTGAGCGGTTGGAAACTTTTATTGAGCTTTTGAAAAAAGTAGATTGGGGTTCTGCAGAGCCTCTCTCTGCTGGCACTCCAATGTGTGGGTGGCCAGGATGGGAAGCTATAAGCTAGCCATACAAGGAGCTCTAGGAAAGCAAGATGAGCAAAACAAGGGGATCAGCTTGTGTCTCAGTATACCCCTTGTTGGACATAGAGAACCCCAGGACATTTGGAAGAGAGCAATGGAATTACCTAAGATGTTTGAGAACAAATATTCCTATTGTGCAGAATCTACATTTTAATGTTGAATAGTGGGTAATATTCATGTGTGCTTCCTGTGTGCTTACCATTTTGGTGATCTTTGACCCCTTTGATCTCATTCCCTATGATTGTCCTGTAAGGAGAAGATCCCTGTTAGACTTTGACTCCAAATATGGTATGACTACGTATAGACTCATGTATGGAGTGCTTGACCCCTTGGTGAAGGCAATATCTCTTGGGAAGTTGTAGAAATTTTGGCAGATGGGTCCCAGCTGGAGGAAGTAGGTCCCTGGAAGCGCCCCTTGAAGAGTAATGCTTGATCTCCAGCGTGTTCTCTGTTTCCTGTCTATCCTCCTCCACATACTCTCATTTTCACAATATTCAGACCTAGCTGCTGGCCCAGAATCAGTGGTGACAGGAGCCACAGACAAACAGTTGAGGTCATGAGCCAAAAGAGGTCTTTTACCTCAAGTTCCTTTAGACATATATGTATGACTTGGGTCAATAAATACAACACAACCAATACATTTATATTTCAGATAGGTTTAAAGAATTGACCCCAAACTACCTCTAAATAAACCCGAGTCAGGGTTCAATTTCTTACTGCTAAAACACAAAGAATTACTGTCCTCTCTACCTGCCACAAAGGATAGGGTGCTGACCTGAGCTTCAGGCTGCCCGTCAGGGAAGACTTGCAAAAGATGGAGAAGGATAAAGAGGGGGAAGTGGAGGGTGTGAGATAGAGCAGATAAAGAAAGCAGGGTGGAACTAGGTGATTGTCAAAAAGGGCTTTGGAAATTCCAGTCAGTATGTAAGGTCTTTCTTCCCTCAGGGTCTTTCTCTGCAAAATGGTCAGGTCACAATGCCACCTGTTGTCCCAAATGGCTGGGGAGGAAAAGACAGCAGGAAGAGAAGGCCAGAGTTCTTCGGAAACCAGAGGAGGAAATAGGTCAGCTGGTGGGCCTTGAAGGATCACACTCATACACACACACACTCACACACACACACACACACACACACACACACACACACCCGTCACCACCACCACTACCACCGATACAACAGCCATTGTGTCAGTGAGCATGTCTGGTGACATTTAACTACATGACAAGCACATAGCCAAGGATGCCCCTCATTAGTCCTCCCCTCTCCAGTACTAGAGATTGAATGCAGGGCTTTATGGGTGCTAGCCAAACACTTTACCACTGGGCTGCATTACTAGACATGACCCCATTTTTGTTGTCATTTTTCATTTTTTCCTAATAAGCTAGCCTTTACCTCTCCCTGTAGTCCAGGTAGGCTTTGAACCTGCAATCTCAGTCTCTTGAATAGTTGGGATTCCAGGCCTGTGCCAGCAGGGCTGTGGTTTGGGCTCTTGCTGTTCTGTCCAGGCCTGGGAAGCTTGCATTGACTGAATGCAGATCTGTCCTTCCACACGCACCCACCTTATTCTGAGCACTATCAAGGGTGTTATGTTTCTAATAAGGCTTTGTTGATACAGGGGAGATGCTGAGGGTGGTTCTGTGCTTTGCCACAATTGTGGGGATTGAAAAGATGTGCTCAAATTGGAGACAGGAGGGAAGAAATACTTGAGGGCCATCAGGGAAGCTCACATACTATAGTGAAGCCAGGGGTTGGAGGTGATAGTGCGCATGTGTAGCTCGTGTCCTTCTTTGAGCTAGTGCAGAGCAGAGGGTCATACAGAATAGAAGAGGCAGTAAGCCAGTCTCTGCTGCTGTCTAGCTCAAGTGAGGGCTCCAAGATCCCACACCGGAAATCCACGTCCCTTAGTAAATAGAACTAAGCTCACCGGGGCCCATTGAGGGCAAACTCTTTGTTGGCATGGTGCCTCGTGTAAAATCAGCATAATAAATGGAAACTATGAAAATGAACTATTTGGAAGTTTCGAGACTGTGGAACCCTGCAATGTGCATCATCCTTGCTGTACAAGCAGGGGAGATGGAGGCTGTGGGTACCAATTTTCTTGTGACTCATTCCTTAGTGGTGGTGCTTGTGACAGTCACTCAGTCTCAGTCATGGAACACAAGCTGAGACCCACGAGTGAATAAGGCAAACCAAATTCCAGCTCTGACAAAACTGGTCTCCTTGGTGAAGACAAAACAAGAGTTAGAACTCCATGGGGTTGAGGCAGGAGCAGGCAATAGGAAGTCACTTAACTGTGGTGGTCCCAAAAGGTTGACCTTGCGCAATCATTCAGAGGCTGACACCCACACAGGACACAAGTGCCAGGTAGGATGAGACTTGGGAAAAGATAGTTCCAGACAGAGGGGCAGCCAGCATCACCAAGGCCCTCAGGTAGGAACAAGCTGGTGTGTGGAAGGACGCAATGGCTTTGTGTAGGAGAAAAGGAGGGATGTAGGAAGAGCGAGCGAGGGAAGGGAAGAGTTCAGTTAAGGAATCCAGTTTTTATTTTCTTGAGAAGAAAGCAATCTTTGCTTTCAAGTCTTTAGTTTTAGAATTTATTATGAAAATGTCCAAACACACAAAGGAAATAAGATAATCTTCAGTGGAATCCCCATGTATGTCCACTTAGACTCACTGACTCATCGTTGGCGTACATTTATCTTCCCAGGCAGCTATTCATTGATCTGCAGTATGGATTTTACATGTTGGGGCGAGCCAGTTTCTCACCTTTATGCATCTCCAGTGAAAGAGCAGCAGGTGACACACAGTGATCTGTCTTGTTTGAAGTTGGATTGAGGGACACAGGCGGCAGTGGGGGTCAGCAAAGAACCCTGGAATGTGTTCTATTAGTGTTTCCATGGCTTGTACAAAGACTAGCATAGGGCTGAAATGCTTTTCTACTATAGCAGGAAACACAAAACAATAACAACAGCAACAAAAACAGTAAAAATAATACCACCACCATCACCACCACTAACAACAAGAAAATGCCAACCAAACTCTGAAGGTTTTGTGGAGATATTAGACAAATGTTCTAGGAGCTTGCTGCAGGGTGAGCAGAAGAATCATAAGGCAATGGAGAAGCATTTGCGTTTGGCTACTCAAGGCTATTCCTGGGGCTGGCAATGTGTTTTACTGAGCTAAGGAAAGATGAAGAAACAAGATCACACAAGAAAATACACAGATATGACTGGGTAATGTTACAATTGAGATGCCTAACTACATCCAACGGGGTAGATAAGAAAACATCTGTGTGAGGGCAGTTCATAGAGTCCACTGAGGGTGGATATCAGCATGTAGGTAATTGAGACTGTGGCTTAAAATGGGAAGTCCTAGGAAGGGAGAACAAATGGAACTGGAAGGGTCTGAGTACCAAACACTGATATGCTGGATATATGTGGTGGGCACTAGGATATACTAGATTAATGTGGTGGCCACTGGGATATCCTGGACTAATGTGGTGGGCACTGGGATATACTAGGCCTATGTGGTGGCACTGGGATATAATGGACATATTTGGTGGGCACTGAGATATACTGGACTAATGTGGTAGGCACTGGGATATACTGGACTAATGTGGTGGGCACTGGGATATCCTGGGACTAATGTGGTGGGCATTGGGATATACTGGACTAATGTGGTGGGCACTGGGATATACTGGACATATATGGTGGGCACTGGGATATCCTGGGACTAATGTGGTGGGCATTGGGATATACTGGACATATATGGTGGACACTGGGATATACTGGACATATGTGGTGGGCTCATGGAGGAAGATCAGTCAGTAGGAAAGGAAAAGGGAAAGCTGGTAGGGAGAAGAGAGGGGAGATGGAGAACCAGGACAGTGAGGGAAAGGGATTAAGAACTCTTAGCCAAGAAGATTAGTGAGAAAGGGGTAGGGACACAGATGACAGGCTTGACTCCTGAGGCTCTGAATATCTCCCAGAGTCATCCACAGAGGTGGAGGAATCCACCCTGGCATATGTTGGAGAAAGAATGTCACCAGACATCAGAGACAGAGAGCCCTGACAAGTAATCGAGAAGAACAGAAGTGAGGAATGATGGGAGAAGATGAGCTTCAAGGGGGAGGGTCCTGTGTGTGTGTGTGTGTGTGTGTATGTAAAGTATAATATGAATATGTATACGGCATGTAAATGTATGTGTGTGATCAGTTTGTGTGTGTATAGTATGTTAGTGTATAGTATGATAGTATGCAGCATGTAGGTATATGCTTGTAATAGATGTGTGTGTGTGTGTGTGTGTGTGTATGTGTATGATATGAGTATGATGTGTTTGGGGTGTGTGTATGTGTGCATAATATATAGTATGAATATGTGTGCAGCATATAGGTGTACATGCATGATAGGTTTGTGTGTGTATGGTGTGACTATGATGTGTTTGGTGTTTATGTATCTGTGTGTATGTGTGTTTGTGTATATATGTGTCTTTACCAAGGGTACTATGACTGGCACATGTGGAGGTCAGAGGGGTCACCTTCAGATGCCTATGGACTCACCTCCTTTTCTGAGATACTTTCTCCTGGCCTTGGATGGAGTCCACTGTTTTGAGCAGACTGGTTATGCAGCAACTGGATTACAGATGTATGTTACCTGGCCTGAATTTTGCATACATCCTGAAGAGCAAAAATAAGGATATTGTATAGCAGGCACTATCCCTACTGAGAAATCTCCTGACTCTCGCAGGGTGACTTACAATGGGAGCATTAGGGCTGGCTGTGCACTGGAATGATCTTGTAGGAAAGCAGGGACTACTGTTCCAAGGGAGGCAGTTGAGCACCCAGGAGCCTAGCCCTGGGCAGCTGTGAAAAGATGGGAAACAGGCACCTGGAGGGTTGCCTCTGATAGGACAGTGATACTTTATGATGATAGACAAAGGGGGTGGGGTGGGGCAGAGAGAATTAGATGATGCAGGCTTGTAAATTTGGCAGGCAATAGCAGCATCCCTGTTTGACACTTCTTCACATATAGTATAGGTGTTTGGAGATGGGGAGTGTGGTGAAATTGGCATGTTGTGAGAGCAAAGCCTGTTTAAATCACATTGCCATGAATTCAATGTGTGGTTGTTGAACTGGTGATGTGTTCCTACAACCTGCTTAGCTGTTAGGGAATATGAAGAACAGCATGTTTAGCCAGGAATACAGGCTCATTGTTGGGTGGACAGGACTGAAGATTTACAGGGAATTTGTGTGATTTTTAATCTTCTAAGGATGTATGATAGATGTGGCCTACCATGTAACTGTGAGCAGAACATGTCTGTGAGCAGAACAGGCATATGCACATATAGGTGGGGTTGTCCCTTAAACAGCTGGCACTTTGCCAGGCATCCACAGGGAAGACCAACACCAGTTTATCTCTTCCAGATCACTTCTTGGCATGGGTATGAACACTGGAATCCACTAGCAACCCAAATCATAGTACCTAAGTAGCTATATCTGGAAGACTCCTTCTCTTTTATAGACAGGACAGGACAGATGGACAGGACTAGTGTACCCTGAGCCAGTAGGAAGGGTTGAACCTCCTCTGTGCTATACTTTAATAAAGACTACAGTCTAGTAGAAGTTGAGTTGGAGGGCAAACCTCTATGGGCTTGCTCTTGCCAATGAAAGAGTCTATAGCTAGACAAAAAGGACCAACAAGCAAGAGTTATTTAGAAGATGAAAGATTTGAGAAAGGAAATGACCACGTGCCATTTTGCCAGTAAAGACTACATTGGGAGTACCTGGGGCATCCATTTGTATGGGTCCAGAGACATTAGTAAGAGGAACAGTGTTTGATGGGATCATTTGACTGACTAATTTTTAAGAGTGAAAGCAGAAAAAAGAGATTGATTCAATATAGTCAAGAGACAAAGAGAGCCATCTCTACCCTTTGTGCTAATGAGCTTACATGACTGTGCCTCAGGCACATGACAGTTACTGATTTGGGACATATACAGTAGGTCTAATTTTCTTTTACTTGTGGAATACCACCAGCCCCAGGTTATATACCTGCTATCTGCACAGGTGGAATTAGGGAACTGTGAATGTAAAAGAGCTTTGTAGTTGGTGATACATTTAAATATGGGGAGACAGGCAGGCAGACAGAGACAGAGACAGAGCGAAATTAGATCATCCATGAGAACCAAGTTCTTTATGTCTGGACAAGATGAATAAGTAGTTTTCTTGGTTATACAGAAACGGAGAGGAGTTAGTACAGTGTGTACGTGTGTGTGTGTGTGTGTGTGTGTGTGTGTGTGTGTGTTTATAGGGAGTTGGCCAGTGTCCCTGACCCCTGTCTTTCTGCCCTAGAAGCATTTTTTCATTGGAAATTTCACGAGTATTAGCAGAACTCCCACCAGCTAGCCCTGTCCTAAATAATTTCGTGTCCTACTCAAGTGTCTGGTGAGGGGCTTCCCAAGGGAGGAAGGGGCTCCTGGAAAGTATGCATCCTCTGAACAAGAAAGCTGGTTAGTTCCAGGAGATCTGGAACTCCAATTGACATTTGAAGGATCCAGTATTCTTTTGGTTGCTAGTTACGTACAGGATGAGTAGGATTATTTATACACTTCTTATTGGACATGGGAAAGATTCTAGCTCAGCAGGAGAAAAGAATGCAGGGCGAGGATTTCATGAGATATAGATGTTCAGATGGAGGTCCTTGATTCAAGCTGTGTAGGATCAGTCTGAGACCTCAGATAGTTGGCTTATCCCACATGAGTCTCATCCTTTTAGAAATCAGAATGAGTGTAGTGTTTACAGCAAAGTTGGTAATCAGTGTCAGAAGGTTTATCATTGAATTCATCATGCCTATCGGCTTATCGGTGTCCCTGTTGTAGTATGTATGTGAAGTGCACCCTGGGCCTCTTATGTTGGAGGCTTGACCTCCAGTTGGCCAATTCAATAGCTAAGAGGTAATTGGAGGGCGAGGGCTCTGGCCTCATCTGTGGATCATTCACTAATGGATTTGTAATTCAGTGGCCTCAATAGTAGTGTTAGGAGGTAGATTGTAATTAGAGGAACAGTATAGTTTGTCTCTGACCTTTTTCTCTGCTTTCTGGTGCCTTGAGACGACCAGTCTGCCCCTTCACCGTAGTGTTCTACAATACCTCAAGCCCAAAGCAACAAGGACTAAGAGGGTTGACATTTCTGAAACCATGAGCCAAGATATGTCTCCCGTCTTTTAAGTTCATTTTTTCAAGCATTTATCACAGTCATAGTGATGGATAGTTCTCTGTATCATCATTGTCATCAGTTCCAGTAATGGTCACTAAATTATGGGCACTTTGATGTCAACTCTGATACAGGCACAGTTGTCAGACATTCACACATGATTACACTGAGGGCATAATGACTGAGAAAATTCATCCCATTGAACAGGGTCAGGGAAGATAGCTGAGAAAGAAGAGAGAATTTTCAGATGAAGAATGGCTTTTAATGTTAAAGGGGATATGGACTAAAATGTGTTTCTTCCTCCTTCAACATTCTTAGGTAGGCCCTAAACTTCTAACTTCTATGGGTTTCTAAACTTCAATGCTTTATTTGTTAATAACTGGTGCCCATTTTTTTCCTCAAAGCTTTTGGCATAAAACTCAAGCCTATATTTTAAAAAATATGTATGTATGCATGTATGTATGGTGTGTGTGTGTGTGTGTGTGTCCAATGTCTTACTATATGGTTTTCTGCCTTAATTCCATTGAGACAGAACCTTTCCTAGCTCCATCATTTTCAGCTAGGCTAGCCAGAAATCAATCTGAGCAATCTTCCTGTTTCTGTCTCCCCAGAGCTGGGGCTACAGGTGTGTGTGACCAGGCATCTTACATGACCAAAGAGGATCTGAGTGGTTCTCAGGCTTGCATAGCGAACACTCTTACCTACCAAGCCATCTCTCCAGCTCCTAATTTGTAACCTTATGTGCCAACCTTCTTCTCTCCCCTCTCTTCTCCTTGCCACCTCTTTGTCATTGTAGAATATGTCTACCACAGATTCATGCAGGTGGGCATGGTTGTGAGGTTACTTCAGTCAGGTTACTTTTCAGTCCTCACAGCTGTAAAGTGTAGACGGACTGAGGGGCTACTATCTCAGCTTTCTGATCTTGAGCTGTTTAGACTTCTTGGATTCCTTAAGCCTTCAGACCCAAGTTTCATGCTTGCCAGCATCATGAATTTCCTCTGAGAACTTCTGACCACAGACTACTACTAGTCAGCACCTGTGTGGGCCTTTTGTGTGGTCTTGCGAAAATACCTATCTGTGTGGGAAGCAGTCCCTTGATTTCGGAGATTGCTTTTTTATCCAGCCCACTCAGATATACACATTCATCTGGCCCATTCATCCATCACTGAAGGAATCTAGAAAATATGGCATGGTTGAAATTATATGTCAAACTCAGATAAATGATTAAGAAATGAAAACATAAATTTTAAAGAACTTGACAGTTCATCAGAAGTAAAAGATGGCAAATGTAGTACCTAGTATAATGAATTACCTCAACTTTGTAGTTGTTTGTCTTCCTTGCCTCCCTCTGCTTACCTCACAGCCGCCATACCCTTCCCTCTCCTTTCTACCAAACACTTATACTCTAGACCATGTGACTAAACCCTGGGGTAGCTTCTATCCAAGGCTGAGGCTTTGAAATATAGATTTGTAGAAGGTTGCTCCAATGTTCTTGCAAACTCTGAAATTGTGCTGTCTCTGTTTTTGGTAAGCTATTGCTCTCACCAGATTTTACTAAGGGGAATTTGACCCCAAAAGAATTAAGAATTCTTCATGTATATATATGTGTATGTCTATGGGTTGTGTGTATGTGTGTATATACACACACACACACATACACACACATAATGATAGAGAAAATAAAAATGACGTGGAGAGTTACCTAGGAAAAGATGTATTAGTGGTCTCTGACTGCCACAAGAGTATGGCCACATATATATGCACACACATGTACACAGACATAAAAACACACATACGCAAACACACTGACAGTGTATTAAAGAGTTATATTTTAAGTGGTCTGATGTGTCTATTAGGGGTTTGAGGATGAGTATAAGTTATTAGCCTAATAGCAAAGTAATTGCAGCAGTGCCCTCTAATTACTAAGTTCACAGTGCCATGCATCCCATGCGGCTAGACCTGTTTCCTGATGAGGAATGACCATACCCTTTAAAGCAGAGCAGAGCTTCGAGGTGATTGTCATGAATGATGACAATAATGAACTCCATTATAAAGATGAGGAAACTGAGAGCTAGTAGGCATTTAACAAATCACACAAGGACCCAGGTTGTGAAGCTGTCACTCAAAGCAAGGAATCTAACTTTGAATATAGAAAACAATCATATTCCTTCAATTCTCATGTCAGAATTGCATGTTAAGGGTGACATAATGTAGCACAGCAATGCTAAACTAAAAATACAGCTAATAAGGATGAACATTATTCTAGAAGCATGGATGAATGACTTAGTGTTACTTTGATGAGTTGAGGGGGAAAATTATGTTTTATTTTAGTCTATATTTCCTAGTAATTGGTTGATATAATTGTAGCATTTCTCCATCTAATACAACTGCATCTAAGCATTTTAGAAGGAACAATTTATCTTATCATTGCTATTTCTAAAATTATAGAAATAACATATATTACATTTGGGGTATTATAATATTCCTGTTGGAACAGAAACAATGTTAGATACTAACATAGCACACCAGACACACTCTACTGAACCCTGTACATAATATATGCTTGGAACACACCTACTTTATATACTCTTATCTATTACAACAAAGACTAACGATGGGATTGATGGGATTGAATGTTGCCATCATTCTACACAATCATGGTATATAAATCTGTAAATTATAAATACTGAGACTTAGAATTTATGTGATCAATCGCATGTTGTTTTACTACTCTAATAAGTACTATAATGCAATCAGTATATCTTTGAATGTTTAATACTTGGTATAAAAGATCTCATACTGGAGGTTAGGTCAGAGGAAGTTCTCCCAGTATCAAAGATGGGAAAATATCAATTTACTGATTATAATGATTTTCAAGGTTTAGTGATGTAACAAGGAATTAACAGGGTCACAGCTCTTGGTTCAGCTTTTGGGAAACAAGGTCAGCCATGCTGAGGATATTCCCAGTATAGACTGGTGGAGTCTGTCTCCACATTTCTGCAGTCACTGCTTAGATCGCAGGTGGCCTCAGCATGGTAGACACACTGTTTCCTCAGATCTAGGGCACTGGCAAAGTGGTTGTCAGGAAATTTATGCAAAATACAGCAATTCTACTGTCTCTGAGGCTCTTGAGGGTGGTGTTGATGTCTTGTGGAGTTGCAACACAGATGTTTCTGTGAAAAGAATATATGGAAGCTTGATTCTGGAACCAGCAGGCCAGACATCACAGTAGAGTATATGTCTGAGTGTAAGTAAGCTTGCCTGAGTTTTGACAACATATGGTTTGTAAAGAGTAATATGGCAAAAGTTTACCTGGTAGCTATGTAGATGGAACACAAGATCTTGGATCTATTCTTCTGGCTTTAGTTTCTGACTTTGTCCATTACTGCCTGTCTAACTTGCCCTTACACCTGTTGTGTGTAACATGCAACTTCTCATAGTTGGTACCTACACTCGGGCCCCTACCCTCTGCAACTGTGGCAATACTGTCCCCACAACTCACACCACAGGGCAATCCTTCCCACCTCCCTGCTTGCTGATTTCCTTCAATTTTGACTGAGGGTCTGCTCTGATTTCAACATTCTTCTCTGGACTCAAGAGTGCAGCAATAAGATACAGACAGGATTCCTGTTCTTCTTACTATGCCTGTGTTCTCTTTGGGAGAGCGATCCCTGAATAATTACCATGGGGACAAAAATCAAGCAGGGAAGGTAAAACTACTTTTATAAAAGGAGAGCAGGGAAGGCCACCTATGATGGTAAGACTGGAAGTGGGCGAGGGAATGAGGCATATGGGTATCTGGGGGTGAAATGATGCCTAGGACAAAGAATGACAATTGCAAATGTCCTGGCTGAAGTTATACCTGCCCTGCATATTTGAGGAGTTGGGAGGGCATTCTGCCCAAGTGCAAGGAAAGGGAAATGGGATGAGGTCAGAGGAGGAGTGGACATATGGTAGGACTGGGTAGGGCTTCATAAGTCGTAGATAACTAAATTCCTTTACTATCATATTACATTTTCCCACATGTATTTAAAAACTTCAGCAGACCTAGTTTGTATTCTATTGCCTTGTATTGCATATAATGCTCCATTATATTGATCTACAGTGTGCTTTTATAATGCTGGCCAATTGCCTGGCTTCAAATTTCAGTCATGTGAACTCAGAACATTTTTTTTCCTCTATTGCCTCCATTGCCCTGTCTGTAAAATGGTGACAGTAGCTAAATCCACTTTGTTTTGACTTGCAAATCACAGGAGTTATGGAAGGTGGTTTCAATAGCATCAGTATGGCAGAGTCATCACACACGAAGTCTACCATGGTTGGGAGCAGTTTCATTTTTATTATATGTAGTGTTCTATGAGCAGGTGATGAGGTCATGAATGATATTGGCAAAATTCTTCAAAGCAGCAGGAGAGCTGAAAACTCTTCCAGAGTCTAATGTAAAAGAAATATAAAGCCAGACTACAAGCTGAATGTCTCCTTGGGTGTCTCTGATGAGGGGGTGTTTAAGTGGAGCAAAAAGAGATATGATGGAACAGCCTTTGTGATCATCAGGGCCACAGGAGGAACAGAAGGTGTAATGGGCCTGAGCAAGGATCATACCCAGCATCATCAAGGTCCAGAGGACTGCCAAGCAGCAGAATCAGTCAGGAATGGAACAGAGTGGTACAAGGTGGCTTTAGGATGGTAGGCAGAGGCCAGAGCTGAGATCTTGCAAGGCCATGGATTAGTAGTTCTCCAATATGGCTTCAAGTAGCATCCCCTAGAGTTTTAAATATTGCAAATGTCTGGGTTCTGTCCCTCCATAGTCAAGACTCTTGAGTGATACCAAGTGATTCTAAGACAGAGTGCTTCAGTAACTATGGAAGAGTATGAGGATCTCTGCTTGTCACTGTAGTTACATGGAACGAGAATATGTAATCGAGCATTTGTTTAGGAACATTGCTTTTGTTGACTGTGTAGAGAATGGGGTGTGGGCTGGTTTATACTGTAAGTACAGGGATGCAGCATGGGCAAAGTCCATGCTGGGGAACTTAATAAAAATCACAGCCTCAGCCAGGGCTTCAGTTAAGGGAAAGTCGGGTCTGGTGTATGGAGGGCAGAGGTTCTGAAACCTATAGAATTATGGGCTAGGGACATAGCCTTAGTAGGCACGAACACATTTGGTAAAAATGGATTGAGAGTTGTCTTTGGGACATGGTAGACTGGAGAAAGTTACCTACTGGCAAAGCTGATAAAAGTCATGACCGCTTGCTTGGCGGTGCCTTTGGAGCAGACAGTGTGAGGGGCCTCTTGGCCATTCACCAGACTATGATAACCCACAATGCCACAGGGCATCGTGTGACTCAACTCTGCCAACTTCAGATCACAGCAAAGAGCAATTGCACTCTGCTATTTAGCCGTATCAGGAGTGTAATTACAAACGCATATTCTGCATTATCAGTACCAAATTACGTACGCTGTGATAAAGTTGGCTACTTTTTGCCAGTTCCTTGGAATTACAGTGGAATATTATGGGTCATAGGGTTACTGTTTTTGTTAAAGTTACATTATCATTGCCTAGCATCAAATATGTGTTTTTATTTGTTATCAGTGACAAGGGCATTTATTCATATGATCCCAGAGTGGCTACCCTTTTAACAGGTGAAAGTATTGTTATACTGAGACCAGAGCTGGGGGGCAAAGTGAGTCACTTTAAGGAGCATATTAATGCATTGTCACTATTCTCACCAACTATGGGACTATTTTAGAAAGAGATGAGGCCAGTAACATTGGCTTTGTTGTTGCTGCTGTTCTGAAAGTTTAAGTGGCCTCCAGATGGCTCAGAGATGGCAATCCTGTAGAGCGGGGCAGCTTTTTTTTCTTTACCTAGGTGAGGAAATTATTCCAGCTTATTTGGTTACTACGATCCAGTGAATGTGTTTTCTTCGCTTCGGGAGCCAGCATTTCAGGAATGGTTCCGGGTCTGGGTAGTTTCGTGTCCTGTAATATCTCAGATCCGGTTTCACCTCCTATTTATGGGCAAAGACAGAAGCCAACTGCTGAAGAAATAAGCTTCAGAGTCTTTCATGGTCATTCTTCATTTCCTCCAAGTCCTTTCAGAAGAATTTCCTGGGATTTATGACTTTTTTATTTCTGCTCTTCAATAGTTCAGGACTTTACCATTAAGAGAGCATGTTTTCTCCTCCGAAGTATGACTTCTATTGAAGTCTAATTCAACAAACCCTGGGTTCTATGTAATGAAATCTCCCCAGTGTAGATGATAGTCTGATTTAATTCTGTAAATATTTTTAGGACTTGAGTGGAACAGCTAAACAATTGGTAACTATTTGTCTAGATTCTGCTCTGGGGACACATTCTCTGCCAGTGCCATCCTGGACTCTGGAATAGGTGGCTTTCTCCAATCACATTTGTTTGTTTTTAATTTTTTAGACCATGTTCTCAGCCCACAAAATGATAAATGCCAAACAAGGTGATTATGATTTTAATATACTTTATTTAAAAAGTACACAGTTTTAAATTGGTTTCCATGGTTTTCAAGCAGAAGGACACTGCCTACCCAGTACAGCCCCATTTCTGATGAAGGGTGATCATGTGGCAAACTCACATTTGCATGACTGGCAAAGTAAAAAGATAACTTTTTTTGTCAATGTACCTGTTAGAGTTTCTATCACGCACAGTTTAAAATCATGAGATGCTGATGGCTGGGCTATGCTTATGTCTCCTATGTCGCACCATAGTTGGGTTCACAGTTTATCCATGATTTATAGCATGCCAAAAGAACATCCCATTAGTTAGTGTCACCTTGAGAAGAGACTCGAAACCAGGGGGAGCAGCAGCAAGGCCACTTGGGCCTGGAGACTCGATGCACCCCCGCACTCTCTTGCATTCTCCTGTGGGAAAAGCAGGGACTGGTTAGAACAGAAATGGACTCCAGGAGGATCAGAAGCTTTGCAACTGTCATACTCATGAGGGTCCCAGAGTCTTCTGACTCAGCAATGGGAGGACATGGATTTGTATAAATCCCACCAAGCTAGAGATCCAAATATCTAACTATAGTTGTTAATGCATACAATCTTTAAATTCACTCCTTGAATTATTTTAACTTACGTGTGTCAGGGCTGTGACTGTGAGCCCAGAAGATCAATTGATCTGATCAATTGGAGTCATAGCAACTGTAACCCACCAGAAGCAGGTGCTGGGGACCTCACTGTGGTTCTTTGGAAAAGCAGTATATGCTCTTAATCACTGAGCTGCATTCCCCCAGGCCCTCTGAAAATTATGTACCGTGGTGCTTCTCAACTTTCCTAGTGCTGTGACCCTTTAATACAATTTGTCTTGTTGCAGGGATCCTCAACCGTAAAATTATTATCATTGCTACTTCATAACTACTAATATTGCTACTGTTATGAATTGTAATGTAAATATTTTCGGAGATAGAGGTTTGCCAAAAGGGTCGTGACCCATAACCTGGGAAGTACTGGTATAGAGCATTCAAGAGGCAAGGGGCTGTTGGTGCAGGAGTGTGCTGTGATCCTATAAAAGCAAAATAGTTTCTAGTTGGAGAGGAATTAAAGCCCAGATAGATCTGAGCGGCACAGTCAGTACAGAAGCTTCTCCAGCCGTCTTTCTTTTTTATTTGGGGGAGAGAGACCTGTTTTGGAAACATGGATTTATGTGTTCCTTTCTCTTAAATGCATCTAGACATATTGCTAGCTCCACTATTTTCCTATTCTCTTTGGCTGTTCTCTTATTAATGGGCATTACTTTGCCAAAAGCGTCCAGATGTAAATCTCTACCATTCTGTGAGGTCTGCCTATGCCTCTGGTGATGGGAAAGGGACCCAGAGGAAGGATGCAAAGCTTGAGACTGTTTTTGCCTCTGAGTTAGAGCTAGCTGTCTCTCTCTACCTTTTGTTATTTTAATAACCTTGGGCTATTACTAATAAGTACCATTTGAACTTCTTTAAAGTTGCTACTGGCTTTGCTATATTTTATCTAGGTAGGTCAAAATATTTAAAAGAGTTAAATGGGTCTGTTTTTCTTCCATAATTTCTAGCCTTAGACAATATGGCATCTTTCTAATTTCTAGACTATTCATGAGGCTGCTATTTTGGCATGTTAGACTAATCTACATATGCTTTTCTAGACTGTTTCCTTATAAAGTTACTTTCTGATTATACTGACCCCTATCTCATTATTCTAAAATAAGAGAAACTAGCAATTTGTATATGTTTATCTTATATCCAATTACCAAAAAAAAATTATCTTGTTAACTCTAGTAACTTTTATTTGAATTGCCTAGTTGTTCAAGTCTGCAGTTCCTGACAGCTATTCATTTTGAGACAGGGTCTCACTCTGTTCCTAAGTCTGGCCTTGAACGTGCTCTCTTCCTGCCTCTGCCTCCCAGGTTCTGCAGTATATGTGTAGCTACCACACTTAGCTCAATTCCTGATTTTAATTCAAATGGTTTATATTTGCATAGTGACATTTTGCTAGGCTCATTGAAATATTAAAAATATTTTTCACCATAGATATGATATATACAACATGTTATCAATTTCTCCTTTGAGTATAGAAGCAAAAATTCTTAACATACTTATTTATAACTTATTATAGATGAAATACTGACAGTACCTATTATAGGTAGTATACTGAATTTTAATATTTTATAAACTGGTTAGCCTTTAGCATGCTATAATTATGAGTTAGTTGAACATGCACATACATGAAGACTGAGGTGATATTTTTCAACAGTAGGCATTAAATCTCTCTATAGTTATGGATTTAGGCAAGCTTTCTACTCTGGGTAGTAGTAGAAGAGGAGTTCATTTATAAAGTTACTTTTCTTGGTTTAAAATGGTGTCACTGCGGAATGTATGAAAACTCACCTTTGTCATGAGGGGTCTAATTCTGCACTTATCATCATAGGTGTGACAATTAAGGGTTTGGATGCAGGTGTATCTAACCTTATACCCACACACCTTCCAGACAGCAATGAGTGCAGGCCCACAGGCTTACAGAGGACAGTATATGGAAGTGTCAAAAGGCTGGACAGCCAGCTCTTGCTTACCATTCCACTCCATCAGAAGTGATCATGTGATACTAAAATTGCCACTTTTTTTAAAGTGAATTTCTTGTAAACAAAAAGCTATCTGAAATAAGCAGTGGGAATTCACTTTCTCTTCCACTTAAGATAAATAAACCATGATAGAGCTGCCTCTTGCATGATAAAATTGCAACACATCTAAAATAAGAAAGACAGAAAAAGATCTAAAATATATATATGGACACCAAGGGAAACGATTACTAAGCAGAGATGACTTAAGGCACAGATTGGCTGAGCATCCGGAACTACTAGTTGCCATGTATTCCTTTTGTTAGTTTCCTGAAAGGAATTATTTTCTCCTGAGTCAAGGTTTGAGCTGCAGTTCTTGGTCACTATGAGGTACTCAATGTGAATCTGATGGGAAAAGAAAATCGCAATGGTTCTCAGACTTGCCTCAGGATGGAAGCCGTGGCAGGATTCCGGACGTCGTCTGATCTTCTGAGCCTTTAAACGTTCACACTTAAGGGATTCATTATGTTGACTGTAGTTAAGGCGTGCTTCTGACAATGACTTCTCTTACTCTGAATTTCAGGGGTCAAAACTTGGCACTAAAGTAGCTTAACCACTTCCCTCTGTATACAGGTAAAGGATGGAACCTTCCCCCTATGCTGTATCTCCCTTCAGTTGACTTACAGTTGCTTCCCCTTTACCAGTGGCAGCCATAGTGGCTGGATCCACACACAAAAGGATATACCTGATTTCAATGGGTGCCATGGTTATAGGAGCCACAGACTCACAGAGACAGCTGCTGTCCACCACCACCATGAACAGATTGCTACTTGGGATTTGCTGGATGACAAAGGACCTGTGGGAACAAGAGGTAACAAGATGTCAAGAGGTCATTTACCATATGTCTTTAATCCAACATTACAGTTCATCCTTGTAGGGAACTCACAGCTCAGAAGCTTGGGACAGCTGGTCATATTGCGTCCATAATTAGGAACACCAAACAATGAATTCAGGTAATCTTAGCTCAGCTCATTTTTTCCACCCTCACATAGCTTAGGATCCTTTGCCTAGGGAATGATGTCTCCCACAGTGGGTGGAATTTTCTACCCCAATTAACATACTCAAGATGAAGACATGCTCATAGGCCAATTTGATCTAGACAACTGTGAGTGAGTTGAGATCCTCTTCCCAGATGATTCCAGATGGTATTCATTTGACCCCTTCCTTTCCCTAAAGACTGCTGGGTGCCGATGAGAATTGAGACAGTACATTCCCTAGATCTATTTCTGTGCCTCTTTATTCTGAATCTGCCCAGAAGAAAGGAGAATGTTTCCAGTGAAACTGATGCTTAGACATAGAAGAGGTTATAGTAGGCATGTTAATTTCTAAGATTATATAAAAACTCCAAACATTGGTATCTGTCAGTACAACCAGTCCAACTGTGGTGAGCTTGATGGAGTCATAACTGTCCTGCTGTGATCTGAAGATGTTAAAGATCTTGATTAGTGCTTGGTCTTAGATGTCTAGGGCACACTCTAGGGAGTGTGAAAAGATTTGGGATGAGGTAGGGGGAGAGCTAAAATTATCATAGCCTACCTTAGTCACTTTAATAACCATTCTCCTTCACATTGTATTGATCTTAACATTCTTGTGAGTATTAGAGATGCTCTCTAGGAATAAGCTCAGAAGAGGCCCAACTCCTACTAACACCAAAGCTAAGAATGCTAAGATCACATTGGAAACCATACTTTGTTAAATGTCTCTGCAAAGGTATTTAGAAAATGTATTTCCTTATTATTTTGTTTAGTTAGGTGACCTCGAATTTGATGGAACTTCCTCCATGGTGGAATACGTCATTCAGGGTGACTTGAATCTATTTCCAGGCCATGGTCATTCATATTTGGCTTAGAATAAATTATCTTCTCATTTTTACTAAAGCAGGTATGTGATTTTATAACAAAAATTTTGGTGCCTAAAATGGACCCCCAGAGAGTATGTACTTTGGCCAGTCACTTGGATTGTGGCCATGCATCAGCATGGACTGTCTGTGTCCCAAACCTCAGCCTGCAATGACTCCTCAAATGGATATTGAAGACTGTTCTTTTCCTTTTCTTCCTTCCTTCCCTTCCTTCTTTCTTTCTTTCTTTCTTTCTTTCTTTCTTTCTTTCTTTCTTTCTTTCTTTCTTTCTTTCTTTCTTTCTTTCTTTCTTTTGCTTTTTTTGGCCAGCATCCTGCTTTTGATTGATAAGTCCTATTCTTAGTTCATTATGTTTGAGTATCTACTGATAAAACATTTGTTGGAACTTCTGTTTATTATCAGTTGGCTTTTTTTTAAATGGCTACTCCATTATTTATATTTGTAGTTTCATCTGTCTTTCTCTTAATCATTAAGATACCTTTTGGTGTAGAATTATAATGAATACCGACTTCTAAAGATGCCAGGATAAGCAGTACTTGTTCCCTCTGGTCTGAAGAGATACATTTAAGAAAGTGACTAGAGTTTGTGGATATGCAAGGGACCTCGGGATACACAATGGTGTCAAGTTTCCTGTATCACTTTATTCCTGGGGCAGAAAAAAATATTATTGGATCATCCAGGAGGACACACATAGGAGGTTTTGAGCTCTGTCACCTTCCACAGACATGTAGAATAAACCCAAACATCTTCAAAATCTTTTTAACAAAATATATAATCTTAAATTTGTTATAGTAAATTGAATAATATTCATCAGAGTTAATTTCTAAGAAAACATAACCTAAATAGACTTCATAGCCTGTATACCATAGCACTTTAGTTTTATACTATATAAAATAGATTTCATAGCCTGTATACCATAGCACTTTAGTTTTATACTGTATTATATTTTGCTATGCTTGCATACTTGGAAATTGCATTATAAGAATTCAAATATGATTAAGGACCACTAACTAAAAGTAGGAAGGAAAATAAATGAGTTTGGGAAGAAAATGAGACATATTTTGTATAAGACTAGCAGAACATTAACAAAATACAAAGGGAAAGTTTTATTCCAAAACTATCTATTTCCAAAGCTAGAGAGAGGGGTAAAGCACCCAGACAAGGGTGTGGTGGTCTGTGACAAGTCTGAGAGAGTAAAAGGGTTTAGGCAAAGCCATGGGCCTTAGGGGATCATAGGATTTTTCTAGGGACTGAAGTGATGTTCAAGGCCCAGTGATGTACATCTGATGATTTATCAGTGTTAGATGACAGTTTCCCTAGAGCACTGCTCTGCTCCTTATAGGAAATGGTGTTCATGTATTCTCTTTTGACATATATCTCTTTTTTCACAGAACAAAATGGCTAAAGAGAGGTGCCTTGAGGGCTAGCCTACCATTGTGTGAGAAAAGAAAGAATGTTTAAATATTATCAAAGAAGAGCTGGTATCCAAAATCTAGGAGAGGTGGAAAAACAATGCAAAAAACACAGCAACTCACACTTCAGCTATGTTGGCAAAAGGAAAGTAGCAATGATAGCAGTACATCAGAGTCCTAGCTGCAGGAGAATTCCATGGCACATGCAAGCGTGAAATCGGTGAGGCTAGTGGAGAAGAAACTACTTTGCTGGAAATAAGGATCTGCCCAATAGCCACAGATGTCCTCTTAGCTTAGGGGCTAGTAGCTGAACCCAGGATCCTATCAGAAGCCTTGAGTCACTGTGTAGCTCAATAGATGGAAGACCGCCTGCCATTCAGCATACTGAGCTTTAGACTGATGGGTGCCATAGCTAGGAGCTCAAAATCCCCCCACTATGTTCCCTGCAGAAACTAGGGAAGGTCTCCACTTGTGCTTTCCTGCACAGGTTACTAACTGGTTTCTGCAGCTTTGTTAAAGCAGGTAAGGGTGTTATATTCCCCAATATTAGCTATCTCCTAATGGAGACTGGGCAGGTCCCTCTCATCCTATATAACCATGGTCCTCAATTACGAGTACTACAGACACCAGTAGGACATGAGCTCATTCCATCTCATTCTTGTTGTAATTAGCACAGACCCAATCATCTCTCATATTTTTCTTCATAATCTTGGAGAAGGTCTCAGACTACGATACCTGGCATCTCTTTTTCTGAGAGACCAAAGAACAGATCTCTCTAGATCCCACTCCACAGAGATGTGGCAGCTATTGCCACAAGCCCTCCTGCAGCACCAAGTCAAGCAACTACCTTCAAGAACTGCTGCAGGCAAGGCTAGATCATGGAGATCTCCTGAAGCTCGAGGAATCCCACAGTATACTTCTCACCTCTCCTATAACCAAGTCCAAAGCATCTGTAACTCATAAAAGCTGCTTAATAAAACTGGTAAGAAAACCAATTATAAAAACTGTACAGAGATCAACACAAATATACTATGACACATCCAAAGGAGGACAAAAATTATCCAGCAAAGGGGTCGTAGCCAGACTAGCATTAGAGGTGTATATTAAGAGTAATTATGCAGAACCAAATAAATAAATATCATAGTTTGAGTCACATTCCTTTGAAGCCAGGAGTCATTTTATTGAGTATTTTATATATACTGATGATCCCAAGCAGAAATACCTAAGGAAGGCTAATCTCAATTCTTCTTAATCTATTCCAAAAGTTGAGATGGAAGGAATTCTGTCATAATTTTTATTAGATCACTATTCCCTGAAAACCAAACAAGAAAAAAACATACAAAATATAGACTGCTATCAGTGATGAAAACAAATGCTGAATTTCTCAATAAAATACCAGCAAACTAAATTCCCTAGCTCATCAAAATGTCAAATACCATGGCTCTGAAAATCATCCTAGAGATTTATAGATGGTTGATTATATTCAGATTAATAAATGTGGTGTAAGGCATCAGCAAAAGTCATATCATAACAGATACATAAAAATCAATAAATATATTAATCATAATAAAGACTCAAAATCAGGCAAAAGAACATAATTCAGGATATTAAGATTTTGTAGGCAAACCCCTATATGTATATATGTATGTATGTACCTGTCTACCTACCCATCCACAGTAGTGGCTGCTCTCAAGGCTGGTAGCAAAGATTCTTTTTTTGTAGTGAGCAGGGGAGACTTCTTACTTGTCAAAACTCTGAAAGTTAGCGGCTGAGTGCACATCTCTAAGGAGAACATCAGCATTAATGCCCAAGGCACCAGGAACATTAGAGAAAAGGGAGTAAAAAGAGAGTAAATGACAGAAGACATAGAAGAGTGCTGTGACTGCTGCCTTTAGGACAGGATGACATGATTGTTGTACTCATGCGTTCAGCACAAGATCAATCCACTCAAAATTTCAGCATGGAGGAGGGAGGGGCTTATCAGGTCCCACTACTGAATGAAGACTACTGTGGCTAGGAGATGGAGAGTCAGTCAGTTTCCTTTACAGTATTGCAACTGGCAGGTTTTCCATGCTCCAGAGGATGATCCCACATCTATATAGCTAGGTGCACACAAAAAGCACTGATAAAATATAGTAAAATTTAAAAAGAAGGAGAAGAAGACATGACATTGAAGTTGATGGAGGGTATTATGGTAGCATTTGGGGCAAATTGGAGAGAAGAAATGAAGACTGGGCACAATCAGAGCACATGGGATGAAATTCTCAAAATGTAAAAACATTTTTAAATCAAATAAAGGAAAAAGCAAATTGATAATCTCATATACACAAAGCTAGAAGCATCATAATATCTGATTTTTAAAATGATAATAAAAAGAGACGAGGGAGATGATTCATTAAAGCATTTACTACTGTTGCAGAGGACTCAGGTTCACAACCATCAGTAACTCCAGTGCTAGGGGATCTAACAGCCTCTCCTGGCTTCCAAGGGCACCTTCACTGATGTGAATAAGGCTCCCAAGACATAGATACGCACGATTAGAATAATAAAATAAGATCTAACAATAAGCAAAAGAACTAAATAGATATTCATTCCTCAAAAGAAATCTTACAAGGGCCCAACAGGGCATGGAAATATGCCCAGTCTCATTCGTTTGTAAAATGCAAACCCAAACTACAGTACAATGGGATGTACCCCAGTAGTAGATGGCTAAACAGACATGCATGTCGTGCTGGACTTGATCTCCAGTAAGGAAAAATAAAAGCAAATGAAAACCACTGTGAGGATTCACTGTGCCCCGTTTAGAATGTGTGTTATAACAACAACAACAAGAAGAAGACAGTCAAACCAGTGCTGAGAAAAGGGGACACTTACATGTATTCACTTATTCTTGGTGAGAGTCATTATGGCCATGCTAGGAAGCAATATAGAGGGCTAGAGAGATGGCTCAGCGGTTAAGAACACTGACTGCTCTTCCAAAGGTCCTGAGTTCAATTCCCAGCAACCACATGGTGGCTCACAACCATCTGTAATGAGATCCAATGCCCTCTTCTGGTGCGTCTGAAGAGAAGGACAGTGTGCTCACATAAAATAAATAAATAAATCTTCAAAGAAATAAAAAGCAATATAGAGCTTTTCAACAAAACAACAAAAACTCTAAATATAAAACCATCATATAGATTCAACTATTCTAAATCTTCATATATATTCAAATAATGGAATCATTATACTAAAATAGTTTTGCAGCTTAATTCAGTTGTTAAGATATAAAATCAAAGCAGATGTCCTTTAGATGAATGGATAAAGAAAACAATATATATTGAAAATAGAATATCAATGATTAGCATGATGGTTTGCTGGGTAGACTACTTCTAAGCAAGCACAATGACTTGATCCCAGCACCCACATAACGGCAAACCATGATAGTGTGACTCCCCAGTCCTTGATGGGGAGGGACACAGGACCATCACAGGGGATCCTCGGGCAGCCAACCCTTCTGAAGCACTGATAGCGGAAGACACCTAACTTCTATCTCTAGATTGCACACATGGGTGCAAACATCTGCACAGACACCCAAGCACACATACCGCATACACACAGGAAAACTAGCACAGAATGTTAACCAGCTGCAGAATGGAACTGTGTCATTTGTAGCAACACTGATAGAACTGGAGGCTGTTATAATACATGAAATAAAAAAAAACCCCACATGTTCTTCATTTTTGGAAACTAAGTCAAGCTTGCAGAAGACAGAATGGAATAGTGGTCACTAGAGAGAGGAATGTATAAAGGACTGGAGGGATGGAAGGAGGTGTTCAGTGTGCCTCTATATGATGAAGCAATCTACATGCTTTAAAATGCTAGGAGTGTTACATTTCTAGCACACATCATGATTAATGGCTGAAAAGATGGAGATGCTCGTGCCCAGATTTGATTATTAAATATTGTATACATGTGTTGAATTACCATAATATACCCCCACAAAGATGTACAAATAATATGTCTTACTAAAAATAAACTAGAGAGAAGTGTAAAAAAATCAGTTGGGAAGTATTTACACAATGGGACATTTCTCATTACAAACTCTGACATTGATGAATCTCAAAGTAATTGTGCAGGGTGATAGAAATGAGACAAAAGGATATTAATACATGGCTTGCATTGTTCTCTTAATGACAAATTTTATAAAATGCAAGTGAACCTCTAGAGACAAGTTACAGAGCAGTGGTTTTCATTGGGGAGGGAACACTGGGAAGAGAACGAAGGATGTAATTCCAAGGGACATGGAACACTCTCAAGAGTGATGGGCAAGCTTACTGTGTTTATTGCGACTATAGTTCCCTGTCATATATAACTATGTCAGAATCATCAGATGGCATACTTTAAATGCCTATCAATTATACTTTAGTAAACCTGTTTTTCAAGTGAATTTTGTGTTTTATCACCTTGGTTTTATTTAATAATGATCCTACTTAGCTAAATATTTGAGACATTTACATGCTTAAAAAATTCCAGACTTAATCCTTTTATGGTCTGAAGCTAAAATTTGGATTCCCATGGAACTCTGGCATTCAAAAGACATGTATTACATCTATATTTAGTTAAGTAAAATTATTAATGTATTCCGAAGTTATATGAGAGTTTTGGAAACCTGACAGCTCTTGTTATTATACGCTATTCATTATTCATTATATTCTAATATTAAATGAAGAATAGAAAAAAGCATTTCTTTGTCAATTTTGAATGGTCTTTAGGCAAGGATATCCTCATTTCTAGGACCACCCAGTCTTCCACTCTGAAACAGAAATTTCTGACAAAACCAAACTCATTTTACCAACAAGTTTGCTTGGTAAGGATTGGCATTACAGTAGAAAAAAAAAGCGTGTCTTGGTTCAAAACACTTAGAAACATGAACTGGTTTTGATCTGTTTTGGTTTGTTAGTTTCTCTTTATGGGACTTCCTAGGGTGGCCTCTAAAAACTCTACAAAAGAGAAACTCCTAGCCCATGGACATGCACTGATTGAGGAACAGATCAAAATGTCCTTAACACTGGAATTTGGGCTTTTTCCATAATAAGCTCCTGAGAAACAACAGTTTAACACGTAGGGGGAGGGGTAAAAGTGGGCAACTTTTTTTACTGGAAGAGACACCTCATGCCAAATTCCATCAGCATTACTGGAAAAGACCCTGTCAGTCTTCAATGGCTAAACCCTTGGCCCCACAGTATGTCTTACTTCTCCTGTGCCTCATCTCCTTCTGAGGATGTGATGTGTCCACATGGACTTTGGAAAACTGTTGTTTACTATGCTGACCAAGGAAACGAAATGTTGCATGCCTCCAATGCCTCTACTGATTCTCATCATTAAAGTATATTTCTTACCACCCTAAATACAGTTGAGCACTTAGAGGTAGAGGAAGATGAAGAATTTGCTTGGTGTTCTTCCTTATATAATAAACTGTGCTGGCCTTGGTCTCAGAGATGATGCCATCCCACCCTTTCATGCATCATGACCCTATGAGGCCTTCTTCTTTATTCACACTCTTTATAAGACTCCAGCATGTTTATATCCTGCAAAGTTTATAGTCCCAGAAAAGGATTCTCTCACATTGGTATATGAAAAGAAAATGTCTAGATTCTTGATTGTCCAGTCACTATTTTAAACCTACCAGAAGGCACAGGGGACATCTTTATTTCGAATCACCTCTCGCCCAGCCAAAACAATAGAACTTATTAGAAAAAAAAAAAAAGGAAAAAGATACTAACTAGATACAACCAACTGACTACTGTCTGGATAACTATTGATGTTTGCAACTACTGGACATAGCAAATGCCTGGCTATCAGTCAGTTTACTGCAGCCACATGTTTCCTAACTTATGTAACCTGCCCTGCCTATCAGTTACTTTGTTGGTATGGTTGGGTATTCCTAACTAACTATACCACGTGAACTCCAGTTTATAGGTATAACCCAATGGACTCCAAGCTCTAGACATATCATCACTGCCCTGAGGCCAGAAGCACCATAGTGAATTCAGACTTCCATTGACTTTGGAGGCAATTCTACCCCACAGACTCTTATATGTGGTCCCCAAAATTTGAATACATTCTTTTTATCCAAATTGCACAAAGCATTTAGTCTTCAATAACAACAGTATTCATGGTGGGCTTACCAACACTGAAGAAATATTAAAACCAGAAGACACAACTCTGGAAGGATAGGTACTATATTCAGACTTTTATGAAAGGCTTAGTTTTCTCCAAGAAGGATTTATTTAGAAGAGAGAAAAATATTTCAAAAGGAAGTAAAAAAAAGTAAATCCTCTTAATAGAAAGTTATGTATTGCATGAATTTAAAAAAGAAATCTGGGCAAGCTGTTTCTGAACTCAAAGGTGGAAAAAGAGCCTTTGCTTCTTCAGCTCATCAGGGTTATAGACAATGTGGCTAGAGATGAAACCCAATAGTCAACACTTCTTAGTGTAAAGATTAGGGATAATAGCCTATTACAGAAAATGGGCAGGACTTAAAAGCCCACGAGTCTTCAAGACACCCACAGAGCATCGGAAGAATACTGCACGCATACCCATATTCTGCCAATGGAAAGTGGACAGGCAATATTGGAACTGACACTAGAATGCCATTTCCCTATTGTGATTATAAGCTAAGAATTAAGATTTGGGTCTAAAAACTCTATATGAGATTCTGATTTCTCCACATCTGACCATTTGTCTCTCCCTAGCACTAATAATATTTGTCATATGGGAAAGGAGTCATTTGTTGAGAAGGAACGCAAAACAATATACAGCTATCATCTAATGTCTTCTAAAACACAAAAGTATGGGGTTATTTCAGCAAGCTTTAACCTGGTATAGTACAAAATAATAAGACAGATATAATCATTAGCACCAAGTAAGAGCTACAATAATTGAACACTGAAGACAAGCCTTTCTTTGAATTTGAATTCGTCACTCACATAAAGTCATGATCATGGAGTCAATTTGTTCACAAAGAGAAAACAAAGTGAGAAATTTAAAGAGAAGATATGCAATACAGAAGATTATAGCTACAAGATGAAACCCCTGTCCAAATGATTAAAAATATGTGAAGTGAACAAGGACTTTAAAGCATGTTGTTATCTTACAAAGCAACTGTGACTGTATGCCTAGGTCCTGCATAAGATCAAGTCAACTCAGATTATAGAATGGTTAGGGGAGGGGGTTCATAAAGTTCCACCCCATCCGAGAAGATGTTGACAATTTATAGTCTTGGGAAGCATCAGTTTTCTTCAAGATTGTGGCCCCTTACAGGCTATCCATATCTCATTAAATGGCCCTATATCCATAAACACATAGGTAATACCATGTAGACCCAGTAGGATTTAAAAAGGAACACATGATATGCATGTATTGAAGTCTCAAACAAAAGAAAACAAGGCTGAGAAAGATGCTTGATAAAAAACAATTTTCAACTGGATGAGGGTTGATTCAGCTTCACAGTATACAGGATAAAGGAAGATTTAGTGAATGAGCTGGATGTCAAAGGCATAGCTAAGTCCAGAGGAAAATAGTCACTAGATATTTAAGTTTAAACCTTTGGAAATAATGCCCAAAGAGACATGTGAAATATAAATCTGGTTAGTCCAAGATAGCTGCCGATATAACCAGGCTATATCTGAGTGTTAATAAAGACATCTGTTACTCAGAGCCTAAAATTGCTGCGGTCACACTGATTGTGAAGTTAGATTCACATATTAAAAAACAGTGACTTCTAAGTCAATCTTATGAAAACTACCAGCAGGAAAAAAAAATCCTGAGAATAGGGCAGGGGCAGGTTAGCAATGCTACCATACAGTTATTCAGAGCAAGTCATCATTAAAATTCAACAACTCATACTGTTCATCCTGGAAAGTGTTATGGGCCGCTAACAAGATAAGTCCTTATATATGTGATGAGAGAAAACAGGGACAGAAATAGCAAGAGGGATGAGGCCATGAGTTAATCATGGAGTAGAACTCTTTAGGTCTATACTGCATCAGATAAAAATTTGCAAACATTGATAACAAATCTATTTGTTCTCACAAATAGATGTGATAACACATCTATTTTTCTACTGGAGAGTACAACCAAGAGTGACCAGCAAAGGAATTGAAAGACAAAGCAAAACAAACACAGGAGTAAGCCAACAGATTTTACCTACACTCCAGAGTTTGAGATGGGATCAAATTTGTGTTGTATGTTCAAAAAAAGGGAGGGGGATAATATTGTGGATCTATGAAGCTGGAAAAATGAAAATGAAAATGAAAGTGTGGCTGTTGGGGGTTGGTCTGGCGTTGCTACATATTCAAATGCTAAATTATGCACCCCAAGATCTGGTTGCCCCTAGAGGAGCAAATTCCCACCTATACTAGTCTTTGTTGTGTAAACCTTGCTTCCAAATTCAAAGCTATTGGTTAAATAAAAGTGGCTATAGCTAATTGCTGTGGAGAAGAGAGGGAGGTGGAGTTTCAGTTACTGGTCTGGGGTCATGGATAGGGACCATGAGAGAGGAGAAGGAGGAAGAAAGATAAAGAAGAAGGCCACCATGATGGTGGATGGATCCATGGCCAGGAGAAATGGGTTCTGAGGATGAGACTTAGACAATAAGTATTTGGGGAGTGCAGCTGGGGAATTAACAGTCTAGCATATAAAAGAATCGATTAGGGGGAATAGTCTAGTAATTGAGCTAAGGCTGGTCTAAAAGGATCTATAGGACTCTGCTGTGATTACTGGGGTTCTGGCCAGATCACATTAATAGCTAATAGAGTTAATAAATAACATTTACATACCATTTACACATGACTTTGCATCTGTGCCCCCGTCCTGCTTGTCCCTTCCCCATAAGGCTGAGTTTCTGGTTTCCTTTCCAAAGCTTACTGCTTAGGCTGCTGCAAGGATGTACCTCATTAGCACTGGAGGCAGATAAGCCTCCAATTCATCATCTTGTGTGTCTATCACCCTGCCCTGCTTCAGCCACAGATGCGCCACCACAACCTCCCTTCGGAAGCCACTCTCCTTAAACTGTGCTTTCAGCTACTGGTGGCATTCTTATTGCATATAGTATGGTACCTGCCAACTGATGCCCTTTCTCTCCTCTCCTTCTCCCTCTCAGACTCTTCATTCTCCATTTCTTGTATAAATTCACTCTAAATTGACTAAACTCTTTCCTACCCCAAATGGAACAGTAGCTGCCAAGGACCAGGGACTTCAGTCCTTTCCCTTGCCTTCTCTTCTTCCCAGCTTCCTCCTCCTCTGCAATAAAGTACACTTTTAACGGAAACCAGGCTACATCTGAGTGTCTGTATCTTCCCTTTTCTCCAGTATGTGTTGACTCCATGACCGAACTTAGAATAATGAAAGCAGAAGCAGAGCGAGCAGAATGCTGAGGACAAGCCATGGTATTGGACTACGGATTAAAGCAATCTTAACATAGATCAACTTTTGACACCCCTGATCACAGAAGAATTCCTAGTATAACACAGAAGTCTGAAGGATAACAGAGCCAGTTAGACTTCTTCAGCAGCCATGCTGAACTCCCCTGCAAGCAACGTGGAACATAGAGAAAACACACCTTGGGGAGACAAGTTGTCTCCATCCAGCCAAACTATAATACATAGGAGCAGACCAGTTGCAGTTAAACATAACTGAAATGCACTTTCGGAATCGACCCCCAAGTGAGAGCTGCCACATCACCCAAGAACAGACCCAGCTATGTTCTTGGGAAAGCCACCCGAACCCACTGACCAGCCACTGGAACTAATAAAAGAAGCCAGCCAGTTGACGGGTTATATCGTCAGCACATAAAACTATAACCTCACATTGGCAATAACCAATGGAATGCATTTCAGAATGAAAGACCCATTGATAGTGCTGATAATCACTGTGAAGGCCCAAGAGTAAACTCAGCAAAAATGTGTGCCTTCATGTAGAAAAGGATGAACCCTGCAGAACATAAACAGACAACGTAAAACTGGAAGGATGCACACTATTGTGGAAAGGAGTCTGAACGTATGCCCCTCAATTAACTTTGCTATTCAAAGTAATCGCAACCAACCCCGAAGGGATCTTATACAAAGGCTGAGGTGACAATTCAGGGGTGATTTTAAAATTAAAAGTCATTTGGAAAATTGAAGGAAAAGCAGGTTTTATAGAGAGAGCAGGGAAGGAATTTGCCCTACCAAAGAGCAAGTCGACGAGACAGGGGAGAATAGTAGATATGTAGGGAGAGTTGTAAGATGACTAAAGGTCAGAGAAATATAACTTTAAAGGAAGTGAGGATAATTAAACCCATCTTTCTCTGCGTGACACAAAATCTGAAGAAATATAAAAGTAGAGAACGTTTGTGGATGTGTATAGCATTCTAGACCACTGCTAGAAAAGGAAGCTTTCAGATTTTATTTTATGTTAATTAGTCTGAATGCTTTGCCTGTGTATATGTCTGAATACCATGTATATACATGGTGCCCATTGGAAGCCAGAAGAAGGTATAAAATCCCTCAGAAGTAGAATTATAGACAGTTAATAGCTGCCATGTTATACAAGGAATTGAGCCTGGGTTCTTTAGAAGAGCAGCCAGTGCTTTTAACCATTGAGCCATTTCTCTAGGTCTTAAAAGTGAAATTTTAAAACCAGTATGAAACATTTGTAGCAGTGGAATCCATTTAGACACTCTGTTAAGTACTTTCCGAGAAAAGCTCTAAAAATCTGGTATTTAGAGAAGCCTTTTTGGTAGTATTGTCTCTTGGAAGGAAAAGACTGGAACCTACATGAATGTCCACCAATATCTGGGTAGGCTCCAGTGTGTTCCCTCTGTGGTCTGCAGGGTGCCAAGGAAGGGGCAGGAAGAAACTCTTGTTTACTGTCATGACCATACATTTAAACATCACCAGTGGGAAGCTAATGTTAAACTACACATGAAGTAGGAGCACCCAAGAATACTTAATTCTACTATATAGAGCAAGAATAATAAATGAGATGAACTCCAACACATGTACTAGGTACATATAACAAATCAGTGAGTAAGCAATGATTCAAAACCAAGTATAGTTCATGAAGCTGAACAAAATAAAGAATGTATGACTATAAAAGTGCTCCCCCTGGCAGGAAGGATAAAGATCATGAGAAATTAAATACTCATAAGGCACAGGCACCACCATCTCTGGGCTGATCTGTGTCATCCTTCAATCAACCCATGGAGAATGCTCTTTCTCCACCTGACTCACAGGCACCACAGCCATTTAGCAGGTTATGATAGGCAGGCCACCTCATCCTTGCTTCCATCTCTGAAGATGCGCCTCCTTCCCTAGCCTCTAACTCTGATTCTCCCTGTCATTCCAGCAGCCACAGAGAGAGGAGGCAAGCAAAGACAAGGAAAGGGGAGATACAAAACAGCAGAGACTATGTGAACACTTGCAGCTTAACGAGGACAGGTAAGGAAGTTCCCTAGCCTTCCATTTCTGCTTGTGGGTGCTTTCATTGAATCCAGTATGCACTGTAGTTCTGCGTACCTGATTGATTTGTCCATCTATTCAGTGACTTCCTGGATAACATTCGAAAACTTAGTATTTGTGTATAAAGTAGACACATGTCTATAAGCTCCAATTCTATAACTAATACATAGGATGGAACATAATAAATGACCAGAGACTGTGGTAGTCTTTCAGCAAAGGATAGAGAATAATCACCCAGGCATAATAACTGTCAACAGTGACTTAACCTGAACGACCGAATGTCTTTAAAAGCAGAGTGTAAGAATATGTTCTTAAAGCATTTATGAGGGGGAGTGCTATACTAGGAGCAAGGTGCAAAGACATTCTCATTTTACAAAACAAAAAACAAAATACCTAGAACTCAGAGCACGAGTGGACACTTACCGGCAGCTGTAGAAATAAGCCAGCACTCCCTACTTTACAAAGAGAAGCATGAGGCTGAGTCCCTTCCTAGTATAACTAGGGCCGAAACCTGATCAAACCAAAGCTACAAACCTGGCAGGCTCTTGTGGATGCCCCACTGCTGTGGGTAGCAAACTGTCTTGTCTTGCACTGAACTATTAGGGCTGGAGTGCTTTGTGGGGGACGGGGGGGGTTCACATAAGCTCACTGGATACTAATACTTAAGGACAAACAAAGGTTTTAAATACAATTGCCATAAAGCCCCATAGCAAATGTCCCCATTTTGTTCTTAAATCCTGCACGTAGCTGCCCTGAAGCAGAGGAAAACCACCCCCTACAATGTGTTTACCAGTGGAAAGATTAACTACTTTTCCATATTTTAAAGACTTACTGTCTGCTTATTAACATGGTGCCTTGAAGGGGCCTGGGCAGTGTTAGCTGTACATTTATGTGTACAGCATGTATTTATGGCCCAGGGTGCATGGCTGAATTTCATAAAGCACACTTCCATTCTGCTGGGCCCCACAGCCAGGCTGACATCATGGTGTGGAGTTGCTAGGGCTGGTGGATTTGCCCGGGGCCAAAAAAGCCTGAGGAGGGAAACAGTTCAATAGAGGAAAACACAGTGGTGGCCAAGAAGCAGAGGTGGGTCAAAAATGGAGGTAATGAATGAGACCATCATTGGGAAGGGAGTTTGGGAAAGGGAAGCAACTGATGTGTCCGTTACTGGATGTGAAATAACCCAGTCCACCTCTTCCCTCCACAGCAGATGGAGCTGGAGCTGAAGGGAAGGAGGATACAATCTCCAGACAGCTTCCGAGCAGAGTGACAGGCACACACTATCTTCTGAGGGGACCTTTGCTGATCACACATGAAAATGGGCTCTGAGGCTTCTGCAGTGCTCACCCCAGCAAACGAGAAGAGGAAGTTAGAGCTAAGATAGCCAGAGAGAGCAAGATCACACAGTCAGGAATTGGGGTGGCTTGCTTTCCACTACATAGGTACAGAACTGGGCTCTGAAAAACAACTGTGAGACAAAATCTTATATGCTTCAAGCCTGGACTGAAGTCTTCACCCTTCGTAGATTTTAACCCTCTACAGATTATCTTTGATTCTGGCTTGCCTAAAATCTGGGTCATGAAGGGTTTGGGAGATGGTTCAATGGAGAAAGTACTTGCCGAGCAAGCATGAAGACCAGCGTTCAGGTGTCCAGGACCCTTGGAAAGCTGGTCATCTTGGCTGCCATCTATAACACTAGCACTAGGGAGACAGAAACAAGATCTTAGGAGCAGGCTGGCTAGAGATAGTAGCTGGAAAAGGGAGACTCCAGATCCAGAGAAGAACCTGTTTCAGAAAATAGACAGTGATTGAAGATGTTTCCCAACATCAACTTCAGTCTTCCCCAAGCATTCACACACACACATACATGAACCCAAGCATGCACCCACACACATGCAAACAATCATATACATGCCACATACACACATACATATGCCAAAAAAATTGGTTAAAGCACAAGTCACAGTCACAGACGCTCTTTGGGTTTGGCGTTGATCTTGGTCCATTGTGCACACATCTCTAGTTAGGCTAGCTCTGCACCCTGTCCCATTCCCATCACCAGAAAACATCGGAAGGCCTTATCCTGACCTACAGTAGGAAATGCTAGAAGGTGATTGACCCCTGTGTCCAGATGTGTGTCTCTCCATCTTAACTCACTTTCATCTGAATCAAATATCTTGTAGGTTTACAGATCCTGGGCCAAAAGTCTGAGAAGGCAGTAAATTTGTTTGCCTTGCTCCTTGGCTCCCACCTAATGCTGATGACTCTGAGGTTTGCAAGCTTCCTCCTCCCATTTAGATCTAAGTCAGTTCTAAGTCACTTAATGTTCCTGCCTCCATGAAGCTCTCCCTACAGCAGAAAGTCTGACCTTAGTCTCCTATGTGGTGGGTTGGGCACTGGCATCACTAGTATAAAACCATCATATAGGTGTGCACACCAATGTTCACAGCAATGTTTTCTTCTGTACTACTGAACTGGAAATGATGGAGAGATAGACTCCAGCATCCTAGGGTATAAGAATGTCCTGAAAGTGAAGGTTTAGGACATTTAAAGAAAATGCCCTTTGGTAATCCAACAGCACACTTGCAGAAGCACAGCTAAGAGTGTCTTCAATGAGAAGCTCCAGGGGTTTATAAGTTTGGGAGGCACAGACACACAGGAGGAAGCCCTGAACCAAACAAGCAAGCTAGGAGCACTCAGACCAGCAAGTACAGGGCACATTTACAACTCCAGGGATGCCCTGGTCACCATGCCACTCCCCAAAGGACCTCCTCATGTGGTTATGTCTGGGTGACAGTGGGAAAGGTTGCAATAGCATAATAACATGACAACCCCAGGAAGTGCTGCCGTTCCCTCCCCCTTTCCTTTTTGAATAGATAAGCAGGTAGATAACTGTTTTTGTTTGATTTAGGCAGTCTTGTCTCCTGGACTTCAGAGAGCATGGGAATGCTGCCTTCTAACAATGAGCAATAGAAAAAAGACAAAGGATCTTTTTTGTTTGTTTGTTTGTTTTTTGTTTTGTTTTGTTTTTTGGTTTTTCGAGACAGCGTTTCTCTGTGTAGCCCTGGCTGTCCTAGAACTCACTCTGTAGACCAGGCTGGCCTTGAACTCAGAAATCCTCCTGCCTCTGCTTCCCAAGTGCTGGGATTAAAGGCGTGCACCACCACGGCCCGGCAAGACAAAGTATCTTAAGCTTCTGAACAAATGAATTTTACAGAAGCTACAATAGGTATAGATCCTCTAGACCCTTTTATTGTTCTCAAGATTCTCCCAGATCCCAAGCCTTTTTGCCTCAAACTGACTTCTGAGAAACAAACAGATCCCTGATTGCCTGATGTCCATACAAGCTCTGCTTTGATCGCCACCTTCTCTCTTCCTTTTTGTAGGTACACACATCCTCCTCTTTGTTCAGGAATCTACCCTTCCTCAAGGCAGCCGCCATGTTGTGATAAGTCCAGCATGTCCAAGCTAGCCACCTGGGCATAGCAAATAGGTACAGTTCCTCTTCCTGAAGAAAGCTATGGATTCAGAGATGGGCACTGCACCTTGCTGATTTCACTCAGACTGAAACACAAATGGCTTAGCTGTCTGCCTGTACACTAGATTAGGAAACCATGTCTCTGACGCTAGCTGCTCCCCTGTGGCCAGTGTTAAAAATACCTGCTGGAAAATACCTACAGAAAACTTGACCTGGAAAACCAGAGCAAGCCTTACCTGAAGCCAATGTCTCAATGTTTACTTTTATTTGGCTTGCTTGAGTTGAACCTTCTGACATGAATGAAAGGCTATTAAGCAATCTTCTTGTTAAATTCCACATGAAGTCCATCACCTGGCTGATCATTTTGTGGTCAGGAAAACTTTGTTCTTAAGGAACTGAGTCTTAGAAACCATAAGCCTGGGTTTTAACAGATCTACCTGGGTCAGCCCAACACCCAGACTGGTTGGTATAGAGCTGGCTCCTCTGTTCCATTTTCCTAGTGCGGGGGATGGGTTCTGTTTTTACAGTTAGGTACCAAGATTAAATGGCATCAGTAGTTTTTGTTGTTACAGGTATTTCTCTTAAAATGCATACAACTAGCATATTATGGCATTGCATTTTTGGCTGGCTGGTAGGGAAGAGCACATAAAAATCCCAAACAGAGCTTTGGCTACAGGGTAGAAGGGATTTATTATACCATAGACAAAAATGCATCAATAATGGGTGTCACAGTGCCTTCCAGCCATCCTCCAAGGATTTGCTGGGATTGATGGTGCTGACCCAGACCTTGAAAGGAACTTGGGCAGGAAGTTCTTTGGCACAGTCAGCCCGAGGCAGGTGGCAGGGAATCGTTAGTGTGTGTGTGTGTGTGTGTGTGTGTTTTGAATTACTAGAGGAAGTTCAATGTCCCATAAACAAAAAGTCAAGGAAGTCCAGTGTCTCTTCAATTGTAGAAAAAGTGAGTTATAAAAGGACTGAGAAGAAAGGGTATTTTCAAAACTTGGCTATTATTTGAGCTTTTCAAAGTTTGTTCTCTCTTTTTTCTCCTAGGGTTGTCAGTAAATCATGTTAATTATGACATGAATCATTTTCTTTTAATCCCTTAAGAAGAGTCAGGAATTCGTTAAATACTTTCCTTGGAACTATTAGCGTCTTTTCTTATAAATAATGACAGTAATAGCCAGCATTTATGGAGTATTTACCTAGTGCCAAGTGTTTTTAAGAGCAATTCCTTCTTAACCTTCACACACAAACACACATACACACAAAAGCTATTATCTGTATGATTCATAGATGAGGATATGCATCTAAGAAGGGAATCTGAATGACATCTGAAGATATTGCAAAGGACATAGTAGCAACCATCAGCACTCCCCAGAGCTGGTCTTCTGGACACCAAGCCACATGTCCATCACTAATGAGGCCACACTCCCATTCCTACTACCATCCCCCCAACCCTAACTCACTGAGCACTTTCACCATGCTGATCCTATGGGAAGACCTTTGACCTAAAACAAGTCCATTGGGAGATGAGGCATGAAGGTTTCCTATCCAAGGCAAGCTACTTTCAAAAAAATGTTTTCATCAACAAGCAGGAATCAGAAGTTGCTGGCTCTACCCCCAAGCTTTCCTGCAACAGCCTGAACATGACTGAAATATGGTCATACCGAGAATGTTCGTAGTGAGCCCTGCCCCCAGCACACATTTCACAAGTCCAGTGAACATAGATTCAACATTTATACACAGATTATCCAGTTTGATGTAAACATCAACAATAAGACTAATGTTACAAGAGGTATCCTTGGCTTAGATAGCAGGGTCAATAGTTATCAGAGCTATGGTATAAGCTCGAACTGTCAGACTACAAAGAGTCCCTTTCTAGTAATGTGACAATTGTGGAATGAACAGAAATTGACTGGAATCTCTGTGTCCTACTAAGGGAGCAGTCAGTTCTAATGGGCTCTGTATGAATTAAATGTATACACCTTAATAGGAAAGAGTAGGGAGTAGTTCTGATGTTAAGGTCCTGTTCCCCTATTGGTTCTTGATCTGTCAGTAAAGAAAGACATGGGCTAATTGTTGGGTGGAAGGTACAGACCGGATTTCCAGGTCTCAGAAAGAGGAGACTCAAAGGAGAGGAGGAGCTTTTCCATGCTTTGGAAGGAGAAGAAGTCAGCAACCATGTAAGGTCTCAGGATGAGCTGGGGCCTGTGACTACTACTACCGGCAGGTCAGGGATGTTTGGCAGGGGCTAGGTGGGACTAGTCACTGAAGTTTAGGGCAGGTGGAGGAATAGAGATAAAAATATTATTAAGGGCACGCTTTTCTAGGTGGGAGATAGAAGAGCCCAGCAATTGTGTCCTAAGGCAAGTTGAAAAAGAACAAACTGTGTGTGTGTGTGTGTGTGTGTGTGTGTGTGTGTGTGTGTGTGTGTGTGTGTGTCTTGTCCGAGGATTCAAGGAAATCCTGGTGGGGGCTGGTAGCTCAGTCACTTTCTAGAGCAAAGGCAGGTAGAGCATAAAACTGCATGCAACAGGAAAGTGCCAGACAGAACTACCAAGATATCCAACTAATGCCCAGAAGTATAAAGAATTCACTGGGGGGAGGGGATGTGGTGTAGAAATTCCCTTATAAGTGAACAAGTTTAATCAAATTCTGATCATCAATAATTGCTTTCTGAAAGACTAGCTATCATACATGACATAAAGAAGGCATTATACACCTGCATACTGTGTTAAGAACAAGGAAATCAATTGGATGTGAAAAAGGTTAGTCTGAGCACAAAAAGGGGTTAGAATTAGAACAGCATGCAGTCTGTGGCTCCATGTTATGCATGGGAAATGAGATGTTTGTCCACAGCTATTGAGGCACTAAGTGGGGCCAGGCTTCAAACCCAGACCACCTGATTGCAGAACCTGAGTACAGACCTATCTGTCTCTTTGTTCTATGTGGTAATTATAAGCACATGATTTTTATTTTGTTTTCTGCACATTTCTCTTTCTGCAGTGTGTATGTGTGTGTGTGTGTGTGTGTGTGTGTGTGTGTGTGTGTGTGTGTGTGATGCATAAAACCCAGAAAGATGAAAGAATTATATGTTTTCTTTCTTATATGGATCCTAACTTTAGTGTTTGTATTTATGTAAATAAGGCAGTGTGATAGTAGGTACACATAATACAACTAGATGGGAGACCAGGAAAGGAGAACTGGAGGTGCTGGGGAGCAGGAGAGAAGGGCAAAAGGACATCCGTGACATCATGAAAGAACAAGCAAAGATGGAGAGGAGAGGCGAAATGAATGTTTGCACGCTAATAAAGATTTTAGAAGAAAAGATCAACTGTGGTGGTTTGAATATGCTTGGCCCCATTAGTGGCACTATTAGGAGGAATTGCCTTGTTGGAGTAGGTGTGGCCTTGTTGGAAGAAGTGTATCACTGTGGGGGTGGCAATGAGACTCTCTTCTGTCCATATGGGAGCTAGTCTTCTCCTGTTTGCCTTTGGAACAAGATGTAGAATTCTCAGTTCTTCCACCACCATGCCCACTTAGATGCTGCCATGCTCACACCTTGATAATAATAGACTGAACTTCTGAACCTTTAAGCCAGCCCAAATTAAATGCATTGGTCATGGTGCTTTTTCACAGCAATGAAAACCCTAGCTAAGACACCAATAAGATGAACAACTTAAGCAGAAGAGAGATGCAGATGTAATCAGAATGGATCCTGTCAAAAGAAGTAAACAGTAGTAGTCATCCAGAAAGGAAACTGACATAAAATTCCTTTCAATGGGGTTTATTGAAATAAGAGAGCTGGCAGGTCATGTTTGGGCCCTGAGGTAAAAAGGAGAGCATTAGAAAGAATAATACAGCATATGTAGATCTAAACATGATGGAGCTTAACAGGAAGGAGTGGTTTCCCTTTAGAGTAGCTGTTTTCAACTTTTAGGGTTTACATATCAGATATCCTGCATATCAGATATTTATATTATGATTAATAACAACAGCAAAATTATAGTTATGAAGTAGCAACAAAGTAATTTTTATGGTTAGGGGTCATGGGTTGCCTCAACATGATGAACTGTATTAAAAGCTTGTGGCATTCAGATGTTGAGGAATACAGCTTGAGGGACTGGGTAAGACCTTCTTTAAAAGTAAGACTGAGAGAAAAGATGAGAAAGACAGCCACGGGAGGGATCAGGAGGCAGAGGAGGCTCCTAAGAAAGCAACTTTCAGACCACTACCCTGAGCAGCTCAGCTAAGGAGTATCCCCAGACCAAATCCCAAAAACAAAGGAAAGATCTGATCCTTTATAACGCTTTAGGGTTGGTGGGAAGTTTTATATCATGTGATTTAGTTCAACAATAGCATGCATGGCAGAGAGGGGCCACATTAGGAAGATAAATCAGGGCATGCTGTTGGGCCTCAGCACAGACAAGTTCAGAATTCTCCACTCCAGAGTTTGCCTTGTTTGGGTGTCCTATCCTGTGTGTGTGTGTGTGTGTGTGTGTGTGTGTGTGTGTGTGTGTGTGTGTGTATCAGGTTTGTAAGATGACCAGCTATGCCAAAGCAGTTTAACATAAAGAATTATTCTGGCATGACAAACTATGGACTGAACTTCAGGATCATCACTGGGATTCTTCCCTTAGGGTTACAGGTAATCCATGTCCTTTTATGAACCTCCTCTATTAATTAAGCAACTTTCAGAAAGTTCTGACCAGCTTTTGGGAATCTGAATTCCCACTTGTTAAAATAGATACTTGTACTTAAACGCCACACAAAATAACAGGCATCTCAACTACTAGAATTAAATACCAACCCCATCCTCACCCCACTGCTCATATTTCCAAAGGTTAACTTTTTATGTAATCTTGTCTCCAGGAATAGCTCTCAGTGCTAGAGATACAGACATTATTATCATGTGTCTTTTCTATAGTTTAATCTATTAGAAGTCCTCCCAGCTATTGAACACTAACTAAATCTAAGGCCAAATGAAGCCTCTTATACAATTATACCTTGTCATAGCCACATAAAACCTGTAGACACCTTAGCATTTTTGTTTTGTAGACCAGTGTACCACAGTGAAGTGTGTGCATGTGCATGCGTGTAAAGTGTGTTGGGGGATATCTGCTTAATAAGCATATGGTTCTTGCCAATGGGGTTATCATGAAGTTTTTTTTATAGAGATTGAGCTACACTCTTTAGTAGCCAAGGGTTTTGTAAGGCAGAATATCCTCTGGACAGAACATATCATCTTGGGCTTTGCTCCTGGTAGTAATGGCAACTAGAGCCCATGAACACAGTGCTAGCCAGGTCTATGGTAATGAATGACTGACACTTTCCAGTGAGCAGAAGAGGGGAAGGTCAGGAGATTTTCACCTAAGAGTCTCACTCTCCAACACTGTAAGTAGTCTTGGGAGATGCTACATTATATTAGAAGTGGAAGGTTGATTATATACAGGAGACTATAATACAGATTCCCTGAGGTTGCTTCCATGATGGGTTAAGACTTTGCTGCTAGTTGAGTTTGTTCATATTCCTGTAAGTAACTGATCATCTGTGTACTATAAGCAGTAAATTCACTAGTCTTACTAAGTTGGACTTCAGTAAAATTGTACTTTGGTCTGTCAGTGGTGCCTATCTGGGGCATATGGACATTTGTTTGCATCTATCTCACTAGGAAAAATAAAAGCAAGGGTAAACATTGCTGTTTTGGTATGGCCTCCTAGACTGTCTGAAAAGCACCTGAATGGATGCCAACTGGGATGTTTTACCCAGCTTCAGGATCAGCAGAGCAGACCCTTGTACCTCAAGCACTGAGCTTTGTGGAATGGAACAGGCCACTTGACTGCTGTGGGCCTCAGCTCTCTGCTTGGTTAAAATGGAGAAGAAGTAGGAGAATGGGAAGAGCTACAGGCAATTGAGGCTACTAAGAGTGGGAAAATCAGTCTTCTCCCAGGATGATATTCCATGTATGTTATACATCTCTCAAGCCAGCCTTTAATATATACACATAAGGGCTGGAGAGATGGCTCCATGTTTAAGAGCATTGGGTACTCTTCCAGAAGTCTTGAGTCCATATGGAATGGTCCATATGATCCAGAGGTCCATATGGGATTGGATGCCCTCTTCTGGTGTGTGTGAAGACAACTTACTAAATGATTAAGCAGGAGAGGGGGGTAACAATTAAGGAAGAAGGTTATGAATTTGAGGCTGAGTGTGAGTAGGGGAGACATGGGAGGAGTTAGAAGGGGAGAAAGGAAAATAGAAATCATGTGAATATAGCACACAGGTAGCAAATTATTTTTAAAAGAATTAAAAAGATATCATGGAAGGAAAAGAAATGTGGAAATGGATATAATCAATCCTCTTAATGAAAGAAATGAAATAGGCATTCCAGAAATAATCTTTATCTCTCAAAGTTCTCAGATGCTTAGAGCTCCTAAAGTGATCAAGGTCCTAGGGCTGATCTACTTCCCAAAGAGAACCAGGAAGGAGATCCATACTGTATTTTCTAATGATCTTATAGTCCTGCTTCCTTCTTCTTGTGGCCATCAGAGAATCCCTCTAATGCTCCTCTGTCCCCAGCAAGTTCACTCCTCTGGCACTGCACCCCATACTTCCCCTTCAAAGGCACTTTATTAATAGCGAGGGATCAGTGTGCTTGTAAGGTGCCTGGTGTGTCTTTCTAGGCATGAAGCACATCTAGAAACCAATGCCTTCATCCAGCCTTGGTTTTCAAAGAGCTTTCTTGTCAAAGTCAAGAGTTCCTCAAGACAGTGGGTCTGGAGGTTGCCTAAAAATTCAACATCTGCTTCAAAGTAAAGTGACTTCCTGTAGGGTATGTTTGTACATACTTAAGACCCCAAGATTTGAGAGATTGGGGCAAGAGGATTGTGAGTTTAAGGCCAGCCTGAGCTACATTGCAGGAGTGTGTCTCAAAAAAATTGTTTTTAAATGAATTCCCTTCTTGAGTATACAGAATGTCCCTCATAAAAGTGGTTTGTGCCTACTAGAAATTGCTTCTCTATTCAGTGTGCTACATTTGAAGTACCTTTGCGGCTTTGATCCCCTGAGTTCCGTTAACACATCAGATGGGTCTTAATACCCATAGGAATATATCAACTCTTTCCAAGTTAAACAAATGGGGGCAAGCTGGAGAGGTGGTAAACACACATCTATAGGGTTCTGGCGACTCACTAAGCCACTTCAGGTGCAGTCCTGGGCAGAGTAGGGGAGGGAACACAGACTGCTCTTTGAGGGAGGGATGGTGGGGGTCATAGCACACACCACCACCCGGATGCAGACAATGCACCGCAGAAAAGCAACTTGCAAACCTCAGTTGTGTGGAGACAGCTCTGTGCCCTCCATCCCACATGCAAATAAACATTCTAAAAATATTCCCTGGCTCTGCTGGTCTCCTACCCTCCGGCATGGAAGAGGAAAGCCTCCCTGTGTTGTGAGCCCAGCCAAATGTACATGTGTTCCCACCCTGCTTTCCCACACGTTAAGAAACTTACAAATGGGAAACTGTTCGCAAGGCTAATTCCTATCAGGTACAGACCTGCCCCATCATTACAGGCATGAACCCCTTTTATTTTGCACAGTGGACTCAGGAGAGAAAACAGTAATTTCCATCATTTCCTGTATTAAACCCTCTCCAAACATAGCTTATCAAAGAGCAAGCAAAGGTAGGAACACCTACATAACAATGTCCACACTATCCAGCTTCTCAAGGTTGTAATCACCTGGAAGTTAGGGTGTTCCTTCATCTTTTGAGCATCTAAGAAAGGGGATCAGTGATGCTTCTATGCCAGAGAAGAACATTATTGAACTGAGTGTGACTGGGGAAAAGGCCATCAGAGTGGTTCGTATTTTTATTTATCCTTTTTTTTTTTTTTGAGCTAGGGTCTCACACTGTATCCCAAGCTGGACTGAATCTCACTATGTACCCAGGCTGGTCTTTGGGCAGCAATACTCATGTTTCTGCCTCCCCACTTCCGGGTTTGCAGGTGAAATCCCCTTATGCACCTATTCTTTAATCTTATTTTATCACAACTTTTGACTAGACCCTTATAGCAATATTTTTCAACATCAAAACTCCCAAGACAAGCATTTGCCCCTCTTCTCCTTTGAGAATACTTAAAGCCAAGGCATTTTTAACAACCACGAACATACAGCTCTAATTACACTGGTCACTGTAAGAACAAGCATTGACTTATTCCAGCTTGGCCCCACTCTGGTAGTAAAAAAGGAAAGCAGGCTTATATTAGGAGGCAGACATTTGATATATGACAAATTGTTAAAAACAAAACAAAAGAAAAACAAAGGTTTGGAGTTGATGGAGTCATGGTTTTCATCTTTTGCGATAGAATGACCCCATTTTTAGGATCTAGAGCTTGCTACCATCTAATTGCTGAGATACAAAAGGGGAGTCACAAGAAGACACGGTAGGGGTGGGGGTGGCGGCTGCCATTCTTCGGTTGCTACTTGTGTGTAGCAGGGCAAAATTCAAAGAAAGGAATCCCATTGGTTCTCCAATTCCAAGTCACAAGAAACAGTAAGGGACAATATGAGGGGAGAAAGATGCAGTGTCCCTGCAATGGCTAGTACTGTCCACTTGAAAATAGAATCCTAAGGGATAGATCTGTTTTTTGACTAGGTTCATTCAGATGGGAGGACCCACACTAACTGTAGGAAGCACTTTTCACTGGCCTGGAATCCCACACTACCAAAAGGGGAACACAAACTGAACACCAACATCTGCCTCTCCCTGCTTCCTAGTTGTGGACACAGTATGACCAGCTGTCCCACACTCCTGCTGCCATGCCTCTCCCTCCACACTGTGAGCCCAAATCAACTGTTCCTTCCCTAAGTTTCTTTGAGCAGGTATTTTGTCACACTGATGAGTAAAGTCAGAAATCTAGCTCCTGTCACCATAGAGGGACCACCAGTGCTATTCTTCCTACAGAGTAGAAAGTTGACTTATTTTTAAAATTAAGGTCAGTCCATTTGGGAATCCCACTGACTCTGCGATGGGCAAACAAATCACATGTAGCTGCTAGTTTTAAGTAAAATTGGGGACAGATCTTTGGCAGGGCTCTTTAGAGCAAAAGATACAAAATATTTCAACCAATTAGTGTAGGCTTCCAAATTAAGTGGTTAAAAACTGTTACATTTTAACACCTACAAATTACATTATTCATGACACCAGTGTTGTCCCACTGACAAAGTCTGTATCTAATTTGGTTAACGAAGTATTTGAACATTACTGGCTATGTGTAGTTTCAAGTTCAGAATTCTAAAGTTTTCTAAACTGAGAGTTATCAAGTAGACCCAGAAAAGGGCAAGAAACCCAAGAGCTACTTTATCTAGTGAGGTCAGTCTCTTTGCAGCAAAGTCCCCGCCATCTCTTCTTCCTGACTTAAATGGAGCTTGACCCTACACTGGGAACTGGGGAGGCCTGCCAGGAGTCCTGTGGTTTCCCTGCGTCCCTGTCAACATAGAGCCTGGGGTGGACTGTGCTCTGTTCAAAAAAATTTCTCCAATTTACAAAGCATTTGTTCTTTGCTAAACACTGTGCTAAGTATAAGGACCACATACATTTTTTAAAGGTGTTGTGGGGGATAAATCTGTGGGGATGCATGCGTGTGGAGGCTGGAGGATAACCTTGGGCCATCCCTGGAAATGTAGCTTAACTCCTTTGAGACAGGGCTCTTCATTGATCTGGTATTAATGAATTTAGATAGGTGAGCTGGCCAGCAAGGCCCAGGGATCTCCTGTCTACCTCTCCAGGGATCTCTTGTCTGCCTCCCCAGGGATCTCTTGTCTACCTCCCCAGTGCTGGCATTATTATTATTATAAGTGTACATCAACACATCCTGCTATCCTCTTCTTCCTCCTCCCCCTCTTCTTCTTCATCCCCCCCACCTTCTTCTTATTGTGCATCATTGGGATAAAATGTGGGTTCTTATACTTACAGGGCAAGTGGTTTATACCAACTAAACAACTCCCTCAGCCTCATATACCTTAAAAAACGAACAACAAACAAGTTATCATTGCCTACGCAGAGGTGAGCAAACAGAACATTTAAATAACTGGTTTAGGTCTTTGTCCTGTTATGTGGTGGCCCAGCCTACCATCCAGCCCCTGAGCTCACCCTCTTGGTATTGATTTTAGGGAAATGTCCAGCTCTCATTTTTTGCAATGCGTCCATTTTACAGGTGACTTGCAGAAGGCACGCTTGGAAGGAACACCTGGAAACTCTGCTGGGAAAGTCTGAACACACAGGGTAAACTGCCCACCCAGTTTGAGACCTCCACAGGAAACTGGAGTCCTCTCTAAGAACTCAGCATCTCTGAACTAAGGTCCTCTGAACTGTAGCCCACGGAACATGTCAACACAGCTTCGAGACCAATTACTTTCCTTCAGTTTAGGGGATAAATTAAAGGCACACAGGGCTGGGGTGATGAGAGAGGAGAGTGGAGCCAAGGCTTTGGGAGCTCCCAGGAAGATGAGCAAATCCCTGCATAGATCCCGAAGTGAAAATGATGGCAGTAGAATTTTTATGAAAAGCGATGAGTGGTGTTAGCAAGAGGAAAATCACAGACTAAAAAACAAAAAAAAAAAAAAAAAACAAAAAACAAAAAGAAGAAGAAAGGAGCCCACTATACCTGAGGAATTAGTAGTTTACCAGCGTTGAAACAGAACAAGGCATCTTAGCCTCTAAATGTGACATGTACTTAAGGTTTTATTTCTGATTAATGACTTTCAGCAGGATCCAGGCATTACACTTTACAACTGGCTCTTCTTCCAGGGAAACCTCTGTGGAGCATCTCCCTTCCTTAGCCAAGGGGGTAGGGTTATCAAGAGGTAAGGAAATGTTCTGGAAAAACCATAAAACTTCACACTCTTTTTAGACATTCACTTCTGCGAACTTGTTGACAGTAACAAATGCCCAGGAAATATGGGCTGAGTTGTTTTCGATTGCTGTTTGAGTAACAGATTAATTTAATAATCAGTGGGATATTGAATGACGAAAATTATTGCTTACGGCATCCAAACCACCAACCCTAATGACATTCTTATGTAAATTCTTATTTTCTTTTAGGCTCCTGCATTCTTAATGAACCCTATATTTTTGTAAATCCTTTTTAAAAAATATTGCATACTGTCTCTCTGTGCTATAATATATAATATACTGTCTGTGTTAAAGGCAGATAAATGTCCACTTTTGGAGTTGCCAGTTTGAAGGTTTCTATTTACAGAAAATGAGTCATTCCTGGATAGATGTTCCATGTTGGACCATCTTGTAATACAGAAAACTGCACATAGAAATGGAGTCCAGCACAGCTCTTCTTCCCTAAAGAACAAAACCAAACTCACACAGTGGCTATAACCACCTGTCATGGCTCCCTGAACCCCAGCAAACAGGTTAAGTCCAGGGTCATCTGATCCCCTTTAAAGGATGGGAGATTGTTAATGACACACCAGGAGCAAACCAGCAGTTCACATCTGTTCCCATGAGAGGAGCAGGATTCTTTGTGACTGTGGCTCTATGGCTGGCCATTGCTTGTGGAAGAAAGTAATCATTGCCTTGAGACCAGTTGGTGATGGATGCTGTTCTCTGTGTTCCATTGCGGAAGGCGAGATGTTTTTCTATGAAAAAGATCTTAGTGCATAAATTCTAAAATACTATAATTTTAACCAAACTCAGTTTCCAGCTTACTTCTGGCCAAATGCTACAGTTGTGTTATTTTTGAATGGAATTGCTCTTGACCTGAAGTTACCTGTAAAGTTGATCAAAATTTAGCAATGATCCTTGATGACTTTATCTGAACATATTTTCACTTCAGGCAAAATATGACAGTTTTCTCTGCTAATTACACATGAAGAACATCATGGGCAGGCAGGGCTTTCTTATTGCCACTGCACTGGACACTAGACTGAGCAATCTGGGGGCCATGAAGGAAGGGTAAGCGCCAAAATCTAAGTAACATGACTTTCTTCCTTAACAGCCTGAATTCCAGGAATGAATGCTCACATGGAGGGATAAACAACATCTTTATACATACTTCTATTAAGATAATAAACATGTTCTAATAAATTGCATTTTATATAACAGAGCTAGAAAAGATGGGAAGGGATCTGCAGACAGTAATGGAGCTCGGTTCGTCAACAGCACCCTTCTCCCCAGTCTCTTTATGTTGTATCACACCACCGTACACACACACACACACACACACACACACACACACACACACACACAAAACTCTTTTCTTAGGTAGTGATTTCCTCTCCACCATAGCTTCCCCACTTTTGTGCTCCTGGGTATTAGTTCCTCTTTAACCACTCGTATCCAAACTGCCTGGTGACTTGTCTGCAAAACCCACCACGTGGATGCTTCCTTCATCCTTGCTTCTACAGGTATAGTCTAGTGTGTGGGATGTAACAGACATCCAAACAATATTTACTGAAGCTAGCTTTAATTTTCTTCCTGCCTTTCATTTTCTCGTTAGAGCCAAGCCATTAGGATAAAACTTCAGGACCTGAAGCTCTTTATCTTATTAACTCCTCCATCACCTCATAGATTACAGGTACAGAAACCATCGATGAACACAGAAATCCAGACAGTGGTGGTCCCATGGGAAGTGGACATTATGTCAAACAGGAAATATTGGGGGGCTGCTGGGGAGCTGGTGCTGTTCTCTGAGGTCTTCCAACATTCAGTATGAAAATATTTGTGTGGCAAAAAATGAAGAATAGTATAAAACTGTTCTTAATGAAATGTTGACTGCCCCCACCTCAAGCCTATACCTGAAACCTTAGGATTTGCATATATTTCTCTGTAAGTCATGCTTCAATCAAAAGCTTACTCAAAAACAGAAGGAAGAGCCGCAGCCCTTCCATCTATACTCCTGAGCACGTCAATGCCTTGCCTCCTTACTGCTCCAGTTCAGTAGGGATTCAAGATCAAAAACCAAGCAGAGATGGTACTGCACACATAGCCAACCTCACATGTGTCCATCCCATCCACCCACAAATTCTCCACGGCAACAACCTAATCTCTGGTCCACAGGAGAGTGTCACGGTCTCTCCAAGTGGTAGGTGAGCGTTTCTTTGTTCTGAGACCTTTAGGTAAGTTTAAGCAAACCACACTGTTGGTCTCTAATTTTGAGGGATTAAGGGAAAATACTGTTTTTCTCACCAATCTCCTTCCTTAGATTTTCTTCTGTTTTCTCAGGTATGATGGCCATAAGAATTATATGTATGATTGCCAAGACATAAGGGTGACCTTGAGGAGTTTGCAATCTTGATGCCTGGGGATTTAATGTCCCTTTGGTCTGTAAGATTCTTTATTGTCTAATTGGTGATATCTACTTCCCCAGAACACAAATTCATGATTTGTCAGTAACTTCTAAGATGTGCTATTAAAATTTGACATGTAGTTTCTGTTTCTGTGGGGACAAGAGTGATATTAGACTAGAGACAGGAGTATTCATATTTCTCTAGAACGTTTTTCAGGGTTCAAACTTAGTGACTGTGTGGAATGAATCAGTCATTTGTTGCACTTCATAAAATACCTTAGTAAGTAACTTAAGAAAAATAAAATTGTTTGCTGTTTATCACCAGCAGACTGACTTTGCAGAGAAAGCTTACCCTCTGCTCAAAGACGGGGTAGAGATGCAGACAAATTTCTCAAGCTTCTCTTACAAGGATATTAATTTCAGTGGGGAGTGGCAGTGCAGTCCTCAGATCCTAATCAACTCTTAAAGGACAACACCTATTGATATTATCGCATTGGGAAACAGGTTCTGACATACGACTTTGGGGGGCAGGGGACACACATACAAGTATTCCAGAGCACTATCCATGCATGGAATATGGCCATTTACTGGGTATTAAGTTGTTCTAGGCATAGTGCTAAATCCATAACATAATTTTTCTCACTTGTGAAAAATTAAGTGAGTCCATGATAAGCTTACTATTGTTATCCCACAAATTGCCCAAGAAAGAGAAAGTCTTCTACAAGTTGAGTTTTCTTGCCCATTACCACAAAGAATTTAAGAAGGCAGGGATCACATCCTGAACTTTGTACTTCCATTACACAGATTCATCACTTTCTTATGCTGGTCCTAGAATGTCTCCAATCAGAAGAAAAACCTGTGACATGACAGATTGGGCAAATACAAAAGCTGTCCTGCCATAAACACTCAGACATGTGGAGTGGTCTGAGAAAACAAAACCTGTTTGACTACAAGAGAGCTTATGGGAGGAGGGAAAGCCAAGCCTCATAGTTAAGTCTAAGGAGCTGATAATCTGACCCGCTCCAGGGCTCTGAGAGGGGAAAAACAGCAGTACCCATGAGAAGTCAAGCCTCCAGCTGAAAATGAATCGTGCTTAGAGAAAATATTTACCATAATTATATGGGGATGAAGCCCCTACATAGAAAGACTTAACATCACAATTATTCCCAGGCAGTCAATACCAATAAGATACATGAGAGGAGCCCAGATGCACAGCTACCATAGAAACTTGAAAACAGTGCTAGTGGTACAGAATAATAATTAATATGCAAGACAAGTTCAGAGTTTAAATAAGGGTAACAGAATACACAAGTAAAGAATTTACCGTCAAAGAAAGCATGCACAAGAACAAAGATGGTCAGTAGCTCTCCAAGTGATGTGACTAGAACACTCTTAAAAGTTCACTATTTAGCACAGAGAACCTAACAAAGACTGTACGGAAGAAATAACTACAGTTAAAAGAAGCAAATGAATCTTCTGTAACGTCATGCATATTAAGAACAGGGTGGACATTTTAAGCATCAGAACAAAAGGAAGCTGAGTTTTAAAAAAAACACAAAAGATAAGTCAAATAAGCAAAAAGGATAAATTAATACTGAAAATTACCTCAATGAAACTTCAGAATAGGCTAGAGGAGGGACTCTGTGAAAGCCATTGAAAAGGAGGAGGGGGAAAACTACCTAACAAATCCCAGAGCTGAGATACAGGAGTCAGTAGAAAGCCTTGACCTGTATGACAGTGTTCATGCTACATTTAGGAGGGCTTTAAACAAAGCACAGGAGAATGTGTCACTCCTACATGGTTCCTAACAACCAAAAATAAAAATTACACTCCTAAAGCAACCATGGTCAAAAAAAAAAAAAAAAACATGGTGTCAGAAGTAACCAATGACAAGCTATATTAAATCAAATAGCTACTGCATTAAAACTATAGAATGTGGGAGCTGTAGAGATAAGCCAGGAGACACCTCTCAATTTTTTGTTTGTTCATTAGCAAGGGAGAGGCTCTAACTAATCAGGGCAGGTCTGAAGAGCAAGGGTAGTGTCTTAGTCAGGGTTTCTATTTCTGCACAAACATCATGACCAAGACCAAGAAGTAAGTTGGAGAGGAAAGGGTTGATTCAGCTTACACTTCCATACTGCTGTTCATCACTAAAGAAAGTCAGGACTGGAACTCAAGCAAGTCAGAAAGCAGGAGTTGATGCAGAGGCCATGGAGGGATGTTTTCTTACTGGCTTGCTCAGCCTGCTCTCTTATAGAACCCAAGAATACCAGCCCAGAGATGGTACCACCCACAAGGAACCCTCCCCTCTTGATCACTAATTGAGAAAATGCCCCACAGCTGGATCTCATGAAGGCACTTCCCCCAACTGAAGCCTCTGATAACTCCAGCCTGTGTCAAACTGACACACAAAACCAGACAGTACAGGTAGCCACTGGAAGAATGCAGGGTATACTCATGTACTCACAGGGGAAAAAGTGGATACAGAAAATTCCTAAAAAAATAAATAAAAGCAAAAATTAACGACAAAGCTGGGTAAAGAAAAGCATCCCAAATGATGGTAGGAATAAACCCAAACTCTTCAGAAAACACAAGAGTAGCATCCAAGAGTCAATCTAGCAGAGGATACCGGCAATGAAAATGTCAAGTACAGCTGTATCCTAGGTACAGAGCAAAATCCCTGTGTGAAAAGGACACCAGCAGAACTGAGAAATGAAGGGACTGGGGACATATGCCTAGGCAACACTCCCTGAATGAGCAGCTTTACCTGTGTGGTATGCAGAATGTAGCAGATGCTGAGGTGTGAGACACATATGTATAAAGACAGCTTGTGCATAGATCAGGAGAAAGGAATCACTGGTTAGGAAGCAACCTTGACCCAAACAAGGATTTCCATGGTAACAGAACTTCAGAGTCTATGTAAGATGAACTGAGTGATACATAAAAACCCCTAACCCTGGGAAGAGATTACATGACATCCTCAATAAAAACTCATATACACAATAGAAAAAGATGAACAGAGGTTTGAAATACACTGATCACATTGGGTCCAATAGGTAAATATTGATCTTTCTACAAAGATATTTGAAAACATCTTGCTTTCAAAGCACATGAACAAATACTACAGCAACCAAATTTGCACATATACAAAAAAGGACATTGTATGGGCTACAATGCCATTTAATTAGACACCAATAATAAGCAAGAAGAGCCTCAAAATCTATTATAAAACCCCAACCACCATTTGAATATGTGCAGATACAAATGGCTTCAAGTTAGAAAACCTTTACAGCCTAAATTTGGAAACCTGGACATCCCATTGATGAAGATGTACTGGGATGGAGTGTGAGATGCATAGCACATAGAGAAAAGCTGAACACTAAACACAAGATACTTAAAGATTGAAAACAGAGTAAACTCAAAACACAGAGCAAAGACAAACAACACATCCCTGGAAGTCTGAAGAGTCCGTGATGACAGAGAGGAAGAAAGAGACAGAGGCAGAGATGCAGGGGACAGAGAAAGAATTTAAAACTCACAAGTTAAAAGGGAACAGTGTATTGCATATTTTTTTAAAAAGCCAGAAGAGAGAATCTTGAATATCTTTAAGAAATGATAAATACTTGAGGAGATATATCGATCTTAATATGAATAATTAGACAATGAATCTCAAAACATCACATGGTACCCTATGAATGAGCATACTTTTAAATATATCAGATAATTTTTTAAATGAAAGGAAAAGAGACGAAAATAACAAATATGTCAACTTTTTAAATCAAACACCATTTAGGAATGAACTCAATAAACTTGGAAATGAGATGAATTAAAGACCATCAAAAGAAATATAATTACTAAATCAATTAAAAATTAAAGAGAATGAAAATAAAATGATATGTACATATGAAAGTGATAAAACAGAACCCATGAATTTGCATGCTCACTTAAAAATAATAAAATGGAAGGTTTACAAAAGAAGAAGAAACAGAAAATCCAGAGAGATCTGTCCACAAAAGAAATGACCCAAATAGTTGTACATGCTTATCCCACATATCCCATCAGCCACTGGAAGCTGTATGAATGTTTACCAAATTCATGAGAAACATATATTCATATCATAAGAAGTGTTACAAATAGTAGAGAAAAGGGGGGAAATCCCTTACATAATTTTGTGCAAACAACAACAAAGCTAAATGGTAATATAGGAAAGAAAATTCTAGCCACTTTTATTTTTGACCATAGATGTAAGTCGAATAAATCAAGTAAGTCGAATGAATGAACTTAGCAATACGTTTTAGCCTGAGCGTTTCCTTTTTCTTGGTAGTGAGTGGCAATGGCAGCTTTATTTGGAGAAATCAAGTATGATTTTCACTTTAAATAAGGTCTCTGTTATGAAAGGTACAGCCTACCCACATTCACACACAGAACCATGTGCTTCTTAAAGCCTATGATACTGTATAAGAGATGCATCATTTGGTGAGGCCGTCACTGTGTGAATATCATCTCAACCCTGCCACCTACACATTGAAAACAAAGTATAGGTTTATACTTGTATACTATATGGAAAAGGGTGAAGTCAGAAGTCCATTTGTGCTAGGCAGCACATACAAACTGCATGGGATTAAAGTTCTAAACACAAACAGCACACATGAATGTGTTCAGAAGGAAAATGCAAACATTGCTGGGTTAGGAAAGGTGAAGACTTTTTTAGGCGTGGCACACAATGCATAAAACAGAACAGGACAAAGCAGACTATATTAAAATATATACAAAAGGAAGCTTACGTTCATCAAGAGTCATTCACCAATAGTGAATTGATCGAAGAGCAGGATGACGCATAGAAAGTGTCTGTGGTTATTAACAACATAGTCTTGGAAGCACAGGGTATCTAAATCAATAAGAATGACCCAACTATTCAGTAGCCATCTGCCCAACAGGAACAGAGAGCCAAGTTTCTAAATGATCAATGAAACTGCTAAAATCTGTTTGTCATCAGACCTTGGATGCTCAACATCAGATCACATAGAAACCATGCCTTGTAGGTGGAATTCAGGTTTAAATATGAGCTCGGTCCGCTCTAAACACATCGAAGTACATTTGCTTAAGTTGCCAACTGTTAGCTGGGAAAACACCAATTAGGACTTCCTCCAAATAGCAACGTATTGGACTAAATTCTTCTATACTCCAGGCTGTATTGTTATACATTCTGAATGTTTCCCAATCTTAAAACAATACCAAAACCAAGGACTGTTTCTTCCCAGCTGATAAAATTACACCCTCACACCAGTGGGCAGCCGTGTTTCCTGGCTCTCCGTACAACTGTGTGTCTGTGCTCCAGTCTCATTGGCCCATGGGGAAAGCTCCACAGACAATGGAAAGGTGTGTGCAGTGGGCTGCTGGGGCTGGGGGTGGTTTACTTGGAGCAGTCTTCGCAAGCAATGTTCCCCGTGGTCTCCTTGATGGTGCGTTCGGAAACAAAGGCTGGGTATTCAGTATCACAAGGCTCCAGGGTCTGTTTCAGTTTCTGGGCTGTAGGGAAAAGAGGGAAAAAAAATAATGAAAGCTTGGTATTCGGCTCAAAGCCTGGCAACCCACCCAGCTCAGATGCAGTTCTCCTTAAGAAGCTCTGTGATTTTTCTAGGCACAGCACAATGCACTATTTTCTAATTAGTTCAGTGATTTCATCTGCCAGGCAACTCTGTAAGCTATAATTCCTGAAGCAGTTGTGTTGGCTTGATCGGCTATCATTTATGCAGCACAAGAATTCTACTTTCTGGGTCAACTTCAGCCAAGGGGTCTCTGACCTCAGACTCACAGCAATTTAGCACCAACACATCTGGGAATCTGAATACACACATACAAATGTAAGCTGTACCATATTACCATATTATTGAGGGCAAGACAAATGTCATGATATGATTGTATAGTTCTATTATTTAAAGAAAATTGAACTGTGAATGTATTTACATAATAAAATACATAATGTCTTTGAAGTATAGCATCGACCCAACTTTACTATTATGAAGTTTCTTGGTAAAGAAGACTCTGTGTCAGTTTGAATAATGGGGACAGGAGGATGAGCACATAATAAGCAATCTATATAGGCTGGAGGTAATTAGTTTAGATAACTTTTGCCCAGTAGTTGGGATCCAAACTGTCTCTCAGTCTCAATATTCTTATGTGCACTGAAGTGAACCAAGCTCTTTTCAGAAGTTGATGGGAGAAGTGTTTAGTAGATAGTGTTAAGTGTTGGAATAATTATAACAATGATAACAGTAGCCAAACGGCATAAGCGTCCTTGACTTTGCAGCTTTAAATGATGCCGATTAGCGCAGGGTCAAGTGCAAAGGCTCCTACCAGAGAGAAGTCTGGAGAACAGATCCCCCACTTTGCTGCTTCTAGCTAGCCCTCAGCATTCTCCTCTACAAAGTAGGGATGCTGGTGGCTCAGGCACTCTCCTCTGAGTAGTAGTAGGTCTACTAATTTACATCTGCATTGTGGAATATTTTCAGTTTTCCAGCAACCACCAGTTTTGTTTTGTTTTGTTTTGTTTTGGCTGATGTAGGCATAGAATTAAGCTCATCTATAAAATTTACATTTGTAATTCTAAAATGTGATGTATAGAATATTGGTTATGCCCCAGGTACATAAGGATGAATATCAGAGCCAGGGCAAACTGTCTTTCTGGGATGCTGTGGGATCTACGAGGGTCCATGAGAACAATATCTGCAAAACACCTAGCTGTGCACAGTCAGATAATTATTAGGGCATCCATAAGCTGTGTCCTATGCGTTTAAATTCTAGCACAACTGTGTCTAACATATGTGTTTTTCCACCGAAGAAACTATTTGAAGTCATAGTACACTGGAATATGCTTTTATGCTTTTTCATTTAAAACAAAATAATTCAGAGTCTAGTTCAGCCTTTCTTTTCCACGAGAACATGTGACTTAACCCACCTGAGGTCACCTCACAGGGCTGGATTGAGGAGGGAGCATTAATGCACACACTGCTTTTCATGAGAAAAGTCTCTCTCTCTCGCTCTCTCTCTCTCTCTCTCTCTCTCTCTCTCTCTCACACACACACACACACACACACACACACACACACGCACACAGAGGACAAATGCTCTTAACTTCTGAGCAATGTTTCCATCTCTCCATCATCTCCCCTTGGATAGTGTTTTTGTTTGTTTGTTTTGTTTCTTGTTTATTTTTCTAAGCACATTCAACAGATAAAACAAATGGGTGAAATCAGTCACTTGTGACAAACTGCTTGTCCCCGAGGGAGAAGGTGAAAAGTTGTTCCCTCCCCATGCCCAGGACTTCCTTGGTGTCTGAAAGTAGGCAGCTTTCCTTGGAATCCTTTGGGTCACCTCTCTTTCTCCTTCCTCCTCCCTCTGTTGTGTTCTTACCTGCAGGCAGGGCTATCTGGCTACAATTTGGCAACACACCTTATTTTCACAGTTCTTCACAATCAAGTTTTCTCTGACTGGCAAGTGATTCTAATATCCGATTCAGACGGCCTCCTTTTTTATATTTAGAATATCTGAATCTCAAAGTTCATTTCTAAATGAAATAAAGATTAAATATACAATAGTGCAGATTAAGCCGATAAGGCACACACATGCCGACATCATGTAAAACCTGCTGACAGTTTGTTAAAGAACTGCTGATGCCAGGCGCTGCTCTGCTGGGTACACGTGAATTTACTTAACAACAAAATATGACAAGATTAAGGAAATACACTAGGAAGTAGGAACTTCATTTTTCTTTTAAAATCTCTGCTTCCTAGAGGAGGCGTAAGGGAGGAGGCTGACTTAAATTGTTCAAAGTCACCCAGGGAATGGGAAGCAGAGACAACTTTTGGACTTGGGCTGTTTTTGCTCCAGCATGGATATATGCTTCATGGCTTTGTGAAGTCAGGCCAAGGGCACAAAGGTCTTTAATGCAGGCTGGGGGAGGCAACACATACACATGATTCAAATAAGCCCGATAATTTCACCATCTCTAACTCTAATTGTCCGGGCCCCATTATAATGGAATGGGTCCAAAATGTCCAGAGTGAAGCTCATTTGGCCCTGATCCTCCCTGGAGATGAAATTCTTTTTCCTTGGACAATTGTAGGGTACTCATGCTGATGGAGCGATAACTGTTGACTCTATTTACAGCATGACTGTAGATAGGCTGGAAGTCACAATTTTACAAATTATCCCACAAAGCCATAGCCACATTTACTCTAACTAACCTGGACCTTTCTGTCTAGAGCACATGGAAAACAACCATCCATATCTGCCAGTCAGTACTGTTTATCTTTGGAATTTCAAACCAATAACCCAAGCGCCAGCAATCTACTTACTGAGTTCTGTTTTAAGTCTGGGTACTCAAACCTCGTGATCTAACAAAGGTAAGGGTATTCAAAGATGCTGGTGCTAGCCTACGTCACTTCTTCTCCCAGAATAGACAGCTGTGGCTCAGAATCTGGACACAGTCTGCCTTAAGTTCTACATAGAGTGGTTTGTCATAATCTTATGTAGGTATGTATTGACTGCTATGCTGGGGGTGGGATCCAGGACATGCTTTATACTAGGTAAGGGTTCTATGCTATGTGGTACCCTTCTACCATCTCAGTTTACTTATATGGAAGCAACTAAACCCTTTCAGCAGCATCTCAGGACGTGCTTCCGTGGAGAGTCACAGTGCATCTGTGAATGGAACTTTCATCACCACACAATAAGCAAATCTCTGCTACTGCATAATTTGGCAGACGAAGACACCAAAACTCTGTGAAAGTAAGATGCCTGTTCAAAGGCATGGAGCTGTGAGTGGCAGGGTCCAGGTATGCACCTGGACAGTCTCACCTGGGTCTATACTTGCTGATACTCTGATCTGTCTCCCATTCCAGTTAAAGGGGTATCTGAAGCTGAAGCCACCATGACCCACCACTGGCTCCCCATAGAGCATTCAAGGGGACGTGCACACAATCAGATTGCTTGAATTTTCCCTTAGCAACAAATGTCCCTGATGAGAATAACCGACTTGGGTTCACAGTAATTAAGTGCAGGCAATTGGGAATGGATAGATTTGCCATTTGAATAGCCGCCCTCTCCTTTTGTCTCTGACGATACATCCCCATCCATAACAGGGTGCCAGCAAGCTCCATTCTCTTTGTGAAATTTCACCCAAATGAGACCTTTGTGGTAATCAAGTAGAAGCGGGCTTCCACAGTCCCCTCATCAAGGAAATGAGGCAGATAAACAGTATAATTATGGATGCCATTTTTAGCTAAAACAAAGATGTATGTCTCAGCTCAGAGTCTTTATCTAGTGAGAGAATGGTAAATTTAGAATGAATTGCAAGTCAAGATGGTGCTAAGCCCATTCCTCCCCTGCACTAGATTCAGGATTTACATAGACTTTTAACAAAATGTTCTCATAATAGCATCCCCTGGATGAATTCACATACACATAACCGTTTCAGCGTCTTCATATGCAACATAGCAAAAATCATATTAATGCCCAGTAGAGTAAATGGCAGTGGGCTTGAGTAAGACAGTTCATATATGGGAATCCAGGTCCACAGCATGCGCAAACACAGGCAGCTGAGGCTTGCGTGCTCTCTGTCTCTGTCTCTGTCTCTCTCTCTCTGTTTGTCTCTCTCTCTCTCTCTCTCTCTCTCTCTCTCTCTCTCTCTCTCTCTCTCCCTTTCTCTCCCTCTTCCCCCCCCTTCTATCTACTTACCTATCTACGTTACTTGTGTCTTCATCGAGGTCTGCTGATATGTAATACCAGTGGCCACCTTTCAGCTAAAGTGGAAGGAGGAGTTTAAAGAGATCTAAAAGGGTTTCCCAGCTCTCTGGAGATGGTATTGTGCTCTATGCCAGCACACCATTGGTAGCAATGTAAAGGACCAACTTTTCTTATAATCTGTGTGATGAAGGTATCAACAGTCTAGAGCAATGGTTCTCAACTTTCTGAATACTGGGACCCTTTTTTTTTAATATTTATTACTTATTTATTATTGATAGTGTTCTGTTTACAGGCCAAATGTCACTAGATCTCATTATAGATGGTTGTGAGCCACCATGTGGTTGCTGGGATTTGAACTCAGGACCTCTGGAAGAGCAGTCAGTGCTCTTAACATCTGAGCCATCTCTCCAACCCATTGGGACCCTTTAATACATGTTATGGTAACCCCCCAGCTGTAACATTATTCTGTTAATAGTTCATAACTGTAATTACGCTGTTATGAATCATAATGTAAATTATTTGATATACAGCATATCTGATATGTAATCTCCCAAAGGGGTTGCGAACTACAGGTGAGAACTAAAGGGACATCTGGAAATTATCTTTTAGGAGGAGGTGTAAGAAGACCCTCAAGGCAGAGCACTGAGGACTAAAGTATCACCTTATAATTCTCACCATGTTGGGGCAGCTGTGAAGAAATAGGGGATGGAGAGCTCAGAGTGGCAGCTTTCTGAGTGTCTGTAGAACTCATGCCACCGTGCCCTGATCTGTACCCCTCCATTAAGGCCAGGACTTCTCGATGCTGGCCCTACTGACTCTGTTATCAGTTTGTTGTAGGGACTGTCATGAGTGTTGTACAATGTCTAGCAGCATGCTAGTCTCTACCCACTAGATGCCAGTAGCAAGCTGTGACAATCAAAAATGTCCCCAGATAGTACAGTGACTGCTGGGAAACAGGACTTCCCCTCAGTTAAACAATACTACTCCAGGCAAAGCAAAGATCACAGGGATGGGCTCCCGAAAGACAGAAAGAAAAGAAAAAGTAATTGTTAAGTCTTTGGCATGAAAAGCTAGCATAGATGTTTGAGATGACAGGACAAGGGGAGAATGAGAGCTCTGACCGTGGAATTTGGCATAAAGATGGTCTTTCTTGAGGACTGAGGATATAGCTCAGTTGGTAGACTACTTGTCTACCATTCAGGAAGATGTACTCCTCAGCATTGAATAAAGAAGGCAACATGCCAGCACTGGAGAGGTGGATGTAGGTACAGGAGGATCAAAAGTTTAGAATCATTCTCAGCTACACAGAAAAAATGCTGAGAGAAAACCATGCTCAACTGTGAAGAGGAATGCCAGGAAAAATATTAACCACCCCAAAATGATGCAACTATTACCCTCAGCACAAAGCTTACTCCTAAGAAATAGTCATCTCCCCCCCAACCAAAGCACGAGCGCACACTTTTGCACTAGACTCGTGTACATGTGCTCCAGTGCCCATTGCAAGCCTGTACTGTATCTCCTTAACCTTTACTAAGCATCAGGGAAGCCAGAGATTCCCAGACCTGCCTGCACAGGCAGGGTCCAACTTGTTGGCTAGACAGCCATTGCAGAAGCAGCACAGCCTCATTTAAATGGAGTGGGTCCTTGTCCCTAGTTACGGGTACATTGAAGGATGGTGTGGAGAGGCTAATTAAGCTGAAACCCTGGTTTTCAAGCCCTACTGATTTATTTTTGCCCCACCCCATCTTAAAAATACAGTGTGTATAATATAAACAAAAGCAAATCCATACCAAAGGTAACACTTCTTTAGTGGATATAATAGTCTTTTTTGCTGTCGCGATAAGTTATAGTTGACTCTCTGTCTAATTTCCTATTCTTCACGTGGATTTCTGACTGTATCCCTATCACTGGTCTTATGTGTTGGCTTTTGTTTATCATTTTATATATTTTTATGGTTTCTGGTAGAGTGTGTGGATCTTGTTATGTGGCTCAGGCTAGTTTCTTCTTCTTAAACTCACAGCAATCTCCTGCCTCAGCTTTCTGAGTAGCTGAGGGGCCTATAGGCGTGAATGAGCCCTTGCATCTGGCTATCAAGGCACACCAATATTTTATAAATTTAATTAAAAATTTTGCAGTATCAGTATAATACACCTTTCTGTAGGTGAATTATAATCCTAAACTGATCTCACTAGGAAATACTTAACAAGCCATTATTTGGTATTGGAAGTATCCTGTAGACTATGTAAAACCTTCTTCACCATCTACAGTTACATTGACTTACATTGAATTTCTAGACTAGGATAATGAACACATCCTACAATTCAAAGCTAGTGCCAACTCAGTGGGCTTGATAGGGACATGCCTGGCACAGGAATGACTCTAAAGGATATTTGATGAGCAAAGTACCTACTGTACTCTCAGCCTCAGTTGGGTGCTGATGAGAATATGCATACATAGATAGTCACCGAGGAAACCTAGTGTGGTATAAGAGAAATGGCAGTGTGATGGCAGTAGGCTAAAGCAGGGATCCAGTGTGAACGGACTCAGGAGGGAACAGAAGTAAATGCCTGGAGATTCAGAAAACACACTCAGAAGGCTCCTATGGAGCAAAATGCAATGTCAATATCCAAAACCCAGGTTGTACTGTACTGCTTAATAATCTCATAGTTAAAAAAAAATGACAAAGGGTTGAAAATAAAGTGAATGCTAGTAGCCTGCCAGTCTTTAACATACATATTTAAGAAATTCAGAAAACACACATACACACAAGCACAAAAACAAAACAAAACAAAAAAAAAACCCCAAAACCAGAGAGTATCTCTGAGCACTGGCTCAGAAGGCCTGGAAGAGACAGGTGGCCAGGGGACAGTGCTCAACCATGGAGTGATAGCAAATATCACTGACAATGTCAACCCTGTCATCTGGGTTATTAGGGATTAATTAGTTACAGTAGCATCCTAGGTTCCATTTACTCTGGTCATCAGACTTATTACTTATTAAGTCAAGCCTAACTTAAGATATACTGTAGACTTGGGCCTCTTCCACCCAGGACATGGGTAACTTGTCTGCATCCCTTTCCTGTTGCTTTCTGAAGGTTTCAAACCCTGCCAAAGGGTGGCTCCTCCAGCAGGTCAAAGTGAACTTGGGTTAGAGAATCTGTGGCATTCTGCATCCCATTGCATGGCATAGGCTTCAGCAGAGAGGGGCTTTCTGCTGACAGAGCTGAAGAACTGTTAAGATTGTCCTGCATGATTTAATGCACGACAGTGCATCCCCAATGAAGAGCATCAGGGACCCAGGATTCTTCACTCATACTAAGGAACAGAAACCCCAGTTGCTGCCTACCTTTAGCTGTCATGTCGGAATGCCACCAACTGCACAGGTTAAACTCTACCAGGAACCTAAAGAAATGGTGGAAAAGTCCAGGGTTAGGAGATCAGCTAAACCCTGGGTAGAGTAGTACAGTTTTATGTCATTTGTGCTGCTCCTCCCTATTTGAAAGAATAACATTGCACTTTGGGACATTGCTGTGGCTTAGCTGAGTTTCCACTCAATTGCCACTAGGTTTCAGCTCACTTGGAAAGAAGTGGCCTGAAATCATGGTCTGTGATACTTTCTGTGGCCTAGGATCACGGTCTACTAGTTGAGAGGGATTTCTGGTTGAGAAATGTCTGCTATTTGGTCAGAGTCAGCCTCTAGTAATTCACCTTTATTTACTTATTATCCTCTAATCCAGTTTTTTTTCCCAAGTATTTTTTTTATTTACATTCAAAATCATTTCCCCTTTCCCATTTCCTCCCTCCCCGAAAGTCCCATAAGCCTCCTTCCCTCCCTCTTTTCCCCATTCAACCCCCTCTCGCTTCTCTGTCCTGGCATTCCCCTACATCCAGTCTTTCCAGGACCAGGGGTCTCTCCTTCCATCTTTTTGGAAATCTATTGATATGCAAATTGTGTCTAGGGTATTCCGAGATTCTGGGTTAATATCCCCTTATCAGTGACTGCATACCATGTGTGTTCTTTTGTGACTGGGTTACCTCACTAAGGATGATATTTTCAAGTTCTGACCATTTGCCTAGGAATTTCGTGAATTCATTGGTTTTAATTGCAGAGTAGTATTCCATTGTGTAAATATACCACATCTTCTGAATCCATTCCTCCATTGAGGGACATCTGGGTTCTTTCCAGCTTCTGGCTATTATAAATAAGGCTGCTATGAACATAGTGGAGCATGTGTCCTTATTGCATGCAGGTAAAGCCTCTGGGTATATGCCCAGAAGTGGTATAGCCGGATCCTCCGGGAGTGTCATGCCCAGTTTTCTGAGGAACCGCCAGACTGCTTTCCAGAGTGGTTGTACCAGCTTGCAATCCCACCAGCAGTGGAAGAGTGTTCGTTCCTCTTTCTCCACATCTTCGCCAACAACTGCTGTCTCCTGTGTTTTAGATCTTAGCCATTCTGACTGGTATGAGATGGAATCTCAGGGTTGTTTTGATTTGCATTTCCCTAATGACTAAGGATGATGAACATCTCTTTAGGTGCTTCTCAGTCATTAGATATTCTTCAGGTGAGAACTCTTTGTTTAGCTCTGTACCCCATTTTTTAATAGGGTTACTTACCTCTCTGGAGTTTAACTTCTTGAGTTCTTTATATATATTGGATATTAGCCCTCTGTCGGATGTAGGGTTGGTAAAGATCATTTCCCAGTTAGTTGGTTGCCGCTTTATCTTTTTGACAGTGTCTTTTGCCTTGCAAAAACTTTGTAATTTAATGAGGTCCCATTTGTCAATTCTTGATCTTAGAGCATAAGCTATTGGAGTTCTATTCAGGAAATTCTAACCCAGTTTTATTCCACAAAAATTAGCCAATTTCTAAAGGGCCTTTGCCTTATTTCAGAATTTAAAAATAGAACATTCTTCTGGGTCAGAACAATAGTCTGCAGCAATATAGGAAGAGTTCAGCAAATGTGTATGGGAGCAAAGAGTGGGTCAAATTTTTACAAAATCATGCCATAATCTAACTTCAGAAAAAAAATCAGAATTTCTCAATTGCTAGTGAAGGATGCAAAGATAATATAAATCACCTTCTTAAATGAATGGTGATAGATTAAAAAAAAATCTAGTCCTGTACTTTTCAGACCCATGGTTACTATCCCTAACAGCTACTTCTCCATGAACATCCTACCAGTAGACTTAATGAATCTTCCATGTCCTTTCTATACAGAACACTTGTTTGCCTTTGGATGTATAAACATTGCTGGATTAATATAGGTTTACATTAAATTTACATGTACATATGTATATATACATATTTTATGTATGTTTATATGTATATACAGAAACATGTATGTATATATGGATGTGTATCTATATCCACAACCATATATATGAGATTTCATATATATATATATATATATATATATATATATATATATATATATATATGAATACATATATATATATATGTATACATATATGAAATGTATCACAATGTCCATTCACCAAATGGCAAGGGGTTTGCCTTAAATCTACAGTAGTGGCTCATAGCTGATAGAAAGAGGAGCAACAGTTTGGTGTCCTGGTCAACATTCTAGTCATGAATTCCTTTTTCTGGGATATACTGTTGCTGTAAAGTATCATATTATCTGGAGGCCAGAGTTTTCATCTTTGTCACATTTCTTTGTCACCTTTCAAGTTTGACCTAAGTCACGAAGTCTCCCAGGATCCTCAATTTGATGAGGTAAACTTATTAACTCATACCTAGGAAGAGCCCCTAACCCTCTCTGTAGCCCTTGTAAACCTGGCTCCTGCCCAAGTCAAGACATCAGAGCAGCAGTGGACAGCTTAGCTGTGTGTTCTCCTGACCACAGCCCACCCAGGCAGCATTAAGACAGCCAGGCATCCGTGTTAAATTTAACAGTAACCACAATAAATAGATTTGGCTTGTGTATCCTAAGCTGTTAGTCTGCTCAGGGATGACAGGGAGGTTTGCAGAGTGCTTGTGAATGACTAACATTAAAACAAGATAACTTTGTGGTCTCAGAGTTCAATTGAGGTGTTCCGTGGATCTAAGGGTCAGAGAGAACAGGAAGTACCATCTCCCCATTCACTTTATCAGAGCAACAGAGGAACAGGATACTTGTTGAAAAGAGCATAGCAGATGATACTTACAGGACAAGTTCCGTCATTATCCACTTGGCTGCAGAGAGGAAGGCCTTATAGGGCTGAAGGGAAGAATTCACCCCATTAAAACAATGGATTACATAAGATGTTTGTAGTTTGACTTAAGGCTTTACATAGAGACAATGTTATTCTTCTAGAGAGACGGATATCATGTTAAAACCCAGGGAGGGTCTAACTAAAGGAAGAAAATGCTTAGATACTGTATCCCAAAACTAACATTTTAAAACTTTGAACTCCCCTGTAGTGAGATGTGATTTACAAGTAAAATAAACATGATCTAATACGAGGGTTATCACTGGGAGGAAGGAGGAAGTTCAGCAAATGATGCTTAAACCTTTAACCTCTAGGGGCTAATATTTTGCAGCCTGGTGCTGAGGGGCTGGAATCATGTAACTAATTTCAAATGGTAATTCCTACTGCTCCCCTTTGGAAAGGTGACTCGCAGTTTTCCATCACTGTGCGTTGTTCATTGAGAGAAGCACAAATTGAACACACTTGATTTTAATGCCTTCCATGAATTATGTAGGATTTGGGCTGCCCTTTCTCGCACTTACATATTTGGACTTGAAAAAATGATAACCATATGAACATGTGATTTTATCCCTGCAGAAAATCCCCTGCATGCTATAAAAGAAGGCATTGACAGCCTAATCTTTATTTCAGAATATTTTAATTAAAAAAAGCAGTCGGATTGTTTACTCTGTGATATTTCCTATGTGGATAATTCAATTTCCTGAATTCTGGAAAATACCATGTCCCCCTCAGTTGGCTCTTTGTGCCTAGGTATGCCAGATATGTAAGTGGTGTGCAGATTTGCAAGGCAGACGATGGCACTGGCAGAGAGCTGGGCTTCAGACGGCAGGTCCAGAAAATCCCTGGTACCTTTTGTGGCTGCCATTAGGAAAGAGCATGCCAGATCTTGGTCTCTGAGGCGACAGCTGCCTAATCCCCCTCTCTGAGCATTTTAATTATAAGAACCAGAACTGGGAATGGAGGAATTATCCAGTTTTAAATAAAACAAGAATTTATAGTGTCCTAACTGTTGCTAAAAGGTTCCTGTCTCAGACCAGAAAACAGCCAAGAGCAGCATAAACAAACAAACAAACGAAACCCATTGGGCCTATTCCCAGCCCACCCTGCTTTGTAAGACTGTATATTTTTTGATTTGATTTGAGTAAGGCTTTTAACACTGAGTTCCTGAACCTGGGGACTCTTCCTCCAAGTTTAGTGTCAGAGAAAGATATTAACTTCAACAATTTCTTAAAACCAAATGCCTCAAATCCCCATGCTCTGGTCATTAGGTGTTATGACATTAAAACCATCACTTCCCTGGAGCCCCAGATAGAGCCAAGGAGTTAGACCATGGGCTAATTCTGTGTCTTTGTTCCTGAGGTAGAGCTGAGAGGATAGACTGAGGAATCCCAAGGCTGTGGAGCTTGGCACTGGCTCACCAGAGGCCAGGGGGAAAGGAACTCAGGCAGAACCTGCTAGACCCAGACTCTAAGGATATCTGAGCAAACAAAGGGATTATGCAAATAAGGATTAAGGTTGTAAGTGTAAACAATCGCTGGGGACCTAAGGTCATTGAGCTTTTTAAAAGGAATGAAGAAAACCTGTCTTGGGAAGATTTCAAATCTAGAAATAGTCACACTAAGTGCAGGAAAGCCAGTTTGGAAACAAAAAACCCCCATTCCAAGTGATGTTTCTTCTAAAGTTTACATTAAGTGGTGTTTTCTATAAAATTCAACTTCTCAGTTGCCTCTCAGAAACTTTGTATCTCAGACTTTCTGGCTCACTCTGTGTAGAAGAATCATGTTAAATATTTGGCTCTTAGATTCCAACCCACTAAGGTCTCAGGTCTCACAGAGGCTGCTAAGTTCACCAAGATCTTGTCCTTTAAGTGAACATTTTGGTTGGCTTTTTGTATTGCCAAAATCACATCTCAAGGATTACATTTGTATATATCTGTGGGCTATCTTGAGGTATACCTTAAAGAAGAAAAAAATTCTGAGTTTTCAGGTAATTGAGGGTCAAACTGATATTTTCTGTACATTGCAAATTACATTTTAAAACTGACAATAGTTGGTTTCTGACAGGCTGGAGCTGGTTTCTATGGACACAGCACTGTATGCCTTGATCGTAGGTTGTCATATCCCTGCCCACCTTGAAGAAGCTCCCAGGCAGAAAGCACTGAGAATAGCAGAGGCCTGAGAGCACTATTACAAGCTAACAGGAAGATATTTTCCTGTGTGAATGTGTGCATGTGTATATGCGTAGTACTCAGTTGTGTGTGTACCTGTGTATTCAGAGGCTGTAAGTAAATGACAGACGTCTTTTCCTCTGTTGCAGTTCACCTTGGTTTTTGAGACAGAGTTTCTCAAAGATCTTGAAGTTCAGGGATTCTCTTGACTCCATGCTCTAAGCTTACAGATGTACACTGACGTGTTTGGCTTTCATGTAGGTCCTGGGGACCCAAATTCAGGTCCTCCAGGTTATGTGGAAGGACATGTAGGGACTAAGCTATCTCACCAACCCCCTCAGAAGAACAATTTCTGTTAAACCAAATTCTTTTAATTCTCTTATGTAACAGTCAGTGAAGCGCCCCCCCCCACTTGTCTATAAAAAAAGGGGACTGTTCATTAATCCATCTAAGACCTTGACCTGATTTTTAACTTATATAATCGCTGGATCCGGGTTTAAACAGAAACAGTTCTTAGTGAGTCAAGTCAGGAAATACCTTTAAACATTCTTGGTTTTGAGTAAGGTACATTTGATTACCCTAAAGTCTGAGCCACAGAGCCCGAAGGAGCAGAAGCGCCCAGCTATTTCCTGGGTAGCAGCCTTGTACTTACGTCCAGGAGTCCGTGGGCACCATCACTACTCTCCTTGTTGGCTCTACACATGGCTTGGTAGTCGTACAAGGTTATTCTGTGTGGGAAATAGAAAGAGGTTTCAGGAAATGAAAACATATGGCCACTACATAATGCTTAGTTAGGGCCAGCGAGGTGAGCTGTCACTAGCAACATGAGCTGTAGTCACAAACGAGGCCCAACTATTATAGGCATAGGACATTGTAACAGAATCACATCGATAATGTAGGCTAGCAAACGGAGGGACTGATGATGTCTGGAAGAGTTCAGGGAGACACAAAACCATCCAACTTGATGAAGTCTCTCCATTTTACTTCAAAACAAGCATAGTTGGCAAGGACCACCATAGTTCCTAGGCTACTCTGACTAAGTCGGGGATCCTGGATGCATCTGTTTCTTAGATGAGACCCAGCAAGAGCCACTTTAGGATACAAAGTAGCAGAACCATCTGCCTGTTCCCATGCACTAGGAAACAGACCAGGATTGAATCAAGACCTCACCAATCGCCATGGGAAGGGGAACCCTGGGAGGAGGAGTGTTCATTGCCCATAATGCTCGATGTTACCACTCCAATAGCGAGTGCATCCTTATTTAAGAACAGCATCATTTATGAAACAAGAATGTGGACATTTTGTTGTCATTCCTGATAAAAGTATAGCTGTCATCCCCAGAAGCACTGTATAATTTGTCTGAGGTATTTTTGTTCCCTGTTGACAATTAATAAAGGTGAATGGAGCAAGCGCCTTGTCTCCTACTTAGAAGCAGTGGGCAAAGACATGATACCCTGCCCTCCACTGTCCCACCACAATTCCTGGCAGTTTAAAGGGGAGTCAACCAAAGTCTGACCTGACATGGAAAGGTTCTTCCAAGTAGCTTAATACATTTACTCCTATTTCTCAGTGTAGGATTCTCCCCCACAAGAATCCCTTTCTAGAGCAGTTCATTGCTTAACAATGGTGCACTTATTGCTACGCTTAGAAAGAATACTACAATACAATACTACCACTGTATTCGGTCAGTCTGATGTGGTATCCGTCTCTCACCTCCCTGATTCCCCCAGCCTCTACCACAATATATATCATGGAAAAGGACTTCTGTTTTCCAAGGCAAATATGTAAACTATTGCCTGCTGACAAACTCACCTACCTGAGCCCCAAGACATAATGACATAATTGAGACAGCTTGCTGGAGACAGTTCAGATCCATGTATGGATGCCAAAAAGAAAACTTGCCATCTCTGACCAAACTGCAATGCAGGTCAGCTCCAACCAGTGAGTGGCACACAGTGGCACAATAAGACTCAAAGGGGTGGTTACACAATCACCTATGCAGTCCTGGATGACTCTCTCCATCAAAACCGGTCTCCCATTTGTCTACCTTTTTCTTCCTGCAAATAAGCAGCTTTGTTTAGGGAATAGAAATAAAGACCTTGAGCCAGACCCACACTACCCTTGGTGAAGTCTAGGCCCAGGCCTTCATCTGCTGGGCAGAGGATGGACAGTTCACTGAGAATCCGCCATGTTTGTTGCTGTAGTCCAAGGTACCCTCCAAAGCTGGGGTGAGAGGGACATGTTATAGTGCCTTTGCATTCTGGTTGAGGTCTGAGGTAACAAGCTGCTGTTGGATGGACTCTGGGTGGTGAGCATAAGCAATGGATCCTTCAGAGCTTATCAGCCCATTTGCCAAAAAAAAGGTACAAATCAGGTCTCAGGCAGCCTGACATGTCCAAGTCCACAGAGCTGACTAGTGGCGGGGCCAGAATGAGCTGAGGGTCAATCTGAATCCACTTCAACTCTGCTTTCTTCTCAGAAGTAGGTTCTGAGACTGTCTCAGAAACAGAGTCACTCACATCGATCTCCATGCTAGGCTCTCACTGCAATATCCTCACAAATGCTGCTTAAGATAAGTTCTCAGAACCAAAGTCCTGGATCATTTTGAGCCTCCTGCTGAGGGGCTACTGAGGAGTCCCCAGCCAGAATGAACCAGCTGGCTTACAAAACCAGCTGCCTGGTGGTAACCATGGCAACTCCCTGACTGACAGATGGCTGGAAGCGCAGGATTCTCCCTGGATCTTTTCCAGCGACCCCAGCTGACACTGGGGAGGGCAAATGAATCACCACGGGGAAGCTTCCGAGCCTGAGCACCTGCCTCTCATTGCAAAAGGGAGGGGAAGGGGGGCAGTTTGCTACTACTGTCCCCAAAGAGGTCAGAGGATCAGCCTTCCTTGTCTTCTCCACAGGCTGGCAAAAAGGAGACTTTGAGAATATTGCTCTTTGGAATTGATTTTTTTTTCTTTACTGTTTTAAATAACTCCACTTTGTGGCTACCTGCATCCTGTTTTGCTGATTATAGTCAAAGAACACGATAATTGCCTGCTTTCATTCAGCTCTAAAATAAGCCCTGAGAACTGCGCCTAGCCCAAGACCGTGTGTGTAGCCCTGTAGAGCTTAGCTCTGGGAATTTAGCCTCATGACAGATAACATGCTTTAATTCCCATGACTTCATCCCCAGACCACTTCAACCACGGTTGTCCACAGCCTAAGACCTTGTCATTAGCAGCAACCCACTCCCTAGATGGGGCTCTTTGAAATTGTGAAGGAGTCAGGCACCCTGTCCCAAGCAGCAGCTCAAAGTCTGCCATGCACCCTGGACAGGATAATCTATTTTTTAATAGTCATTTTGATGTTACTGGTTTTTGTTTGTTTTTTTTTGTTTTGTTTTGTTTTGTTTTCTCTACCAAGAAAAAAAAAAAGATCCCAACCAAGCAATAGTTTTTTTTTTTTCCTAATACTTAGCAGGTTGAATTTTAAAACGGTAAGCTGAGCTCATTTAGTCTGCTTAGCAACTGTGGGACAAACATTTATTAAATACCTATTCTGTGCCACAAGTCCAAGAAACTTGCCTATAATAATGCCTAATCATGGTAGTGTCACTTACCCCTTGCTCAAAGATCAGCCTAAAACCGACCTTGAAACAGCTTAATATTTATAAATATAGCCATAAAAGAATGACCAAAGAAGCTGATATAAGGCCCATCTTTGGTTATAATTAAGTACTTTTTAATCTAAACCTCTAAGTAGCAAAGTAGCATCTACGAATGCTTTCCCTGTTAAGCTTGAAAGCACACTCTGTAGGGGTCGCTCTTGCAAGGAAGGGCATGGAGCGTGAACCCAGGACACTCTTAAAGAAGGGAGGGCTGTCTCTCCTGCCCCACAACCCTTCATAAAGCAGGTCGTCCCACTGAAGCGGCTCCTCACAGAACACTGTAATTTCCACATGGCACACTCATATGGGAGCCAGGAATTTACCTCACCCAGGCCCTGTTGCTCTCATGTCGTCTAACCGCAGATCACTCAGCACAAGCTTTAGTTGAGGCGCACACTCCGCAGGCTGTGTGTTGCTGTAGTTACCCAGGAGGCAGTGCACTGGGCCACAGCAGACTGACTTCACTAAGTTACCACCTCCCATTGTTAGGTGCTAATGGTATCCAAAAGACCAAAGCTGTTATTTTCTCCCAGGGATTTCTGGCATTCTCCCCAATGTCAGGGGCACAGAATGGGTTCCTAGAGTAGGAAACCAATACTGCTTACAGCAGGGCATCTAAGAGATGGAGACTACCAGGAGGGGGCGGGGCCAAGATCTGTCTTTCTAAGGATGACTCTCTTCCTCCAACCAGGCCTCACCCTTCATAATCCCACTGCCTCCCAGTAGTCCCTTCAATTATTGGGTCCACCAGAGGATGAAGCCGTTGACTATTCCTTGAGGATTTTTGAAGTGGAGATCATTGGAAGTTGGGCTCATTCTTCAGAAGAACTACAGGAGTAAAGCAAACCGCAGCAGGCGGGGTCTGGAGGAGGCAGGGTTAGTCTCCTCCCAGGGCCTAGGTACTCTGTTGATAAGCAATATCCAAGTATCTCCTTGTTGACTTTGCCCAGGTACCATGGGAGTGTGATGAGGCCATCCAATTGAGCAGAAGTATTGCAAGGGAGGCTACTTAATAAATGTTTGATTTAAGTAAATTTTAGTGAACAAATAATAAACCTGGTCTTTTGAACGTTTGTGAACCATATGAATCCTCTTTCTGCTAACCTGAACTGTAGACACAGTGGCTGGTCCACAGCTTTCCTGCACCACCCAGACACCTTTGTGTTTACAAGGTCCCCAAGATAATTGGGGACCTTGTAAAACTCCACTAGCTCTTGAGAGGAAACATGAAGCAAGGGCAGGCATGCGAAGTGTCGCCTGGAGTCAGTGTATGATATGGAGGCAGGCCGCCCAGATGAGGAAGACCGGCAGACACTGCTGTTGCTGCAGCAGCGTTATGGGGTTTATAGAGTGGTCTGTTGGAATCTTCATGTTTCTGCAATTCAGAAAGTTTGGCCCTGAAACACACTGGTTCAAGTCAGTCTGTCTCCTCGGTCCCTTCAATGTCACCTCTGACAAAGAATACCTCTGCGGAAGTGGCTAAGCCAAAAGGAAGCCAAGAAGCCATTATATTGATTCCAGGAGCTGCCATGCTTCAGGCTTCGCTGAGGTAGTCGGCACCAAAGGAGATCCGTCATCTCAGCAGAACATGCTTCTCCTTTCTCACTCACTCAACTCCGTGTTTGGGTTGTGGGCTGGAATGTAACAGGATCACTGAAGACTGGGAAAGCTCCTAGCTCCCTAAGAGCCAGAGAGAAGAAGGCTTTCCATTTTCAAATCTACCTTGATGACTCACCACTTAGAAAGTGATTTCAATTACAAAGGATTCTGGGTGAACACGGTAGAGCTTCTGGAGGGGGTGGAGGAGAACGAAAAGTCTAGGCACAGAAACAAAGAAAACCACCACTACCATCCCAACACATACACACACACACACACACACACACACACATTGTACATAATGACAGAAAAGGGGGAAAAAGGCAGCAGGACGGGAAAATAGCTGACAGACAGAGATAGTTTCCATGGATAGTTAGAAAACACTAAAATTATTTGCCCACAGCCCATTTCCCTGTAAACTATAAGCCAGGTACATCCATGTTGGTTCTTTCTGGCTTCAAGCAGAATTAGATGCATGAAAAACAAAAGAAGGTCAGCCCTGGCCTTCCCAGAAACCATGAGACTATTTGATAAGAACAAAAATCCGAGGGCAAACCCTCAAGTCCTAGGCACTGGATCAACAACACTACTCTCATATCCTGTAGTGAGGATGGATGCTGTACCTGGTTCCTAACTGCTATGGAGTCCTTGGGTTCTGTCTGGAACTTTGTCATTGCTGCTGGCTTACAGTTTCAGGGGCTTCATCCATCACTGTCATGGAGGGAGCATGGCAGCATCCAGGCCAACATGGTCCTGGGGACAGAGCCCAGAGTTTTATATCTTGATCCACAGGCAGCAATGAGACTGTGTGTCACACTGGGTGTGGTTTGAATATATTTGGAACCTCAAAGCCCAACTCCACAGTGACACACTTCTTCCAATAAGGCCATACCTCCTAATAGTCCCACTTCCTATAGACCAAGCATTTAAACACATGAGTCTATGGGGGTCATTCCTATTCAAACCACCACAAACTTTAGTGTTGGCTTCCATCTCTCTGGTTCAAATATCCTCCAAGTTACACTTGTCCTTTACAAGTGGCGCTTTATATCTAAGCTGTAGTAGCCCACAGCTACTGGGACTCAGTCGGGTTCTTCTCAGGTGGGAAGGGAAAGAGATGAGGTAGTAGACAGGAGACCATGTTTCTTTGATAATCTGCTAAAAATTCTGTTGTAGTTGCCCTTCCTGAGATGAAGCTTCCGTGTCCTTCCTTCTACCTGTGCACCTGTTTTTTGTTCTAGTTAGCATAGGAAATCCTGGAGCAGCAGTTTTCAAACTGTGGGTTGTGACCCCTTGTGTGTGGATTTGTCCAGTAACTCTTTCACAAGGGTCACATCAGATATTCTGCCTATCCAATATTTATATTATGATTCATAACAGTAGCAAAATTATAATTATGAAGTTGCAACAGAAATAATTTTATGGTTGGGGGGGGTCACCACAACATAAAGAACTGTATTAAAGGGTAGCCACATTAGGAAGGTTGAGGACCACTCTCCTAGAGAGACCCACTGGGGTGCCTGGGAGGGAAATCACCATCAAAGATTGATTCCCATTATACCTGCTTTGGTTTGAAAGGGAAATGTCTCCCACAGGTTCATGTGCTTGAACATGTGGTTGGCAGCTGATGACACTGTTTGGGAGTTCTGGTCTAGCTGGGACATGAGACCTGGGTAATAGGACACAGGGTACCAGGTGTGGGCCATGAGGGGTATAGCCCTGCCTTGCTTTCTAGTCTCACAAAACATGCACAAGATGTACTGTGAACTGTCTTAACCAGACTTGCAGCCAGAATGCTTCCCTTGCCATGTGGGCTGAAGCTACCAGCCAACCCCCTCTCCCTCCCCTCTCCCTTTGTGTTTGTTAGATATTCTATCCTAGTGGTGAGGAAAATGACTGATACAACTCACTAAAGGGTGGAGACTCAGCACTAGAAGATAAGGAGATCCGAGGCCTTTTTAAGCAGGAAGGAATCAACTTGAGAGAGGAGGAAGAGAGGGTAGTGGTGCACACCTTTAATCCCAGCACTTGGGAGGCAGAGGCAGGTGGATCTCTGAGTTCAAGGCCAACCTGGTCTACAGAGAGAGTTCCAGGGCAGCCAGGGCTATACAGAGAAATCCTGTTTCGAAAAATAAAACAAAAACAGAAAGAAAGAGAGAAAGGCAGGCAGCCAGCCAGCCAGACAGATGAAAGGAAGTACAAAGAAAAGAAAAAAGAAGGAATAGAAGACATGGAATATGGCAGTTGCTCATGCACTAACCCCCATCTAGGCTTGGTGACATCAGCCAAATGTCTGTGCGTATGTCTCTGTGTTTGTGTGTGTGTGTGTGTGTGTGTGTTTGCATGTGCACACGTGAGTTTTCTACAAGGAGCTTGTCCTACATTGATGGAGTATCCCAAGCTTCAAAGCACAGTCTATAATACAAATACACCTTCAAGTTCGGGACATATTTTACATCATCCCATTCAGCTCTTGTTTATGGCTTTTTGAGGACTTTATTTAGACTATTTTGCTAAAAGGAAAAAAAATGATTTCAAATGAAAGCTACAGAAACTCAGGCAGCTCCTATGCAGGAGCCGTGAGACTGGCAACTGGGTGCCTTTTGCTCAGTGGTTCTTGACACTGGCTTTGACCAGTGATTGGCTGCACCTGAGAATCACACAGAGGCACTTACAATGCACACATGCTGGGGCTCCTTCCCTCCACCAATGTAAGATGACTCTCCTGGGATAAACCCTGAGCATAGCTGTGCATGCTCACATGACTTGCTTTGCCCCTGTCAGACACTGAAGTATAAAAGTCCTGACCCCTCCGTCAGCCTTCAACATGTACAGTAGAATCCCAGAATTCCCATTAAGCAACCAACAAGATATCTGTGGTTTGATCCCTTCATGAAGGGCTGATGTTACTTTCTTAGACAATAGCTCCCCAATGCATCCAGGTCTCTGGTGAGGAAGTAAGACACAGAGAAACTGAGAGACCCGGTGCACAGCCACATGGTTGCAAATCTATTGCTTAATATGAAGTCTTGCTTCAACACAGAGTATCACAGGGGCACTGTCAAGGACTTGGAATCTGTTGGTCATGGTACCTTATGCCAATAATCCCAGCATTAAGGAAGGAAAAACAAATAAACCCAAAACTCCTTCAACCTTTTCCTACTGGTGACTATTATTTAATATCCCTGAATATGTAGTAATTTGCATTAGCATCCTTGGAAGTTAGACTGGGGAAGATGGAGACCTATGAACTCTAGTACTGTTCCAAAAGGGACAAGGTCATGGGTGATGACAAAGAGATACAGAGTATCTATTCTGAAAAATGCAAGTTCAAGGCTTTTACTAGATAGGAGCTTGGGTGGAAAAGAAAACAGGCAGAACAAGGCACCCCCAGTGAGTCAACAGTCAGGGAGCCCACTTACTATAAGTGATAAGATCAAAAGCGCATTTGAAGTTCTCTGCAACACAAAAAGCAGAGCTGGCACAGAGAGACACATAAGATAAAGAAAAGTACAGCCTGCGGGCACGGCAGGTCAGAGGATTCGTCGATTTCAACTGAGTGATCTCCTCACTCAGCTGGTCTCCCAGCCTGCAAATTCTGCTCTCCAGATAAGATACTGCTGAGTCGACACCTTCTTTTACCTCTGTACATGCTAGACCTGCACATAGCACAGCGCTGCTGTAGACAGGCCAAGGTAAGAGGGCAGAGAAGTCTGTGTCCACACTGTAGGATGCTGGAGTCTTGTGTCCACACTACAGGATGCTGGAGTCTTGTGTTCACACTACAGGATGCTGGAACCCAGTTTTGTTACAGAGACATGGGCTAAGTTCTTGGTCTTTTCAAGCTTGATCATCTCCATCTACAGAATAAGTGTGTGATATATTTATCCCTGAGGCTGGCCCCTGGGCCTGTAGCCTGAATCAGCCATTTACTTAATGAGGCTCAGACTTGCTTAAATGCACTGCTGACAAATGCCTACAAACTCTTGAGCAAAGGTCTAACTTCTCTAGTTTGCCCATGGGTCCTATTTCAGGAAGTTGTTGGAAGGTTCTAAGAACAATGATCTGTGTGGGACAGGGAAGTGCATACCTATAATCTCAGTATTTTGGAGGCTGGCTTCAAGGGCAACATGGGCTACACTGTAAAATGAGAAGGAAGGAGAGAGGAAAGGAATGATGGAGAGTAAAGAAGAGGAAGGATAAATGGATAATAACATTTATTTTTAGAGGAAATTAACAATAAATTATTTTTACTTTTATTTTATTATATAATACTATAGTATAATTACATAATAATTTTATTATTTTTTTCTTTCTTTCTTTTGCCTGCCTTTCTTCCTCTAGTAGAAAGGCAGGCAAAAGACAGACAGACAGACAGATTAAAAGACAGACGGACAGACAGACAGACAGACAGGAGGAAGATGGTGGTCCAACCCAGCTCAGCTGTGGCAGGTATTTGAAAGAGGAAAAGATGGCCCTTTTCTACTCTTTTCTTTATCTCCCACACTGCCAATGCATCTGTTCTTGGTTCTTGGTCCTTAGATCATAGAGAAGCTGGTAGGATATATTCAGGCCAAAGACTCAGCTCAAGTAACCAATAGCAATGAGTTTGGCCCTTAAAGGATTTCATGGGCTGCTGCCTTACAAGTCTTGTAAGTAGTTAATTATTCACAGAAATCAAAGGCCCCAAAATGCACAGACTCAAAAGTGGATATTCTTTTCTTCTGATGGCACTGCTGTGGACCATGGCTACCAGACAAGTGGGGAAAACTGTCAGAGCAAAGAAAGGCCCATTGCCATTTAGTTAAGTGTAGTGTTAGATTTTTGCATTGCTGCAACCAAATACAGAGAAAAGTAAATTAGTAGATGAAGGATTTATTTTAGCTCACGGCTTCAGAAAGTTCAGTCCAGCATGGTGGGGAGGACATGATGGAGTGGAGCAGTTCATATGACGAGAGCCAGTAAGCACAGTAAAGGAATACAGGAAGGAGCCAGGGAAAGTTATGTCTCCAAGCAACATAACTCCAATGGCCTACTTGCTCCCATCTTCCTACTTGTTAGCAGACAGTAATAATGGTGTCTCTTATGAACCAATCAAGGGATGAATCCACTGGCTAAGTCAGAACCCTCATAATATCTCTAGAAACACCCACAGAGACACTCAGAGAAGCCTTCAGCAATTTCCTAGGTAATACTTAACTTGTTAAAGTTGAACCTAAACAATTATAGAAACTATTGCTCCCCAGACAGGGGGACTGCAAGGTCCAACTTGGGAAATAGCCAAAGGGAAAGCTGGTGGAGGTATGGGAGATGTCTGTCTTCCAGTTCACGGCTGGAGATGACCTTGTCTCTAGTGAAAGATACTCATTAAAGGATAGAGGTTGATCAAAAGGAAAATCCTTGTGCCAACAGCAGTATCCAAGGTACCAAAGCTAGACACACTGCCCTTTGTCCCATCAAAGCAGACCATGCCTCCAAAGTAATGTGATTCAGTTTGAGGAAGGGGGAGAACGGGGAGATCTGTCCCAGAGGTCCAGAAGTTCCATCTAGTTATATCCTTTCACTGTTTCTGAGATCCACATCCTTCCCAAATGGAAGAGTTGTCAGTCTTATTTTTCCAGAAAAATAAGGAATGGGGGAAGGGCATGTATACCTGATGGAGAAAGGATATTGGCACCCCTGTCTAATTTCAAGTGTCAAGAGCCATCAGAAGGTATCAGAAAGGCTTTATCAACTGGTGCCACACACAAAGCCATGGCTGAGCCAAGGTCAACAACCATCACAGCAGCAGCTAGCAATTCCTGAGCCTTCAGTAGACGCTAGGCATGGGTTGAGGACGTCACGGTCATTTTCATCTCACCAAGTGCTGCTGGCCACCCTTGGGCCTGCTTCCTAATCATCTTCATGTTCCACTCAAGAACTCAGGCTTGGCCAAGTAAGTTGACATATTCTAAGTTATGCAGCTAGTCGATGTTTGAGTGTTGCTTTGACCTTAGTGTGTGTGACTCCAAAATCCATCTCTTCATTGTTCCCTTGGCCCCAGGGAAGGGGCCCTCTGATAAAACACATGGGGTCTGTCATGTAGTTCCTAGAGGGCATCAGTGACTGTCCTAACCCAATCAGGCCTGTAGCCCTTTCTTTTTCTCAAAGAGCTTGGCTAGGGTGACAATAAAAGCAAGTTCTAGATTCATGCCAACCATACTTATCTCACATCAAGGAGGAGACCAAACCCTTAAAATTCCAGTATAAGTTTTCTCTTTCTCCCACCAATTTAAAACAAATATCCAAGAAAAGGTGGGGGGGCAGTTGTTAAAGTAGTTGAAAAATATACTTTTAAATGAGAAACATATGTATGATTATTCTTCATCTTGTATCTCCTGACCCTCAGAGTTGAGAAACAAGTTGATGTTACACAAATGTGTCCAATGATAGAAATGTAGACAGAAATGGCTGTGCTCCTAAAGCTGACCATCCAAGAGCTAATTTGGGAAGCTTGTAGAAAGTCACAGAATATTGTAGAATAGCTCAAAGCCAGGACTGGGTGAGAAAGAACCCTGTCAAGACAGACATCCTTGAGTCTGAGCTGGAATTAGGCAGGGGTACATATCTGCTTGGCAACCTCCAGGTATGAGAACTTTAGAGATGGCAGAAATGCTGGCCTCCTGACACATTTATACAATTTCTTCCCAGCACTGGCACAAATAAGCTATGGAGGTTCAAATGTTGGCTCATCCTTTTGTAATTCCCTGTTCTTAGCACAGTGCTCAGTTTCTCTTATTGATTGGCTTCAGCCACAGGAAAAGTCATGAAGTAATCTAGCATGGGAGTGTCATGGATCTCACAGGAGAACTGCAGGGCCACCCCTGTACTTCCTGCTATTATATACTTAAGAGTCTCAAATACACCCAAGGAAGCTCAACTTCAAAGGCCCCTATTATTTCTGGGAGGCCAAGACCAGGAGCAACTCCTAGAAGAGGTCCTGAAACTCATCCCAGGTTTTCCTCATGGACCTTCGTGTATCTGGAAGCATGGTTGGTATAGCCTTGAAGAACATGGGGCCAAGGAGAAGCTGTCCCACCCAACCTCTGCCCAGGGTGACAGCCTGTTTCCTATGATATTCAACCACATCTATGTTTCTACCAGTAGATTTCAAACCTATGGTCAGAAGAAGGCTGAGGAAGATTCTCTTCATTTTAAAACATTGTATCAATAAGTCTCAAAATATCATCTTCCATTTCCAAGCCCCCAACTGCCAAGGAGTGCCCCCTGGCTAGTGGGACAAATCCATCCCCAATTTCTGCTCAGCCAGAAACTTTTCTCCTCTTCCTTGGTGACAGAATCAACTGACTATGCTGACTCTCATGTTAGTACTGCCCTCTGATCCACCCAATGCTGAACAGACAGAAAATTTGTGATGAGCTGAATCTGTAAGACCAGCACACATGCAAGGTATGGAATTTCAGCGCAGAGTTCTGAAGTGTACAAACAAGTGGGATTGGCTCCAGGGTCAGTTCAGGGTTGCTTCATTTGACCTTAGCCTATCTTACTCAGGTAAACTGAGAGCACCATCCAATCCTTACCTTTTAAAGGAGCCCATTGCTAACAACTTGTTCATGACAGCTCCTTCGACCTCACCAAAAAAATCTCCAGTCTGTAGGGAAGACAAGAAGGCACATGAGGAAGGGTAGAAGCAGCAGAGAAGAAAAGTAGGCAGATGTGTGTGTGAGTGTGTGTGTGTGTGTGTGTGTGTGTGTGTACATGTGTGTATGTATGTATGTGTGTATACTTGTGTATGTGCGTGTGAGCATGTATGTCCGTGTGTGTGAGTGTGTGTGCATGGGTATTTGGGAGCTAAAGGAAAGCAGAGGCAGACTTTTAAGATTCCTGTTACAAAAAAATGGGAATGGCTGAAATAGTCACAGCAGCCTTAGGCTTACAAAACCAGTGATGTCTCTATAATACATAGGGGATGTTGCATAATATGTGCTTAATACAGAAATTAAAACACAAGTGTATACAAAAGAGCATGTGTGTGTGCATGCACACTTAGATATACATACTTAGACAGACTAGGCATTAATCTGTACAAAATCCCTTCTGGTAAAAATGATACTTCATACAGACAAACTGAGCCCTGAAAGTGCTTCCTAAGCAGTGATAAAATAATGGTTTATAATGCCTAGATGATCTGCTCAGGGGACTACAAGAGTCCATTTGTTCAGCCTTATAAAGTTCTTAAAATCAAGAATACATCCTTTCTCAAAACCACCTTTCAAAGAATATTCTCATTTTGTCTATGGGTTGTTAATATAGTAACCAAGAATAAGACTGCACAGGTCCTTGGAGAGATAATATAGCTAATTGTTTCTCTAATGGCCTATCCCTGTACTTGGTGTTACCTTCGGGACAATGCTACACTAAAACTTTGGCATGTCTAATTCTTGCTGTGATGAGATTTGCAAACTTTGCATGGTGGAAGGAAGGATTAACCTCCTCCTGCATGCTCTCCAGATGTTTGAAGTCACTGAGCTAGAAGGGTCCCAAGAGCAAGCGCACAGCACTGCAAAGGAGCCAGGCTTTCAGTGACAGCCTTCCGCGGCCAGCATCCCAGAATGAGCCAGTACAGAGCCGTTGAGCACCCCTATCTCTATTCTGGGTATATAGCTTGTGAGAAAGGAGGCATAACAATAAGAGAGGAAACACATTTATTCCTTAGGCAATGGGGTGTTAACCAAACCCCACTTCTATCAAGCTTAGCTTAGTAACCTTGATCATACCTTCCAGGGTTCATAGTGATGGAGAAGGGGGGGGGGATGGGGGAAGGAAGGTAGGGAGGGGGAAAAGGAGGGAGGGGGAGGGAGAGGGAGGGGTGAAGGAGGGAGGAAGAGAGAATGTTTCTGTACTTCAGCCAAAAAAAAAAAAAAGCAGGAAGGAGACTAGAAGGAAGGAAACATTTCTCTTATTGAACATCAAGCACTTCCTTTCCACTTCAGGGGAATTTAGAAATGCTCACATGTTCTGAAGGCATTCTGTAGGCATGTGTAGGTGCTATGAGCAAGAAGGGCACTTATATTTTATGTGGGTAAATATGCCAGTGTCAATGGACCTGGTTGTTAGATAGAGAAGAATTATCCTAATTGGGGTGCAGGAAGCCAGACAACATCAAACAAGCCTGAACCGAGCAGGCTGGCAGGCTCCCTACTCCATAGAGGGAGAAGGGTTTCCTGAAGAAGCCACGGCTTTCTGAGTAGCTTCCTGGCCAGGCCAGGGCTTACTGTGGGAAGAAAGGCACTCCATCTTTCCTGAGCCCAGAACCAAGTCTCATCTTGGCCCTGTGTGTCTAGGGTAGAATTACAGAAACTCTTCCTGAGGAAGGACTTTGGGTTCTTGCCCCATAGATTCTTCAGTCTCTCATTGTTCCTCTGGGTCAGATGGGCATGTGTCCTTAGGCTAATGGCCTTTTCAGCTGTCTCAGAGACTGGCCTTCTTTCATGGGCTCATTTATTTTATTCAATGCCACTAGTAGCCCGATGCCCAGTGAGATGGTGCGTAGGCATCAGGAGTCTAGAGTGCATTTAAACACTCTCGGGGAGAAGAGCAGAAATAGATTTCAATTCCTCATTTTCTGAAGTCACTGTTTCTAAAGTGAACTCATCTCTATGCCTGGATCTCACAGAACCACATAGACAAACATTGAACTGTTTCATTGAGTATGAATGGACCTGTCAAACCATTGACACCTGAAGCATTTCAGATGATTTTCAAAGATGATTTGTAAATGTATGGGTATATGCATGAAGGTTAAATATTAGGGGAAAACTCTCCTTAAAGTAGTTCAAACTCTTTAAAACACCAATGCCCTTCAGGCAAAAATTCTTTTAAAAAAATCTATGTGTGTGTGTGTGTGTGTGTGCATGTGTGGGTATGTGTGTGCACAAGTGAGCGAGTGTATGTGTGTGCATGCACATGTTTGTAATTTAGTATATGTGTGTGCATGTATGAGAAAGTATGTGTGCACGTACAAGTTTGTAAGTTAGTATATATGTGTGTGTGTATGTGTGTGTGTGTGTGTGTGTGTGTGTGTGTGTGTATGTGTGTGCAAGCAAGCACGTGTCCCTGTGTTTACCACAGCATCAGTATTGAAAACAGAAGTCAATCTTAGGTGTTAATGGTTGCCTTTTACCTTGTAGAGACTGCCATTCTTTGTTGGTTACATGTGCAAACTTCTAGGACATGCCTGTCTTTGCCTCTTATCTCACCAAAGGAATACCGTGACTTCAGGTGCACATTGTGGTACCCAGTTTTACATGGGTTCTGGTGATCTGAACTGAAGCAAGTCCTTTACCCAGTGAACCATCACTCCAGCCTCTTACAAAATTGTTTTCATAGCCCAAACAACTCTGAGGCTAAGGATTCCGTAAGTTTACCCTTTATGAGTACAGAACGGGAGCTGGACTCAGCCTCTCTGGCAGCTTTGAGGTGAGACATAAGGCAATGGTATTCAGAGAGAAATTCGGTTTATAATATGCTTTTGCCATCATCTCCAAGTCTTAACTCCATAGTTTGTCTTTACTTGGGGAACCCAGTGCCATCTGAATTATCCCTTCACATGGAGTTGGAGGTCTCTTCACTCACCTGTGTATAGTCTTCAGACACCAGAATGAATCCATTATTGTCTATGAGGTAACAGTTCACAGTCTAGAAAATCAGAACACACACTTTACTTTCAGGCCTCAGACCGCCTTTACACAGAAAGATGTTTTTTCCAGTCTCAGAGATGCCCCCAACCCCTTTGTTGGGGAGGTGAGTTGAATCCCAGGAATTGAAAATACTCGTTGGCTCTGTGAATTAGAGTCATGGTTATACTAACCTCACGGTTGACTCTGCAAAACTCAGGACATTGTAAGAAGGAAACAAACAAGAGAACTGACCTTGAAAGATTGGGATTGGGATACAATGGATATGCTTAGAAAAGGCAGAATTAAAGTCTGTCTTCTGTTTTCTCTTTATGGGACCTGACCATTTCCCAGGAAGAAAGTGTTCAGAGGCCCCCAGGCTTTTATTTGGAGTGGCTGCAGTGCCGGCCATTTGGAAACCCAAATGCCAGAACAATGTCATTACTCTAATGATGTATTAATGAAAACACCGTGTCAGCTCGGGGGACCATCAGGGGACCAGGTAATACTTTTTAATTTGTTCATGGACTGAGGCATGGAGGAAGGGGCGGCCTTCTGTAAAAGGGGCCCCTCAGGCCTCCTAAAGGTTTTCAAACTGTGTTTTTAATTGGGAGCTGGATGTGGGGGCAGGGCTCCTAGCTTTTTGGTAGCTCAGACTTATAAATTGTGGGGAGCAAGGTAAGGCAAACAAACCTCTGCTTCCCCCACGATCCTTTAATCTCCCACGAATGGCTTGCTACAGGCGAAGTTTTAATTACAGTGCTGTGGAGTTTAAACTTAAGGCTTAATTCCGTCCTTGATGTAACTCAGTTTCTATTTATTGCAGCTTTACATACCGACAGCAACGTTTAATTTGTAACATATCTTTACCCTGAGCTAAATTCCGCTTAGCTCCGGGCCACCATGGGGTTGGCCTTTGCTGGGACACTGACCTAGACACAGGGTTGGGTTTTGTCAGGCTTGAAAGGACAGCAGTGAGGATCAGAAAGATCTGGCTCATCTTTCTAGCCAAGGGCTGGTCAGGGCTGAAGATTGGACAAGACGTGAAAGTACAGCTATAGCTCTTTTTATGAGGGCTGGAGTGGGGTGCGGAAGGTGGGGGTTCTACACAGGGTTTCTCTGTGTAATAGCTTTGGCTGTCCTGGAACTTGCTTTGTAGACCAGGCTGTCTTTGAACTCACAGAAATCCGCCTGCCTGTGTCTCTGATTAAAGGCCTGTACCATCACTTCCTGGTTTACAGCTAAAGCTCTGTATAGCAGACTTGTGTGCTTAGATGAATGGCAGAACTTGGCTCCATTTATCTGAGGGGTCAGAAGGATGTGTCCCAACCATTTACACTCTTGTTGCTGCAGAAGCTTTTGGCTTTAGGGACACTAATTCCATCTTGATAGTGATTACCATAAACTCTAGGTCTTCTGAGTAGACAGCATTCTAGAAGCCATCTCCTAAAGCTGTGCCTCTGAAATGGTAGCCAAAGGCTCTCTGTGGGTTTGTTTTTAAATTTAGCTGGAATTTGGTTAAAATGAAGACTATTAAAACTTAGCTCGTAGATTACCTGAGTTACAGTTCAGTGTGCTGTAAGTACTATGTCTAGTGCCTGTGATTTTATATATCTGTTGTTGTAGAAAGTTATCCTGAACATCAGCACTGGGGTTGTTTGCTGTGAGTACTACTCTGCTAACATTGGGTCATATGGGTAGATCCACATCTGTATCAATTCCAATGTCATGATGTTAGACCATGCCCTTCAATTCATGTGTACTGAGAACAGACTTGGATTCCATATGCATTTAATGATGAGCCATTTCCTCCCAGTGGCACAGGGAGTCTGATGTTCCCACAGTTTCTGCCTCAATTTCCTACTTAGATAATTAATTCTAACTCAAACATCCCCCAACATCACTGTTTAATCTCTGGTCCATTTTTGTTTTTGTCTAATATTGTAAATACTAGCCAATACAATACAGGGACAAGGCAATTGTTTTTTGTTTGTTTGTTTGTTTGTTTTATTTCATTTATATAAAAATCAACTAGAAATCTTTAGCGAGGGGAATGATGTCATGAAGTCCACAAGAATAAAAATAGAAAAAAAGTCACCTCAGATGGGAAGCCCCTGACATATTAGGATGGGTCAGAAGGAAAACTATCACTATAGAGGAGGCATGGAAGATGCTTCCAACAAGACTGGTTTCCAAAAAAAGGGGATCAAGAGACACCCCATTACCACACTGGCCCTATTTCCTACCGTATTTGTTTCTTTAGAAAATAAAATTGGAACTACACCCGAATTCTAAAAATAAACACATTTTCATAATTCTTTTTCAGAACAAAGCGACACTCAAACTTGCTGTTGGATGAAGCATTTGATCCTTGCAGGTCTTGCTTTCTGTCGTCCTCACAGTGGGAAGTACAAGGTGGCACACCAGGTGGCACACCAGGTGGCACACCAGAATACTAGCCAGCATCTTAGGCATGTGACATGGTCCTTACAAAGTCCAGCTCTCTTCTGGGGTGGAAGGCTCAGAGCAAGCGCTCTACATCCCGGGTGGAGGCTACTTCTTAATCTAGCATCTGACCGTATAGGGTATATTTGTGTGGGACCTGTGCACATGTGCGTTGAGGCTGGAGGAAGGCTTTCTGCCTTACAGCCTTGAGACAGGTCTCTCAATGAATCAGAAACTCACCGTGTCGTCTAAGCTGGTGGGCTTGGGAGCTCCAGGACCAGCCTGTCTCCACCTCCATCCCCTGCTTGGCTTCTAACATGGGTGATGGGGATTTGAACTCATGATCTTCATATTTGCCCAGCAAACGTTCTTATCCTCTGAGTTCCTCCACTTTACAAATTTTATTTTGCAAAAGAACTGAACAATCTACAAAGAGGACTGGTAAGCCTGGCAAACAGTCTATGACTCTCCTGGAAAGATTTTTTCCCCATTAAATATGGTTGGAGGAGGAGAAGAGGAAGAGGAGGAACCGGAAGAAGGATGGCAAGTTTATCTCATAAGCCTTCCTTTTTATATGGCCAGGTAAGGAAGTTCCTCTCAGACAGGGAAGAGTCCGAAGAGCACATGACCAAGCATATGAGATGCACAATGCACTTTGATCTCAGACCTACTGCTCCTACCCTGGCTGACTACTCCGCCTTCCAGAAGACACCTGGATATGGTTAGGGCCTCTTGTCCTGCTTGCTCATGGAAGACATTATTTAAAGAATGAAAATACTCAACCTTTAGGCAGTTAAGGCAGACCTGGTCTGCCAGAGTAACCACAGAGCAACAAAAGGACCACAACAAAAGCAGAAAAGTTAGACTATCTCCATGTCAGGTGCTTAGTATGCTATAGTTTCAAGAGCAAGCAAAAATCCAAAAGAGACTGTGCTTGGGTCTGCTGGGTCAGGTCGTGACCCTAATGGCAGGTTACTAAGATCTCTGAGCAAAGTAATTCTTAAACTAATATCTGAACCCAAGAGAATAATCAGATATAGCTAAGGGGGTTTTCTGTGTGTGCCTTCCACTAGCCGAGGAACAAGCTATGGAAGAGGGCACAAAAGCCAGACAGGCTAGAATCAATAAAAACACAAACTGATTCTGGATCACAGTCAGATTTAGTCTATTTTGTACCAGATAGAGACAGAAAGAAGAACCAGAAGGCTCCAGCTATCCAGTCTCCATAAAGCATCACATACTATTTTCAGTTGGCATGCACGCTGGGCACATTCCGGGGAGCACATCTGTTTCCTCTGAGAACACAGAGATCCAGGAGGACATAGGTATTTCCTCCTTGGACCATGTATCTTGTTCCCATTTTTAGATGTACCTTTTCCAAATTCCATGCGGATACCAGGATAGGAGCAGAGATATCCCTTGTTGGGCTAGTTTGTGGTCAAGTTTGAATTTCAAGGATCTGCTGAATATCAAAGAGTTGTTCACTCTAATAGGCAAGAACCAAGTGCTGCCAACACTGGGGCTGAGAAGTCACCAAGGAAGTTACAGTGCTGTGTCACACTCTCTGGTGTCCCTAACTGAGGAAGACCTAGGCCATTGGATTTAAAATGTATCATTATGTTCTGAGTACAAGGCAGTGTTCTGTTGTCTACCTATAAATACAGAAAGGTGATTTTAGTGACTATAACTGCCAAAACGACCTATATGTTAGCAACTCATGAGTTAAATTATGACAAAGGGTACAGTAGCCTGGAATCTGCACTTGGAATGAGAGAGCCCACCCACAACCAAGTCTGACAGTTGTTTTTGTCACATAGATGAATAATAAATATGATTCAATTGCCTTTCCAGTGTAAACAAACAGGGATTTTTTTTTCCCTAGCCTTACCCCTTGATGTCACTCCCACTAATTGAACCCTGGTATCTTGGAAGATGTTTGCACACCACCAGATCCCTAAGGATCTAGTAACAGAATCAGACTTGGGGAGATCAAGAGGTTTGCCCTCGGAGACACACGGTGAGTATATTCTCTATAGACATCTTTGGACATTGAAGGATGAAGTTGGTCTCAAAATGTGGAGATAGGATTAAGGAGAGTGAGAGGCAGAAAGACTTTTTTTTTTAATCTTCCTACAATGATTTGCTGATTCAGTTTTGCTCAGAGAATTTGATTCAGGTATACTGAAACACACAGTGTTTACTCTGAAATCCTGGTGAGGGAGCTCAGAAACTGAAGACTGGAAGGGAGGGATGGTGAGGAGTGTGTTTGCACAGTGCCCATTGCAGTGTTAAGGGGAAGGTACCATCCTCTCGAAGCTTTGGAATCAGAGACTCTGAGTGTCCCTATCAGTGTGACCTTGAGCAATGCCTGGTTGTCCTAGGAAGTGGTAAGGCAGCTACTGCTACTCTATGGGGGAATGGGGAAGCTGGATGGGATGTCCCTGTGAAGGAAGGCTGGGCACCTTAAGGAATGTATAGCATCCTAACATCCTCTCCCCAAGACTGACTGTTTCCCTACTGGGCATCCTTCTTCTGAGCAGCCTCGTGGCACAGGGCTACCATTTCTCAGAGAGAGAAGTGTGTGGTACCGTTTCTAACAGGAGGTCCTGGGACGGGGCGGGAGGGTGAGGGGCTAGGGGCTTTGCACTGTTTCAGGAGGGTGCCTTCTGTTTGTTTGACTGGCGGAATTCACTTAAGTTCAGCACTGTGCAGCATGACAATTTTGATGTTTTATGTGTACATATGGTTGGAGAGGTGTGGGGGGAGGAGAGGGAGATAAACAGACAGAGAATGAGAGGGATCTTTCTCTGAGTGTTCCCAAAACCTGAATTTCTGAGTCTCTGGCACATAGAAGTATCACCCCTCAGTACCTTTTCTCCAGGTCTCCTGACATTATCGCTAGTGCATCACTGTGAAGCAGATTGACCTTGCCTTCCCAATCACTTGCTGTATCTTCTCATTATAGCCAATCATCAAATCAAAATACCAAGTTTTGGGATATGGAGAAAGCACAATGGTTAAAGCTTGCTTTACAAGCATGTGGATGGGAGCTCAGACCCTCAGAACCTAAGTAGATGCTGGGCAGAAATGGAGCTCTTCTATAATTCCAGCCTCAGAAGCCAGAGATGGGGAATCCCCACAGCAAGCTGGCTTGGGAGACTACCTACCTCAATGAGTCCTAAGTTTGGTTGAGAGATCATAGCTCAATGAATAAGGTAGAAGACCAAGGAAAACAATTCCTGACATCGACCTGGAGTCTTCAGGACGCGTGCAAGTGCACATATACCACCAAAGAGAAAACAGCTACAATCTTTTAAAAATCACTGTTTGCAAAGGAGGTAGTAACTCCAAAACCATACCTGTGTCCCTCCTCATACCGACTATTAAATGACCCTCCCATCTACCCACTCAGCAGCCTGGGTGTTCCAGACACAGAGGCATCCAGTTGCTAGGACATAGCCCTGTTCAGCTCTGTTATCATTCAAGACATCTTTCATATGCCAGAAGAAATTCCTACCAAGACTCAGAAAGTCCCTGTGACCCACAGACCACACCAATTTCTGTCTCTTTGGAAGGAGCATAGAGCCTCATTGATAATGAAGATTTTGGCCTCTCACAGGACAGCAGTTAACCTTCCTCTGTCTTCACAAAACACTGGTGTTGTCAATATGTGATGAAGTTGATGGTGGGTAGGCAAAAAGTGGCTGGACTGCTGGATCATACAGAAATGGGAGGTGGGCGTGGCCTTTTCACCCAAGTCTCCTTTATCAGCCTCATACCCTTGCAGGTGTATTGTCTGCCTGAAAGTCCACTTTTTATGCCTTGGTGTTACTTCCAATGTCATTTCTTTCTCCATCCTTGCTGATTTAAATATTGCCGCCTCAGAGATGTCATCTCTGACTGGTGTGCATAAGATTCCTCACAGCATACATCCCAATTGGTAAAAAACAAAAAACAAAACAAAACAAAAAAACCCCAAAAACCCAAAACCAAACCAAACCAAACAAAAGATATGTGTATCTATCTCTCCTGACTCCCATAAGTGCCATGAAGGCAAGTGTCTCCCTATGCTGCCCTGGGAGGTTAGCCAGACACTCCCAAGAAGGATTCAGTCAGCACATTATAAGGGAACATATGAGGGCCGAATGGTTCTTTTGCAGGCTCTGTAGCTGACATTCACCCTGGGTGGAATGGGACTCCTTACAGTCCTTCTTGCATCCCCATGATTGGGTCCTGACAATCACATGCTTCTAGCTCTTACTGGCAACTAAAGATGTCTTCCTACAAGGTAGAAGTATGTCCGCATACCCTAACCACCCTCACAGGACACACTTGCTGGGGCCCAGTGTGTGCTAATGGGGAGACAAAGGACTTTCAGGGTCTCTCAGCCACCATGTGTCTGAGCAGGTAAAGAAAGTGGATCATTCTACCTGTGGTGGCAAAGACAGAGCACAGGTTCAGAATGAGCCCTGAAGCTAATTTCAATGGGGAACTTGATGATTTGGGGGCAGCTGGGGATGAGAAAGGACAGGAGACAGCCCTATGGGGCTAATGAAAAGTTATGAAAAGAGTAAACCATAGCAGGAGTCTGTTGGAAAAAAAATGGCATTGGGTCCAAGTGAGAAGGCGGGTTGGCTTTCCATTGGAAACATGGCAATTGCTTGCTTAGAGCCAAATCTTAGTAGTCAAAAGCAGAATAGATGAAAATTTCAAAGTGAAGATTGCTCATGAGCATCAGATCAAACTTTAAAAAGAGGATCAATTTAAGGCTTACTTTTCAAAGTATGTGACCCTTTAGGACACGGGGTCCTCCCACAGGCACAAGAGAAAGACCATGGTACTAATGAGGGCATTGCAGCCTACATTTATTGTGCCCAAGTGTATGAGCCATTGCTACCTAGGGTGTCACCACTTTTTGGGAGGAAAAGTTTGGTGAATGTTTGGTTTAGGGCCAGCAGTATTGAATGTGTGCCTTTTCTAGGAGACATGGTAGAGTTTTACATTTTTTTCCCCCATACATTCTTCCCCATGACTCTAGAAATTTCTACACCCACTGTGTGGTTGAAGAAACAGGGAGAAAGAAAGGTTTGGAAAACTTCCAAGATCACAGTGCTACCCATTTTCAGAGTCACAGAATCTCAACAGTCTCACTTAATGGCTCGTACCTTTAAATACCACCATATGCTACCCTTACCATCAGTCAAAGAACAAACACTGGCTGCTTCCAAGCTCAGAAGGAGATATATCTTCATTTGTCTTTTTTTTTCTTTTTTTATTAAAAACAATGAATTCCTGAAATTCTTAGGCAAATGGATGGAACTAGAAACTGTCATCCTGAGTGAGGTAACCCAATCACAAGAGAACACACATGGTATGCACTCATTGATAAGTGGATGTTATCCCCAAAGCTCAAAATAAACAAGTTACAATTCACAGACCACAGGAAGCTCAAGAAGGAGAACTGAAATGGGGGTATTTTGGTTCCTCTGAGAAAAGGAACAAAATACTTACAGGAGCAATAAAGGAGACAAAGTGTGGAGCAGAGACTAAAGGAAAGGCCACCCAGAGACTGCCCTACCAGGGATTCATCCTATAAACAGTCACCAAACCCCGACACTATTATGGACAACAAGAAGTACACACCAAAAAGAGCATGTCATGGCTGTCTCTGGAGGGGAACTGTCAGACAGAGCCTTACACATACAGAGGCAGATGCTAGCAGCCAACCATTGGACTGGGCGTGGGGTCCCCAATGGAGAAGTTGGAGGGCGGTCCAGAGGAGCTGAAGGGGTTTACAGCCCCATAGGAAGAACAATGATGTAGGCCACCCAGATGCCCCAGGACTCCCAGGGACTAAACAATCAACCAAGGGTACACATGGTTCCAGCCAAAAATGTGGCAGAGGAATGCCTTGTTGGGCATCAGTGGGAGGAGTGGTCCTTGGTCCAGTGAAAGCTCAATAGATGTCCCAACAAAGGTAAATCAAGGGGGCGGGAGGTAGGAGTGGGTTGAGTAGAGGGGCATATACTTGGAGGCAGGGGGTGGGAGGAGGGGTTGGGGGTTTTTGGGGAGGGGGAAACTGGGAAAGGTTTTAGCATTTGAAATGTAAATCTTCATTTGTCTTTATGTGGGGATACATCTACGTGGTACGAGTTGTAGGAAAAATACCACCTCTCGCTTTTATAAAACTGTTTAAAAGCCATGCACATGTATAGCCAACCATCCATCCATCTAACCACGTTTCCTAACTACCATCCATCCTTCCAGCCAGCTAGCCAACCAGGCATTCTCTGTTCTGTCACTGGAGCTTGGGTTTGCAACAATACCCACTGTAGTCTGTGACACACTTTTTGGTGCCATCTGAGTGCTCTAGAGAGGCAAGAGGATGGAGTCTTAACCCAATAGCTCTTACTAACATGCCAGCTTGTCTTAAAGCCAGAGGGGAAATCTGAGCCCCCTTGGTTAGCCTATAAAAGTCATCCCCAAGCTTCCTAAAAAGGGTGTTGAACATTCCTCAGGGAAAATTGTTTTTGATCTGGCGATCAAAAAAAGTTGGGCTTCTGCTGAAAAGATGATGGATTGGCTTTTGCTCTGCAGATATGGTGACTCATACTACGATAGCACTAGGATAGCAATTTTTCTTTTAAGCTGGCAGCTAGACCACTGGGAACCAAAAAATTTTTTTTCTAACTCTATCGTGGACTCCCTTTTATATTAATATTCTTGTTTCCCATTTTTCTACTTTTAAAAACTCTCTTCCTGCCCTATGCTTTCTGGGGTGAAATTATGTTTGGAAAATGTTCCTGAAATCCTTGTGATGACCAGAAGGACTATAAATATCTGATTATAAAGTTTAGTTGATGGATTAACTGATGTTTAGCTAAAGGAGAGAGAGAGAGAGACAGAGAGAGAGAGAGAGAGAGAGAGAGAGAGAGAGAGAGAGAGAGAGAGACAGAGACAGAGACAGAGACAGACAGAGACAACCTAAGTAGAAAGGCCACCATAATTTTGATTTAAACCATGGGGTAGAGAGGTGCCATGCTGGCTATGACAAAAGCTATGTCCAATGGGAAGGCTTAAGACAGTGACACATTAGTTTCTTCCGATGCTGACCTAAATGATTCAAATCCCTCTTCTGGAGAGGGAAAGGGGAAATGATAGAGACATAGAAATAGAAATAGCTATGCTAGAATGAAAAACTGTGACTTTCAGAACTTTTACCTTCAGATTTGCAGTTTGCTAATTACATGAGACGAACCAAGCCACCACTCATTCATCTCAATCTCCTCTTTGATTTTCTTTTCTTTCCTTCCACTTACACACACACACACACACACACACACACACACACACACACACACACGGATCCTTCCTTCTGTCAGGGTCTTGCAGTATAGTCCTGGCTGGCCAGGAACTCTCTGTGTTGACCAGCCTGGCCTTGATTTTAGGACTCCCCCTCCTGCCCCCACCTCTTGGCTGAGTCTTTGGATTACAGCTATACACCATGTTGGAAGGTTTAGCCTTTGCTTTTCTTTCTTATAAACAGAGGCAATACTTCCTACCTATTTAACCTGTTGTTCTGATGGTGGGAGGAAGATGAAGCATGGCCACAAAGCTTTGGGAAAGCTAATGTGATCTTTAAATGTGAGTAATGTCTATTACATTCTGTAAATAAGATACCAACATTCTAATACCACAGTGAGGAAACATCTAAAGCATATTTCTCTGGCTCTCAGAACCAAACTATATGATGGGGGTAGGGGATGGGAGACAAAACAAATGTCCTCTCTGTCTGTCTTTCTGTCTGTCCATCTGTGTCCTCCCCCCTCTGGAGGGTGGCCCAGAGTAATGTGTCAGACCTGGCTCTATACACAGCAACATTCCTCTGTCTAACTGCGCTGTCTAACACTTCCCTTTGGCCAGAAACTAGACCAGGAAGCTGCCTTACCTCATCATCGCAGCTTATGGAGCATTTGCCATCCAGGGAGGCACACTGTTGGGGAAAGGAAGCAGGGGAACCATGTTATTGGGTCATGCATTTGCTGCAGCTGCTGCTTAGTTAAGGAGGTCATGGCCTGTGATGTAAGTACCAGGTTTCATCCAAAGGGAACATTTCGAGATGAGACTTGGCCATGTTCTCTAGAGTCCACATGAACTCAGAATCATACTATCAAAGACACAATGTGGGGAGTACTGGCTCTTTCCCATCCCTCTTAATTTATGTTGTCATTCAACACTGATGGTATCTCTTAAAGATTGCAGATCTTCTGGTAACAAAAGATATAATTATGTCATTATTTAATTTAAAACTATTTCTCAACAACTTTAAAAGGAAACCCTTGTTTATGTTCTTAGATTATAGTTTCCTATCGTATCATAATTTAAGAAATGATAAGCTCCTTATGCATCCACCCTCGGATGAGTCTCTAGGTTGGTTCCGTATTATGACGAGTGCACATTAAACACTCAAATGCTGGTTTGCCTACTGTGTGCCGATTTCACTTTTGCTGGAAGTATACATCTAATGTTTAGAACTGGGCAGGTGGAAGTAACTCAATGGCTACTATTTCTATTGAATACTAGACAGATGTCCATGACATGTCTTAGTTCATAGAGCACATCAATAGAGAGGACTGCCCTGGATTTTTCTAAGTGCAATAGCCCCTTGATGTCCTTTGTCCAGAAAGACAGATGCATGCCTTGACCAATAAAATAAGGAGAATCACAAATAACTAGCTGGACATCATGATATGATCATCAGAAAGTCACTGTGAAAAAAACAAAAGGCCCCGATATTAACTCCTTTTTTAAGAGTCATTCTCTTGATCCCATAATTCAAATAGTTCCTAGGAGCAAATCCCCTGCTTTGCCCAGCATGTGGTGTCTAACATGATGACAGCCTGTGTTTTACAGTTAAATGAATGGTAATCCGAGGAGCCGGCAATTCATTTCACATTCACCAGAAATCTGGCACCATTTGCTCTGGCTACTCATATAGGGACACCATATAGGGACCCATATAGGGACACCTGTATAATAACAGTGGTGCTGATGCCTCAAGATACTGCCTAGAGCTTACCTGTCTGCTGGCAGTCCAGAACTTCCTTTGGAAGAATTCAAGTTTCATCTGAATGCCTACAGCTGGAACAGATTACAAATAAAAGAAAGCATCAGAGATACCTTTCAGATTTCAGATTGTCATTGGAAATTATCCATCATGGCAAGATGCTGACACAGGCATACCAGAAAACAAAAACAAAAACCCTAACAGTGACCCATACACCTATGATCTTCTAGCTCTGAACTTTATTCTTGCAGATAAAGAAATCTCAAGGGTCCCTCCACTCAGATATCAATCACAAACTGAACTCAGTGTAGATGTTCTTTGTAGTGGCATTACTTCAGTGTGCATCACTAAATTTCATACATTTGTAACATGAACATAAACTGACATTTGTCATAAAAATATCTAGAGGCTAAATAAATATTTCTTCCATTCCTTTTTAGAGCTATTATTTTCAGAACTCAATATATCCTGCATTGTGTTTGTGTGTTTGTTTGTTTGTTTGGACATACAACATCTGAAAAAAATCTCAAGACTGGTGTTTGCAAGAGTCATTTCACTTTGATGGGCCTGGCTGCACTGGCCCCCTAGTGTCCACATCCCAATCCTCTTCTTTCCCCAGGAAAAGGAGAGAGCACACAGCTGTGTGTCTGTGAAAATCTTCCTAATGCAACAGTAAAGGCTGGCCAGATTGACAGATATCGAGTGAAAGGAAGTGACACTTGGTGGGACTGCAGGAGCAGGCTCTTCCCATTTCCCCTAAGGATGAAACATCAACATAACTCAAGGCAAAATGGTCAGGGCCCAAATCTCATTGGATGCTGTTCACACTTTATAGGAGTTCAAAGAATGATAGGGCTGGATGGACAGCGGTAGGAGGAGATGTACCCTAGTGCAATTTTGTGCACTGGTCTGGTGTATATGGCCTTTCCAGGGTTGGCCATGGTGTCTGCACATTGCGTGTATGCTATTTATCTTTCCTTCAACACTGATGGTGTCGAACTTAATAATAACAAACTAAATAACAGCACCAAGAAGCTTAAAAAAATTAATTCCTGGATGATAGTATAGCTAGAATTACAGGGAAAGACGAGGACTCTAAGTAAATCACTGATCATAGTTGGTTCCCAACAGATGAAAGCTTCTGGAGGACACAGAGAAGAAAAGAACCCATGCAGAACATCTTCCTCTCTCTGCCAAATTCACATAGCTCAGACTTTCTAGAGGTGTAGGTAAAGACATAGTTATCATTTTTTTCTTTTATAAAGGCTTTCTGCTCTGGAGTCTTTAATAATATGTTAGCTCTACAGACCTACAATGTACCTTTGCGGTACCTGGTCAGACTACAAGTTGAGTTGTTCATCTCTGCCTTGATGCAAAGGTCAGAGAAAGTCAGAAGATAACTGCTCATGGAGTCTAGGGGACATTTGTAGCATTTCAAATAAAACCTGTCTTTCAAAATCTGTACTGGGTCAAACCACAGTGCATACTACAGTGCAGGTAGGGAGCTGAGAGCTGTGTCCTGTACTTCAGAAAGGCTTTTGGGAAGAACACTATAGTTTTACCAAAGTCAGGCAGCAGTTAATAGCAACTGACTTCAGAGAAGAGGGCCCCAGAGTTGCCACTAGGGCGGGCAACTGGCATCTAAGAGGATCAAGAAGAGTTTCTGTTTTCTACTTCATGGTTCCCTGCTGCCTTCCCTGGCAGTAATTTTAATGCCATCTCTTTAGGCCAAGGTCAAGGTCATAGGAAGCTGCAAAGACCTACAGGATGTAAACTCAAGAGTTCCTGAAATAGTCATTCCACAGCAAATCCCCATGGTGTCTCTCCTTCCAACAGTTCAGAGTTGTCCTATCTACCTGCCAGTTCGTTTGTTTCCCCAATAGTTCTTTGTACCCTTTCTGAGCACCCTCCAATCCTCTGGCAGGGCCTCCATTCACCTCTTTAATGAATCTAGCTGCTCCCTCCAGGGTGTTTATCCATCCCACATACTTGGAGTCTGCTATCATCTCCCTCTACTAGTCCTGTACCCCAGCTCCTCGAGGCAATTTAATCTTTCCTCGTGAGTCAGTTCCTCTGTCCCATTAATCATACAGGCAGGCCGACTTTCTCTGATCTCCCTCCAACAAGCTGCATCCTTGCCCTAGGCCTGATGCCCTAACTAAGGCACTGCTTCCCTAGCTCTCTCTCCTCTGGGTCATTCGGCTGCTGTCCAGTGCTCATAGTATCCTGATGGTAACTTGTCTGCCCAGATCCATCTTGCTATGTTACTGTTGGCTGCTCACCTGCCTCCTCCAGCAGCATGGCCCTGGCTTTACTTCGTATCTCAGATTTAGACTTTCAGGGTTTTCATCTAGAATACTTCTCTGTGATTCAGAGATTCACAATCACATTGCTGGGTTGACCGTTTATTCTCTGGCCTTCACTGTGTTCAGCACTAGGTTGGGTGCTAATTGAAATGTGATCATGCACCCTGTCAGCATCCAACATCCAGCTGAGAAATAGCTACATGGTAAGAGCCACACTACAGGCAGAATATAAAGAGTTCCAGGGTATGAAGTCGCCCCAGGGCTTTGTGTATGTGATGGCACAGAGATCTAATTCGAGGCCAGATTGGAATCAAGAGGAAACAGGGATTCAAATGGAAGAAACTGCATGGGCAAAGGCAGGGAGCCTTTAAGACCTCAGAACTTTGAGGATTGAGAAGAATGGGCACCTGGATGAGCAGGCCCAAGGTCAAATGAGAAGAGGTCTTAAGTGTTAGTCCAAAGCTTTCCCATAGGCTAGGGATTAGCTCAGGGCCAAATTCAGCTTCATTTTGTAAATAAAGTTTTATTGGAACAGTCATTTGTTTACATACTGTCTGAACCTATAATGCTAAAGTTGAGGAATTACAATAGAAACTGAATGGCCCACAAAGCTTAAGCATTTACTTTCTGTCCCTTTCCAGGGAAACACTGCCGACATTTGCTGTAGGTACTACTAGAGATCTTTACAGAAGCACCAGGACCAGCTTTGTAGTTTTGAACACCCACTCAAAGCTTGCAGAACAAATGCTAGGCAAAGGGCCCAAACAGTGGACAATAGGACAGTGCACAAACTTTGGCCAATGGCGCATACAGCTCACCATTTCTTGAGCATGGAAATGATTTAAAGTACAAACAAAACAATAAAAAAATAAGGGTGAAGCCTGAGGCCAAGCATCACTCTGTCTCCTGTGTTTTGTTCCACATGTTTTTCCTTTTCTACTTTTATCAGAGAAAGCGTTTTACTTCGGCAAGACTACTCCTTACACCATTCTCCACGACCTAAGTGGAACCTGAGATATTTTGCCTGCCCATCTGTTTGGTTCTTTCAACAGCATTTCAAGCCCTAGTAGTGTATTCTGCTTCAAGTCGGTCTTGCTAATTTAATAAGGGAAACAAGGGCAGAAAATGCTTTAGTGAAACCCAAATCCCAAGGAGAGTGCAGAAAATAAAAACACCATTCCATGGGTTTGAAATTTTTTAGACAGTCCAGAAAATCATGAACATATTTTCCTGGAGTCTGTGGTATTCCTCACTTCCAATTGATTAGAACGTTCCAGGGCTCCCAGCTCACAATCTCTGTCATGAGAACACAGGTTGCTTTTGCATACAACACTGAACACACCCCAAAACAGTATTTCATAACACTCATCCCAAAGTAACTTCTCCCCCTCAAAAAAATGGTCTGAAAAATATATGGGTAGTCTTTAGAAATCAAGAAAACATCCCATTTGCTGTTGAGAGCCTTGTCATTATGAAGAGTTTCAAGCCTCTTCCCAGGAAGTATTCAGATACCTCAGGTTACAAGCATCTCTTTGGATTTGAACTCTCCAGGCAATGACTCTTGCAGTACTTGTCATTGCTGTGAGAAGGCCTGGGTAGAGATCAACTCAATACCTTACAACTGAGACCTTCTGTGGATATCTTCCTTCTAGACTTTTTTCTTTTCCCAACCTTGTAGCTTCTATGCCCTTTACCTACTCCCATCCTCTACTTCTTGTTTTCATTTCTATCAGAAACCTAGTAGCTGCTAGGTAGGAGGTATGTTGTCATCAAGATGCAGATATAATAGGCAAGGGCTGGAGGATGTGGAGGGCTATCCAATCACTGAACAGAACCAAGTTTGGAGTGACAGAGGCCATCATAGGGCATCATTCATGACCATCAGACTATTAGAATGCCTAGGATTCATTTGCTTGAATATAGGAGCAGCAGTTACTTCTGGTGCTCTGATTCTTTGCTTTTCACATTGATGGCCATTGATGATGTGGCTATTTAAAATGTACCATTTATCATTGAGTTTTTTAGTTACATGAATCACATTATAAGAGCTCAATAGCTCTGTGAACCCAAAAGCCGCTGTGGTCACTATTCCAGTCTAGAACATTTCTACCTTTGCAGAAAGTTCTATTGGACAGCAGTCACAAGTGGAATTGACGGTAATGTTCTAGGAAGGCCTGCCCATATTACCACTACCTAGATGTGATAGAAATGGGGATGACATATGTATGGAGGACTCAGAAAGTTCAGATGAGATTGGACTGCCATCATGACCCAACTTGGATCTGCAAAGGGAAGTCGTTAATTATCTTGAGAAAACCCCCAAAGAAATTAATGCAATATGTTCAATGTGGCTACCACCCCCAAGATTGATTTCTTTTGCTTTATAAAATTTGAGAATACAAATTACATTTCCAGTGCTATTATATTCAAATGCACTCAAGATGAAATCATGCCTGCATCTCATATCACATTAATAGACACGCATTCAAGTGTAATCTGAAACTCACCAAGTAACAATGTCACATGTAAAATTAGAAATAAAATAACATTTTCATATTGTATTCATTTAGAAATCATTTTCTGCAGGCTGGGCCTCAACTTGCAATCTACCCCTAGGAGCCCAAATCCGGTTTATAAAATAGCATTCACCACGCCTGGCATGAAAGCTTCAACAAACACCCATTTTTCTAAACATGCCCTGCCCCTCCAGCCATAGAATACGTTCACATGAACTTGGAAGGCTCATCCAGGAGACCGAAAAATATCCCAGAAGTGCCAGTGATTTATAACTAGAGAATTGTTTGTGAGCCCTGTTTCTAAGACTACTGCTGTGAGCCCTGAGGACTTCATATTACTTTTTTTTCTCCACACGGAGAGTCTCACTGCCTCATTTCTGGGGACAAAAATAAATGTGAGGCAAGGATAAGACTATAAAACATGAAGTGTGTTATAATACTCTCATGGGTTCACAGTGTTGACTACCTTAATGGCAAAATGTATCCCCAGGCCTTTGATTCTCTTATATTTCAGAAGCAATGCACCTTTGATGAGAGTGTGTTGAGACTAAGCAGAAAACCTATGTATGGTAAATCCAAACTGTCTGTAGACCCAAATGTCCAGTAGAGTGTAATAATTGGGGTATAAATGCTTTACAAAATCACCATTCCAAACAAGCTTGCTAGATGGATCATTTCCCTTCAGGAGTATTGAGGAATGCTCCACCATTCAGATCACGCCAGTTGCTGCTCTGGAATAGTGCATGGTCAGTAAGTGGCCAGATGGGTCAGGCCACAGGATTGAAGAGGAGCACTATCATCACTATGGCCACCACCAGCTCTGTGTGTTCACTAGTCATGTATTCAGTCATGGAGGTTTTTAAAGACTTGGGCTTTGCTGACAGTGCGGTGGGGGGAAATGATCATTTCTTTCTGGTTCACAAGTGGTAGTTACATTCTGAAGCTACTCTGTGCTCATGTGACCACAGATGGAAGAATTCTAACAGATTCCAACCAATGAGTAGAAGTCTATGATAGGAAGCTGTCTCTTTGTTGAAGAAAACAAAAGTATAGTAAAGTAATAAATGTGACCGGTGTGGAAGATTTCCTCACACCTCTCCTCTTTACCTCTCCTCTTTTGAGAGTAGAACTTTGCTTTCTGGAACCAAATGTCCACCCAGATTTTCTTCTATAGAAAAATAGCCCCCTGTTGGTTATATTTCTCACACAGAGTGATAGCTCATATGACTCCTGGGTTAATGTCTCCTGTCCAGTCCCAGCCCACACTTGGACAGTGTCCCTGAATTGTCATCGCTTTATACACAATGGTAAAGACTGCTATCTGTAATAGGAAAAAAAAAAGTCATGCATCCTAGGATTCCAACTTGCCTTAATTAACAGTCCACCACCATGAGAGTTGCTAGCCAAGCCACATTTGTTTAAATGTTTTCTTCAGTTTGTTTTCAAAACAGTTAATTGCAAGTAGAACTAACAAGGAATTGGAATGTCGCTTCTTTGGACTATTTCAAGATTAACCCAGGCTTTGGATCAGGGCCGCTAGTGGCACTGGAGTGTTAAAGGACAGAACTCTGACCTCTGTTCCATCAGTGCAAGGTCTGTGGATGTCCAGAGAAATGACTTCCCACAGGAATAACAATTGAAAACTGTAATGCAAATTATGACATAGCTCATCTGCAAAGTATTTCATGTGAAGTTTTAATGAATCGCATGATGGAATGTTGGGCAGAAAAAGACAACTGAAATCCTGGGACTAATTTGGGTGAAACTGAGAACAGAGAACCCTTGCAAAGATGAGGGGGAATAAATGGGCAGCTGTTCTACTGTCCCCCTGGGTGTCAGGCTGACAACCCCAAGAGCTTTCTTAATGCACTGTAAGTGAAGGAGACCAAGTATCAACAACCTTTAGAAAAATACAGATCGAAGCAATATGTGCTCATCACGATCTTAGTAAAATCTGGAAACTCAGTGTTAAAGTTTGGTATTATTTCAGAAACAAGGGAGAAATCTCATAGAAGCAAACACTCCCCATAATTCAGCTGATGCCAAATGAAGAAAGAGAAAGATAAAAGGGAAGGAGGCACTTTGACTATTAGCCCCCTCACCAAATGCATAGTTCACTTCTGAAGTATTCCCTGTGGTATGTGGGAGGTAAACTTTCTCATACAGTATAGTAATGCTTTTAAATAACAAAGAGCCGTAAGATGCTCGTCTGGGCTGAAAGGGAGGGAGGAAAAACAGGCTTATGCTATCCTTCCATTGACAAGAAGATGGTAGAGAATTTTCTATGAAGACTGATAGCTGTACATGTCTCTTTTAATCTAAAACTTTCTCTGCCTACTGTCTGAGCCTGGCTTCTGGGAACATGTGGAGGAAGGCCAGGTGTCTTTGGCTCACACATTTGTTTCATGACCACGTTTCATTCTGGTCAGGGTTTCTTGGGAACAGTCACCTTTAGCAAAGTCTAACAAATGGGAATCATACATGTTTCCTTCATTTGGGTTCTAATTACTTGAATGAATCAATGTTGAAAAGAATTAACAGGACTTATGGAATGGAATAATAATTTTTTTTCTTTACCCCCGAGGTAATCTGGAAGCGTTTTCCAGACTTTGTTTGAAGAAACCTATATTCCCCCAGCTTTCCAAGGTTGTTAGACCTGGCATTGAATGGTTTTTGTCAGACCATTTTATGCTCACAAAACTCTTCAAGTAATATGATTTCAATGAAGATTTCAAGGCAATACATTAAGAGTTGATTCTCAACCCTTCACCCTTTCAGAAGAAAACACTTAGGCCTCAGGTTTCATTGTATTTTAATCGAGACTATACAAATCAATGCCTATTAAGAAAATTATAAGCTTCCACATTATAGCTCCCTAGTCAATAATTCTTATTAGGTCACCACCTAATAACATTCACCAAAGACATTGTAACAAAACCAGGGGTCAAATTTCTAAAGTTTTCAAAACCCATAATAGAATGCTCAGGTCCATTTGCCAAACACCTCTGGGCTGAACGTTTGTTATTGTGTTTAATACAAAGCAACAGTGAAATATCCTTATGGGTAGCCTATGAGGCTGGGAGAGATGGCACAGTCCTCCAATTTCAATGCTCATGTTTCAGGACACATGGAAGGAAAGGGGAATTGACCAGACACACTTCCCTCATGGGACTTTGGGTTCATTGCAAAGCTTCCAAACTCTGGCTCCCTTTAGGGATGTATAGGACATATGGTAACTTAGGCTCCATCCCATGCCCAGTGGGTGGAAAGGAAATCATAGGGCTCAACTCGGCTCAGTTGTTGCCTTGTAGGGATGCTACTAAGATGCCCCAAGTTATTGACATTGCAGCAGAATCTGAAAATTCAGATTTACTAGGAAAAATGCACTGTGAATAATATATAGGATTGCCAGATAAAATATTTTGACTTGCTAAATTTTGTAACCAGAACCTGAGGGTCACATGGTATAACTCCAGATGACCTACTGTGGCCTCTGTGGCAATCAAAGTCTCTGGGAGGGCTGAGACAGTTTGCATCAGCAGCCTAACTCAGGGTTGAGAGTCAAGGACACCTCTATCAACATGACTCTCATGATGTAAATAGTTGTTCTACAAAATAAAATTCTTATCCAGAAAGATAAGGTATGTAAAAATATTTTTTTTTATCGAAATTTACCCTAAACCATTATATCTAAACAAGAGATTGATGTAACAGCACTCTTTATTAGGATGGTATGGCTTGACAGGGAAACTGCCTATTTTAAAACAACTATTGATTTACCAAGATTCACCAAAAGTCACACTTGTCTTGAAATATTCTACTGGTGGGGAACCTGAGCAGATTCTCAGAACTTATAAATATCTGCTTCCTCTTTCAGATAGACTGAGGGTGTGCTCCTATGGTGGTAATGAACAATTGGACTGTTAGAGCCACAGACTATTTTGATGTTCTTGTCAATAGTTCCAGCAGGTTCGTTTTCCTTCCTAGAATTGATCAAGTATAGCATTAAGTTATAGCATACAACACTTACTGTTTTGATTCTCTTCACCAGCTGTTGGAGGGTTGAACTTGTGGTTGGAGAAAGTGTGAGTCAGGGAGGCAAGAAAATTAGCAAGGTAAGCTAAACACAAGAGGATGCAGGCTCCAGCCCTTGTTCCTAAGCTCTCCAACGTGGTGGATATGGGAAGACCTATGGTCTTCTATAAGGCATCACAAGTGTTGACTTCGGGCAAGATACTATGCCATCTCCTGCCCTGCCCTCTTGCCACCAACCTGAAAGCTTGAGAATCTTAGTTTGGTAAATTCTAGCATGCTTTTGCTTCCACATAAATGAATACATGGAACATTTTCCACTGCTCGACAATAATATCTCCATATTCTGTAAGTCATTCCATAATGAAAATTAGCTTATAAATCAAGCTGTGAAATTGAAAACACAGGGCCTAGGGAGTGATGAGATCAGCAGTTATGAGTACTTGCTATGCTTCCAGAGACCTTGAGTTCAGCCCCAGCTATCCATATTGGGTAGTTTACAATTATCTGTAAGCCTCGTTTTAGGGGACCCAGGACCCTATTCTGGTTTCTATATACATAAGGTGCACATAATATCATGTACACACATATTAATACAGTCAACAAATCTTTTAAAGTTGATCACTCACAACAGTAGAAATATTGCTAGCATTTCAGATTAGAGAGAGTGTCTCACTATGTAGTACTGGCTAGCCTTGAACCACTAATCCCCCTGAGTGCCATCCATGAGTGTAGAGATTTCAAATGCATGTCCCTTTTCTTCTATTAGTAGAATAATTAATATTGTTATTAGGCATTATACCACACATCAGGCATCATCCAGAAGCCTTAGACACCTCATTGACAATCCTCAGGATGCCTGCACTGACTCCCGGCCATATGAGACTCTAAGAAGACCAAGAATCGCAGAAGGAAGTTACATGCTGAAACTCTTAGACAAGAGCACAGTCTTTTTGCTTTATTTCTCTCATCCAGTGGAATCTCAAGCTTACACAGAAGTCTTTATTGAAGAGACAGGCTCCATGGTATGAGTGTAAATTCACAATAACCCAGAAGACCAGAATCAGAAAGATGGAGAGAGCATTTTAGGTCAGATGCAAAATTCTAAGCTGGCAAAATGAAGAGTAGGAAAACACATGTCCATTTGTGTGCTGATGCAAGTGACAAAGTTGAATGTCCCTAGTTTTTACAAGACAGGGACTGGGACTTAATGAGGAAGTGCAAACAAAGCTGGTGATCATTCTGGAGATAGTCTATCATCAGCAGAATTGCCTTCCTGGTGGTGGGTCAACAAGACCATCAATTTCTATCTTTATCCAGAATCTCCATTTCATTTACCATGGAAAGGATGACTACACTAGTGTCAGACAAAGGAACAACATGTATATATGGGCTGGGCCTACTTCCCTCTGGCCATTCAGAGTCTCCAAAGTCAAGCACCTGGGTGGCAGATGTGTCCAGCTGCAACAGACCCTCCCACAACAGCTGCACACAAGGCAACTCAGTTGGGAGGGAGGAGGGCACATGGATACATTAACAAGAGGGGTAGGCAGTGCTCTGGAGTAACCAAGCATGCTCTCTCAAACTTCCTGGAATCTTGGGACCTTGGGATGTTTGGGAATGAGCCCTGGAGTGATGGATACTAGTTTTGTCTCATAATCAGTCATATGCAGAGACTGGAAAAGCCATCTCCTGTCATTAAGAGATTGCTCCCAACACATGCTTGGCAGCCTGTAGGACTTTCCTCAGAGTTCCTCCAACAGTCTGCACTGGGAAGGTCTCCTGATGTGGACAGTGGGGAAAGGTTGGGCCTTCACTTTTGATGGGCAGGCAAGTCTGAACCTTTGTAAGCAAGAACCATTCCTAAGGGCCCTGCTCAACAGAGTCCCTAGGAATGAGTTGGATGTCTAATCTCTATGTCCCTCAACTTTCTCCATTTTCCAAGGATTCCCAAGGGCATCTGAGGCCTGGGAGACTTTAAATAAAAACAGAATGAAGGAAGGAGTAAGCCAATATAGGGCAGTCTAACCACGAGGCAGTTAATCAGCTTCTTTTCACGCTTTCTTCAGGGATAAGAGTTGGAAACGCACTTGTTACCAGCATTCTTTCTCCCAGAGTTTCCTGGCACTTCCTGGCTCTTCTCCATTCCCTCAACTAAAGCATTCCAGGCCTCTGGCCTCCGGGAAGGGAGGACAAAGTGGATCTCAGAGGCCAAGAGAACAAAATCTAGAGTTTTGAGTCTTTAAAGCTGAGGTCCTAAGGAGCCTCAGGACAGGAGAGAGAATAGAGAAACTACTTAGGTCCTGCTGGTATTCCCCAGTCAACTTTGAGGTCCTGCTGAGATTGCTGGGCAAGAACAAGAACCTGGGCTGGAAAGGAAGACGTTCCAAGGATAGATAAGGGATAGATGGCTGACCTAAGGGACAGATGTGTGTCATACGGTACCCATTTCCCACCCTGAATGGAACTTCCAGTGTAAGGCAATCACTCCAAACCTCACACTCATTTATCACTGACAGAAGGCAACAGGACCCCTGGGCATCCTCTCTACCATCCTTGTTATTGCTGGACAGGAGACAGTATCCCAGAGTCCTCAAACAGACAACCCAGAAGGAGGAGGGTCCCTGACCAACAGGCTTGTCATAGTGAGGCTCCAGAAGAGCCAAGTGACTCCAAGGTGACCGTCCCTGGAATGAGGAGGCCATGGCACTGGCCTGAGTACGGTCTGAAGACAGAAGACCAGATGGGCCTGGGTGACTCAGGAAATGCCGGTATGATTAGACAAGCTTCAGCTTTGTATGAGCCTTGGAGGAGAAAGAGAGGAGAAGCTGAATTCACTGAGAGTGCAGACCCATCAGAATCACAGAGGCTTAGATGGAAGCTAAACAGAGTTCAGGTAGAGCTCCACTGAAAGTACTTGAAAGGTGTACACTGCAAGTCCTGGTCATTACTTGTTCATGACATTTAAAAAACAAAGAAAACAAGAGTTCTTAACTAAGGTGGGTGACCTTAGAGCAAGACTCAGACAAGTCTTAGGGCCCTTCTCATGGCTACTCAGAGTTAATCCTCAAAAGAAACCCAAGAGCTTCAGCTCTGACCTTCTAGTCCCTAATTTAATGTGATACCAACGGGCTGCAGAGGAAGTTAATGGCACATCTCTACTGCTGGGTGTCCTCAGACAAGCTAAGAAAACAACAGATTCAAAAGTTTAAAACATGCTCATTCTGCTGCTGTTCTCATGCAAGCTAGACTTTGGCTTTGGACAAAATTTTTCAAAAGAGAAAGGATCATGGGTATCTAGCTATTCTAAGAGGTGATTTTGAGAAAATCGAGTTTTCTCAGAGCCCTGCTGTAATGGCTGACACTTTACATTTTTTGCCTGACTAATAGGTTACAGAGTCTCAGACGTATTCAATGTTTTTTCAGTCAGTTCAGGATGTTCTATGGGAAAGCAGAACCATCTAACAATGTCATTATGCCCTGCACATTTAGTACTCTTTAAATAAAATACTATTTTTACCAGTTCTTGGAGAATTTTGTGTCCACAGCAGATTATGTATCTGATCACATTTACCTTCCACTTCTCATTTTCTTAGTCACAATCTATATCTGTTTCCTCTTATCAGGGATCTCATTAGACATTACTAGATAGCACTGAGAGAGTACTGAAGAGTCCTTAGAGTCTTTATAGTGTGACATGGATATTATCACCTTTAGTTTTCATTGAGGACTTTGAGGTGTCTGGAGGGTGGAGCTTTAGGATGGATGATTGACATTTCCCATCTGGAAACACAGAGGGATGCCAACTAGACCAGAATTTGAGCTCACATGCTTATGACTACAAAGTAGATGCAGAAAGCTACTCTATGAATAAGCCATGAGGAGTTACCTAAAATCACTTACAAAGAATAATCAATGAGCTGAGGCTTGGAGAAAGACCTCTGCTTTGTAGGTACCAGGATATAAGTCAGGATTTGTCGGTCAGGATATAAATCTGTCTCACAAATACTTTCTTCTAAAGATTTGTTCTTTATTTTCCAACCTGTGCAGCCTAATCTGTCTCCTGATTAACTATTGAGATGATTCTGGTGTCTTTCAAAGCCCCCAAGCTCTAGAGAAAGAAGAGCACACAGGGATATTCTAAGGACAATGAAGCTCTCAGAAAACCTGTATCAGAGGTTCACTTAAAGTACAGTGACAGTGCCTTGGCATCCAAGAGAGCAGTTTTCTTAGGGAGAAGTGGCCCTGGACACACGAATGTAAGAGATAAGAAAGTCCTGAGACAGAGGAAAAAGCACTCACCAACTGCCCATGGGCAAGTCAGGACCAATTCGCATCATCCCATTTAACTGTTTTGCAAGAGAAAAAGAGTTTCTTGATTTTAATGAAAAGGTAGACTTAGAAATGGATCTGTTGGTAACACTTGAAGACCTGAGTTCAGGTCCCCAGCTGCATACAATAGTCATGTCTGTAACCATACTTCTGCAGAGTGGAAACTGAAGAAGCCAGAGCTCAGAGGCCAGCAAGTCCAGTCAATGAGAAAGCTTCAAGTTCAATGAAAGATTTTGTCTCAAAACAAAAAACAAGAAGAGTAATGGAAGAAAGCTTTTGATATCACATCCTCTAATCTTCATATGTGCACCCCCACACTTGAGCACACTCACACACACACACATGCACACGCACATGCACACACAAAGGAAGAGTAGAAGATCAGAGTGACTTAGTCAGGACCATGAAGTTCCAACGACTTGGTGGAACTAGGGATTGAGCCATGAACCTTACTCGAAAGCTGATTACTCATTATCTTCTATTTCTTTGGTTCACACTGGGGTTTGCATTACTCCCAGGAAGAGGTTTTGGAACTCTATGGTGATGTTCTGATTGTCAGTGTTGTCTAGATGTCCCACAATCTATGGGTCATTCCCTCATAACAAAAGATTCCATGTGTCTCACAGCTTTGAGCACACTGCCTGAGGCCAATGCATTTGGAAACTGGATCCAAATCTGAGCCTTGAATCCAACTCTGATTCACATGTAGAAACAACATATCTCTAGACATTTAGCTGTGATCCTGTGAAGAAGAAATGGGTTCATTTCTTTATCTACAGGCTGGCTATCAGGGGTGTAATGCATACAGAGCAGTCATTGTGTTAGATGGCTTCTGCATCAAAGTGGAGGTATGCATTCTAGCTACTCAATTCTGCCTTCTTCCGCTATAATTCCTAAGATATTTACATATTAAGGCATCAATTGTAAGTTATCTTCTTTGTGTTTCTTACAAAGATATTATAGTTAGGGAATTTTATACATTATTTTTGGTGGCATATTAGAAAATGTGTTATATTTTATATTAACTTAATTTTGAAATATACCCAAGATAGCCCATATTATTAAAAGAATGGGGGGCTCTTGAGTGGGATAGGATAAAGAACTGCCTCGGCTCAGCATCCCTTTTACCACTACACTTTATGCACATCCCTTCTTTTCTGCTCTCATCTTTAGCTATGCTGGTCCTGGCCTGAAGTATAAACCTGGCTTTGGTAAACCTCACACGCAGGCATGTTTCTTTTCTGCTTCTCTTTCATTTCTCTTGGTTCTGATTAAGATATAAGATGCTGGTATCGGAGGCACAGCTCAGTGGATGACTGTCTCATCTCAGAGCTAAGCAGGAAAAAAGAGGATCCTTTGGTTCATAGAGAGCCCCAGGATAATAAGGGAACCCCTTCTTGATAGCTACCTCACTGTAAAAAGCTGAAGAGTTCATCCCTGGTGCAGGCACATTTGACCCTATCAGACAGCCTTGTCTCTGAATCACTGGCAGGCTGGAGAAGGGTACAGAGCCTTTCCTACTCTTTCTTTCACAAAGCATCTTAATTATTTTTGTCAGCAGGTCATCATCACCTTAGGAGATGGGGTGAGGGGAATGCCTTGCCGTTTCCTGGCCTCCACCAGGTCCCTGAAATAAGGAGGACAGCTAAGAGCAAAGGGGGAACAAGAAACAGTCTCCAGTAGATTAAAAGGGGCCTTTGTAGTGGCTACATCTGTACATTAAAATAAATCTCTCCTAGCGCTAAAACAACATCTACATTCATTTGGGCCAGGGCCATATTCAGAATTAGAGAATTCTGACAAACATTGCTTCAGCATGTTGAAGTCTGCCAGCTTACAACAAGACAAGAAAGTGACTCCAGCCGCGATGGAGAAACACTCTCGACTCCCCACTTTCTCTCCTGACTCCCACTTTCCGGCTTCACTTGAAAGAAAAAGATTTTGCCCCTTTTTTCAGGTGCCAACCTCTCAGCCTAGTCCTGAAACGGGCAGCAAATTGCCCTTGAAGGTGGTGGACTTCAAGCGGAATTCTGCTCTTTTCCCCTAGAGGAGGCTGCTAGAGTTTCTGCGTGCCTGTTAAAGCCTTTAATAGCTAGAGAAATGCAATTTGGGGTGGCCCTCGGGTAGACTAGACATGAATAATGCCTCATAAAAATAATTACTTCTACCCAGAGTATACATGCCAAAGGAGCTTGGTGGGGGCCGTCTCGACCAAGCAAATGGAATCTTCCTTGCAGGAAGCTTTCAACACGGCTGAGGCATCTGTGACGCGGATCATATTCACTTCTTTGGAGCGTGGTCCTCCGAAACCAGTTCTGGAATTTTCTGAGGTCTCGGTTAAACAATGTTGGGAGGTTTGTAGGATAGCTGTTGGTAAGTGTGTGGCATAATCAGGTCTGAGATGACCAATGAGGATGGTAACTCTAGGGCAGCCTGTATAGCTGCGACATAGATGAGTCAAGGCTAAAAGTTGGAATATACCATTGACTTCAGCCTATTTATTTCATAAGCCAGCAGCTAGAGGTATGCAAAGGTCAACAGCTTGCCCAAGAGTCTTCAGAGATAGCTCCAACTCTAGCTGGACTGGGAGAGCATATAACCTGTTGTTTTCTGGGAACCTAGAGTCCTTTATTTGAAGGGTAGAGCCCCTTGCTTCTCACTGATACCCCACAACTTCCTTTAGGAGATGAAATGCCTATAGTTTTAGTCCATGAGGTCTGCTGTGGAGTTAACTCTTCATTCCCAAGGTACAGGATTCATCCTTCCTTCCTTCTGCCCTGGATAGTTCTCTGGGAACTAGCTCTAAGCCTCTCAGTTGAAACTTTGGGGGATAAAAAAGAACTCTTCTTTCCATTAAATTTGCTGAGCTGGTTCATGGGGGTCACTAGAAGAAAAGGAAATACTGAGAACATGGCTGACACAAACAAAAGTAAAACTAGAAACTGGGAGCCTTGGTGACTTCTGCTGTGTCCTAGATCCTGAAACCAGATAAAACTTTGTTTCTTTTGTGTTTCTTTTTAGTTATGTGAAACAGTGTCTGACTACTTCAGATGATCAAATAATGAGTTCCTTTTGACTTATAGATATCAACTTAAGCTCATTTGAATTTGGTTTCTGTTGTCGGCAGTGGATAGCATTCTGACATATCCAACCAGAGTCTAGGTCAGTGACTTTTCCTCACAGGAGAAGGGGCAATGTGATAGCATTGGGCGGCAGGTTGATGACATGCATGCTGCCTTTCTTACTTCATGGCAAGTATCACCCATGAATACCAAAGCACCTTTCTGGGCAGCCTCCCAATGCAGAGCACCAGAAGGCCATGGTGCCATCAATGGACCAACTCTGCTGAGCACACAGTGATTCACACAGCACAATCTTCTTAGAGGAGAGTGGGCTCATTCAGGGTGGTATGGCTGGAGATGGCACAACCTTTTCAGGAATATGGTACCTTTGCATTCACAGGCATGATACACATTGGTGGCTTTTTTATTCAAAGCAGTTTAGTGAAGATGGCAAACTGGAGAGATGGCTCAGCAGTTAAGGGCACTTGATGCCTTTTCAGAGGACCCAGGTTTAATTCCCAGCACCAACATGGTGACTCACCAACCACCTGTCGCTTTAATTCCAGGATACCTAAATCCCACTACTAGCCGCCAGGAGAACCAGGCACTCACCTGATGTCCAGACCTACATGCAGATAAAACACCCATATTCATGAAATAAAAATAAGCATCTTCTAAAAAACAGAGGCAAAGGTATATTCCCAAGAAGGGCTGGTTGCTAATCTTCACAATGATGACAGTCACTACTTTATCAAAGGGTAGAGAATAAGGTGGCACACTAAGGGATGACTAGGCTCAACTGCTTTCACAAATCATCCTCAATTGACCATACACCTAAGCTCTTCCAGATACAATGGTCCCTATGTTTTCCCTTGGCAAGAAAGCCAAGGGCATGAGTTCTGAGTAGTGAAGGAACAAGGATAAATGCTTTCATAGCTTGGGGTTATAGGAAGGTCTAGAATAGTGGGCAGTATTCAACTGGACCTGCCCATTTTCTCCATAGGTGGTCTGCCTTGCATTGAAGAAGAGAGGCCAGGCTTTCCTTTCCCAGAACCATCCCATGTATGCCTCCCAATTAGAGCTTACCAATGAGAGATTAGTGCTAACACTGGAAAGCATCAAAGATATTGAGACTGTGTTCCTCTAGGGACAGTGTAGGCAGATGCATGATCTGCAGGTTTAAAGGTGCTCCCAGTTTTGTTCTGGAGAACTAACTACCTGTACAGATTCTTCCAAAACTTCTCCCTTTGTCATTCAGTGATTGTGAAAGCTCTTCACTCTCTGTTCAAAGTTAGCATACTTGGAACACAGAACAGAGCTCCTGTTGGAAGGGCCATGGTCTGAGTGACAGTGTCTGGACCTCCTGCTTTCATAGGGTAACACCACACCAAAGAGTCCTTCATATGCTGCCAAGACTCAGCTATCTCCACATTGTAATTCAGCCGGTTCCAGTGCCAGGCCATCATGGGGAGACCCCTCATGCTCAGAATGTGGAGGGTCTCTGCTGTTATCCTATAGACATTATGTTAGATGCCCCCTCCCCCAACAACATGATCCCAGCCACATCCTGGACCATCTTCCTACATTCTGGACCGTCTGCCTCCCTGCCTGGCACTTCTAGTTTTCTCTTAGGGTTGCATTAGCACTTGAAAGATGAGCCCACCCCTTCCTGTTTCATAGTCTACTGAAAAAGCCAAAAGGCAGCACAGAACTATTGTGGGCTCAGGATCAGAGTCCAGCGTTTCCACTTACCGGCCACGGAAGGAATTTGGGCAAGTCATTTAATATCCCTCGGCTCAATTTTAAAGCTAAGATGATAAAGCTAGATCAAGCAGAGTGTCTGGCACACAGTAAAAGCCCAGAAATGGTTATCTTTGGTATTATAGCATTTTCTCAGAATACAAGATCACTTTCCTTCAGAGGTTCCAGAAAAGAATAATGAGGACCCTTCAGTGTGCCAGAATCAGTAATATCCTTTCCCAAACCCAGCGCCATGTTCTCAGATCCACGAAGGCCTCTAAGAACTATGATGTCTCATTGGTTCAGCCCACTGTCTCTCACCGGCTGCTCCAATAGCAGGCTGCTTCAATCTTCCTTAAATTGTTACAGCTCATAACAGGCAAGGCATAACTCTCCCTGCCTAAGGCTGTCCAGGTAACTAGTCATCTGAAATGGACTCTGGTCACAGGCAGATCGTTTTTCCAGGCTGCTTATCCTGTTTTTTGGTCTACAGTGTCTTGGAACTTCAGATAAAGATCTCTAGCACTGCAGCTCTGCCCCAAGAGTACTCTGAGCCCAGGACCAAACAGTAAACAACCACTACTTCCAACTTTGAGCTTCTCACTTTTTATGTCTTCCTGTGTTTCAAGTGTTTATGGAAGGAAGAGATGTTCTTCATCCTGTGGGAAGGAGAGCAAATCAGGGTGCTTTTGCAATGTGTGCGAAGCATGAGCTCCCTGCCCTCCTCATCATGTGGCATCAATGTAGATAAGCCTCCTTTGACTTGTTACTACTTCAGTTGTTTTCAAACCAGCCAGAGACTTATTACTAAAAGGTCCCATCTGTTCACTAGTTCCCTATCATCTCTACCCTTTGCTCCCCTTCCTCTCTTACTCTCTTGCAAATGAGGATTTTCTGAGCTGGGGAACTCATGAAGGCTGTGAGCTTACATGCTCCTAGGGGCTTACCTCCTGTTAGGATGTACAGTGGTTAGAAAGACATGGATGTACTACTATATAATATGTGACCATGAAAAGGGAATCTCTGTAAACTCCTGAGGATCACAAGGCAATTGCTTTTAATCTGAAGCTTGGAACTGCAGGATGAGCCCTGATGTGTAAAGGGAGTATCCACATGGAGGTCACGCCCCTGAGAAGGACAGTTGCAGAACCAGAGGCTTTCCATACACACACTTCAGCATGGAGTGCTTTATTTTAGAACTCTTCTTCATCTTGGAAGCAAGGGAACTTAGAATGAGACTGGGACATGTTTTCTTGGTATTGGGAAAGGGCTAGGTAGGTGTGGTGGAGAACACTGTGGGGGGGGGGAAGTAGCCAGGTTCCCCCATTCTAGTGGATGTCCCTCCTAGTGTCAGGTACTGAGGTTCTTCCCAGCTTTGCCTTGTTGCCTACTGGCTTCCAGGTAAAGTAGCTCTTCCATATGCTGCAAACTCTCTTATGTTCCTGTGGGATCCCTACAACCTCACAGCCCCAGCATCCCTGGATTTTGGAGAAAAGGGGAGGGGCTATGGATTTCAGAGGAACAGTAGAGAAGCTCATCACTGCTACAACTTAAGGTGGTTATAGAATGGGAGTGTGCTGGATCCTGACTCTAAAGGACGGAGATGGGAAATGGCTTTCTTAGATTAGAGTTCTAATGGGAGAGACGTGATAGGCTCCAGGCCTCCTAATAGACTCTGGTCTCCATTGCTACACATGCAAAAGTTCATCACAAGGGAGAAAGAGAGAGGCACAGTTGAGCTTCATTTGGGGAGAGAAGTTATTTAGAGAGAGCGACAACTGGCCCACCGGCCGTTTTCAAGGCCAGGACTTACCAGAATGATGCTTTAAGAACCAGATTTACTAAGAATTCTAGACTGACAGAGATAGGCAGATAGAGTATCTTGATGGTCCTATTTTATATACCACAAATTCCAGTATAGATAGTCCTGAAAAGCGTCCCTGTCCAGAAGAAGCAGAAGTATAGGGATGGACTAGAAGGCAAATTCTGGCATCCTGACAGATGAGGATTCCCAGCCTCCTTCCCCCTGCTGGGGGGCGGGGAGGGCATATTCTTGGCTTATGTCCTTCAAGTAAGCCCAAGAAGTACAGATAAGGATGGTCTAGAACTCTCTGTGTAGACCAGGCTGTCCCTAAACTTATGACAATTCTTCTGCTTCTCTTTCTCAAACACTAAGTGTAGCTGTGTGCCCTCGTTCCCAGGTCTGTCAGTGTTTTTTACCCCTTTGGGGTTTCCACATACCTCATCCCGCCGTGAGGACCCCTTCCCCATTGTGCTCTCTGCCATCCTTCTGGGTTTCTAGGCCTGCTGAGCTGCTGGCCTCATGACCCTATCACTAATTTCCTGTATCATATCCCCTTTGTCCTAACCCAAGCCTTCCTTCTTCCCAACTTCATGATTCATTTCACTCATAAATGTTCTCAGAGCTTTCTAAGACATGGGGAAGCTGTTTTCCTCAGTCCTTAAAGCCTGGTCTACATAGATAGTTCTAAACCATTCAGATTTACACAGAGAACCTCTATTTCAACAACAACAACAATAACAACAAAAACAACAAAAAGCAAAAATAGGCTTTTGAGGTAGCTGACAGAATACAGGGTGACGGGAGTTACTGAGAGGAGAAAGAAAAGCTAAGCAATAAAAGAACAAGAGGATGTTTCAATAGAAAAAGAAACACACAATAGTCCTTATTTCACAAAGGGAATGCACATAAGACTATTCTGTTCTACAAAGATTGTCTGATGAATGAAAAGGGAGAAGTAAGCTAACTGTGTCCATGCACTCGTGAGATTGCACAGAGAGCTGTGAAAGAAGCTTAATCCACTGGGAGCAAAAGGAAATAATAACCAGCATCTGATATTAACTAAAGAGTAGCAATGTCCACCGGCCACTGAGAGAGCCGGAAGCAGTTGCCTTTAGGAAGTGAGACCATGAGGTGGAAGGGGTGGGTCAGGCCCTATGCACTTTCTCTGTAAGCTACTTTACTTTTATTTAACTTTAAAAAAAAATCCATGTACTTGGCAATGAGAGGAAGTCAGTTAGAAAGGGAAGCATCCAGAGGTGAAAACAATGAGCAGATTCAAGCTCCCTGCACCGGGAAGCAAGGCTGCTTCCTTCTTTGCTCTTTGCATCTTTGTCCAAATCTGCAGGCATGCATACTGAGAGATGCAGCACAGCGGAGGTCTAATGAGAGAATCCATGGGGACACTGGATAATGGCCCCTGTGGCACAGTCTATATCTTTGAGGTTTCTCTAACTTTATCTGTCCAGAAGATGCTTCTTAGCCAGTGTGAAGTCTTTCAATACATGTTCTGGAAAGCCAGGAATAAGATATAAACAATTGTCTTGCTCTGGGGAACGACCCCTCTATCTGAAGTTTGTACTTGATCAGATATATATTTTTTGCCAAAGAAATCAATCCCATTATATTACCTGTGGTTATAGCTGGGTGGGGCAATTTCCAAAACAACCCAGTGAGTGGGCTGAGGGATGGTTGTCTGTGATGTTTCACCATGCTGAGGTTTGTCTCACAAGTGAGCAATTTCCATTCTCACCACACTCTAGACACCTTGACAGGTGCAAACTGAGTTGCAGACCTCTAGGGTAGGGAGAGGTCAAATGTATGACCTTGAAGCCCGTGTCTCAAACCAAGCCCTCGGCCTAGCATCCATTCCTCTAGAGGTCAAAGACAAGCATCAGATACCTCATAGTGTTCTACTAAGATTCCATTAGCTGGAAGAAGTTATTACCTTCATAAAACTTGACCTTGTGCCGTCCCACAAGCCATTAAATATTATGGGTTATCTACTCTTGTCACAAAAGGCAACGAGAACAATATGGGGTATTGTGTGGGGAGCAATGGTAGATATTGAAAAACCCAAATGTCATCAAAACATTATTTACTGCTCCTCCGCATAATCCCAGCTCTATAAAAATGAGGAATAATGAATGGGAGGGGGGAGAAGAATCAACAGCCAGCCCAGGAGTCTCGGTGCTCTCTCTTGCACCATGGAGTCTGCACAGAGTGTCTATCAGGATCCATATGTTTCTGCATGTGTAAGAATGCCCTTACACAGGGGGCTTACTTCATAACTGAGATTCTTTTTCATTTAATTCAGTCATATTAGATTATGGGCCTGATTATGATCATATCCACAAATCAGTATTTTAACAGAGTTTCCATGGAAACACTATATGCCCCTGTTTTTTAACTTTTTTGGACAAGGCTTTGCCTGTTTAACAACTTGAACAAGTTTGAGGAGGACAACATGTTTTGTTTAAGTTACATTAACTGGGGCCAATATTTCCTAATTGCATTACCAGAAGAAACATTCGCGGCATTGCTCTGTAGCATGGAAAAGCTCCCCTAGCCTAGCCTTCGATTTGCTTTAATCACTGGAGAACAGGAAACATACCAGGATTGCCTTGTCTTATCAAGTTTTAAATGTGTTAACTGGTTTTAAATCTATGGAATAATCTCCCTTATTAAATGACAAAGTTAGTCTTGTTAAGAGGATCGGCATTTATAGTTATGTGCATTTAGTTTTCAAGATGCAAACACACAAGATCCCCTTGGCTCCTGTTAGAGAGGTGAACTCATTATGGATAAATAAGTGTCTTTTGTGTGTGTGTGTATGTGTGTGTGTGGGGGGGTGTTTCAGAATGAAAAAGGATGCCCCTTAACAAATATCGTCAATATTATAATATACTAGGGGAAATGTAAAGGTAACATGAAAGCAACAAGGGCTTTTCATAAACCAATTATTTTTTTTCATTTTTGTGGTGTGTGTGTGTGTGTGTGTGTGTGTGTGTGTGTGTGTGTGTGTGTCTTAGCCTTACTCCCTTGAGACTGAATCTTTCTTTGAACCCAGAGTTCAATGCTTTTCAGATAGACTAGCTGGCCAGTAAGGTATAGATTCTGATTCTCTCCCTCTCCCTCTCCATATACAACACACTCCATCTGCAGCACTGGTGTTATGGGCTTATGCATGCTAGGTCTCTGAACTTGGGTCCTCGTGATTGTGTAGCAGAGCTCTTACCCACTGAGGCATCTCACAGGTCTGATAAAGCAATGTTTGCTTTTGGGAATCACTGTACTTAGACAGTTGGTGATATTTACTTCCAACAGTGGTAAGCTTGGGAGCAATGTAAAGTCAAGTTTTTATAAATGTTATAATATATAAAGATTGGAGGAAGGGCTTATTCACTGATGTATGTCAGCGTTCACTCTCATGTTGCATAAAACACATGGCCCAAGGTCTGTGAGATGTCTACATCATGAAATGCCTTGCTGCTTAATAAAATGTCAGTGAGGAATAGTTTAATTTTATAGCATTAGGGACCAAGGCAGTGATTTGAGTGAGCTGAACTGAGCTGAGCTGTATTTTAACACATCAAAGTATATTATACTATAGGGAAGCCAAATACGACTTTAAGAGACATTCTCTGCTCCACTCAGACTTGGTTAAATCTTCTTTTTCTGAAGAATACACAAAAAAAACAAGCTATGGTCTCCTAAGGCTACTACTTGCTCTTTAAAATGCACATGTGTATGTTCGTTCATCCATTTCTAGGTAAATGTCTTCTACCGGGGTGCAGAGTAAATGGAGACTGGAAATCTCCAGGACGAAAGTGGGTTCTTCATGCCCACAGATGTCTGTTTCCCAGTGGGACAGCTTTGGTGAACTCCAGCCTCTCTGTCTCTGAGATACTAATCTGCTCAGATCTGAGTCCTGGCATCTATGCCTGTGCAGGAAGACCTCAAATTCCTCCATGTGAGGGGCATGGTCTCTACTTCTCTTCCTTTCTAGGTTATACTCTCCAGAGGAGTTTGGATACTCAAGATGGATAGGGGCCTTTTCCTTAGTGCTGTCCAAACAATCAGCTGGGCTAAGGGGCAGGAAGCCTGTAATGCCTTGCTTTTTTTCTTGCTACTGTGGGCAGATCAAAGGGAATTCTCTCCTTCCTGCCCAGTACCAGGAAGAGGTCACATGAGCCTGCAGGGCAGCTTCTGAACAAGGGAGCTGCCATAACCAACTCGTCCAAGATGTGATTAATAATACCACACAGGGATGACCACATCGGCACTAATGCCCTGAACCTGTGTCCCCTTTCCTCACCTCCGGTTTTGGAAAGCTGTCCCCAATGTGATAGGCAACAGGAGATAACCCTTCTCATGTCTCCCTGGCTGTGGTACCCCAAGCAATAGCCACTGGGAGCTAGTGATGATAGTCTGCTTCCTGTATAAGCTGAACATCTCCATCAAGTCTGCTTCCCTTGGATCAAAGCTCTGTTAGTGCCTTTCTTTTGCTTTTGCCTAAGCACAAAGGGAAGGGACAGGAGGAATAAGACAAGATAAGAGAGCACGGTAGTGACAAGGCTGTGAAGTCCGGCAGATGTGGATCTAAGACCTGGCTATGCATGCCACACATCAATCCACATGCCTTATCAAGAGAGAGGGCCTAGGAAGCCTGGGTTCTTTTCCTATAAGATGAGATAGATAGTAGTCACTTCCAGGTATCATTGAAGAGTGCCATGATGACCTCTGTATTCAGAACCCCATGTCAGAAGCCACTGTTTGGTTTTATGAGACTTGCAAATTAGGCCCTCACTGAGTCCTTTAGAGCAAGTGAGTTTGTAAGCGGAGAGTCAATTGCTGTGAACAGTGCCCCATCACCACAAGTAGAGGCTGACTTCCTAGCATCTTCATGGTGGCACCAGTTCATTTTCTGACACTCTTGGTCCTTTCAGATCACTTTCTGCTGAGGTCCCTTCATGTCTTAGCCTGACAGAACTGGTGTGTTGGGTGGCATTCAGGAAGATGGTACCCAGGACACTCACAGTAGTCCTGATACCCGTAGCCCACCATGGCAAGATCAGGAATGGTCCAATTGTCTAATAAAAGCACAGCCTGGTGAGGCTGTTCCAGGGCTTTCCTGGAATCATGTTTCTGAAGTAACCCTTTGGTTTCCTGCGCAAATACATGAAGCACTGTTTCACTTCTTTGTAACTGTGTCTCTCACTTGAAGGCCATTTTTAAAGGAAAAATTTGGCTTATTTCCATTGCTGCAATGCATATGTGTATATGTATACATACGCATATATACATATGCACATATACACATATACACATGTATACATATACACACATACACATATACACATATGCACATGTATATGCAAGCACAAAAAGTTTACATCAGACCTCAGAGGTCAGGGTGGGGCACAGTTAACTTCAGTCAGCCAATCCTAGGCTTTAGCAACCTGACACTTGGCTTTTTATTATAGACTTTAAAGACATCAAGGTCAGTCTTCTTTGCAAATACTAAAGACAGAATTTAGTGGTAATGCTGGGGCTTAGCAGGGTACCAGGGGCTGAGCGATGCTGCCTTCCTTCCTCTGTCTGGATCATGTGTGGACCCCTGGGGCTATACTGAGTGATGCCTTGAGGAACCTGTACATCGGTGGTTGCTGACGTTAATGTTTGCTTGCCTCCTACTCTGCCAGGTTTTGTGTCCACGCTAGCATCTGCCGGGTTCACAGGTGGGTAAGCTCTGCTTCAGCAGAGAAGTTGAAGGGCCCAGAAGAGTCCATTCTGCCATGCTGGACTCCAGGGCATCTGGACTAAGCAGGGAAGCTTTTCTCTTACAGCTGTATGGAAAACTTGAGATATGAAACATATGTACTGAGATATCTGCCATGCCTGCAAAGCCACCATCTTCCTTCCCTCCTTCACAGTTTATTCAGAGGACAGCAAGATGCATCTTGCTGGTTATGGAGTCACTCAAGGTTGCCAATAGAGAAATGTCAGCCTTTCCCAAGTGGCCTGCAGGGCTCCAAATCTGACTCAAATGGCAGACAGCAGCATTCCTGTAAAGTGTGCACAAGAGAGAAATAACTTTTTTCTAAGTAAAGAATCAAGTAGAAGATGGGGTCTGGATTCAAGGGCAGCTTCATTGCCACTGTTTTTCACCATGCCATGATAAGCACAGTGGTTTCCCGAAGTCCCTGGGGGTACTGAGCCTTCTCTCTGACCTCTCAGCTCAGCACACACCATGTCTGTATCATCAGGGACTCTTGTTCCTAACCCTCCTTTGGGTGAATTTAGTCTGGTTAGAACCTATAGGAATGCCTGCCTAGCCTCCCATATCAAGTCCCCTGATCACATCCTCAGAGTGAGTGCCATGTTTTTCCTCTTCTTAGAATTCCCCAGGACTTCGTCCATCCAAGTACTAACCAGGCCTGACCAAGCTTAGCGCTGAGATCAGATGAGGTTGGGTATGTTCAGGGTGATGTGGCTATGGACTCCAGGCTGTACTCCTCATGCATCTGGAGGATGGAGGTGTCCATCTGGACTCTGCTCTATTGATTTTTGCTGTTGTATGTTTAAAGACTGCAGTCTCCAAATACAAAGTTTAGCAGGAACACTTCACAGGTACTCTTCTAACAAATAAGTCATATATAACAGAAGATTCAGGATACAGAAGATCCAGGGTAAGAGTCCCGCTCACTTTCATATAATGATGTTCTTTCTTTCCCAAGCAATTTGAAGCATCACTAAGTAGGAAAACCCCAGTTTCTAAGTAATCACCTACTTCTTTCTTAGTTCAGCTCAGTGGATCATGCCTATTCAGCTATTCTGTTATTCTCTCTCTCTCTCTCTCTCTCTCTCTCTCTCTCTCTCTCTCTCTCTCTCTGTGTGTGTGTGTGTGTGTGTGTGTGTGTGTGTGTGTGTGTCTCCACAAGTTGTATTTCAAACACCCTCATGATAGAAGCAACTGGAGGCCATGGATAGAAACTTACAAACATAAGCTAACATAAGCTGTCTGTCAGGGGAGCACAGGCTCAGATGATTTTCTCCTTGGCCTCATTAGAATCACAAATGCAATGTTGACAACACATGAAGGAGCCGGCTTGTTGAACACAAACGTTTCCACTCCTATCAACCTCCAGACTCTTGATAGTCATGTAGCCGCACGATGAAAGCTAAACAGCCCCAGGGAGATGACTACATGCTCTTTCTAATTATGCGGGGATTGGATAAAAAGGCCTCCTAGGGACCAGGACTGAGCAGGACAGAGAATGGCTGGGTGGGGGTCTGTAGAAAAACCTCAAGCACACAATAGGTTGCCCAATGTGGGATTCCTGGATGAAAAGGACATGGGTCACTGCAAGTGCACCGGAATGGGAAGCTGTGCTGTAGGAACCCAGGCAGAGACAGACTTCACTTTTGTCAGCAAACAGCCCACTAGGAGGTTGTACATGCATGCCACCAACAACAGCTTGCCTTACAGGAACTGCTAGGATGAGCAGCAGAGCTGTACAGCCTGTGGACAGGCAGAGATTGCAAGGCATTCCTGGCAAACACACCTATATGCCTGCTCTATAATCCCCAAAGACAGTAAACTCCACTTGTGGGCAAATTGCCCTGTGATGGGAACTTGCCTTAGCCCTAACCAAAATCCTGAAGTAGATGGAGCCAAGGCTCTACTTGGTTCATATAACAGACACAGTAGAGGTGACTCTAGATGATTTATATTGCTACATGCAAACATGTTTTGCTAAGATTTGAACCGCATTTTAAAAACCATATTTAACCATCCTCATAAATCTGTGGCTAGGTTTAGATGCTGAGATTGGAGACTAGAGAGGTCAAATAACTTGTTCAAGCTCCAGTTAGAAGCAACACTTGAGCTTAGATGCTTTATCTAAAGTTTATGGTTTTAATTGGTTGTTGTTGGAAGTTTTTTATTTTTAGATTGAATTTTATTTTATTTTGTTAGTTTTATTTATTTATTCACTTATTTTTAGATTTTTATGTATTTATTTTATGTGTGTGAGTGAGTTTACTGTAGCTCTCTTCAGATACACCAGAAGAAGGCATCGAATCCCATGACAGAAGGTTGTGAGCCACCATGTGGTTGCTGGAAATTGAATATAGGACCTCTGGAAGAGTAGTCAGTGCTCTTAACTACCCAGCCATCTCTCCAGCCCCTTAAAATATTTATTTATTTTTATGTATGAGTGCTTCATCTTCATGTACACCTGCATGCCAAAAGAAGGCATCAGATCCCAGTAGAGATGGTTGTGAGCCACCATGTGGTTGCAGGGAATTGAACTCAGGACCTCTGGAAGAGCAGTCAGTACTCTTAACCACTGAGCCATCTCTCCAGCCCAGTTTATTTTTATTTGTGCATATCTAAGAGTACCTGCATAAGTCTATGTGTACCATGTGCATACAAATACCTGAATATGTCAGAAGAGGCATCAGATGCCCTGGAGCTGGAGTTATAGGCAGTTGTGAGCTGCCTGATATGGGTGCTGAGAACTGGTCTGGGTCTAGGTCATCCGAAGGAATAGTAAGGGCTCTTAACTGCTGAGCCATCTTTCCAGGCTTGGTTTTGCTTTGTTGTTGTTTGTTTAAAACAAGGTCTAACTATACTCACTACGGGGCTCTTTATGCTCCTGTCTCAGCCTCCCAAGTGCTAGTATTATATGTGTCTGCTACTGTGCCTGCCTAGGGACATTGTTATAAAATTAAATGTCAGACAGATAAGCTGGGATAACAAGAAGGACTCCTCACATTCAAGATGCCTAATTGGTGGGTTTAAATGTAAATCTTTCTCAAAGCAACTGTCTTTCCCAGCATATTTTCAACAATGTATTTGAAAGGGCTAATGGGGAGGAAATTTCAAGGGGGAAAACACAAGACATAATTCACTTTTGCATGGCAATGTGCACACATTGAGCAATGGTTGAAAATATATGAAACATAATCTATCACAGAAGTCTATCATCATCATAAAAGTACAAAAGCCAATGAAAATCCACAACAAAACTATATAAAGCCTTCATTTTTATGCAGAACATGAGTAAGCAATCAAACACGAATGTGAATTGGATTCCAATTTATATTCTTGGGGCAGGGACAAAAGTAGCCAATCCAAAGATCTACATGAGAGAGCGTGTCAGTGTGAGGCCTGGCCCCAGCTTCTCAAGCCGCTCGGCATCTTGATCTCTTCGTCTTTCATTAGTGCCCTGTCCACCAGCATCTGCCTGTGCTTACTGGTGAGCCACATGAGCTCACTAATTACCTTTAACCAAGTTCATCTGAATCCCATCTTTACCTTCGCAGACATCTTTCTCACAGGAAAAGTGCTGGAAGGGCATAGTTGGCAAGACACGAGGCTGTCGAGTCTCTGTTTTCTCTAATCCTGACAGTACACAGAGAATGTAGCCCCAAATCATGCTTCTAGCTCAGCCTCTTCTGCCACTGAAATTCCCAGTGGCTACTCCCAAGAGTTAGCTTCCTCCCTAGAGACACACGCGCATGCACACACCTCCACCACCATCACCATCACCACTACCACCACCACCAACCAAGCCCCACAGGTAGCAGGCTCAGGTATATGAACTCTGATGCAATTGATATGGATTGCAAGACAGCACCTCTCCACCTTGTCAGGAACAGTATACGCTCTTCTTCCTCGACCGAACAGCACCTCATTTAGTCCGGAGAAAGATGGGTGCTGAAATACTGTGGCAAACAGTAGAGTTCTCACTAGTTTTAGGGAGGACTCTACAGGTATTTCATAGCCACCATTGATCTCTCTTGTATTCATTCCCCCTAGTCCTCCCCCTAGTCCTCTCTGGCATCAGATACCATGAGACTTACTAAAAGAAATTTAAGGTCAGGTTGACTCTTCAGGTCTCTCAAATCTGAATTTCACCTTAGCCTAAAAGCAAGAGGAAATTTAGGGCGGAACACAAACCCCTGCCTTCTCCCCAGAGAAATGATAGCAGCCTCAATTTGACACTGAACAGCCCAGAAAGGAACCTGGGCACTCATCTCCTGATGTAGCATCTGCACACAATTAAACGTGTAACTTACTGTCAAAAGGGTGGGTGGATGAGAGGGAAGACTGATGCAGGAATATCTCTGAACTTGAAGCCTGCCTGAGCCAAGCGAGATGCTGTCTCAAAACACAGCAAACATCACAAAGTTCTCTACTCTACCATCCATATGGTACATGTGTGTGACCATATGGCTGACCATGTGTCAGCCATGGCAGGCTGGAGAGCTGGGGCAAATGACTAACCTTCTCTGTGTCTCCTCCTCTGTTTGGTCATCTATTTTAAGAAAATGATATTAATAGTAAAACCATAGTGTTAGTTGCTTTTCTCACCATTGGGATCAAATCCTGAGAGTAAGCAACTTGCGGGAGGAAGGAAGAGGAGACAGTCCATCTTGGCCAAGAAAGCCTGGTGGCAGGAAGCTGAGGCTATGGATCACACTGTGTTCATAGTCACGAAGCTAAGAGCAGATGGAAGGTAGTCTGGTGCTAGAAGTAATAGCTATACAACCCCAGCCTGTCCTACTGACTTACTTCCTCCAGACAGTTTATCTTCTAACAGTTCTGTAGGTTTCTGGAACAGTATCACTGGCTTCAAATGCATGTGCCCATGAGGACATTTCACCTGAGAAGTACAATAACCTTTATGTATTCATTTAGCACATAAACAGTGGGTCCACTGAGAATGCTGCAGATGTTACAGGTGGAAGGAAAATGGCATATGAGGCACAAAGACATGAAAGCTGCCATCTTCTAGTGGCATAATGCAAATACAGTGTGGAATTCTCTCCAAAAGTCATGCTTACTCTTCTTCCACAGAACACATTTCCCCTCACTGCTAGATATGGTCCATGTGATTTCTTTCGGGGTTAAATATCCTTGCCAGAACTAGCTCAGGCCACATCTTTATTGTCTTCTCCCATCAGGCAACCAGTGGAAGATACTTTGAGAGGAGAGAGTCCAGGTACTATATAAAAGAATCCTCAATCCTGGATGAGTATGCTTGGAGCCTGTTACTTTGCCAGTGTGAATTAGAGTATGACAGAGTAATACATATAATGCTGTTGCTTTAAGTCACTTATATCTGGGTATTATTCTGCAAAATAACCAAAATGAATTAACTAAGACTAATATGTAGCAATACTTGACCTGCTATGTTCATAAAATAAATGATCAATAGGACTAACATTTAAAAGGGATTTCCAGTTCTTATGCCATGTGTCACACAGAGTAAGTTCAAACAAAGAGAGAGACAGACCCAGAGACAAAGGAGAAGCCAGCTCTAGCTCCTGCACCAGATATAGACAGAGAGACAGACAGAGACACACAGGGAGACAGGCAGAGACAGAGAGACAAAGAGACAGAGACAGAGAGACAGGGAGACAGAGACTATAGAGGGAAGGATGGATGGGGGGGAGGGGGACAGAAAGGAAGAAGGGAGGAAGGAATTTAAAGATATTGAACTCTTTTACCAACTGGTATGGACTTTACATCTAGTACATCTGATCACCCAGAATTCCTAGGGGAAAGGTCTCATTCTCATCCTCATGCCTTTAAAATGCCAAGCTGCCTTCAGAGTCAAATAGAATTGCAACATGCCTATGTGAAGCCCATGGCCTCCTCCCTACTCTATTGCAGCTGTCCTTGGGTTTGGCCACCTGCCTCTAGTATCAGGTCACTGAAGCTTGCCCTCTGACAAGGTGTACCCTCTGACAAGGATGTTGGGGCATTTTGCTATGATTTTTTTTTAAACCAAAGCAGACATTAAAACTGGGAGAAAGCCTCAAGTGTATATGGAGGCATCATGGCAGGCAGAGACCTCCCTCAGCCCAGAAAGAGATGTCACCTCTGGGACATGAGAGGACGCAAGCTCAAAGTCAGACACAGGAATCTGTGGCCATTTTCCATATACACACAGAGCTCAGCTAGTCACCAGTGGACAGGTCCTCTCAATTTTTCGGTAGATAAAATGTATCCCTACTCACTGTTTAAACAGAGGCAGTTCCTTTCCTTCATAGCTTTCAAATTATAGCCTTAAAAGTTTGGTTGCAATGAGTTCAGTATATAGAGGATAAAAAAAACCCCAAATGTCCTTTTGTCTAAAATTACCACTCTTACCCAATTAACAGTGTTGCTGGTTGGGTGGTCACTATTCCCTCCCTTACTCCATCTTCAGACAAACCTACACACGTGGGCAGGAATAATTTTAGACTTTTAATTTCTTTTGCTACATAAATAGGATTATACAATACATATTCTCATTACAAATTGCTTTCCTTCACTTAATAATTTATTATAAGTCTCCTTCCAGATGGATATAATTAGTTCTAACTTAGTCTTTTTTAAATAGCTGTCTAAGGCTGCCTGGAAAAAAGAGCTGGTGCATGCTGGATTTCCAAACATCATCAATTTTGAGAGTTAATAATGGTTGTTGATTTATTTTTGGAGGAAGGGAAATGTTAACTACACCAATTTATGTAAGAAAACATGAAACTTTAAATGAGAAAAAGAACATGTCTTTGAAGGTGGGACCATCCTGAAAGCCCAGGGTGACAAGAAGAGTGTTGTTCTGAGGTAGACATAAATAAAGTTAAGCCCCCCCCCCGGGGAAACTGAGGTCCAACTAGGTCTTGGTGCAGAAGGCGCTTGCAGTGTTGGCTTCCTTTGGGGGTAATGGCTTGGACCTGCACTGGCATCAGGCATCTCTCCGGGGTTACCCTGTGCACGCACAGTTGTCTCCCCACCTCTTGGATCTGGCTCAGGAAGGGGTGGGGAAGGCGCTGCAGGCATTAGCATGCAGGTCACGCAGCCTCACTTTGTTCTCTTGGCTGAGGTCAGATGGAATAAATCAATCAGCCTTTGCATCCAAAGTCCTTCAACGTGTCCTGGAGCCTTCCAGGCCATGTGTGCTCCGGCCCAGCTTTGAGTTGCCTGTGAGAGTCTGCAAGAACAAACAGAACCAAAGAGCTCCCTGGGGCTATAAGCAGCTGCTCCCAAGAGCCCATCTACTCCAGGGGTTCTCTGTGTTCTGGGGGCTTTAGTGTTTTAGGTGGGAGCAGTCAGCCCAGACTCTTGGGGATCTAAGAACATACACTGGGCATAAAGATTCCACTTCAGATCTCCTGCTCTGCCAGAACCACGTTCTATGCTTACCATACAGAACTTCATCTCCCTGAATTCTACAAAGAGGACATTGGCCTCACAGAATTTACCACCACCCATTACAGGTATCAGTGCAGTGCAAAAGTGGGCATTTTCCATTAGCAAAACAGTCTGACGATAACAGTACATGTCCTTCATCCCTTGACATTCCCTATAGGTGTCCTGGTCTCCCAAATCCAACTATACTGACAATATACCCTTTTCAGGCCTCCGAATCCAAGAGCCAGACCCAGGTTGGGTCCTGAATGACACAGTTAAACAGATCCATCTATAGCAATCCAAGAAAATACTCAATCTTTCCAAGACCAGCAAGGTTGGTAAGCACGGTGTCCTTCAAGTTTGTTCTTGCCTTCTGAACAGAATGACAAGGTTTTTGACATAATCAGGCCCCAGTGCTTACCCAGCTTTTTCATTTTATGCATGAGGAGAGAGGATGGTCCAAATGTCTTTATAGGTGGGTGGTAAGAGTTGGAGGTTAATGACACATGCTCCAGATGCAAAAGGTGTCAAAGGGAAGGTTATAACAGAGAAAGGCTGGATAAAGACGAGTTTCTAGAAATAGCAGGATGCATATGTTACAGTCTGGGAGGTGGGAAGCAGGTCATCCACAAGAGGAAAGCATTCCCCAAGAGGCTATTCAGAGGAATCACATACCATATCAGGTCTCATGCATAAGGGATTACCAGCCTTCCTCAGTGACCACAGAGTGATATGAGAAGCCAGGCTTCCCCCTGGAGCTCTTCCAAGGAGAGCAGCTCAGAAATCCTGGGACTAGTTTCCTGGATGCTTGTAGCCTTCAGTCTTTATGAAGACACTCTAGGCTAGATTTAATCCTGGATGCAATTTTGTAAAACATTGGGTACCATTAGCCTTGTATGAGGTGAGGCTTTGTATGGGTAAACTTAATCCAGACTTATCTGATTCCAGAGTTTACATTCAGCTGCTCAACTATACTTCTTGGGTTTGTTTTATGCAACTTCAATAGAAAGGAACTTTGTCACATGACCAGTCACAGCCTGTGGAATATTCTAGAATAGTATTTTTTTTTTAAGGCTCACTTAAGGCACTAGAAGCCCACTTCAGCAAATGGCAGGGCATTTGTACACTCAAAGAGCTGGTTCCAATTCCCATTTGGGAAGTTTACTGCATTGCCTATTGGTGGACAACTAACTTAGTTGGTAGCTAGCTCTTACTTAGCCAGCTTTATTGTTTTATATGTTAAGACTATTGAGAAAAGGGTCTGAACTCCAGCATTAGGTAATGTAAAAAGGTGAAGAAGTATTTCATGCTGGCCAAAAGGTCCTTTCAATGTGTGTCAGCAGTGGTGTGTGTGTGTGTGTGTGTGTGTGTGTGTGTGTGTGTGTGTGTGTATGTGTGTGTGTGTGTGTGTTTGTATGTGTAACAAGCAAGCAATAGGTGAGGTGTATTTGTGGCACTGGGGAGGAGGGATTGTAATGCCTATGGAAAGAAACCATGGCTGTGGATTTCAGGGCATGGGGACCTGTCAACACAGCTAATCTCCAGGGATGTGGGCTGAATGTACCCAGGATAGCCAAAGAAGTGCCCCATGGAAACTGTCAGCCTCCAGCAGGCCAATTTGTTCTCATATTACACTCCCTGCAGGCTCTGTTGTGAGATCCCCAGGTTAGGGATTCATATCCTGCATCCCCCCACCCCCCACCACCCAGTGAGGGTTGACATAGCACGGTTGATAAGTCAAGAGAATGCAGAAGCCACAGCCGGATTAAGAAGGCTGTTTTATTTTGGTGCCCTGGACTTCAAGCAGATTAAATAATCAAAAAGGCCGGGCCATTGGGGTCATGTCTGAATGCTACAGCTGTTCACCAAGGTCTGACCAACATTCTTTATGTGGTTTGTTGTCTGAATGGGAGAGGCAGAGAAGATCCCTGAGAGGTTGACACTTTGTAAAAAAAGACCGGACACAATCAAAAGACCCTCTTATGGAGAAGGACCCACAGCAGACAGAGACAAGGGGGACAGGCTGCTTAAAGAAGTGACCTCCTGAATTCAGCAACTGTTTTCTGCACTGGAGAAAAGCCCATGCTGGATTCCAAGAGAATGGGAAGCTGGGCTCCAAGTCGGCCGTAGCCTGGGTGTGTTGATCTGTGAGTACACACGCCAGGATATATGTTGGATGAGGGCTTGTGCTGCAGAGCCTGGGCCATGAAAGGTGAGGAGGAACGAATTCCATTGCCCCTACCCCAGAAGTCCCCCACTGGGAGAAGGGGGGATCCCCTCCAAGAAGTGTCGGTGAGAAATCAATTTTCAACCTGTCTTTCTTAAAACATTAGACAGATGTAAAAAACAAAAATCTCTCTCAGTGGAAAGATGGATGTGTCACCATGCTGAGCAAGGGGAAAAGGGGGCTGAAGACAAATGTGTATAGTTGTGGTGTGGACATGCAGTGGGCTTGTCACGGGCCATTTCATAGACAACACGGTGCCTTGAGTTGGAGTTCATATATTACTTCCTTTGGGGAAGCAGGAGGCAAACTGGCCCCCATTTCAGGAATATAAGCCTTTTATTAAGAGATAAATGGACTGGGTGGGTACTCTGTTGTTTAAGGATTGATTCTCTGCAACTAATTAATCCTTGTGTCTTAGGTCACAGTGATAGTGTCAGGTGGTTTCTAATGGAAAAGCATTTATTTGAACTTTGAAATTTTCTGAAAAATTACAGAAAAGCAAGGGCTGTAGACTTCTGTTTAAAGAAGGAGAAGGGGACTTTGATGCTCTCTGTCTCTTGAACTAAATCAAAGCAGGCCGCTTTCCCTTGGAAAGCTCCTCATTTTCCAGTCCTATAGGCCTTCAGCCAAGAGCAGAGTCCAAAGCAGGGAGATCAGGGTGTAGTACATTTGACAGCCATTCTGTGTTTCCCCCCAGGTGAGGTGCAAACCAGAACAACAAATAAATAACTGTCTCTTGAAAGCCTCCATGTTGATAAGCATTTTGTTTTGAATAGCATTCCGTGACCCTGTCAATGCCTCTACAGTTCAACAAAATATGCTTGACACATGTTTGTCATACTTAGAAATTCAAATCCCAAGAAAAAGGGAGGGAACTGTAACTTTGAAAAATGATCACACAGCCTTTTAAGAAGATATCAATTCTCTGAGTCTTACAATGAGAGCCCCTCTGTATTTTGGGGAGCAGTCACCCACATTCCTATATAGCTGCACCATTTGTGATAAGTGAGTAGGATATCCTGGAAGTTCAAATGCTCCTCAATGAGGGATGGGGGACACTGAGTTTGACATGGTCCAACACATGGAATATGCCTTATTAGTTAAAAGAAATGAAGATGCTTTCTAAGTACTCATGCGGATACAGAGTTTTGACTAAACAGAACAGATTGCAGAATAAGATAAATGTATGATTATATTTATGTGGATTAAACAAACAAACCGTACAGCATAGTGCAAATCCATCCCTGATTGCTGTACCATGTCTTTCTTGAATATCTGGCAGAGTAATACAGCAGAGAAGAATCCTCACAGATTCTGTAGACAGTCTGGGATCAAATCCTGCTCGATTATTTACTGTTTCTGTGACCCTGGGGAGTGACCTAGCCTCTCTATGCCTGTTTTTTTTGTTTGTTTGTTTATTTGTTTGCCTTTTGTTTTGGGTTTTTTTTGTCCTTCAAAATGTTGAAGACAAACAACCATGTTGACCAGGTCATTAGGGTGGATTCATATCTATAAAGCAGTAGGACTGATCCCTGCCATGCAGTATATGCCATCTGGTCATTTGCTCTTGTCCTTACTATGTACTGCATTTTACAAAGCTCGGCATAACACCATTCTATCTCGGTGATCATCTCTAGCGATTACAGAAATAGAAATCAGAAGTAATGCCTAAGAGGCTCGTTCCAACCCATGCCCAAGATAAGCTCCCAATATGTCCAACTCTAGAAATGCTGGATTGTGCAGTAAGGGAAGGAAAATTGAGTACATAATGGCACCTTTATGATTTGAGCATTTAGCTCAGTGGTAGGACACTTGATGAGCAGGCACAAGACCCCAGGTTTAGACTTCAGCTTCCGGGAGAAAAATCCTTTGATGACTCCCAAGATCTCAAAAGAATATTCAGGTAATATACCATACCTCCCTATTTCAGCTCAAGTTGGAAATGTTATAAACATTTCAACTCTGCTATCATTTATTGGATAGTATTAAGGGGCCGGGACTCAGCTGGTAGTACTAGCCTAGCCCGCACAAATCTCTGAGTGTGATCCCCAGTACCACAAAATTGAGCATGGTACTACAGATCTATAATCCTAGCACAGTGACTGTTGTTTTGAGCATGTCTGAAGACAGAAACCAGGTTTCTGTGGGGCTTCTGTGGAGCAAAACCAGAGGTGATTAGAAGAAGGTTGTGTGCCCCACTAAAGCACTTCACTTCTCAGTAAGAATCAAGAAGATAATGGAAATCTGATAATCTGTGAGTAGTAGCTGGAACAAGTTTCAGAAATAAGGATATGTCTTAAATTGTTTGAAATGCTTTTTGGTAATTTTAAAAACCATCATAGGGAAAAAAAAGGAGAAAGATGATCATCACAGATTGGGTTATATCTGCAAAGCTAGACAGCTGTTTGTAGGGCATTCCCTAGTCAACATGGTCACCTGAAGCCACATCTGAAGTATAAATGAATTAAGACCAAGTCAGAATTAAAAGTCAGTTCTTGGGTTGCAGCAATCACATTTTGGGAGCTCAGGAACTTACAGGTGTCTAGTGACATCCATGTTGGAGGGCAGACACAGAACTTTTCTACCACCATACAAAACTCAACTGGCCTACCCTCCTCTGGAGTGGTTTCTTTTTTTTAGAAATATGGGCATAAGCTCCTTCGTTACCTTTCTACCTGCCACAGCCCACACACCTGGCTCTGACCTCCAAAGGACACATGTCCCAGAATGAATTTCCCCTCTCCGTTTTATATGATATCAATCTTATACAGTCTGATGACCGAGTTCACAGTAGAAGTTCCTTCTCCAAGGCTGCTGACAATGGCTAGCTCGGAGTTAGCCTCAGTGACCGGCCTGGGTGTATTCAGTCCCATTCTGCGAAGGGCGAGGACCTCCTTTCTAGCTGGGTGGAAGGCACTGCTGACTCAGGACCACACTGCCTGGGGATTCCTTGGCTGGTAATGGCCACCTTTCATACACTGGCCTCTATTCCACCCTCTTCTCCTTGTTTTAGGTGCTCTGCTGTTAGTTTCCAGTGTGGGTATTCTGTTCCCAGGTGTGGGCAGCTGCCCCAAGAAATGTTTGTGTCACCCATCATCAAACTCTGTGGACTGCAGTGGCCAGGGGCTGTCAAAGATTCCTCCTGACTTACCCCCATGGACAGTAACGCTGCTCTTACAAGATAACCGGATCCACTGGCTTCCTGCTCTTGCATTTCGGTCTGTATCACTGCTCACCACCTTAAATTTATCTAACAACTCTCTTTCAAATCTGGCTGCAGAGGCTTTCTATGGACTTCCACACTTGCGGGTTTTAAATGTAACCCAGAATTCCCTGCTTTCTATAGAAAGCAGCTTTGCCCATGCCCTGCCTGGGCTCAGCGAGCTGGATCTATCATTCAACAGCCTCAGCATCCTCCCCAGATCTCTGGGCAAACCTTGGGAGAACCTGACTGTGTTTGCCGTGCAGCAGAACCATCTTCTACATCTGGATCGTGAATTTCTAGAGGCCATGCCTAAGGTGAGGCTGGTACTTCTTAAGGACAATCCTTGGAAATGCGACTGCCACTTACTGGGTCTGAAACTCTGGCTGGAGAGATTCATCTTTGAAGGTTAGTAGTGTGTCTTTCTGCGTGTCACCAGCCTCAGCATCTCAAGCGGGTGGAGGACAGTGCAAGGGGCAGCTGTAGGCTTTTGTGTATCTTCACATGGAAGTATGTCAGCTTCAGGAGAGGAGTAAGTGTCTACTGGAGCTTGGAGGATGTTTTCATTTGAGTATTTATGCTCATCACAGTGTGCATGCAGATGGTGTGGACTTCTCTCTGGGAATCACATAACAAAGCATCCTCTGCTTTAATTTCCAAGTGTGATCTGGTTGGTGACATGGCTCTCCTTCTTAAGCTAGTTCTCCCTCTTTCTAATTCTACCCAAAGATGGCTATAAATCTTATGGAATATTGAAATTGGGTCCAGAAGACTCCCTCTTCCTTAATCAGAAGCTCAAATCCAAGCAATAGATCCCAGAATATTAGAGAGAATAAACTTTGGAAATCACCCAGGGGTTAATAAAGTATAGACTAAGGGCAAAACTGTGCATGTTTTTTTTTCCTGTTCATTATGCACCAACTGGCTATTTTACACTATAGAGAAAAGTGGAGCAGTTGGAAAAAAGACTGTATTGAACACCTCACAACCTTTGCTATCAGAGAGAAAAGCTTGGTAACCTTGGTTGTCAATGGGGAACAGAAGTGCAGAGAAGTTCAATGACCAGCCTAAGGTTGCACAGGTGAAGAACAAATGAGAGTAGAAAACATGACTGTTGGACCTTGGCTTTGGGTTCTTTCCTGAACCCTAAATTGCTTCTCTGAACACCATTCACTCATTCCTCTCCTTGAACATCCTTGATGATCCAGGCACTATCCTAGACCCAGAGAAAAGGGCGGTGAATCGGAAAGACTTATCATTATGAAGGTTTCATTAGAAGGGTAAAAAGATACTACATAAAACAATAAGTAAAGGAATGCATTCAGACAGCAATGAGGGGAGCAAGTGATGTTAAAAGGGAATGTGCTGTAGCTTAGATAGGATGGGAAAGAAAAGCCTCCCAAGATGATGGCATGTATAAGAACCAGAACAATAAAAAGAAGGAACAGAAGATAACTGTGGGGATGGGGACCCAGCAGGCCTTCGGGGCCTGGTGAAGAAGCTAGCCAGGCTTAGCAAGAGCCAGAGGAGTGAGTCAGTGGGTGGAGATAACACACAGCACATCTTGTTTCCCCTTCCAGTCCCTAACCATGTGCAGAGCAGGTGCCCTGTCTGGATTTTATTCTAGGGGAGGTGGGAAGTTCTGAGGAATTCTTGTCTAGGGAACAGAATGATCTGACCACTGTGTAAAATGCCAGGCCGCTGACTCTGAGAGGGCAGAGCAGAGGCCACTGAAGAAGAGCCAGCGGGGTGAAGGGGGAGGTGATCTCAGCAGAGCAGAGAAGAGATGACAGTGGCCTAGACCAGGATGGCAACAAGAGACCGACATCGGGACAGTGCCATGGTGGAAGTGGCTGAGGGGCTGGAGAGGGTGGCAGACTGAGAGACAGAAAGAGTAATTATGGAGGATTCTTTTGTATTTCTCTCTGCTTGGTAACTGCATAAATGGAGATGTTTTTAGCAGATAGGGAATGGGTGCAGTGGGAGAGCCTGTAGAGGTGATCGGTGGAAGGTTCAGGAAGGGGACATGTTTGGAGTACTTGTCACACTTCGGGGTGGAAGGCAGTTGTTGGTGATTATACACTTGAGCCTAGGGATACCTGAGGGTTGCAGTTGAATTAGGGGAGAAAACAGTGCCTGGAGGCATGGCCTACACGTGGTAGAAGCTCAAACTTGCCACATCACAATTTGGAAGCCTCTCAATAGTCTGAGAGCAATGGGTGCATCACCAACTAGCCAACACTGAAGTTAGCTCTCAAAGGCGACTATATAACTTAGTAACAACTTTCTGATAGTCAACACCAAAACCAAGCATGTCTGGAGGTGAGGTGGCTTGAGTCATTGTTTTCTGGATTAAATCATCGGCATGAAACAGACCATCCCAGAGAGAGAGTTTTCATCAAAGAACATTGTCCAATGTAAAAAAATCAATATGCAGTTTCCAGACCTAGGACACCTGCAAAGTAATGCAGACAAGGATGGTATTCTCCTATTCAGTCACAAACTTATGTGAAGGAACGCGTTTGTCTAGCACGTAGTGCTACCAAGCAAAAGCTGATAGTATTAGGACTGATATTGGTCCTTTGTGCCACCAGTGTAGTTTAACTTTCCTTTATAGCAATGCTTCTAAAGCACAGATAATGGCCTTTTTCAGAGAAAGGTAAAATCAGTTCAGGGTACCATGATCTAGTGTCCCAGCATCAAGAAAGGAAAAAACACCAACTAGAGACATGACACAGGAGACAGTCTGCTTATGCACACACTAAGTCTAAAGTTAATGCCAAAAACTAAGCTAAGGGAACAGATGCTAGTCTGAACATTCATAAACAACTGCAAACACTGAAGGTATCAGTCAAAGCAGGGTGATTAACATTACAGACCACCTGATTTTAGTCGTCGGTACTGAAGTCGATCGCTTACCCATGCCTGAGTCCCAGGGAACTGGGAGTGAGACCTGCATCCCAGGTCTGCATTCCACACAACCATTTGGGGGACATAAGCCTTCTCTGGATGGTGATGTCATTAACTTCATCACATGACATTTAAGGTCACCAGCCAATACAGCACACAGAGGAACATCATAGGGATGTTGTGTACTGGAAGTGGGCAAAACTCAGCCATCATGGCTTCAAATGAAACCCAAAGAATTGGAAAATTTAGGATCCTGTGGGTCTAAGAGCAAAATGATTGGCTTTGGTCAATGTAAAATAGTCTCCCCTTTACCTAGCTATACTGCAGGATGGAAAGAGGTCATCTTTCATTCACATATGAACCTATACTTTAATGTTCATGGTTAACTGTGAAATAGGTACTCTCAGTGAGGTATGGCAGTGCCATGCTGAACACTTGACATGATTTATCCATCCAAATCTTCAGAACAATTTTGAAAAGCAAATTTCATTATTATGCCTCTCCTGATTTCTCTCTTGCATTTCCAGGAAGGCAAGCAGTGGTTCAGAGTCAGCAAGGAACTTTCCAGAACTGCACATCTAAGTTATATAGGGACCTAAGATTTGAACCCACTTTCTTCCAAGACAGAGGTGAAGTGCTATTGATATCAGGAGGGGCCAGTTGGAGGTTGGGGACTGATGTTGCTTTCTTTTTAAAGTCAAAAGGGACAGGGACCCTCATGCTGCAACCAACATGTTTGCCTCTGGGGTCATGATCCCCAGAAGGTGGTGGAGGTGGGAGGAGGATCCTGGCTAAGGCCACAGCTGCACAAGAGGCTACTGAGGCAGTGCCAGGCTAGACCCTGTCCCCCTGCTGTGTCCAGACATTCACTGTAGGCCTATCCTTTGCTCCAAGTCTCAAGGCTATGGATCTTAGTATAATACTAGAGAGGAAAGTGGATACAGAACAAGAATGAGCCTGGAGTGACTACACAGTATACCACAGCTGAGGTGAACACTAGCCAGTAAAGCGGCCTAGCATAGCAGTCTGGGTTCTCCTATGGAAGCCTCACCTTGCTTCGGTTGGATGGAATGCTTTTGCTCCCCTGGGGTATCTGTCTCTCTAGCCTTCTGCCTTGACATAGAGGCCCTAGTAAGAGCCACTGCAGTCAGGTGGAAGGGAGATAAGCTCCCACAGAGGCAGAGCCCCTCATTTTAACCCCGCTGGGTGGGGCCCTTGGCTCAGCAGGAGCAGCCACCTGGTCTCTCTAGCTTCATGAACACTAGGGCTCTGGAAACTCCTCTTTGATCTTACTGCTTTAAAGCTGAGATTCATGTCACAAGGGATGGCTGAAGAAGCCAGGAGGGACCCAAGGGAGTCTAGTCATGTATCATTCAGTTAAGCAATGGCAGCCGAAAAGGTATGTATTGGGTTTTGTCTGTCACCAACCCTGGTGTTTCTGGGTCACATGATAGCTCTTGTCTTGTGGGATGGCCCTGTCTATTTATAGAACACTTACAACTCGCCTTAAGATGATTAGATAGGAAGCATGGACATATATCTCCCAAGCCCTAAATTACTATGTAGTGGCATGAGACCATAACACTGGAGTGATAACCTCCATATGTGCTTTTCTGGCATTAACTTAAAAACAATTCCCTACGATGTCTACTGAGAATCTGTAATCTGTATTTGCTAAGGGAGCAGGCCACACATACCCTTTCCCCTGCTGAGGGTTTTAGGGAAGCCTGAGAGAAACTGGCCATAGGACCTATGGGTCTTGCCAGTCAAGTAGGCTTTTCTGGTACTGCCCTGGAAACAGGACAAACCAGAGAAAGAGGAGGAATTACAGTGGGGACTGGGTTTGGGTGTTGACTTATCCACTCATGCCCTGTATGGTGTTTAAAAAGAATTCCCTATAAGATGGAGGGTAAGGACTTTGAACTGCTAAGTCAGACACGACTGGGATGTTCTGATGGCAGAAAACTTTAATAAGTTTGTTCCCATAAAGTCAAAAAGTGTGCCAGTGGTTGCACAGGCCAGGGTGAAGAGGTGCAGTCCAGTGCTCCATGACAGGATAACTGAGTACAAAAGATGCCCCAAGGAATCAGTTACCTTATAGAGACCTAAACCCACATTTAATAACTCCTTGGAACATTTGGTACTCAAAGTAGTAAATGTCATGAGACCCAAGAGAATGAGTTACTTAAATACCAAGAGCAACATATGGTATTGTCAAATACTCAGGTACATAAAACTCAGAAAGTGACATTCTGCCTCTCTAAAGAGTGTTGATAGAGACATAGGGTCTTTGGAATTTGTTGCAGGAAATATTAAAATGAATCAATATAGAGATTTTATCCAAATCATGTGGGGATTTTCGCCTGCAGTTCGGAACTAGAATAGGGAAAATTAGTCACCTGTTGTGGGAAATATTTAAAAAAAGAAACAGCAAGTTCCTGTGTTCTACCCAGCTACTCTGCCCCGGTGGTCTTGCCTTGTGGAGACTCTCTGACTCAGAACTCCCAAGATGTCTCCACCCAACTCGCTTGGTTCCCACTGGCGGGTTGCTACCATGGCAGACCCATGCTTCAAATCCCCCACGGCAATCAGGCAAACCCACGCTTTGCCGCTGTACCTTTCTCTCTTGAACCCAGACAAGCTGCCAAGGGAAGGAAAACACAACACAAACTTGGAAACAACGGTAACTCAATCACCGGGCACAACAACTAAAATCCTAATCTAGTAAGCCTTATTAAGTCCAAATCCTCAGGTGGTGAATCCTGAAGGATCCACCATTGAGACCAGGAAACACTTGTAGCTACTTTTTGTCCTCATACTATCCCAGTCCAATAAGGACCCTCTCTCTCTCCTCTTCCTCTCTTCCATTATCCAACCCAGAAGTCCCTCCTACTCACCCAGTGATTGGCTCCTTTATTCATTAGGGGATGGTTTACAAGAAGTCACCTAAGTATGTGACACAGCCCCTCCCAGGGACAGCAGTTATAATATCAAAATACAAAACAGCACCATGCCCATCCATGACAGGAATTAACATACAAATGACAACAATGGATATGTGTTCTATCTGTTCTTTGATTTTTAGTGGGACTCCAGCAGGAAAGGATTCTTTTGTAATGGGCAGTGGGTGGGAGGAAGGCTGGAGACCACAGTGCCCTTAGATTGGGCCCTCATATTCTCCATCAGTATGTGCCCAGTGGTCCCCCTCAGCCTTTATAAAATATTAAGGTAACTTGGTTTCTAACAAATTCTTAGCCATAAATAATTGTCTGTTTAGTCCGTAGCAGGCTGAGGACTTTGGAATACTGTTGAATCAAAGCTCTATCATCATCACCATTGCTCTTTGTTTTGTTTCTTGAAGGGGGAGAAACAGACAGTGCCATCTGCAGGCTGCCTGAACCCTGGAAGGGAAAGGATCTCCTCTCCATTCCTCATGAACTATACCAACCCTGTCCTCTACCTTCTCCGGATTTGGCACCCTCACTATCCCAGCATCCTGATTCTGCCTCGCAAGATGCCCAGAAGTCTCCTGAGAATAGCTCAGGACAGCCAGATCCCTTGGAGTGTGAGACCAAACCCAAAGCAAAGCCAACCAACCTGCGCCACGCTGTGGCCACTGTGGTCATCACTGGCGTGGTATGCGGGATTGTATGTCTCATGATGTTGGCAGCTGCTATCTACGGCTGTACCTATGCAGCTATCACAGCCCAGTACCAAGGGAGACCCTTGGCACCAACCAGGAAGTCTGAGAAGATGGGAAGTAAGGAACTGATGGACAGTTCACCAGCATGAGAGCCTTCATGTCCGAGGCCCCCTCCATCACTGACAGCCCGAAGAAATGTCTGAGTGTACCTGATGTGTTCACTGCTCCAGTCCCATGTTTTATCTTCCAAAACAACTAAGAAAAAAAAATGTGTACAAAAAATAAAACAAAGTGTTCAATGGGAAGAAATTGATGCTGAACCTTTCAAATACCATAGATAAAAGAGAGACATTCATATTGCAACTGAGAAGATATGACAAGAAGTCTATGTGTGGAAACAAGAAGAGGGAAGTCACCTCTTCTAGGTACTTGTCTCTGGATTAAGCTGGATTCTGCAGAGCAACAAGAATTCTGACATGTGTGCCAACAGGCATTTTTAGGAGCTCTAGGGGCCACCAGTTGAGTGCCTGGGAATAGGCTGGTACTCTTTCCTGACTGGTACTGGATGCCTCTATAATTCAAGTTCATGCTAGATTGGTGGGATGTTGAGATGTTGCGTATGTTACACATTTAGTGGAAATGTCTGTTGGTCAGGAATTTCATAGCTGGCCACAAGAGTCAGATTATATTTAATTTTCTAAATCAGAAAACCATTTGGGGCTCTCTAAGCTGCAGGGGAAGATGAAGGTTCCATGTTTGGATAATGGGACTCAGGCCTGGAGCCCGGGCAAGGTTTTGATGTGAAGGAACTCAGAGAGGATGGTAAACTAGAATACAGGGCAGATATTATCAAGAGGCCATATCTACCAACCAACTGGAACCTTACCCTAGAACTCTCCCAGCAGGGATGGATTTAGGTTAGGCTGAATGGCGGTTGTGTCTCTGCATCTGCAGTGCACAGAGGGCATGGATTTGTAGAGCTACACCCACACATAAACACCCTCGGAGCAATCAGCTTACCCACTAATGAAATGCAGCCGTGTCGGGTGGGAGCCAGTAGCTGTTGATCACCACCCAGATTGTATGCTCAACACTCTGGGATAGGAAATACGGAAGTTTGAGGGGGAGTGGGAGTCACTGGCGGGGGACTTAAGGCACTCAGGGGCAGACATCCTGGCTAGTGCCTCAGCATGGCTTTAAAAAGTTCAGGTATGGCTTGCAAAGTCCACAGACTTGGTTGAGAGAGTTGCATGCAAAGTGAATTTTTATAAATTGAATCATCATTTTAATGCAGCAGGGGAGCTCGCTATTTAAAGGAACCTTTCATGGAATCTTTTCTGTAATGGAAATAATTGGCTCCAGATTGATGCATTTTTTTTCCAAATTTGCATTTCTATGCTAGGGTTTCTTAAAGTGGAATATACCTATACCTACTCTTTCTGTTTATACTACAGGCACTTTTTAGGATTATAACTAGTTTGCACAGGAAGAGAGCACAGAGGAGTTAAAGACATGTTAAAAGCAGAAAATGACAAATATGGGGCAAGCTGTTCCTCTAGAGCCCATGACAGACATTGCTAATCAATCCCAGCTCTTTTCCCAGCTGAGCCTCAAATATACCACAGATGGTTTCTTAAGACAGCACTATAGGCAACCAGAACTAATCAATTGGAGTTGGTTCAAAGGATAAAGCACATTTGCCATTCAGGGTACTGGCTCGACTTCACCCCTCAAGGCCATGTAAAAATTGGTTTGGATCTCCAGTTAGTTGTCTACTCCTCAACCGGAATACAAATGGGACATGTACATGTTGGGATGGACAGATGTCTAGTGTGCTATAAGCAATGTAAACCTTGTATATACCAGTGGTCTAAGGGTAGACTGTCTTTTGGGAGTATCAATTTAGCTAGATAATTTTTTTTTCAGAAGTTTAAATGTGAATGGTCACAATGAAACCCATTAGTGTATGTAATTAATATGCATTAATAATTACGTGGAAAAGAACAGAACACCAAGAGTTCCCACAGAAGGCCCAACAAGGCTGCATGGGCTGTCATTTGCCCTGACACCTCCTCTCTTTTGTGCCAAGGTAGCTTAATTCAACTGTGTGACTGAGTTTCTATTCTAAGGATGTAACAACTACTTTCAAACTGAAAAAAAAAAAGCATTTCTTTCCATTGTCCTAACTGCATTTTTTTTTTGGCCAAGAACTTAACTCGAGAGGAAATTGAGAAGGTTTCTTTATTCTTCCTCTTGACGTGACCAAATGTTTCTCAAGCTCACACTGCTAGCAGGCATGGCTCACTGTTCTCCTGAGCATTCCTCACAGAATTCTGACACTCGCCCCATGGATACTCCGGCAGCTATCACATACCCTAAGAACTCCCAGGACCAGCAGCACATACCTCCTCTAACAAGTGATTTAGGACTGCAAGTGTACTGTGCCCTGTCAGTGGTTTGGCGATGCTGCAGATCAGCCTTGCCCTCTCCCCCTTAGAGATTACATAAAAGAGTTTCTAGTACACTGCACAAACCATGAATGTGGCTCAAACCCTCGCCTGTCAACACCCTGATCCTATTAGATGTCGATGTACAGATGATAACCCACGCAAAAGGCCTCTAGCTTAATAGGTAGTCTTTAAGCAAAAGGAGCTAAGTGACGCATGTGTAGACTCAGATTTCTATCATTTGCCTACAGTCACCACACACAGCAGTTGGCAGTGAAAATAATTACTTACTCTGAAATGTCAACAGCTTCTCAGAACAGAAAAATATAAATCAAGTTGTTTAGATGAACAAATGTAGAGTTATCATTTGCTAATATGAGAAATGAAATGTTTTAATTGCAAAATGCACAGCAGATGAAAGACCCAGTTTTCAGGGTATTCTGCAAGAACCACAAATTATCTTTCATGAGCACTGCAGCTCACGAGGGGCAATTTACAAACGCCTCACAGATTATTTTCAGCTGCTTATTACTGCCGTCCTATTCATAGAGTCCCCTGTAAGAACGTCCTTCCGTCACAGCACCAGACTGGAGGAGGCGCTCAGGGCAAAAGGCACGTGTAGTGTTGTTTCAGAGAAAGTCATCTGAAATGGCATGCTTCCATTAAAAGTAGTGTAACCACCGTGTGGTGACAGGCAGGTGATTTCTGCTCAGGCAGAGATCGGAGTTCACAGCCGTTGCAGCTTTCTGCAGTGAAGCGTGCAGGAGAAGGGCATGAAAGCCACGATAAGCTGAGGATGAGGCAGCTTGTGAGGAAAAAGATCTACTGTCAAATCAGAGAAGCTTGCACAGGTAAGGCGGGTACCTCAAACCCCTTGGAAAGATGCTCGTGCTTAAGACGATAAAATGCCAGTGGATAAAGGAGTTATCTCACTTTGCTTTATGGAAACAGCTGAAAAGAGCTCCACACCCGGGCTTCCTGTAGAAGACTCCTGGAAGTCAAACCCCATTGCTGAGGCTCACTGAGAACTACTGAAGACAGATCCCCTCTGCCTCACACTCTGAATATGGAAAGTGGCTAAATTGGTTTCCAAAATATTTTATCTGTGCCCCATATTCATAGTTATACAACGTCATTCAAAACCTGTAACGTCCTGTGCAGATCAGGAAATCTGTTTCCACTGTCCACTTAGATTTGTTAAATGCTGCTGTCAGAAACCTGCAAGAGAAGACACTCCAACCTACAAGGGCCTCCAGAGCAGGGTTATCTGCAGAACTTCAGGGGACCATTCCACCACCCCCCACACACAATGGATTTATAGATTTATTTATTTATTTATTTATATACTTAAATTACAATGAGGTCTCAAAGAAATCTTCGTCTCACTCAGAGGAGGCCTTATAACTTTCTGACAGGCTTTCAGATTCTTGACAGGACCATTCCCATTCCTAAGACAGTGCAAGTTCAGAATCCTCGAAATGGATAGGCTGTCACCCAGAGCCCCACACATCCATTAAGTAGACCCAGAAAGCAAATCAAGGGAGCTAGGAAAGACCCTGAAGAACATTCTGTCTAGGCCTGGAGAATTTCACAACAGTTGCCACTGCCCTCCTTGTCTATCATGGGCATTGCTAACAGGTCACAGCATACTTATCAACTGATTCCAGACCAGGCCCCAGGATCCTTTCAAATCTGTTTCCCAGGTGCCCACAACAGATCATCTAGAGTTGATGTAAGGGATTAAAGTTATTTGCTACGTTGATATAGTTCAGTGCCTTTATTTTACAGCTAGGAGCTAGAAACATGGAAAAGGGAAGAAACTTTCCAAAAGTCACACACAGTTCATTGTGCAACTGATAAATCTCGTTGCAGAAGCATGCAGTTAGCGTGAATAACAAAAATTAATCCCCCATTACCCTTTGTCCATTGTACAGTCAGCTGCTCTATCTAGACTATGACATCATTGTGCTAATCACTTAGATAAAGACAATTATAGCACTGCCAACAACATTCACTGGGTGTGGTGTTAGCTAGTTTTATGCCAGCTTGACACAAGCTAGAGTCATTTGGAAAGAGGAAACCTCAATTGAGAAAATGCCCCAATTAGGATTGGCCTGTGGACATTTTTCTTAATTCATGACTAATGTGGAAGGGCCTAGCTCATGGTGGGTGGCATAACCCTTGGGAAAGGAAGGTGGTCTTGAGTTTTATAAGAGAAAACCATTGTGAAAGAAGCCAGGAAGTAGAGTTCTTCTGTGGCTTCTGCTTCAGTTCCTACCTTTAAGTTCCTGCCATGACTTTTTTTTTTTTTGATGACAGACTATGATGTGGAAATGTAAGCTGAGATTAACACTTTCCGCCCCAAGTTGCTTTTGGTCATGGTGTTCTATCACAACACTAGAAACCTAACCCAGACAAACACCCAGCTTGGTGCCAGGTGTCTTTTAAGCGTATTACTTAATTTTCTATTTGCCTTATAATGAAAACCATAGGTGTCTACTGTTCCATAGCACATGCATGAGTCTAGAAAGCAAAGGTCCTAAGTTATCACACCAGTGAATGATACTGTAGAAATTCACAAAAAAAAAAAAGTTGTGGTGGCTGATTTTACGTCAATGTAACACAAGCTAGGGTTATTTAAAATGAGGGAAGTTGAATTGAGGAAAAATCGTCCATAAGATCCGTTTGTAGGGCATCTTCCTAATTAGTGGTTGGTGAGGGTAGACCCAGACCACTGTGGGTGGTGCCATCTCTTGACTAGTGGTTCTGGGTTCTATAAGGAAGGAGACTGAGCAAGCCAGTAATCAGCAGCCCTCCATGGCCTCTGCATCAGCTCCTGCCATCAGGTTCCCTCCCTGCTTGAGTTCCTGTCCCGACTTCCTTCAATGATGGACTAGATGTGTCAACCAAATAAACCCTTTCCCTTTCCGCTTCAGCTCGCTTTTCTTGATCATGGGGTTTCCTCACAACAATAGAAATCCTGACTTAGACACAGTCTGTCCCAAAACCTAGGTGCTTTTTGAGACCGAACACATCCTTTTTCTGTTATTTTGAGTTTTCTTTTTTTTTTTTAAATCAACACTTGTGGCTAGCATACAAAATAACAAAATAATGGGTTTTGTTATAGCATACATATGCATCACTGCAGGTCGCTCATGCCTACCCCCCCCCCCGTACCCTCCGCTCCCCTCCCTCCCCAATCCTGAAGGCTCCCTCCCTCCCATAGCTCCCTTTCTGCTTTCATGTTTCATATGTATATATGCATGTCTGCATACATATTGAACCTAGATTTTTCACATGAAAGAAACATACTATCTGTCTTATTTCTTTATCCTTTTTTGCTAATGCACAGACTATTCGAGGAGATGCTAGCCAGAGTTTAAAAGAATGGACAAGGCGATAGCCTGGGTAGGGAAAAAAGAGGATTCAAAAGGATTGCAGGCACCAGTGAGCTGGATCACAACTGCTGCTAAGCCTGATGACCTGAGTCTGATGAAAGAAGTTGTCCTCTGCCTGCTACATGAATGTTGTAGCACACACACAGCCATATAAATAAATAAATAAATAATAAATAAATGCATACATACATACTTATATACATACTTACATACATAAAATTCAAAGATGGAATGACTTCAATATCCTTATTCAAGTCAACTTCAAAAATGATCAAAAGGGCATATTTGAAACAACTAGAAATGAAATAATTAGGAATTCTTACATTTTGGTGTAACAACATGTCATCTGAGGACACAAAGTCATCTCTATCCTTTAAAGATACACACTGAGATCTTATGAAAAAAACGTATGATGTGACTGTACTTTGGTTTAAAGTAAATGGAGGTGCAACAGGGGCTGGGGTGGGGAGTAGAAGGAATGAGTGGTAGGCAGGTTTGGCTTGGGATCAGAACCAGTGTTTGGATGTTGCTCAAAACCTTGGTGGTAGAGAGGACACAGATGGAGAACTCTGGGTTCTCTGACATTTACAAGCTAGAGAACTGAGTGAGTAACCCTAGCAAAAACAGAACATTGAAGAGCGAGGGAGAGCAAGCACCTCAACAACAGCCAGCATAGAGCAAGAAAGACAGGAAAGCCAAGTGTCGATTTGGGATGCTCTAACGTAGTCAAGTCGCTGGGAACAAAACCTGACCGCCGTGGGTCATAAAATGAACTGGAAAGCACATGAGAGAGGACTGTGCCACATGAGATGATTAGTGATATATCCCATAAATAAAACAGTACAACTGCAAACTGATTTTGGCTTAAATCTGACCAGTTCAGCTGAATTTAGGAAGGTAGACCACTTAGGTCTACCTTCCAAAGGAAAAACATTTGAAGGCCCATACCCTACGCTTCCACTCTGTAATTTCTTCTGATTATTAATAAGATCATATACTCCCATCTTCCATGGGCTGGGCCATGTGTAATAGCAAACTTTAACCCTGAATTATGGATCGCAGTCTGACATAGATCTTGACATCAGCTGGGTCTGCCTACCTAGATGAGACTCTAAGAACTGGCAGTGAATACGGTCTTTGGGGACAAGAGCTGTGATCAATTCTATCACTTTCTAATCACATGCTGTCTAAGGTTTACTCCACTGGTGATAATGTCCTCAGACTAAGTACCCATGCTTCTGTCATAGACTTATTTGCATCTGCCCTTCTCCTTCCAGGAAACATACTACACTTAGCTTCCTTGATTCCCCCATGAACCCTTCTCTCAGCCTGAGTACTATATATTCTCATCTTAACAGAGATCAAAATCCCAACAAGGAACTTTGAAGGCTTGCTTAGGAAAAGGCAAGAAAATAAATCCCTGATCTTTTGTGAGCCATGTTGGTAAAAAGAAAAGGAAAGAAAGAAAAATCCTGTAAACTCTTATCCACTAAAGTGTCTAGGGACATTTCCAATCCTGTACCAAACATCATTTTAAGTCCACTGTTCCAAGGTTTATGAATCAGAATGAAGGTTAAGTAAATTGCCATTGTAACTGACAATGGGAATATGTACTTTTAGGAAGCTTAAGACCTTTGGTTAGGATTTCTGTATACCATATGATGAGGTACAACTGATGTACAAATTCTGACTCATGAAAATGAAACTCTTATGTTAACATTCATTTGCATAACCTCTGATTCTAATATCACCTCCATTTCATAAGAACATGATAAAATAGGTGGCAGAAGAAGGGACTTTTGTTTGGTTCTGCTTTAAATAGGCTGTGTGTCATTTTCATCTAATGAAAGTGTTACTGGGCTTTTATGGAAAGAGCCAGGTAGTTTTGTATTGTGGTCCATACAGTTTCTATCCAATACCTAGCTCTTACATTTTTGTAGGAAAGTGTCTAAAGATGAAAGAGGCAGGGCTGCATGCAAAACACAACCTTATTTTCAAAAACATCAGCAGATATGCCACAAGGCACTTATTTCTTGATAGTGTAAAGAGCTCATACAACAAGGCAAAAAGGCAAATCATTATCATTTAAATATAGGCAACAGTTTTTAATAGACATCTTGCTTAGGAAAGATGTACCAAAGGCCCAAACGCACATAAACAGACAGATCCTCAGCATTTATCAGCGAGGAAATGCAAATCCCTGTCCATCAATGTGGTTAAAATTAAAAGATAGATAACTAAACGTTTGTGAGGATATGGAGAAATTGGAATTCTTATGCACTTCTGGTAGAATTCTAAACTAAAGTAACCACAATTCAAAACAGATTTTTCAATTCTGCAACATACTAAATGAAGAGTTACATGTGACACAATTTCACTTCTAGGTATCTGCTCGAGAGGAATAAAAACATGTCTGTGTGGTAAGTGAACATGCATGTCAACAATACCACTAATATGTAAGGGGTATTCACATAATAGAATATTATCTAGTGATAGAAAAAATGAATTACTAATTTATGATATACTGCGGTCCTGGAAAATATATTATGTAAATAAAGCCAGTCACCAAGGTTCATGTATCATTCCATCGATCTGAAATGTCCCAAAATATGCAAATCCATCGATAAAGCAGAACAGTGGTTCTAAGGATGAGGAGATGTTGGTCTTCTGGTGATGTTTTTAAAGTGTCTTGGGAGTGGTCCCTTAGAGGGTTAACACAGAGGATCTAGTTTCTCTAGTTTCTCTGGTCTTGGGCTATTTTTACTTCTAAAGTGCTAATCCTGAATGTGCTTCTGTACCTTACAGAGCAGCTGTTCTGATGGGCAGTCCTAACTCTGAAACCCTGTCACAGATGGTAAGGACAGCATAATCTCCAACTGAATCTCTAAGCCATTTCCATGAAATTTGCTGTTGTCAGTTCTACTACATAAACACTCCCTCACACACATTGAACCCATCTAACTTTAAAAATGCCCCCTCCCAAAAAACTCCACCTGGGAGCTGCTGATTTAGAGCAAAGACAGGATGTGGATTTCCATTTCTTGGTCTACCTACCTACCCACCTGCCTATGAGCCTTCCCTTAAGAATCTGGTAATTGGCCTCAATTTACATCACCATTCAGGTCTCTGAAAACTAAGCTGAGGTGTGTTCATGAGTAAGGAATCCCATCCTAAAATTATTCAGATTCTTGGAGAAGGGAGTTGCCTCTTCCTGCAGAGTCTCTTCCCACAGAGCTTTGCATGCTAGGTACATCTCATCATTCAGGATTCCACTCAAGTCTGTCTCTGGCTACCCCATTGTTAAGAGGCCTCACCCTCACCACTACATGAGTGATTTTCTTTTCTTTAACATTGACTACCACATTTTATCTCTTTGACTGGATCTGTTCCTAAAGAGTATTTTCCTTCCTTCCCTCTTTCCCTCCTTTCCTCTCTTCCTCCCCTGCTTCCTTCCTCCATCCATCCATCCATCCATCCATCCATCCATCCATCCATCCATCTGTCCCTCCATCCATTCTTCCTTCCCTTGCCTCCTTCCCATCCCTGCAATACTTAGTGGTTCTCTATCTCCAGCACTAGGGGAAGCTCTTCCTGGACATCAGTATTCTTAGTGGGTAGAAAAGCAACTGAGAGGAAGGATTCTACCTTGGGCATCTGCCCTCAGCCTCTGAGCTCATGGCTATGTCAGCTAGCAGTCATTCCCTAAGGTCATTCCTCATTGTCCTTTGGAGCACTTGCTTGCAAGAGCATCTTCAGTACTAGCCACCATCAGGCAGGAAATGTATACCTGTTAAGAGGTTTAATGATGGTGCTCATTTTAAGCCACCATTTCTATCTCACCACTACAGGCATTTTGAACCAAAACATTCTTTTTTCTGTGTCAGAGGGTAACTTGTGCTTTTGGATGCTTGGTACCATTTTTACCCTTCACCTAGTGAATACCAGCAATGCCTTCTAACCAGTGGAAACAAGCTCTCTCTCTCTCTCTCTCTCTCTCTCTCTCTCTCTCTCTCTCTCACACACACACACACACACACACACACACACTCACACACACACACAGAGTAACATACACTCATGTTTGTATGGCAGATGCATGTGCATATACATGCTTACACTCACATGTACACACTCACATACTCTCTCAAAGACACACACACATACTCATACACACACATGCACACACATTTTGGAGCCAGAGGTCACATTTGGATATCATTTCTCAGCACCATCCACCTTGCTCCTTTGAGACAGGATCTCCTATCTCCTGTCTGAATCTAGCACCCTAGGGTTTCTCCTGTCCCTGCCTTCCCAGGATCTGGGATTACTTGTACATGCTAACCACATCCGGCTTTTTTATACAGGTTCTAGAGATCAAACTCATTTCCTCACCCATTACTGACTATCTCCCTACTTCCAATATGCTTGTCAATTTTTTTTTAATGATAAAAGAACTTCCTTTACTGGGATTTCACAAGCGGTTTCTCCGTGACAGGCCTGACCCTGAATTCCTAGGATGCTAGTTAACTCACAGTGAAATTCCACTGAAGACATGAGGTCAAGTTGGCTGTTTGTATGTAAGGGTTTGGAAGCAGTCACACAACTCTAATGAGGGCCCATATTACACACTACACTTAGTTTAAATAGTACTTACCTGACAGTAGCTAATGGTTAATGATGCTAATCAATCACCTTCCTAATTAGCTGTTTAAAATGAAATCATCCCCTTCATTACACTGCCTTGAATTATGCAAATGAAACCACATAGGCCACATTTTTAAATTTTCCTTGTGAATGGATCTAAGGATTTCCTTCTGCTCTACTAAAATCTCTGTAAACTTTACAGCTTAAATGCAGTGAATTTGGGACATATCATACCTCAATAAAAACCTTGTTTTAAAAGTTGTAATATAATAAATTAATGCTCTAAAGTCTAGGTTTTTGTGACTACTAGTCTAATATTCATATTACAGACTAGAACTTCAGTTGAAAGATAATGTTTGGTTTGCAGATGTCATTAGGTTAAGACAGAAGATAATTTTTCTATCCTAAAAATATTCACATCATTTGGGATGGTGTTATTATGGTGTGGGTTTGAATTTTGTCAATGAGAGTCTCTGAGTTTTAGTTATGTACAGCGGCTCTCTTATCTGGTGAGCTGATTCTATACTCCTGTATAGCAACTGACTATATATTCTAGGACTATGAAGCCCAAATTCCTGGAATACCTTATTCAGACTACATTTCTCAACATATGTACCATGTATCAGCCCTCTAAAGATAACTGGGAGAGTTCTTGTTTATGGGGAATTCACAAGTATTTAAGAAGTCAAATGGAACACAATTGGGAGCCACTTTAGATTTTGATATGTTAAAATATACATTTCAGAGCAAATGGTAGTGATTCTGATTTAATTGTGTATTATTTTAAAAATTCAGAATTCTGGACTGAAGAGGTGTTCCTCAGGTGAGCTTATTGCCTTGCAAGTGTGAGGCCTAGGGTTTGATTCCTCAGACTCTCTGTAGAAGCTATACAGGGGTATAATAGATAATAGGGAATCCCTGAAAGGAGCTGAGTAGCTAGCTAGCCAAAACACCAAGTTCAGGCTCAACAAGGCTCTATATACAGTGGAGGTTGATCAAAGAAGGTATCTGACACCAAACTCAGGCCTCCACACAAGTGCACACATGTGCCTGTGCAAACACCCCACCCACCCCAGCATGTAAATGTGCAAAAACCCTTTTTCCAGAAATCTGAACAAGTGTCGAAGGTTATATAGTTTGTATTTGTCAGAGTCTAGCCGGAGAGTAGGAAAGCAGGACAAACGATTCAAGGAGTCCCTTTCACTGTCCGTTGGGCCCTCCCCCTACCCCCAACCCCTACTCCCTACCCCCAACCCCCCACCACACATACCATGCTGATTTTACCCTCAGGTCATTTCACCTGATATGGCAGAGGCTACCTCAGAGAAAGGTTGGCCTTCCCAACTGAGAGGCCAGTGGAGAATGACCACAATGATCTAGATAATTTATGGATTCTGAGTTGGCAAATAAGTAAGCTAGGGGAAGCATGTTTCGATGAGCTCAATTCAATTCATAACATTTCACTCAGGTATGTCTTCTACAATCTAAATACTCAGTTGGCTACAGGTTGGGGTGCAGAAAGGAAAAAGCACACAGTCTTTGATCTCTAGAACCTTCTAGGCAATCACTAGGCGCTTTAATTCCCTAGCCCTATACAGACATGGCTTTTAAATGTTTGTTTATTTATTATTACTGTGATATGCTATGCGTATGTGTGTTCCAGGGAATGGGTTATAAGGCTAGATAATGTGTTCTTATCTGTTGAGCCATCTCTTTTGCTCTAGACATAACTGTAAGATTACTGCTAATATATGCATCTGGTGAGAAGGGAAGGAACATCAGAACATAAATCAGCCATTATTCATTGATAGGCCAAGTGAACTGAGCAAGCTACGAGATGAGTGGCAAATTCAAGCTGACCTGACATTCCAAGTTTTGTATTTCTAATCACAACAGAGAAATGGATTAGTGTCTTGACACACATGAGAGTTTCCAAGGCTTTAGGGTCTAGAGAGACTGGGTAGATCCTGCCATGTCTTCTATTGCCCTGGGAAAGCAATTAAGTAAGCAAGGCACACTGCTGGCAGCTGTAAAGTTGGCAGAGTCATCAGGAGGAGGTTGGAAGCTCTGGGAAGCACTGTCAGAGGCCCAGAAGATGGATGGAGCCTGCTTACACACTAAGGCTGATGCCTAAGTGGAATCTTGCCCGCTCCAACCAGCCTTTCTTCAAAGGTGTCATTGACAGATGAGTATCAAAATGTTTTTGTTTTAAAAAGAAAACAAGAAAAAGAAAGAAGAAAACCTCTTTCTACTCCCAAACTAGTACATTACAGCTAATAAACTCAAAGATATTAGGTCAGGCTGTGCAAGGGACAGCCATTCGAGAGGGTCTTTGGGAACTATTTCCAAAGTGAAACACCTTTTCTTTCTGATTAGTTTCAACTGCACACAAGGATTTCATTGAGACCCCAAATTCTTGCCAGTCGGCTGTGTCCCATCTGCTGTCAGAGGCCTGCTAATGGGGAACAAGCCTGCTCACAAGTTCATCTTCATCTGCCAAAACAAAACTGCCTCTCCAACTAAAAAGTCCCCTTAATTTCATAGTGGTAAACACTAGCTGAGTAATTGGAGGAAAATACAGAGTGGAATGCTATGGAGCCTCCTCCCTGGTGACTGACATGATGGTTGAGACTGTCCACGGAAGCCAGGGATGTGCTGAAGGGACTGTTCTGCTTTGGGAGACAGAAAGGTCCCCCTGAGGTCACTGCCATCATGGGACTGTAGCCACAGCAGTCTGCAAGATCAAAACCAAGGGAGGCTGTTTTATTTCATGTCTCCCAAACATAGAAAGGAAAAGAAGGTCAGCTTAAAAAGTCCAAACTAAATACAGTTCCCCAGACGGCCCTGTATCTTGGCTTTGCTCTGTCATTATCTGCCGAACATGGGGACCAGTTGATACACACTTAAGAGACAACAAGTAGGACATGCCTTTCCTGTCCCCTCAAGGTGAGCCAAACTGTGACCTGCCTGTGGTCTCTGGCCAGCTATGTAACTCAATAATAGACTAGCAAACCATTTGCCAAATGCATGCTCCTTGTTAGCTTAGATACATAGCTTCTAGACAAGGTCATATTCACTTATAAAATAGCAGGCATTTACTCCCATTTGAACATACCTTTTACACATGGACAAAGGTAGCTGGGATAGGTGACTTCAGAAAAGGCTAGGAATGCCCTTTATAATCAGTAAATAAGAGACCCACAGAAAGGGTTTTAAAGAGAAATTTTGAACCAGAGAGACTACTTTGGTCTGACCATGTCATTGACAGCTGTTGTCTCTGACCCCAGCCCCCCAGGAGATAACACACCTCTAGAATTAGCTGGCTGTAACAGCCCAGAGGTAAGCAAGTCTGACCTCCTTTAGGCAAAAATAAATCTTGCTGAGTTAAGTGATCCTGTCTCCTACTTTCCTCAAGGAGCATGAGGCATTAGGTGACAGCATTTGAAGACAGGAGCCATGAATCCTCAGAGCCCATATCTGTTGGCTGATTAATTGTAGGTCCTCCTAGTTCAAGATAAGCTGCAGGTCAAATACATAAGGCTGTCTTTCTTGTCATATCCAATAGCCCAAGGATAACCAGAGTGGCTATCCCCAGATCGTTCAGCCCCTGCTGATATAATTATGATGCACAGGCCCTGCCAGAAATAAAGTGGAGGGAAAAGCAGTGGTTCCCGGCCAGAGAGCAAACACTTCAGTCAGACCTGCTCCTCTGCTCCTTTTGCCCCCCCCCCCTTCTACAAATTATCACAGTGTTGCAGAGACACAGGCATGGATGTTCAAAGTCATTCTGAAGTATAACTTTGTGAAGCAGCCTGCCCCAAAACAAATGACTCCCTTTGGTAAACACAGTCCAGATCAGGAGAGTGCTTGGCACATACCATCCATCCATTAACCAATGGACCCAGAAATTATGTATTAGGAATGGACTATGCGCCAGGCATGCTCTTAAGCCTTTCTAGGAGAGCTATGGCAGATTCCAGCCCTTCAATACAAATGCTACTAACAAAAGCTTTCAGCCAGACATAGGTCATTACTATGACTCGGATGAGAACAGTAGAGAAGCCAGAGAAAAGGCGTCTGAGACAACCCAAGACTTAATTGTTGAATATTTTAGTTTTCCCTGCTCCCAAACCCAGCACTTGCACATGTATCTTGGTTTCTGAAGAAAAGGTCACATTTCAGCTTGTGTGTGCTAATACAGCTTATGCATGCCAATGTATAAAAAATGCCTATAATTTCCTTGGATGCCAATCATCATCTTCCTAAATGCATAAAAATGAGCAACCTAGAACATCCTGTAATCAAGTGTTTACCCAATGTCAGGAAATTCTCACAACATTTTCCAACTATCTCCCCTGGGCTCAGAGTCGACAGAAATCCTGGGAAGGATTTTTACTTTTATATGAAGTCTCCAGAGCCTCTAGAATGGTGGTTCTCACCTTCCTAATGCTGTGACCCTTTAATACATTCCTTATGTTGTAGTGACCCCTAACCTTAAAGTTAGACCATTGCTATTTCATAACTGTTATTTTGCTACTGTTATGAATAGTAATGTAAACATCTGATAGTCTTAAATGACCCGTGTGAAATAGTCATTTGACCGCCAAAGAGGTGTTCACCCACCGATAGAGAACCCCTGCTCCAGAACCTTAGTGCGAAGGAGATAACATAGAGCTGAAGAAGAAATGCTTCATTTTTCTCCATTTGAAACCTACGTTTTGGAGAGTGAATATGCTAGACCAACAGAAGTCCTGTGTATATCAGAGTCTTCAACCAAAATCATTGTTTACCTGCTACCACGGGAGATTTCCGCTCATCCAGGAGCTGGATGGAGGTACTTGCTGTCACCACGTTGCTTTTGTTGACTGTTCCTGTAGAACAAAAACTCATCATAAGAAAAATTAAAGCATTCTGGGGTCTAGAATATAAAACAATCATGCCGGCCCAAGGCCATCCATCGGTAAAATTTCCTGGGACTCTTTGTCCAGAGTCCAGAATGCTCTAGAATGTGGACACTCTGCCATTAATTCTGGAATCAACATGATAACCTGATGCTACCTGCTCTGGGGAGAGTCTGTTTTTTCATATTGAAACCATTGGCTATCATAAAGATGGTAGTAGGCTTTGTAATCTATGGTTGCTCTCTGATATGTTTATCTGTGTCTGTGGTCTGATTTGTGTTACCTCTATAAATACAGTTGCCTGAAACCTAATTCCAAAATTATTGGTAAGTTAGCTGCTATATCCTAGATGTTTTTATATAGCTATTGTCTTAATCAGGGTTTCTATTACTGCACAAACATCATGACCAAGAAGCAAGTTGGGGAGGAAAGGGTTTATTCAGTTTACACTTCCACATTGCTGTTGATCACCAAAGGAAGTCAGGACTGGAACTCAAGCATGGTCAGGAAGCAGGAGCTGATGCAGAGGCCATGGAGGGATGTTTCTTACTGGCTTGCTTCCCCCGGCTTGCTCACCTTGCTTTCTTGTAGAACCCAAGACTACCAGCCCAGAGATGGCAACACTCACAAGGGGCCCTCGCCCCTTGATCACTAATTGAGAAAATGCCCCACAGCTGGATCTCTTGGAAACACTTCCCCAACTGAAGCTCCTTTCTCTGTGATAACTCCAGCTTGTGTTAAGTTGACACACAAAACCAGCCAATACAGCTATTAACTGGTCTATAAACAGTTTTTCTAAGAAAAAACACTCTGAAGAGGGAGATAACTGCAATGGACACTTTATCCAAACTCTATTGATGTGATGACAATATCGAGCATGTATTGGCTTCCTAATACTAAAAACAGTTCCAATATCTGCTAACTACAAACTATGAGCACAAATGCTGAATGTTCATCTGGCGCCTGCCTCAGAGAAAGGAACTCAATGAATGAGAGTTGAATTAAATCCATTGAACTGAGAACCAGGCAAGGCAAATCAAACTGGAATTAAACTCATGACCAAGGCAATTTAGAATTTTCTCTTAGATCAAGACTAAATAACTAGGTTGTATCTGAGTGGTCAACCCAAGGAACTAAACCACAGTGGCAGGTACCCGGTTGTATTGTAGACTTTCCTTTAATCTAAAAGAAATCTAAGTGAAAAGTAGTCAGGGAATCTTCTATGATTGAATATTATTCATAATTTTACCATAAATAAAGTTAGTTTCTTTCACTATACAATCAGATTAAATGATCAGTAAAAATCTGTTTCCAAAACCAATACAAAGGCAGTTTTAATTAAATCAGAATTGTTTTTTTTCTCACGCATAAGTAGTCTAGACAAACACAGAGGATTACAAAGTAACTTGGCAAGGGAGACCATACCTATGTGAGCACACATGCAATGTAGTTTAAGGATACCATAGTCTGCCACAGTGCCAGTTCCCTTATTATGGACTCGATGTCTCCTAGAAGACTCAGAAGGACAGCAAGCTAAGTATTGTTTTCTGCCTTAAAGGACCAGGATAAAGGAAGGTAAAATGAGATTCAAATGGTGTTGTTCACAGGTTGTCTGTAGAACCAAACAGTTCATTGTGTCTTGGTTGACATGTTAAGCAAGAAAATCAGATGCCGAGAAGTGTGAAGGAAGGCTATAGAGCCTAAGAAGCACATATGAGGAACTACCCATGTTTAGGTGTCCATGCTCAGAGACGTATAAGCAAGAGAACATGTTCAAAATCCTCACACTAAGAAAGAGCCTCCAAGCTGTGCTACCACAAATCCTACCCCTTATGAAAATCTCAATGTTGAAGTTTCTCCTCTGTTTGAATCTCTCCATTAATGATGGACTCTTGTTTGTGATATGTGCCCCCATGAGGCTCATGTGCTTGAATTCTAGGTCCCCAGGTGAGGATATTGTTTGAGAAGTTTGTGGAACCTTGAGGAGGTGAACCTTTGCTGGAGGAAGTAGGTCACTTGACGGGATGGGGTTGAGGTTGATGGTCTGGCCCCACCTAACAAAGGATGCCTAAACCTTCTTTTACATGGGACTTGGAAACCAATTGACTGAGAAATTTGTACTCAAATACCATAGGATGCAAAATACCAACCCTATTTCCTAAAATGCCTTTTGTGCCATTTGGCTGAGACAAACCTCCACTGTATTAGGGTTTGTCACCAAAGTAGAACAAGTCACTGGCTCAGACATGGCCTGATATATTCTGCACTGGATGAAGGCTGAACATTGCTCCCTCTGGGACTCACACAAATTTCCACAATGATCAGGCCAGCAGAATGAAACCGTAAGTGCCCTGACCCACCTGTGCTGAAGGGGATGGAGTAGACAAAGCTTCCTGGAATCTGCTCAGCAGCTCTTCTATACCAGAGAGGGAAATGATCTGCATTAAAAATGTTCTCTTTGTCTCCAGCCTTCAGGAAGTCCCTGAAAATGAATGAGAAGAGTGTGCTGTACCACTCGTAGTGCACATAGGATATCCAAGAGCCTTTGTCAGGAGAGACTAGTGTTGGATTTGAAAAGTTTAATTTGCCCTCTTCAGCCCAATAGAGACCCAAGTCAACACTATGCAACCCACTTTACTCAAAAGTACCTTGTGGGGTCTGGGAGTCAGATTCTGAGAGCGTAAAATGAATGCACACTATAGTAGGGAAACTACTGGGAGAACGGTAAGGGAGGTAAAGTTGTCTCCCTATCAGGACCTTCAGGTTCTTCTTTGCCTATGTTCCTTATCTCTAGGTACCCAGGATGGTTCCTAGACCCTCTCCTTTCCTGGCCTTCCTGGCCTTTCCCTTGCCCATGGCATTTTTTTCTAAGGAGAACACCCCATCTATATTTGTTCTCTTCCCTACAGCATCCTCTCAAAGTCAAAATCATTCTTGTTACTGAGATTTTATTTTAGTGGACAACTACTTAATAGAACTTATGGAGTACAATATGATTTTTCTCTGTGCATCTATTATAGGAAGAGACAATTTGTATTTGTCATATACTTCACTTCCCCAACTTAGCAGTATGTGTGTGTGTGTGTGTGTGTGTGTGTATGTGTACATTAAGATTCTGTTGTTTAAGATGATTCCAAATGCATCACAAAATATACTTCAGAAATCATCTTCCCCATGAATCTAGTCACATGACACACATATAAGTTCTTGTCCCACTAAAGCCTTTGAGATGTTCAGTCACATAATCTTCTTTTTCTATAGGCCTAATATATGTATTGTCCCATCTCTTTCTGCAAGCCTCTGTGGACAGCATTTTGCTCAGCTTTGTGCATCTTCTCCAAAGAGCTTTAAATATATAGTCCTCATGATGGCTAGTTGTCAACTTAATACCTAGGAGGCAATCTCTGGGCACACTTGTGAGTGAGCGTCTAGATCAGAAGTTCCCAACCTGTGGGTCATGACTCATTTCAGAGTTGAACAACCTTTTCACAAGGGCCACCTAGGACCATCAGAGAATGGATATTTATATTATGATTCATAACAATAAAAATTATAGTTATAAAGTAGCAACAAAAATAATTTTATGTTTGGGGATCATTCCAACATGAGAAACTGTATTAAGGGGTATTAGCATTAGGAAGGTTGAGAACCACTGGGAAGATTAAGGCTACCCTCGGAGAATGCCCATGAGAAATTGTCTTGACTATATTAATTGATGTGGGAAGGCCCATCTTAATAGTATACAGAACCACTGATTGGACGATTTGTATAGAATACTAGATTATATAAAATGAAGAAGGCAAGCTTACAACTTGCATATATTCATTCAATCTTTGTTCTCTGCTCTTGACTGAGAAGGTAACGGGATCATTCTCTTAAGCTCTTATCGCTGTGGCTTCCCTGATAGGATGGACTGCAGCCTGGAATTGTGAGCTGCTTTTCTCATAGCAGCTGGAAGAGAAACCAAGAGATTCCTCTTTATTTACACCTTTGATTTCTATGATGTCAGACATGAACAGTCAACTATGGTTGAGAAACATTACCTGGAAGCTTGCGGGAAAATTTTAACGTGTGTATTTTAAAGTCTGTGGCACTTTGATGCAAATTCTTGGCGTTTCATTCCATTTCACCAAGGACATGAGCACCCTGATGTCTAGCATATCCATGCTTCATATTAGTTATGTGATATTCGTCAGCCACTCAAGTTGTCTATAATGGAAGTACTTGTGTTCAAGCACCTACCCTTACCAGGTGGTCCCAGGCTATGCGACAAGGTCTACACTATTCAAGTCGAATCACTTCTGCACACAGCAGTAAATCATCTTATCTCAGATCATCCTAAGAAGAGCAAGTAATACAGGAAGACTTTTAAAGAGAAATAGGTGACATTTATATGAATTCTAGTATAATGGTATAATAGTTCTAGTTATCATTAGATATTATGGTTAATTGGTTTCTCTGTTCCTAGTCTAAAATTAAACTTTTTCATAGGTATGAGTTTAGAAGAAGACAGTACATAGGGTTTGCAACTATCTAGTTTCAGATTCTCACTAAGGGTCCTGGGACCTCTCTCCTAGGATAAAGGGACTATTGTCCTGAAGTCCCAAATGAGTGTCTGTTAACCTGACCTTCCTCCAAAGAGCCCAGTCACCCTACAGCCTCTGAGACCTTTTTGCTGATAGGTCATGCCTAAAAAAGAGGAAATGCTGACCTCACTGGTCCACTGTCTGTAAGTATTTTTCAGGAAGACAGATCAGTCAGGAAACAAGTCTAAGTATGGAAAAGGCCATCATTTGGATCAGTAACAGCCCCATTTTCAATCCATGAACCAAGGAGAGAAAATTGTGAACTAGGTTCTGACTTGGTAGTTTAATGAACTTCAGCATTCAATTCAGAAAATCAACCTTTAGTTTTATAATGTAACTAGTCAAGGTTCTCTTGACTACCACCCAAGAAGTATATCCCACTTCATTGAGGGAAACACAAAACAAAACAAAACAAAACAGAACAAAACAAAACAAAACAACACAAAAAACCCTTCTGAAACTGGCCTCCCTGCAACCACATTAAAACATTAGAAGGCTTCAGTCTTCTACAAATACTGAAACATTAATCTCTTCAATATCCCCAGGCTTAGGCTTTCGCCAAGCACAGAACAAATGTTTAATATCACAGGATAAATTTGATCCCACATACAGATAAAAACACTGCAATCATTTAAAACAAATTCTTTCATTAAAATATTTCCCAGATTCCCTAAAATTCCCTCAGTAGTACAACCACCTTCCTTAGTAAATGACCCATTGGGTCATAATAGTCATCATAAAATTGTATACTACTGGGACTGGCAATAGCCTACCAAAACTTGTTTTAGTATAGCTGTTTATATCTGTTTACCCACCATCCCTAACACTCTTTGTGCCCTCATTTACCCCTCTGATAAGTGGGGATGACAGTACAGGCCTTATGAAGACACAGTGCCAAAGAACACCAGGTGTGAAAGGGCTCTGTTATTTGAAAGGAGTACAAGCAAAAATATAGGTTTCTTATAGCTCAAGTTTTGATTCACTGTGGCTTATGTGCAAAGAAGGAAGTAGTTTTGTTTTAACCTTAGGACTGCAGAAGAGACTTGGAACTATACTGAGCAGATTAATATCACCTGTACTGGATGTATGGTACATGGAAGATCACCAGAAATACATAAAGGATGCTGTTAATACTGGGTTGATGACTAAGTAATAGGGGCCATGACCATATTGATTTATGTCCAATGTAAGTTGTAGGGGAAAGAGATAAATCCCACTCTAGGAAACGCATTATGCTACAGGTTAATTCTGCTCAAAAAACTCTGTGTTATCTAGATCTCTGAGCTCTTCCCTTCATCTCATAGTCAAAAGTAAAAATCAGAAGTTCTAAAACTTTCTAGGGCTGGACAGATGGTTCACAGGTTAAGAGCACTTGCTGTGTAATAATGAAGACCAGAGTTCAGATTCCAGCACCCACAGAACAAGCCAGGCATTCTGCAAACATCTGTAATTATAGCTCTGAAAGATCCAGCCCCTTCTGTGCTCATAAGTGTATGTTCTCACATATAAGCATGCACAGCTATTCACACAGAAAAAAAAAAAACCCTAACTTTCCAGCCATGACTTCAAGAATTTACCCAAACTGCCTTGGTTCTTCTCAAGGAGAACCACCGAGTGACAAGAAGGCCAAAGATCCTAAGACTAAATGTCAAGTCACCTGCATGTGAAGCCACAATATAAGTTTATTGAAGATGGAAGAATTCAACCCAGTCAGTGAGCATCTGCTGTGGGTCGTTGCATGGCTGTGTGCTTTGCACTTTCAGATGCGGGCATGAGTACATAAGTTACAGGGATTTGATCCTCACGACCAAAGGTGACTATAACTCCCACTGTCCAGATGATCAGAAAAGAGGCCTGGAGGTAAAATGCACCAGGCAATCTGGCATTCTCTAACTGAAAGGCAATCACCCTTTCAGATCCACCCTAACAACTTGCTATTTGCTTGTTCGCTTATTTGTGTGTGTGAAGAAATATTTATTCTTTGATGATTTCATAACAGCTTATTTTTTCATATCTTTTCCTGTCCCCCAACTTTTTCCAGATCTTAACCCCTCCTTACCCACAAAACTTCATGCTATTCCTCTGTCTTGAAGGGGAAAAGTGAAGAAAAATGACGCTAAAAACCATGGAGTCTAATTTATATTGGCCAACTACTCCTGAGTTCATGGCCTGCTCTGTAGTATGATTGGTATATCCAGTGTAACTCCACTGAAAATAATTGATTTTTCCTCTTTTAGCAGCTATAATTTATGAATAGCTTCTTTGCTAGGGACTTTGTGTTCATGTCAACTCTACGTTCTTTTGAGCCATTGGTCAAAGGGGTCCCACAGACTCTGCTAAACATGATAGGGTATTGCCAATGCTATTGGTTACTCTGCACAACTGGATAGTGAGACCCTATTGCTAAAGCCACCATATAATTGCCAGGGCATAAAAAAATTTAAGAAATCTAGCTGGTACTCAACTGAAAGCTTTACTCCCACTGGCTAGCAATCATAGTGTTAGAAAGGTATTATACATGCTACCAGAAGGAAAAAGAGACCAGTAACCTCACCCAGTTATGAACCATGCAAGGTATAATAATAACCAGCTAAGATATGCCCACTGGGGCAATAAAGGCAGATAAGGATAGGGGAATGAGCAGCTACTTCTTATTGGATTTAAGGCCATACCCATACCCACACCCACGCCCACACCCACACCCACACCCACACCCATACCCATACCCATACCCATATCCCAACATTGTTAATGAGGCCAAGAACCTGAGTCTAGGTAGGTCGTGGGCCCAGGAGAAAACTACTGCTATTATTGCTTGCTTGTTTTAAATATCAGAACCAGCAATAGTACAGTCTGCTTATCTAAGAAATAGAAAATCTATTTCTGCCTTTGCCCACTCTCTGTATCCTCCATGGAGAAGGCAATATGCAGCTCAACACTCATCCTTGCTGGCAACCTGCTTTCTAGAAAAGGCCTTGCTTGGAGATAAAAGGCTAAGGAGGGCTTTAAAAATTCAAGTTGCAGTGAAAGAGAACTTCCAACATGATAGATGCGAGCTTCTGGAAGAGACAGCAAAAGTCCGTGAGAGGGAAGTCAAAGCCAATTTCTCCAAACATCTAAAAGTGGACTCAGTTACCATTTGGCAAACTTGGCTGGTGCCAGGGTCCCATCCAACAGGAAGGGACACCACTGAACTGGATCTTTAGGGAAGGGGCAGCTCCCACATGAGATCTCAAGGGTCAGCTCCTCTCAAGCTCATCGTCACAGTGTGGATTACCATTGTCTCTGAAGGTCCGCTGTGAAAAGTTACTGGGAACCTCTGAACTCAGTCAGTTATTAAACACCTTGGACTTTGCTGAATCTTAGGCCCCATTTGTCCCTGACCTATGTCAGAGAAAAGAGATTGAGAAAAATAAAGTATCAGTGAACTTAGGGGAAATTGAGACTATTGGCCCATGCTGGTGAAACACCCTGATGTTGACCAAGGACTTTAAGCTCTTTAAGAATCAGGACTAGCATGACCGGATAAGCATCTGGGTGCTGGATTGTGCTACTGTTTGTCCCTGTTCCTTGAGTTCTCTTAAGAGCTACATGGAGATAGTGTCAATTCTGCTACCTTCAGAGAGCCCACTGGGTGAGAGGCATTGTGTCCTTTCAAGCTGAGCGTGGAGGTGCAGAGCTGAGACCCTGGCAGTAATTCCCGAGAAGAGCTTCAAGACTAGCGCCCTAATCATGAGTTAAGAGCCCAGCATGTTCTTCCCTCCAGCTGTTCCTCAGCAGCTGTATCATCTCCCAAGTTAAGTCTGAGATGACTCGCCAGGCAGGAGAGGACTCCAGGACAGTGGACAGAAGCCAAAGAGTTTGAAGAACAAAGGGTTGTGAGAGAGCAACTGACAGGTGAACATGTGTACTGGGGCTCTCATGGTAGGAGAGAGAGACTCTCAGCAGGCTTTCGGTGGCCTGGACCTTAAGAAATGAAATAAGCCTCCTTTGAATCTCTCTGCTTTGAGGAGTTCACTGGGCCCTGCAGAGGGGCCCTCCTACTTACTGATTGGTGAGTTGTTCGGCCCCCACAAACAGGTTGATTCTTGAGAGGCCTGTGCGAGTGCCGAGGAAGGCGACCTCTACACCCTTGTCAGAATTCCTGAAACAGAACAGCAGACGTCAAGGAGTGCTTCTAGACAGTAAGCAGATAATGGCTTTTACATCTTAAGACTCACAGGATGTTTGACAAAACGGCAGCTTTGAAACCTGAACTTTAAAAGTCACCAGGGAAACTCGCACAGGCGAACATGTACACATCCATGCATGTGCCAAGGTAAGGCTACTAATTCCTATCCCTGACACGGCGCACATGAAAAGACTCACAGGAAAGATGAAGGGAACCCCTGCCGACAAATACAGCGAGAGCAAGAAAAATGACACTTCTAACCTTAAACACTTCCTTCTCATTGCAAGGTTCTTGGTAGAAGCCCAGAGAAAGCAGCCTGAGACTTAGAGGAAGGATGGGCAGATGTCCACAGGGCATGTTTTTACTGTGATGCTACCAAGTATATTTCTAGTCTTGAGACTGTTGATTGGGTCTTCCCCATGGAAGGAAACAAGGAGTCATTGAACTAGCTTAGTAGTATCCCACAACCTGGGATTCTACACAGCTGAAGAAGAATTTATAGCTTCAACTAGAGCACACAGCTTAGTCTCAAAAACATGTTCCCAAAGAGATGAGTGAAATAATGTTTACAAAATATTCTCCAAAAGGCTAATGAGCTGGGGACTTGGTCCTTGGGTGATGGGTGCTATTTTGGGAATTCTGGTAACTTCAGGAGGATGTACCTAGCTGGTGGGAGGAAATCACTGGAGGCAGACATAGGGGGGACCTCTCCCCCTCCTCTTCCTCTTCTTCCTCTTAACTTCCCTCCTGTCTCTCTTCCCCTCTCTGTCCCTCTCCCCCTCTCCCCCTCCCCCCTCTCATTTATAATGAAGTAGAGCACAAAACTCTCTCATGCCACATACTGTTGCCACCATGATGCTCTGTACAAACACATGAGGCCAAGAGACTGTGAGTGGAACTCTCTGAAACTGTGAGTCAAAATGAATCCTCTATTACTATGCCTGCTTCTTTTAGGAGTTCAGTTAAAGCAACAAGAAAGGCAATAACCACAAAGGGCTTCACCCAACATCTCCTCTGAAGAGCTTCATGTACAGAAATGCCAACAACTGTCTTTATAAAGGACACTCTCTATACCAGTGTTCATCTTCCAGAGCATAGTTGCATCTGAGTCTGTTCTCTAGGATTCTTCTTTGAGAAAAGGAAAAGTCCTTTTCCACACACACAATTTTTCCAATGTGCAAATTATGAATATGATGGCCATCCTTGGGCAGCTTCTCTGTCTTAGATGCAAGAGGCAATTTGTTCCTGTATTTTCAATATAGAGTTTTTGACTTCTTAATCTTTGACAATAGACGGGGTGACCAGTACTACTTTTAAGTATGTAAGGGGTGAATAGAAACTAACACGATGCGTTTGGCTCTGTTTGTAGCTCACACCAAATTGGAAGGTTATCCCATCAGTTACAGATGTGCACAGTGGGACAAGCTACCATTTAAGACATCTATAGCATGCATGAGAGATGAGTCAGCAACCTTTGCTCCAAAGTCACAGTTTCATAAGACCCTAAAAGAAACAACACATATTTGTGAGAGAAAGAAATCCTAGATAGACTTTGATTCTATCCTATCCTTATAAGGAATATGGTCTGTGTAGGTAAGAGGACAGCCCAAAGAATAATGGGCATGGCAGTCTCTCCTTGGAGCCCTACCGTCATGTCAGATCACCCACTAGAAGTTTTCTATGGTGAGACTACACCTCTGGTGCCTGGAAAGGTTCTGGCCATGCCTAGCTAGGGTTTGCTCCTTCTTTCTTATGTTCTATCCTATAAAACAGCGCTATTTCCCCAAGGGCTTATTGTGTCAAACTGGTAATGAAAACAGGAGGCTCAGCCTCCCTCCGCTCACACCACAAACCACCAGCAGGTCTTGGCACAGGGTGGAGGAGCTCAACCTTTGAAGCAGGCTACATGTGGGCCCTGACTATTTGTGCCCGCTGTCCTGATATGTACAGCATATACATGGAGGTCCCCGAGCCTTGCTGCTGTTCCTACCCAATTACACTCTATTTTATATGCAGTAATAGAGCATTTGTTTGCTGTTTGTTTGTTTGTTTGAGACAGGGTTTCTCTGTGCAGCCCTGACTGTCCTGAAACTCACTCTGTAGAACAGGCTGGCCTTGAACTCAGAAATCCACCTGCTTCTGCCTCCCAAGTGCTGGGATTAAAGGCGTGTGCCACCACTGCCCGACTGTATTTTTTTTTAAAAGCAAATCTGTTTGTCATAGTCTCTTTCTTAAAAGCCTTCAATGGTTTTCTAATATTCTAAAAATAGAATTTAAAATCTTGAGGTCGGGGGACACAGCTCGGTGATAGAACATTTGCCTAACATGTGCACACAATGGCTTCATTCCAAAATCTCTACTCTGACCCTCAAGGTCCAGACCTACCCCACCTACTGAAGCTTCCTCTCATCACCTCCCACCACCCCACCACTCTCCACACTTCTCAGTAACCCCAAATATTCTTCAAACGTGAGGACTATTTTCTCACTCCATGTCTCTGGATCCTTCCAGTTCATCTTCCTGAAGTTCCCATTGCCCTTGGACTGGTGCTGTCTCCCCCTTCAACTCTGTCTCGTCATAATCTCCCTGTTTCATCATAATACTTTCACCTTCACTGCAGTGTTCACAAGTGTAAATGACTTCATATACCAAAGAAGCCACAAGGACACTTGCTATCTGTCTTCTGTCCAGGTTACCTCTGCTTCCTTATTGCCTGGCTAGTACACACAGAACACACATACTTGATGAATAAATGAATGAATGAATGAATGAATGAATGAATGAATGGCAATGAAAGAAGAACCAGTAATAGATATAACAGAGAGGAAAGTAGAAGCAAAGGAAGAAACCAACAAATAGGAACCCAAAGAGAACTGAATCCTATACCACTTGAGGGCCTGGGGAGAGCCAAGAGTAAAAACACTACAAAAATAGGCTGTTAACACTGTTCCAGCCCACGTTTTTGACATCAACTACTCTTGATTTCCCCCCTTACACCCCCCTCTTCCACTTCAGATATAAAACCACAGGGCAGTAACTGACACCCCATTGAAAAACAGTTATCCTTTTCCCAAGCCTACTCACAACCTCTCCTGGCCTCCTCCCAAGTTCACTCCAGCCTGGGTGGGGGTGAGGGGGAGCTGCGGCAAGGCTGGAAGCTCCTTCCACCGTCACCCTCCCCCCGACACTCCTCGGAAGTGTCACCCTACCTCCACATACTGAATTTCATGTAATGCTAAAACTCAACAAATTACATGTCAAGCCCTGGAGTTGCCATCCAAGCCCCTGCCGCTGCTCTGCCTCGAGCTTTTGTGGTTAGGAGCTTAGGGGGAAATTAAAGAACTTTAACACCAGGCCCCTAAAATGGTTTAGTTCCTTAAACCATAACCATACTTTGGAGTTTGAGTGGAAATGGCCATGGAGGGGACATATGCAGCCACTTACTCAGATTTGTTGAGGGTCAGGCTGGTCCAATAGGCTTCAATAGGGGCACTCACCACAGCATCAAAAAGGACTTCTTGAATCAATTCTTTGTCACCTGTTGGGAAGGACAGAAGACAAGAAGGCTTTGGCTAGGCTCCAAAGAAGGGCACCAGAGAGGTTTCTGGGGATGGGATGAGGTATCAGCAGGCTCTGCTCTCATACAGGGTATCGCTTTGTGAGTTGACTTCCCACTGGCTGAAAATACGAAACAGTCCAATATCTGATATGCTGGAAATACCACTAGGCCCCGAGCAATGGGACTAGACGGTAGCAAGCAGAAAGGCCTGGGTGACCCACACTTTAGTTTTCTGTTCTCTCCTCCCAGCTCACCCAGCTCATGGTTCATGCCAGGGCCAACATGCTGAGTCCTAATTTGGGAGATGGGAAGTCAGAACTCCTGGCAAAGCTGGGTCTAGCCATGCTGCCTCTGGCCCTCACTTCAGCCCTCACTTGTTCTGCAACCAACATGGTATGAGAATGGGATTCCACCACTGATCATTGTGGCTACTCAAAGAATGTGAAAGGGGACAGCTGTCTCTATCCAAAAGTCTACTGGGTAGAGTTCTGTGAAAGACGTTGAACAAACGGTAGGAGATCATGAGTCTAGGAAAGGCTTCTCAGAGGCAGGCAGAGTATGGAGAGTAGAAGGGATGAAGAACAAACACTATAAACAATTGCATGCATTGTCAGAAAGATGGTGCATAGGCTGAGATGTGATTGTATAGCGGAGTCCTATGGATAAGGCAAACAAACTCAATGGAGATAAATGATCCATACAAATAAACTTCCTAACTCTGAGGAATAAAATGTATGTATATATATATATAAATAAATATAATTGTAAGTAGTAATTCATATAGGGCTAGAAGTATATCCTAAGGGTTCCTTAACTGAAACATTTGATACCAAAAGTAGCTCAGATTTCAGATTTGAGGGATTTTATACTATCTGACACACATACTGATACATGGTTTTAGGACATGGGTGTAAACACAAAATTCATTATATATATGAAATACATACACTCTGGATAGGACAACAAACCACAAGGGAACTTCTTTGCATGGCACAGTGTCACTGCTGTTGCTTAAATGTTTTTCAGATTTGGAATTTCACAATTTTGAATGAGGGATGTTTAAAAGGTTTAACATGCAAGATAGTGAAAAGAAAGCCATGGACTGTTCACAGATATCTACATAAATAGCATCAATTTGCTAAGACTTTATAATTATGAACAAATACAGAAAAGAAGCTCATTTGGGGAGGGAGAAGAAGAGGGCAGAGATGTTTAAAGGCTTCAGTACCAGCTACGATGTTTCTTCCTTAAGAAGCCCCTGAAGCAAACATCACAACATATTAAGAAGTCAAGTGGTGGTTAAAAGAAGTCGAATTCAGAGCTGCCAAGATACACAGAGGCTCTGAGTTTGGTTCTGAGCACCCATGTGGAGGCTCACAACCATCTTTAACTCCAGTTTCAGGAATCCAATGCTCTCCTCTGTGGGAACCAGATACTCAGGTGGCACACAGGTGTGCAGGTAGGTAAAACACCCATACTCATATGAAAAATACTGTTTTTTTTTAAATAAGCTTAATTTAAAAAATGCATTTTCATAGTGTTTCTATGCTTGAGATACAGTTTTTAATATAATAATTAACAAGTCAAAGAAATGAAAAATTGGTCTCATCTGCTGCCCATCTGATTCTTCTCCTACTAGAAGATATCCCTAAAAGAAAACCCAGCCCATGAAACTGTCACTGCACAGCTGGAGAATCTCCACACACCTCTGCTGGGATTGCTGTGGTTATTCTGTAAGACACCACATTTCAAACAGGTTTCCCATCATTGATAAGTGATGTACACTAAGAAGGGAGCAGGTACAATGATTCTTTTAGGTGACTCTCTCTGTTCAAGTTGCATCTACTGTAACTGTTGTATAATGGGAGGGTCTGCTCATTTCTCAGTGGAGCATCCAAAGCTGTTGCTCTTGGGTGGGTGGACAGGGATTCCCCTTCTACCTCTTGGCCACAGTCATGAACCATTTATTTCTCACAGAACATTACCAAGGGATATTGGTCGCAATAGGAGAAGAGTCAACAGATGTTGGTTGCACTGCCTGCTCTTGGGGAATCATGAGATTAGGTTATACTCTAGCAGGAGATAATTTTTTGGCAGGTCTTAGTTCCTTATTTTTAGAAAAGGGGGACTGGAAGAGTAGTCTCTGCCCAACTTTATCATCTCCATCTTACCCAGTTGCTTAGGCTTGGGAATATAGATGCAGTGTGATTAAGAATACTTTGGTCATCACCTACACTATTTCTCATGTTTTCCTATAGGAAGAGACTTGGCTGCGTGTAATATGACTGACAATCTATAGGAAACCAAAGCTTCTCTTGAAACCTAGGCCTCCTCAATGGCTTGTAGCTTCTCTTCCTCTCCATGCCCACACCATGCTTGGAGAGCACACTCACATTGAAGCAGAGGCTCCTTGCCTTTGAGGTAGAGCTTAATGGCTTCCAGTTGAGACAGATGGCGGTGCTCTGGGTGTAGGTCAGTGTTGCAGTAGGACCTAGGAATGGGACAGGGTCCCAAAGGAGAACATCTAAATATTCATGGTCTATTCCTCCATTTGCATTTGGACCAGTAAAACTGGGTAAGGGGGCAAACAAGTAGATAACAAAGAGGGTAACAAATCGGGAAGCTGATGAAGGACAGTTGGATCTTACCATTCATCTGCCAAGGACACATCAGGATGTTCTAAGTCATGGAGGCCTAGAAGTCAAGGACAAAGCTTTAGTGAGTAAGGATCACTCTTCTCTATCTTCCTATAGATCTCAAATACTCAAAGATGGTGCTTGTGGGGGAGGGCGGTTCATAGTAAATATCAACCCCAAAGAGATGCCAGGGAACAAGGATTCTGGACTCATGGTACAAAGTCATCCATAGAAGCCTTTTACCCCACTGTGGCAAGCACCACCATATTCCCTTGGTATTCATCATAGAGAAATCTCAACCTCACGAAAAATGAAGGGTGTTTCTAAAAGGGTGGCTGGGAAGACAGATTCTGGAGCTACTTGAAGACTGAGAACTGGGCCAGGCTATTTAACCCTCTGTGATGCTAACAGGTATATGTCCTTACATGACACATAGTTGCGTGGGTGGAATTATAGATTGAATGAAATGAGATTGCCAGTACTCAATTATTTTCAACCAGCAATAAAAGATGCTAGTAGTTGTTACAGGATCCTAAGTGAAAGAGAATCATCAGTCTAGAAATGTAGTTGGTTGAGCTGAGGCTAGTACAGAACATATGTGTTTCCCAGAATACTACAGACTACTTCATCTGTGCTGTGGTTTTCATATGGTTTGTCTTCCAGAGATGTGTGTGTGTGTGTGTGTGTGTGTGTGTGTGTGTGTGTGTGTGTGTGTGTGTTTGTGTGTGTGTGTGTGTTGGGAACTTGAACTCCAATAAGATAGCATTGTGAGGGTGGAAACTTCTAAGTATGGGGCTTAATGAAAAGTGAAGAGATTAATATAGTGGCCCCAGGAATGGGTTTCTTGCTTTCTCATTTGTACTAATGGCTCTGCTACATACAGTAATATCCCTTTTCTGCCCTTGCCATGTTGTGTTGAACTTTGAGCCTCTAAAACTGTAAACTACAGAAATGTTTATAGGGTCTTAGTCTTGGGTATTATGATACAGCAACATGAATGAGATAAGACTCTGCTGAGACACCATTTCATTGATTTCAATGGATCATCTGTAGAGAAGCTTTTCCACATATGCTTGGGGACTCTGATGATGTTTATGACATGTTTCAGGGAGTCAGTTTTTCTCAAATTACACACTCTACTCCAATTTCTGTGTCAAATGCAGATGCATAAAATACTAGATGTACCACATAATATTGCTCAGTGCTATAGGAACTGAGCTGTTGAACACTTGGGAATATCATGTCAACCCTTGAGTTATATCAACTTTCCTATCCAAGAAATATTCTCAAAAAGTCTACAAGATGGTTAAATAAGATAGTGATTAGTCCCTAGGGCAATCTTATTAATTCTCTCCCTCCCTCCCTTTTCTCCTCCCTCTTTCCTTTCCTTCCTTGTTTTCTCCTTCCTTCTTGCCCTTTCTCCCTCACTTTCTACTTCCTTCTCCTCCTTACTTCCTGCTTTCTTTTCCCCCTCACTTCCTTCAATACTTTTCCTGAGACAGGAACAAGTCTATGATAGATGCTGAGAAGATGGCAATGGACCAAACACCTTGTAGACAAGAAAGCATTGGGAGGGGCAGGGAGGACAGAGATAGGAAGGCTGCACTCAGAGCCTTGCTTCAGTTCTAAACTGTGGTGGTCAGGTTGAAAAAGTGATGTTGAAGCATAGAATAAAGCAAAGAGGCATGTGAAGTCTACAGATGGCAGGGACAAAGCTCACTACAGGAATGACAGGAATGGAGGCCTTTCAGTGGCCTATGCTTTTCCAGGATGCTGACTTGAAGGTGTCAGGTCTATTCCTTTCTCTAGCTACAATTTAGTCAGCCCTTATAACCCTGGCTCAGTCTCACAGACCCCACAGATGAGACACAAGGAACCAGTTTCTCTATAATTTCTTCTCTGATTTCTTGGATATAAAACAAATGTAAAATTTCTCTAGTCCTTTCCCTTCTAATTTTGATCCTTTTAAAAATAAAACCATACCCAATGAAGCTGAGAGTGATAGCATACACTCAATTTACTCAGTAATCATTATGTATAATTATGTAAAAGAAGCAACGTGTCAAAAGAAATTATGAAAAGTCACAACATCAGCAGGAAGACCAGCTCAGTCTTCAAGCTTCAACACTGTTTTAGGGATGCTGGGGACTGAACCCAGAATGTGGTACCTGCTAGGCCAAGCCTAATGCCTCAGCCCTGAGCCCTTACAATTTTGAGTATATCTTTATATTCATTATCTTGGTAGGAGCTTGCATTGGCAAAGCATATGAAGAACCCGGTCATCTTGTGGAGTAGCCTTCATAACTACAGAACCCCTGAAATATGGGTACCATGCGCAAGGAACTTTCCACTCCAAGAACAGAAGGGAGCTGTGATCAGCTCAAAGCTCTCACTGCTGATGAGCTTTTGGCTAGCAGCCTCAGGGAAAGCAGCTTTCCTGGGCTCTTTTACTCAGGGAGCTGACAGGGCTGAGTCTTTTTATTTACAGAGGACCCATGGAGAGAGGAAGATCTGATCTCATTTGTGTGGATAACCAGACACTAGCCCCCTTGCTGAGTATTCACACTAATTTCTTGCTTAGTTCTGAATTTCTCTCAATGCAATGGCTCAGCCTAACAGCTGTGGAACACACAGGAAGCAGATAGTGAGCAGAGAAATGGTCCAAAAGACAGCAAAGACAATTGTGGGCAGGAGAGAAAGCCAGATAGAAGAGATGGGAAGCAGAAACTAGAGGACAGAGGAAGGGAGGGATGGAAGGAAGGAGGGAGCAGAGGGAGAGAGAGACAGAAACAAAGAAACAAGAGAGGGAAAGCTAGGGAGGGAAAGGCTAAGGGGCAAATGGTCTACTAAAAACATCTCTTTCTCTTCTGACCCTGAGTCATTTTTTCAGTTTCATCTCAAATGCCTTGGGCATTCATTTTATTGCTTCAGGGGCACTGATGGCCTCAATACTACACATGGCTCATGGAAGTAGAAAATTCTAGAAATAGAAGCATGGCTTTTAAGAAAACATCCTTTAGAGTATATCTTGTCTAGGTCATAAGGTTGACTCATTGTTCTCTTACATATCTTTGAGAAGAGAGGCCAGATGTTTGGCTCTTGGACTGGTACATCCTTACTTCTACTCAGCACCTGGTGGAGGCCTCTATTCTCCCTTCTGTTCCATCAGACATCATGGCTCCTTGTCAGATAAAACCCAATGCCTGGGAAACATTGCAGGGCCCATGGGCAGATGGACCTGACCTAAAGGTCAGGTTAAGCAAGAGTTTTACTCAAAGTGATTTACAGACTAAGAACCCTTTAAATACATGCTCATCTAATTACAAGTGTTTGCAATATTGGAAATGGTAACTGATTAGGAATTGTGAGCTGCTGGAGTATATAAAGGGCAGTTTCTATGATAACAACTTTATACTTGATGGATTTGGGGACTGCTAAAGTCTATGGGAGTCACTGTCCATCTACTGTTTGCAGAGGTGGAAGATCTTAGAGCCACACAACCCTACTTCCACTCCCTAACCTCTGTCAGTCTTTTCAGTGGTCACATTTCCCATGGGCAAAGGGTAACACAAAACCAATGAGATATGTAGTCCAACTATGTTGAAAGCAAGGACTTCCAGATCCTTCTTTGCATTGGTCCTTCCTCAGACTTGAGTTTTTACATTAATTTACTTCTTCCACAAATGCAGAGTGTATGAAAATAGTAAAGGTGGTATGAGATTCTCATAATTTACCTCCACAACTTTATGGGTAAAAGAGTATAATAAAGCCAGCCACTGATTGGGGTTCCCGCCATTCAGAAATCCGCACAACATTGACAAGAAAAACAGCATCTAGAAGGAAGTGATTTGAGTGTCCAAATCACCAGCCAGAGGCGTGAAAGTCATGCATGTTCTTCCGTTCCCTGGGATTTAGCTCTCAGCCTTCCCCCCATGCCCAAGGATAAGCCAACCCAAGTTTACCTCTTACCTTCTTCAATGGTTACATTCCCTCGGAAGAAGTATTTCCCATGGCCCCTGGAGAGCGCCACACCTAAACTGTGCGGAGAAACAAAGCAAACCTTGAAGTCTAGGGCACCGATGAGATAGACTTGTGGGTTAAAATTTTTTTGGTTTTTTTGTTTTGTTTTGTTTTTTTATTTTCCATTTTCACATTTCCATTTCATGTTCTGTAAACAATTTTTCCAACAGTTTACTTTCAAAAACCTCACTGATTATAGTGGGTGTTGGTTTTTCTGAGGCTCAAGCAGCTGCTTCAAAGCCATTTCTGATTGGAAATGCCAGCGGCAACTGGCTGCTGTCGTGTTTGCAAGATTTGTGGCCAACAGCTTGCCCCTCCAGAAAGCCCTCCCCTGGATGTCCTCCCAAGGCCACACACCCTGCTCCTTGCTACCACCTTACACACCTCTGCTCTGAACTTCCTCAGAGATCTCCAGCCCCCATAAAGATTGACCCCCTTCTCAAGGGCAAAAGCAAGAACCCCCATGACACTCAATGTAGTACCATGACCATATGCCTGGCTTTCAAGCCTGGTCCACTTCCTAGTCTAACAGCTTTCCCACATTCTTATTGCTTGATTTAAATGCCTTTCTGGTTTTGGCCTAAAGTAAGAGATTGCTTTAAAAAAAAAAAAACAACAAAAAACCAGTCCCTTCTTTTGGCAAAGCCATTTAGTGGCTCGTGTATTCCTTGATTCCTCTTGGTTCCAAATTGCATCTGCTCACAATCCTTGGCAGTGCGTGACGGTGATGCTAGAATATAATTTTCAGATTATTCTGTACTAATTAACTTCTCCTTTAACTCGCAAAGATACAAATCCAGGAGCATAAGCAACCCTGCTAAAATAAGTTTTTGGTTTTTTTATTTCTTTTTGTTTTCTACAAATCACATAACAACAGTGGAAGGCCACTTTAGAATGTTCCACACACATCTGAAAGCAGACAATGATTTTTTTTTTAAGAGCTATAACAGAGAGACAAGACAGAAGGACATTCAGCAAAATTGAACTGGAAACACAAGGTGGGGATGAAATGCCACCTGCAGGATTACTGGGTGATGAAAATAGAGGGTGAGAAATGGATCTTAGAAAGTAGCAGGTGAGATGGCGAGAACCTAGTGACCCTCTGAACTGGTGGTCTCCACCCTTTCTGGGAGCTCTGGAGATTTTGTGTTGGGAATGGGATGCAAGCCCATGGCAAATGGATGGGCTATTTGGGTGGGCCTGAATCATCTTCCCCATTTTAGAACAAAGACAAAAAGCAGCCTGGGCAAAGCCCCTTCCTCAATCTTTCCGGCCTTTGGGCAGATGATGAGCTCTGAGAGGCCAGCAGGTTTGGTACAAACACACTGAGAGGTTTAATGAAATGTCCATGATTCTGGTCAGCTCTACCTGAAAGGAGTACCCTTGATGTCTGTATAGTAGTAGTCATTGGTCATCACCAAAACCCGTTTCTAGATCAGGGGGGAAAAAGTCATAGAGAAAAGAAAACACAGTTAGTCTGCTAAATGATGTTCTTCAGAAATCAACACAAAAATAAACGGACACACTGTGAACTGGTTAACAATAGCACTACATGAATCTTGTTAGAGATAAGTAAAGACAAGAGAGAAGCAAGCTCGGCGAAAGGTATTTATTCCAGATAGAACCTTCAAAGCTAATTTTCTTTTCTTTTTTTTTTCACAGTGGCTTGTTTTAATGAAGTGGCAAAGAATGTTTGAGAAAAAGGTACCCCTTTGTCCACGGTCTTCTTCACCTCCATGGAGAATTTCCCTGTCTTCCGATTCACCATGGCATTTCGTAACTAGAACAAGAAAATGGAATCAGAAGTTAATGCCTCCCTGGGTTTCATGTCATTGGATGTCTAGCCACAGACATCCCTATACAAAGCCCAGACAGAATTCCCATCAATCCTTCACGTTTCTGCACTTACGGCTAAACATGCAGAACTCTAAATCAGTTCTCTAGGGAGGATCCCAGCTCCTCTGCCCCTCCTGGACCACGGGGGTGGTGGTGGGGGTAGAGAACAAGGACAAATGACTTTCAATTCTGAATTGGGGTACCAAAGTGAACCCCACATCCTTTGACGTTCCTGGACAATGGAAGGGGATGAACAAGGACAAATGACTTTCAACTCTGATTTGGGGAGCGTAAGTGAACCCCTTAGGGGCAGCAACCAGAGAGGCCTCAGGATGTTGATGAGTCCGGAGGTCAGAGAATGAACTCTAGGCAATCTGCTAAAACTATCAACAAATGAGAATGTCTCTGGGGGACAAGTTGGTTTTCAAAAAGGGTACCGATTTGTCATGAAGAAATCATTTTTCAAATGATAATCAAGTTTAAAGACATTTTTCTAAACAGTAGTTGAAAAGATGGGGGGAGGGGTTGGGCACTGGGGGAGACAGTAACTCTTTCCATAACATGAATCAGCTTTAGATGGTCACCCAATTAATGGTCTCGATGACAGGACAGTGACCAGCCCTGACCCTGCTTCTGAGTTTTGGAGGTCCCATCTTGGAACAGTGAGCCTGGTTTGCCTCCCCTCCCCCTGGATGACCTTATCTAATTACCTGTGGCCTTCCACTGAGTTCAGAGGAGGACAGCAGCCTGGGTGATGAAGGATGTGCCTTCATGGGCAGCAAGGGGACATGACAGGAAAGGCCATTTAATGGGATGGGAACAAAGGCTGGCATGCCAGCCCGTAGGGAACTGTTCTTTCTCTGTCTGCACTTCAGGTTTTTTGTTTTATTTTTTGGTTTTAATTTCTTTTATCCTTTGAGGAGCTTGTGAGAGATGGGGCTGATAGAAAACGGCGGGGCTTGCAAGCACCCCAAATTTGATTCAGGGCTGTCTAGATTTGGGTTCACATTCCCATCTTCTGCAAGAAAGAGTAAAAGCATAATTTTTAGCTGGAGGCATGTATAAAATAAAACATATATTTTACTTTAGATATTTTTTTTTAACAATACATAATGGGCATTTCTGGAAATATTTTCCCATTTTAACTTTTGTGGTTTGGGATGGAGAGAGCTGGTCCTAATTAAGTCTACTTTCTAACTTTTAAGAACGGGCTCAATTTATCTTTAACATGGTTTTCATTTTTCCTCTTTCTGCTGCCTGCCTAAAGCCATTTGGGACCTTCCCCTCTCAAGTTCCCCAGGCAAGTCAGAGATTAGGTCAGCCTCTCCTTGCCAACAGCTCCCCCCCTCCACCAGACCCCCAGTAGCAAAGAACAATTAGCATAGGGCCAAGGAGGGCCCAAGGCCAGGGTCATTGATGCTTTTTGGAGGCAAAGGTTTCAACAGTTATTCTAGTCTTACAATGAAAATAAGCTCTCCTTCCTGAGTACCTCCTGGGGAGGAAGAACAGAATGCTGTCACTTAGAAACAGACTTGAGAGATGATATGATGGTATCACCTAGCAATTTATGATGACAGACAAATCACTACTTTCTCTGTGCCTCAGTTTTCTCTCCTGCCAAACAGAACTGAGCACAGCAGTCATCTCATGTAACTGTAGTAAGGAGTAGACAGGCAACAAGCAGACACATTATTCTCCTTCCTTGACCATCCTCCATCTGACCACCACTCTCACCAGCAGGCATTGTCATCTTCTGTGCAATCATCTTCCTCGCCTGCTGCCAGCTAAGGGAGTCAGAATTCATGCTCTGGTTGGCTGGACATCGATGTCCATCTCACCAATGTCTCTCCAGCTGCTTTGACCATGAGCTGAATGAAAAACATACCTTGTGCTGAGGACACTTTTGCACATCCATAGACTCCATTTCCTTTGCCCACTGGCCAGAGCCCACTGCATGACAGCTCCCCTACCTCAGCATATTTCAACTTTCTATTCCTAATTCTGTAAAGCTAGATAAACTGAGACAGGACAATGTGGGACACGAGGGACCCCAAGGTAGCAAGGATCTCTTTAGTGACACATACTGCTGTTCTTTTGGTCTCTTTGTGCCTCAACATCTTCTTCTGTCATTTGTCCAATCAAATCTGACCCTGAGAGAAGCTACCCAGACCCAAAGTGCCTGTCAGGAACTTTCTAATCTGTAGTCATCAGATTATTGGGACGTTCCCATTGCTTGTAGCTATTGTTGACTGAGTCCTTCCTGATGATCAGACACTAATTCTAAAACTCACAGAACTGTCTTTTGTATTTCTATTTCTGTACCTACTTGACTAGTGGAGAAACTGAGGCCTTGGACTAAGAACCTTGCCCAAGTAATCACAGGCTCTCTTAACTCTTAAGCCCAAGCACCTGGTGCTGGAAAGATGGCTCAGTGATTAAGAGTGCTTTCTACTCCTGCAGAGGACCTGGGGTTGGTTCTTAGTATCCTCATTAGGCAGCTCATAACCACCTATGACTCCGGCTTCAGATGTTGTGATACCCTCTTCTGGCTTCAAAGGGATTTTTTTTCATGCATGTGGTGTACATACATAAACACACACACACACACACACACACACACACACACACACACAAGTTCCATTTTAACCTCTGCTACTTAAGTCAGAGTATAAAATTAACTATCTTGTTATTAATATAAAATTATATATGTTTTTATTTCTTGATTTCTCAAAGAACAAGTTTTAGAAATTGACTATGTCATGGTCTGTGGTTTTACATCCCAATAGCTAGTTCTTCTATATACTTCAATCCCTGGGATCCAGAACCAATTGGAAGGTGGTATTCTGTCCTCACTATCAGAGGAGGAAAGAGACTAATGGTTGAAATGCACTTTGAAAGGCTGGAACATTCTAGAAAAGATACTCTTCTATCTTAATGGGCTATGTATTGCAAAGAATTCCGTGCACATAATCATCCAAGAATTCAGTGGCACCTACACATAAGGGAGGTCCACAGAGCTCAGACAAGAATGGTGAGCAACAACAATCTTGTCTTCCCTGCAGAAAGTGGGAAAAGCATGGCTGTTGGTGCTGCTCTGAACAGCCTTTGAACTTGCCACTGCCTGGATTTGTAATCATGAACATCTGGGAAAAATGAAAAGGGCTTGGCAGAGGAAAACTTTAAAAATAATCTTTGTGTGTCCATATGTTAGCTGATTAAGCTGTCATTAAAAATCACATGCATAGATGCTTGACTTAGCACACCCAAAGAAAGGCAAGGAAGGGTTGTCAATGGTGTGCAGTACCTTTTGTGCTCCCTATCAGATCCTGGGCATCTGTATGTATGATATGCAGTGGCCACAGAGACAGCACTCATCACAATGAGATGAACACCATAAAAGGCAAAACCCCCTCTAGGGATATAAAAATTTAGCCCCTGATGGGATACACCCTGGTACCTGGTTCACACATGCTTCCCTGGAGTCATTGAGGGTCCTCAGCTTGAGTGACCCATCAAAGTACCTACTTTTTTAGGATCATGTTCCAATTAACACTGGATGTCCATTTCACCTGAGGCCTGCTGCTCTTCCCTCTTAGGAAGAGCCCACTGAAGGAAACTTTCCCAGAAGATAGAGTGGTAATCATTAGATTGAGTCTCCTTATGTAATGACAGCTCATTCTCTTGGTGGTGAATTATTGTCCATGTAAGAACAGGGCTTTCAACTTTCAGAGGCCTGCTCTTCCAAGTCCCTAATTATAAGTTACCTAATCAAGTCTGAAGATGGAAGGGATTTGAGACAGGGCAGGTAAACAGCCATTCCTTTACCAAGAAAACATTCAACCAGAACATGAAGTTTGCAGGCACAGAGAGCCCCAGCCACAATCCCCTTCCTTTCCACATCAGCTTAGGCTCACAAGTGGGTTCAAGGGATCAAGCATGAGATTCAGAAAAAGATAACACTGTGTAAGGAAGAATAAAGACCTTGGGAATATGTGACCAAAGGTCTCAGAATATGTCTCGGTGTGAGAGACCCTCATAGGGCTTTGGGAAGAAAGGACTCTGGAGACACTTTCCAAGAGACTCATGGGAAGAAGTAGGGGCTTTCTGAGGGAAGTAGGAGAAAGGCTTACATTGCAACCACATGGGTTCTAGTTGGGTTAGAAATAGAATCCACCGTGCTCTGGCTATAAGATTGACAAAGATTCAGAGCAAGGTAGCCTCACATTCTATGGGCAAACAGTCAGGGTTGTAGGAAATAAAAGATCTACATGTATGTTCAAACCACAGACAACTCCAAGAAAACTGATACTTTACAAGGGCCTTTACACAATTTTAAACCTTTTGTGCTTTTCTTCCATAGGTGGGCTTTTTCCTGAGACTGCATACTTTCACTTGAATAATTAACATATGTTCAACTAACAATACACACTAAATTGAATTTGCTCCAATTGGACATATGATTTATATGCAGCTCCTTTCCAAAATAGGACTTGGTAGCTCATTTTCAAGAACTTTTCTTGCTGCAAAGGGGTGTAGGGGGTTTACTTTATTTCACAGTAAGACTTCACTTATAGGCTGGAGAGATGGCTCAGTGGTTAAGAGCAATGGCTGCTCATCCAGTGGTCCTGAGTTCAATTCCCAGCATCCACATGACAACTCCAACCATCTATAGTGAGATCTGGCACCCTCTTCTGTCTGATGCTCTCTTCTGGCATGCGGACATACATGCAAATAGAGCACTCACATACGTAAATAAATAAATATTAAAGAAACCACTTCACTTGTTTGCCCACGATTGTAAAGCAAAAAACTCAGAGACCATTGGCTTGGATGATGAGGTGCTTGTTGAATAGTGAGGAAGTGTATATGTGTCTGCCATGTTTAGCCCACTAGGAGCCAAGAAAAGGCTCCTCTTTTCTGCTCAAAGAGCCCACAGTACCATCATAAGGATGGACATTTATTTTGTAGTCACTTTGTAACAACTCGCCACATGTATGGGATACCAAATGGAGTCTTCAGGGACTCTGGAACTCTAGGAACTTCTCCATGGCACACTAAAGTGGGTGTGTCAAGGACACAGATTTGGGGCCAGATAGCCTGAGGTGTACCTTTGGACTGTGTAGCGGTTTGAAAGAAAATGGCTCCCATAGGCAGTGGCACTATTATGAGTCGTGGCCTTGTTAGAGTTAGATGGGGCTCTGTTTGAGGAGGTGTGTCAGGCCTCTAGGGGTGGGCTTTGAGGTTTCAGATGTTCAAGCCACACCCAGTGTGGCTCACTCACTCTTCCTGCTGCCTGCTAATCTAGATGTGGAACTCTTGGCTCCTTCTCCAACACCAAGTCTGCCTGCACAGTACCATGCTTTCTGCCATGGTGGTAAATCTCTGAGCCAGCCCCAGTTAAATGTTGTCCTTTATAAGAGTTGCCATGGTTACAGTGTTTCTTACCAGCAATAGAAATGCTAATGAAGACAGACTGTGATATAAGTTCTCTGCCTCAGTTTCCTTAACTGCAAAATGGGGAAAATTCTTGACAGGACTGTAATGAGAAATAAATGAGCTCATCATTATACGGAAGGTGGGACTGTGCACAAGAAAAGTTCCTTATTTGGTAGCTATTGTGACTTATGTGAGTCTTTTCTATTTTAGAAATAAGTATGTTCACTGTGGAAAGTTCAGCAATGACTAAAGCGTAACAGGAATAAAACTGAAAACTGTCCTTAATTCCTTTAGCCATCTCTGGGAATTTCAGCCCTGAAACCATATTCACACAAACAATAAAAACAGACTCATCAAGTTGTATTCATGTGCATACACATTCTCATTCACACCCAGACACTCACTCAAATATATATAACATATATACATACACATATATGCAAATATATATCAATAATAACCAAAGAAAAAGAGACTATCAAGTCAAGAGTTAGACTGAATATGGGAAGGGTGGAGGGAGAATGGTTAGAAAGGGCTGGAAGAAGGAAATGAAGGAAGGAAAATAAAAATTAAAAGAAAATTAAGACACTTTTTTGTTTCCCCAGAGGTGATGCTCAGACATTGCTGACACGTGGATCCCCTAAATATCAGTCTTTTCACAATAATTGACGTGATACCTAACTTACCCTATAGTGACAACAGAAGTCACATGCACACTTCTCTATGTGCTCTACTTTTCTCTTGTGTGTGTGTTTGTATGTCTGTCTGTATTGGTACATGTATGCACAAGTATATATATGTGCAAGTGGTTGTATGTGTGCGGTTGTACACATGTGAGAGGTGAAGGCCAGAGTTTAAAGTTGGACTTTATTCCTCAGAACAGGATCTCTTGCTGGGACCCATTAGACGAGATGAAGTTCCTCCTCCCCAGTACTGAAGTTACAATTGTAATTGCAGTCTCTTGGCCAGACTATTTTGCAAAATTTTTAAATGACATATGTGACAGTGTATCAGTTTTGGAAGTATCCAGCAGGGTCTATGCTATAAATGTGCTCATTAAATTATACAAGAGCCTGGCTGTCCATGAGAAGTAGGATGCTCCGGTCAGTTTCTCTGCATCCAGGCAGACTTGGCTGATGTGGCTCAAAAAGCTGGGCTTCCATGGTCCTTTACCCATGTTGTCCTGAACCCTGTCTTTCACTACTTATTTGCAAGCTTCTACATTAGCACATGGGTATGTGGGCCTCTGTGCATTCCACATAACAATGTGTTACACTGATTTCCAAAATTCTCCAATAGTTCCTTTGGGCAAAGATCCACAGGAGAGATGGTGGCTTATGTTTTCCTATGTCAAACACATTGATATTAAAAGAAGTTATGTCTTGGGATTCTTGCCACAAGAACACCAGACAAAAGATATCCAGAGGCCAATTTGTATACAAGAAGAAGATGGTAATTCTGAGAGTAGAAAACTAGAACCCAGCCCTATAAGTTAGGTGACAGTGAAGTGCATGCTGGGAATCTGATACTTGAAACTCCACCCATAGAGTAAAATGAGATAAGGAGACAAAAATCATTTCAGAACCATGAATAGCAAAAGGAGATGTTCATCCCTCCCCTACCCTCCCACCCCCCACCCGTAAGACTAGCAGGAGCACGGGGGATAATAAGAGGGAAAAGGGACTTGGGAAGTACAGGTTAGTATGACCACGTCTGTCTTCCTCAGTGATTACAATAGAAAAGATGAAGAATCCTGTCTATGGTAAATTCCAACACTTCTAAGAAAGAAGCAGAGATTATCCTGTGAGGTCAAAACAGCATGGGAAATGGGGACCATAGAAGAGAAAGTGAGCAGAAGCTACTCTCAAAGAACGAGAGTAGGAATTAGCATTGGGATCTCAGAGGGCCCATTCCCAGCATCCTTATGTAGCCACAAGATGGCATAAGCACTTTTTAAACTTTCATTCTACCAGTATGTTCAGTCCTCAAAGCATCTGTGAGGACAACCATGAGGAGAAGCAGTAATGGCCACACACAAGAGACAAACAGTCTCCACACAGGTGAGATTTGAGTCCTGCCAATGTAGCTGTCCACAATGGTGCAGGGGTTTGGGTAGAGCACATGAGGCACAGTTTTCCACAAGAACACACCAGGATCCCGATCACAGTGCTTGAGGAAGAGAAGACAGCAAACTCTTCCTGGCCACTGAATCTCCATGGTGTCAAAGCAGTGCAGATAGAAAAAGAAGAGCGGACGAGGTAGTAGCTTTTATTGAATGGCGACTTTATTTTGTCTGAGCTTGGGTTTAACCAGACAGGGCTAGGTTAAATTTCTGTAATAGATATGGCTTTTGCATTTTATGGGCAAGGGAAAAAAACCTGAGCTTTCTGCTAGCTGAGGCCATTCAGGGAACAGAGACTATGAAAATGAAGAAAGCAGCAACAAGGGAGTTAGGACGCCAAGCCTGTTTCTATAAAGCAAGAGGAGATAGTCTGAGATGTCAAATGGTTTTCTGCGACATCCCATGGGAAGGGTAGAAGCACAGGACATGGGAATTGGAGTGGAGGTAGCAGTGGGGCTTGGAGTCTGACCTCACATGGGGAAAGTGGGCCTTCAAACTCCTCTGCTGCTCTTTGGCAACAAGAGGTGTGTCCAGGTAGACCTAACAAGTTCATTCTGTCCATCTGGGAGCCTGTCTTATTAGCCTGTAGATGGCATGACTTTGTAGATGATAAGGCAAGTCCTGACAGTTATACTGGGGATGAATCAGCTGCAGAGTCTGCTGGGCATAGACTCAGCAGACCGGCAGGAGAGCTATACAGCTCCAATTATAAGGGAAGGGTAGGATGTCTTCATAGCCCTCTGGTGTCTTCTGGACCAGCCTCTGTGCTATTCTTTATTGTCAATATTGTCCTTTATGGTCAATATTGTCCTCTGGCTATCCTTTATGGTCAATATTGTCCTTGACAATGAGGCTTGCAAAGGGTCACTTACCACATCGTCCCGGTCTTCCCACTCAACTTCAGAGAGATCCACACTACTGTAGTTAGGTTTCCTCCTCTTTTTCCCTTCTTCATACTAGCATAAAGAAAGGGAGAAAGACAGACAAATGGTCGTGAAGTCATCAACTTAGGCATCTTTATCCTCCTAGGACCTGCTTGCTGAGTGTGAGCTGTGAGGAAATATGGGTACCTGACATCAGTCCCGTGAGTGGCAATGTAAGGACTTTAATGTCAGCCATAGCTATTCATGTTTCTTCCCATTTGGAGAATATAAAGGTCAACTCTTTGCTTGGCATACATTTGTCTAGAGAGTTCCTTGACTCTAAGATGCCAGATGCAAAGAATATTTATCTCACCCTTGGAAGGAATATGTGAAGGGCGAACAGACCCATCTCTCTTCAAAAACTGATGATCACAGCCCTTTACAGCAGAGGAAAGAGTTTCCTACATATATTTCTCAAATCTTGTCCATTTCCATAAGCTTCATAAACTTCCGGTCTCAAACCTCCTCCAGGCTCCTCAGCTGAGATACAAAATATTGGTCTCCACAGTTGGCCTTGGACTCAGCATCCCGAGAACACTTCTCAGACTCACAGACTGCCTATTTGCTACTGGCCATGACAGTGCTGAGCTAAGCACGGCTCCTTCACCTGGCGTGGATGTGAGTATTGGGAATCACTGCAAGATTTAATGGCCATTAGGGCATTTCTCTGGAAAAGCTGATGAGTACATTAATAACTGGGGAGCGCTTTCACTTTTCCCCCCTAAATCACTGGTGTTAGTCAACCAGCAAGTGTACCATTTTATCTACTGGACATTCTTGTGTCTGTATGTTTGTGTGTCTTGAGGCCTTTACTGCTGGTTACTGGGGTGTTTATAAGGTAGGAAAGTCTGCCCTCTGCTGCAGGCTAAGGATAAGCAAGCACTTCATAAGTTCATAGTACACTGACATAGTTGTATATCTATACAAGACACATGCATAGAGGCGTATCCATTTTCTTTCTGTTCTTTGACTCAGTCCTATTTTGATTAAACAATAAAACTAAGAGAGATGTAGGGTCAGTCTAAATATTTTAAGATCAAAAAGTATCATTTTAGACATTGATTGGTGATTGCAGATGCAGTTACTGAAGGTACCCCAGACACAAAGGAAAAAAACCTTTGCCACTTTAGAATCAAACAAATCTACAATGGCTCTCAGTACAATCAAGGGGACCGTGGCTAGGAGGGGTGGTTCTTACATCACTGTGGTACCAAACAATGCCAAATGTTTCTCCTGAACTCTTTATTCCCTGCCAACTTTACTGTAGGGATCCTACACCATCTCTAGAAAGTCTCCCCCAACCCCTGCCCCACCACCACCCAAGAAGGCTCCCTGCCTGCCTTCAGAAGGGCATGCTGTCAACCAGGCTGACACTCATGTCTATGAGGTTTCCAGTTAACAAGACATTCACCATTCACAGTCACTTTTATGACATTAGATCCACTCCAGATGAAGAGGAAGGAAAGTGGCTCTCTCGGAAGCCACTGTAAACGATAGCAGATTAGCAGTTGGATCATGTTAGGGAAAGTTCCTGTGTGCATGGAAGCTGGACAAGTCAGCCTTGCTAAAAGCAGAAGGAATAGGAAGGAAGGAAGGATGAGGGAGAGGTTTGGGTCTGAGCCATGAACAGGAGCCACAGGGGAGGTGTATAGAGTGCTAGGACTCAGGATCTTTCTTACAGGAAGACAGCCCTTCTGAACCTCAGATACTGAGGCCACTGACTTCCAAGCCTATTTTAGTAAGAACCATTCTTAAAACTTCCAGGCAGCCCAGAATTTGACCTTCAAAAGCATACTATCACAGATTATTGGGTTGCCTGTTGACAGGTCTGTACCATTCTTCTGTTTTTCTTTGGAAGAAGGAATTCATCATTTGGTCAGTTAACAATGTTCCTTTATTCAATTACTCAGGACACACACACACACACACACACACACACACACACACATACACACACACACACACACACACACACACCATATATACACACACATTGGATACCTTGACAGCATAAGGCCTTTGGGGGCTATGGTGATAGTAAAGTTCTTGCCATACAAGTTCTGATACCCAAGATTCATGTAAAAGGGCGATGCAGTACATTGGTACTGGGTATGGGGACAGAGACTGGAAGATCATTGGAGCTCACTGACTAGCCAGTCTTGCCACCAATGAACACCAGATTCTATGAGACATCCTGCCTTTAAAAATGAATAGAGAATTACTGAGAAAGATACCCGATGTAGACCTCTGGCTTCAGGGTATACATATACACACATGCACTCACATCTGCATGTTCACATGCAAATACCCATGACAAATACATACATGTACCACATACATGCAAAGTGTAAAACAGTAAAGACAGATAGTCAAGCATCACCCCTCTCTTCCCACAAACTTACTTATAGCATCCCTACCTTATTTTTGCTTCTATCATTGCCCATCCCCCCATCCCATAGTTAGGAACATGGACTCTGACAAGCTAAGTAACAAATGCAATAACAAAATCAAATATGATCATATAGCCAGCATGGAATAGGATACCTCACCACCTGCTAAACCCTGCCTCAATTTCTCTGTGTAAGCCTCATGTTATTTTGGTTTTTGTTAAATATAAACTGACTTTAAGGACCTAAATACAAAACACATCGTTATTCTCAAAATATACACAGGATTTTGTCAAAAGAAAAGAGTACAGAGGCACCACCACTGCCCACCTCACACTGGATGTCTGGTGTTAGAGAAGCCACTGAGCTGCTTCAGCATTTCTCACTGAGCTGTAAAGTAGGGGAGATCGAACTTGCCAGGAGAGGCAAGCTAAATCCTTCTCCACCTTGGCAGTTCATCCCAGGCAGCACAGAAGCGCTTAACCCAGGAAGACCTGACTCTGCGCAGAGTTGGGCACTCCCCAATTCCTCGAATGGAAGGATACTTCAATAATGCTCTCACTGTCATAGGCAGGAGGTGTTTGCTGAATATGTTGGCATCACACAAGCATGACCAACTGTCTCCCTCTGCTATGTACATTACAAGTTGGGAGTCCAGACACTTGACAGAGATATCTGTATTTGCCCTAAGGTACTCAGCTTTTTTGAGGTAACATTTACAAGAGAGAAATCTGTTTAAAATCCTTGACTTTTTTTTCTTTATTGGAGATAGGGTTCCACACAATCCAAGAGGATCTTCAATTGGTTATGTAGTGGAGGATGGCTTTGAACTTCTGATCTGCCTGCCTCTACCTTCCAAGTGCTACAAATGCAGACTTGCACCATTATACACACTTTAAGTGTGTCTGGGGATTCAACCTAGGATTTTGCACATTGCAGGCAAGCATCCTACCATGTGAGTTACATCTGCATCCTACCATGTACGCCTCATCTCCAGCCTTTCATTTCCTTTTATCACTGCTCACGGGACGTAGGTCAAAATACCAAGAGTCTACTCAAGAAACTGAGAGAGTTCAGTACAGTGACTCATGATAGCCCTAGCACTCAGAGAGTGAGGCACAGGCTGCCATGAGTTTCAAGCTAATCTGAGATATTTAGTGAGTTCCTGACCAGCCTGAGATAAAGAGTGAGAACCCTGCCTCAAAGACAAAAGGGAAAGGTGAGAGAGACCATAGAGAGTAAAAGATCTCCCAGCACGACGGTCTATCAGTTGCTACACTGTGCAAAACCCTACATGTCAACCTTACTGAAAGACACAGGAAGGAAGGAGCTCTACCCTTTGAAGCTCCCTTTGATAAAGGGCCCTCCCTAATGGCTGCCTAACCATGTATGTGCAATGGGTCTGAAACACCTTTTTCTTAACGGGTGAACATTAGAACTTAGGCATCGATGAAGCACAGGGATTCCTTTAGGCTAGCAAAAGAAAACTCAGCGGACTAAGGCACAGCTGAAAGGGGTCAAGGGCAACATACAGACAGTGGCACATTGATTCCAAACCTACCCCTACCTTTTCCTCATTAAGAAAGCTTAGCAGGTGGGGAAGTAAGCCTGTTTACTCATGCACTGGCCACACCATTTCACATATTTTCTAGTGTAAGTGCCTAAGTTTTCTTGCAGATACCACTATTGTTGGGTCAGAGACTGGTAGGGCCTAATGATATGGGGAGGCTCACATCATTCCAGAATGCAGGAATTCGTTCAGAGATGGGGACTTAAACTACAGCAATGCAAAAGAGACACGCAAAAGACTCCATCTGGGATGCTTTCTTGCATTGGTCCAGAAAAGGTGGTTATAGTAGTGCCTATATTCAGGCACTACTAAGGTTGTGAGATATGAGCTTGGAGCATCTCATAGCCACCTTGAACTTTAGTTTAAGTCATCCTGAGAATGAAGACCCTTTTTAGCAAAGCAGTGGAAATGGAATATGATAGTCCTGGACCACACTGTGACTGAAATGACAGTCCTGGAGACATATGTACCTGGACTACACGGTACTGACATCTTTGCCCCTTTGGATGTGTCAATGTATGCTTCCCAAATTGACCCCTTTCCTTTTAGAGATAGGATATCCATATTAGTCCTGGCTGGTCTGGAACTATGTAGACCAGATTATCTTCTGACTCACAGAGATGTACCTGCCTGCCTCCCAAGGGCTGGCATTAGTGGTCTGCACCACCACATCAGCCCACACCACACCCTTCTCCTAAAAATAATCCTGCCTGGAGTTCCAAGCATCAGGTGATCAGATTGAACACACTGAATGCCTTTCCTTGTCTTTATGCATGAACTACTTTGAAAGATCACTTACTTATATCTATGTGTATGTGTGTGTGTGTGTGTGTGTACATGCTTGTCTGGGTTTATGTGCACCACATGCATACAGGAGTCTACAGAGGCTAGAAGAGAGTGTGGGGTCTCCTGAAACTAGAGTTAAAGGCAGTTGTAAGCTGCCTGATGTGAGTGCTGTTAATAAAACCTGGGTCTCTGCAAGAACAGTAAGCACTTTTCACCACTGAGCCATCTCTCCAGCCCAATGCACTCCTTTTAAAAAAAAGTACATTTTTTTTGTGAAATATTTACAGACTTTGTAACTTTAATGATTATTTGGGAACATCTGATTGATAAGATGCCTTGCCACCTATCGAGATGCGCTTCTGTGCTTGAGCAGAGCTGAGTTCTACATACTGTCTCTCCATGCCTCCTCCAAGCAATGGTATAAGAGTTAAGTTCTAGACACTCCCACTCTGAGACTGGCTCTCCCCTCCCCCATGCAGCCTCTGTGTGGGACAAATCCCAGACCTGGCTCACCAACTTCCTCTCCTGGGTCCTTGTTCGTAAGGGGCCCATTACAGTGCCAGGCATTGTATATGGCAATTGTTAGTATATCTATAATCTGTAACTTCCTTTGAAAATGTGATTAACGAATCACAAACAGTTTCCAAAGATTTATGAACACAGTCTCGGAGCCACAGGTAGGCCTGCAGCTTTTGGTGCCTGCTTTATGAAAAAAAAAATATGTACGGGAGAATTTAATAAGGAAAGATATTGTGTGCTATGAAATACTTTGAGGTGGAGTTTCAAATAAAGGCCAGATGTAGTGAGCACACAAACAAGCCTGTGGCTAGGATGAAGGGACAAGAAGACACCCATCTTTGGAGCAAGCCAGAACTCCCCAAGGGCTTGCTTGAAGAACAGTTTTTAATGGTCTGGGTACAAACTCCTTCTGTGTTACCTGAAAACTGGCTTTGGAAGCAAAATGAGGAAGGTCAAGGTGGCCATTCTGACTTAAAGAAAAATGACAATGGCTTTGCTTCTCTGGTGTTCCTTTAGGAAAAGCCCAAGGGCACTACCCACAGATATACTTGTGGTCTCTGTGCAATGAATATGGTATGGGCCTAATCTATTAAGTGTCCATGCTGCCTCAGGCTACCAAAATAAAACAAACAAACGAATAAACAAAAACCAAAGGAAAGAAAGAAGGAATGAAGGAAGGAAATGGGGAAGAAGACACTATACCTAGGAAAGTATCTTCTGGATGAAGGTATGGTCAACCCATAGCCAGTCATCCAGAGGGATGTTTCTTGCCAAGCTGGCATGACCTTCCCCTGGTGAAGACCTCTCTCTCTTCCCCTCTCCTCCTCTCCATCCTCTCCCTCTACCCCCAGGCTAAAGAGACTATTTCAGAAGGGACAAGCATCTTTCTCTCCTGTGGCCAATCATCTATTCACTTCCTATTCACCTAGGCAGCCGACATGCTGACAGGTTCCAAATGCTTCTCAGTCCCTGTGCCAAGCACAATGAGTCTTAGGAAGATCCAAAAGAACTGCTCCGGGGGGTCAGTGCCAACCCAGGGGGTCAGTGCCAACCTTTGAGTTCTTCTCAATTCACCGCTCAGACTCCTTCAAGGTAGGCTGTGGGAGGGCAGCTAAAAGCTAGGGCCTGGGTGCTAGACCTTGTCAAGCCTCCAATGCTTCCTGAGTCAGGGCGAGCTGTTCATACCTCCGAGCCGCACTGCCCTCCTCACTAGATGGAGGATACAGCCCTCAATTCCCAGGAATGCCTTGAGAAGCACTGAAAATAAATGTAGCTGAACCCAACCAGAACATCATAGGTTCTAACAAATTTCCCCCTTGGCCAATGTTAATGACCACTGATGCCACGGCTGGTTTCTGAGGTAATGAGACCAGTATCATCACATAGTGTCCATCCCCAGTGAGTGTACTCACAGTATAAACTGGTTCTTAATACATCAACTGCTTAATGGGAAACATCAGTCTGCATTCGTGGTCTTTTCTCAAGGCAGAAGAGAGGATATGCAGACTTGTGGCAGAGTGACCTCTCTTCCCCTATACTGCTATAGTTGAATCTCATCCTGCCAGTGGCGAATCATGGTCTTTGGGAGGTGGATCACATGGCCCCGTCAGCCCCAACTCTCCTAGGAATCAGTGACATAGACTAAAAATGCATGTCACCCTCTAAATGGCTTGAATCCTTTCTGTGTTTATTTTTTTCCTATCTTCCTGTATTAGTTGCTTCTTATAGAAATTTTTGAATGAAACAGTACTGCAATTAAAAATACCACCCACACCACCTCTACACAGGGTCACTGGGGTCACTGCAGTCTTCTTCAGAGTACTTCAAAGCACTTATTGCTTTCACCTTCCAATGTTCATTACATCTCCCAATCAGAAATTCATAAAAAAACATGACCAGTCTCTTTTGCTCACGTGACTGCCCACCCTGACCCTTTGCCTCATGCTAGTCTCCGCAGAAAATGTCTCAGGCTAGGAACTATACTAAATACTGTTTGTGTTTTACCAAATCCTATCAACTCCTGGGAGGGTGAATAATTTCAAAGATGAGAAAATTAGGGGCAGATCCCTTGGTGGCATAGCTAGCAAACAGTGGAACTGAGAAACACATCAACACCTCCTGGTGTCTGAGTTCCCCCCTGATGTGGTCTCCATCTCATTGACTTGACCCTTGGTGCAGGTGACCATCTCTGCCAGGACAGACGGTAAGTGCTTAGTCATGGAGGCAGAACCCTTCTGGAAGGAAGGCAAATCCTACTAGGCCCATTTTTCTCTATGTGGAAGTGAGGGCTATGTAGACCTCTAGCGGAATGACTGTCATTTGCAACTGGCCCTAGTGTTCAGTGGCAGTTCTAGATTAAGAAGACTATACAATGAGGGACTTCACGGAGTGAGGGTTGTACCAGGGCCTAGTTTACAGTGTCTATTTAATTCACCATGATTCCTGTCAGGCCCCCAGACAAGTGTCTACAGGACTGGAAGATAGCATTTGAACTGGAATTTCTACCCAAATCATGCTGCCCCTGTGGTATGTGACTCTACAGTAGCCTGGACTTCCCCCCAACAATACACACATATGCATGACACACGTATTATGCCCTGGTATAGATTCACATGACTGTATTAGAGATGAAATCCTCTAATCCCGGGAAAGATGAGAAGCCTAGATCTAGGGTCATGAGGGTGTGTCTCACAGCAGCAGGGAGTTGAGGGAGGGGCAGTGGGGTCATGTCCAGACAGAACCTTTTCCTCTTCCTCAGAGGTTCCCTGCTCTTGTTAATTAATGTTTTTAACTGTCTCAAAGATGAAAAGTTCTAAGCACTTTCCTGTAGTTTGATTACAAAATCCTTTTGATGGCTGTAAAATTAAATGACTTAGGTGTTTAAAAACAACAACAACAAAAAAAAAACAACCCAAAAAACAAAAAAGCCAACAACAATTAAAGAAGCTGCTTTGAAATCCCAAATGACCTTTATCTCAACCACTGTCCTCCTAGAAGTCATGAGTCACACGCTGTGTGTGGGGAGGAGGTGGCCTGGCCCCAACATGGTTTTGTAGGTCAAACGTGGCATACTGTACCATGGCTGGATTAGACTTAATTCTCAAGAAGCCAGTCTGTCTTGTTATAGCAAGCCAGTCAGAGACACTAAAATATGCTCAGTAGCTTGACAGGAAGGAAATTTTGTGCCAGCACAAAGGACAAAGACCAGGGATTGGGTGCTGGGAAGAGAGGGGCGGCACCAGGCCTGGTGAAGGAGGTAGAAATAGCAATGAAGTCAGCTTGCTAGAAGAAAAGACAGGACAGGGTGGCACGCAAGTTAAGGGGACAGCTAGCACCCAGAGGACACTTTCTCTAAGTCAGAATACTTCAAGACAAGTCCCAGTGTAAAGTCAGATGCTAGAGGCCCTCCTAAATGAACTCAAGAATTTCTGAGAGTTGCACTGAGCTCCTGGGTGTGGGTGTGGCTCCTTCCAAATCCCATTTCATGAAGACTTTCAGACACCCCATGCCATTAAGAGGTACCATCTAGGGGGAATCTCTTGTGATTTGGAAGCTAATATGTAATATCTGGCAAGAAACTTCTTTTTTTAAATTTAGCATTAACCCATTACTACATTAAGGATATCTGAAGACCCTAGGGTATATTCAGCTGTCACACCATTTTAAAGGGGTCTAATTAGGCATGGCAAACTGATTCTAGAGTTGCCTTGACAACACAGAAACATTTCCTTATCCACACAAATATGATCTCAAGCTAGTAGCATAGGCTCTGCAGCTAACCTGGCTTTCCATAGGGGGCAGCAGCTAGCCATTTGCTGGAGAGAGAGTTCTGGGTGTGGCTAATTTCACCCAGGACTGTAAATCAGAACCTAGACACCTCTCAGTGCCCAGAGGTGTTTGATAAAATGGATCTACAAATGAAGTATAGCAGGATGCTGTAAAGAAAGAACAAGAGCTCCTCCCTGCCCAACCAAGCACCTAGTTGATGCTGCGTAGTAGCAGTTTCATGTCAAAATGTCCCAGCTTCACCAGCTATGCCTGTGTCTCTGCATGTGAGATTGTCGTCTAGGAAGATGTTTGGGATGATGGAATGGGAGCTTTGGTGTGGTTTTCTTTTCCCAGTAAAATTGCTAACAATATCTATGAAGGATTCATACCTGTGACCACCTTTTCCTTCTAGCTAGTCACTCTCCTTTCTCACCTGGGAAGCCCTTGTTTCAAACCTCTCTGGGAGCTACAGCCTAAACGGTCATGTAGCACTTGGTCTGATGTATGTTCTCTCTGCTAGCCACACTCTGACCTCCAACCTGGGCAGGTTTATCCATCAGGTTTCCATCCCATCCATCAGCACCCCTTCCATTCTCACTGGCCTGATGACCCAGCAAAATATTTAGCTTTTGTTTAGTGAGTTACTGTGTGTGTGTGTGTGTGTGTGTGTGTGTGTGTGTATGTGTGTGTATGTCAGTGCCAATTAGAGTGATGCATCTTTTAAAAAATGTTTTTGGATACATGGTGGTCTGAATAAGCCCAAGAGATTTCTGATGTGATTTATGACTCACAGAAAAGCCAAGGTCCCCTGCAAGGTTGCCTGAGTTCTCACAGTCTTTCATTGCCAGTGACCATGGAAATGTGGGCAGAGCTAGGATGGGAGAAAGAAAGGATGGGCCAGCGGGCCAGTGAAGCAAGCTACCACAGCCATGAATTCTTCTCACTTCTGAGTGCTTTGAAGTTGAGTTACATTAGGCAAGCCATTGGCTTATTGTCAACCACCAAAGAAGTGCTCCCCTGGAAGAGGATAAGGTCCCCACAGCAGTCTCTTCCTGAATTCTTCCTCTCTAAAACACTCTCTAGTTTCAGACTGAGGGATTCTTCTACAACCAAAATCAGAGCTTACCAGTGCTTGGAACTGAGTCATCATGCCCTATAGGATGACAACTAATACTCTGGCATTTCTCAAAAGTCCCATCACTAATATTGCCCATCTTTACCACTTCCTTCCTCTCTTTGTAGTCCCCCAGCTAGACAGAGCTGGGTGCTCAAAAGGTCATCATTACTTCTACCTCCTGGTCTGGCACCTCAGCCCATCTGCTCCTCAAACCCTTGACTCCAATTCCGAGTCAAGTGGTTGATCTCTGACCCCCATGGACTCAGCTGAAATGCACTCCTGTCTGAACTGGGTCTAGTCAGGGTCAGTTTAAAATCTCCCTTTATTATCTCGGCCTTGCTTGGTAGCCCCAGTGTGTGATACAGGACTCTAGCTTGCTTGCTTGCTTCCTATATTGGCTCTGAAGCATCTTAGAGAAGGTAGCTTTCTCTTGTATGCCATTGGCGTGCAGTTCTAAGAATTGCCTGGTCAGGAGTAGGCTCTCCAGGAAACATCAGAGTGAACATGTTAAGGATGTATGCCCCGTGCACCTGCATCATGGTGACTGCGTGACTGGCTTGCTGTGGGCACCCAGAGTCTACTCATTTATTCCAGATAAGCCTTGTAGGAAGATTCATTTCTGTTCTCCTTTTCTGTGAAGAGACCTGAGGCCAGAGGGTTAAGTAAACACACCTGAGGTCACATAGCTGACAGTGGCAAAGCTGATACTTCAGAGGTGTCAGATATGGCTCTGCTCTATGAAGAGACATGTGCTAAGGAAGATTCTTGTTCTAAACTGAGGTTGTTGCCCTGTGTCTAACTGAGAGGTGTCATGATGGTACAGGAAGAGGGCAATGGCATGAAGGTGATGGCTGAATTTATGATGATCAAATCTTTTAATACCCTTACACACACACACACACACACACACACACACACACACACACACACACACCTATGCAGTACACACAAAATGATATTTTGGTATACACCAGGGTGAGTAAGACACACTGTAAGGGAAATCTAAACCATATTAATACTAAAACTGCTATAGAAGTATGATTCACACAATGTCAAAAGCCCTTTCTGTGCCTCCCCCAAATCTTCATGGAGTATAGCTGGAAACCTGGAGGTTCATGGATAATCAGGTCTTTTCACTGATTTTCAGGACACATGGTACTCTGAAAACCCTTATATCTGGGAAGTGGTAATACCACTTAAGAATGCTTCACTTAACACTTATGAATAGTTCAAATGAATCCCTTTGCCTAATTTGGTTCCTTTTTATCTGTTTATATTTCCCATTCCTGGGGCCTGAAGCTCCATTCATTTGGGCAATGGTCTTTGCTTCCGACAGTGTGTCAAGCCAGGTCCTGACTCAAGATAAAATGGCCCAAGAATAATTTAGCAGAGTATTAGGATTTTCAGTACATTTCAGAATGTGTGTGTGTGGGTGTGTGTGTGTGTGTTTGTGTGTGTGTGTGTGTATGTGTGTGTGCCTGTGTAGGCATGTGTGTGTCTCTGTGTATTCATGTATGTGTGACTGTGTGCATGTGTATGAATTTGTATGTGTCTGTGTGTACATGTGTGTATGGCTGTGTGTGAATGTGTGTGTGGCTGTGTGTTCATCTCTGTGTGTCTGTGTATATAGTTTCTTCTAGTTGATGGCTTAGCTTTGTATCTTGTGGGACCTAGCTCCAGCCCAACCTGCTATGAACTATATACCTTGACCATGTAGACTTTGGTTTTGTCGTCTTTGGGACCATGCTACAATCTGGATGTGAAATGTTCCCAGAGGCTTGTTTCAAAGGTGTGTTCACTAGCTTGTTGTGATATTTTTGGAGGTTCTGGAGACGTAAAAACATCAAGCTTCACTAAAGGAAGAAGGTCACTAGAGGCAGGTTCTTGGTGATCACATCTTGTCCCCAACCCTTTCCTCATTTTCCCTTCTGTTTCCTGGCCACCATGAGGCAAACAGTTTTATTCCCCCATATCCTGCCACCAGTATGACCAGCCTCACCTACAAAGAACAGCAGAGTCAGCTGAGCAGTGGCCCAAACCTCTGAAACCATGAGCCAAAATACATCTTCCCTTCAGGGATTTTCCTCAGCAATTTTTGTCACAGTGCTGAAGAGATGGCTAACAATAAGAATGCCACTATGCTTATGTTAAATGTCACCTGAGTTTGCTCTTCCGAGCCTCCCAGCCTTCCAGAAAGAGATGGGTACAAGAAACAACAAATCTAAAATCTTAACTCAGCACTCCACCTGTGGAGCTGTTAGGCCAAGTCACCTTGCTGCCTCTGGACGGCTGCTACTCATGTACAGTTTAATTTAGTACAAACCCCAGCTATAAGCCAAAGACCTGCTACCAGGCACTGTCCTACTCTGCCAATCAATGGAGGGAGGAGGTGACTGGCCAAGAACAGTTGAAAGGGACAGGTGAAGCTGAGAAGAACTCAATGAGAGCTCTGACCAGATTGAACAATTTCCTAGCCTGGGTAATCTAAATGGTTGGGTGTTTGCTTTCAACCAGTGAACATTCCAAAGGAAGGTAGAAATGGTACCTGGGCTGTATTTTGGAAATATATTTGCTTTCCACGTAGTCAGTAAAAGCTAAGAAAAAAATTTAAGAGCAGGCTCCTCCACCAAACGGAGCCGTCATTTCAGTGGTGTGATGGGATTCAATTATTGTGTCCCCAAAGCCCGATGTCTCAACACTTTTATTTGCATTCTTTGGGTCTTATCATTCAGGATTATGTAAAAATGACAGCTGCTTATAATTATTTGGGAGTTTGTGTTGCAATAATTAAAAACATCTGCCTTTATCTTTCTGCTACCAGACTTAACCCTGCAAGGTTGGGTCTACTGAACTTCAAAGAAGGAATCAAGAAATAAAAGAAAACTCCACATATTACTAACAAATTTTTAGCGATTCATTTAAATGTATAACCAGTTATTCCAACAGCCTTCAAACCCTTCATTATCTTTTAAATATATATAATTTGGGACTGCTAATTAGATAGCAATTTAATGCTCTCATGGGGATTCAGATGCAAGGTCTTCCTAAAACGTAAACGCAGAGGGATAATTGTTGGCATTCACATGATTGAATTCTTCAGTTATTCAAATAAGTGTGTATGTGCACTCACACAGTGGAAAGCATTTGAAAATCCTGCCCTTAAACTCATATGTAGGTTTTCCAGGGCCCTTTCCTACTAGGAGGATATGGTTGGGTGATCTAGTTCACTCAAGCTTTCTGGAGAGAGCAGACAGGACCCCTAGGAGAAGCCTAATTTCATTTGGCCATCGTCCTCTCCTCTCAGAGGCAGAGAGCTCCTGTTCCTTTTTCAGGAGAAGCAGGGTTTCTTGGAATCTGCCATTCTGAAAGCTTCAATGCTTGCTGCTCCAGCTTCTCTGCACTGGTCTGCTTGCTATTGTCGTCCTAGTTACAACCAATGAGCAAGTACAGAGAGAGGAGGTGAGAGTCGCATTCTGCCTTAGGTTTATACTTCACTGTCTTCCTAGCCTATGAAGATGGCCCTTTAAATTGTATAAAGATGTGCAGCCCATGAAGCAGCATGATTGATCAAGGAGATGACATTGGCTCTGATAGAAACCAGCACGCAAGCCTCAGCCTGGAAGTGTGGCTGGGGCTTGCATTCCTGGCCCAGGCTAGTAGTTAGCAGCTGAGGCTCATTTCCCTCACTAGGGAAAGGAGGTGCAGACAAATCTATAGGAATTTTTAAGAGATCATTATTCAACACATTGCCTGTAATTACATTTTGATGAGCTTTTTATTGCTAATTTATCATCCAAGATGGGGCATTCTAGATATGAAATTAATCTAGTAAAACAGAGGTCAAAGTGTGCTGAGTGTAAAGAAGAGTATTGGGGGATAGGGTGGGGCATCAAATGATTTCACCCAAACACCACAAAGCAGCAGAATTTTCCATCTCTAAACCAGATTTTCTTCCTACTCGTGACTTTTAATGCTTCTAAATAGACTTAATTTTAAACTTGGATCTCAGAGCAAATGAGCAGAAGGGGAATGATGGAGATGCAGGTACTGGGAGCCTGGGCTGGAAGGAAACGAGTGTGGCCACAGAAATGCTGGAGGGGAGAGGGGTGGATGCGCCCAGGGTGGCACTGCACTCTACATCGGATTGCTTTTAAAGAGTTATCAGCACACTTAAGCAGACTTCAAGACAGGTTCAGTGCAATGCTTTTCCTTCCAGAGCCGCAGATATAGCAAGTACATTGACAGGCATGGCACCACTGGAGAAAGCGGAGCTTCGTTTCCTGGGGGAACTATGGGGACATAGTGCACATACCTGGGAGCTGGGTTCTTCCCTGGGAGATGGTGTCTAGTGTCTGGCTGTGCTCAGAAGCCTGGTGGGATGTTACTTATCCCTCAGCACATTGGCCTTCTGTGTGCTTAGGACCAGAAGACTACAGACATAGAGTGCATCCTCACTGGGGTGCAGGCAGCTGCAATGTATCCATGCACAGATTGACAGGGAGAGGAGTAGGTGTCGGTAGTGACTGTATCATCAGGAGCTGGCAGTGCAAGCAAAGACGTGTCCATGAACCTGCTCTGGAAGTCTGTCCTGAATCCATGGTTAGACGCCCAGGTACTGTGGGTATCTCCAGGCCTCAGGGTCTTTGCATATGCATGACTCAAGCTTGGCATGGCCCAAGCTCCACAGTCTGGATGGAGATTTCTCCTACCCCTTCCAGATGTCAGCTTACAGTACATGGAACTTCTCCTCCTTTCCCTTTCTTCTCTCATACACTTAGTGAGATTTTGTTGTTGTTGTTGTTATTGTTTGTTTGTTTTTTGTTTTTGCAGAACATATTCTAAAACTGTCATGCATTTTGTTTATCTTCTTATTTATGAGCTTAATGAAAAAACGTATCTTCTCCATAAGAGGGAAAGCACCAAATATCAGGGGGATTCTGGTTTCCTGGCTTCTAAAGGAGTGAACAGCATGATAGGGTTTCAACAAACATACATCTCACAAGGGAAGGAGAGAAGGCTTGGGAAGGGGAAGCAGAGACGGAAGCATCTAGTAGCAAAGGCCCTATTCCAGGCATTCCATGAGCCCTGCGCTATTCCTAACCTCAGTCAGGCAGCAGCACGGAAGGGTGCATTTGTAAGCTGCAGACCAGCTCTCTGCAGGCTTCCCCAGCTATGTGATCCACAGGTCAATACCAAGCGCTTGCCTAGATGCCTGTCAGTACTGCCACTCCTGGAGGCTGTAGTACACAGCTTCACTGTGCTCAGTCTCCTCTGAGCCCAGGTCTTCCCTTTATATTTAGTTTCATTCTGCCTCCTTCCTTCACCAGGCACCTCAGCAGGCCTCTATGTGTGAGGGTGAATGGAATGGAATCTGATTGGTGGCCTCTGTTTACTTGCACTGACTGGTAGATTTGTTCAGACATCTATCATGCAGTAGGAACCCATACTCTATGGTCCCTATGAGAAGCCTATAAAGATGGGCAATACTGCAGTTGGGCTAGAGTGGGTGGGGCTGCAAACTTCCTGAGAGCAGGTATCAAAGCCAGAGCTGACAGTGGGATTTCAAGAACAATAGGTCAGGCTGCTTTGGTATCTGCAAGCAACAGATGCCAATTCTTAAATGTTTACCAAAAGGGGGAACTCATTGGAAGAAAATGAGGAAATATATTTTCTACTGTGACTGTGATGAAACATGAAGACATAAATAAACATGAATGAATAAAAAAAATGGGTAAATGGTCTTTCTTTTCTTCCTTCCTCCCTCTCTTCTTTCCTTCTTCCCTCTTCTACTTTTCTTTTGCTTACTTTCCGGTTAGTGTAATACTTCAAGAGAAATAACCTGTCTGGTCCTACTTCGGCATGTCTTGTGGCCCCAGCAGGGAGCAAGGACAAAGTAAGTGAGCTGACGGAGGATGGGATACCACAAAGCATCCCCTGTAAGGCTGGTGGGTAGGACATCAGAACCTACAGCAGCCGTGTGTTTCCCTAAAGCTGAGATGTCGGGAGACCTTGGCTCACACTCTGCAGGAAAGAGGGGTGGGTCACAGTTACAGGGGACTGGAGCAAGAAGGCCACTGAGAAAGACAGTCTGTGGTTTTAGCTTGGACACAGCCCGTCTGGCCCCAACCACATCTAAGCTAGAATGAAGGACAGTCTCTGTGATCCGGCAGATGAGCATTGGGGACAAAAGGAAAACACAGGACAAAGGGAAGGGGAGCACGCACTGCTTCAGAACTGAAGGAATGAGATGATGACAAGACAGGTCCATTGTCACATCTGACTTCTGTGAAGACTGCCCTAACTGTATCTTCTGACAGACATGTTTCTTGGTCCAAGGATCAACCTTCTTTCCTCTGCAAACTTTTAATTTATTTTTCTTTGAAATATAACCATATATGGTAGATCATCACACTCAGGTGGCCTCTCTGATATGTGCTAAGAGGCAGGATGCTACTTGAACTTAATGAGTCAGTTTGGGCAGGGTGCTCATCATTAGAAGGCTTCTGACATCTTGGGTAGCGGTTGCATGGTTGTTACTAGTTCCGTTTGCTCACCACTTCTAGCACCCAAGGGTAATATTAAAGTATATTACATATTCAAAACATGGAATCGACTTCCATAGCTCATCTACTAAGTATCCAAGTGTCCACCTAGTCCCAGGACCAAGAAGCCATGGGTTTGAGTCTTGGAAATTGAAATTTAAACAACATTCAACCTGGTAAAATGCAGGTTCTCCCAGTAAAGTCCTTGATTCCTTAGATCAGAAACTAAGCTGGAGAATTCTCACTCAAGTACCCAGGCTTGGCAATTCCCAAAGTGCCCATGCATTTCAGCAAGAAGCGAACACACACAGATGCAAGACTCTGGTGTCCCCATAGCCGAAAATGTAATTCAAAATGAGCAGCATCTCTTTGTGGTGGGTTTACAGTCTTTTTTTTTTTCCTTTCAGGGAACATAATACTTTGAGCAAATATAATTTCTAGGCATCCATTAACTTTTTTCTCTTAAACTAGTACGAATTTAACTGGACCTAAGCATGGTCTCTCCTCATTCCTGCTCTGAGGCTGTACCCTGGCCAGCAAGACTCCATTTGCTTGGGATCAGTACACAGTGATTCCCGTGCGCCACCTACTGGGCAGTCTCCTTCAGTTCATCAGCCTCTGAAGAGCAGAGGCCAAGGAGGGCTGAAAAGAGACTATAGCACTTGCTTCAAGGTTTATAATGCTCTGCTCTACCACATACTCCCCAATAAATCTTGCCAGCAGAACGTATCCCCATAAGACCAGAGAGAAGACATTCTTGAGTTCCCCAGATCAGCAGTCTTTGTCTGGGAATCCCTCTTGGATTTTAGGGCAGCCAGCCTTGAGAAAGGCAGAGCTGTATCTGTACAGCCTTAGGGCTTCTTGGTCATTCATGCTGTGGCTGTTGGCGAGGGCTTTTATGATGTGATGAGCATTTCCTAAGTAGAAACAGCCTCTGCAAATATTTAACTTATTTTTCTAAAATAACTAACTGCCCAAGACTCTTCCACCAGTGCCACATTTGATGGCAGCAGCATCTGTGGGATGTCAGCAAACAGAAGGTCAGAGGGCAGACGGATGACCGACCAGGGCAGGGATTGGAAACCCACATATGCACCGACATAATGAGGAGTGAATGTTTAAAGGAAGTGCATGTGGCACCCATATTTCTCATTTGCTGTAGGAACATAGCACCCAGACTCCCATCATCTGCATCCTCTTTCTGACTCTGTGTGGTAGCAAGGTCCAGCAAAGGGTGACGGAGAAGCTAAACTCATGGACACATCCTAGCAATAAGTGATCAAACAAACGGAGGCAGATGCATGCTGGGGAGCTTGGACAAAGTACAAGGCTTCTCCAAGGTGGCCACTAAGCTGAGAGCTGGAGGAAGAGCTAATCACACACACACACACACACACACACACACACACACACACACACACACGAGATCAGATTCTGGGCAAAACAGCTGAACAGGGAAAGACTTGGGTGTTTTTTAAGGAAGGGGCAAAACTTGGGGAAAAGCCAAACTCTATAAGGGTCCTGCTTAAACACTACACCACTTAAATGGCATCTGTCCTCATGACCCCTTAGAAGACCTTCTGAAAGCTTGCTGATCAGAGGAACAAATTCTAACATTGCCTCCATCTAACTTCTGATTCACCAGCTATTGGAGATACCCTCTAATTAGTAGAACATACATTCACTCATACCATTAAGAGTATCCACTCATTTCTATAGGACAGGACCAAACAACACATTTATTAGCATGCCTGCCTCTAGATTCATGTACATAATAACCCTCTACAGGGGCCCACCTATAGCCAATGTACAAGGGCAAACAGAGCTTAGAAGAATGAACTGTATGTGCATCTATAAGACAAAGAAGCAATATGATGGCATAGGACAGGGTGGTCAAGGGTAACACAGGGGGTAGCATGGGAAGACTCAGGATGCAGAGCACCAGTGGCTGGAGCACTGTGGGAAGGTAGAAGACTATAGAGTTACGGAAGATGGCCCTGTTATCTGTAGAATTTGACCTTGTTTAAGAGTTAGCCTGAATTTTCCAGAAGAGCATAAATAACTTTTGCCTCCAAATAGCCTGATTGGATAACCTAAAACCTCAGCTTCTCCCAGTATGGATAATGCCTTCCACACACTGGTCACTGCAACACAATTCGGTTTAGGAGGTCCACATGGTTTAGGAGTAAACCCACATGGCTGACACAGTCTGTGCTTCCTGGCCAAAGGAGAGTCCATCTGCTCTGACTTCCAGCCAGCATCTTGTGAATTCTAGCCATCCCACTTCCTCCTTAGAGGCCAGACAAGCTCAACCCGAGAGGGGGTGGGTAGGCATGACTGACCACTGTTATCGTTATTATTCACTTTCTCATGTGTGTTCTCTAGAAACTTCCAACAAGCCCATTCACATTTTTGGCCAGTAGAATCTCTGCAGTTGTCGCAGCTAGCTGTGGCCCTTGAGAGGGCAACATATTGGTCCTAAGTGAGACATGTTCTAAGTGTCAAATCTCTATCTGATTTCATAGACTACTAGAGAAAGAATGTGCAATGTTGTATTAGTTATTTTCATATTGATTATATGTTAAAGCACCAATGATTTGGAGACAAGCTAAAATATCCTTAAACTTAATTTCACCCGTGTCCTTCTTTGCTCTTTAGATGTGGCTACTGGAAAATGTTAAACAGCACAGGCAGCTTGTTTTTGGCTCGAAGTGAGTTCTTGCTGGACAGAGTCTGACTATAGCTGCATCACGATTGCCCTGGAAGTCAGCCATGCCCACTCTCCAGCCACTCTGCCACCCACTTCCTGAGGCCACGATAGCCTAGGGAATGTAACCCATCTGAGGGCATCTGGTCCAAGGCTCCTGGTTCAGGCACTTTTGTGAGATGGAGAAAGTCACAGCATCCCTCAGTGCCTTGGCTTTCCATTGTGATGCTTACTTTATTCACAGAGCTCTCTGGGTTATCTATCCACTATGCAAAGTTACCCAGGATAATGTCTAGAAATACACCTTGCTCATCCTCCTCCCTCCCAACCTTCCAGAGGCCCTGGACTCTTTTAAGGTGCTTATTACCTAGGCTCGCCATTCTATCTGTCACATGAAAGTTATGACATGTGAAAAGGACCCAGAAAGGTGCCCTTCTCATAGGGAGGAACTAGCACATAGACATACTAAGTAACAGCCACACTAGTAGATGGACCCAGTGTCCTTAGTTCTTTATATTTACCTCTAATCCCTTCTTATTAAAATCTTCCCTTCCCCGAAGCAGAGTACAGCTCAGTAACCTTGCACAGGCCTATCATGCAGCAGATCTCCAATGACAAGGAAAAGATGATAAGTTACCCAACCTCAGTAGTCTGTTTCCCATTTCTTCAAGAATGGTTCATGTGACTGATCAATATATTTGCATCCTACATAGAACCTGAGGCTAGAGGTGTGGTTCAGTTTGATAGAGAGCTTGCCTACCATGGGAAAAGTTCTGGGTTTCATCCCAGCACCACATTAACCAGGTATGATAAGATGTACCCAGAGTCCCAGTACGGGGGAAGTGGAAGAGGAAGGATCAGATGTTCAAAGCCAGTCTAGTGTCTACGAGAACGTATTTTAAAACAATTGAAAGAGATGCAGTGGGGAGAGGTAAGAGACAGGATATATAATATAACCCCTCCAGCATCTTCCCCGCCTCCTGGGCCTCCAGACACAGAACAGACAGCGTTGGGCTGATTTCAGCATGAGCTGTGTGGAAATGAGTCCCAGATTTTGTGGGCCCAAAGTTGCCTGTGGAATCCTGTCATTGCTACAGCTGCATCAAGGGACCTATTTTGTGTTCCCTTGAGGATTCGACCAGGTCCACATTCTAGGCTTCCTTGGGGGAATGTAGAAGGGGTAACTTAAATGTCCTTATCTTGTATAATATAGAGGGAGACAGATCACCAAAATCCTAACTAAGCTAAAGGTCATGTTAAAGACAGCCCATTGCAGGCTGGTTCTCCCTTCATCCCTTAAAAGAAAAAGATGTCTATTCAGGGCTCAACACTCTAAGAAACATCTTTATAGAGAAGGAAAACCAAAAGACTATGAAAATGAAATCTAGGAAGCACAGAGAAATATTGAAGGCCACAAGGAAATGCGTAGGCCTGTACTCCACAGGAGACATTTCCCAGGGTCTGAGTTTAATCCCAAGTGTTTTGCTGGGTTTCCACCTTCCACACCAGAAACAGGAGCGGGCTCTGCCACAGAAGGCCTTCTAGTCTACTGGAAGGCAGTTAGTCACTTCACCCCTCTATGCAGTACAGGGTAAGTCTCATCCAGAACCTGGCAAGGACCTTTCATTTTGACATCAGTGAAGCCATTAGGAAGTGACAAATTGGTGGCAAGGAGGTGGGGGAGGGGGGACACTGGAGAAGGACAGGGGCAAACCTGGTTATCAGGAGGAACTTCTGAATAAGCCTGGGTAAGACGCCTGGTTTTAGAGACATTTCATGATTCACACCCAAATCATACAAGATGAAAGAAAATACTGGATAAAACGAAGCCAAACATGAAGTTTGGGGGAAAAGATTTTTATTGGACAAATTAGAAAAATATTGGTGCTGTGCTTTAGAGGAAGCCACTTCTTTCGTCTGGCTGCAAGGGCAGGAACAACCTCAGTGGCAGACAGAAGGAAACATGGGTTGTGTGAAGAGAGCTCTTCCCACCCTCCCCAGGCTGGCCACAACCCATGCTCACATTCACCATGCTAATCTGGCTGCCTTGGCTAGAACAGAGGGAAAGGTCCACTTCTAATGACTTCATTATATGTCTGGGCTTGAGAGGAGGCAAGTGGGACTTGGGTGAAGATTCCTCGCCTGAGTCAGTCAAGGAAGCTGCTAACAGCTGTCTGCTGCTTGCTGCACTTCAGAGCCCAGCCAGGGCAGATCTCCACACAACAGCCATCAGTGTACTAGCACATGCATAGGATCTTCTCACAGCCTTCAAAGGGACACTGGGGTTGAAGGACCCTTTCGTTCATCTTCTGATGTGACTGACTACATGTGAGGTGGGCCAGCAGGAAAGGGATAGAAAACAGAGAAAACGAAGAAAGCAACCAGGACACCTGAAACCAGTATACTCACAGACACATCTCTGTGTGGCTTCTAGTCTTATTCTCAGTGTGAATTGAGAAACAAACAAAAGAATCCTCCCAACACACACGCAGAGAGAGAGAGAGAGAGAGAGAGAGAGAGAGAGAGAGAGAGAGAGAGAAGGCTCATGTGGAGCTGCATTGTACAGTTGTTGTTTATACTTTGGATTATAGTGGGCCAAAATTATTGTTCAAAAACAAGAAAATAGCCTGAAAAACCAACAAATAATAAGCAAAAGCTATGTGTGCACCCCCTATGCACATGGGACATTGCCAGTGCTTACTTACCAGGATCATCTTCTAAAAAATCAAAATGTGTTCTGCACATGCAGGAATCATCTGACACTATTCTTCCCAGTCTTTACAGTGGTCAACCCAGGTTGCTGCAGATCAACAGAGCCAGGACAGATGGGACCCTGAGATAACCCCCATCACCCCATGACATCCTGGCACCTGCAGCACTGCAGGACGTCTGACTTAACATTCTCCTCTTTACAAAAACGACAAAGCCATGATGTGTATGCTATGATTAAAGCAGCGTTATCAGGAGAAGGTGGCTCTCAAAAAGGCCACGTGACTCAGTCAGACAGCTGGGATGAGGAAGGACTTCCTGTGTGAGATAGGTCTCCTTCCACTTAGTGGCTCCTTTACTTAGAAGGAGAATGAGAAATAAAACCACAAAAAATAAAAAACAAAAAACAAACAAAAAGATTCATGCAGAGTCATCATATGTAGATAGGCTGATTCACATCACCCGCAATGGAAGCATGCCCTAAAATCCTCTCCTAAACATCTGATGGCCTCAGAGTCAGCGACAGATGAATGGGACAGGTGGTCCATTGGTCTGGCCATGCCTTATCATGAGTCAGTTGCAAAAGATGCATCTGGTTTGTGTTTTGACAAGTGAGCTGTAGAGCAGTCTCTTAGACTACTTTACATATGGAAATCTGCCTCTGGCCAGCACTTCTGAGAAATCCACTCATCCCAGCATCTGAACATCAATAAGAATCGCAATAACTTGTATGTGTGAGCATTCACATGAGCAGAGTCAAACAATATCATTCAGAATGATCTGCTCTTTCAGCCTTCCAGATGGCATCCCAGTAGACACAGATCCAACAACATGCCATTTGCTACATAACTGGGAGATATAAATGGTTAGGGGGACATGGGATAGTCTTATAGAGGACAGTTATTCCCACTGCTGTAGAGACAAGGAAGCCACCTTGTCTTGATGACCTGTGTGATCTGGTTCCATTTCCTTCTTTCTTCAAAAGTTGATAAATAGGAAGTTAATTCATTCCCTGGCAGAAGAGTCAGGTTTGATCACGCCCCTGCCTCTGATCTGCTCTAGTTTGGAACATATAAGTACCAAGAACCCATGCTTAGGCACACCAAACTCACTTGTATGTACTCGTCTGCCCAGTCAACAACCCCACTTGACAGCTTGGGGTGAGTAGTACACTAAGCTTTTTAGACTCAAATACATCTTTAGACTTAAATATTTTTAAAATATCTGTGGCTTTTTCAATCAGACATTCCAAAAGCTCAGTTATAATTGAAATCAGTTGACCAGTTAATTCGGTCCTTTACAGACAGACAGACAGACAGACACACACACACACACACAGAGAGAGAGGTGTGTGTGTGTGTGTGTGTGTAAGGGCTGCCATCAAGCATCTGAAAGTGAGCATATGGGATTCATGTGATGTGGTCATGACTCCATTAATACCAGGGCGATTAGAGCAAAGTTGGATGCTGCTGATGGGGCTCTCACATGGACAGTTTCTAAACAATGATGCAAGTGAGAAAAGAATGGGTCCCCACAGTGCTTGGCTCATAAGCATTTGCAGAGTTCTCTGCTGCTATGTCCTAAATGTAATGAAGGGACGGAGACTTCTGCTGTGGGCAGTACTGTGCATTTATGTGCCTCTGTGTGTGTGTGTGTGTGTGTGTGTGTGTGTGTGTGTGTGTGTGTGTATTGCCAGAATAAGAATGACCTACACATTCTCAACTTAGAAGGCCCTCTTAATACCTATATCTTCTTTAAAATGAGCTGAAGGCATATAAATCTAGGGAAGTGTCATTCTTGTAGCACATTCTAACTAGCTCAGGATAGCAGACAATGTCACCCTCCCTCTCAGTACCTCCACGGGAGACACTACCAGTGTGTTAGAGTCTCTCCTCATCTCCTTCCTTTTCTTCTTCCTTTTGCATCATGGTGGATCTAGGATACTCAGGCAAGTACTCCACCATGAGTCACACAGTCAGTCTTTTGCACACACTATCTTTCTACTAAGTTGCTTGGATTGGTCTTGAACTTGCGATGCTCAATCATAGCCTCTTCCGAAGAACCCCTCTGTCCTCTGGGAGAGAGTTCTCATTATATTCTGGAAGAGTACTCCAGGAAACTTGATCATAAGGCATGAGACAGACCACAGACTATATGAAACTGGCCTCAGACCACTTTTGGACAAAAGAAAAAAAAAAGGCAGTGTTTTCTGCACTCAGGTACAGAAAAAAAGAGAAAAATCTTAGGTGTTTCCATTTATCTAGAAAGGTGTTGAACAGTTTCTATGAACACTGCATTTCTGCAATGTAATTGGGAGGTGAATCTTAATGAAGTGGATTTTCAGAGATCTTGTATCTGACTTGTTCTTTTTCCAGTAAGTCAGTCTAGGAACTAGATTATGAATATCTACTATAATGGATTTCAAACTGTATGGAATTAAAGAAAAAATCAAATTCTGATAGATGTCTATTAAAATAAATAAATGCATTTGGATACATAGGTCTTTACACATAAGAACATGATAGAAACTGAGTTTTGTTTTTTGTTTTTTGTTTTTAATCACTGATGCACTGTGAGTCAAAATACTAGTTTGAAACTGTGCAAACAGCCTCTTTGATACTAAGAACCAAGCGGGTTTCAAGTGAAAACTGTTGACAAGTACAATCACTGTGGAGCTGAAGAAATGCAGGAAGGATGCTTCTCTTACCAGCGGCCTGAGCTCTGGGTGAGTCAGGATGTAGCCATTATTCGTGATGGCGAAGGCATAACCATGAATTCCTAACTGTAAGGGGAAAGAAAAAAAAAAACTTCATTAACTTACTCCCGGGTGTATTCACAAAGCACAAAGCAGCCCAACCCGAGTAATTTACAGCTTAAACTTGGCATTCATAACCCTTATCAGCACAATATTTCATTAAAATGAATCCAAGGCTCTGATCCTTGACATTTGGTGGAAATGCGGGGCCTGTCAGAGATAAGCTCGGCAAACAGCACAATTTGAAATGTCACATCCCCACACTGGTACCCTATGGCTTTATTTTTATTTGTTTAAAACAAAACAATTACTATTTTAGAAAAACCAATGAAGTCATGGATATTTCTGGAAAGGGGAGCATGTCAAAGCAAACAGAACTCTCGTGGCTGGAGTCTTTGCTCCCTTATCTAGATAAGGGAGAGGAGAGGTACCCCACACCGCCTCGCTCCCTGACTTCCTATTGTCCCACACTCACAGGTGCCACTTTTGGCTCCACGCTCCTGCTCTGTCCCCTCCATAATCCTTAAAGTGTAAAAGTGTCCCTGCAGCCCCGTGCAGGGGCTGGCCACTCCCTTGATATCCTATCATTTTTATTGTGGCTCCCAAGCTTTCCAAGCACGCTCCTATCCACACAAAGCCTGGGTGAATTTCTATGCAGAGCCTCTCACTTAATTTATGTTTTCTGACTACATGGGACTATGGGAAAGAGTTGGAGAGCAATGAAATGTTTTATTAGCTTTAAAAAGTATGTAATCAAATTTAACACTGCACTTATTTAAATAATAATCCCAGCTTTTTGACAATATTTCTATTACACACTTGACTGCACCCATTGGCTACAATAAATTTACCTACAAATCATTCATGTATTAAAATGGCCTCTGGCATAAAACCCATACTGATCTCTCTCTAAAGAAAGAAATTGTAACCCACTTTTGCCAGAGTAGTGAAAAGGAAGAGGGGAGAAAATTTTTTCTCTCTTTATGTCAGAGGGATCATTTCACAGTTCTGAGCCCTTACTTATTGCTCCTTTAAATTCCCTGCCACTCACCGTCTTGAATATGATACTATTAAATGATCCAGACAACAGAGTTTACAAACCAGGAGTGACCCTGTCTGCTTGTTAGCTTAACGTCAAGGTGATATGAAATGAACTTCAGAGAATTTAACACCAGCAATTAAAAGTTTCCGTTGCATTACATAAAGCAAATATGCCTGTGGTCGTCAAGGGCAACAGACGTTTCTCCTGGACTTACCTTGCACAGAAAGTCTTAATAACATTCTACTTGACTCTAATGATAAAAGTATATTTCATTATGCCTGGAAAGATAAACCCGAGATTTCCTATCCTTTGAGATGTATATCGTCTCTTTCATCTTGTCTCCTGGAAGAATGTCAGACAGTCAACACTGCATTAATTATCGTTATTAAGTCTTGGTTTAATACGGGGCTGGAAGGGTCAGGAAAGACTCTGGGAGCCTGACTTCTTCCATTAAAGGCAAGAGTGGGGTTTGACTAGAAATTCAAACCCAGCATCAGACCAAACAAATGGTATTTTATAGTCAGCTAATGTAGTCAGTCTCTTCCAACATAGCTGATTGTGCCTCTCGCTCTGCTTGTGGGTCTCAAGAGAAGGTAGGAATGGATGCCCTGCTCTTGCCTATGAGGGCATCAGTTATTAAGTGTTTGCCTCCCTCCACCAGAATATAAGAGCCTTGAGGGCAAAAGTCAGAGTTTATGCTTTAAAATTAACCGGAGAGGTGGATGGGATGTGAAGCAGGGCCAGGAAAGAAGCAATATGAGAAGAAGAAAAGAGAAAGAAAAAAGTGAAATAGAAATTGGCAAGGGTTTTACAAGCTGAGCTCTCCTTTCTACTTCCTCCCTTGGAATGCAGGGCACCTGGCCTTTGCACACCAGCATCCTCTAACTGACCACCTGCTGTCCCTGCTGCCTATTGTCTGCTCATGCCTCAACCCACTAGACTCGGACTCTACCCTCCTCATCCCCATTTGAAGACACCACAACTGTTCTCCATATTTGCTGGCGGCCTCCTGACAGCTGGAGGCTATGGGATTCTCATTTTGGGCCTCTCAGTTTTATGAACTGACAGATACTTCTTCCTCACCTTAGTTGCCAGACCCTACCCTTTTTCTTCCGTTTTCTGCTTTGTCATTCCTCAGGCCCTGGCTCTCCTTTAGACCTTGTTCCCAGTAGTTCCTATTCTGACTGGACTCTACTTCCCCTCCCTGACCTTCAGCAGCCATTTCTGTTGTTATTCCAAGGGTTCTGCTTCCCTGAGCTCGCCCATTCAGAGGTAGTCAATGCATCCAGCAACTGTTAGTTCTTGGTCTCCCTCTTGACAGAACAGTGTCTCTCTGAACTCATTCTGTTCTTGTCTCCTCTGGGTGAGTGGCACTAGCATTTCCAAGACCCCCAGCTAGAAACCAAAGTATCTCCTTAGCCTGTTGCCTTTACCCACAATCCTCCAAACCAACTAATCATAGCATTCTGTTGCATTTTCTCTGTGACATTCCTCAGATGCAAGCCTTTCTCCTCATGTTGTCAGCATGATATTGCTTCAGTTTCCAAAACCAGTTCTAGCCAATCTCTAAGCCCCAAAGACAGACCAAAGTCAAAGGCAATTTTGATCATGCTTTCTGTGTGAGACTTATAGAAAACCCCTTTTTGTGTGAGACGGGGCCCATGCACCAAACTGTCTGAGGCTGGCCCCTACTTAAGTATCCAACACTACCTCTTTTACCTGCTGCCCCTCAGTATACCTGGCAGCAGAAATCCCCTGCAGTACCCTTTCCTACATAAGCCTTTCCTTGGGTTCCAACCTCTAGTATCTCCCTCACCTGAATTCTTACCTACTCTACTACCCTTCCAGCCTCAGACATTTCCTGACTGTTCTTGCTTCCCTCATTTCCACTCCACTTTTATAAACCATGAGAATATTTTCATTTTTACCTTTATGCAAAGCATAAATAGTCTACATATACCTTCTTGCTTCTCACCCCCTACTGAGGTCTCCTTCCTTCCTCTGGCTTGCTCTAAAAAGCATCCAAGGCTGTATGTCTCCTGGGAGAGGGACCTGTTTGCAGGAAGGAGATACCACACTAATTTTCTGCAGCCTTTAGTGCCACATCAGATCATGGCAGGCACTCAGTTAAATCCGCATGTGTTTCAGGCACTTATCACTTTATTCAAATACTATCTAGACGATCTTAAAAAATGGGACCAAAGTAAACACTAAAAATGAGCCAAAAAGAAGCTGATCTACTTTAGCATACACAGCCAACCCTTCTCAAACCTGGGCCTAACTTTCCCTGACATTCAGAAGCTATGGGGTTAAACTCCATCCCAGGAGGACATTCTGAGGAAACTGCACTAGAATGTTGTGCCTGCTGGTTGGTGACTCTTGGAGCTCATCGGATACAACTCCAGGAAGAGAGACTATAGACCGATCTCTCTGAGAATCAGAACTTCATAAAATGACAATAGACAATGTTTGGTTTTGGCCACAAATCAATATGCTGACGAAATCTCTAACTCTCCTTTCACTTGAAACACAGCCAGTCTCCCTGTCCGTTTGCATGTTCAGTCCCGTGGAGTAACAGGGAACAGATTGAACACAGGACCTTCCAGCTCAAGGAGCTGCCAAACAGGCCCTGGATCTACAGCTCGCTCTCCTGCTTCCCTGGAGACCAGGAGCTGTGCAGCCCCCTGTCCCTGGGAGAGGAGCATGTCCCTTCCAAGCTGAGAGCCTTCAGGCTAATAAAGTGAACCCAATTATAAAAAGGCTCGTTATGGTAACAGAGGCCATGGTGTCTGGAAATTATTGCTGGGGTGTCTGGAATTCTTAATAAAAATTATAGGAAGTCTGATCGCTTGCGGGGAAATAGATGAAGCTTAGGGAGAAAGAACAATCCTTGGGAAAATCCCAAGAGCTAAGAGCTGACACATCTTTGTAAAGTACTAACCAGGAGGGCCAGTACAACCTGGATCCTGCTCCCTGGAGTTTCTACTTCCCTTCTGTCTCTAGCTCTACCTGGTCAACATGCACACCTTTCCCAAAATTCTTTTTGGGAATAGAGGAGGGACAGATGCCTTAAGTCAATGTGTACCACATCTATGTCTCTAGTATCCCCACCAGGCTCAGGGAAAACAACACATTTCCAAAGATGCTGGTTCCTTCCCCCCATTGCTCTTTCCTGGTCTCTCATCACGTCACAGTGTTCTGTTGATTTCTTCCACTGTGAGTGATGTTGAAAAGGCAGCCATGCATGTAGAGGACTTTGGATGACACCAGCTACATGGTAAGAACAATAAACACACTGTTATTTTCATTATTCCTATGGTTTTATTCTAACATCATTTTAACAATCATGATAATTGCATTCATCGTTCCTCATGATATTGGGGTCCTAGAGGCTAAAATCGTGGCTTTCTTGCTTGCAAGCTACAAAACATGGTAGAATGTTTAAACTTTCTGTGCCCCATTTTTTTTGTTTGTTTGTTTGTTTTGTTGGGGTTTTTTTTTGCTATGAAATTGAGGTAAAATGGTGCATGCCTATTATTAACACATCTTAGCTCGTTTCCCCAAAGAACACATTTTGAGAAACTGACCCTGAAGCTAACTGTTGACATTCCATTTTTAACACAGTCTTCCTTGATTCACTTGGTACATTTTGAATAGTAACCTAGCGCTTGGATTTCTTCATATCCTCACTGACACCAGAACTTAAAATTGATTTGAAACACTATAAATGGATGCCCTCCGTCAACAGTAGGCTCCTGGTTATGGGTGCCAAGGTCTGGGGATTTCAACAAAAGTCTTCTCTCTTCGGAAGCCATGAAGCCTTCCTCTTCCCATGCGTGGCTTTCATTTTCTGAGGGTCTATCATTTTTTACTTCTTGATTATGTGGGGCTGGATCAACTAGAAGCAACACTCTGGCTCTGGAACATAATCTAAGTTCTGAGAGTCTTGGTAGAAGAAGGTGGCTATCCTCTCCTGACAACAGTAGAACTCTTACTCTTTTCTTGTCTTACCAGGTCAGTGGGGCTAATGCCTGAGCCGGTCTCAGCAGACCAGACAAGGAAGCCAAGCAAGCAGCCTGGCATTGAACACCAACAGATTCCTAGCCTGGCCTCACTCTTCATAAAAGCAGAGGGAACATTTGCCAACCAGAGTCTGCCCAAAGCTGGGTGGGCCAGCTAGTCTAACTGGGAACTGGGAAAGAAAGAAACAATGAAGTCCTGGGCAATCGGTGGAGCCCTGTGACCAGTGGGCCACCAAGACATTCAGTGCGCTCTGCCCTTTCCCCACTCAGGGACACTTTGGCCACTTCTGTGTGACTGTACTGAGCCTTGAATGTACTGGCCCCTTCCCATTTATTAAGTTGTTCTTCTCTCCACCAGAAAATGAGAGTTTTCTTGATGGGAATTCAATGATCCTCTAGACCATCTCTTGAAAGGCTAGCCAAACATGTCAACAATGAAAGGAAAATACAAGGACCTCATCAAAACTCATGGTTTCCACATGAAGCCTTTACACTGAGGTTAGATGAGGCAGTAAGGAAACAACCCATATTAATTAAGATAAACCCATCATGGAACAGTACAGATGTTATACAGGCAGGCAATAGTCTATGATGGCAGCATGGAGAACTCAAAAAGCAGGTGGAGTCTAGAGCCAGACTATGAAATCAAGGTTTCTTGTCCCTTTGGCACTGGCCACAGTGAACTAATATATTACCTTGTATTTGGGGATGGTCTTCAGAAGTTCTTTTACTGGGACATCTGTGCCAACCACACCCAGAAGAATGCCCTTTGACCTCTGCAGAAAATAAACATTAAGCAGAATATAATAGGTTACTGTCTGATGCCTTCCCTGAGACCACTAACTCAGATTTCCATAGGCCTCGTTTTCATTCCACTCTCCAACTGAATTATAGCTAGTCAAGAAGGGGAATGTCTCTGACTTAACAGCAGCACACTGGTTGGAGACATTATAGTGTTGTGCTTCTACCTGAAGACTGAAACACAGTGTGTGGTAGCCCAGATGTTTCATGCCTAAGAACTCAGAGTATGAACCAGATTGCAGGGGCATCTGTTTTATTTGCCCAGTATACACCACCATCTGGTACCCACAAAGAAGATGCCTAGGGGTCAGAGAGGAGCACCTTTTGGTTATTTGTTTGTTTGTCTTTTGTTTTTTATATTTCATCTTTAGCAGCATGATAGAACAAGGGTCCCAATTCCCAGGGCAAGAGACCTCTATAAAACTTCCAATGACAGAAAGGCCATTAGGAAGAATACACAAATGACTGTTGTCTATTGCTTTATGGTTTTGTTGGTGGTTTTAATAGTGTTCTGAAAAACTTACACTCAACTTCAGAATCCAATGGCAGTTGAAAAATGGGGCTTTTGAAGATACCGTAACTAAAGACCTCCAGAAGAATCATCTTAGATTCATAGAGGTACCTAAATATGGGGATTGGTCTTTTTAGAAAGACGAGATAGGGATGCAGAGAGAAGGACACATACAATCAATATAATGTGGAATGATGCTGCCATGGACCAAGGGCACTGAGCTCCCTCAGCCAATAATAACAAGGAAACATTCTTCCCTTGTTCTTTTAGAGGGACCATGGCTCTGCAAACATCTTGATTTCAGACTCTAAAGATCCACAACTATTTGATACACCATGTGACTTTGCAGTACCTCTGTTCCAAGAAATTTAAGATAACAGAGGAGAAGTATAGCCACCATAATCAAGAATTGTCTGGGAATTTTCCTCCTCTAGACATGAGTGTCTTAGAGAGGAGCTAGAAATGCTAACACCTCTGCCCATCCTCTCATTTGCACTGGACTCACTGGTCCTCACAGTGGGGTAAAATAGTAAGGATAAACTCACATACAGTAGCCTGGGTAGGAATAAAGAAACCATTTTTTTTCCTAAAGCTTAGATACAAATGTATTTGAGAAATACCCACCTACCCTGCAGCCCCCAGCACCAGGCAGAAGGCACATTGCCATACTCACAGTTTCGTTCTGCTTACTAAACACAGGCATGGCCACTGTGGTCATCAAGACGAGGCCCTGGTCATCAGCAAGCTGGATGAAGACAGAAAAGGCAGTTATTGGACACCCTGTGGATGCCCCAGTGAAGAGGCCTCCTGTTGACCAGTCCATCTATTTTAGCCAAACACTTCTGAGAAAGAGCCCTTGGGATCCTTTGGCCAGGAGTGAGCACGGAGGCTTTCTACCCGATCTGCAGCTGGAAACCCGGCCACTGCCAGTCACTCCAGATGACTCATCTGCACTTGCAGCTATTTTATTTTTTGCCTCAGAGGAACCTCATTTGGATTTCAATGACTTGTTTTATTACAGCACATCCATTTTACTGTTTCATTCTCCAGACATTTATGTTCAGTATGTGTGCTAATAAGGCTTCTGATAATGCAGGATCAGAAACCGCTGGCATTTGGGGAAAGGGCGGGGGGGGGGAGCTCAGGAAACATCCTTAGGGGAAACAGAACCCGGAAGCTCTCATTCTCCCTAAGGCAAGCCAGTCAAGCCCCTTCACCTCTTCAGATTCCGTAATGCTAGTCCTAAATGGAAAGCAAATGAATGAAAAGACAGCTTTAGCATATGACCCTGAAAAGCACCAGTAAGAAGGTAATCGCTGCTTCCAACGGAAGTACTTCTGGAATAGGATGCAAACTTGTAATGCTTTTAGCCTCATACAGACACTGTGAGACCTCTGGGCACATCTGCTTCTCATCCAGTGCCAGGAGGGACACAGGCAGGAACAGCTATTCTACCCCAGTAACAAATGGGGAAACAGAGTCTCTGAACACAGTAGTGGCTTTGGTTCAAGGCAAAAATATCCTTGATTCTCAACTTCAAGTTTCTTAGTTGCACTAGCTAGGCCTTCCTGGCCTCATTGAAATCATGTAATTAACATTACCATAAAGATAAGATGTAGCAGTGCCCAGCATGGTACTCTGACATAGTCTCTCAAAGGACACTGGAGTCCTTTCTGTGCCCTTGAGGTCATACAGAGAGTACATGGCAGAATTAAATAATAAAAGAGAGCAAGGATTGGTTTGGCACTGCTGACAGGTACCAAAGTATGTTGGGAAAGACCAATGGGAGTGCAATCCTTTCTGTTTTATATCTCCCTTGAACACCCACTATGGATTACTCTGAGTTAAGGAATCCACCATCTTTAGTCTACAGCTTTCTTTCTTTCTTTCTTTTTTTTTTTTTTGGATATTTTACTCACTTTTCCATGGCATTAGTTCTATGGAATAATTAGGTGCACGCCCATAGAACTTCCTTCTTAGGAAGAGGCTGTCTAAGGAAACGATGCTAGAACCTAAGTGGTAGACAGCTATACAAGCTATACAGATGGCCTAGTCTCTTGTGCAAAAGTCATCGAACTTAGCTTAGCTCATCTTTTCTAGTGTTGGGTCTATTTTTTTTTTTTGAGAAAGGATCTTACATAGCCCAAGCTGTCCTTAAACTCATGATTCTTTTCTTAACTCAGTGCTGAGATTACAGGTCTGCACCATCAAACCCCCAGCTCCCCTGTTCACTTAGTATCATATGTATCATGCCTATTATTGGGGTTCCTTTAGACCTCACTACTTACAATGTGATCCCCGAGACAACAGCACTTCAGTTCTTGCTATAAATGCAAAACTTCAGGGACCATTCTAGACTTTCCGAATGGAAACCCTTATTTTAAAAATTTGGTACATGTGAAGAATAAAAGTCAAGGAATATTGTTACAGGGAGATTTTTCCCATCTTACCCCTACTGACAATTTTGAAAACAAAAGAAAAGCTGTTGGATGTTGGAAAATTTCCCCAAAAGAATTGGAGGGAACTTGTTAGTCTTGCATCTACTTAGAAGTGAGCCTGTGGTCCTCCATGAAAGTGGGACAAGAATATCATGGCCTTTAAGGACCAGTAAGCCTGTGGCATCTTAAGGGCTAACTGTGCTGTCTGTCCACTTGTTTGATTAACTACTATTCTGGATGGTGGTTGGGAAGATCCTTTTACTGCTATAACTCAAATTTAAATAGACAGATACTGAATAAAGCAGATGACCCTCCACAGTTTGGGTGGGCCTCATCCAGTCAGTTGAAGGTCTTAAGAGAGAAGACACAGCCGTGAAGGAAGAAGGAATTCTGCCTCAGTTTGCCTTTGAGTTCAAAATCGAAACATCAACCCTTCCTGGGATGTCCAGGACACCAATCTCCACACTTATATTCTTTAATACAAATCTTTCTCCACATATAAGCATGTATGTACATATTTATATGGCAATATACATACACACATAGGATGTCTTTATATGCTTATATATATACACACAGTACATTATATATATGCTTTTTCTATATAGACTCTTTCATTGTTCTGTCTCTTCTGAGATCGCTGATGAATACACATGTCACCCAGGTAAATTTTGGTGGGTGAGAATTAATTAATAAATTATTTTCTAATATTAATAACCAAACTGCATTAAGCCAAGATAACATTGACAGTTCTTGTTGTGCCAAGAATCAAGTCAGCCAGTATATGCAGCACAGTAATTATTTATGGGAACATATTTCAACTTCTACTAAAACTGCTTAGCATAGCACAGCATGGCGGCCATCGAGGCTCAAAAGCAGAACTGGCAGGAGTAAACAGGCCTCTTAGCACGCACTAGACATCCCATTTCACAACTCCTTGATTGAACCTCGCTGCTGCATGGCAAAGCTCGTTTGAGCTGATCCATAACCCTGGACAACTTCCACTTTTGCAACTCAAATGAAAACTTCAGGCAATGCCAGCATGGATCTTGATGAAACCAAAACACGGCATTGACAGTAATAAGAAATGAAGCTTTTCCCCGGTAACCAGTAAGAGTTAGTTATAAATCATTAGTAATTGTCCTGGCACAAAGACAAGATCAGGGGAAAGGGAATTCCAAATATTAAGACAGAAAAGAGAGTCAGTGTCACTTAGGGCAAAAAGAAAAGAACCCCCCCCAAAAAACCCCAAAAAACAAAAAACAAAACAAGACAAAAACCTCCTTATACTATTGCATTTGTACCAAAGCCACTCATTTGTTACCAGCTCTAGGTAAACAAAAGAAACACAGTAAGTCCGGAGGGGGGTGGGTGTGTGTGTGCAGAGTTTACCTGTGGGGCTATAATCTTGTGTACTCTTCTGCTAAGAGTTGTAGCCCACTTATAGACTGGCTTGGCCAGAACTCCAACCTGCAGACTTCCTCTGTAACCCAGCTCATCTCATAGCCACAAAACCCAGAAAGAGCCCTGCACGGTATTACAACCCTCACCTGCCCCTCCAACAGCCCCAGTCTCCCCAGTTTGGCCTCTGTGCATCTGAAACACTTCATGGAGGAGAAAAATCAATCTGGAAGCAGGTTTGTAGCACAAGCTCTTTAGGATCAAAAGGCATCCTGGGTTCCTGTCACAGGAAATAGCAACCCATGGCCAGAGGTTTTTATCTAGACCTCTAAGCAGAAATTATGCAGCCACCAAGGCCTGAAGTCCCCAATTTGTAGCTGCTCCTGAGCCAAAATCAGTGCCTAGGATTCATACTTAAGACTTCCAAGAGAAACGCAGATACGGAATCTACATTCGTTTTCCAAAAGGAGTAAGAGATGGAGGTCACCACGGTCTATCTCAGCAAATTCCATTAGCTTAAGTTCAAGTGAGAATCCTAAAGTGACCTGCTGCTCAATTACACTTGCCCAAGCTTTGAACAGCCCCTGAACTTCTCAGCTATGGTGTGCTGTTGTATAATAAGTGTATATTATTCCATATCCTTCATTTCCTATGCTACATAATGGGGACCATTCTGGAATCAAAGGAAATGATGGATAATAATGCTGAACATCTGGTTCATAAAATACAAACTTGCTCAACAGATCGGCTACTTCCTGTCAGCTTCCCAAGCTAACAGTGTGTGTGTGTCTCTGTGAATGTGCATTCAGACTCATGTGCGAGCTCTGGGCGGCCATGCCAGGCCTCTCCTCCTGGTCTTCATCTGTTTCCATGGGTGGCACCAGACAGGGATGAGGTCAATGTCAAGGGCGTGGACCCAGCAGCATCATACCACCAGATCCCCAGTTCACTGCTGGCCTGCTCATTGCTATGCATCGTTTGCCTTCAGAACTCCCCTTAAGTTTCAGCTGTATGCAGAATTCTCTGCCATGTGCTGTGAAGATAACTAAGCACAAGACAGGGCTGTTTCCCCCAAGGAACCCCAGGTGTGCTTACAGAGGCAGAAACACCAATGAGACTGAGGGAGGAGGTCTGGGAAGGGCTGGCACGCTGGCCTCCTGTAGTGAGCAAAGAGCCTGCCTTCTTCCAGTCCTGCTTGTGTCCAAGTCGCCATCTTGTACTAACTGAAACTAGTCACAGGAAAATGCCAGCTACAAATGCCCCCTGAAAGCTGGCTTAATAAGCAGAAAACAGTTTCCTGCTCCCCTCTATTTTCCCCCTAAATTATCGATACATGCTATAGTACCGAGAAAGAAGTTTAAAAACCGTCCTTTTCTTCCCGAGGACATCAACCCCTTCCTTAGATAAATCCTCTTCACCCTCTCCAACCACAGGGTGTCTGTGGCAGCTGATGCCTCTCACCTTGCACATACCAGCGAGGTGACCAACTAGACAAGTTTTTTGGGCACATGTATACACCATCTAGGTTGTAAAAGTTGGCTTATGATTTGACACATGACAAATTGGACACATGATTTGATCTGTATTCCCTGGGATATTTGTCTTTTTGTTATCTCAAGCTTGTGGAAAGATTATCTCTTTGTTGGGTAATTATAAGTACCTAAGTGTGGTTCTCATGTCCCCTCACCACAGATAGAAAATTAGGAAAGAAAGAAAGAAAGAAAGAAAGAAAGAAAGAAAGAAAGAAAGAAAGAAAGAAAGAAAGAAAGAAAGAAAGAGAACAGGGAGAGGTATAGGAGGGAAGGGGAGAGAGGAGGGGAGAGGAGGGAGGGAAGAGAGGATAGGGAGAAAGGAAAGGGGATAGATGAGAGAAGAGAGGGAAGACTGGGTCTGGGAGATGCAGGCAGGGAGGGAGAGCTAGAGAGTAAATGGAAAGGTCAAGGGGGCGGGACAGCAGCCTCTAGATGCCTTCATCCCTAGGGACTGTGTTTTATGACCGGTATGTTGTCCTTAAGATTTTATGAAAAATCTTCATAATGAATATGAGCTTGGCTGCTTTGAGATCATCAGTAAGAAGTTGCCATCTTGGAAGTCTCCTTTGGTCAACCAGAACAGAGGGGCAAACACGGGCAGAACATGAGGGCAGACCTGGAGCTGGTGATGTGACTGCGGCCCTCCACGGGGACTGGGAACAGTGGGGGTTACTGACCAGCCTTGATTCTGAAGGACGTTTGTCTGCCTTGCCACTTTAAGATCTCCATTCTGAGGGAGCTGATCAGGCCAGTGGCAGGATGCTCTCTTTCTCCTGCAGCCGGATGCCCTGGAGGTAACGCCAGGCCCTAGGGAGGAGGTGAACTGGACATTCAAGCCAGTTAAGAGCAGCCTGCTTGCAGCACATTTGAGGACTGACTGGCGGGTTCAGCAGAGTCTTCTGCCAGATCTGCTCAGCCCTGGAGGCTGAGGCTGAAAGGGAGGGCTGTGCGCAATGGCAAACTCCACTGGGAAGACTGGCTCTAAGCCAAGTGCAAAGGCTAATTCATTTACTCTCTTCAATATACCATTTCTTCTATAGTCTGCTTCTCCGTTCTTCTGCTTTGTTTATTGAAGTTGATCAACACATCGACGAGATTATCAGAGTGTATGGTATAAATCTATAATACTACCATACATAGATATTTTATACAGGGGTATAAAGCCTAGTTTCCCGTTTTCCTTCAACACCTACAATTAACCACACTCAGCAGTCTGTAAAAAGGACACTGTTGCCATCTAGTGGTAGTCTTTGTGAATTGCAGGCACACTGCCCTAGGAGCTAAAAAGTCATTTGCAAAGTATAAGATTTTCCAGTAAAAACACATTTAAAAGGGAGCCGGTGTTATTTAATAGCTACCTAGTTGAAGCACAAGCTGCATTAACTATTAGTTCTGTCAAAAACATTCGCCTTGACAGGAAAGGAATAGTACTAAGAGGTAGAAAAACACAGCTGTGTGCACCTTTGAATACCAAGTGAGGCATTTTGAATGGAAAATGACAGATTATTTATTGGTGTGGAGTCTGGGAATGCAACCATGGAGCCCAGAAAAAGCCAAGCCCTTTAAGACCCACCTTCTCAAATGCAGTGTGTGCACGGGGCAAGTTTTCTTTCTCATGTTCTCTCCTTGTTTCCATGAAGTCTGGGTACTTAGGGGTTGGTTCCCAGAGGCCAGGCTCTGGGTGGTACATAATGAGGGGAATTGTGGACAGGATGAAAACATATGTCCCACATGTTCTCCATTTTGCTCTACTAAGAAAGTTCTTGAAAGTCGCTAAAGGGACTCCTAAGTAAGTTAGAGCCCAAGAAGATCAGAGAAATGGGTTGAGCAAAGGGGGCCGGAGTGGAAGCAGGTGGTCCAGTTATGTTGAAACTCTTCACAGCTAAACAGCCTGGACCTCCCCCATTTAAATCCTTAAACAAAATAGAGCCCCTGTATGTCAGTCACCTGCCACTGCCCCCGAATATGCCCTCACTACCTTCTGTTACACAACCCGATGGCATAACTGTCTTTAATGCCAAAGTAGGATCTTAGGGGAGGCACCTAGTGGGATCACAGAAGCGTTGCAGATACACTTAGTGCAGACATGGCCCTGGTGAAGACACAGGCGTCCTTCCGTTGAGCAAGGCTATGAAAGTCCATTTGTGGGTGACAGTGAAGCCAGTGCAGCCATGCTCTCCACAGGACACAGGATCAGACAGCTCATTGGAGGCCAGCGCTGTCTGGCTCAGGCTGACTTTCTGCTCTGTTCTTGTAATCTTTGATTTCCACCTTCTGACCATTGAATAGAGGCCAGTTTTGGCATGCTCTCTGTGAACTGCATATTTAAACGTTATTAATGAATGTTTTACTCGGTAATCTAAAAGGCCATTTGGAAATGGGAAGAGAAGGGAGTCATTTGTTTCATTAGCAGATAAGCACAAAGATCCTCACCTCCCCATGGTGAGATGAGAATATATACACACATATTCTGAGGACATTGGGGGCATTGAGGGTGGTGTGGTCATAGACCATCCATACACATTTATAATGAACTCAAAAAGTCATTTTCCTGGGCATTTGTGTTCTAGTTCCAGAAAGCAAGTCCATGTGTGATCTCTCTCAGATCCTAAAAGAGCATCTCACATGATAATCTGGGTAAATCCCAACATTTGGAAAAACAAACTGAGTAGCAGTATCAGAAGTGTACATGTGGTGTGAAACTATTTCTAAACTTTTAAACACGTACAACAGTGGTGCCTGTCTGTGGCGTAGATACAGACACTCACAGAAGACAATCTGCACCAGCAAGTGGGACACTTAAATTAGCAGAAATCAGAGATGGCAACCCAGGCAGGCATATGCAGAAACTTAACAAAGGGCTATTTGCAAAGGTGCAGATATATGCCAGGCTCACCACAAGGAACAGTGCGGTTTCTGGGAGTGTGTGCTGGGGACAATGGGGACACCCCCATATCAGGAAGAGGAGAGGAAAGGGCAGCTGTGAGACCTGAGGCAGATAGCCTGGGTGCGCATGCTTTCAGGAAGAGCCAGGATTTCCCACAGGAAGACATCTCTGGCAAAGATGCCAACAAGACGAATGGTCGGCCATGGCAAGCCCTTCGATTTTCATGAGATTCCACACCATCAAAAACAATGCACAAATCCATAAATAAAACTCTGAAGTAGTCATGATAACAATTTCAAGTCTTAAATCTGAATGGCGAGTATGTTTATGTTTTTTTTTTTTTGAGTTCTTGTCTTTATGACTGAATGTTTGCTCAACAAGGAAGCTTTCCCTAGAGTCTCCTCTAAAGAAAACACTGCATAAATAAAAGTGCTTGGTAGCATATACCTGTGGTGAAAATTAATACTGCCAAACTAAAAGGGAATTATTTAAAACAATAATAAGCCCTAAGTCCTGTGTTTAAATCCCTTTTTACACAAAAATAAAGAAAAAACTGTTACAGCAACCTTGGTAACTCACTCACACTGAAAATGCTGTCAAAATACAGGTTTCATAGTCCAGGTTAAACATATCCTTGACTATTAGTATTTTTAATGATCTCTATGGAGAGGAACACACACAGGCAGCTATCTCCTTTTTTCCAGTGCTTGCAATTAAGAACACCAAACTCTGCTTGGATTTCTGTTGTATAAGGCATTTTTCAACATTTTTGCAAGATGCCCTTATCCTAAATAATATACAGCTCTTGCAAAACGGAAGTGGGAGAATAAGACATTCAATATGAAATAAATAAACGTTAAGCAATGTTTCCTCTCATTCTGCCCTTGATTGTCTTGGTAAATTATAGTCTTTCAATACCATAAGAATGATACTTAAATGTTAATTTGCTTTTGTCTAAGATGGTTTCTGGGTTTTTTTTTGTTTGTTTGGTTGGTTTTTTTTAGTATATTTTTTAAACTGAATCGCTATTGCTTGCTTGGGAGATGCTGAATTCTGTCTAGTCCTGCTGTACTCTACGTTGTCTAACTACAAAAGTAAGCACAGTATCCTCTTTGAACTTTAGCTGTGTCTCCTATAAACTTGATTGCTGAAGTTGTTTTCTTTCTTTTCTCTTTTCAACAACCTAAAGACAACTTTGTGAATGATAATGCTGAATGAGGGTTGGAAACATCTTGAAGATCTTAAAGAAAAATCTAGAACCGCTCATACAAGGAACTCGCTATTATTTAGTAAAATGCCAATGCCATTTCTTGTTCCCAGTGACTCTAAGATAAAAGCCATTAAGCAGGGAATATAGTTTATAAGCAAACATTTCAATAGCATCAGCATGTTGTCTTTGACCAGGAACACATCTATAAATAAATCTGTGGTCAAAAGAACACTACTGATTAACATCTGATTAGCATATCTGAAAGCTGTCTTGGAGACTGCTTTGTTTGTTTATTAGGAGTGACCTGCTTATTTCCAGAGTCCCCAGGAATGAGGACAATGGGAATGATCATGGAGCATTGGACTTAGGCCAGTATTCATGATGAGCCTGACACACAACCGACCCCCTGTCGTGGCCAAACATTCATAATTTCACAAACGTGGTTTAGACACCTCCCAAATAGATGCCTGAAAATACAGCCAACAGTTGGAGCTTTGGGGCCCAGGGACAAAACCTTCCCCTTGTTTAAAGACCCCCTGAAACGTGGCTTCCTCCATAAAACCTTCCCTAACTAAGTGGAAATGGGAACCAGATGTCCCGAAACTCCACTACAAAGATAATCATATTTACTCTACAACCAAAGATACCATCTAGGTCCAAATCTGTGCAAACTGTTAATACAGCTAAGTCTCTGAACACGATGACTGGAGGAGACACGGGAAACTGTGTATAGCCTGTGAACTCTGAGAGCAGAAGGAAAAGGAAAAAAGTCTCCTTTTTCTCCAAGCTTTTAGCATAGAGCCTAATACACAAGAAGTGCTCAGTAAATGGTCCTCGAATGAATTTATTCAAACATCATCCTCTTGTTTATTTTGTATAGGAGGCTCAGAGAGGGAAGGAATCACGTGGAGTTAGTAGCAGAACTCAGACAAGATGCCTGTGTATATCATGCCTCCATCCGTGTGGTTAGCCTGACAATAAGGGCTGGGAGGATCTGGTACCTACATGCTGTTGTGGCTAGAAGCAAGCAGTGCATGCTCTCCAGCCTACGACACGGTGATAAAGAAAACAACTCACCTTTTAAAACCAGCTCAGTTGAACACCGTGACTTCAAACAAACAGACCGCAGGTCAACATCCAAACTCAGTTTCAGTCTCTAGAATCAGGGTGCCTATTCATTCTTCCATCCCCACCCCTCTCCCTCCCTCTCCCCATTGGCTTATTCCCCTACCTAAGCATCTATCCATGCATACCCATTGCAATGCTTTATATGTACGCAGTCTTAAATCTAAACCCAGCACACACCTTGTAAATTATTTGTGCCCATTCAACGTGTGATGAAAACAGAGCTAAAATAATAAGAAGGCAGCAGAGTAGAGGTCTGAGACTTAGCCTACATGTTTCTAGAGACCACGTACAAATTATTCTACCCCTAGAAACCCTTTGTGGTGGTGTAAAATGTCATGTTTTACCTTCAGGAGCTTAGAATACAGCAAAAGGGACAACTAATGAATCATCCTTAAAATAGAAATAGCCCATAAGAGTTCTTGAATGATTAAGCAGAATTATTAAGGAAGTGTATAGGATAGTGCTTATGCCTCTGCTATATTTGGCTAACCCCACAAGAACCATTCAGGCTAAGAGAGAAGCGTGTCAGTTCCTTTTTCATTACTCTAGTTAATTTGAACTTAGTCTCTCCATATGAGGTACTTTTAAAAAAAGAAGAGTATTTTTTTTTCCTCTGTCCCATGACAGAACATCATGGATTTCAGAGCTAATTGTGTTTCAGGAAACAACCAGGGTAGTAAATGATGAACTGTGCTTAAGGGAGTTTAGGATGATGGAAGGGCGCAGTAGGGAAATCGTTGATGTGGAGAAAGGGAGCCAGGCCGGAAGGATAGCTGCTTCAGTGACACCCAGCCTTCAAATCACCTAATGCATCCCTGGGCAAGAAGGAGTGCGTGTAGTCCACACAAGAAGCTTATGAGTCAGCAAGTGGGTCAAGTCTTTGAGCCATTTCTGGAAAAGGAAAATCCATCACATGGCATCCTTGCCTAACATTATTCTACCTCATGAAACTTGGTTGAGTTTTTTCCAAATCCTCTGAGTTCATCAGGATGGGGTAAACATCTAGCTTTTGATTTTGAACTCCACAGTGTGGCTTTAGGGAATTGTATAACTTCCCGGTTTACCCCAAAGCATCCTTTCAGTAATATCCTTTGCCCTGGTGTCTACATGGTGTCTCACCCACAGTCATCTCTTTTCTCTCAAGGGACTGGGATACCTATATTAGTTATCTAGGGGCCCAGGAAGGAAATAAGATGGCCAGGAAAATGATTGGACAGATGAAGTATGACCAGACTCCTTTGACAGATTTGTAATAAAATTTGTAATAAAACATAATGAATTCTGTCAATGAAAATTAGATTTATTTTATAGCAAAAAGAAAATATTCCAAAAGAAGTAAAGGTAGGATTTCCTATAAGTGATTAGTTGGCGCTTTCTCTGGAATCACTGGGGCCTTTATTAGGTTTATCTGTCATATAAGAAATGTTCTTCTATGAGGGCTAATGAAAGCAGATTAAAATAGTTGGTAGTAGATATGTACTGATTTGATGTAAACTTTCAAGTACAGTTCTCAAACCAATCACTAAGTTGTATTGATTTTTATTTGCTTCTATGTGAGAATTGTCTTTGTATAGTCTCTCTGTAATGCAGTCAGAAAAAAAATTACACTCCGTACACACACACACACACACACACACACACACACACATACACACATATATATATTAATCATTCCATTAAGACACTACATATAGTGGTCCTTTTAATGGCACATCTTCCATGACTTGACCAACCACAAAGCATAGATTCATAAACTACTTTTTTCAGAAAATACAACTAGCATATTGTGTGGTGAGTATAGTAGTTCAAAGTATATCAGCACACAGAAGGGACTTCAAACAGTAATCCAGCTATTTGCGTTCAAGATTTCATGTGAGCCAATAAAAAGAACACCTGGAATTTCATCTGGAAGCAAGAAGCCAAAACCCTGGGCATCAGGAGATATTCCATCAAGCTTGCCCTATTGCTGATGCCATGATATTGCTATGATGTCCCTGTCCCAAGTTACTAAGTTAGTTTCTTTTCCCACTGTTAGTTTCTTTTCTGAATAAGAGAAAAAGGTGTCTGCATTTCTGTGTGGATGGAAGCACAATTAAAATGAAACAACTTTGACAAATACTATTCTTTATACTCAGATGTTCTTTGACTTTCAAGGGAAAAGGCAATTTCTTTTGTTGAGTGGACGAAGCTTTACCTGGCACCACTAAAGGGTCATATTTCATCTCTGTGCTTGATATAAGTAAATAGAAAGCATTCGCATTTCTTAAATAAGTGAGAATTCTTGAAATTAGGCTTTGATTTCTTTAGACACTTAAAAGGCTAAATTGGGGATCAAAAATGTCTTGAGATATTATGGATTTTGAAATTGATTCTTTTGCTGGGTTTATACTTACCTAGTCTCAGTGCTTATCTTAAAAATATCACCACGTTACATTAAATAGGGTAGGGTATAATGGGAGTTATCCATAATGCTATGACTCCTAAAGGGGTCAGCAATATTTCTACCATGTAATGGAGCTCTTGGGGGCTGGGCCCTGGGCAAACAGTATACATATATCATAGAAAGTCCTATAGATTGCTATAACCTCACCCTACTCTACTATGACAGTGAGAAAGACACTGTGCCCTGGATCCAAGGAAAGATGTTTTAGGCTGGGAGCATGTGTCTTGAAGCACAAGGCAGGGTATCCACTTCTGCAGCAAGGGTATCTATCCACTTGTCTTATGGTGAATACAGGAAGAGGGGACTACCCTCTCAATTCATTTTCCAAATAGCAAACTCGACTTTATTTCATAGCTTTCAGCCAAGTAGTTCTTCCCCCAACCCAGAGGAGAGGTGGAACTTGACTCCCAGAATGTAATCATATACCTAGCATTGCTAAGTATTCCTAGGCTCAGCTCAGTTTTCCTCTAAGCATCTGCTATGAACTAGGCTTAGGTTGACTGTCTTAGTAAACAATTTCTCTTTTCAGCCAAAAATAAAGATTACTAGCAAACACAGGTATTTTTAGAGTTGCCCATAGGAGGAAACCCACTATAACCCTTCTGAGTCTAGCTATCTCTACCATGAAACATTGTAACTTCAGAGTTTGGGATTTTCACCCTTCCCTTTTCTTCTGAAGAAAGCTAAACTTAGATGTTAGGTTAACTTCTGTCACTCTTATCCCATCTAATGTATTTTAAGTAACGCAAAGGCTGGAGAGATGAATCAGTGGGTAAGAGAACTTGTTTTTCAAGCATGAGGACCTGCATTCAAACCCCCAGCACCTATGTAAAAATGCTGGCCATGGCCATGGCCATGGCCATATGTGCCTGTAAACCTGGTATTAGGGAGCAGAGACAAGAGCATCTGGGAGCTAACTGGTCAACCAGTCCAGGTTCATTAGCGGCCCTGTCTCAAGAGAAGATGATCAACATTCTTTTCTGGCCTTTGCATGTATTACATCCTCTCTCTCTCTCTCTCTCTCTCTCTCTCTCTCTCTCTCTCTGTGTGTGTGTGTGTGTTTCTCTCTCTGTCTCTCTATACACATAAACACACCACATATATACCAAAAAAGTAAAATAATTAGTATATTATCATGAATATAATTAGTACTTCATTAAAGGTGTTTATAAGATTAAAAACACATAAATGTATTAAGGAGAAACAACAAATCCTTGTTTTCCTAGCACCAGGAAGTAGCTGCCATTAACCTTTCATTTTAAGTTAATTTTCAGTGCTCTTAACATCTCATCTTTTCTAAGTTTAATGACTTGGTAGCTATTTCCCTATTTTTGAATGTTTTGGCACTTCTTTTCTTTGTTATAAATAAAATTGTAAGTCATAGGCCAGTTTGAGCTAAAATCTGAAAAAATGGGATTATTAGATCATTGTGTGCAAGCATGAACTATTTTGAGAGACACTGGCAATACTTGTATGTATAACAGTACAAATGCTAAAGTACTTTTTAATTTGTAGCTTCATTAAAACTCTGGTTTTTACATTTTTTTTAATTTTTTTAATTTTTTTTTAGCAAGTCTACCTAGTGGGAGATGAAGCGTGTTGAATCTGAGCAGCACGTATTCATAGCACGGATCAATCACAGGGCAGGGCTTGGCCCCCGGAAAGGCGTCAGCCAAGATGCACTTGCATGTGAAATTTGCCAAGTTCTCTTCCTCTTCAGTGTCAGGGCTACATGCATGGGCTACTACAGACACACACAGATTGATGACAGGGACAAAATATCAGTGACCACCATGATTGAGTACCACAGTGTCACTCAGACTTCCATGGCATCCATCACAGTAGCCACAGGACAAGCTGCCTATACCTGCTCTATTTCCATTTCACTGGTCCTACTCACAAACAAAACTCTCTAATGTAGATTAGTCCATGGGGCTACGATCATCATCCTTCCAGACTGAGTTAGGTTCCTATGAAATAGCAAATGATTTGAAGAGGAACAGGGCTATCAAAATAAGTGATAACCATTCACATGAAAAGCGAGTAGGGAAAAAAGCCAGAAGCAAAGGTGAGCAGTGAAAACATGGCCACTCCACCCACACTACATCTGCAGAGCTTGCATGCAGCCGTCATGGACACTGAACTCACCAGACCTGCAGCTCCACCAAAGAGCAGCTTTGCAAACTTTTCTTTTTTCCTATGTTCTGTCACAGTTAATTTAACAGTTCAATGTACAGATCCTAAAAGTGGTACAGAAGGACAAGCAAATGTCCTGCAATTGCTGAGAGCCAATTATATAGAAGGAGGTGGTGGGCCACAAACAAGATGAGTGAAGGAATGAAGGGGGAGAAGAAGAAGGAGGGAGAGAGGGAGGGAAGGAGGGAGATAAGGAAAGAAAAGAGAAAGGGAGGGGAAGTTAGAGAGGGAGAAAAAGGGGAAGATAGGCAGGTTGGACTTAGATAATTGAATAAAAGTATTCCCCTGAAACACAATAAACGAAAATCTTTAGATAAATTAGTGCTTTCATTTATTCCCCTAAATATAAGTACGCCAAGAAAGTGCAAATGGATTCAGGGCTCCATTTACCTTGGTGCGAGGGGAGATTAATAAAACAGTTTATCCTGAGAGAAAGACCCAAACTGGACCTCCATTTAAGAAGCTAATTTATGCAGTCCCTTATACAAGTTAAGCAGTGCAGCATATCACAGCAGGCACAGAACAACAGATCTTGAACCCTGCTGTGTTTGTTCAAGAAAGCAAGTTAAGCTATTCCTAACAGGAAACAAAACACATGGTTGGGCCATTAAACCCGGGATCATTTTGCCATACTGTGCAGCCCTGAATGCATCAATTGCTGTTCCAAACGGGATTAGAGATGTGATTTGCTTTAACTATGGTTGGGAGAAAAATGTTTATGCCCTCTCAGAATTCTCAGGCAGATACTATTCTGCCAGGCAAGGTTAGAGAACCCAGGAAACTTCCAAGAAATAGTTTTTGAAAAATTCTGGAGCTGTATAAATGAAGGGTCATAGGAAAAGGTCACCACACAGATGGTCAGGTTTAAGCACATCTGACTAGACACTCAAGGTCAAGATACATTGATGAAATCAAGCACACAGCTTGAACTACCATGTAGTTCTTACAGACGGAACTCAGCAGAATGAAAGGGTGGTCTGTTCAACAGCCTGAATGGGCATTTAGAAACAGCTTTGGCTGCTTTCATTATGTGACCATTATAAAATGCAAACTCTCGTCTATTTTTCCCCAGAAGTAAAAAAGTACCACTTAAAAGAAAATAAATGTTTTCAAATGCAAACCTTGTTCATGTAAATCTCTTTCCTCAGAGTTCCACTAGGAAAACTGGTTCAGTATCAACCAGTGAGAAAAGACACATGGGTTGGAAGGTGTGAGATATACATAGCTCCAAGAATTTGTGGATTACATATATGGTAGAAATTGTCAAAGTTCTTTGGGCTTATCAACAGCTATTGCTACCCAAATGCTATATCAATAGTAAAGATGTAAAAAGCCAAAAATTAGCTTAAAGGTGCTTAACAGTTACAGGTTAAATAAATAAATAAATAAATAAATGTCATTTTCTCTAATTGCTGTTCTGGAAAACTGTTATGATAGTCTAGAAGAGGCGTATTAGAAGACCGTCAATTCTGAAATCATGAAAATCATAACTTAAACACAACCATCATTGATGTCTAGTACATAAATCACAAGAAGGGCATTAAAATTGGATATTTAGCCAAGAGATTAAAACAGGCATGTTTACAGAGATGTAACTATTTATAGAGACAACAGTTTTAGATGATACGGAGGTACATTCAGTATAAACACAGACACCATATGGTCCAATGCATGTGTTCATGACCTCATCAGAAAAGAGGGCCAAAGACATAGTGGCTGGTCTACTTCATTTCAGGCACAGAACACAAAACTTCTGGGTTAGCAAAGAACTTATCATAGCCATGTCCATGGTGGCCAAACCAATGGGTAATGTCAACAGCACCTGGAAGACATCTCTCAAAATAATGAATCCTGAATATCTTTGATTTGTTGGTGTTCCAGGCTCAATTCCCATTTCTAATTATTTGGACCATTTATAACTATATGAGGTATACCCCTTAACTGTAGAGTAGCTAATGGGGAAATTGGGGTGCTGTGTGCCTGTTGGATTCATTTGTTACCTCTGCCTATCTGTTAGTGGTGAGTAAAGATCACAAAACATATGCAGGGCACTAGACCACCACCTTGCACATAAATGCTCCCTTGATCAGCTTTGGGGTGTCAGGGACCACATGAAATACTTGTTGAAACTCTATATGGCATAACTATCTTACATAAGCTACTTCTGTGCTAGACAGAGATAGAGAAATCATCCTTGTAGCAAAACCAAAAAGTGGTCTGACATTCTCACTAAATAATGATGAGCTCTAGGAGCCTAGAGAGACTAGGTAATATGCCAACTGTCATAGATGAAGCCTAGGAAGAAAACCAGCAATGGTCCAGCAGTGAGCTGGGACATCTGAATGAAGCTGGAGCTTACGAGACTCTCTTCCTCCCAGCCAAGGTGTCTAGGTAGTCACTGACATAACTCTAGGGATGGGGAAGAAAACAAACAGGGGACATCATGACACTGTTAGATAAAGAGGATATCCCATCAATCGGATACTCCCTTCTAAACCCTGTGGCCCAGATAACTGAGGTTTATATACAAAGTGTTTCTCCAGAGCTGGGTGTTTTACAGGAACTGTCCCCAGAATTATGAAACCATTTGAAATAGAACTCATGCAGTTAAGGTATGTACCCTAAGAATGCGATGTTAGAATCCAGCGGCCACACAGGCCACATTCTCTTGTACCAAGCCTCCCTTTTTTTCAGCTAGTAAGGCTCCCTAATGAGACTCTACTCTCTCTGTGAATACAGTCAAACTTCCCTGAGACAAGGACTCTCACTTGGAGAAGTGAGTTTATACGGGTGGTCACCTTTCCTGCCCCTACCCTGCTTCCCTGCCTCCTGTCTGGAAATTGGAGGCCTGGCTTGTGCTGTGATCTCTCCTATCGCCAGAAAGGTTAAAAAGTGACCTCCTTCTTCCATACAGACTCCAAGTGCTCTCGTCAGAGACCTGGCATTCTGTCTCTCAGCTGGTGCTGTTGTCTAAACTCTCTTCAGAGGCATCAAGCTGGTACCTCTTCCTTTGTCTATCAATGGCCATTAACTTTTCTAATAAACTCTTTACTGGGCAGAATTCCAGCCTAATGTTCTTCTTGAACTTAACCCTACAAAACCTTTTCAGGGCCTTCACTATTTTAGTAAGGGAAACAAACGAACAGACAAGACAGCATGAGAATAGGAGGCAGAGCTCCTTCCTGCTAGTCAGGCTACAGAAGAAGGCCTTTGGACTGCCTGCCATCTGCTGGAGACAGGGGAAGAATGGAGCAGGCAGCTCAGAAAGCTTCCTTGACCGGGTTCTCTGAGCATAGTAGCATGTCCCGCTGTTGAGAGGAGGACTGAGCTTGATGACGTAAGTGCCGTGGAGAATCACAGAGCCCACAACACTGGCAACACTGCTCTTACTGCTGTCTGTCTTTGTTTGTTTGGACTTTGTTTTAAAATTCCATGGCTGATAGTACCTCCAGTTCTTAAGGAATCTTCTACAGGAATGTTTCTGTATATGGACCAGAGGAGCTGACTAAATACCTGTAAAGTGGGTCCATTTCTGACTTGTTCAGTCTCTTTCTAAAATAAGATTTCTTTTTTTTTCAAACATGAGCAATTAAGAAAGTGTGTTCTATCAAAGACATTAAGATTTCCAAACAATCTAGATTCTGACTGTATATTTACTCTGGAAGCCGCTGTTATCTTGGATTCTTTGAGCTTTTAATGAAGTGTTCAATCCTCGTGTGATGGCACTCAAGTGTAATCAAACATTGCCAGGAGCCAAGTCACACACTCGCATGTCTTGCCTTGTTTAGATATCTCAAATATATCTGAGTAATTGCGTAATGATTTCTAGGCCTCTGGTCATCCATATGGTCTGAACAACATATGGTCTTTCGCACAACAGTTGTGTACCCTCTTCATGAAGAAGACTGGAAGCATCCTGTCCTGATGGAGAAGTCTCAAGATGCTGCCTCGATTTCATGCAGGCACCATACCTTAACTCTTGAAATGAAACTAGCCCACATCTGGTCTCCAGAAACTGCTGTGTCTTCCGGAAGGCTTGCTTGTGTTTGTGGAATACATGAGAATAATGCAGCAGGCATGGCGTGACATTTCTGTTTTAAATACCATAACTGTCCTTAGGATACAACAGCATGCCAAGAGGACAACGAGGCAAAGCCATCACTGAAACAGATGGAATCTTTTTGGACAGAGAACGTTCTAGATGGTGGCAGAGATCATCTCAGATACACAATGAAGACCAGTGAAAGGGTCTGGCCCTTGGCATGGACTCTGCTCTAGTGTTCTCTGGATATTACAGGCCATAGATGAAAGAAAGACAAGAAAATGATCTTTGAAATTTTGTTTATTTTTGTTTTATGCACCTGAGTGTCTTGCTTATGTGAGTATTGGTCCTGTGCTGTATACATGCAGTGGCAGAGGCAGCCAGAAGAGGGTATTATATCTCCTGGAACTGGAGTTATAGATGGCTATTAGCCTCCATGTAAGTTCTGGGAATTAAACCTGGGTCCTCTGGAAGGGTAGCCAGTGCTTTCAACCTCTGAGTGATTTCTCCAGCCTGGAAACTACTTTTGTAATTAATGAAATCCATGGGAATTCCAGAGAGTCCAATTAGTGGTTTAGAATTGGAACATGTTCATTAAGCTTACAAAGCATCTGCATTATCTTTCTCCCTAGGAAATTTTCCCTGGAAAGTCTAGAATGCTATCTTTGAAGGACTACCCAACTTACTCTTGACGTGTACGTTATTTGGTAATTCTTTGGAAAATGCTTGGGTATGGATTCACTCTTTAAGCCCTGGCCATGAGAAGGCTCTTTGATAGGGCTAATGTGGCAGGGGTGAGGGGTGTGGCAAACACAGTCTAAGGGGCTCTGTGTTTACATCTGATTTTTGGTTTGTGATGTTGCAGGAGGAAACCCTTTCACTGGTCATGAACAGAGTCAAATGCACAGCACCATGGACATGCATGACTGTGAGTTGTGGCAATGACTCAGATGGGACAGAAAAGAGATTACCTTTTGAGCCTGAGGGAGCTGAGAAACCAGGAAGAAGACAAACAAAAAGAAAAAAAAAGTGTTATATACGAAGTTAACTGTAAAACATTACGGTGTTGCCACTGGCAACTGCAAAAACCAAAAACAGGAGGAAAATGAAGAAAATAAAATCAATCTCAAGTCACGTTTCAAGTTTAAGCCATAGCACTGGTTAGTCAACACACTGCAAATCTGTGACACCAGCAGACACTCTGGGAGGTTTACAGCAATAGTTTGGGAATCTCTACAACCAAAGCAGTGTGGCAAACTTCTGTAGAGTTGGGACTGCCTCGCTTCTGTCCAGATGGCCAAGGACACAGCTCCATGCCCAGCTCCTTCCTCACACAGGCCCCACAAGCTGGAAGTAATTACCAAGGGAAGGACGCTCCTTGTAAGAACCATGAGGACTAGAAAGCAAGGATTAAGAACTGATGACCTCAAGTAGGTGGAGGCTAGACATGAAGGGAAATATTCTAAAGTGCAAAGTAACCCCTTTGTATAGGATAATACTTGAAAACCCACAACAAAGACTTATCCAGGTCATAACTCAACAGCACTGAACCAGAGAACTCCTGCTAACCATAAATGTAACATTGGCAGAGTTGTTTGTTTTGAAGGCAACTTTCCTTGCTTTGCAGGATAGTAACTATTCCTTTTATTGGTGGCTAAGGAAGCATGAAAACAGATTTGTGTATGTAAAATAAAGCATACATATGCGGAACAACTAGAGAATGTCCAGTCAATCCATAAAAATAAGACACAACAGCTTTGCCAGCAAGGAACTGGAATTAGTAGGTATGCAGAAAAAAAATGAACTAAATGCATGATCTGTAATTTTCCATTTCCCCATGTGGAAACCCTGGCTCGGTGGCACTGCACTGTGACTGTCATTTTACATATGGTGTTTCAAAAAGCATATTCCTAATCTGAGATGGGATTAATAGTATCTCTGTAATTAATATTCCTTCTAGGAATCATATCACTGGGAAGACTCAACTTTTCATCACATAGACTAACATTTGTCAAGGGTGAAATTGTCACTGGCCACTACAGTTAAGCCCTATCTCTACATTATCCCATTAAATCTCATGAGCCAACACTAAGAACTTCCAACCTACACGTGAAAATAAAATGGATACTAGAGGTGCTACATGGTTCATAAATTGTAGCTGGAGGCCGTACTGCCTCAATCTACAATGAATAAAGACCCTTCAGACTTTTAAGTCATGCCTGCAGATCCTTACCAGTGTCTAGACTAAATCCGGAAGTTGGAGAAGATACAAGATAGTGCAATGTGACTCGCCAGCCAGAACTTCTACTTAGTGTTCTGCCTCCATGCTTTTCACCTTGGGAGGAAAGTTGTCTTCTGTGTGCATTAAGATCAGGAGTCCCAGAGGGCTGGAGAGATGTCTCAGTGGTTAAGAGCACTGACTGCTCTTCCAAAGGTACTGCGTTCAAATCCCAGCAACCACATGGTGGCTCACAACCATCCGTAATGAGATCTGATGCCCTCTTCTGGGGTATCTGAAGACAGCTACAGTGTACTTACATATAATAAATATAAAAAAAAAAAAGATCAGGAGTCCCACCTAACTATCCTGCATCCCAAGCTCTAAATTCCATCTGCAGATGGAGCTCAGTGGGGCGGGGGGGGGGGAGTAGAAGGGATTAAGCCAAAGAAAATGACTTGAATTTGAGACATATCTCCCTAATGAAAAAGAGAATGTTTACAGAAAGCACACCAGGAAATCCCCACCACCCCTTCTCCAACTCTCCTCCCAAACTGTTGTCCCTGTTTAAGAAGAGATGCCCAAGCATGTGTTTGTGATTCCTTCCTTCTCAGTAAGGCTACAGCTGTAAGAAAACAGAGCTCACAAGAGTTGAGGGGAAAAACTGTTATCAGGACAGACTGAAAAGATGGCTCAGCAGTAAAGGTGCCTGCTACCAGGCTGACGACCTGAATTCAATCCCTGGGACCCCCTTGGTTGAAGAAAAATAATCTACTTTCAGTAGTTGTCTTCTGACTCACAGACATATATGGCCCACCTACCCACTCTTTATGCCCACACGAAATAAAATAAGTATCAAACATCTTTCATGCAATGGAAAAGCAAAAAACAAAAACAAAACAAAAAACCAAAAAAAAAAACCAGAAACAAAAACAACAACAACACCCTGGGACATGAGCAGCATGGGGTGAAAAAAATCCTTTGCATTTGTGGCATGAAATGAAGAGAGGCCTGAGGGAATATCAAAGATCCAGGATTTCCTGGTCACTGACAGAAGCTGCTCTTCTTTCATAAAGGTTCATCTGGTTTAGACAGGAAACAAGACTCTGAAAGAGGCACCCACTTAAGCACATGGGAAGAAATGCTGGGAAGGAAAATAAGAGAGTAGGCCTTTGTGGTGATGTCCTCCATTTAAGACTAGCCTCAAGCTCTCCACAAAACATAAGCTTCCCTCAAAAAATAACTCACAAGAACAAAGAGCAGCTTTCCCATTGGCGCATTGGGCTAACTTTAATTACAGCTTACCGTGCCCTAAGAAGGTTGGCCCCCAGGAAGGAGTTTCAGAATAGAGCATGATAGATTTAGATCAGCTCATCTGTAGCCACAGATGCTAAGCATGGGAGTGGGCACCCCCAACCATCAGTCACCTAGCACTCACAAGTAATACACAGAGCCCAGGACTAGAAGCCAGATCAGTGGAATACTAAGTCTGCTTTATCTTCTTACTGGACATTCAAGCTCAGTGCTATCTGGTATTTAGCTAGTGGGCTCATATATTAAAGAAAATGTGAGTGGGATCAGAAGATGATTGGAGGAGAAGCCAAATCTTGGCTGGCCAGTAGGTGTGACTCAAGAACAACACTGATTGCCTAGTTAAGGACTGTCTTCAGCAAGTGTTGAGGAGGACTCTGATGTCTGAGATCCACTGGGAAGAATATCATAGTCCATCATCAACCCATATTATAGGCCAACATCTTGGAAATAGTCCTACATGTGATGAGCTCTTAAGGTCTCATTTTGCTTTTCTTTTTACTTTTGAGTAATTAATACTTGCCAGGTAGATTATCTGCTTTAAGTCTTTCTCCCTTACTAGGTCACCTTCAGACAGTAGAGATGAGACAGCCTGTGTCTGCATCTGACATTCTTACCCGTGTGAATACTACTCTCCTTGTAAACCCAGAGCCTCATCATTAGAGAGTTCACTGTTAAAACCAGGGTGAGTAAAATAAGGGAACTGTCTTTAATCTCCACTTCACATTACCATATGCTGATAAATAAAATGATGACTTTCAAGAGAAAAACATTTTCTTCTAGAACAAACAGAAACCTCTTAGAGTCTTATATGGTATATATACACATCTACATATGTGCTTTGGTCTTCCTGCCCACAAATATTCATAAGACAAAGCTGGAAGTATCTGTTTTTCAAAAGGTCATGGATAGACTTGGCTCTCTTTCCATACCACGGAGGGTGTTTTCTACAAAACCACCTTGTTGAAAATGGCTTGCTGTAGGACTGCACGTTATCAGGAGAGTTTGGATGCAGAAAGGAAAACTTCCTATGAGTCATCAGACTGGAACACAGAAAGACTCAGATTGGATCTGTCAAGACAGAATGAAGGAGAAGAAGACAAATAAGATTGTCAGCAGTCATAGTGACAGGTTTGTTCCTGCAAGAGTCTCCAGGGATCAGGTACTTGGCTAAAGGCCAGCTGTATCTCTTTTTGTCTTCATATGGGTCAGATATCATTATCAGTTTCCGTTCACAGATTGGGAAAGTTATAGTAGTAAGAACAGTCAAGTACCTCACCAAGGTACAAACTGTTCTGATTTCTATTCTGTTGCTCTGATAAAATACCTTAACCAAAAGCAACTTAAGGAAGGGCTTATTTCAACTTATAGGTAAGAGTCCATCATCAATAGAAGATAGGAAAGGAACTCAAGCAAGAACTTGAAACAGAAGCTAGGGAAGAATGTTGTTGGCTGGCTCATTCTGGGTCCAGTTTTCTTAGACAGTTCAGGACTACCTGCCCAGGGAATTGCACCACCCACAGTGGGTTTGGCTCTCCTATTAACAATCAAAAAAGTCCCATAGACATTCCCATAGGCCATTCAGATATGAGAAATCCCTCAAACAAGACTCCCTTCTCAGATAACCCTTGGCTGGGTCAAGTTAATAACTAATGTTAATTAGGAGACTCTCCCAGCCAAAAATAAATGCTCATGTTCTAAGTCTAGTATCTCTGTCTCACTTCCTCAGATATAACCATTAGACTCATAGAAGTTTCTCATGAAGATTAAGCAGAACTAGCACCAACTCAATTGCCTGAACACTTTGGAGACCTCATATACCATGCCACATAAACATAGCCATATGAGGAAAAGGAAATGATAAATCTTCGCCGCACTCCTTATGGAAGAGCCTAAACAGAATCCAACAAACTCTTCAGTACAGTCTTGTGTATTTGGTGCAGCATAATGGGTATTATGTACCTTCTGATGTAACAGACATTCACATACATGCTCTTCCCTCATCCTAGAGCCCTTCCTCAAATCTTTACTAATGAGTCTGTTACATGGCATTCTCCTCCTGACTAAAATATCCCTCTAGGAGGGAGGTGATAGAATCATAAGACCTCAGAAATGACTCAAAAGTCTTAGGAAGTTCATAAAATTAACAAGATCTACAAGTTGTCTCTCTAAAGCTATGAGATTTGTAAATAGCTACTGAACAGAGAAGTCACCTTTCTGATCTGTCAAGCTGCCTGAAAATCATACAGAGATTTGCATACATACATGAATGTATACATGTATACATTGATAAAGCTTTTGTGAGTCTTCACCCATGTTGGGATGCACTTTTTGATGATGCAACTCCTATGATATTGTTAGTAACTCCAATAGACTCATGAGTCCTACAACTTGGAATCTAGTGAAATGCTTACTTAGATCTGTCATTGGTTTCATATTTGGGACAAACATGTTTGTTCTCATCTCTCTTTAAAAAAAAACTGATACACTGATGTCATGTCATTGGTTCAAGAAAGCCTTTCTAACCTCTCCTACTCCACCCTTTTGTCATCTAGCACATTACATTATCCACACTGACAGTTGAAATGACTACCATTCTGTCTTAAATTTTTAGCAAAAGAATTCCAAATTTTAATAAGACTTTGTTAAAGACTTTGTGATCCTAAGTAGATAGGTGTGGTTACGTGAATTCAGCTGTGGTCAAAGAGATGTGATCAATGTGGCTTTTACAGCTATTTTCTTTATAAGGACTTGTCCAATCCTACTCTTATAAAGGTAGACCTGATAGTCTGAGCCTTTCTTGAGGATGGTAGTTTATTACAGGATGATCTGAATAGCAATACTGATGTGATTATTATAGCTGTGGCATGTTAGCCACTATTCAAAGTGCCTCCCTTCTGTTTACTAACTGAAAACTCACATAACCTTATTTAGACAATCTGTGTTATAACTCTTATAAACAGATGAAACTACAAGGTCACATAGCCATGTAATACCAAAGACACTAACTGTACTGGCTAGTTGTTTTTGTTGTTTTGTTTTGTACGGCGGTTTTGTCAACTTGACACAAGCTAGAATTATCTGGGAAGAGGAATCTCCATTTAGAAAATGTATCCATCCAGATTGCCTGTTGGAAAGTCTATAGGGAATTTTCTTGATGAATGGTTATTGGCAGACCCAGCCCACAGAGGCAGTACTACTTCTGAGCAGGAGGTCCTGGGTTCTGTAAGAAAGCAGGCTGAGCAAGCCATGATGAATGAGTAAGCCAGTAAGCAGCATCCCTCAATGGCCTCTGCTTCAGTTCCTGCCTCCAGGTTCCTGCCCTGATTTTCCTAAAGGACAGACTGATACTTCATTGTATAAGCTAAAGTAAACCCTTCCCCCACAAGTTGCTTTTGACTATGATATTTATCACAACAATAAAAACCTTAGGCCAGATGGGTTCTGAGAACAGTAAACTGTTCACTGAGCAATAGAAATGGGAACAGGTAGAGAGTTGGACATGGATGCTTCTAGGAGAGGAGCCAGTTGGTGAGATGTGAGAATCAAGATGAGGGATGGTCATTAGAAGGGAAGGAGGGATATTAGGAATGTCTCTGAAGCTTTTGGAAAAGATACTTTTTTTTTTTGAAATGGTATCACTATTTCCTGGAAAGTTTGTGACTGTAAGGAAATACTATTTGAGAAAAATACTTCCACTGAGTTCAGTTGTTGTTGTTTTTATTTTCTAATGGTATTATCAAACAAGGCCTCACCATGTAGCTCTAGCTGTCCTGAAACTCACTAGATCAGGCTGATTTCAAACTCACAGAGATCCATCTGCCTCTGCCCCCTGAGTTCTGGAATTAAAGATGTGTACCACCATGCCTGTCTCCTGGAGCTCAGTTTTACCTACCATTGACATGAATTTAAAATCCCTTTGTCTTGCAGAAGGATCAGGTGGGTAGACAGCTGGGTAGATGGAGTTCTAGCCCAGGGATGACCTTGGTCACTATGGCTAAGTGTACAAGGTTCTCTGGGAGGTGAATGCTGGCAGAGGAGTTCTGGATGTTTGGGACTGTCTACTTGCTAAATGTCTATGTACTAAGATGGAGAAGCAAGAAGTGAGACAGACAGGGCCCTACATAGGCCAAGTCCTGACACTATGATAATGAAGTACTTCTAAATGAGCCTTTCTGCCCTGAGGAGATGGGTGTGCTTCTGTTCCAACTCTCCTCCTTCATGTCATTTCTACCTCAGAGTTTTACACAGAGCCTCCTAGGGGTAACTTCAGGGACATTCATTGCTCTAGTACAATCAAGTTCCAGAGTTGAGAAGGCTCTTTTATTTTTTTTTTAAAACAGTAAAGATCTATTGATCAAAACAATACATGTCACTAGGCAATACCTAAAGATGAAGTGGGAAGCAAAGCGTTTCCTTGCCAACTGTCTTTTAAAAAGCCTGGTCTACACATGTTGATTCCATTTGTGAAACTGGCCCATTGCCTAAGGTCTTATGAATGAGCGATAACTCCGTGCTTGCTGCAAAGGGTCAATGTGTTCATTTTCTCCCTGTATGGATGTTTGCATTTATAAATTATCCATTCCTTTGCATTAGACAATGTGGATAAAGCTCCTAGCTCATCTGCATAGCAGAGGAAGGTCTGCAGATTGGTTTGGCCTCCTAAATTGCATCTGGGGGTGAGTGGGGAATAGTCTCTGCAGAACAGAGCTTGGATATTGTTCTTTCTGTCAGTCTACATCCATTTCTGCCACCTGCTGCTTGGCACCACTGCTGCTTATCTGGGCTCCTCAGTTGTAATCTAATCCCCCAAATCCTGGTCCCCCAATTCTTTACTTTGTATCCAGAATAATCTAAAAGTAAGCCTGATACTGTCAGCTTTGTTTGGATTTTATAGGTATCTCACAAAACACATATGTGGTCCTTTCCCTTACAGACTGAGGCTTTGCCCTGCATCCCATGTCCCTTCTTAGACCTCCTCTGGGAGCTCCACTCACCATCACCATTCATATTGACTGTCTGATGGCTCCTCCTCTGAAAAGTGTACCCATATGTTCTCAAGTGCCTTTCTATGCCACCAGCCTATATCATCTTGATAAGCATGCAGTGCATTCAGCAACCCTCCTGTACCCTCAGCAACTTGTTTATTACTTCTCCACATAAGAATTCAGGACTTCTCAGAGCCCAGAGGTATCTAGTTCAATAGTGTAAGAAGATGGAAGGACAGACCCCTGGTTGTGGAAAGACTGGATGTAGGGGAATAACAGGACAGAGAAGTGAGAGGAGGGTTGAATGAGGAACAGGGGGAGGGAAGAGGGCTTATGGGACTTTCGGGGAGGGAGGAACCGGGAAAGGGGAAATCATTCGGAATGTAAACAAAAAAAAAATACAGAAATTAAAGAAATGTCATTCAAAAAAATATTGTAGCTCTAGGGGATAGACCTGGGCCTGGGCAAGAAATCAGCATAGTCATTGGAGGACAGAGACTGGAAAGGAAAGAAAGGAAACAGAAAACAGACCAAAAAGCAAAGTCAAAAGATAGAGGACAGAGTAGGGGAAGGGAAAAAGGAGGAAAGAGAGTCAAAAGGAATTAAGAGGGGGAGACAAAAAAGGAGAAATGAAGAAATGAAAGAAGAGGGGGCAGAAATTGGAGGTAAAGGAAAAGGGGAAGGGGAGAAAAAGAAAAGGATGGAAGAAGAGGGAGGAAAGAGAAGATGTATGGAGGGAGGAAGAAAGGAAAAGGAAGGGAGGGACAGAGGGAGGGAAAAAGGATGGAAAAAGGAAAGAAGGGAAGGAGGGAGGGAGGGAGGGATTGAGGAAGGGAGGTAAGCCTTAGAGTTTGATATACCAAGTTATCCAACACCACATCAACCACTTCTGAGACATGAGGACCTGGAAAATAAAGTCATCTCTGTACTCCAGATCTCTTATCATTAAGACTGCAGTGATGACACTTTGTGAAACCCATATATACATAATCTCTACATACACAGAATCTCTGCAAAGGTGAGCAGCTCATAACAGTTGTTCTTGGCAGTATGCTTTATACTTTGATATTGTAGCATCTAAGCATTTCAGGGTTGGTGCCAACCTAGAGTATGAGAGATCACAGTCACTGAAGTACTGTGTCAGATGACCTCACAGGCCCGACACAGCATCCACAGCATCCTAGAGCATCACTGCCTGATATGATAAGGGTGTGTAAAGCAGCCATCACACTTGAATCAGGATGCCAGGGAGTGAATGACTCTTAGAATGAACATTGTGTTTAGCATCTAGCTCCTGTCATTCATACTGTCTCCTTTCTCTGAGCATTTGATTGACAGTGACCAGACTGCTATTGGTTAGTTTGGCACTTTTCCATCTGGCTCTGGCCATAGCAATTGGATGAGATGACAATGCGATCCAGCCTTTTACAGAATAATAGTCCCATCCATCCCCTTGGAATCTCGTTCCTTTCCCAGTTAGAGTCTGAAAAGATGAAAGGCTAGGGAGGGAGTGTTTCAAATGGGCCCCAGAGTAAAACAAATACCTGTCAGGCAGGCATATGACAGGGAGAATCTAGAGTTAGCAGTGTCAGTGTGTCCCAGAGTAAAACAAATACCTGTCAGGCAGGCATATGACAGGAAGAATCTAGAGTTAGCAGTGTCAGTGTGTCCCACACCTACAGCTTGGTATGAGCCACTGGGGCATGCTGAGTTTTTATCACTGGAGCCTCGCAGTTGGCCATCCTTCTGGTATACACCATAGCAAACTGGGACTAGATTTTCCTTGAACACATCAAGGAAGTCGTCCAAATATTTTCATTAACTGTTCAGGCTCAGCTATATTCAAGGGTGATTTCCTTAAAAGATACCCAATAGTATGCATGTAAGTTCCTTTCAAACACACAGGGCATTTCATTTCCTGAATGCCTGGAAAGTCTTTATGTCCTTACATGATGCTGCTCAGGGATAAGTGTCTAACAGTGGACTACACCCTCTACCCTGAAGCCCCTCTCCAGGTTCCTAAGGTTGGTATCCTGTTGCTCATTCTATATCTGGTCTCGTTGTTTTAAACTAAGCCTTGTCCTGCAGAAGGATGAAGGATGAGGATGAAGGATGAAAATGAAGGATGAGGGATGAGGATGAAGATGAAGGATGAAGGATGAGGATGAAGGATGAAGGACAAAGGATGAAGGATGCAGGATGAAGGATGAGGATGAAGATGAAGGATGAATGATAAAGGATGAAGGATTAAGATGAAGGATGAAGGATGAGGATGAAGATGAAGGATGTGGGATGAGGATGAAGGACAAAGGATGAAGGATGAGGATGAATGATAAAGGATGAAGATGAAGGATGAGGATGAAGATGAAGGAAGGATGAAAGATGCAGGATGAAGGGTGAAGGATGAGGATGAATGATAAAGGATGAGGATGAAGATGAAGATGAAGGATGAAGGACAAAGGATGGAGGGGGAAGAACATGCAAGCAGTGGGAGAAATAGATAACCCTACAGAGGGAGAAGTGAAAACAAAAACAGGATTAAGCAAGCACACAGCTACAGCTAAGCATCCTGCTTCCACATTACTCAGATTTCTGCCCCGATTCTTGATGCGTATCAGCCTCTGCCGAAAAGTCTCACGGGGAAAAATAATCTCTATTCCAAATACTTTCTGCCTTTTTGTGGTTCAGGTATTATATTACCAAATCAAATATAATGATTTCTCATCATCTACTTTATGGTAAAGGTAGAAACTACTTTTTTTTTTCTGGCAGAATGTTTAAATTTAAAAAATGGACAGAAAGACTTTTGTAATGTAATGTAATGTTTTATATATATATATATATATATATATATATATATAGAGAGAGAGAGAGAGAGAGAGAGAGAGAGAGAGAGAGAAAGAGAGAGGAGACAGAGACAGAGACAGAGTGGTTTCAAGAATCATACAAGTAATGCATGTGTGTTGTAGAAAAGTCCACAGGAAGCTAGAGAGATGGCTCAATTGGTAAAGGGATTGCTATATAGCGTGAGGACATGATTTCAGGTCATTCAATCCTACATAGAAGACAGGACATGGTGGTACATTCCTGTAATCCCAGAACTAGGAAGGTAAAGACAGGAGGAGGCCTGGAGTTTGCTGGTTTAGACTAACTGAATCCTTAAGCTCCAGGCTCAGTGAAAGAGAACTCAGGTTGAGAGTAATTGAAACACACACACACACACACACAAAGCAGATGATGAAAGATAAGAGGAAAAATATATTTGTCACCTATGTTGCTAACATCCATAGCTGATCTTAATTAACATGTGAAATGACAGTGTGATGTTTAAGTCATTTTAGTATGTAAACATTTCCTTATTGAATTCCTAAATTTGTCTATCTAGGCAAGTTCTGTACTGTCATTTATATGAAGGACACTATAACAATCCTTGTCCTTACATTGTTACACACAAGCTCTGTCTCTCAAGAACTCAAATTATCAGCTAAAAGGCACTGCATTTTAGCCCAAATATGCTCAGAAAAAAACTGTCCCACTGATGTCCTTTCTCTTTGTTGTCCATTTTACTGCCCCATACCAGCATTGTATCAAGACAAAACATCTCCCAGTCCCATTTAAATGCAGATTAGCTGAATGGACCTTCCCTGTGCTCTAATGAGTTAAAGACAGAGTATGAAACTTCAGAAATCTTTCGGGGGTTGCTATCTCTGGTACAAGTCTACAGAAAATAAAACTCTGCCTTCTCTATCCCTGACAAGAAGCACAGGGGTTTCCGTGTAAGGAGCAGACCTGACCTCAAAAGGTTTCAGCTAGAATGATCTAGGGTTCTGCACTAGTCATGAAGCCTTGCCCAGACACGAGACAAGCCTGAATAAATTATCCACTTGATGGAAGACATTTTGGGGGATACTGGAAAAATGTGGATTATTAATGGGCAGAGTAGAGCAATTCTCATATTACATATGGCTAGGACTATCAACAGGGAAAAGCCCTAGACAGTCTTCTCATTAACATTCTAACATTTCTCACAGCAGTTGCTTCTCAGCAGGCTCGAACTCTGCTTTGTATTGGGAAAATAAGTTTCCAATTAAAATTGTCATTCTTCAGCCGTCTTTGGGTGGTCATCCTGCTGGAAAGCCATCTGAATTGCGGTTCTGGCAGTGTAGGGGAACAGAGGGTCTACCATGTCTCAGAGGGGACACAGGTTGGTAGAACCAAATAGAAATTTCACAAACTCCAGATAAAAATTACCACCATGATAGGTTGGTGCTTCCTATAATCTATGTGATTATAGCAGTGGCTTGGACAGAAGGGGTTGTCAGCAGTATTGATTAAGGTAGGGAAGCTCTCTTTTGCAGCTTTCCTTCTAGAAAGATCTGGACAGGATGTGAACCCACCTAGACCTCCTCCTGAACTCCCACCTGACCAGTGTCACCTTTCAACATTGTGACGGCTTCCAGTTGGAGGCTCGCTCGACTGGTTTTAATTAAAACTTAATTTGCAAAAATGTTTCATAATTTATGCATGTCATGTAATTCCTCTGAGAAGATGAACTTGGAGCCAACTTGGAGCCATATAAGGAGATGGTTGCAAGAAGGTTAGGGGAGGAATGGTGTGTAGGAAGGGAAGTACCCAGAGAAGTGCAGTCAAGGAAGGCCCTGACATTTTCTTTCAGCTTCTTTTCACTGGTACCTGTAACTACCAAGGAGAGTCAGGGCCCTCACTTCTGGTTCACTGAGAGCCACATTTGGCAGGTCATGGCCATGAAGAGACAGCAATGGACAGAATGACCCCACAAGGAAAGTCTCACCAGGAGGAAAGGGGACAATGAATAGAGGAGTAGGTTCCCAACCTCCTCAGAACATGCTGCATCAAAGACCTCTCGGCTGGAAAGGAACGAAGACCTCAGATTCTGCTATGAAATTGTTGCTTTGTTCAGCAGATATTTTCAAAGGGGAGTCTGTAGAAACCAGACAAACTGTTGGACCCCAGAGGGAGCAATGGAGTAACTTAACTAGAAACAGGGAACCCTGAAGAAAGATGACTAGAAAGATACCCTGAGTCCCAAACCACATCCTTCTTTAATGTGAAGGCTCTCCGTGTATGTGCAATGAGAAGAACAGGCAGGATTTTCTATAGAAAACAAGAATGAAAGGGACCAGCAAAGAAGAACAAAAAAACAAGCTATGCACTACAAAGGGATAAAATATATTTAAAGGGCTATGTATTAAGCAAAAACATCGTAAGCTACATATCTCACATACAAAAACAAAGAGCTGGAATCTAATTCAATTGCTGGCATATCTGTTATGATGTAACACCAGTTATAAATCTCACAGTTGGATCTAGAGAGATGGCTCTGTGGTTAAGAACATGGGATGCTATTCCCAGCACCCACATGAAGGCTCATAACCATCTGTCACTTCAGTCCTTAAGGGACCTGGCATCCTCTTCTAACCTCCAAGGGCACTTCATACATGTGGTACATAGGCAAAAAAAAACAAAAAAAACCAGCCATACAAGCAAAACATAAAAGTAAAGTATCCAAAAGAAATCTTACCTTCCACAAAAATTACACACCAAAAATAAAAGGACTTACAGGGAAAATGGGTTCTTTACAAGTAACTCAACTCTTTAGCGTGTTTATATATAACACAGATCAAGATCAATAATGACCTTAATAAAATGCTAATATAATTTAAAAGACATGCTAAACTTCTCACTAAAAATATATGTTATTGGGCCAGTGAGATGGCTCAGTGGGAAGACACACTTGCACATGGTGGCCTGATGACTTCAGACTAGCCCCCAGATCTCACAAGGTGACAGGTGAGAACTGACTCAGGAGTTATCATCTGAACCCTGTACACATGTGGTAGCATACAGATGCCTGAAACCAAAAATCAAACACACACACACACACACACACACACACACACACACACAGTTCTTTTCTATATAGTTATAGAAACTCTTTTTTTATTGTTTTTGCCTTGATACATCAGTGAATGTATTCTATATTATAGTCACATCTTCCCACTACCAGTTTCTTTGGGCCTGGAGGAAGTTCTCTGGGGGAAGCTGTCTTGTACTGAAGAATAACAAAATTACAAATGTGGAGTCTATACTCTAAGGTAGCCAATAGCTGAGGGCTCTGATTGCATCCTAAAATTTCCAAGATGCTCCTAGGGAACAAACATGGTCATCTGCATTCTGCAAGTGGCAAGACAGATTGATTCCAAAGCTTCGTTTTGGCCTGGTAACACAATCAAGTTTTACAAACAAAAATTCAGTCAGCAGTCCCTCAAAAATAACTTTAGTTGCCTACTAATGGACAGGGAAGGGATCACAAAATTAAAGCTAATAATGAAATCATCTGCTTGCCCAAGGACTGCAAGGGAACTGTGTCCTGCTCACCAGCCTGCTGATGTGAGAATGCTGGACTACTGCAGGTTGACTTGGGTCATGTCTGGACAGGAGAAGCCCGTTAACATGCTGGGACTGCTCTGTCTCTCACGCTGCACTTTCCTCCCCCTCCCTATAAGGCTGGGGTTTGGCAGTCCTTAAAGCACACTTTGCCAAACACATGTTCCTATAATTTGAAATCCGTGTGTATTTTCAGTGGAATTTTTTTTCTTATGGTCTTGATTAATTCACAATTAAATCGTGAATCAGAATAACTTCTATCCAATGTCTGTACCTCCTGGTGCCTTCTCACCATTCTGCAGGAGGTTCTCTCACTGGACAAAGCCTTGTCTTACCCGAGGTACTTGGACACAGAACTCACTAGGCAAATGTGCTTTTCAGGTTTCATCTGAGAGCTATGGGGATCCAGATGCAAAGAACTGAATGCAACCAGTCTGGTTAAATATGTACATAAATATGAGACACATATATGTCTCAGGTACAATGGAAGCATCCTTGTCTGAACAAATTAGCTAAACTCAATAAGGTTTCCTAGCCTGAATCAGGATAAACCAGCCCATTGAGTCCTTTTAAAGGTGAAACAAATGAATAGTCTTTTATCACTAGGTTTCTGATTAGGGTCACTGTGGAGTGACTAATACTAGATAAACCCGACACAATGAGAAAGTTGGATGGAGTACAAGACACACATGTTTCCTAGCCAACAATTCACATAGACCGTGATACTCAGACAAGGCACATGAGGCAAGCTCTAGTCCTTTACAGGAACTATTTACAAGAGTGCAGAGGATGAAGGAGGAGCCCATGAGAGCTTGGCTGGCTGTGTGCGATTGAGAATAACTAGATCAGAGATCACCAGAGCTGTACGGCAGGGTTTGCGGTATAGAGTTGTAAAGAAAGAGAACTGGGCAGAGAAAGAGCTCCAGGTCTATGAAAAGGTCATCCTTGTTGACTTAAAAATGAAATAGGTGTGACTAAAACAGCACGTGCTGGGCCTCCAGTGTCACTCTGATTTCTTATGTTTCAACCTGCAAGCCCAGAAAACTTGCTTAATTGCCTGATATTAATACTAGGAACCTAGGAAACCATGTGGCTTATCCTGAAACTAAACTGGTGCTAGAGTGAGTGAGCCATCATATTTGTCCAATCAGAGCCTAAGAAGACCGGTACTTTAATATATTAAGTGACTGCCAGAAAAAAACACAAAAACAAAAACAAAAATCCTAATGCTTCTTAAGGGAGGACAAAATCAATGCATTCCAAAAGCATAGGGCTTACTACTTTCATTTTTATCTCTAACTGCTAAACACTACTGGCTCTGGAGACAGGAAAATAGGACTCTTTAGGGAATAAACAACTGATTAATATTTAGATACAAAATAGAAAGTGATGGGATTATTAGACATGGACTTAAAAATAGCAACGCAAACATCAAATGTTTAAAGGAAAACATGAATAAAAACACAGAGACCTAGAATTCTGTAGTGAAAATAGTCCCCAACTGTTTTAAGAAAAATAAAGCAGTGTACTGTGTGGTTTATGACACAGATGGAGGTAAAATGTAAGCTAGCAGGACAGATAAGATGGAGGGGTGGCAGGTGCTCTACTGTCTGCTGACTCAGCTACAAGAAAGCCCACCACAAGGGTTGGAGATACAAAGGATTACCAGATACCACTCAGAGCATACAATACATAGGAGACAGAAGCTAGCACGGTGAGCTTACATCATAGTGCTCAGAGAGTAGAGGCAGGAGCATCAGGAATTCAAAACCAGTCTGGAACACCTGAGACCCTGACTGAAAAACAACAAAGATAACAAAAAACAACGAAGAAAGAAAGAAAAGAGCAGAAAACCAAGGTGTACAAACATATGCTCGTGCATTGATCTTTGTAATTATATATGCTAACTTTTTATATATAAATTATAGCTATAAATAAAACATGAATATATACATATGTGTGTGTATGTACAATACATAATTATTGTACCTGGGTATTATTTCTATTGTTTTATTACCAAATAGTCACAACACAATAATGTTAACTATAATAACACATACATATAGGTATATATAATCATTTATATATAAGTCTGTTCTGTTACTTATATAATTTTTAAATAGATATATATTAGTCACATATATACATACATATATATACATATATATATATATATATAGAAGGTATAAAGAGTTGTGATATACAAACATATTTATGCATATATCCTTAACTCTATAATAAACTTAAGGAGAAAAACATAATATATATATACACATATATCTACCATGTATATATATATTCCTTGTATACAATATCATATATTAAACACTAAATAATATAATTGCATTAAATATAAAATAAATAATAATTAAATGGTAGATATAAATGGCAGAGATATATAATGTAGGTTAAAGGTAAAAACTTATAGAAAATGTATATCATAGAAGAATAATCAAGTAACAAAGTTAGGGTGCCTACATGCTAGAATAAAACATAGCATAAACTTCATGACAAGAATATTGTCAGGGATAAGCAGAAACATTTCATAATGACAACATAAAATCGTCCATCTTCATGTTTGCTCCTAACATGACATATATTATATAAAAGTATAAAAATTGTCAGAATAAAAACCTGGGACTTTCAGTGATGTCACCAGTTCTCCTTCAGTCACTGGGAAAAGCACTGGTCAGAGAACCAGTGGAGGTATAGAAAGACTGAATGTTATGAACCAATTTTTATCTAAGAGGCATTTGCAAGACAAAATACAGACTAATTATAGAATGTATTTTCTTTCTAAGCCCATAGGAAATGGTCCCCAGGAAAGATCATATATAGTAAAATAAATCAGAATTAATAAATTAACAATTACTTAAGTAACATAGTGAATTCTCTGAACATGACTCAAGTTAACAGTCAGTGACTAAGACAAACCATAGAAGGTCCAAGTATATTTAAAAAGTGGCACAGTCCTGCGTAATTTGATAGTCACAAAGCATCCTAGCCAATCAGAAAGGAAGCAGAGCTGGTAGAGGGGTATGGCTTGGTGGAGGGGTGTAGCTTGGGTGGCGGTCACAAGAGCAAGGGGCCTAAAATCAACAGTCTACATCTCAGTAAGGGCTAGAAAAAGCACAAAGGCAAACACAAAATTAGCAAAGAGAAATAAAGGCTAAGAAGAAAATAAGTGAATTAGAAAATAGGCAAACAGTGGGGTAAGAACAGCAGCATCCAAAGCTAGTGCTTTGAAAATATCAATAAAGTTGAAACATGGAATCAATTTCACAAATTGCCAATATCAGAAATGAGAGAAGTCATCACTATAAATAAAAATATCAAGAGAATAGTGAAAGGCTATTATGAACATCTTTATGTCAATAAATTCAGCAACTTAGAGGAAACAGAAATATTCCTTAAAATGTAAATCAGCAAAATTTACACAAGAAACATAAAATCTAAATAGCCCTATACCTATAAAAGAAATAAATTCCCCACAAGGAAAGCTCCAGGCTCAAATGGTTTCATTAGTGAATTCTAACAAATATTCCCAATGTATAGCAATCTCACAAAAACTTGTTTTAAAAAAAAATGTTTTTCTGACTTTCAAACTTTTAAAACCTTTTTTGACTGTGTACAAGAAGCAAGGTACAGACTTGTATCCATGCAAGCAAAAATCCTTAGTAAAAGTATAACCAAACTGAATCCAGTGGTGTATTAAAAAAATTACATGGTATGCTCAAATCTGTTAATTGCGGGAATGTAGGGCTGTTGTATTCTTGCAATTGGCATCAATTGTAATAATATGCCACACATGCCAGCCATGTAGATGGCTGTGGCCCTTTAGTGATTCAATGATGATTGTTCTACACATAGAAAGAGAGGTCTAAATTCCCTAGCCTGAAAATGGGCAAGATTTTGGCAAACGCTTCAATCTAGACTGCATGAGGGGGGTAGCTGCATGTGGCTTCTCAGGACAGATTATTAAAATACCTCTACTTTGTTCATAATACTAGAAGTGACCACACCGAGGGACAGAGAAGGTGTGGCCAGGGCAGGTCCCCTCACACCTCACATGAGAACCAAGTCAACAGTTAGTACCATGAAAAAGCAAAGACATCTCCAGATGACACGAATGTCCAAACACCAAGTCACCCCATTCTTTCAGTCATTCCAGGAAGGGCCACAGATACTGAGTTCAGCCAAGCTCTGTTCGCTCTGCCCTGCCCAAATGCCCACAGCAACTTATGAGCATGTACTGAAACAAGCACTTAGCATCACTGAGTTTTGTAGTGACAGTGACTCTACATGGCAGCAGTGATCAAAAGCTTATGTGATTCCTCTCTCATCACAGAAGACAATATAAACCCAAGGGTGACTTGCAAAGGTGGTGGGCATGACACACAGTCACTTTATCTGCAAAGCCACTGTACATCATGGTCCTGGGAATGGGAAATTCTCACTAGAGTTACACCCCGGGGCTCTAAGAGGCTTTGGTCACACCGTAACACGAGTGGTCTTGGTTCCGAACTGGCCTGCAGTTTCTTTGTTGATTTATGGAAGGCACCTGAAGTTAAGGTTTAATATGCCTAGACCATGGCGCTGCAAACAGTTAACTATTAAGCATTTAGCAAAGACCATCCTCTATGCCTCCGTTTGTAAGGTTCAAGTAGTTCATAAATTTGGGTCACTTACACAAAAGTTGATTGAAACATGACCATAATTACTGCTTGACAAAAGACTGCAATGACCCAGAAAGCAGTGGCTGCAAACCAGTCATTCCTGCTTCCTCCTTCATTTCACAGGAGCATTCAGCTGGTGCTCTAAGAACTTCTTAATAGTATGAGTTATTTGTCTCCTCCCCAGAATCTCAGAGACTTAGGGTAGCCAAGATGGGTTGACCTTTCCTATTGTCTATAGTCTCTGTTCCTTTGACCCTCCCCACTTGTCTCCAATCTTTCCTCACATTTTAGAAATCTCAATTCGTTTATTCTCTGCAGAGGGACATGTCCTCCAGTATTGGCCTTGAATGGAATATCCACAGGAGGAAAGCAACAGGGCTTGTCTGGATTCATTGGCTGTTTTACCTGAGGAAGGGGAGGCAGCATAAAACAGCTTTGTTTTGCTTGTATAGACTTCTTTCAGCAACAGACTTGTGATTAATCTCTGAGACTAACACCATGACTTATTCTCAGGTGGGACTTAGGATGACTCTACCCTCCCTCTAATCAAAAGATAGACAAGTGTCTCCCAAAACCTTTTTCTCTCCATCCTGGTGTCTACAAAACTGGTTCAGGAGGAGATGAGGATGGGGGAGGAAGCCTGAGTGCCAGCCCCAGGAGGCATGAGGAAAGATGAGCAGGGCTCCACTGAAGGGCGTGCATTTGTGGATGTTGGCAATAGTTTTGATGCTGAAAGGAGAGATATAGCTGAGGCTAGAGTCCCATCGAGCAAAACTGTCAGCTGATGACAGACAGATTACTGACATCCTTTTGGTGCTTAGATCCAGCACACCTGAAGAAAAACAGTACAGTGGCTTTGCAGAAAACGTGGCTGCATGTCTTGGCTTCCAAGAGGAAGAAGCAGTGGATTCTTAACCATGTACATCTGCCAAAGCTGAATTCCTCTCAGGAGGTTTGAGACACTAAGACAACCAATGCTTGACTATACCAGCAACTCACGACTGCTTTGCGAAGCCAAGGAAATTTATATGTCACAGGTCAACTAAAGTGACTTTATGTGTCCTTGGATCTGATCTCACTAGCATCGCTGCCTAAGAGAGTCCAAAATGGACACCTCAAATCAGCTGCCTGGTGACTTGCTCTGATTTACTTTCTGTTGTAGTGACATATACTTCATTAAAAAAATTTGGGAAGAAGACAGGTTTACTGGTTTATAATCCCAGGTCCATCAGTGCAAAAGGTGCTGTTACAGCCACAGTCCTGAGCAGTGTTAAACAGATGCACTCATAGTATCTGCTTGCTGTAGTCATCTAGCCCTGACTACTCTTATATAAACTGGGACTCCCTGCCCAGATAATGGTGCCTGACATACATGGCCTAACACATAGGACAACCTAATCAAGACATGCTCTACACTGAAACTCTCTACCTAGATTGTAAAATATTGTATCCAGTTAGCATTTATAATTAACAAGCATGTGCCCTTCCAGATAGAACTGTGTACTCGCCATGTTCTGGAAAAATACCGGGTGTCCCATTAACCCAGAGCATGTCACAAACTAAGGATATTCAGAGCACTAACAAGTAACCCAAAGGTGACAGCACTTTGTGGACATCTGTGCTGCATGAGAAAAGCGATCATAGTAAGATGGCCACATAACCTGCAGAAATGCCACCATCACTAACTACTGTCTAGTGCTTTGCACAGAAGGAATCCCCAGGTATTTTCCAGGGAATGAACCTTTTCTCTGGTGACAGCTGCTAGCGTGAGGGTCAGGTACTACTTTCCACTGTTCCAAAAATGAAAAATGACTTGGTCTATTAAAATCTATCTCTTTTAAAATTAAAAAGAATAAAAAAAAACCAAATCTGGTTACTTTTGAGACAAGTTAATTAAATCCCATCTGTCTCAATGTGATTGCCCTCTATTCTAAAGTAGAAAAAAAAAGAGGGAGAATTCAAACTGGCAAATAATGTCCTTTTAATTAAATAAACTAACAGTTTTTCATTCTAATGAGCATAAACTGTTTGCAGAAAAGATTTTATTTAAATTACCCAGAGCGATTACTTTAAATGCACAGTTTGGCTAAAAGCTACGGTCATAAATAATTAATTTTTCATTTTTTAAAGAATTATGCAAATTTAAACTATGAAGCTAAAAGTGGAAAGCAACTAATCACAAACGGACCAAGTTGCCACTCCTCCTCCTTGCTCCTCTCTCTCCACATGTCTGTCTCTGCTGGGCTCTGAGGGAAAGGCTCATCTATCCCCACTGAGCATGCTCTAATCTAGGGAGCTAGATCTGATCATTCAAGTACAACCCGTGAGCTGGGTTACCATGTAATTGCGCTAGGTGAACTAGGTAACTCCTGCCTCTGTCAGTCTCCAGACAATGCAGTGCGCATGTACTTAGTAAACTCTTGATGATGAAGGAGACACCAAATTGATTGATGATGACCCATTCCCAAAGCACCTGCCATGTGAATGGGGAGCACTTGGAGAAATAAACTTTTTTCCTAGAAATTATTCATATTCTATCCACAACAGAAAGTACAAAGGAAATGCAAAGAAAGATTAGGCAGTCCCTAGGTAGACCCTGGGCTGGTAACTGGTTAACAGAAAATGAGTATTTTTGATTGTGTATGTGGTGGAGGGGGGAGGATATTTGGGAGTTGATGCAGCCTGAGATTCCACAGTCTTTTACTATGTTCACATGTCTAAAAGAGACATATCCCCAGCTCAGCATGGAGGAAAAGCCCCTTCTAGACAATGGGCCAGTGTCGGAAGCCTGCAGAGGACAGAAGCAAGTACCAGCTCAGTTCAGTGTGGTTCCCCAGAGCACGTGGCCCAAACTGTATGCAACAGTGAGCTTGAGGGGTAGCAGTTGAGAATTATCTGCTGCTCCATCAGCAGCTAGAGTTCCTCAGCTTCAGGGGAGAGGTGCCCAGGAGAAGTCAGCGTTTGATGCAAGAGGATTGCAGGTGAAGACAGTAGCGGCAAAGATGTCAGGGTTCTAAAATGTTCCCAGCCCACAGAGACACTGCTGGGAGGTACCCACAAGGAAGCTCCGAAGCATTGAAACTGAGTACTTTAAGGGTTCTCCTTACCCTGCATCCTCACCACCCGTGGTATTATCTTGATGATACCCATTCTGACTGGGCTGAGATGGAATCCTAAAGTAGTTTTTAATTTGCATTTCCCTTTTGGTTAAGGGTGTTGAACGCTTTCAAAAATATTTACCATGCACCTGCATTTCTTCTTTCAAGAACTGTACATTTTCAGGACCCTATTTATTCATGGGAACTAGATGGGAGACCATGAGAGGTGGGAAAGGGATGTAAAGAAGATGCTGGGAAGGGCAATGAGACAAACATGGCAATGGCAGCAAGAAAGAAGACAAGCTACTGAGTGTGGAAGGGTGTCAGAGGAGGGGGTGTGGGACAAGACAGGGATGAGAATCAATAGAAACAAATTTTGTTTGAAAATACCATAACAAATCCTAATAACTTGTATGCTAATTATATATAGGTAAAATTGGCTTATCAGTGAGTACTCCAGATGGTGCGGCATGCTATGAACAGGTCTGTGGTCTTTTTCAACACTTTAATCTCATACCAACCTTCCCTAGCACTGAATGCACCAGCCTGGCTCCTGTACTCTGGCTCACTTTTGACACAGATGCTAAACAACAAACAGAAACTAAACTGTCACCTTGTAAACTACCTATGGCTGCCACAGAACCAACAGATAAAAGGGCAAAAGGTGGGTATCTGTGAGAAGACACTGTATCAATTACCTTGACTGCAATTTAGACAGGCACAGTCTCCCATGGTGTTCCTTTTAGACATGACCAAATTGAAGCACAGATATGTTTCAAATCACACGGCTGCTGCAGTGGTTTGAATACGCTTGTCCCATGGGAAGCAGCACTAGTAGGAGGTGTAGCCTTGTTGGAGTAGATGTGACCTTATTGGAGGAATTGCCAAGTGAACGGAGTTCTTAACTAGCACAAACCATCCTTGCCATCTCCTTAAGTGACACAGACACCACAGCAGGGCAAAAATAAAAAAATCTCCTCCCATTGCATGGGAGATTGACTTGGCTCACGACAACTCCATTTTATAACTTTTGAGGATAAAGACTCTGGTCTCCTGACAGAGAGAAATGGTTTGGGCCCCTGAGCTGACCTGGGCTGCCAAAACTTACCCTGCCCAATGAGGGTGCTTATGCAGAAGCCTCGGCTCATTTCAGGTGAGTCATACAACCTGACTGACATAGCCATAATCTATGTTTTAAAGGGGCTTTGAGAAGTCTTTGGCAGCTCAAGCAGTTGAAGGAGTAACAAGGAAATGAATCATAGGCACAGATTAAATTCCAAATAACTACTGGCTGGGTCCATGATAAAGATAAGGAGAAAGCTCAGCCGAACTGTGTGATTTAGGCCAAAACTACGCAGATATTTCAAGCTTCCTTATAGAATATGAAATAACTCACTGGTTTTCATTTTTTTTTTAGCATGATCAAAAAAATTTTTTTAATTTAATTTTATTTTCTAAGTTTTTTTTTTAATTTACATTCAAAATCATTTCCCCTTTCCCATTACCTCCCTCCCCGGAAGTCCCATAAGCCCCCTTCCCTCCCTCTTTTCCCCATTCAACCCCCTCTCGCTTCTCTGTTCTGGCGTTCCCCTACATCCAGTCTTTCCAGGACCAGGGGTCTCTCCTTCCATCTTCTTGGAAATCTATTGATATGCGAATTGTGTCTAGGGTATTCCGAGATTCTGGGTTAATATCCCCTTATCAGTGACTGCATACCATGTGTGTTCTTTTGTGATTGGGTTACCACACTAAGGATGATATTTTCAAGTTCTGACCATTTGCCTAGGAATTTCGGGAATTCATTGTTTTTAATTGCAGAGTAGTATTCCATTGTATAAATATACCACATCTTCTGAATCCATTCCTCCGTTGAGGGACATCTGGGTTCTTTCCAGCTTCTGGCTATTATAAATAAGGCTGCTATGAACATAGCGGAGCATGTGTCCTTCTTGCATGCAGGTAAAGCCTCTGGGTATATGCCCAGGAGTGGTATAGCCGGATCCTCCGGGAGTGTCATGCCCAGTTTTCGGAGGAACCGCCAGACTGCTTTCCAGAGTGGTTGTACCATCTTGTAATTCCACCAGCAGTGGAGGAGTGTTCCTCTTTCTCCACATCCTCGCCAACAACTGCTGTCTCCTGTGTTTTTGATCTTAGCCATTCTGACTGGTGTGAGATGGAATCTCAGGGTTGTTTTGATTTGCATTTCCCTAATGACTAAGGATGATGAACATCTCTTTAGGTGCTTCTCAGCCATTAGATATTCTTCAGGTGAGAACTCTTTGTTTAGCTCTGTACCCCATTTTTTAATAGGGTTACTTGCCTCTCTGGAGTCTAACTTCTTGAGTTCTTTGTATATATTGGATATTAGCCCTCTGTCGGATGTAGGGTTGGTAAAGATCATTTCCCAGTTAGTTGGTTGCTGCTTTGTCTTTTTGACAGTGTCTTTTGCCTTGCAAAAACTTAGTAATTTAATGAGGACCCATTTGTCAATTCTTGATCTTAGAGCATAAGCTATTGGAGGTCTATTCAGGAAATTCTCCCCTGTGCCCATATGTTCAAGGTTCTTCCCTAGTTTCCTTTCTATTAGTTTCAGTGTGTCTGGTTTTATGTGGAGGTCCTTGATCCACTTGGAATTGAGCTTAGTGCAAGGAGATAAGAATGGGTCAATTTGCATTCTTCTGCATGTTGACCTCCAGTTGAGCAAGCACCATTTGTTGAAAAGGCTATCTTTTTTCCACTGGATGGTTTTAGCTCCTTTGTCAAAGATCAAGTAACCATAGGAGTGTGGATTCATTTCTGGGTCTTCAATTCTGTTCCATTGATCTACATGCCTGTCACTGTAGCAATACCATGCTGTTTTTAACACTATTGCTCTGTAGTACAGCTTGAAGTCCGGGATACCGATTCCCCCAGAGGTTCTTTTACTCTTGAGAATAGTTTTAGCTATTCTGGGTTTTCTGTTATTCCAGATGAATTTTTGAATTGCTCTTTCTAACTCTATGAAGAATTGAGTTGGCATTTTGATGGGGATTGCGTTGAATCTGTATATTGCTTTTGGCAAGATGGTCATTTTGACTATATTAATCCTGCCAATCCATGAGCATGGCAGATTTTTCCATCTTCTGAAGTCTTCTTCAATTTCTTTCTTCAGAGACTTGAAGTTCTTGTCATACAGATCTTTCACTTGTTTGGTTAGAGTCACACCAAGATACTTTATATGGTTTGTGGCTATTGTGAAGGGTATCATTTCTCTTACTTCTTTCTCAGCCTGCTTATCCTTTGAGTATAGGAAGGCTACTGACTTGCTTGAGTTGATTTTATATCCAGTCACTTTGTTGTTTATCAGCTGTAGGAGTTCTCTGGTGGAGTTCTTTGGGTCGCTTAAGAATACTATCATATCGTCTGCAAATAGTGATACTTTGACTTCTTCCTTTCCAATTTGTATCCCTTTGGCCTCCTTTTGTTGTCTCATTGCTCTAGCTAGAACTTCAAGTACTATATTGAAAAGATATGGAGAGAGAGGGCAGCCTTGTCTAGTCCCTGATTTTAGTGGGATTGCTTCAAGTTTCTCTCCATTTAGATTGATGTTGGCTACCGGTTTGTTGTAAATTGCTTTTACTATGTTTAAATATGGGCCTCGAATTCCTGATCTTTCCAAGACCTTTAGCATGAAAGGATGCTGAATTTTGTCAAATGCTTTCTCAGCATCTAATGAGATGACCATGTGGTTTTTTTTCTTTGATATTGTTTATATAGTGGATTACATTGATGGATTTCCTTATATTGAACCATCCCTGCATCCCTGGGATGAAGCCTACTTGATCGTGGTGAATGATCGTTTTGATGTGTTCTTGGATTCGGTTGGCAAGAATTTTATTGAATATTTTTGCATCGATATTCATAAGAGAGGTTGGCCTGAGATTCTCTTTCTTTGTCGGATCTTTGTGTGCTTTTGGTATTAGCGTAATTGTGGCTTCATAGAACAAGTTGGGTAGTGTTCCTTCTGTTTCTGTTTTGTGGAATAGTTTTAAGAGTATTGGTCTTAGGTCTTCTTTGAAGGTCTGATAGAATTCTGCAGTAAAACCATCTGGACCTGTGCTTTTTTTGGTTGGAAGACTTCCAATGACGACTTCTATTTCTTCAGGGGTTATAGGATGGTTTAGATGGTCTATTTGATCCTGATTTAATTTTGGTATTTGGTACCTGGCAAGGAAATTGTCCATTTCCTCGAGATTTTCTAGTTGTGTTGAATACAGGCTTTTGTAGTAGGATCTGATGATTTTTTGAATTTCCTCAGTTTCTGTTGTTATCTCTCCCTTTTCGTTTCTGATTTTATTAATTTGGATACTGTCTCTGTGCCCTCTGGTTAGTCTGGCTAAGGGCTTATTTATCTTGTTGATTTTCTCAAAGAACCAACTCCTAGTTTTGTCGATTCTTTGTATGGTTTTATTTGTTTCTACTTGATTGATTTCAGCACTGAGTTTGATGATTTCCTGCCTTCTACTCCTCTTGGGTGTATTTTCTTCTTTTTGTTCCAGGGCTTTCAGGTATGCCATTAAGCTGCTAGTGTATGCTGTCTCCCATTTCTTTTTGGTGGCACTCAGGGCTATGAATTTTCCTCTTAGCACTGCTTTCATTGTGTCCCATAAATTAGGGTATGTTGTGCCTTCATTTTCATTAAATTTTAAAAAGTCTTTGATTTCTTTCTTTATTTCCTCCTTGACCAAGTTATCATTGAGTAGAGCATTGTTCATCCTCCATCTGTATGTGGGCTTTCTGTTGTTTTTGTTGCCATTGAAGACCACCCATATTCCATAGTGATCTGAAAGGAGGCATGGGATTAGTTCTATCTTCTTATATCTGTTGAGGTCTGATTTGTGACCAATAATATGGTCGATTTTGGAGAAGGTACCATGAGGTGCTGAGAAGAAGGTGTATTCTATTGCTCTAGGATGAAATGTTCTATATATTTCTGTTAGTTCCATTTGGTCCAAGGCTTCAATTAGATTCACTGTGTCCCTGTTTAGTTTCTGCTTTCCTGAACGATCCATTTCAGAGAGTGGGGTGTTGAAGTCACCCACTATTATTGTGTGAGTGCGATGTGTGCTTTGAGCTTTAGTAAAGTTTCTTTTACGAATGAGGGTGCCCTTGCATTTGGAGCATAGATATTCAGAATTGAGAGTTCTTCTTGGTGGATTTTTCCCTTGATCAGTATGTAGTGTCCTTCTGTGTCTTTTTTGATGACTTTAGGTTGAAAATCAATTTTATCTGATATTAGGATGGCTACTTCGGGTTGTTTCCTGGGCCCATTTACTTGTAAAATTGTTTTCCAGCCTTTTACTCTGAGGTAGTGTTTGTCTTTGACACTGCATGCAGCAAAATGCTGGGTCCTGTTTACGTATCCAGTCTGTTAGTCTATGTCTTTTTATTGGGGAATTGAGACCATTGATATTAAGAGAGATTAAGGAATAGTGATTATTGCCACCTGCCATTCTTGATGCTATCTTTGTGTTTGAGTGGTTATCTACTTTTGGGTTTAATGCAAGAAGGTTATTATCTCGTTTTTTCCAGGGTGTTGTTTCTCTCCTTGTATTGGGGGTTTCCACTTATTATCCTTTGCAGGGCTGGGTTTGTGGAAAGATATTGTGAAAATTTGGTTTTATCATGGAATGTCTTGGTCTCTCCATCTATGGTGATTGAGAGTTTTGCTGGGTATAGTAGTCTAGGCTGGCATTTGTGTTCTCTTAGTGTCTGCATGAGATCTGCCCAGGATCTTCTGGCTTTCATAGTCTCTGGTGAGAAGTCTGATGTGATTTGGATAGGTCTTCCTTTGTATGTTACTTGGCCCTTTTCTCTTACTGCTTTTAATATTCTTTCTTTGTTTAGTACATTTGATGTTTTGATTATTATGTGACGGGAGGTATTTCTGTTCTGGTCCAGTCTGTTTGGAGTTCTGTAGGCTTCTTGTATGTTCATTGGATCTCTCTCTTTAGGTTAGGGAAGTTTTCCTCCATAATTTTGTTGAAGATATTTACTGGCCCTTTAAGTTGCAAATCTTCACTCTCATCTATACCTATAATCCTTAGGTTTGGTCTTCTCATTGTGTCCTGGATTTCCTGGATGTTTTGGGTTACATGTTTTTTGCATTTTGCATTTTCTTTGACTGTTGAGTCGATGCTTTCTATGGTATCTTCAGCACCTGAGATTCTTTCTTCCATCTCTTGTATTCTATTGTTGATATTTGCATCTATGACTCTTGATTTCTTCCCAAGGTTTTCTATCTCCAAAGTTGTCTCCCTTTGTGATTTCTTAGTTGTTTCTACTTCCTTTTTAGATCCTGGATGGATTTGCTGAGATCCTTCACTTGTTTGTTTGTATTTTCCTGTATTTCTTTAAGGTATTTTTGCGTTTCCTCTTTCAGGATTTCTGCCTGTTGACCCAAGTTCTCCTGTATTTCTCTAAGCGATTTTTGTGTTTCCTCCTCATGGGCTTCCATCTGTTGATCCATTGTCTCCTGCATTTCTTTAAGCAATTCTCGTGTTTCCTTTGTAAGGACATCTATCCGTTGATTCATTTCTTTAAGCAATTTTTGTGTTGCCTCCCTATGGGCATCCATCTGTTGACCCATATTCTTCTGCATTTCTTTATGCAATTTTTGTGATTCCTTTGAAAGTGCATCTACCCATTGATCCATTTCTTTAAGCGATTTTTGTGTTGCCTCCTTGTGGGCCTCCATCTGTTGATCCATGTTCTCCTGCATTTCTCTAAGCGATTTTTGTGTTTCCTTTGTAAGGGCTTCTAACCGTTGATTCATGATCTCCTGTAATTCTTTTATTTTATTTTATTTTATTTTTTTAATTTACATTCCAAATCACTTCCCCTTTCCCGTTTCCTCCCTCCCCGAAAGTCCCATAAGCCCCCTTCCCTCCCTCTTTTCTCCATTCAACCCCCTCTCGTTACTCTGTCCTGGCGTTCCCCTACATCCAGTCTTTCCAGGACCAGGGGTCTCTCCTTCCATCTTCTTAGAAATCTATTGATATGCGGATTGTGTCTAGGGTATTCCGAGATTCTGGGTCAATATCCCCTTATCAGTGACTGCATACCATGTGTGTTCTTTTGTGATTGGGTTACCTCACTAAGGATGATATTTTCAAGATCTGACCATTTGCCTAGGAATTTCGGGAATTCATTGTTTTTAATTGCAGAGTAGTATTCCATTGTGTAGATATACCACATCTTCTGAATCCATTCCTCCGTTGAGGGACATCTGGGTTCTTTCCAGCTTCTGGCTATTATAAATAAGGCTGCTATGAACATAGTGGAGCATGTGTCCTTATTGCATGCAGGTAAAGCCTCTGGGTATATGCCCAGGAGTGGTATAGCCGGATCCTCTGGGAGTGTCATGCCCAGTTTTCTGAGGAACCGCCAGACTGCTTTCCAGAGTGGTTGTACCAGCCTGCAATTCCACCAGCAGTGGAGGAGTGTTCCTCTTTCTCCACATCCTCGCCAACAACTGCTGTCTCCTGTGTTCTTGATCTTAGCCATCCTGACTGGTGTGAGATGGAATCTCAGGGTTGTTTTGATTTGTGTTTCCTTTGTAAGGGCTTCTAACCATTGATTCATGGTCTCCTGTAATTCTTTATGAGATTTATTTGTGTCCTTCTTAAAATCCTCTAATAGCATCATGAGAAGCGATTTTAAATCCAGATCTTGTCTTTCAGGTGTGGTGGGGTATCCAGAGCTTGCTGCTGTTGGAGAGTTGGGTTTGGATGGTCCCACATTACTTTGATTTCTGTTAGTAACGTTCCTACGTTTGCCTTTTACCATCTGGTTACCTCTGGTGTTAGTTGTTCCTGCTGTCACTGGCTGTTGGTTGGACCTCCTGTGAGCCTGAAAAGCTATTTCTGGCCCCCCTGGATTACAGGGATTCCCCTGGCACCGATTTCTGGGGCCTGCCCTGCTCCTGAGTGACTTTGGAGCCCTGATGTGCCTTGCCCCAAGTGATGTTATATTGGGGAATCTCTGCACATCCAAAGGCCCAGTGTAGTGGATTCCTGGAGCAGAGGTCGCCAAAGGGAGGCTGGTAGGCTCCCGCCCTGTGCAGGGGTGTGTGATCTCTCCGGGGGGGGGAGGGGAGGTCCTTCTGCAGGGCAGAAATCCCACAGCAGGGCTGGCGCTTTGATTACTGCAGACCTGCCCAGCTCTTGGGAGCAGGGTACACACAAGCTGCCTGAGATCCAAGCGATATTATGCCTGTCTGTCTCTGAGCCTGGAGGTCCCAACTGCCCTGATGCTGGGGCAAAGATGGTGGAGTGCACTCTGCACTCTCTCTGTGGTGCAGGTCACTCTGCAGGGGAGATGGCCCACAGCAGAGCTGGCGCCCAGGCGACTGCAGCGCTGTCCTGCTCTTGGGCGCAGATGGAAGCCCCAACAGGCCGTGTCCCAAGCGATGTTATATCTGGGTACCTGTCTCCTCAGTGCAGTCGATCCAGGAACAGAGGTTGCCAAAGGGAAGCTGGTAGGCTCCCGCCTCGCTTTTGTTTTTGACATAGTGTCTCACTATGTAATACAGGCTGGCCTTGAACGCCTATCTTGACCTTGAATTTTTGCCCCTCGCAATTTTGCCTCAGCTCATAAGTGGTGGTATTACAGGGGTGCCTCACCATGTCTACTAAGTAAATACAACTTTGCTTTTACATTTATCTAGAAATGTATTTTTGATATAGCACTTTGACTCATAGCTGGACAATAGTGAATAATATCTGATACTTGCAGCTGTAATGCTTACTATCATTTTGAGCTGCTCAAACAGCAATTCATGGATATAGAAAGAGATTCTTTTCTTTACTCATTAACTCTTATTAAGTTAAACACCAGATCTTAAGAATTTGTGAGAAGCCTTTTAGAGCTAACGGGCTGTGACTGCTGACTGTGGGCAAATTAGTCATCATGGCCTGGGTCACTACTATGATGATGAGAAAGTCTGACTATATTCATAATATCCCCAATTTCACTTGCCCTGGTTATGATCATTCATAGAGGACCTGATCTAGTTATACAGGGAAAGGGAGGCCCAAAAGAGGAGCTGATTTACTGAGAGCTCCGGCTCAATAAAGGGAGAGGGATGGTCAGTTCCTTGCATCAAGATTCCCTCTTGGGGGAACTTAAAAGTAACTTGGAAGACATTCCTTCCTGATTCCCAAGTGGAGACTCATTAATAAGGAAATTTATGCAAATTAGGTAACCACTATCCTCAAATATGCCCCTTTGGCATGAGAATTATTTTGAACTAAAGATAGCTAAGAAAGAGTAGGTGAAGAAGGAATTCTGTGGCTTCCCACTCCTGCCCAAAATCAGAGCATAATCTTCAGCCCTGTAGTTTGCTTCCTGCTCTCTCCCACACCAGGGCTTGTGAGAGAGTACTAGCTTGTCTTCAGGGTCCTCCATATGTTTTCCACTGAATATTACTCAACCCTAGAAGCCCAGGTCACCTGTTCATTTATTTGTTTAATCCTGTTATACCTCCATATAGTATTGCCCTCTATTAAAGTAGTGTATTGGCTTCCAGGCCTAAAGATTTGGGGAAAGACGAGGTTTCGATTATTCCCATGAAGCATCTATCTACATATGAAACAAGAGATTTCTCTATTAGTTTTACCCATACAATTCATAAGCTTTAGTTAGTGACTATACTGGGATTAGGGGATGTACGGAAAGGTTCTTTTCCCCCTTCTCTCTGCTACAAAACCAATTTCATATATAGAAATAAACTGCTTATGTCCTGTATATTTAAGAGAAAAATGAAAGGCTTGGAGTGATATAGATTTTTTAGACAGGGGACAGGAGAATCACAAAAATGCACTTTGCTCAATATGTCATAATATCTAACATCACAGGTTGATTTTTAAAAAAAGCTACACATCTGGAGCTGGAAGAACACTTCCAGACAACCTGGATTTGATTTCCAGTACCCACAAGGCAGCTCATAGTATCTGTGACTCCACTTCTGAGGGACCCAATAACTTCCTCTTCCTCAGGGCTCCATGGACACTAGACATGTAAGTTGTGTACAAAAATTCATGCAGGAAAAAACCCCACTAATATGCATAAAATAGTTTTTTTGAAAACTTAAAGAAAATCTTAGTAGAGGCCTAAATTAATGCATGATTAAATGATTTTGTAAAGAAATAGTCTGATCTGATAAAGTATGTTAGGCCAACAGGATCTGATTGTAATTTTACTTTTCTAGCTTATTGTACAAAATGTTAAAGTTTCAGAGCTCAATTGCCCTGAAACTCAAAGCAACTGCCATTAAGTGTGTGGTAAGAACTGCATGTTTAAAAATGTATGTGCAGAGAAACACCCACAGAAAGAGATTCATTTTCAAACATGTGAGGTTGGTACTGTTGGGTTGTTTTCTTTCTTTCTTGTGTTGCTAACTGAAATTAATGAGTACAAACCACAGAGTTCTCTCAAATAACAATGTCTTCCATATCTCCAGGGTGCAAAATATGGAAACCTAACAGAACAAGAGACAGCAAATTGAAGTCATACATTCACGAACTCATCCGCCTAATCACATAATAAGTCTTGGGTATGCAGGCCACATGCAACAATAAATAAGACACAGGCCCTATTAGGTGTTACAGTACGTGTTCCCAGCTTCAGTGTTTCATATGTAAAAATTTATGGTGTGCTTTCTTTCCTATCATGGATAGATCAGATGGATGCAGAATTGCGTACTGTCTAGCAAATGGTTAAACCTTGAGTGAAGACCTCATCACGTTCACAGTTTTATTACTTTAAGCCCATCAACAGTCCCACATAGTTGTTTCTTACTTATTCACCTATTAAAAAGCTATAAAGCATTAGCCCCTGGGGCAGGTGACAGTGGTAGACTTAAGAGACATGGGCATGACTGTCCTGAAGACTGGAGAGCTACAAAGGTAAAGACAGCCATACTGTGTATGTGTGTGGTGAGGGTTGGGGGCAGATAATGGAACCAATGAGAAGGGCCCATGGGGGAGGCTGTGCTTACAAAGAGAATTGAAGGACTCCATAAGAATTTGGAAGACAGATCCAACTATAATGGGAATAAAATGTTCTTCCGAGTGGAGGCTAGTTCACGATTGTTCATGTGCTCTTTAATTTGTGTGGCATCATATTGGGTGATATGAGTATACAGTCAACAAAGAAAATAAAAATTCAGGGCCACTGCCATGAACAACTTAAGAGGAAGCCAGAGAGGTGTATAAATATACATGTCTAAATGGGGGCAGGCAAGATGGCATAGTGGGTAAAGGAGCTTGCCACGGAGCCTGATGACCCGAGTTTTATTCCAAGATCTTCACAGTGGAGGGAGAAGGCCTCTCCTACAAGTAGTCTTCCAAGTCCTGGCTACTTAAGGTCATACTGGCTTGTCCAAAAGGATCTTTGAAGTTTGGATGCATTTATTCACACACCGTGAGACTTGCTGGACTGTTCCCTGAGGTCAGTGCACTTGCACATGAAATCATTGAACATGGCAGAAGGAACTTGAGCCAGGGCCCTCAATCTCCACAGGAAGACTGTACATATTAGGAATATGTGTAAGATTTCTGGCACAGTGATAGCAGTTGGAATTATGCAGAAATATAGGATGTAATGGTCATAGTCATAATGTCCCCAAGTTCAAATTCTTTTCTGATTTATGACCCATGCAATAATATCTAAATACTAACAAACATTGTTGTCATGAACAGAGACTTCACCCCAGTAATGATATGGTTCTTTCATAAGTGTAGAGAGGCAACTTTCCACTCTATCCTCTGCCATAGCCGAGAAGGCTTCGCAGAAGTGCTATAAGTCACAGAATTTACAGGTTCTTAGCTTGGCTTGCCAAGGCTCTGGTAATACAATCCAGCTCAAGTTGGGTTTCAGTGTCTTCAAAGCAGGTGCAATGGGAGTTTGCAGAATTCTGTAGACATAGTACAACTCAGGCCTGTGAGTCAGACACAGCATCTCTAACTTCCATGAAGGCTTTCTCAAGACTCTGGCACGTCTAGGAAGCAGACTGTGGGGTTAGATCCCACATTAGAGCACAAACAGGAATCTATGTAAGAGTCACCCACCTACATAGATAATAAGAGCTGAATTTCACTTGTCTGTTTTCAGCATATTGCTCAGTTCCCTTTAGCCCAGACCCCACCCTCTGAAAACAGAGTTAATAAATTGCACAGAGTGGAAGCTGAGACACTTACAGAGGTTCTGAGTTATACTCCCATTATTGAAGATCCCAGAATTCTGATTATCCTCACCACTTTGTGGCTCAGAGAAAGCCAGCACTGAAAGGGAGGATGCCTTTGAATATCACCCCTTACTCCTGACTAGCCATTCCTGCTGGCTTCCTGGTACACTAGAGGGCCAGCATACAGTTGAAAAGCATGGCAGATCTCAGTATGACAGTTCCTTCTTATTGTAGATGTTTCCAAAAGCTGCCCCTATAATGACTTCCAAGGCAACAAGGGGCGATGGCCTTGGTAGACTGTTGTTTGCTCTTTTTCAACCCAAGCATGGCACAGAGCTTCCAATAGGTACATGGCAGACACACCCCATAGACTAGGGACCCTGAGTCAAGACAACTCTGGAGGGAAAGGCCATTCATGGCCTCATCTCACCTGCCTCATGTTATTTATGCATTTGTTTATTTAATTTATTTATTATTTTAGAGATTGCCAGAATTGGATAATCTCAAGTAAAAGAAAAAATATTCCATAAAGCTATATATTGAATATCAATAATCAATGACTAGTTTTTATTAAGCAGTAGCTATATGTCTGGCATAGTGCTGAGAATTGCTGTTTTTTAATGTCTTATGGTTTGTTTGGTTTAGACCTTACCAAGTACAGGAGATCAACACCACTATTCACATTTTATAGAAAAGAAACCTTGAGAATACATAACACAGCAGTGCTCTGTAGGATGTGAGTCACCGTGGGAGGCTTCAGAATAGACATCTTGAGAGCAATGTAAATGCAAGCTTTGATATTTATGGTTATATACTACTCTTAGTAAGAATAGATGTACTGAAGGCTGGAACGATGGCTCAGAGGTTAAGGGAACTTGCTGCTTTTTGTAGAAGACTGAGCTCAATTCCCAGCACCTACATGCAGCTTAGAACTGTCTATTATTCTAGTTTCAGGATATTTTATGCCTTCTTCTGTCCTTCATGGGAACTGCATGCACATGATAAACTTATATATACACAGGGAAAACATTCATACACATAAAATAAGTATAGATTAGTCTACAGAAAAAAATAGACATGCTGCATAGTATTTAACTGACCAACCTGGGAGGAGTTGTCAATGACGTTTTCAGACATTATAAATGGTGGTTATGGGTAAAATGGAAGGTGTCTACTCTGGCTTGGAGAGGCATTGGCTTTCTCCACATGAATCCACATAAAGATTTTGGGGAGATCTGTCTGTAGGACAAGTGTCTCAGGCATGGGTTTTAAATAGTCTTGCCTTCAGCCGGAAGTTGGGATCTTCAGCATCTGAATCCAGATGAAGAACGACTTGGCTCCTGCTGGAGATTCCTCTGCTCCCATGCAAGATGCCATTAGAACTCCTAAGATGAACTTGTGCTTCGTTGAGCTTCCATAACAAGTGGCTTCGGCATGTATGTGCTAGTATGTGTTTGCACAGGTGGCAGAATTCTATGGAGGCTTGTTTTTAAGACAACTTGATTTTAAGATTGTGAGGGAGGATCTTCAACTTCACTGCTCAACACTGTTGCTACCAATGAATACCAAAACAATGGACAGTTATCATTCAAAGAATTGGCTTTTCTTGCTCACTGTAAGAATTTAACAAAATAAACAAATAAATAAAAATCATAACATCTCAGTATCCAATGGACAGACTGACTCTTTGCCTAGTAGGTGTCCGGAAATGAACTAGGTCATACAAGAGAGTATAACAGTAATGGGCTAAAAATGGCCCTGCCTGTTTGTTGGCCAGTTGCAGACAGAGGAGGGGCATTTGGGCTCATAGAAGACCACAAAGTGCATACATTCTAAGCCCTCCTCACACAGCCCTGTGTTGGATTATCATAACAAGGGAAGGGGTAAATGGACACATTTGATCTAGATTCTGTGAAGTCTGCGGAAATCACTAGACCTTATAAAAATGTGCAGCTCTGCCAGGACAGCACAGGCTGCTGTGAATATGGGCCTTGTGGCCAGGCAGCTGCCTTCCCTCTATGTTCTTCCACATTCTCAGCCATCCACGTTCTTTTCCAAGTTTCTTCTTGTTTGCATTTAGTCTTCCATGGTTGAAAAAAAAATCTGTTCTTAATAATATTAATAGTTAAGATTAAGATTATTTTAACCTCGAAACAGAGTATGTTTAACAAAACCACAGCACTTTCTAAGTGGAAAAAAAGGACCCATGCATTTTCAAAACAAAATAAGCTAGACATTCATTTTTAAAGGGGTCTTTGAAGATGATACATTTTTGTTTTGTGTCCTTTGTCACTCAGTGATCGATACTTCTTAACTTGAGGATTCTGTGCCTTTACATAACAGCAAACTAATATGAAGCAGATTGTCAAGTGCTGGGAAGGCAGATAGCTGCCAAAAGCCTATGACCTCACCCATCCAGGCCCTAAGTATTCTGTTGCAAAAGTCAAGACATTAATTTATTAAGGATTTCCTTAGCATCTCCTTCAGGAAATACTCTACCATTCCATTGTGATATTGGGCTTTCTGGGAACTTTTCTTTTCAGTCTGGCCCACAGTAATTAGCTTGGCCTGGATGAGGCCAGTAATTAAAAACAAATAGTATTTATGTTTTGATGGAGATCTGTGTGCTAATGCTAAAGACTTTTTAGGACCTAAATATTTTCCCGGTCTCTCCTAATATTGAGTTTATTTGGAGTCTACCTACATTAGGATGATGCTTGAGTAAGAAAAAAAGTCACATTCTCCACACCATCTATAAACCATATCTATAGCAAGAATATCACCATTTGGAGGTTTTCTATCAGACTCAAGCACTCTGGCATACATAAGATGACTTACGCAATCAACTCCTCACTCAACATCTGTGTTACTCCTGGTTTTCCCAGTCCTTCCACAGAAAATCAGGGACTGCTCCTCAGCTTCTGAAGGTGTCATGCACACTAACCAGTTTCCTCAGAACACAATTTACATGAAAGTCAACCATGACAATATTTTGAACAGTATTCTCAGTACCACTGTCCACATTGTGGTTGATCCTCTATATTACTTCCCCTCTTACTAGTATGGGCTCATTATAAAATTACACAGAATGTGGAGAAGTGTGGTCCGTAAGCCAGAAGACAACTGCAATGAGTACCGAGCAGAGAGATAGGTGACAGAGCAATCTTAGTCTTATGAAGTAATTCATACTGAGTATCAACCACAGGCCAGGCTCAAGTGTTACAGACAAAACACAGACTTTGTCCATAGTCTTCATGTTATTGGGTGATAAAAAGCAAGAAATAATGCTTAAAGAATGGGAATTCCAAACACTCAATTAGTTATAGTTGATCATCAAAGCCCTGAAATGGAAACTCGGTGACAGGATGGATGACATTTCAGTAGAATCATGCAGTTGCCATAAATGTTTCTCCCTGGGAGAAGAGCTGAGCAAGGCAGCTTTCCAATGAGAAAGAGAAGCATGTCCAACAGCCCAGGGGTGGGAGAGTATTCTTGGACGTAACACAGCGTATGAGTGAGCAGTATAGTTGATATTCTGTGAATGAAGACTGGCACCAGTGATGGACTTCTGCTCGCCACAGTAAGAGGTCTCAAGGCAATAGATAAAACAAACCACAGTAGGTCAGGAAATACAAAATCAATTCAAAAAATCACTTCCAAGGACTCCCTAGGTGCTCATTATATACCCAGTATCCAGATATGATTCAAACAGTGCAAATACATTTTAAATTTTTCCTTATATTTTAGCAGTGGACAGAAGTATGATCAACTTTACTGTGACAATGACAAGGCTGATAGAAAAGGACCCTGGCCACTGAGGAGGATGCCACTGTCCTGGTTCTTCAAGGAGAGGATGTGGAGTCAGACTCTTTTTGTTGAACTGGTGTATTGGACACACAGTCATCTATGAGGATGGAGTGAAGAACCCACTAATCACATTGATTACAAAGATGGCCTTGAGCAATGAGTGACGTGCTCATGGTAATGTTGGGGAGGATGCTGTTCTTACTAACATATTTTTCAGATATGTTTCAGCCTGGAAGGTACCTATCCATGAGATTCACACATCCCCCAGGGATGCACACACCAATGGCCCCTGACTCTGAACTGAGCACATTGCAAAGAGCCAGATACCAGCTTTCTCCTCAAGAAGTCTAAACACGTGCAGACTTGCAGGTACAGTAGGAGTTCTTGAATGTTTCCAGATGCACGCGAAGTAGTGATGGGCCCTGCACCATAGGCTAGGGTCTCTGAGAGGAGGTCATGGGAGCAGATGATCATGAAACTGAAAACGCAGGACATGTACATGGGTTCCAGGTAAGACGAGAGGAAGGCTGCTTCCTGGAGAAAGAATAGCATGTGCAAATGGTCTAGATCAGAGAGAGCAATGGGTTGGTTTTTAAGATCTCTCTGGCTGTGACCAAGACAGAGACAGAAAGTAGGGCCCAATGAAGAAGGGCCATGCTTTTAAAGATCAGGCTGCAGTGAGTTACTACAGGCACCAGAAGCATAGACTTTAGGCTCTCCTAAAGTTTGAGCTTGGTTATCCCGTTGTACTTTAAATCCTCTGATTTGTTAGTTGGATTAAAAACAGTTTGGTGACATTTTTCCAAACAAAATCTTTCTCAGAAGTAGACAGAAATGGTTTTCTAATTAGATTTCTCAATGGTTCCACCCTATAAGGTACAAGGGCAGTGCTGTCCACTGGTTCCGTACTTGGGACAGTATGAGAAATCCACCAAAAGGAGGTACGTATGAGCTATGAATGTGTCTTTCCCAAAGGAAGATATAGGCAAGTGACACTTAACTGGCTATCCTAGATAGAACCAGACTGTTCTGAGTTCTCCACTCTGACTTCATCTTGGGCCACCTTGTGTTTGATCACTGCAGAACAGAAATCAATAACAGGTTCAGTGGTTGTTCCCAATGCTCCAGGTACTTTGATTACAAATTATAGAAATTGACTGGTAAACATGTTCCTGTTTGCCTGAGTTTACTACTGCCTCTGCTCATCCTTTCTTTGCTCCAAACAAGAGAGAATTTCCCCCTGAGGAGCTGGCATTGAGCAATGTGCTTAGCTTGGACATCTGACAGGAGTGCATATCATCAGCAGAGTAAGGTTGGAAGGAACCTCGACTGCCATATTGTTCACAAGTTGGATCTGAAAGACCATGAAGACAAGAAAACACAAAGCAGGGTTGTCCCCACTGCCTCTTTTAAATAGAAGCAGGCTATGAGGCCAAGAGAGCTGACAAATTCTTGTCTGTGCTATCTCTGAGGCAGCGTCTCACAGGGATCACATTTATCTTTGCCATATCAATTCTTACAGACTAGGAAATGGGAATTAAATCATACACATGGAGAAAAATCCTGGAACCACAAGAGACATGAAGCTGGCAGCTGATGGCAAACCACAGACTGATTCTCTCTGGGATTATTTTAATTGTTCTTCATGCTGGTAATAGGAGGAATGTGTTCATTTTCTTCTACACCATGTCAGAGCATGAGAATCAGTTCTGAGAAGATAATTCACCCAAATTTCTGAGCCATATTGGGGGACTTGCAATACAGATTTGGTGGTATTTTCCAAAAATATCTCTCTGAATCCTCAGAAGGTTCAAGGGTGAAAGGCCCCTACCACCTATACATCAGGTATAGTATGTGGGGGGAAGGGAATGGCCAGGGAATCTGGAAACAGAGAAAGGATTGAGGGGAAATTCAGTTGGGGTCAGATCAAGTTATACCCTTCTCTACATTATTTTATATTATATAAAAGAGTAAGTAGTTTCTCAGGTTATGTATTACCCTAGGAAATTTTTTTTTACAAGTAGGTTTTGGGTTTTTTGTTTTGTTTTGTTTGGGTTTTTTTTTTTTTTTTGAGTCCATTCCAAGGGAGAAGGATTAGTGTAGCCCTTGAGTGAACCAAGATACTACACTATCTGGGAATCACCACCCATGCAGTTCGGACTCATCAATTATCCCAAGGAATAGAAATGGAGCCACATTGTAAGTTTGTTAAAGAGACAAAAACACGGGACATACAGGGGTATCAAAGACATATTAGGACAACTAGTTGCAAGAGCTTAATGAACATCCAAAATGGACAAATGGGAGTAACTCCCTCATCTGAATCTCTTAAAGTGATGGGCACCTAACACTGTGATAGCTCCATACCATGTCTGATACCTGGTGTGTGCCCCAGGAACTTAGGACTCCCTAATAGAGTGGTTGGTTACCCTGTTGACATGGCCTGCCTGTCCTCCTGTTGGCCTTTGTGGACTTGGCCATGACCTCCCATTTCCTGTTCCTTACCCATTTTCTGCACCTGACTTGTATCAGCCTTTTCACTTGGGATTCTGTGATCGATCTTGCTTTCAACCCCGACACTAGCACATTCTGTTACAGGTTTTGTTCTTCTTATCCCTACAGACTTTTTCTCAGACTTTGAAGCCTCTGGAACTCTGCCATAGCCATTTTAGCTACATTTATTCAGTAATACACACACACGTATACACACACACACACACACACACACACACACACACAGAGAGAGAGAGAGAGAGAGAGAGAGAGGGAGGGAGGAAGGGAAATAGAGAAGGAGAGAAGGAGAGAAGGAGAGAGAGAGAGAGAGAGAGAGAGAGAGAGAGAGAGAGAGAGAGAGAGAGAGAGAGAGAGAAATGTGGAATGGGTTAATATTAGTAAATCAACTTGGAAGAAAAGAACATACCCCATCTCAGCCAGCTACAAGGTATGCAGATTCTATGATAAATGGCTGTCATTAAACTCCCTAAGCTTTGTGACCTTATAACTAAACAATAAATTCTAATATTATGGAAAGACACAAGTGTATGCCTGCATCCCAGCACTCATGACAGTAGGGATAAAGAGAGGCAAGAGAGTACAGGAAAGTGGACATGCTCCTTAGGGTCGGAATCACATGGGGCCTAGCTGAGCTGTGATTTTCTGGAGATTAGATGGAAAAACTAAGGTTTAGATATGCCACATCATTCAGATCCAGGCGTTTGTGCCCATTCACGTTTCTTTGTTAAAGAATTCACAGCCCTAGCTGATCTGTTTCTATAACAGGGTCTTTCCTGAGTCATACCTGGTGGAATAAATGCCAAGCACCCTGGGCTACAGAGATTTGCTCAGAAATATAAACCCAGCTACATAAATACCAAATTAATGCCTACAGTGTTTGAACTGGGATAACATAATATATAAAGCCAGGGCTTAGAGACCAGGTCTTACCATTGTTGGGATGGGGGGTAAAAGGTGGAATGTGGGGGGACAGGAGGATTGGTGTGGAGAGAAGATGAAAATACAGCAAAGGTTTGAGGAAGAAAACACAGAGGCAGAACCGCTTTAGACACAGCCACCGGAGAGGCTGTTGATCTTGATAGTTTCCTATCCTGGGAGGGTCTGATTCTTAAGGCGGTGTTCCTAATATATTATAACAGATTCTATGCATTCTGTGGATCCTAGAACCTACAGTCAGTGCTTCTGAGAGATGATACAAACAGAGTTGACTTTTGGTTATCTCTAGTAATCAAGAAAAATATAAAAAAAATATTTAATAACTTTACCTGTTTGGCTTTCAAATAGAGACAGATATAATTTCCATAGTTGTATTTCCTAATGGAATCCATCTAATACCTTGTTGTAAACACAATGGGTCGGTGGATAGTTCAGGAGCTGTATGGATAACTCAGTGGTTAAGAACACTGGCTGCTCTTGCAGAAAACCTGGATTTGATTCCCAGCTTGCAACTATCTGTTATACCAACTCTGAGGGATATAATTTCCTCTTCTGTCCTCTATGGGCACCAGGTACACACAAATGGTAGGCAAACATTCATAAATATAAAAATAAATAACTATGTCTTTAAAAAAAATAGCCCAAAGCAGAGAATTTAACACTGCTATTATCAGAAGGTGTCACACAATCACTTTTAACACCACTTGGTCTCTGCAGTGCTGAGACTAGGTAAAACAGTACTTCAGAGCCTCTCTTGGTATTCTGAAGATAGCTAAGGCATGGGGGTCTTCATGTTCCCAATACTACAAAAACAAATCACAGCGTCTATGCATTTATGTGTTTTGTAAATAAAGAGTCCACAGAAACATCTGAGTAGAATATGATCCCCACAACTTTAAAATGGTGTACTGTGACAAATAATAGCATGCATATAATAATGACCTGGGCATGGTCATTGGTTTGGGTTTCTAGAGACAAATTTCTCTGCCTGACTCTAGGACTTCTTAGCCCTCCTTCCTATACCACATTTCATTTTGGTTTGATTTCTTCCTACTGTGTGAGATTCAGGCCATTTCACCCTTGGGTGGAGCCGTGAATCAAATAGGCCTGTCTATAAAAGGTTGTTTTAGATGCTGGAAGAGAAAGGGCCATAAGGGTAATGAAAGTCAGTGGAGAGAAGAAGTCATCACTGTCAGAATCCAGAGTCAGTACAGGAATTAAGGCTAAAGGAGTCAAGAAAACAAAGCAAAATAACAAGACTGATCCCTGAATGCAGTGATACCTCAGGAAAGAACTTCAAAGACAACATGGTTCTAAGAACCAACATTATCCATGTCCCTTTGAGTTGGAAACTGACATGACATCAGAGTGTTGAACGACTCCATTCCTCGGGAACCAGGGATTAATGGTCTCATCCATTTCTGTCTAACAGAGACAGAGGCTAGCCTTTCACTATCAACAGGTGCAACTTATAGAACCCCAAACTCATAAACAACAATTAACCAACGAAAGCCAAAGGCTCATTCATTTTTGGCGCTAAGCTTTTCTGGCATTGACTATCATTCATATAGAGTTTATACCCTTTCTCTAGTTAAGTTTATACAATTGACTCATCGTCTTATAACAACAACTTCAAGGGAAAAACAAACCAGGCTCTGAAACACAAACAAACAGAATCCCAACAATGATAACAACAAAAAGGATTTAAAAGAGGAATCTAGTACCAAATGGAGGAGGATGATATTTGGGTGGCTATAAGTGGTTCCCTAAATCAGGAACACACAGCAGCATCTACTGAAAAAAAACAACCAACCAAAATAATAATTATAATAGTAATCTGCTTTGATGGAAATAAAGTACTGTAATATTTATTGCCTGTGCCAGAGTTCTAATGACTGTGGGGCCAGAAGTGAAGTGTCACAGCATGCTCCACATGTTTTTACCACGGTTTCTAAAGGCTCTAGAGGCTATTAAATTTAATGAACCCATCTGCTCTGAAATAGAGGTCCCAATGTAATCAGCTTCCTCCATGCCAAGTAATGCAGATGGCAATCTCTGTACCACAACTCAGCAGGATGTTTCTCCTTACGTGTGTGCCTTTCTGTCCCAATGATCACAACTTCTTCAGTATGCACTGGTGTCTTGGGAAAATACTGTAAATTCCATTTCCAACCTCAGACAACTTCCTTACGAGGGCTTTGACACCCCCTGAGTAATTGCCTCTAGGCAGTAAGAAGTCGTAGCTTAAGGCAATCACCTAAATGACTCCTCAATAGCCAAGGTGCCATTCCTAGATGGGAAACTAAAACAAATGTGCAATTGATCAAACCCAAGGCATTTTCTGCAAGTTGAACTTAGTGGGGGGTGAGGAGAAGGGATACAGGTCTAATTTGCCAATGCAAGTAAATAGGTTTGGAGTTCTTGCAGATTGCCTACTGAATTGCTTTGCCAGCAAATGAGAGCCACTGTGGGCGGGGGTTGGGGGTGGGGACTGGGTAATGAATTCTCATTATTTTAAATGGTTACATTCCCACTGTTTTTGAAAGATTTCTTTGCTTCCCTTCTGTGTGTTGCCAAGCTTTGTGCAAACTCCCCTAGAGGGGGTTATCAGGGTGTGGATGCTTCCTGGGTTTGATACTGCCTCTGCCCTACATGGTAAGCTGAGTAGCTTTCCTGAGCTGATTAAGACCCAACTGCAAAGCACAAGTGATTTGCTTACGAAATGGAACAAATTCCACTCATAATGATTTTTCGCTCTGCACCTCCACGATAATGACTGTGCATGAGTCGTGTGAAGACGAGAAGCCGGCGAATTCCAGAATTCTGGTGTTTGCTGTTTTGCCAATTAATACATGAGATCTTATTAGATTAAACATAATTAATGTTGTTAGCATTCATTCATTTATTTGGTCTTCATCGGGAAAGCAAATTGAATGGAGCAGCTAAGGCAGACATTGAATATTTAATCAGACTGGTAGCAAAAAGCCAGGAGGACGAGTCATGAAAAGAGCTTTGCCGTTCTGACACCAGAGGCAGGCTTGGTAAATATAACTGGTAGTTCTAAGAGTTAGAATCCAAACCCAGTTTCTGTAAATGGTTTGGCACTTCTCTGACTGTGTTCGGACTTAGGACATCATGAGTTCATGTGCAATGAATAAGAAAGGAAGGAACTTGATGCACAGGTTGTTGTGAACCATTCTGCCGACTGTTAAGTCAATTGCATAACTATCTTTGTTAATACTGGGTTCAGTTACAATGCCTGGTGGGTCAAGCAACCAGAATTCCTTTCTCTTTAACTGCTAAAGTCAGGTAATTAGGGAGAAAGAAGATCTACGATTATGTTAAGGAAACCTGAGGGATCAAGTGCTCAGATTTACTAGACAATTAACAAATGCCAACTTCCTGTGGCCCTGGTGGAAATAATATAAATAAACAGGGACATGGGTTTTCTGTTTCAAAAGGAGTGGAAAACCCTCTCACATCAGCACATAATGAAAGGGACCAGGCTGGTGGAAGCACACGGAGAGCCAAATGCTATAGAAGAATGAGCACAGCCTCCTTAGTCTGAAAGTATGTAGGAAAAGGCATGGCTGGATTCCTTCTGGCAATATCTTCTCCTGTCAAACAAGAACACAGAGCCGGAGCGGCTGCTGTGGTATTCTTTTTTTTTTTTTTTTTGCTGTGGTATTCTAAACTGGTCCCCAAGACTTCTGCTTCTAACATGTATATACCTCTAAAATCCCTGACTCTTGAGAATGGACAGGAAAGGTTGGAATTCCCACAATCAGATCACCAAACTATTGCCTTTGAGTTCATGAAAAGGAGGCTAGCTTGACACACCTACTCCTAATGGGAGAGGTTGAGCAGAAAAGAGAAACACTACTGGCTTGGAAGTGAGTAAGCTTGTGTAACTATGGCAATGTGGTAAGGAATAGCAGGTAGCTTCTGGGTGTGGTTTTCAGATGGCAAGAAAACAGGACCCCAGTCCTACAGCTGCATGCAAAGGAATTCTGCCCAAAATCTGACCATCTGACCCATTCTGGGAAATAACTCTGAGCTACTACACAGTCACCAATTAACTGTGGTCTTGTGTGCTCCTGAATAGACGGTCACCCACAGGAGCCTCAAGACTGTGCAATGTACAATTGTAAAGAGTTATATGTGTGGCTATTTGTTGCCTGGCCATGGGGAACTAATACATATCTGATGCTGAGCTGTAGAAGTAAAGAAGGCTAGATGAAGGGAAGGCAGGAAGTAAAGGAAATTGAGAATAGGTTACAGTCCCATCCTACAGAGTATTTAACCCTTAGAGCCAACCCAGGAAGGTAGATTTCATTTCCATCTTACAAGAGAAATTGGTTAGGGGGCAGAGCTAATGTGGACTTAAACACCTATGTGCATAACACCCAGGCTGCCATTTTAACACCACATTGTTAGCTCATGATCTAAGATAGACTTTTTACATGTGTAAATATATTAAAAAGCTTTATGCCAACAACCCCACCGGTGTTTACACACATTAAGAAGGGGTTATTTTGCCTATCACTGTGGCACATGCTCATTACTGCAAGCTGAGTTACATAAGGCCAATGCTGACACTGGATTGGATGGATTGGGACAAAATGGTAGTCCTTTTGAAACCATCAGTATATTAGACAATATTAATCACCTTTAGAATTGCCCTCCCAGAGACACCCAGAGGTAAGCTTCACTCATCTCCTACATATTTCAAGTCAAGAAGTCAATAAGGATGAATCGTTATAGCAGCTAGGAGCTCAAAAATGCTTCACTTTTACGGGATTCCAAAATTGGTGGGATTATCTCAGAACTCAGATTCTATAGATGAATCCAGAATGTAAATCCTACATTGACCCTGGGGCCTCTCTATAGCTCTAAGCTGAGATGGTTCTTCAGAGAATGTCCTACTTGAGAGCTTATTTATCTGGTGGATTTGCAAATATATATTAACAGGCATTAGGGAAACCCCAAAACCTTGCTGATCTGTCATTTAACCAGCTCCTGGGTTCCAAACTTTATGTGTAGCAAAAGGTTCTTGAGGTGAGGCATGTTCATTCTGCTATCTTGACTTATTGAGCTTACTCAGTAATGAGCCATGGTAGTTAGGGCACAGAGTATTAATTCTGCGTGGAGCAGAAAATGTCAAAGGTATTCCTTATTCAATTGCTTGCCAGGTAAGCCCCAGGCAACCTTCCTTTCTTCTGTTGTCCAGGGTTATGCCGTGGAAAAACCTTGAGTGGCAGTGGGCTCTCCACGAGCTTCAAGTTGTGTCTCTAGCCAGAATAACAAACTTGAGCACCACATCCTCTTCCATGGGCATACCGCATCCATCTGCTTCTCATTGGTGATGTGAATTTTACTGACGTACTCAGAATGCTGTTGGGACAGTTTCCTATAGAGTGTACTAGAGAGCAGTCATGGTATCCTATTGTTCAGGTACTATTATTTTCCTTGTAATTAATTAAAAATGATCACTGGAAGAAGCACTTTGAAACAATAAAAATGTCTTTCCTGTCATCAAGCTTTTACCTAGATTTCTAATCCATTGACAATGTTGGCTCTAAATGAGTGTGGTTGTCCTAAACTACCTTGGCTGCAGAATGGTGACTCTCCAGATCTATCAGCCCCTCACCATGTGGTATGGCACTTTGGATTACACTCCCTTCCTTATGGAGTTTATCTGCTTGGTGTTTGTCCATTATCATTAAAAATACACAGAGTGCTGTTTTAATCAACAGATCATAGTCTATCACTCTTGTATGTTGTTCTGAGTTGCAAACTGTCCCAGGTTCGATCAACAAGAGACCCTTAAGGCTAACCATATACTTTTGATAGAATAGTGTTGTTTTTTTAGTATTTCCTCATTTTCTGATATACAATGTTTATTGAGAAGAGAAAGGTACCTTAACTACCCAAGCCTTAGAATCAGCAACTTTTTTTAGGAAGCCTGTTTTGTTTTCCTGGGAGAGGATCTGGTTCCTGGATGAGTTCATTGCTATGTAGCTTCCAGTGAGCCTAGACTCTCAGTGAACAGTGCAGCCTTTGATCCAATCTAACCCCATAGGCACCCACCTAGCTTGAAGTGTTTCCATGTGTTCATTATCAGCATCTTCTCAACACAGCCTAGGAGTTGCTTACTGCTAGATATGATGCTAAGAAAATTCACATTTCTTCTCCCTAGATTATAATGTAGTACTAAACATTTTACTCAAAAATTTAATAATAAATGCCCACTATATCAAAGATTAATTCAAAAGGCTAGTTATGTTTTCTTTTCCCTGTTTGACAGGTAAATTTGCTATTTAATGAAGATAAAATTGTTTTTATTTTCGACTTGTTGGCACTCTGTTTAAGTTTTTTACATTTTATTCCTATAATTTCAACACACACATATAAACAAATGAATAAATGAATAAAGGAATAAATAAATGCAATAAATTTTTTGTTTGTTTGGCTTAGATTTTTGTTTTTCATTTGAGCTGGCCAGATGGCTCAGCAGGAAAATATATTGTTTCCAAGCATGATGGTCCAAGTTTGGTCCCCAGGACCCACATGCTAATAAGGAAAGAACCAATTCCTGCAAGTTGTCCTTTGACCTCCACACATGTATAAACACACACACACACACACACACACAGAAATATAACAATATTTAAAGTCAAAACTAGGTCAGGGATATAGCTTAAGAGGTAAAGTGCATGAAGACCTGAGTTCAGTTTTCTAGAAACCACACAAAGTCACACAGAGTAGTACATGCCTGCAGCCCAAGCACTTCTACAAATAGATGGGGCAGAAAAAGGAAAATCCCTGGACTTACAGGCTTGCTAGGCAGGAGAATATGGTAGCCAAGGATAAAGGACCCACACTCAAACTGAAAGGGTCAAGGATGTTCATCCTTGTTCTCTGTCCTCCTTCACCTGTGTGTTATGGTATGCACGTACTTACATTCTCTGTCTCTCTGTCTCTCTCTCTTTTCAGCCTGTCTCTCTCTGTCTTTCTCTGTCTCTGTCACTCTGTCACTCTGTAGCTCTGTCTGTCTCTGTCTCTCTGTATCTGTCTCTCTCTGTGTGTGTGTGTGTGTGTGTGTGTGTGTGTGTGTTTCCTTCTGGCACCCAAACACACACACACACACACACAGAATACAGACATGCAAAGATACAACAAACAGAAGTCGAAACTATGTAAAGAGGGATGTGTCTGACATTTGCTACAGTTAACCAGTCCTGTGGACTTCTAACTTCCCTTGCCTATGCGCATTTCTGTTTGCATAAGCATATCTTCTCCTTCAGTCTTCTGTCCCGCACAGCAAGTCACCTGGAAGACTCACTCTCTTATTTTGCTGACTTTCCTTAGCAGTATATCTTGCTACTACATAAACATCCTATGCTGAGCGGCAGAGACCACCCTCACTCTCACTGCTAATAGTCTATGACTCACACAATCAATCTTTACATGTTTGGGGAGTTAGACAATTTCCAACATGTGGAAATTACACACAGTTCTAATGAACAAATGTCTCCATGGGCTTCTGTCTTGATGGAGAGTTATCTTCAAGGAGAATTGCAAATGTGACTGCTGGAGCAAAAGGCAAACGAATAGCGCCTCCTCCTGCATAGAAACAGTCTCATTCTGCATTTGTCTAGTGATCCACAAAGTTCTCCCTTGCTGGCAACCTCACCAGGACAGTGCATGGCTAAGCTTGCAGTTCAAACAGTCTGCTGTTGAGAAATGGCATCTCATTATAGCTTAATTTCCATTTTCCCACTATGGGTAAATGTGTGTATTTTTCCATATTAAACTCCATTTTATTATATGTGAGGCTTGTCTATGTCTTCTGCTATTTCTTTTTTTTTGGGGGGGGAGGAGTTTCCTCAGTCTTTCAAAATATTCAATTAAATTATTTATTTGCTTATTTTTGTGTGTGGCCATGGGGTCACTTGCCTTGGTGCCATGAGTGAAGGTCAAAGGATAACCCATGACGGTCAGGTCTCTTTACCTGTGGGTCCTGGGCATCAAAGTCAGGTCATCCTGTTTGATGGCAAGAGCCTTTACCTGCTGAGAAAACATTCTCTTTCTTTTTCATTTATGGCCTTGCTCTGCTAAAATGATATTATACCCTAAGTTCCCATATGTCATCAGGCTGTTTATTGACCTCTCTGATCTATTAATCTGTTCAGGTTCAAGTATCATATGCTTTATCTTTAGATTCTTGTCCTATACTTTTACATGAGGAATGGAAACAACTGTTCAACCTGGATGTTCAGGAGTTTGCACAACAAACTGGAGTGCTTTGATTCTTTAGCAACAGCTAGAGACCTGCTTCTCTTTTTCTCTTAGCTCTTCTGTTTCACTTAACCACAAGAAAGACTAGATGGCACCATGATGGCTGTGCTCATTGTCACTTACAAACGTGATGTCAGTGCAAATGGCAGCTTAGCTACTTCGTGTCTATAGTTCAGAACAGAACCAGGATCTGACTCCCAAACTGACAAAAGACCAGTGTCACCAGCAAACAAGAAGTGCTTCCCAGCCCCACACCCACCCTCATCTTCTGGTGATTCTCCCTAAGCTTCCACATCCCTTCTGAGGCAAGACATTACTGAAGGCTGGGGTGGGGTGAACTGTTGTGGTGAGCTGGATCTGTGAGGGTGTCCCCAGTTTGCCTATCATGTGTTGTTATTGTCCTGTGTGTGCTTGCCGCTGACAGAAATATAGTGAGAACAAGAACAGGAGAACCCAGTGAGAGAGGAAAGTAGGCCCAAGGCAGCCATGGAAACAACTACAGGATGCAGCTGTGTCTGCACATTTGTGATTAATGAGATGTGAATCTCCAGAATACTGATGGTTGAACAGTCCACTGAGAACATTTACAATCAATAAATGAAACACGCCACTCCCATCAGACTCAGTATCACTCTGAAAAATCACACTAAAATTACACAAAATCACAGCCATGGAATGATTACTGAGTAACTGTCAAAGTCCCTCCTTTTATAAGCACACACTAGAATCCAACTTTTCAGGAACTCGTGACCAAAGTTCACACGACCATGCTTACAGAACTCCCATATAACCACATTTTTTTTGCCTGTCTATGGAAGGGAAATGTAATTGCATCCTCTATGGTGGGCTCCATTTGTTATCAAAATGAGCTTCGGTCAGATCTTCAACTGAGACCTAATGATCTGCCACTAGGACTGGGCCTCACACATGGCAAGGGCTGAGTTCATTCACATGCTTTTCTTCACTGCCTCATGCAGGAATGTGATCACATGTGGGCTACCAGGAAACTACAAACAAAAAGGGAGAGTGCTTGATGTTTTCAGAGGAGCAGGTCCTATTCATGGTCATCTTCAATACAACCTTTGCCTGCCGAGATGAACAATAGCAATTGCACCTACAATCTGGGACAGTGTCACTCAAGCCCATACCTGATAAAAAATGGAAAATGATAAAAAAAAAAAAAACCCTTGCCCTGAAGCATGAGGACAAACCTAGACTCTCCCCCAGGGTCCCCATAGACTCACAGTGCTGTCGATGTACGCTTCAGTCCACACCACATCATGCTCCTGGTCAATGACTTTGGGTCGGCTGAGCACATGGAGGTATTCCATGACATTTTCCTGCACATCAGCCAAGGTGGAGATCTGGGTGAAAAATCCTGCCAAAAGAAGGACCAGGCTTAGAAAATCACAGGGATTATACGTATTAAGGAATACATGTTGGCCAGAACCCAAATTTCCTTCTTCGTCATTGTGAAGTGTTGGATCTCGTCCCTCCCTCTTGAAGGGAGATTTATCTTCACAGACAAGAGTATAGTCACCAAAAGGAATAGAACTTAAATTAACTCACAAAGAAACAGTTGGCTAATTATAGTCAAGGAAACAAGACTATGTCCCAGGCTTTATTATGGACATGGTCGTCAGAGTCCTCACTGCAGGTAATTCTACAGTCTTTTTCTGTCACAGTTTAGTGAGCTTATTTTCAAGGAGAAAACTATAAATCACAAAATTAAAAAGAGATCCCATTATTATAATATTAATATGAGTATTGATTAATGTACTAAAAAGTGCCCAAAAGTTTACTAATATCTTTACTCTAACCATTTATTCTTTCTTCTTTGATTTGTCTTCTTTTGTGTTTGAGACAAGCTTGGTATTATTTGCCATGGCACTCTGTTTGGCTTTGAAGTTTTTAAAGTAGTTTCATGCTTCAGCCTCCTGAGTGTTGAACTAGGATGGCTCCCTTTATTCTTAATACACACAGGAGGATTATGATTGTATAATAATAACTTGGCTGAAGTGGACTAAAGACTTGTGTTTTGCACATGTTCTACCAGCAAGTTATAGGAAAGAGCACATGCTGTGGGTTTCTTGCTTTCCCTTGTTCCTTCTATGTCTCATGGTTTGTACCCATTACCTCTAGTGTATGACAGGTATTGCCTTGTGTATGCTCGAGGTTGACATTCCAGATCTTACTTTGCTGTGACTGTCAGGCTGACAGCCATGGTTCCCATGAAATGAAGACATTCTAAGCATTCAATAGTTCTACAGGTAAAGTTGCCTGTTTGATCTGGAGTTAACAGCATCAATGTGTTCCTCCTCAACTTGGGGTCTGATGGGCTTTGCTGCATGTTAGGGTGTTTATAAGAGAAGAGAGCACTAGGTACAGGCTTGACTCCCATGGAGGAAGTCATTTGTTCAAGTCTGTGTAGAAAGGTTTCTTAGTGTAATGAACAAGATGGGCAAGACACTATCTTGGACTATGCAGAGAGGAGGAAAGAAGCACAAAACAGCACAGTCACTATTAAGCTAAGACATAATAGGGGTAGCTGATCACATCTGGCAACCCTGAGCCAGGGTTTCTGGAGCTGAACATTGAAGGATAAGGAGGGAATTAGTGGGGGGCAGGCAGTTTCAGAGTGTGTCTGGTAAAGTCAAGGGTACAAGGGAAGCATCTAGATTACAGAGAATCAGGCCCCTTCTGGGAATTGAAAATAGCTCAGAATGGCCCCAATTAAAGAGTTGAACAGAGAACAGAAATGCCTCAAAGAGATGGGCCCAGCAGAACATGGGGAAGAGTTGATACATTGTCCTAAAGCAGGTGCTTATGGAAGAACTTTAAGTGGGAGGACATAGAAGGTAATGCTGCTTTTTCTTGTCACTAAGTAAGGATCCATTCCTATATAACAAATGAATCAGAGATGGCTTAAAGGGACTCTAAAGCCAGTTCTGTTGTAGCATGTGCACAGCAATTACTAATTTTCCTTGGGTCTAATCCCAGCACTCAGTAGGGAGACACAGCCTTTCTACTGTCCGGGAAGGGTTGGACCCACCAAGAACATTTCCACACAAAAGCCAGCTGGTTTGAATTTGGTGTGCCAGTCCCAAACAGGTTGGGACCATGTGGCTTCTGGGTTCCTGATGACAGCTCTGCACAGTGCTAATTAGCATGCATTATCACTCCTACCTGCCCCACCCTCCTGGCCACCACTATAACAGGGAAACAGGGCCCCCAAGGAGGAGTAGGCATGCCAGAACAGGACCTGTGAGTTCTCCTGGAGGTCTGGGCCCCACTTGGGGAGACCCATTGGTATACGGCTTCTAGGTGGTCCAGCTGAGAGACATGGCAAGCAAGAAACATTTTATAAGGGGCTGCTAGAGAACAAGGAGAATGCCTTACCCAACAGGAGTCATCCCTCCAAGCCTGGAGGTTCTAATTCACTTTAGAAGAAGAAAGACACTATTCAGTATCTCTGCTAGTAGCTAACCCTTGGATCCTAAGTAAAGAATCTTGGCACATCGTATAAATTAAGGAGGGGTATCACCATGTCGGTCAGTTTGGTGGTTCTGGGTCTGGATGGGGATACTTTGATGAACATTTTCACCATGGATCATTTATGTGAAGACAGCCTCTCTTAGACGAACTCTTGATTGCCTCTATTTTCATATCTCATCCTCAAAGCACATGCTGAAGTCCTCTGACTTAGGTTTTCCAAAACAGAGCCAAGAAAAAAGAAGAAGATGGATATTCGAGAAAGAATGAAGGACGCAGCTCATCAGCTTTGAGAGTGAGATAGGAGGGATAGGAGGGGTGTCAAGCATATATTTGGAAAGGATTGAGCTGAGGAATGAGTCTCACTCAGTCTAAATGGTACAAAGCTCACATACCCAGAGCTTCAGTCCTGGGTAAGCCAGTTAAGTGATAGCTCTTGTGGATGAGCACGGGAATCCAGGATGAAATAGACAAGCTAACACTTGGCTTTCCTCTCCAACCCCCACTGGCCTTTCCCCAATAGCATCCTGCCTAGCTAGGCTGAAGCAGAATCATCATCCTAGACACCCATCACCACCCCCTGCTCTACCCCTGGTCCCGTATCTAACTCAACAGCATGTTTTCTAGGCCTCTCTCTAAAACATGCTTAAAACTAATATTCTTTTCTTTAATATATTGACCCTACTCCAAGATTCCATGATATGCAAGTAAAAGGCCATCTGCAGCCTCCCCATGACTTCCCTAATCTGAAAGTATAAAATATATTATCACATATCTAACCAAAGCACTACAATAGCATCCAAATAGAGTTAGAGCAAGATCTGAATGTCTTACTCTCACCTCCAAGAGCCTTTCCCCATCAGACCCCACATACCTGGAAATCCCTTTGCACACTATTGTTGGACGATAACCCTTTTCCTCCTCTTCTACACCGAGCTAGCCCTGACCCTTCTGCCTTAACCTGCCTAGGGAATATCACTTCCTATCACCAATGGCTTGGTTAGGGGAATCTCTCCTTGACAAACTGACCCATCTGAACTTGCTTTTTCTCTCTGTATCTTGTTTCAGGGTCTTAAGGATACTCAGTCTGGTATGAGGCTGGACCATGACTTGTTTGCTAACTATGTTTGTGTTACTGGGATGTCAGTGCTGTGGAATATTATGAGAGCTGCTGCTTGTCTGGTAGGAAGACAGCTTCCAAGACTGGGGATGCAGGTATACAGGACAGTGCAGAAACCTTCACTGAGGTCTTCCCAGGACTCCCATTGCCCTCTGCCTTGGCACTCATGACAGCCTACCTCAGGTGCTCATTACAGAAGAAGCAAAGAGAAGAATGCAGAGTTAGCCCCAGACCAACTTGATTCCAGATTAATTATACTCCAAGACCTTTATTCTCAACCTAGAAGGCACTCTTTCTTACAAAACAAAAAGAAAAAACAAAACAAATCAAAACAAAAACAAACAAAAAACCCCACACAGGCTTCTCATAACACCTCCAGGGTGCCTCTAGGGGTCAATTGGGTATTATAGTTGAGAAAGTTTGAGGATAAGAATGGGCAAACACAGGGCTGCCCTTAAAAGTTCCTGGCAAAAATTAGTACCATCATTGAAACCCAGGGCATGGTTCCAACTTATATTTCAATATAATAAGCAGAGGTATAGGTCTGTAAAAGGTAAAAAAACAAAAAGCTAAAATTATATATATATATGTATATATATCAAGCTTACACAAATTTGGTTTCAGTCCATTGGAACCCGAAACCTTTCTGGAAGAGTCTTTTCTTGCTTTTAAATGTTTTTCTGTAAGGTTTAGCTAAGAAATGTATGGTCTAGTTAACAAATGATGGATAGTAGGAAGTTGCTAAGGGTCGAGATCTTTGGCTGAAACCATAGACGCTTCCCTCGACTCCCCTCTGTAATCTCTGAGCTGGCCACCTTCCTTATTGCCCCTGCTTTTTTTTCCTAGTGAATTCTAGCTCTTGAATGTTTATTCTCGTCTTTAATGTGCCTTTTTGAACTTCATATATCATGTAAGAAAACGGAATCAGTAATCATTCAGTAATTGCTGAGTAATTAATGCTGAAATTAGCCACCTATTACAAATGGTCTGCTCATTTTTCTATAGAACATCAATTTATTTGCCTTGCTGCCTTGCAGCATTCCTTCTGTGAACTCTGGGTTACAACCACTCAGTGTGATAAACCATATGCAGCCCAATACTTTGTATTTCTGTGATTTTTACTCTGGCTTCAACATGTTTTCAAAATGCCTTGCTTGGAGGTGCCTTGCCGTAGACAAAGGATTCCATAGTGACACCAGATGCCAGAGGCCCTAGAGTCTGCCTTTGTGAGCAAACCCTGCAGTCTCTCTCACATGGCCAGGTTCTTTTTCTACCATTGCTGGGAAATATTTTTGGGATGGAGCCATTTTCCCAGGTGTGATGTAATCACTGACACAGTGAAGCAGATTTGCTGTGGTGACTTATACACGACCTTGGTTTTCAGTTGGCTGTGGTGACCTACATAAGACCTTGGCTTTCAGTTGGCTGTGGTGTGGATTAGGACTCCAGTGGTGTACATTTTCACGCTACACTCGGTGTGTATGTGTATGTCTATGTGTATATATGTGTGTGTGCATGATTTGTGTCTATTTGTGTGTTTGTGCGTGTGCTTATGTATATGGTGTGTATTTGTGTGTGTTTGTATGTATGGTGTGTATGGTATTTGTATGTATGGTATTTGTGTGCATGTGTATGGTGTGGTATGTTTTTCTTTCATACAAAACATGTAGTTTAGTGTGTGTGTGTGTATGTATGTATATGTATGTATGTATTGGGCCAGGAGAAGGGATTACTTTTCAAGGATGCAATCTTTGACACGAAATGCTTTTTTAAATAACCCCTCTAAGCTTTTCCGGTCATTAAATGGGGATGGATGGACCTTTCTTCAGTTAGTACCATCTCTCTATTTTGGATGAACAGACTTCCCTATGTCTCCCCCTGAAGTGATGCAGTGTGGGTTCAGCTACTTCACATATTGCCAAAGATTATCTAACCTTTTAAGTATGACAGGCTGAAAACCAGAGAGCCTATACTTAGGGGGTCCTCTCTTTATAAATAAGGATAGTTATATACACACACCTCCTAGGGATTCTCTGAGGGTTTACAAACCATGTAAGTACTGTGTGCCCTACCTGGTACAGAATACAATCAGTAATCCTCAAATGCTATTATCAATAGCCATATGGTGATCTTTGTCTGAATTACATGCAAATCTTCTCGTTCTTGGTTTAACCAAAAGAGTTTAGCTATGCCTTTTCTTCTACCCAAGCCTAGAACCATTCATTTGGTCTCAGAAATATGAAGCATCTTTGGGATTGTGTAACATTTGGAAAGGGATAGTAAGATTAAGAATTATTTCTTGGTAAAGGTCAGTGGCTGGACTTCTCTGGATGGCTTCGGCCACCAGTTCTATTTCAAACAAGGAGAGAGAAGAACCTTTAACCCCCTCAAAAAAGGATAAGCTAAACACACAACTGAGAGAGACACACAAGGCATTTCCTTTGGAGTACATGATGACTGATAGGTTGAGAACTCCAGCACTGAGCAAAGCCTGTGTTTGCACAGCTGGGAAACACTCCATTAACTCTGATTTCGAAGGGGAATCATCTACACTCATTTCAAATGCTGGCACACTGCACATTAGAAAAGGTTATCGTCTCTTCATGGGATATCTGGACTCGCCCACCATCTTTGCTGCTGTCCCAGTTCGCTTGTTTATGCAGTGGTGTGAATTCGGCATTTAAACTGCCCGGTCTGTCTCTTGTGGCAGGGGGTTTTAATGTCTTGAAAATGGCACTCTGCATTGTTTCATTAGAGTTACTCCCCTTAGGGAAGGCCCTACTTAGATATAAAATGAAACAAACCAATCAGCTCCAAGTCTCTCTGGATTTTGCCAGCTTATTGAAGGATGGAGAGAACTAAGGCCCATGAATGTTCCCCAGGCATGTTTCTGATGTCAATTGACTATGAACTGTTTCCATGGCTACCAGATTTCTAAGAAAGACTTTCTGCCTGGACAGTGGGTCCTTGAGCATCAGGGATCCAGGGATGGCATAATGGCCCTCACCATTTTTCCCTTTCTCAGGGTCACTCTGTGGTCAGGCAGCTCAATCTGTCAGCAGGCTTCACTGTGGCCTTTCCTTGGTCTGCTCAAGTCCTGGATGCTGACAGTTTATTTCACGGAAGAACTTAGTTGCGTCAGGGCAAAAACATGTTATGGGGGTAGGTAGGGCTTCAGACCTCATGTCACTTGAGATGTAAATGTTATGCTGCCTCCGTCATGTAACAATCCAAGACCATAAACAAAGATTTAATTAATGACCATAGATGAATCCTTGCTCATGACTGACGCCAACATGAAGCCAGTGTTTACATGGGTGCAGAGGAGCGGAACCTGACACTGTCATAATGAGTGTGACTTTGAAGAGAGGCAGACAGTGACATTCTGTTCCCCAAAGCCATCAGAAGGAGAGCTGAATCAGGAAGGCAAAACTGGCAGGCACAAGGGATGCATAACGGATCCCACCACCAATCTAGCCAGCAGCTATCCTTACATCCGTCCACGGATTTTCTGAACCTATAAACCTTACAGACTGAATTCTAGAACTAGGTCCTGCCTTTGTCTCCTGAGAGGCTCTGCCAGAACCTGACAAATACAGAGGAGGATGCTCGCAGTCAACCATTGGACTGAGCACAGGGTACCCTATGGAGGAATTAGAGAAAGGACTAAAAGAGCTGAAGAGGTTTGCAATCTCATAGGGAGAAGAACAATATCAACCAACCAGACCCCCCGGAGCTCCCAGGGACTAAACCACCAACCAAAGAGTACACATGGCTCCAGCCACATATGTAACAGAGGATGGCCTTGTTTGGCATCAATGGGAAGAGAGACCCTTGGTTCTATGAAGGCTCAATGCCCCAGGAATTGGAATACCACAGCGGGGAGGCAGGAGTGGGTGGGTGGGTTCAGGAACACTCTCACAGAAACAGGGGGAAAAGGGATGGGATAAGTGTTTTGGGGATGGGGGGACCAGGAAAGGGGATAACATTTGAAATGTAAATAAAGAAATATCCAATAGAAAATCAGAAACACAAAAAAGAATATTTCAAAAATTCTTAAAAATGACAACTAAAACTAAATTTTAATATGATATTAGTTGATTAAGACAAGGTTTCAATGTGACAACTTTTTGTCAGCTGCAAAACAAAGAGTCAAAAGCAATCATCATGGCCAAGTGTCTATTAGCTGATAGGAAAAATTGCACTCTATTGTGGCAGGGATGAAAATAAGGGAAAAAAAGGAAAGGAATTTTTTCCATGACCACAGAATAAAGGAAAAAAAACCTAAGAAGTATAACTCAGTATTTTCAAATGTCAACAAATTTCTAAGATGTACAGAAGGGCCTCTGTTGTCAAGGGGAGTTTGGGGTTTACCTAATGCCCCCATCCCAGGCCTCCTCTATTCCTGCTGCACCTGCGCCTGAGATGAAGCTGAACTCTGATATGGGACAAGCATCAGGGTACACACTTTTCATGAGGCAAGTCACTCAATAAACAACAATAATAGTACTACTTGTTACTTCAGGGAGCATTAAAGCCCTTCCATGAAGCCATACATTTTTTGAGGCAAGGAAACAGAGATTTGCTTAAAAGACCATTCCAAATAGAACCAGAAAATTAAAGACAAAACCAAACAAAAGGCGTCATGGGAGAAGGCTTATCTGCGTGGCTCCAGCAATCAAGCTCCTCTATTCCTTGGGATCTGCATTTTCCCTCTGTGAGCTCACCTCTGAACATGTCTGACAAAGTGACCCAGGCTGGGGGACAATTGTTTTTTTTTTTTTTGTTTTTATTTTTGTTTTCTGAAAGAGTGGTTGGAAGCTAGCCTTTAGATTTGCTAGCCATTATCCAGGGAAGAAGCTATCAGATCTACCATGTTTCCTGCACAGTACATGTACAGGAGCGGTACGAGAAGAGCATTTCAGACTACACACGGACACAAAGCAGGGATGATCTATCTCTATTTAAAAAATGGTGAAAACATGTGAAGAAAATCCACAAAGGAAAAGACAAGCAAAAATACATTTCCCCTGCTCTTTCATGAGACTCGGCCTTCCTTCCCATTTAATGGTTCTGAGTCACATCTTCCTTTTTCCAGAACATTCCTTTTTGGTGTAAATTGCAGAGACACAACTTTGGTGGCTGGAAATAAAGTACGTTTTTCTGAAGTCATCAAAGCTGCAGCTGAGACCTGTAAAACTTTCATCACATCTTCTTTCTTCTACAAAAATCCAAACTCTACCATGTTGATGCATTGTAGCTTATGAGACCAGTGAAAGGATAAATCACCTAAGTCTGTCAATAGCAACTACTGTGGAACAGGACACCCATCTTCATTAGTGTGTATAATTAATTTTACTTGTGTTGTAAGCTATCATAGGAACGCCCGCTCTGAGGAAAGTTCAAGGCTGGGCTCTGTCAGGTGACCAAGATGAAGTCAAAGCCCGAGGCTGCTCTCCCAGAGTCTGCGGTCTCAGAGGACAAGTAAGGCAGATCAACCAGTCACTGACCCAAGGGAATAATGTGGGCACTTATGTGCTAGGAACAGAGCTACTAGTCTGACATGCATGGCCCCACTTCCTGCCTACAACCTGCATATTGGGCAGGTAGTACACCACCCACTTTCTGCAGGTGATGAAACTCACACCCATTCCAATAGTGAGAAAATGCTTGATTTAAAGTCCAAATCTTTCTTGGCCATAATGGAAGAAGTTCTTACTAAACTAGAAAGCCCTGTTACTTCCATTCCCATTCCTTACCCCAAGCCTTGTCTCTGGTATACTCAGTGATTGATAATAAATTTACTTTATGAATACAAAAATCCATAAATAATTAAGCACTTTAAGAGCTAGTATTGAACTACTAAACCTAGCATGCACCGCTCCACCAATCCTACCATTTATTGAGAACCAACAGAAGAATAGGATACAAAATTACAGTTCTACAGGAAAATTAAATGCAAGACCTCTATTGTACAGTGTAGAGACCACAGTTGATAACAATGTCTTTATTTTTGAAAATCACCGAGAATCTATTTGAAATGCTTTCATCACAAGTAAATGGTAGGTAGGTTACACAATTCATATTAATTGCCTTGATTTGGACATTTCACAATATATGCACATCTTAGAACATCACGCCCCATACCATATATAGAGTTTGTATTTGTCCATTAAAAATTCAAAAGAAGAACCATTACTACCTCCATGCTGAATATTAAATGACTAATGCAAATTAAGGTTAATTAATTTCACTAGTCCTGTGACCAATGCTAGGCCATGGAAAATACCAACCCACCCCTCTCAATGGCTTAACACGCAGTCTAATGTGTGTCAAAGGCATCTGTCTGCTCACTCAGAGATCCAAGGATGGATGCTAGTAAGATCCAAGGATCCAGGTAAGGATGCTGAATCCTGTCTCAGTTCTATCTCGATCATGAAGTTTCAGAGTTCATGGAAGAGAGTATGGATGCCCATTCCAGCTACTGAATGCTTTACCTCAGAGTTAACTCAAGTGGAATTCCTTCATGCTACAAAAACCTGTTTTTAGAGCACAGCAGAACACCGGGAATGGTATTGGACACATGGATGTTTGGAGTATAGTGAAAGTCTTACATAGAAGCTCTTCCAACATTACTCAGTTACTAAGAAGCAGAAAAGAGGCTTAGTCACTTGACTGTGACTGTAAAATCATAGAAGAGCTGTTACATATCCCTCAATGATAATTTGGAAATGGATTTTATCTGAGAATTATAGCCTCCTGGTCTGTTCTAAGTCATATGCAGAATCAAAAAGGGTATCAAACTACAGCTAAGTAGAATGAATGTTTTATTTATTTGCATAGTATTATATAGGTTGTCTAGTATTCTTAAAGTACAGCAGGGTGACTATGCTTAATGTTTGTGCATTTCAAAAGAAACAGGAGAGAGGATTTTGAATTGGGCCAACAGATGGATATGATAAATGTTTGAGGTGTTAGATGTACTTATCACCCCAACTACTATATATATATATACACACACACACGCGTGTGTGTGTATATTTTGACACATCCTAATGAACCCCAAGAATATATGAAATTACTATTTCTCAATGAAAAGATAGCCATCTTCTTTAAGGACTCCTTCTTTGTCCCATATATGCTGCTAATTCCACACACTTAAGACCAGCAGTTCAGAGTCAGGATACTCACCTTTGTTAGCACAAGCCATCCACTTGAGATTGTCTGCAAAAGCAGCCTCCCGTCCAATGAGGTAAGTAAAGATTCTAACCTAAAAGGAAGATGAACACACCGTGAGCAGTACTCGGCTTGCGCCATCCCGCACAGACCACATGCATGCCTCACACACATGTGCTTTACCTCTTTCATGCTCCATGCTTCCCATCTGCAGGAACATATTTAAGGCATTTGAAAGTACAGTCAGCTAGAAATGTATTCGGGGGGGGGCCTTTGATCTTTGTAGCCATATGGCCTAAATGGTGGTTGTTTCTCAGCATGCAATGCAGGGCAGAGAAGCAGGGCCAGAAATGAGAGGCCAGCAGCAATGAGGGCCTGGCTTTGTTCCATGAGTGGAAAAGGATCTTTCAGGTCTAGACCAAATCCACAACTGTTTTCCTCGTTCCTGCAGAAAACCCAGACTGTGCTGTTCTGGAGAATAAAAACACTTCTGTGAGATCCTCAACATGTCTCCCTAGTAGAATGCACGGGCTGTGGGAGCTCTTTAACTATCCACAGGGGCTGGTTTGGTTTAAGTCCTTAACTGAAACAAGGGTCATTGCCCATGGCCTGGAGACCTATGGAGTCCCAGTCTAGTCATCCTAAGATTTTAGCTCCCAAAGAGCAGAGAACTTACATTTTATAAAGACTATCTCATTTCACATTGTTTCCCTCCCCCCTCCCTCTTCCTCTTCCCTCTCTGTCTCTCTCTGTCTCTTTCTTTCTCTCTGTCTCTGTCTCTCTCTCTCTCTCTCTCACAAACACACACACACACACACACACACACACACACACACACACACACAATTCTTTGAAACAAAGCACTACTACCTTTCAAATAGTACTGATGATTAGAAAGAAGAAAGTAGAAGAAAAAAGGCTTAAGTCCCTTTGACACAACATGTTTGGAACATTGGGGAGTGCAACACTCTCCTGTCTAAGATAGTCTTCCCTGGTATATTCCTTTGAAGAGCATTAGATGAAGGGATCTTAACACATGGTATCAAAGGCTTTACCAGCCAATGTCCCCTCTGCTCAGTCAGCCTGCTGAGTTACACATGACTACTACTCCTCCAGGGCCTTTCCTACAATTGTGGTTAACTACTTTCTTTTATAGTCCAGTCTAGAAGGGATCCTAATGGAGGAGGTCCCCATTTGTGGGGAGAATTAAAGGTCTGGGCCACTGTGGCACACAGAACATGGAATGTTATTATCTTGTCTCTGGATAAGAGAAAATATATAAAAGCTCACAGCTATGAAAAGGAAGTTTTGTTGTAATTCTGAATCTCTCCTAGGCCGGGCAGTAAAACATAAAGGCTGGGTTTGGGTCATGGTCTACTTCTAACTGAAAGAGGACTTAAAATGCATTATTATGACAATGCTGAACGAAGACTTAAAATGCATTATTATGATGCCCCAGTCTGTCCCTGTCTGCCTGACAGAGAGTCTTTCCATTTCTTCACAGCTCCTGTGCAAAGTATTCCTGGGGAGATAAACTAGCTAGAAACGATAAAGATGCAAGTTGGAGCCAGTCTGGTGTTTTCCCTTTAAAGAACTTAAATTTTAAATCAAAGCCAAGGATTTCTGAAGTCCATGAGCTGGACTGTGTCCCTAGATCCTGTGGGTGACAGCTCTCCTGAGCTTATAGCCCACCATGCTGCCTTCTCTCCCTTTGAAGCTCTTTCTACATCATCCTGCTAGCAAAATCAAATGTGATTTAAACAAACAAACAAATTAGATGATTTTAATCTCCTTGGAAAAAATAAAAAGCAAAGACCTAACCTTAACATACAAAAATAGTTAGTGGTGCCCCCTGTCAGCAGCTGTCCTTCCTTGTTCACTTTCTCTTCCTGGTCTCTCTCTATACTTAGCTTAATCTCTCTGATTTGGGGGGAAACTGAGGCCTAATTAAGTACAGTGATTTTCTTAGTTTCATCAAGGTCTGCTCACATCAGAGTACCTCTGAGAGCTCTTGAGCTGCTGAGTCTGTCAATATAAATGATTCCAAAGAGCTATATGCCCACAGGAGTTCAGGGTCCACAGGGTTCAGGGTCCAAGTCCAGTTCCCTGGGATAGGGCTCATAGTCTTCATAAACACCTGGCTTTGGTTTCAAATTTAAGTTCTTTAAAGGGGAAACACCAGGCTAGTAAAAATCTACATCTTTATCATTTCTTAGCCTAGCAATAAAGAATAAGAGGCTTATTCTTAGGCTGTGAACCCAGGTATTTCATCTTTGTGGTCCAGAACCTGGGGCAAAGCTACAAAGGTATCAGTGGGTATCGGCCTTTTGGCTGTTCAGATGAAAAGGTTGAGCAGAAATTGTTCTCCCTCTGAGGTATGGTTAAAACCCAAGAAAAGTGTTTGGGTTGCTGGCGAACTTTTACAATTCCTGATTTAAAATGTGGCAACCTACTTGGAAAGCCAGCAGGATCGTGCCAAGCTTCAGATCAATCATGATTGCTCAAGAATTGTGCTAACCAGCCCTGCAGAAGTGCAAGCCAACACAGTGATCCCCGCCATCACCATCAGTAAGGTCTCCACAATCAGCACCATCCATGGGTCAGGTACTCTGCTGAGGGATTTACAAGCATTCTATTTGTTTCGTTGACTTCTATTTTATTGCATTACTCAGGAAAGGAAAGCAGAGTCATGCTCAGTATTTTAATTTCTGTACAGTGTTTGGCTCCCAGTGGGCCGACCTCTTATCTGAGTAGAAGCAGCATGGACCTGACTCGCTACATCTCTGCCTAGAAAATAAACATCATCAGATGATATTGGGATTATGCCCTGCATTTGCTCACAATAATGCCTTTCAACTGAGCACAAAAGGCAAAACATTTTACGTTGAAGTATACACTATTTGGGAGAGCAATTTAACAATAGAAAGAGCCATTTTGTATTTGTAATTCTTTTGGCCCAGTACTTGTACCTCTAGGCATTTATCTTACAGTCATGATTATAGGCAAAATGCCCATGAAGGCTAGCAGTCAATAGAGTTGACAGGAAATAGAAGAACACTGAGGAACACAGCCTTACAAATACTCAGTGCCAAGAGTATAAGCATGTTCACCTTCATTACATAAGGGTCAAAAATCAAATCCTAAGTGTTTCCTGAGGACTGACTGGCTAATAATCATACAGTGAGATTTTGTTTTTCTAAGGGAACCTCGTGATTTTTTGCTTCATAAACTTGTATATTATTAGAATGGTTGAATAAGTTAAAAAATAAGTAGCTGTTTTAACAAATAAAGCTCCTTTTATTTTATTTTATTTTCATATCAAAGGCAGGTTTATTGGGAAGTTGTACTTGTACAGGCAAGTTCATTGGCTCTAGGAACAGAAGCCAGGGAAGTCACTGTGGGGAAAGGGAGTATGGAGGTGGGAGAGGAAAGAAAGGGGGTGAGCTCGTGCAGAGAGAAAAGAGGAAAAGAGAAGAGGAGAAAGGGGGAGAAGAGGAGAGGGGGAAGGGGGAAGTGAAGAGGGAGGGTGAGGGGGGAAGGGAGGGAGGGAGAGAGAGAGAGAGAGAGAGAGAGAGAGAGAGAGAGAGAGAGAGAGAGAGATTGTTAAAGCTCATTTTAAATGAGGAAAAAGGTAATGTAAGGGCCTGAACAATTCTGGGTGACCATAGGAAGAATAAAATTGGAGTGAAAGTCAAACAAAATTAAAATGTCAGTATGGAGAAATGAGGGCTGCCTTCTTCTACCATTCCTTTAACAGAGTACCAAACCTCCATATGTAGCACAGTCAATGACTCTTCATTTCTTCACCAGCAGATTCTCTAGACTGATGTGTTTGCTTTCTAATTTTCTATACTTTTAAAAAATCCTTTGTAGATATTTTATTCTTCTCTCATACATTAATCCTGACCACAGTGTCTCCTCCCCCCACTCTTCCCACCCCCATCCCACTCCCCACTTTTCCCCCATTTCTCTTCAAATATGGAGCAGGCCTCCCAGGACATCAACTGAGCATGGAACATGGCATATATCAAGTTGCAATAAGACTAGGTACAAACTCTCATATCAAGGCTAGACAAGGCAACCCAATAGAAGAAAAAGGGTTCTAAAAGCAGGCAAAAGAATCAGAGACCTCACCCACTTCTACTATTAAGAGCTCCACAAAATCACCAAGCTATACAACTCTAACATATATGCAGAGGACCTAGCTCAGACCCATTCAGAGGGTCTGGGATTATTGCTTAATCTCTGTGAGCTCCTACGACTCCTGCTTAGTTGATTCTATGGGTTATATTCTGATCCTGACACCTATAGCTCATATTTCTACATTTCTTAAGAAGCACCATCAAATCAATGTTTACTGGTTTGCTGTGAGTTCAGCTTTCTTTTTAATGTAGTATGGAGCTTTAGCAGAGCCAGGTCTGGGGCAATCCTGAGATCCAGTGGACAGCATATACACTCATGAAAAGGAGGCCTAGCACAGGCCAGGCCAACCATTAGGATCCATTTTGACACTTCCACGAGCTAGGCCTCTATGTTCCCTAGACAGAGGCATAGAAGGCTCCTTTTGTTGTCAAGGCCCAAAGGCAGAGCAGAAGAGTGCCCAAGTCCCCCCACTAGTTAATTCTGATCTCGCAATAAGCTGTTTTCTATAACCCCAATTAAGCTTAATATAGATTTTGAATGTGGTCTCTCAAAGTCACTTCATTTTATCCAAAGGAAGCAAACAAAAAACAATTTCAAGCCATTCTTTCTCCAAAGAAGTTACTCTTATATTTGACAGATGCAGACGAATCCCATCAGATGCTCCGAGGGAGCTGAGTGTAATGATGCAGGCCTATAGTCCTATAGCTCCAAGGGCTCAAACAGGAGGATGGCAAGTTCAAAGATGGCCTTGTGAAGAAAAGAAATGAGAGGAGAAAGGGGTGAGGGAAGAGGAAAACCATGGATGACCCTATCCTCTGTGCATAAGTGAATCCTAAATTCTTATTTTTGCAGCCATTGAAAGAGGGGCAGGGAAGTGGTCGTAGTAGGACTCTAATGGGTTGATGGCACAACCAGAGAGGAAGCTGCCGCCACTCACATCAACAGACAAAAGGAACGGCTTATCAGTCACCATGCCTTCTAAGGATCTGCTACATGCCAGGAACCACTCCATGCACACAGAACAAACATTGTGAAGATTATATTGTCTTGGGAGTAAAACAAAATTCATATATAATGTTTGTGTGTATATATATATATATATATATATATATATATATATATTGGATTAATGTTTATGAGGAAAGCAAAGCAGGGGAAGATGATGGGGTTAAGGGGAGATGCTATGTCAGAAAGGAAGGGAGGGAAAGCTGTCTCAACAAGGTAACACCTAAGTAAGGATGGACAGAGGTGGGGAGGAAGAGGGAATAAGGCACAGGGCTACAGAACAGGATGCTCCAGGTGATGGGGAAAATATTGCAAAGTCACTGAGACAAAGATGTTTGCAGTAATATTAAACCTGCCTGTGTGGCAGGAACAGAGTCATCAGGAGGGGCTGGGTGTACGAGCTTGCAGAGGCAGTAGCACCAGGAGGATGAACCCCACAGGTCACTGTTAGAGAATGGCTTTAAAACAAAACAAAACAGGGCACTAGGTAGAGGCCTAGTACAGGCTAGCATGGAAGGCTCCTTCTGACTATAGTACAGGGTATAGGCCATGGACACTTGTGCTCAGTCTAGCTGCTCATTAGTGTTTCTCAATGTTCTTACAACTCTCTTCATCCTCCTCCTACCCAAGAACAATTCAGAACCTTGAAGCAGGCACCAACTTTGAAGATCTCTAGTTACACTGTAATGTGCTATCACACGTGGGAGTCATAGTCCAATGAGGTACAGATTTCAACAAAGACACCAAGGGCAGGCTTCCTAGAGGTTCCAGGTGAAAAGGGACAATGGCTTTGGCCAGACTTTTCAGATAACATTAAGGATTAAAACCATGAGAAACACAGATTGAATGCTTGGCTGGCAGCTGACCACCTGAAACCCAGGTCAAGTGGACCTGTACTTTTTCTGAAGTATGTTTGTCATGAAAAGAATCTACCAAGAACTCAGTGGCCTGAGTGATGGGGGATATAAGTCTGGGAATTAAGAAAATGTGAGTTCTTTCCAGAAAGCTGTATCTACCGGCTGCCAAGTTGTATCTATCTTAAGCTCCAAGAGCTCTACAATCCAGTGGGTGCTGCATCAGGATGACATTCTAAAGACGTGTCAGTCTCAAAGGCAGGAACAGCAGACTTGGCAAATGGTGAACCCCACCAGCTGACTACATGCTCTTCTTTCCCAGGAAACGGTGGGTCTGAGAACAGCTCTTTACATTCCCTGGTCTCCATGCTCACAGGGCGAGCAGCTCAGTGAGGTCACATCGATTCTCTTTTGCTCCTCCAAGATGCAGTAGGCATAGTAGGGGACAGTGCTTTCACACATACACAGTCTATACTGCCACAGGAAAAGGCAGCCTTTCATCTTAGACCAGGACTTGTTGTAAATGCCTACTTTGATCGGTCCTAACCTGAAACTAGGGGGCTACAGCCCTCCGTCAGGCAGATGGAATCTCTAATGTATCTCTTCATCTATGCTCATCTCTTTGGGTTGCTTAAAATGACTAGTGGCTTCAGAATTCACGAGAACTGGCATCTTTCTATCTTAAAGTCAGTTTGAAGTTACTGCATGTGTTCTTAGTTGGCACCGTGGAAAAGGCTTTCCCTTCATAACTCCATGGCTATTTATCCATTTCTGTAATTTCTGATGCCTTGAAGCATTTCTGAATGAAACCTTTAATCTCTAAACAGATGAGGAAGGATGGAACCAGAGAGAATGAGACAGAGACAGAGACAGGGACAGAGACAGAGAGACTTCATAAATCACCGTCAATGTTTATCTTCATGAAGATGCTGTGGGAGAAGAGACAGGCTGAGAGAAGGGTGACTCCACAGGAAACAGTTATATTGGACAGACTCCTTTTTTTTTTAAAGATTTATTTATTTATTATATGTAAGTACACTGTAGCTGTCTTCAGACACCAGAAGAGGGCATCAGATCTCCTTACGGATGGTTGTGAGCCACCATGTGGGTGCTGGGATTTGAACTCATGACCTTTGGAAGAGCAGTCAGTGCTCTTACCCGCTGAGCCATCTCTCCAGCCCCGACAGACTCCTTTTTAATCCAGAAGTCATCATGTTCATCTAGAGGACGAGAGAGACAACTAAGGTACCATTGCCCTGACTGGCAATAAAATAGGATAAATTGAATTAGATTACAAAAGTGATAAAATGTCAACAAATGAAAATCATAGATCATTATGAAGAATGGACTGTCACATTAGGATACTCCAAGTGCCAGTTTCAACCCTGCCTAAACATAAATGTCTGATACCTCATGTGTGGTAATGAATATATCTCAATTCAAAATTAAATATCATTTATGGTCTTCTGGCATGGGGGGCAGATGAGTTTCATAGACACATATTTTTGTCAGGGTGAAGGATATACTCAGGCACACCAGTGGGTTTGCTATAGTGGAATAAAAATCAAGCTGTGACATCTTTGAAGGAGGGAGCCATAGTTATCAGACTATAGCTCCAGTGGCCTCATTCTGGGGCCAGAACAAGTGTGTTAACTCCAACATTCTAGTTTCAGGGTTCAAACATTTATTTTGTGTGTGTGTGTGTGTGTGTGTGTGTGTGTGTGTGTGTGTGTGTGTGTGTCTGTGCATATATGAGTGGGTATACAAGTAGAGGCCAGAAGTTGGGCATGGATATCTTCGATGATGGCTGACCTGTCTATTTACTGAGACAGGGTTCCCTGATAAACCCAGGGCTCATCAATGTTGGCTAGTCTAGCAATCTTGTATTTGAGATCCTCTGTCTCAGCCCTCAGAATGCTGGAGTGATTAGTGGGCCCTGAGTGTGTCTGGGAATTAAGAAACTGCAAGTCCTTTCCAGAAAGCTGTGTCTACTGACTGCCAAGTTGTGTCTATCTGAGCTCCAAGAGCTCTACAATTCAGTGGGCTCTGGATCAGGATGACATTTTAAAGACGTTGTGTCAGTCTCAAAGGCAGGAACAGCAGACTTGGCAAATGGTGAACCCCACCAGCTGACTGCATGCTCTTCTTTCCCAGGAAAGGGTGGGTCTTGGAGCAGCTCCCCATGCCTTAGCTTTATGCCTTGAGGTTTGTCTGGCCAGTGCTTCATCAACTGAGCCATGTCCCCATCTCCAGGGCTCTCTATTCTTAATGCCCTTTACATCAAAGGCTTTATATACCTTGGAGATATTAAACATCTTCAGTGTATCTTCAATGTGCAAAAGTTCTTTAATATGCAAAACCCAACCAATCCATGCACAGCCCAGGGCAATACCTGTGCTTTCAGCAGGTACTCACCTTCCCAGAGCCACTGCCCACCTGCCCTAAGCAACCTAAACTCAACAATGACACCTCTTGACACAGCCCAGTCCCCCAGTATCCAGTAAAATTATCTGCATTGTCTAATTCTGAAATTCTGCTTGCCTCTTTCTCCCTCTTTGAACTCCAATAGAAGCTTTAGTGTTCTGAATTCTTCTCTTCCTGCCCATTTATTTTGATCTTGCCTCTGTACTTCCCTATGTGGCTCTTCATCATATGGCATGCCCTCTACATCTTATAAAGTGGGAATGAAACAAACATTTTCCTTTATGACCACCACTGTCTGTAAATTATATTGTTCCTGACTAAATTAATTCTTGGTATCCATAAATCAACCAGAAGCTAGGAGACCATGGTTCCAGATAGGTACCTGGAGAGCTTACAGGATTTAGGATCTTGGGCAAGGTATTGAAACCCCCTGTATTGTAATTTTGCAACTTCTAAGAAGTGACTCATTTGCTCACATCTGCCACTGTGATCAATAGCAAATTAGAAGGTATAGTAGAAGACAAAATGATAGGATAGGAGCCATATGACCTCCAATAACCTCCAGTTGCACTCCACTTATGTGTCAGACAACATACTGCAGCAAACTGAACAAAGTCATGTAAACATAGACACCTTCTCCCTGGCTCCAGAGGTTGATTTGAAGAGGAAATTGACTTTCAGGGATGAGGAAGAAGATTCTTCCCCCTAAAGGAGTGTTGCACCATGTCAGCACTGAAGGTTGCCATTACTGAAGATAACAGAATAACATTTCCTAACTCTAGCCTTGTAATGATCACAACTTCTATCAATCTTCAGAGTCTAAGATATGAGCTACAGACCACCTCTTCCTCCTCTTTCCTGCCTCCTCCTCTTCTTCCTCCTCCTCTAATACACATTTATGATTTCAGCTAGGGTTCATAAGGTTTGGACCCTTTCCCTCAAATCTCAGAATCAATTTTTCTAAGGACTCCAAGTTAAGGACTCTCACTTTGACATCTCATATTCTGTACCATAAATCCCTCCCAAAGTATATTCTGTGAACAATTAAAATGGAATCTCATTCTGACATGCTCACCAAAGTGAGAGAGAAGTTCGTTGGCTCACATGCCCATTCCTTGATGGCAGAGTGCCAGATGTCTGCCCGATATCATATCTAGAAAAGTCATTGCAAATAAGGGCTTTGCATGAAAGGAACAAAAATGATATTCCAGGAATGGAGCTAGAACAGCATTGCTGCAAAGCTTGAGGGTTTTTAGATGTACTTCACATCCTGAAAGAACACATTTAAAGAATCTGGGAGGGAATGGATTTCCATCACATTCAGTTTTGAATCAATGGATGCAGCCAATGGAAATAATACTCAAATGAACATTGATTGGGCATCAAGCCACCTGATACCACTAAGGCTGCTGAGTCATATACTGCATCCCAAACTTTAGACTTCTACCCAAAGGCATAGCCTAGAATTTATAGGGTGGTATGGCCCTTCGCTCTTCCTGTCACCCCCAAAATCCAAATAGCAAGTGCTGATTGAGATTCGTTTTAGTTGTCAGATATGTACCTGTCATATGTTAAATCTGAAACATCCTCCCAGAGGTTTGTGATCTAGATGCTTAGTCCCCAACCAGTGACACAATTTTGAAGACTACGCAGCCTTTAATAGGTAAGGTATACAGGGGCAAGTAAGTTACTAGGGTCAGTGTTTTAGATGGTATAGTGGTTATTCCTGGTTGTCAACTTGACTATATCTGGACTGAACTACAATCCAGAATTGGAAAGCTCACCTGTGATCCTAATCTGGAGACTGGGAGATACAAGTTTCTGACCTGGATCTTGGCTTGGAGATCTTGAGGCATAGTGGCTATGAATCCCAGATGATTAAGACAGGGAGATCTCTGAGTTCAGGGTCATCTGGGACAAAGCAAGTCCCAGATCCAGGCATGGGAGCACACACCTGTAGTCTGGGCCACAACTTCTGCTGGAGACCTACATAAGGACGTTGGAAGAAGGAAGATTCATTCTCTCTCTTCTTTGCCTGCCTGCCTTGTGGGACTGAGCAATTTCTAGATCCTTGGACTTCCATTTATAGCTTCTGCTGACCATTGTTGGGAGTTGGACTACAGACTTGTAAGTCATCAACAAATCCCCTTACTATATGGAGACTAGCCATAAGTTCTGTGACTCTAGAGAACCCTGACTGATACAGAAGGGTTTTTATTGTTATGGCAAAACACCATGACTGACGTCTTTCCCCAGGCCTCCCACAGGGTGGGAGTTGTATGTTTCCTCTGAGGGTTGGCATTTGATTCTGTATGGGAACCCTGCAGAGATTTAAGCCAATGGCGTTGTACGTAACTGCATGCTTCAGAGATTATCATTAGAGAAAAAAAATGATCATAGGTGGTAAAGCTCTGGGTATGAGGGGACACCAGTGGAAGACATTATTCTTCCTATGAATGTAGCAGTGGGCACATAGAATTATCTTGTCACAACAAGGAAAAACAGGTGACTGGACACATGGATTAGCAGAATGTATGGTTATACCACTGGGCTGAGTTGATTGTTCCATACACATATGCTCTGAACCTTAGATTTGGGCATCAAGTTCAATGCTCAACATCATTTTCCTAACTTGTGGTTAATATCACAGAACTCATCCTTGAAAGTTGTTGTTGACTGGGAGAGTAAAGAAAGATATCAGAGGGTGGAAGATTGATCCCATGAGGCAGCATTCTTTCTGATTATCCCCTGATGCCCCAGCCCTTAGGAGGGAATTACACAGCAAGGAAAGGCCTGGGAGTATGATGTTTAAAGGAAAGGCATGGGCAAGTGCTGGTACCCCAGACATGAGAACCTCCTTCTTTAATGGTTTTCTTCCAGAGAACAGGATTCCTTTTTCCATTCTAGGTCAGGGTTCAATACCAAATAGAATCCTTGTGATTTTTTCCTTGGGATCTGGACAAAGGCTACAGTAACAGTATACATTTGGACTGTGTCCCCTCCTCTGTGTGCCATCTCAGGGACCAGCATAGCTATGGCTTATAGGTTGAAGATGTAGGAGCCTGGGATTTTTCCTGAATCCTTCTTGGCCCTGCTAAAGGCAGCAGCTGTTGTGGATTCTAAGCTAGCACAGTAGCTTCCTCCCAAGGTTCTTGTCATTTCTAATTTCCCTACTGATCCTCCCTGTCACTAAGAATTAGTTCAAAATAACAGTTTCTGCTGTCATCTCACCTGCTGTCTTCTGGGGCTTACTGTCAGGAGGAGAGTCAAAGATGTGTCAGACAAGTGGGAAGATAATGCTGAAGACAGCACTGCCCCATTTTCCCATGACACCCAGAAAGGCAGGCAGGAGCGGAGAGTCCCTGTTGTAATCACTAGGCAATCTGTATGTGCTGAGTGTTTGAACAGCAGCCTCTGGCATCCTCTAAAGATATCCCCACACCCAGTTCCCACTATAGGAACATGTTCTCCACACTGACAGCCCTGCTGGGTTGTAGTAGGGAGTCACTACTTGGAGTTCAGTGAGGAAGGGCAGCAGGTATACAGGGCAGGAAGGAGGTTGGAGTTTCTGAGGATTCGGGGCACCAATATCTCCTTTAGGGGAAATCCCAGTGGGGATTTCACATCTCATCTTCAGTCAGTATAGGTAGGATTTTGTCCCAAGCAACTAGTTGGTCTTTAGTATTGCAGCTATCTGGAGGTCCCTCTCACTGGCAAATACTGACATAGACCCCTAGGAAATGAGGTGGTCTTGCTGTGGCCACCCATTTTCCTTCCTGGTGATCTAAGAATAAATGATCAATAGCATTTGATTTTCTGTCTCACCACCTACCTACTTTCACTACGTTTCATTCACTAGATCCCAACTCTATCCTATTGGCCTTGAGGATGCTGGAGACACGATGAAGTTAAAATACCATATGGTCTCCACTATTATGGAACTTGTAAATTGTTGAAATACTTTTCAGGGAAATAAGAAGCCCAAACAACATGGAAAACGAGTGTGTGTGTGTGTGTGTGTGTGTGTGTGTGTGTGTCTGTGTATGTGTTTGTAAGCAAAGGGACAGCACTCCTATTACTGGATGCTTCTATTATCTCAAAAGTCAGTATATGAAGACCCCCCCCATCAATTTTTAGTACTATCTCAGTTTCAACTTTGTAATGCACACTGGAGTCATGGAACTGTTTCTCTTCCTAGTTGAATGCCACATGCTAGAGTCCCAGAGCATCATTACCTAGACCTGTAACTCTCCTGTAAACTCAGCATCACCACAAAGGGCTTGGTTTCCAGAATAGAACACACATAACCTGTGGCTGCATGGTCTCTGCTGCAGTTCCAAAGGAGGACTGTAAAACTGCAAAGTCATCCATCCCTGCACTGGTGAGGCAGACACTGAGTAATGCAGGAATGGTCCATCTTTTACTCTATGTCCCTCCACATGACTCCTCAGGCAATATTCTCATACATAAGTGGCTGAAGGGACATTGTGATAGCTGAAGACAAGGAAGATCGGGTCATATGGGACTAGGGATCATCTTGACCTCTAAGAATCTTCTTCAACCAATGGAGAAGGTATAAAACAAGAATTGATGTGACAAGCCCAGAGCTGGTGGGATTCAGTGTAGGAAGTCAACAAAGACACAGAGAACACAAAGAAGAGCCACATTCTAGCTAGAGAATTTAAAGAGAGTCACAGCTTACCTCAAGAGCCAGTCTCCAACCTGGCTCTGTAACATCATGGCTTCGGTTGCTTGTTTATTATTTTTATGGAGTCTGAACTCAAGATGTCCCTGGTTATCAAGACTTGGGAAAGACAGAAACTCTGTCCTGTAGTTGAGCTAACTTCCTAAAGTGTTTCCCTCTGCTGGAGCCTGGAGACTGGTCAAAGCTAGAAGTCCTGGTAGCTGCAGCAAGTTTGAAGTTTCCCAACCTGTGATGGCTATTCTTGACTGTCAACTTGACTACATCTGGAATTAACTAACACGCAAATGTCTAGGCACACTTGTAGGGGAGATTTCTTAGTTAACTCATTTAAAGTGGAAAGAAATTTAGAAATACAGACAGAAGATACATAGATGGTAGATGATAGATAGATAGATAGATAGATAGATAGATAGATAGATAGATGGATGGATGGATGGATGGATGGATGGATGGATGGATGGATGGATGGACGGACGGACGGACGAATAGACAGACAGACAGACGGACGGATGGAGGACAGAAGGATGGATGGATGGGTGGATGGATGGATGGATAGATAGATAGATAGATAGATAGATAGATAGATAGATAGATAGATAGATAGATAGATGATGGACAGAAGGATGGATGGGTGAGTGGATGGATGGATGGATGGATGGATAGACTCACTCTATAACTTCTGTTTCTCTAGGGAATCTCATCTAATATAATATAGGATAAACATTATTTTCTGGGAGACTAAGTTAGAGTACATGTCTCCAGTATCCCACAGTAACAGAGGGAGGAACCAGAGTCTATCACAGCCTAGAAACCTACTCCCTTAGAGCACTCGTGATTTCAGTGATAGCCAGAGAGAAAATGGGATAGAATATAAAATATGTATATTTGGAAGGTTTTTTATTAAGACCAACACTAGTGATCTACATGCATTCTCCCAGTACTCTAGTCAAAGTCAAGATGCCCTTCACTGGATGATTGGTTGTTAGTCCTACCCAGCTCGTTCCAGAACTGTCCAATCCTTGAGTCTTTGTCACACAGCTCCCACTTAATACTCTCCATGTTTCCTTTTATTTAGAATAAAAATAAGCCTCTGCTACACTCCAGCCTGTGATGTATTTTCCTCCCTACCCTCACCTCAAATTCTCAGGTAGTGCCTTCTTTATCTGGGCTTTTTCTAATTGCTCTACAGCCTAAAGTTCTTTCCTTCCATGGGGCCTCTGTCCACACTGCTCACACCAAAACACATCCGAATGGCTCTCCTCTTCCTACCCTCTAGATCTCATCATCAAACTTGCCACATCTTTTGAAAGATTTGGGTTTTATTTTTTATTTGTAAGTGTGTGTATGTATGTAGAGGTATGTGCACATGAGTACAGGTGCTCAGGGAGCCCAGAAGGAATGTAGGCTCCTCTGAAGTTACAGGGGGTTGTGAGTCACCTAATATGGGCACCGGGAATCAGAATCCTGTTCTCTGCAAGAATAGCTCATCACTAGGCAACCTCTCCAGCCCCAAGCTCCCCTCCTGCTCTTCTTCATCTTAGTTTATATTATTTTTCTTCCAAGTATTGACATATAGTTATATTTCACCTAGTTTTGTCCCATTCCCCACATGCTAATGCACACACATTTAACAGAATGAAACTTTATATTGTTGCTACCATATCAGTTTTGTTCAGTATCTCTCTCTAACTCCTAATTGAATATCTAGCCCTCTCAGAGATCCCAAATATTTTGCTGGGCAAATAAATTACTGTGATTATATGTAAACTACAGGCAAAGTGGGAATAATCCATCATGGCATGTGGAAATAGAACATTTTTAATATGTATTCTATGTACACAGATAAAGTAGCTCTCTTCCCTCATCAAAGAACTTTCTTTTTATGACAGAGAAAGACTGTTACAGAGAGCCACAACTTGTCAAAACTGCCAATAGTGTGCCCAGTCTCAAACAATATGCTTACAACGCAACACGTACGTCTAAATCTTACGTAGTGTGGCAGAAGAGGGGGGAGAAAGGGACTAAAGAGTCAGGATACCTGCTGTGAGACAGTGTCTTCTACATAAGACAGGGATGCTACACTCATGGAACAAGGTCTCCATAACGGAACAAGATCTCCATAATGAGAACACCAGCTCATAAAGGAATGAGTTGAATACTTGAATCAGTCTTCTTAAGGAACAAGATCCCTAAATAGGTTACCTAATCCCAAATGGTCAGTCATAAACACATATACATAAAAGCCTCCCTCAATGAACTCAGCAGGTGCGCTCTCTCTCTCTCTCTCTCTCTCTCTCTCTCTCTCTCTCTCTCTCTGTGTGTGTGTGTGTGTGTGTGTGTGTGTGTGTGTGTGAGTGTGATAATTAAAGAATAGATCATGAATTTAAGACAGTGGAAGAGACAGGAGAAGAATTGGAGGGGGTAAGGTAGGAGCAGGAATGATGTAAATACAGTAGTTGTTATGAAATTATAAACTACTGAAGCATGTGCAAAATAAAAGTCTTTAAGGAGAGATAGAGAGAGAGAGAGAAGATAGAGAGAGAGAGAGAGAGAAAGAGAGACAGAGACAGAGAGAGAGAGAGAGAGAGAGAGAGAGAGAGAGAGAGAGAGAGAGGTTAAATGGGCATCAACTATTAAAAGAATTATTTGTTGGGATCTGCCCCCATGTCCATCCTCATGCACAGTATAATTGCCTTGAGGTGGGCAGGAACTGAGGTTTAAGAAGGTGGGAGCGGGTTCCCATCCCAGGTCACACAGTAGGTGAGGGATGGGAGCCTCTTTTAACCTATATGGATTTTGGAGCTGAAAGATGGCTCAGAAGTTCTAAGTACTTGCTGTTCTTGCTAAGGACTGGAGTTTGGTTCCTGCATCCCACATAAAAAAGTGGCTTGCAACCACCTATAACTCTAGCTCCAAGGTGCCCAACACATTCTTTTACACACACACACACACACACACACACACACACACACACATACACATACACACTAAAAATAAAATCCCTTGCATATAAGGGATTTCAAAAATATTTTCTTCATTGTTATACCAGAGCAAAAGAACATCATGGTGGGTAGAGAACATGCACCAGGAGATTTCAGAAGCAGAAACACATAGAAACAAAAGTAAACAAAACACAAGACAGAACAAATGCCAACACTCTCATAACTTCAGACATAAATAAGAGTCTGGGGTACTTTTTTCTTGTTACTATTGTTGTTATCAAATTAGAAGTTGTATATTAATGGTGAGAGTATAAATAAATGGATTTTCTGTTCTAGAAATAAACCTTAGCAAGAACTTCCTAAGGATAGCTGGTCCTGATCTGCCAAACAATCACAGTGCTCTTAAACATCAACACAGCAATTCTACTTCATGAAATCCATCCAGGAAAATAAAAACACACTGTGAAATAACGATTTAACATAAAGGACAGAAGTTTCAGTGTTTTTCATATTTAAAAAAATGACTAAAATATCAGAATGCCTCACTGAAGGGAATGGTGTTAGTACTCTTAACCAGAAACTTTCCTAAAGCCACTGAAAATATTGACAAGGCTGATTAACTTACTGACTTCAGAAGACATCACAAAATAAACAAGGAGACTCTAAATTCTCATGCATTCTGAATATATATATTTCATATATATATATATATATATATATATATATATATATGTATGAGGATTAATGGCATGTAAAGCTATAATCTCTGGAGTTTGGGTAACAGTTGCCACTTCCTTCTCAGGATCTGCTTATTTTTATCATAAACACATTTTCTATATTTAAGACATAAAGTTTTTTATACAAAACATGTTTTATAGGAAAAAGAGAGAAATTGTCATTCAGTTCCATTCACAGAGTATCTCCCCTGTGTCTGACACTCATAAGTTATAATGATGACTAAACCTTTATTTCTAGCTGATGCTCAGGTTGGAAGCAGCATGGGAGGGTTTACATCCAGGTGTGTAGGAACAGGAGCATGGAGTATAAACAAGTCCCACTGTCATGCTCTGTGAAGACTGAGCAGAAGCAGGCACCACTACATAGCTCATCCACAACAGACGAAGCCAGCAGCTTAAGTGGAGGAGGGATCAGAACTATGGAGAACAGGCAGTCATCATCAATACATACGTTTATAATTGAAAATGCATTTCTATGGAATTTCAAGCCTTTCCTCAATTTACAGTTACCTTATTTTGAAAACATCTAGACTAAACAGACATCTTGATCCCACCCTGTATCTCTGAGTAAGTCTGAGGGTTTAAGGTACCACATTAGAGGTTCCCCAGGGCCAAATCTCCAAAAGATTCACCATCTACATTTACTGTCCTAAGGAGACCAGAAAACAAAATGTAGGCCCACATCACATGTTGAGAGGATTTTCCAGATTCTCTGCCTGTAGAAGAATGGCTAAAAGGTAGGTCTCACACTAAAAAATCCAGAAAATGATCAGTCCTACAACGAGACACCTCTGTGGCTGACTTGGGTTGATGTAGTATTATTTTTCTCTTCTTTTTGGATCAAATAAAGGAGAAAAATGTGGGTGTATTATCTGTTCATCTCCATGCTAGGGCAGATAGGGACTATAGGCAAGGCCTAGAAGATCTGACGAGTGTCCCCAGCCCACTGCATGCAGAGATAGTGAATTTGTCAATCTGATAGTCATTTCTAAGAAGATGGAAGGAGAGACCCAGGTCCTGGAAAGACTGGATGTAGGGGAACGCCAGGACAGAGAAACGAGAGGGGGTTGAATGGAGAAAAGAGGGAGGGAAGGGGGCTTATGGGACTTTCGGGGAGGGAGGAAACGGGAAAGGGGAAATGATTTGGAAGGTAAATTAAAAAAAAATAAAATAAATAATAATAAAAAAAAAGAAGGAAGATTTCCTTTTAGGGAGAGGTTTGTTAGATATAAGTCATCTCCTTAAAACACAAAACAAAGCAGAAAAACTGCTAGAGCTGGAGAGATGGCTCAGTACTCAAGAGAACTTGATGCTTTACGGAGGGTCCTAGTTCAGTTCCCTATACCACACAGAGCTTTATAACAATTGTCTGTACATTCGAGTTCTGGGGGGCTTAATGCCCCCTTCTGTCCTCTATGGGCACTGCAAGCATGTTGTACATTTAAATACACTTAGGCAAAATACACAAATACATTACTCATGAATAAATAAACAAACAAATAAAATGATGAGTAAGATATTTCCTTAGGATAGTTGTCAAAATAATCTTGTATCAAACAAAGTCTACTCTATATTCTGAAACATCAAGAAGACGGCTTTTTATGCAACTGTTAGAATAAAATCATTGGGTTCTTTGTACTTTATGAATATACCATAAGTTCCAGCTGTTTGAACTTGGGCAACATGTTCACTGATGAAATTAAATCGACATCATCTCCCTTTATCTTGGCAGTTCGGAAGAGCGGAAGCCATGGTTGCTCTGTCTGTTGGGTTACCATAGTGTGAAATTCATCACACTGCCTTCAAGTTAATCTTTGATTAAAAATTAAATTTAACTTCCCTTTATCATTCTCCAAATTCCAACACCACGTATGCATGTCTGAGTTCCCCAAGTTAAATCGAGATGGACTAAATATTTAATACCCTGTTCTAATTAGCTACAACTGTTACCTGATTTTTCTCTGTAAATGAATTTGAAAGGACCCAGGAGGCCTAACGTTAACCTTCATCCACTCTCGTTATAGGAGAAAAATTACAGGCTCTAATTAGATGCTTCAAATTGCAAAGAAATAGAAATTTCATAACCAGCTTATTAAAATCCTAGGGCCCCTTTGGGATAGGGCAAATTGCTTCTACTCTGAGCCGCTTATCCCAGCACAGCACCGCACAGAAGATACACGTTGTCTGCCTAACACAGCTCATATTTCTCACAAATTAATGAGTACGCAAATTATTCCAGCTGCCCTGTTGGCATGGGGAAAAATTGAAAATCTATGACTGCCAAGTGATGTGGGAAACTCAGCTGCTAAATAAAATCTGCTTAAGGGGACACAGCTGCCTGCCGAGGTGCCTATTTGCATTAAAATTGCCAAATCCATGAACACAGAACAAATGTCCCAAGATAGTTAAGCAGTGTTCAACACTTGGGTTAACTCTTTTATTGTTCTAAGGCCCTCAAGGTGTGAGTGTCCCACACCGTAAGCCAAGACTTGAGGCTTTTAAACCAAATGGCTTTTCTCCCTGGGACAGATACATAAGCATCATGGTGGGAAAGCAAAGGCAGTGGTCTCCAGGGAGTTCCCACTGTGGGAAGCACTGATCCCTTTTGCTCCCACTGTCTTCTTAGGATAAGTCAGTCAAAGCTCTCATTCTTACGGAGATTAGACATAGCCATGAGACCAGAATGGGGGCATCGCATGCACCTCTGCCAGGATTTTCTATTCTGGCAACTGACCTTTTAGATTCTTCAAGGGGCCACGTAAAATCTGACCTAAGATGAAACAGCCTTGATGCCCCCAAAGTTCAGCAGTCAATGAATAGTATCTGAAAGAGAGGCGCTCGGCCATTCGGTGGGGCTTATGGGGTCTCTTAGTAAAATAGTGTGATGTTAAAATACAAGAACAATAGGAGTAAGAACAACTGATGATAAGGCCTGGGAGAAGTGGCTCAATCATGCACTTGTGGTTTTAACCCATAGTAATACCTAAATAATTAGCACGATTGCTCACTCTCCTAATTCCAGATACTAAGAGATATTATTCAAATCCCTCTGAAATCCCTGGTCTGGAGCAAGTTTAACTCAAAATTCAGAAGTTGAACCTTCATTCAGCTCTATATCCTAACCATGCACAAGTTTTCGGGACACCAAATATCTCTCAAAGCCAGTCTTTGATCACTAAAGAATATATTAGTGAAGACCATCTTCTCTTATTAGGTTTATAGATGATGTGTCACTAGATTTATCCCAACTCTCCAGCTAATTATAAAAACCTGTTTTGTTTGCCACCCTAAACATTCTGCCCTGGGTGCTTTGGATCGTCCAAATTGTGTGAAATGACAGAATGATGTCATCAAATAGATCCAGATCAGGAGAAACAGATGACAGTTCTGTAAACACTTTTCACCCTCCAACGTGTAGCCTAAACAGAAAACTTCCTCTCCCTATAAGAGATGGCAACAAATGAGATTTTAAAAACAGAACAGGACATGTGAACATCACCCGCAGACATTTGAAGATGATTAAGGAAGCAGAGACACAATGAAGATAAGAGTGAGAACGGAAAATGTTGCTTTGAGAATGGAAAGAAAGGGGCCCTTGACACTGAAGAAACCCAACGCAGTCAGTTTCAATTACACGGTAATGTGGTTGATCCACACCATTGCTTGCACATTCTTGCTTCTATGCAAGTTTTTGTCTAAATACCTGAGTATTTCCTTTCCAAGGAAGACATTCCTTGCCTTTGAACAGCTGCCTCAATTAGAGTTTGAAGAGCGAGACATTTAACACATAGTTCTTCAGTCCTGGATTTGTCCACATGTAGACTACAAAAATTGAAGGGGTGGCAATCTTTGGCATTTTCACAAGGGCAAGTGTCACACTCTCCCAACAAAGAGTCTCCTGAATCCTTCTCTGTCACTTTGTCATGGACCCTTTTGATGCTTTTAGGGTAACTGAGACTTTGAGAAGTTCTGGGTTAAACATAAAGACAGCACAATGTGCCCTCAAAGAGAAAGCAGAAGATAGGAATGACTGAAAAAGCATGCTGACATCTTATCTGGCCTTGGATGGTTCAAGGCAGAAGTACAAATGGCCCGCAACAACTTGGAAATACATAGAGTCTTTAAAATTAGCTCTGAGACAAGAATCCAGGACAACCTGTTTAATGAGAGGGATATAGACACAAGCATTGATTAGCATTTGAATGATGGGCGAGTGGCCAGCATCAAGAACTCTGCTCCTTTTAGATGGCAACATGAATTCCACAGAGGTGTATTTTTCAGATTATTTAGATGCTATCTTAGCCTGTGAATATGAGACAAATATATATTCAGACATAGACAGACGGTCACTTCGATATGTAGCTACCAAAAAATCACATGAATGAATCTCAAGTCTGTTCTTTTCTTTGTTGTCATATTGGTCCTTTCAGAATAATCACCAACCTACTCTGTACAGTTGATCAGATGGTTGGACAATCCTTAAAGCATCTTAATGGTGCTATTTCTTGATCTCTTGACAACTTTAATTAAAAAAGCAAACCCAAGGACATGTTTAAAGAAAATTTCATTTTTGATCTGGTAACACAGTAACGCTTGTCAAAAGGTGTGACACTTCATAGTCAAGAGACAGCCTTGCTGTGGTCTATTAAATATTCTCTTTTCATCTAATTTATTCTCCAAAGAAATAAAACTGGAAAACGCTCCAGTGTGACCACTCCAATTAGGGATGCTCTCACATCTACATGCTCCAGCTGACCTTCTGAAGAGAGCCACTGAACACTGAAAGATCTGGAGAAGCTCCACAGGGCAAATCTTACTCAGTATTTCACGAATATATATATACATATATATATGTATATACATATATATACATATATATATGTATTTTGGATATATATGTATATACATATATATACATATATGTATATATACGTGTATATATGTGTGTGTATATATACATATATATACACACATATTTTTATGTATTTTGGATATATATACATATATACGTATATATATATATATATACATATATACGTATATATATATATATACATATATATATGTATTTTGGAGCATGGTCATGGGTTCTGCTCATGTGGATTCCATGGGAAATCTTGTTGGTTTCAAGAGTTGCTTTCTAATTTGCTCATTATGACATCTTCAGAACTGAGAAGAACAAAGCTGAACACTTAAGTGCAGAAGGTACTGATGGGTCTTTAATATGGTGAAAATGAGTGAGCTGTACACATATTTTTTAAGTAGCGACTAAGACTTTTAAGCTTCTTATTTACATTTAGTAAGTAAATAAATAAATATAATGCCTCTATGAATATTTATTTTTAAGATACAAATGTACCTATAGATCTACATTTATAGAACTTCATGTTCTTGAGAGAACAACTTCAGGACCACACTGAGAAAGAGGCAATGCTCTTACTGATAACACTTAGAAGTGAGAAAACATAACAAAAGCATACCTGTGCAATGTACTGCATTAATATAGCTGTACCTGGAAGCTCCCCACCCAACAATTCTGCACAAATAGCACTAGCAGATGGAATCCAACTTGCATAATGAGACATCATCTTTTTATTTAAAAGAATGAACTGAAAATAATACCATTTGAGGGCAGGATCAATCACCTATCTTTATATAATTGCTAACACTGAGGACATCTCTTTAACAATGACTAACAGACAGTCATATGGACCAATGAACAACTCTGAATTAAGACAACAAATCCCAGGGTTGGAGAGATGGCTCAGTGGTTAAGAGAACTGGCTGCTCTTCCAGAAGTCCTGAGCTCAATTCCCATCAACCACATGGTGGCTCTTAAGCATCTGATACTCTCTTCTGGAGTATTTGAAGAGAGTGACAGCATGCTCACATAAATAAAATAAATGAATCTTTAAAAAAAAAAACAAAGACACCAAATCCCAACATGAAGAGAAGGACAGGGAGAAAATCCAGCATCCGTTGCCATTAGCTCAATATAGAATTTGCCATTTTATGGAACAAGTAAAAGCTAGATGGCAAACTAGAGTTAGTAGAAAAAAGAGAAAACTGAGCTTGGGGCTATAGTTTCCCAAGGGAACAGGAAGTACAGAGAATAAAATCATAAGCTGTTCTCCTCTTAAGATACTTGGTAATATCCAAGTTACATACGTGTTATGATGCACTTCATAGCCAAACAGGAAGTAGATGCTGAGAAAGGTTGCCAAGAATCTGGCAGACACAAAATGCTAGGGAATCAAACTCTGATGTTAAAGTCTCATTGAAGAGAAGAGGGCATAAGTAAAAACTCCAAGATTTTGGCAGAAATGTCTGTAAAGGCTGTGTCCTATCAGTAAAGACAAATTATAAACTAAACTGGTTATAACTAGATAAAGATAGTACCTGAAATCTATAGGCCTAATGGGGAATTTATCCAATTCAAGAGGCAGACAGAACCTCCAAAGCCTCAACACTTTTTCATATACATTGTCAGGGAAGCAATCAAGAATTACCATCACACTAATAACCAGATAACTGTAAAACAAGAGGATTGAGGTGATCCATATGCTACAGGAATCAGACATGAACTCTAGCTATTATTTCAATATTAAAATGCCTAGCTGTGAAACATATGAAATACAACAATGACCAGCAACGCAAGATATCCCCAAAGGTGTGACAGTGGCATTTCTATCTTGGAAGGAACCAACACCTGTCTAATTGGACTCATGCCTGGTTCTGCAAACCTAGTCATGGCTGGTGATACCACGAAACCCAGAGGAGAATCAACTACTGCCACTTTCCTGGACCCATAAGTATAATACCTAACTGCATAATGAATATTTATCCTTAAACCCAAAGACAAGCATAGCTCTGTACCGTCATCAAAGATATTTCTTTTTGCAGCAAATAGAGATTGTTATAGAAAGCTACAATTGGTCAAAATGCAGAGAAAATTTGATCTTGATCATGTAGTTTCCAACCCAAAATGATATGTCCATAATGCAACCCCTACACCTAAGGCTCAGGGAGAGTCACAGAAGAGAGGATGGAAAACGTTTAAGAGCTAGAGAACCACAATGTCTGCATAGAGTCTGTGTTTTCTATATAGAATGGGAAAGCCTCACCTATGAAATTTTAATAACATGCTACTCTTAGCAAGACCCAAACAATGAACACCAGATGACATATGGAAAAGATGAAGAGTAATTCATGATTGCAACAGACAATTAATAGTTGACTGAGGGAGAATCAGTCTTCTCCAGGAATGAGACCTTTAGTTGGTTATCTAAAACCAGGGATCATCCCTAACACCATAAACATATGAGCAGTGAATATCTCAACAGGTGTGTGTGTGTGTGTGTGTGTGTGTGTGTGTAAAAACATAATAATAAAAGAGAAAAGGAAAAAGTAAAGGCAATGCATGAGAGTAGAAAGAGATTGGAGGTAGAGGAAGGAGAATTATAAGAAGAGGGGGCAGACCATGATGACAGAGAATAGATGATGGTCAAATTATATTTCTTACAACCAATAAATGTTACTAAAATAAAATAAAAATGAATGAAATTATTAGACTTGAAAAAGTTAACTACGGTTAAAAATTCAGCATATAGACTTAATAGAAGGTTAAATAATAAAGAAGAGAATATAAAGTGATCTGGAGGAAACATCGGTAGATAATATCCAGATTAAATGAGAATGTGATCTGTAAAAGTGAAGCACACTAAGGCAGCTGGAGAGAAAATGATGTCCCTAGTTAACAGAACAAAAACAAGGATGAGAGTCAATCATCTGATGCTTCATGGTTTTTGTTTGTTTTGTATATACCTATACCTATACATATACATTAGACATACACATAAATATACATATATATATGCCCTATATATACACACACATATATATGTGTGTGTGTATATAAATATATGTATATGTATACACACACAAATATATGCTGGAAAATGAACCCAAATGAAATGGAAAGAAGGAAGTAAAAATAATAGAATCCAATAACAAGAGGATACAGATATAAAATTCTAAGTCAATGTCAAATTCTTGAAGATTCACAAAATAAATTCACAACAATATATATTTAGGAAAGGTTAGAGAAAATGCTATTAGATGTATTATGAATGAACAAGAGGATGGTCGTGCAGATTTCAAAAACAGGAAGGAGACTGTGAGAGCATCCCTGGACCAATCAATATAAGAATTTATGGGAAATGGACACTGCACAGTGAGTACAATATACAACCCCAGCTAGTTTCAAGATCAAAAATTAAAATCACAATAGTCTTATATATAGTAAAGTAATTGAATCCATAATGAAAAATAATCTCCCAAAATAACTGCAGTCCTCTGTGAGCTGACCATTGAATTTTTCTGCATGATTAAGGAAATTTTACTTGAGTCTTTCCAGAGAATACAAAAAGAAGAAATACTATGAAACTCATTTTTAAGGTCAACTCATCCTAATAAAAAAATGGAAAGGAAGTGGGTATCTCATTCCATATAGATAATGCCAATAATTTGCAGGCCTAGGTAGGAAGACAGTGAGATCTAGCCCAGCCTGAACTACACAAGGAAGTCCTCCCTCAAAATCAAACACATGCACAAAAAAAAAAATTCAATAAGGCATCATAAAACAGGATATTTCACAACATGATTGCCTCTGGCATAAACATACAGATCTGAAAACTGTAGCAAATTAACTGCAGTAAGACATAAAAACTTAACATGTTCTGAAAAAAAATGTGATTCCTGCCATGAAACCAAACAATGTAATCACTTGCACTAAAAGATGCTGGAGAAACAGTTCAACAGTGAAATGGTTGTTTCCAGGCGTGAGAGCCAGAACTGAATTGCCCAGATCTGGGTGTGGTAGCGCCCACTTGTGATCATAGAGCTGTGGAGGCAGAGACAAGGTAGGTCTCTGAGGATCTTTGACCAACTAGCCTTGTCTATTTGGATAGCCTCAAGCCAATGTGAGACAATGTCTCAGTATAAAACAGAAGAAAACAAACAAAAAAAGCCAGGTGTAGGCTGCCTAGCAAGCAACCTTATGCTGTCCTCTGGCCTCCACAAACATGCACATCAACCTGAATAGAAATAAATGTGCAAGCATATATGCATGCATATGCATACATAGATACCAAAAATACATAAGAAACCTAGTAGATTCAGAAATGCTTGATGGAATCAAACAACAAAAATATTTCCAACCTGGAAACAGGATTACACCTCCATACAGGATTATATGACTCCTGCTTTCAAACAAAGCAAAACAAAGGAAGTGACACGGAGAGAGCTTTCCTCTGAGGTAACAAAAGATGAGGATAGTCCTGTCTGTGTAGTCCTGTGCTGGGAGATACAGGGAAGCTAAAGGAACAAAAGCTGTGCAGATTGGAAGGGGGCTGGAAGACACCATCCCATGACTGTCCACAGAGAAGAAGACAAAGAGTGTCTGTACTATGGCATCATTAAGTGAAATTGACAAGTTCATTTTAAAGATCAATAGAAAAGTCTACAGCTTTAGTACATAGCAAAAAATATTTTTTAACAGACCACAATTTCAGTAAACCTTCTATAAAACATAGTATATAAGCTCTCTAACCTTAAACTATAAAATGCAAAAGAAAGAAAAGGTCTAGACACACATTTCTGGGCTGGAAGATTTAACATTAGAAATACATTTCAGATTTCTTCCAATTTTTGCTATCAATACAATCTCAAGGTCCTAGAAGAAAATTTTATAGAAATCAATTGTTTATCCCAAAATGTAAATGAAAAGAAAGTATGGGACCTTAGAATACTCAGTGTCCAATAGCAGGATGTCTTCATCTGGAGCTCAGGAAGCCATGCAAAGGAGGCTGGAAGACTGTCCCAGCCAATGGAGATGATGTCTCCATCAATGGGACACATGCACAAGTGAACTTACAGCAATCGAGGCAGTTATGCACAGAGGCCACACAGGTTCGAGCTGGATGAGGTCTTAGACATGGGTTCCCATCCCCAACCAAGACACTAACTGAAATTGATATCTACTTGCAAAGGAAAAGCTAGTTTTCCCCAATGGAGTTTCACTAGGTATATAAACCACACTTAAGTAGATGGCTAACACAAAATTAACTCAATGGCATTTTGTAGGTGTTTTACCTCATATTACATTGTTTGGGTGGTTTTTTTTTTTTTACTAGTCTCTTGTTTGTATATTATGGTTTCTGATTTTGTGTGTTTGGGTTTTATCCATCCCCACTCCACACTTGTGTGTGTTTGTACATGTGTGTATTTGTTATATTATTCGTATTAAAAACTGTTTTGTTTGCCTATTTGTTTGAGAAGGGGGTGGATTAGTGGGAAGGTGGGAGATCTGAGAGCAGTTGGGGGAGGGCAAACACTTATGAGAATATATTGCATAAAATATTTTGAACATAAAGAAAAATATAATAAAGATAAAATTGGAAAACATCATCTACAATTGGGATATAGAAAAATATATCTTGAAATGAAAATAAAAGAACAGTATCAATAAAGAATATATGAATATCATGAACTGTAACACAATTAAAAATCTTGTGTTTATCAAGGCACTATTAAAAGAAAGACAAAAGCAATTGACATAATGAAAGAAAATATTTTCAGAATCTATACATTTAATAAAGGGTTGGTTTCTAAAGCAGATAAAGAACTATTAAAAATTAATAAGAACACAATACCAGACTTTTGAGGAACAAAATGTGTGTGTGTGTGTGTGCGTGCGTGCGTGTGTGTGTGTGCATGTGTGTGTGTGTGTGTGTGCACGCACATGTGTGTCTGTAAAATTTTAGTTTGTGTTTTCATAATGATTATGGACTGGTGTTAGTTTTTTCAGTCTGTTGAACATTTCCCTATTATTCCTTATTTTGTGCCTTGCCCAGAACCCCTGTCTCCCCTCTCCCCTCTCCCTCCCTCCCTCCCTCCCTCCCCCCTCCCCCCTTTCTCTCTTTCTGTCTCTCTCTCCCTCTCCTCTCTGTCTCTTTCTCCCTCTCTGTCTCTCCCCTTCTCTGTCTCACTCCTTCTCCATCCCTCTCTTCTCTCACATATCACTTCCTTCTTTTATCATTAATTCAGTGTTGGTCACTTAGATGGTTTCCAGGCCTTTACTACTGTGAATAGGGCTGTAACATACCTTAGAGTCCTGGTATCACATTAAGCCTAGTGAGTTCACCCTTGATAACTTAGTGACATCCTAACCTATGACTAGGTATGAATGACCTGTGGATGGGGAAGAGCCATGATGGTAAATGAATTCAAGACTTCAAAGAATGGCCCTGGTAAAATGTTACTGTTGTTCCTGGTCACCCAACAAGTCCAGTGACCACCATACCAGGAAGACTCAGCAGCTTTTACCATTTACGTTGGCCTCACTAATTTGTATGTTCTAACCATGATTCCTGCTATCAACAGTGAGAAGCTATAGACTCTTGGGTTTTACTGAGTCCATGAAGGAACCTTGGGGGTGTATATGAGGCTGACCAAGGTGAACTGTTCTCTAGGAAAACTGTACCACTATCCCTGCTAGCTCTGTAGGATGTGCTACACTCTAGAGTATAGCTCCACGTACTTCTATTTAGAGTAGAAAGAGTTTGGCTTTCTTGCCTTTCCTCTAAACAAGTCTTGAATAAATCCATGCTGTCACCAGTCTCACACAGATGAACATGGGCTGTCTGCAGACAATAGAAGCCTTGTTCCCAGGCATGGTGACATTACAAGATCATCTTGTTTTTCATCAGTTTTTTCTTTATCTGCAGTTCTTCCCACTGTGGGATGAAAACCATCCAAGACAAGATATTCTTCCTGATGCCTCTAGGGCCCACAACATATTTCTTTCCAATCAAGAAACCACAGCTTTCTTTTCTCTGTCCCTTGGCCCACTTGTCACAATCCACTTCATGCAGCAAATCCTGCCTCCTCACCACAAAGATTCAGAAACCATTGTCGCTCTACATAAGACTCCAACAATGGCTTCATTCTCCAGACATGTTCATATCATGGTTATATATGATGCAATTTGGAGGAAGATTTAATGGAATAAACATCCACCTTAAGAATGACCTGCATAATAGCAGGATCTTGAAAATAATGATCAGAGCCCACACATTTCTTGGCATTTGACCAGCAGGAAAATAATACTCTCAGTTATGATCACTTCCAATGAGGTCTTCTGTGTGTACAAAGCACACTGCAGTTGTCCCTGACCTATAGACTGCCAAGCCCTCACTATGGGCCCTGGACTTTAGCTGTGGCAGCTCACCTAGCTCTCAGTTCACCTTGAGATATATGTGGCTTTTATCCACATCTGAAAAAATGGATAACCCAAAATATGAAGTCACTTTTCTAACACAAGTAGTAAAAAAAAATCCAGTTTGTTACTCTGACCACACCCTGCATTTCTTCTCTCACATAGGCAAATCAAAGGTGGTACAGGGAAGGTGGCTCTTCTATCAGTCATATTTCCATGAGGATTCTGCTTCATTCCTGTTATTTGTAACAGTGGCTTTGCACAAACCATGTTTTTTTAGAGGAGAATCAGATACTTTCAATGGCATCTCAGACCATGAACTTCAGCTTCTAAAAGCAAGGTGGAACTGTCTTTGATGTATCTGAATCCCTTTTATCATCCCTCCTAGCACTAGGCAATATAGTATCACTTGGGGTTGAACCACCACCAACCAAACCACCCACATGAAAACAAATTTGTCAAGTCACAGAACATCATGGATTCAAGAATGAACAGTTAGTGAGCATCCGATTATGTGACCAGCAGTATCCCAAACCCTAAAGACACTATCTCATTTAGGTATCCCAACATTCTTATGGAATAGTGTTAGGTATACTCTGTATCCTCTCCCCTGAAATGTTTAGGTATTTGTGATTATATGCTACATGACAAAGAAGGATTGATGTGCAGATAGGATTAAAATTGCTAACCAGAGATCTTAGAAAACTGGGCATGACACTCCCGGAGGATCCAGCTATACCACTCCTGGGTATATACCCAGAGGCTTTACCTGCATGCAATAAAGACACATGCTCCACTATGTTCATAGCAGCCTTATTTATAATAGCCAGAAGCTGGAAGGAACCCAGATGTCCCTCAACGGAGGAACGGACTCAGAAGATGTGGTATATTTACACAATGGAATACTACTCTGCAATTAAAAACAATGAATTCACGAAATTCCTAGGCAAATGGTCAGAACTTGAAAATATCATCCTTAGTGAGGTAACCCAATCACAAAAGAACACATATAGTATGCAGTCACTGATAAGGGGATATTAACCCAGAATCTCAGAATACCCTAGACAAAATACACATATTAATAGGTTTCCAAGAAGATGGAAGGAGAGATCCCTGGTCTGGAAAGACTGGATGTAGGGGAATTCCAAGACAGAGAAGTGAGAGGGGGTTGAATGGGGAAAAGAGGGAGGGAAGGGGGCTTATGGGACTTTCGGAGAGGGAGGAAACGGGAAAGGGGAAATGATTTTGCATGTAAATAAAAATATAAAAAATAAAAAAAAATAGGTCCAATAATCCTGGCCAGGATAAACTAGCTACAGAGTGATAGAAAAAAGAAGAGAACGTGGGGGTCAGAATTGCTGTTTTCTTGAAAGACCTAGCCACTCCTGCTGGCTCTGCAAGTAGAAGGGGCCAGTAGTCAAGAGTTATTCTATGCAAGAAGACACATTCTCCCTAAAGAGACTCTACCAGTTTCCTGCACATGTAGTGACACTAACCCAGGTTGGTCCATCAGGCCTCTGACTAAGATCTAGAAGACAATAAAGTTGAGTTCGCTCAAGTCACCATACTGAAGTCTATCTGTCACAACAGAAATAGGAAGTGAATAGAGGTAGGTACCATAACACTATACATTTTGTAGATGAAGAAATGGTGTCATCAACATTCTGGAATCTTTCCTGAAGTCAGCTAACAAGCAAGTGGCAGAGTCACCATTTGAGCCAGGGTATTTATCTCCAGACCCTGTTCTCAGTATATTATGCCTTTCTCCCTTTCCTCCAAAAATTATGCTGATCATTCCGTTCATTAAAACCAATGTTTGGAGGTTGACAAGATCACTCGGTGGATAAAGCACTTCTGTTCACAATCCTTTGGACCTGAGATGCATCCTTGAAACCAGCTCCACAAAATGTCCTCTGACCTCCATATATTATATGGTAAAAGTGCTACCACATACAGCACACCTATAGTGATAACAAGTAGGAACAAATAAGAAACCCAAAGTTGTGACTTCCTGAGTTTAACACTGATAGTGTAGCATGAAAATGGAGGATGGGAGAGAGAAATGGCTGACGCCTATGCCTAGTGCTTTATATCCTCCTACATAATCTTTCTAAGAGGTAGGCCTGTCATCAGTATTTAGCTGATGGAGTAGTAGTTGCAGGTTACTGAGAGCATATAACCAGGGTCCTACGTGTCCTCCTTATCTCATTATGCTGCTGGGCTCCTAGTTACACATTGATTCTCATTCCATCTTGTGTGCAGATGTCCTGACCCCTCCAAGACCCACTTAGGAATCACGATTAGTCTAAGTTAATCTTAGGAAATGTGTTTTATTGGTCAGCAGGTGGTTCTGCTGTAAGCATGTTACCCATTCCTGGTCAGTGAGGTGAACAGTGGTACTTGGCTGTGGGTAGGAAAGGATATTGTCATGAAGGGTATAGAAATATTTAGGAGGTTTCTAGTGCTAGATCTTCAAACTGCAGACCCCCCATCTTGAATCATGATGCCATCACCATTTATACTACTGTAAAACACTGAGCTGGGGAGTCTTCCAGAATTGTTAAGATTGGGGGAAAAGTTGGGTCATCCTAACTTAAGTTATAGGTCTTTGTGGAAACTTGTTATTTGACTTACCTAGTGAGATAAGGAAGTTCTCATGCTTAAGAACTCATGAAACTCTAAATTTCAGTCATAGTACTGGTGATCAACAGCAAACAAAATGCTTTTATTGTTTTTATTATTTATTTTATTTTACTTTATTTTTTTAATTTACATTCCAAATCATTTCCCCTTTCCCGTTTTTATTTTTGCCTTCAAGGGATAACTTAGCTTGAGAAAAATTATGTTACTTTATGGCATCAGAATTTTGTCCCCCTGTGATTTTATAGCTTGGGCTCTTTTCATCAGACTTTCCTGTGTTCATTATGTTATGGCAAATAGTTCAGTTACCTTGTATCAAAATATGTTAATTAGTCACAGAAGGATGACAGACAGTTAACCAGTTGTTCAGGTTACCTAGATTGTAGTTAAATTACCTTCTCAAATGTGCCTCTGACTTTTAAGCATGTTCAATTGCAGGTAAGGAGATTTAACTAAATATTCTAAGTAACAGCTTCCCAAACATTAGCAAATTGTTGTAATGGCTTTAAGATCCCTGAATGTATTTACAATGTTCATTTCACTTTTAATGTAGTTAGCAATTAATATTCTAATTACTGGTTAAAAATTACTTCACTACAGAGTTCCTACTGGAGTCTTGAATCTAAATGAGGTCTTCCATTAAAGTCAAGCTGTTGCCTGGTACATTCCCTATTCCTGAAAACTAATAAGGAAGATGTTTCTCAGCATCCCTTGGAGATACATTGGGTCCATGTGGCTAGGGTCTGGCCAATGGAATGAACAGAAGTGATACATTCACTTCTTAGCTTGCCAAGAAAACATGTGTATGAAAGTCTCAACCCTCAGGCTTTCTCCTGCCAGTCATAAAGTCCACATCAATGGTGACATCAATGGTACAAGAATTCTTGATCCCCACTTCTGGATAAAATTATTCAACCTGCACCTTATTACAATGTTTAATGAATCAACTTTTTCAAGGCCATTTAGATGGTGTTTACTATTGTTGCCATTACTTAAAAATAGTTCAGTCTTTTCTTTATAGCTCTTAGACAATTTGCTATTAAAGTCTCCCTGCAATTGGCTTGTCAAATTCCTGCATCTTCAATAACCACTGTTGACCCACTGGTACCAAGAATTCATTGGCTGGTCAATGATATAGTTCCATAAATACTTGTGTAATGTATGAATAAATGGAAGAGACATGCATGTGTGTTGTGTTTTCTACTGTTGTAGTTTTATATGAGTCAAGCAATGAGCAATCTAAAACCTAAACCATCTCAAAGAATTGGACCATTGTATTAGATCATGCACACAGAAAGCTGTAGCTCACTGTCCATCTAGACTTCACATTTGTCTTATATCTTCCTGCCAGTGTCCCTTGTGACAATACTCTGAGATGGACAATGCCTCCTAATGAAGGGCTTTCCTTTGTTACCTTACTTATTACTTTGTGTTCTTGGGGATATATGTGTTTGCCTAAGTGTAGTTGTATGTACTCATGTTCAGAGTCAGAGGTAAACTTCAGGTAGTATTCCTAAGGAGTCTACATTGTCGTTTTAGGCAAGGTTTGATTGGCCTGTATTTGTAGCATGAACTAGGCTAGCTGGTAAGAAATTCCAGATATCTGAGACCAGCGACTTCTCCTTGTGATGAGAGACCTGTGACCTGGAATAGAAAATTCAGTACACCACAAATCCAGAAGTTTCATTGGTTGGGTTTGTGTGATATTTACTTGATTCAAGGCCAGTAATATCAGGCCCCTGGGCTTCTTAAACTATGTAATGTTCATAGCTCTGAGTTTGGGCTTTAATTACCTTGTTAGGCCATGACCTTGTCTATTGTTCAATGAAGACAGTGTGTCACATGTTTAAACAAGGTGTGTCCATAGTAGATGCAGGTAAACCAGGTGTCACATACCTTAGTCATGATGAATGGAGTGGTCTGACTTCAAAAGGCAAGGGAGGATGAACTCATTTGGAGGAGCTTTACACTGGGTGAATAGTCCCTTTGACAAACAATAGGCCTGTCACATATTTCCCTTCCTTGGTGACATCAGCAAAGCACAAATTCAGAAGACATGGGTCATAGAACCCCTCTTCCTTCCAGCAGCATTCCATGTGGTAAGATTCTGAGTTGGGCAATCCCCTTTAATGAAGGGTTTTCTATTGTTACCTTAATTATGACTTTGTGTGCTTAGGGGTATATGTGTACCCCTGTCCATAAATGCAGTTGTGTGTGCACATGTGTTTTGATGCCAGAAGTCAACTTTCAGGTGGTATTCCTAAGGAGCCCACACTGCTATTTTAGACAGGGTCTTACTGGCCTGGGTTTATAGCATGAACTTGACTTGCTGGTAAGGAAGTCCAGAAAACTGCCTGTCGCTGCCTCCCAGCTCTTCATTATAAGGAGGGCCATCATATCTAGCTCTTTGCATGGGAATTAGAGACCAAATTGAGGCACTCTTGTTTGGGCAACAAGGACTTTACCAACTGATCTCTCTCTCCAGCCCCTCAAGGGCTTTCAAAGCACATGTGTGCCTTTGTGCACCCAAGTATCATTTAGTCCAACTTGCTATGCATCTAAATGGCTTTGAGTTATCAAGGACCTCTTATGATGTGACTTTGGGTAAACCTTGGAAGCATCAGTCACATACGAAAGTACTGCAAAGAAAAGTTCACAGAGTAAGGAATAAGAGACCTCTTCTATCCACAGAAATAATGTCTGTCATAAAACATACCCAGAATCCTATTTCCACTCATATCCATTCACATCCTAGGTTATTCTTTGAGCCCTAGACATGTGTCAGATCAAGGATATAGATATCTTTTACATTGAGGCAGTAGATTTATGGCATTATTAAGCCACGTCATCGATGTCTCTGACCTTTGTCTAGAAATTAGAAGGTATTGCACACAACCAGTGGATATAATGAACAAACTCCAACATAACATGCAGGAAACGCACATGACCAACTTCAAATTACACCTCTCCTCTGACCTCTAAAATGCCAAGAATGCCCCCTCAGAAAATGCCTGGACCATGTCCAATGAGATCTGAATTAATTACATATGTTTTGGGGGTAGGGCTTTTGTCCGCACTCCCGTTAATGAATTGTTCAGCCTTCATGGAAGTGCAATAATGACGATAATTCTCAGGAAGTTGTTGCTTCTTTCTGTCTTTCATTTGCTAGCTCCAAATATACCTTCTATGCACTACTTAGATTAAGGACTTTGTGAAGGAGGCCTTTGAAAGAGAAAGAATTTGGGCAACAGTGCAGCAGGGCGTGAAATCCCAATCTGGATGGTTGGCTGTGTTGTAAAATTCATCCAGGAATGGAGAAGCCCAGAACAGAGGTAGGGAACAGAGCAGTGGAGTTCACAGTAGCTGATGGAAAGTTTCCCAACCATATCATGACAGTTGGCCTATGCAGGGCTCCGAATGAAATCCATTATGTTGCCCACAGAGCATGGGATTCTGGCAGACATGGAGAAAAAAAAATGTTTCCCTCTGTGAGCTTTAAAAGTTATCAAACGGCCTCCCACCACTCCTCACACAGAGACTGAGGGCCTGCAGCTAGGGAGTGTCAGTTCCCAGAGTGGACCCAATAATCAGTTATAAGAGCATTTTGAGAGGGAATTGAACACACACTAAAAGATAAAATAAAATGCAAAGGCTACTGGAGTCTGTCTGGCAACCTGCTACTAACAAAAGTCCAAGCACAAAATTCAGAGAATTGATACCATTTTTAAATAATGACAGATTTTTAACCATATGACCACTAACATTACCCACCTCATGGGATTTTCATGAGTGAAAAGGCATGGGTGATGGATGCTCAACTCTTGGCCAGCATTGGCTTCACGGGTTGACTCTTCATGGTAGCCAGGCTGGCTGAGAGCTACAACTTGGAGGAGAACATGTTCGTGTTGACAGAAAGGTATCTACACCTATAGTAAACTTCTGCTGAAATGTCATTTCTGGGATGGACTTAGTGGGCACATGACTTTTCTGAAACTACAGCTCAAAATTTAAAAACACAGGAAGACATTCTACTGATACTAAAGGGAAGCTTTATTTGGACACAAGAAAGCAGCTCACTGATGTGTCTCCTTGGGTATTCATTGAGCCAAAAGAATGCTCAGCTAGCAGAGGAACCAGACTCAGATATAGAGATGACGCTCCAGTTGATTTGGCCTTACTGTGTGTGAATAGGATGCTGTCTCATAGGAAACAGCAAAACCACAACAGATGGGTCTATCTGATAAGATCTGCATGAAAAAAGACAGCCTCTGACCATGATCCCCAGAGTTGTATCATCCCTAGCTATGACCACCATCCCCACCACTGGATTATCCCTAGCATGGTGTCAGTCACTTTTATGGTGCTGTGATAAAAATCCTATGACAAGAAGTAATTTATGGAACAAAGAGTTCATTTGGTATAGGGGTCTATTGTAGTGGGAATGGCTTGGCAACAGGCCACAAGAAACTAGCCAATCACATTGTATTCACATACAGGGAGCAGAGAGGGTGAACAGGAAGTCCGGTGATGCTATCACTCTTCAAAGCTTGCTCCCAGTGACATTCTTCCTGACAAAAGTTGGATCTCCTGAACTGTCCAAACAGCACCACCAACTGGCCACCAAGTATTCAAATACACGAACCAATGAAGACATTTCTCATTCAAACCACAACACTTAGTAGGCACAAAGTCCATGGGCAGGTATGAACAAGACAGGAGGCTTCAGACATAGCCTCATCCCAAGTCAAAACTCCTTTAGTTATATTTACATGGTATTTGAAGCAACTTATTTTTGGCTAACCAAGAAAACACTGTATTGTTTCGTAATTACGTCAATTAACCTAGACAATGTTCTATTTGCTCTGTAATTATATCAATTAATACAAACAGTTAACAGTTTTATGAACGATTGTTTGAGAAGCTCAAACCATTGAATTAAATGACTATAATCATTGAAATACTGATTTAAAAAAATTAGATAACAGGATCAGTGAGTCAGCCTGAGGACCTAAGTACGATAGAGGAACCCACATGTTGGAGGGAGAAAATCAACCACCACATGTTGTCATCTGACTTCTACATGCATGCTATGGAATGCAAGTGCCCACTCCCTAACACAATACATACATATGCACATACACACAGCAATATAAAGTAATACAATAATACTTAAAATGTATTAGATAATAAATATTAATCACCAGGACCAATAAGATGATAGGTAAAGGCACCTTCAGCCATACCTGATGACCTGAATTTAATACTAGAGACACACATGTTTGAAGGAGAGAACTAACTTTCTCCCAAAAGCTGAAATCTGTCTTTTACATATATATGCATGATAGCATACATTTGTGCAGGGATACACATATATAGCAGTTGAAGAAATAAATAAGTAAATAAATAAATCAAACAGTAAAGCAATAAAATATTTTTAAAATATTAGCTATCAATGAAAAAATAGATTGTCTAGTTATTATTTAAAGCCTTTGACCTCTGACTTTTCTACTATGATGTCATCTGCTCACTAAAACCAAATCATAACAACAAACTTGGCACAAGGGTCTGGGGACAAACACTGTGCAAAAAGCCAAGTTGGAGTTCTCAGAGAGTCAGGCATCTCACGGGAGCCACAGATAAGTTGCCTTATCTTTCTAGTTTAGTGACATCACTCCTAAGACACCACCAGCATCAGTGTCACTCCAACTGCCAACACACCTGGGAAAGGAAGCCAAAGCCCCGGGAGAAGAACAAAGAAGTGAGGACTGAAACAGGGCCAGAGACTTCAAATACTGCCGACTATGAATATTCCCGCACTCTAGGCAGTGTGTGCTCAGTATATTTGGAAGATTTTAGCAAAGCAACCTTGACGGCAAACCACAGACTCTTTTTGTAGACTGAGCCACCTAGGGAACAATGTGAGAGGAAGCCTTGTGCAGCTGATACTGCATGCTTGTGTCTGCACTTCCATACTTCTGATGCATTGCACAAAATGTTCCTGGGTGTTTTCAGTTCCATTCCACTCGGGAATGCTTCCCATTTGAGTACAGGAGCAAAGAGTCTGGGGATGGGAAGTGGAGCGAGGAATCTGCCAGGCATATATATCCACAACTGAGTTTGTATTGTCTCTCTCAGATGGTAATTAAGCTCTGAGTTCCATCCTTAGCAACACATTGAAATAAGAGACATTAAAGGGCAGCTGGGGAGTACCAGGTTTGGGTCATCGCTTTCAGTTAGGTGGCTTTGGTTTGTGTCTCTTGGCTGACGCGCTGCTTGTTGAAAGGTACCCTCCCCAGGATGACCGTGTGCGATTTTTGATCTCTGCCATGTGAGTGATGAAGAAGTCCATTCTCCAGCATGTCAAAAAAGAAAATCACTAGCTCAACAAATTTTTGTAATGACTCCATAGCTCATGGAGGTCCCTCAGTCTGCAGTGATCTGCAGGCAACGACCTACTTGGCAGGTATCAAAAAATCAGAACAAAGAAATGCAAACTATGTATGGGTTGGGATGTGGAGTCTCCCCAATAGGAGATCTTAGCTAGCCTTATAAAAGTCAGTTAAAAATGTTTAAGGAACACGCTTGGAGTACAGCATTTCTAATGTGGCTGTCACACTACATTTAATACAGAAAAGATGTATTTTTAAATGATCCGGTTACTCCAAGGGCTTTGGCTTATAAAAGCCTTTTTTATTGAGATTCTAAATTCCAGTCTGAATAACCTTTCAATTTGTTCCAGTAATTTTCCCCCCTCCTACATTTGCATTGGCAATACGGCTGGAGTCGTTTCAAAGCTGGGCCCTAAGCACTGAGCCTTTTGTACCAAGCCTCCCCCTTCAGCATAGACTGTGGGTGCCAGATTTGACATTTCTATGAAGCTGTTTGCACAAGAAAAACCACTTGCTTTTCAAAGATGAGATTAAAGAGAGCTTAGCAAAAGAAAGAGAGCATGTAGTGTTTTCATCCCTGCGGTGATTTACCTGGGGGTTGAGGTAGGGGTTTGAACGGAGAATTAAGTCACTTCAGGATTCCAGGACTTGTTAAAAGCATTGCAAAGCAAGACTCTCTGTTAAACTAGCTGTCTACAATCCATCTCCCCATTTTCTTATCTAATCGTTAATCACTCTTCTTGGTTCTCCACTGTGTGTTCTCTGATTCAGTTTTCCAACATGATATGCTGAGTGTCGGTGCAGAGGCAGACCTGTAAATCTATTGCTCTTCTGGAAGCAGCTCCTCCCAAAAGAATAATAGGAAGTGAGACTTGGCAGAGAAAGGACTATGAAGGGATTTTGGGTCACACAATGAAAACATGATAGGAGGAGTGTGGATATTTGGTAACCTTTTGGGGGCTCAAACCAAGTAAGGTACTTTAGGGAATACTAAAGGGAGCCTATGAATAACAAACTTAGATGCCATCTCACTTGTAGATACAGCAGTAATTCTAAAGACAGCTTAATGTATCTCAAGGTCTAGAGACTAGTTTTATATTTTGCTGAGATAAGATTGAGTCTATAAAATCACTATTTTGTCTTTAGTTTTTGAGATGGGCTACATTATGTTTTCTAATCTAGCCCTGAACTCATGAACCCAAGCTATCTCCTTTTCTCAGCCTGCCCAGTCACCACCACTATAGCTAACTGAGCCTGTAAACATCTTCATGGTATATTCTAGTTCCATAGATGTACAGTAAATATCATGTAGATAAATAATATATACTCCTTGTTAATTTGTCCAACCTAAGATATAGTGGAATTTTTTGAGATAGGTTCTCACTAGCTGTCTGAACTGTCTTCAAATGAATGACTCTCCTGCCTTTCCTTACAGAATACTGGAACTGCAGGTGTGTGCTATTTTGACCAGCAAAACCAAAAAGAGATTTATAAAGCCCTTTCTAAGTTGTGCCTATTCATAACATATTTACATCATGTCAACATATCTTTGTGAACAGCAGGTTGGTGTGCTGGGAAGAAAGAGAATAGGAAGGACTCCTGGCAGAATTCCTGAAAAGCTCACGGTGGCTCTCATGTCACCCACACATAGTTCAGCCCCTCTTGTTTTTATAAAGGTCACTAGTTTCAAAGCCCGTGACAACCCGAAACAATTTCTCATGTAATTTGTTTCTGGTCCATTTGTAAACATCAAATGGCCTCTTTTAGTGGGTTACACACAGCTCAGTTGGGAAAAATTAAGACAGCTTGTAGGTCCAGGAATGATTTTTTAACATTTGGAAGGCAAATACACACACACACACACACACACACACACACACACACACATTTTCTATATATAGTTATTTTCATCAACAGACAATTGATTTCTCTTAGGAGTTACAAGGACCCAATAAAAACCATGAGTAGAACCCAGTTTGCTTCATCAGTTTAGCTCAGTTGCATCTTTCTGCCTGTACTTTGGGGTTAATCATCAATAGTTCATCCTTTGGGAACACATGCTGGGTCCTTGAAGAGGCAGCTCAATGGCTAAGAGATACAGCCTAGAACCTAATATACCTGGGTTAGATCTTTGGTTCATCAGTGACCCACATTGCTGCATCGCTAAATTAGTTTTCTTAAATGAGCTACTGAGATTGCTTAGTAGTCAGTGTTCTTCCTGTGTTCGCATGAGTTCAGATCTTTAGAACCCACAAAAGAGCCAGGCCTGGTGGCAGATGCAAAGGAGGCAGACAGGTAGATTCCAGGGGCACAAGGGCCAGCAAGCAGATCTAGCAAAATCTTGGGCCCTAAACTTGAGACCTTGTCTCACAAAATAAGGTAGAATAGTGGAAGTCATCCAGAGTTGGCCTCTAGCCTCCGCATGTATATACATAGGTGAGTGTGCTCACATACATACATGTATACTCATGTATACACCACATATACATGTCCCAAAATTTATAAGACAACTCTCAGAAAGCAATGTGCTTGGAGCCCATCATATAGGACAAAATCAGCTAAATAATCCCCTTTATGGTATACTTAATATTTTTCTACCAATGGCTCTTTAATGGCTATATTCATTAAGGACCTCCAGAATCCTGAAGGACACTTGAGGCATTCTCTGGAACAGTGTTCTCAATAGGATTGTTCACCCTGGTAAGATGTTTGTGTCACAACAGGGAGCCTAGGAACACCTGAAATGTGGCCAGTGAAATCAAGGAATTGAATCTTTAATATTTTTTAATTTGAAGCAACTTGGACTTGAATTCAAATGGCCACAAATGGTTCTTTAGGAGTATTCATTGTGGGAATAATAGGAAAATGGGTTAATGAGCATAAAAGCAAGCAAAATAAAAACAACAACAACAACCACCACCACCACCCATGGGAAAGGCTAAAAGTAAACCGACTAGTTAGCCTTCACCATGCATATTGGAGATGGTGCATGTGACTGTGAAAGAGAGGCTGAGTAGGGAGTCAGGCTTTTCTGAGTTCAATGATGCCCTCTCAAAAACTATAGACCAGGGGGAATCTACTTCATCCCTAGAGCCTTAGTGGCCCTTGACTGTGACCAGGTGATACTGAGGCTTCCTAGGTACTAGAAGTGGGTAGCTTCCTAAGGAAACCCATCAGTGACAGCTCTGTGTGCGTGCACACACACATAAACACAGGATTTAAATTTCACTAAGTTGGTATATTTTGCTTATTTATTCAGCAAGGATATAAACTGTTAAATAGAGTCCTTATTATGCGCTGGAATTCATAGGAGTAGGAGAAAAAGCCAAATTCACATAACTTAGTGTACGCTTTTTGCTTTCCATCATCTGCATACTTTATCTTTAATCTCATGGAAGCTCAGGGCATAGTCAATGTTATTATTACTTTTCACAGGCTATGTTTATGTTTACACGTTTCATGTGGCTAAACAGTTCACACAAAAGATAGCATCGGAGCAGGACCCACATCTAGTGTGGTAAAGTTTCAAATCAGAAGGCCGCTACCAAGCATTATAACAGTCAATTAGAGTTTTAGGCTTTTATTAAGAATTAATGCTGTGAATCAAACCAGGAAGTTTAGACATAAACATAGGGCAATAATAAACAAGGTAAAAGCAACCATAGTGAGAAGGAAAAAGTACCTAAGGGACAGCTACCTTTAAGCAACTTGCTCAAGTGGACATAAAAGATTGTTTTCCACAGAAGAGAAAGACTTTGGATGGTAATGGTTAAAATAATCCTGGGATGACATAAACCTGCAGTTTCAGTTAACTGAGGGGATGAGAGCCAAGGCAGAAGGATCACATGACTCCAGGAGATTGAGACCAGTCTGGACAACATAATAAGAGCTGATCTCAAAATGATAAAATTAAGGGGCTAGAGAGATTGCTCAGTGGCTGAAAGCATGCACTGATCTTGCAAAGGAGCCAAGTTCAGTTCTCGATGGTTCATAGTTGTCTATGATTCCATCTCTGGAGGGCCTGACGCCTTCTGAATGTCATGAGCTCCTGAATTCACAGGAAAAAGAGACATGTGCAAACATAGATTCAAAAATAATAATAAAAAACAAAACTTTAGAAAAATAATAGAATGAAAATAAGATACCAGTAGGGTGCCCTTCTACCCCATTAGAAGAGGAGCTTGCATCTCTTGACCTGGGTTGAGACAAGGGAGAATTGGGGTCCCAAGTCCTCAAGTCCTTCCCCCTCCATTTCTCCAGGCTCCCAGGCTTCTCCTTCTCTCTGGTTCCATCCCACCTGCTACATCTCACAAATAGTCCCTTCTCAGATTGTCCAGCATGGGGCTCAAAGAAGGAACAGTGTTTAAAGTGGCAGCAGATGGCACCAGCTACAAGTTCCTTCCATTGCTGCTGTGTTTACACCCTAGAGTTTAGTCCTGCCTGGGCGCCTTTGTCTTCTTTCATCTGAAGTATTTCAGGCAGGTTCAAGTCTTCTGGGTTTCCAGTGAAGTAGACTGTCAGCACTCCATAAGCACGGAACAACATGGTAATTATGCCTTCCTTGCCCACAAGTCATTATGGTTTCAACAGTCCTCTACTTCGGTTAAGACCCTTGCTGAGCTGCCTACAATTGCATGGTCGCTGGCAATTTGTACACAATTTTACCCACATTCACAAATATCCTCTTACTCTTTACTGAACATACTTGAGAGACAACGTGAGCATGCTCACACACACACACACACACACACACAGATACACACACACACACACGGTAGGAGAAAATTCTATCTGAAGGCCAATGCCCATGCATCAATGTATAAAACACTTCACAAGAGATGAAAAGCGCCAGGCAAATGTTATTTTTTCTGCGTGGTTCACTTTTCCCCCAGTCATGTTACGTCTCCTTCCGCAAATGTTCTCATCATGTTTTATTCTGACTGTATGAATTCTGCTTACTTGAACATTCTCTCCTCTTCAAAGACGATTGCAGGCAGGAGGCATTCCATTTTAATCCTTCACTTTGCCCTCCCGAATGTCAAGCATTTGTGTTCAGCGTCTTCAAAATCAATAGGGACCCAAGACATATCGCAATGAATATCAGATTGTTCAGAGTGGAATATTAAGCATGCTTTATGTTTTTCTAAGGCGGGTTTTAAAAACAGGACTGGCAACAAAAGCAAGTTGAAAGTTTATGAAAACAGACAACCCTAGCTGTATTGCATTTCCCTTTGTCTGGAAGCCAGCTCTTTTGAAAGAGTTCAAAGCAGAACGGAATTGTGGCTCCTCTTCTAAGCAAACAACACTGTCCCTGCCTGTCAGCGAGTCTCCCTGCTGCCTCCCAGCTCCTGATGGCCTACCTCACTCCCTGCAATTTGCCATCCACATTCCTGAGACTCTTCCTCGGTTACAAATCTGCTGTGGATGCCATTGCATTCTATATCCACTGGCAGTTTCCTGGGAAGCAACCGCGAGTAATCGATTTGTCGCTAGGATCTGACAATGGCTTGAAAATATTGTTACTTGGATTGTATGCAGTTGATTATTTTAAATGCAAGTAAGGGGGGAAGAGCAAAACGATAGTGACAGAAGGCTCTAGAAAGGGACAGTAAACTTGATTTTCTGTTTGTGCAAAGTGTGGCTATGATAACATGCTGAGTATAATTTTAAAAAATAATGAATGACAGACCGACAGGGCTGATCACCATGTCCATTGGCAGAAAGAGGCTCTGGAGAATAAGGAAAAAGAAGAACAACTATCTGGCAAACAGAAAACTGGAATTAACTGCTCCATCTTAAGGATATTTAGAAAAGATGTGCACCACCTCCACCCCCTGCCAACACACACACACACACACACACACACACAGGCTTCCCAGAAATGGCTTTGGCATTCATTAATGGCTGGTTTGAATGCTGGGAATGGAGCGAGGAAGACTGGCAGTCTCTTGCCTACAGTCTTTCTTCTCTGACTCCCTCTCCCTGGAATGCATGAAGAATAAGTTAAGTGTGCACAGGGTTTCACTCCTTTCCAGACCACAACACTGAGGGGCACCTTGTAGCCAAGATGGAGGAGAAGATCCTGGAAGGGGTCAGGAACATGGGTTCCATACCATACAGTGCTAGGTTCCTTAGTTTCCCAGAAGGGCCAGATGGACGTTCCTCTCTACACACTGGAATCTCTGGGTTGGGAGGAATGGAAGCTATCATTCCCCAAGAACAAGGGCAAAGAGGAATCTTCTTGCTGGACTTGCCATGTGGAATGCAGATGACTTTGTTTTTGCATATGGTATGTATATGGGTGTGTGTGTGTGTGTGTGTGTGTGTGTGTGTGTGTGTGTATGGGTGTGTATACAAGAGTAAGCATATGCTCATGTATGTATAGGTACATGTGTGTGTGAAGAACTGGGGTTCCTCTGCTGTCTTTGAAGAGTACTGAAGTAGTGTCTTTCACTAATCAGGGAGCCGGATGTTTGAAATACTATGGCTAGCCAGTTTGCTCTATAAATTCCATCCTCAGCCTCCATGTACTGGGACTGCAGGCAGGCTCTCACACACATCTGCCTTTTCTGTGGGTTTTGTAGATCTATACTCTGGTTCTCACTCTTGTACAGTCAGCAGTTTCTCCTCAACCCTAGAAAGCAGAATTCTTACTTCTCTGGGAGTCTTGGTGGGAATCACAGATGATTTCAGGACATCACCCTCCCCCCCCCACCCCCATGCAGCACCTTGTCACTTGTTAAGGTCATTTTTCCTCCCAGGTCTGGCTTCACTAGGCAAAGCCCAGGCCAGATGGAGAAAGGAGTATGTTGCTCATCAGGCTGCACCCTCACACTGCGTGCCAGAAATGTTGCTGAGACAAAGAAGGAAACGCTGCTGACCTCCAAGGATTCCAGCAGATCTTCCTTCCAGACACACAGCATCCAAGCCAACACTTGACTTTTGTCCTTTCTCGGAGGGCCTTTCTAGGCAGGAAGTAGAAGAACCACACACATTTCAAAGTGAGACATACCGGAGTCTGAGGGGTGAGGGAGACACACTGGGAGTTGGGAGCAGGGAAGACTGTTTTAACTCAAAAACTTCTTGATTGTTAGAGACTGCTAAAACCATTCTTGGGAACTAGCCTAGCCTACTGAAGGTTCTCCACTGCGGTGGGGCTCAAGTTCTGCTCTAGATGAGAGACTCACCTTAGGAGTTTGTTCATGAGTAGACTGAATATACAGATACCTGGAACTGATCCCAGGGGCACAGAGAAGCCAGCAAGACTGATGGGATCTGAGTAGAACTACAGGAGCCGCAGAGGCCTCAGACATTCCTACTTCTACTGGGCTTCCAGAATAGAGGAACTCTGTGTCAGCCTCTATCATCATGATGCTGCCTAACTCAAGGTACTGTCTCACTTGAGCATCAGTTCCTCTGGAGGACTATCTAGCTGCCTCATCAGCTAAAAACACTTGCTCCTGAAGAGAACCTGAGTATGGTTCATAAAATCTACATGGTGGCTCACAACTATCTGTAACTACAATTCTAGGGATACAGATGCTCTCTTTTGGCCTCTATAGATACTGCATGGACATGGTGGATATATATGTATGTAGACAAACATTGCATGCACATAAAAGAAAACTAAATTAATCTTTTTCTAATGTTATCTAGAGAATTTAGACTTTTGATATGGAGAGGGTCTTTGATCACCTGGTACAAAAATTAAAACCCTGAAATCACAGCAAAACTAAAAACTCGATAAGTAATATGGGGCGTGAAGGACACAAAAGCACCCACTGGCAAGACACATACAGAGGGCAGTTGTCTGAACTGAGCCCAATTGTCCCTCAGGACACTTCCAACCCCAATGATGAACACTTTCCTAGAAGTGAGATCCTGCACAAGTGACCACTGGTGTTGTCTACCCAGGAAGCAACAGTCTTCCTAAGGCATCTGCCAGGTCCAGAGAAATAAACAGCAGGGACCACAGAATCAGGGAATGAAGGGTGTCAGCACTGTTCCTATGTAGTGTCAGCTCCCCAAGGCCTTCGAAAACTCCCCTGATGTCAGGGCAGCATCAAGCTGCCTATTCCCTGACCATGTGGAATGTCTCTCTGGCTAGTTGGCTTGCCAGACAACTCCAGATGACACATGAAGGCTGTGGGAGCCCTCCCAAGCTGGGGACTGAAGGAAGCACTGGCCCGAATCATAGATACGCCAAGAATTGTTTGTGACCTTACAGCTGTCAGCAGTTATAGTTGAAGCTAAGATTTTATCTAATTAAAATGGTGGAGCTTCAGGAAGCCAAACGGGAGCACACCATTATTCGACTTTGGTTGTGCCACCCACCCCTCTCTCTATGCACCCACCCTTCTCCCTATGCCACCCACCCTCTCCCTATGCCACCCAACCTTCTCCCTATGCCACCCAACCTTCTCCCTATGTTACCCACACCTCACCCCCTATGCTACTTACCCCTCTCCCTTTTCCCCCACTTTCCTCTCCATGCACCCACCCCTCTCCCTATACACCCACCCCTTTCCCATGATACCCACCCCTCTCCCTAAGCACTCATCCCTCTCCCGTGCTATCCACCCTCTCCCTATGTACCCACCCCTCTTCCTCTGCATGCATACCTCCTCCTATGCACCCACCCCTCTTCCTAAGCACTCATCCCTCTCCCATGCTATCCACCCTCTCCCTATGCACCCACCCCTCTTCCTATGCACCCACCTCTCTTCCTCTGCATGCACCCCTCCCCCTATGCACCCACCCCTCTTCCTATGCACCCACCTCTCTTCCTCTGCATGCACCTCTCCCCCTATGCACCCACCCTCTTCCTCTGCATGCATCCCTCCCCCTATGCACCCACCCCTCTTCCTCTGCATGCACCCCTCCCCCTATGCACCACCCCTCTTCCAGGTCTCTTGGACCACAGAGAGGAGAGATATGAAACAGAACAAAGGGAAAGAGATTCAGAAGGAAAGAAAAAATAAGAACACAAAACAGCCTCCGGAGAAGCACTAGCCAACACAAAAGCCAGAGAGGAAATAACGGATCATCCAACTTCACAAAATTTCTAAATTTTGACATGGCCAAAGCCACCATAAAAAATCAGAAGGCAGACGGAAAGCTGAGAAAAACATCTGTGGGCAATGACAAAAGTTATACAGATTTCTTGATCTAAAACCAGAGGAAATGAAGAACTTAAGAGTCATTTGGGGAGAAGGATAGAGGACCAGTGAGAGAACTATGAATCAAGAGGAACGTGTTCTTGTGCCATCAGCAACCGGAAGGCTGCAGTTTGATACAGTTCATCTCTAGCTACAACTGTCAGGAAACACACTGACGTGGCTGGGATGGGGTGGGGTCGTCCCTTGAGTACCATTTGGAAATGGGTATCCCCAACTCTACAGTTTGTTCTGGACTCTGGCTCCATGTGTGCATTTCCTTCTGCATTGTTTAGAAACAACTTGTAACATGCTTTAAAAGATGAGTTAAAAACAGAAAGCCCCTGAGGTTAACTATGACTCAGTGGTTGCAAAGTATATTTCAGGGGCCTAGAGAGATGGCTAAGTGGTTAGGAACTCTTGTTGCTCTTCTAGAGGACCTTAGTTTGAGTCCTCAGCACACTTATTGGGCAACTCAGAAACACCTATAACTCCAACTCTAGGGGTTTCAATGCCCTCTTCTTGTCTCCTTGGTTACCTATAGGCACATGGTATACATAAACTCAGATGGCATAAACCCACACAGTTACAAGCACATAAATAAAAATGTCTTAAAATACTTTAAAAAACACATTTCCAAGACTTATTTCATGGCATGAAAAATCATAATGACACAATAGAAAGAGAAGAAAGATCAAGGCACGAAATTATTTACTAGATTCTTCATCTTATAAAAAAGCACACACTTAAAAGGGTAAGAACCTAGATCTTTATGTAAGGTATATATTCCCCAGGAGGCATATTTCTAGCACAGCTTTACCTACCATTTTTTGAAGAAATGTAACAAATGAGTCAGAAGTCAAAATAAGAGGAAGGAAGGAGGGGGCAAACTAGGCAGCTGGGAGAGCTGACAGAGGGGAGCTTATGGGAGGAAGGGAGGACTGCAGAGGGAGGGGGAGGGAAGAGAAGTAGATAGGCAGCACAGAGGCTACCACAGGGCACCAAGCACAAGAGTCTTGAGCCTTTTCTCAAAGGAGCTCTTTGAACATAACAGGGACTTATCCCCAGATCTGCATTTGAGGTTTTACTACCTTAGGCCCTAAATAAGAGTAAATACAATACAAGAAGATATTTTTGGTAGTGGGAATATTCACCTAAGTTTTTTTATAAGTTATTATTATGTAATTATCTTATTTCATTATGCATTATTATTGTTACTCTCTTACTGAGACTAATTTATAAGCTAAACTTGATCACAGCTGTCCATGTATAGCAGGAGAAAGTGGATTTGGTGATTCTAGGCACCCACTGGGCATTTTAGAACATATATCTTAAAGTAAGGGGGTACTATTATATTTGAACTGGGGCATCTGATTTATGTTGTTCATTAAAAGACTGTCAGTTTGGTTACCAGATCTGAACAGCAGTCTGGACAGTGTGAATCTTCTTAACCAACTGTGAGCCTATAACTATAATGAGCCATCAGGGCTGGGCCTTGGTGGTGCAAGCATTTAATCCCAGAACTTAGGAGACAGAGGTTGGCAGATCTCTGAGAATTCAAGACCAACTTGGTCTATAGAGTGAGTTCCAGGACAACTAAGGCTATACAGAGAAATCCAGTCTTAAAAACCAATAATAATAACAACGACAATGACAAATAACTTTCATCAGGAAGAGCAGCCCACCTGAAAACAAGTCTTTACCATGCCAAGAGATAAGGACAGACTGGGCAGTTTCTTATGAAGTTACATGTGCTTGGATCCTAGGATCATCTTCTATTGCTTGTTAGGATGTTCATTCTTCTGTGAGATGATAATATGATGGCTCACAGTTGTTCTGTTTGTTTCTTTTTCATCCCGAACAAGCTAAATGAAAATATGCCAATCCCATACCATAACACATGCCCCACCCCCTCCCTTTCAATATTTTACTGGTCTATGAAATCCAGATATCTGATAGCTGAATCTCTACCACATCAGCCTAAATTAAAGAAAGCCATTTCATAAGATGAAGCAAAAAGGAAATGATTTTTCCCTTCAGGCCCCTACTGGGTAAATTCTCAGCCCACGATGATATTGTAGCTAACTGGTTCCAGTTGAGCAGGTCTGCCAAGGCTGAGGCATCTGTAGGGTGAGAGTATTCTTCCCCCTTAAAAGCTGCTGAGATGTGCAAATCTATCTGCAGGGAGGGAAGGAATGCAGCACCTAAGCTGAAGCTTACACCAGCACTGGTGAGCTGAAACCCACAATAGGTAGGACTCTGCTGGTTTGCTAATGGGTTGCTTCCAGAACTGAAGCCTGGAGTTTCTAAATAATATTGACAGGACCCAGAGGTCAATTCAGTTCGACCTCTCTCTAGGCAGGTATCTAACTATGACAAGGGAAAAAGTTGGCAAGGGTCATACGGATTGAGGTGGGACATGAAGGCTCTATATTTAGCAGCAATGCTCAGGAGCACCCTGTTCTCCTTCAAATGTAAGTGCCCAGTTGTGTGGCAGGAAGAAGTTTATCTGTGATATCTGCCCCAATCCCTCCTTTCCAGAAAGGACTTACTTAAAATGCATTATCAGAAGGGGAGATGGAAAAGCAAGTCTGACCTCAGGATGAGTAGAAATGGACATTACTGAATCAAAGAAAAATAAATGGAGGATGCCCATTGGGGTTTTCATCCCTCGATCAGCACTAGTGGCAGAAAAAACAAAATTGCCCACAAATTTCAATATTTTAGATGCACACAGAAGGTGAATTCAAAATTTTACTCTACAGGAGAAAGTAATTCATGCTACAGCACAGAAACCTACCACCTCCACAGCCTTGGGAGTCTGAGGATTGGCATCTGTGAGCAGGCACATGGGCCAAAGTCTGGGTGCTAAATGTTTCCCCCAAAGGCCTGTCTGTAAAGGCTTGTTTTCCTAGTGCCAACATTTATAGGTGAGGAAACAGCTATGGAGTTAGGGTCAGGCAGGAGGTCTTCTGGTGATTGGCAGATGCCTTTAGAGGACTGTGCGACCAGCATCTTCCTTTCTCTCTTTCACTCTTGGTCGTGAAGGGAGCAGTTCGCTTCACTGCATTCTCCTTACCATTAAGGTCTTATCAGTTCCACCAACACAATGGGTTTTCCAAGGGTGGATGGAACCCTACAGAGGATGGTCTGCTAGCTGACCTAACCTTTTCTCTATTTAAAATAACATTCTCAGGCATTTCATTACAACGACAGAAGGTAGACTAGCTCAGATGGAAGGGAAAGAAAAGTACAACAGATAAAACATATACTTTTCCACCATTTGTGGGTCATGTACCGCCATGAAATAAAGTAAGAAGCCACAGGGTAAGAGGCAAACAACCTCTTCTTTGAATGAGATGCACTGCTCTGTCTCTAAGAGGTGTCTCCAGAAGATTCATCTTGATTAGGTTAAGAATTTTTATTTTCCTGTAATAAGGTAAATATAGCCAAAGCGTATCACATGCAATTCTTAAAGAGTAAAAAGATTATTAGTCCTTCTATTCTAGAACTCAAAAGGGTAATTTATGACAAAACCCATCTGCCATGGTTTACCAATGCATTATATTTTCCCAAGTTGCGAGGAATGATCACTGGCCAGATAGCATGCTCTATGGTATGTGGCTTCAATGACCTGGTCACAAAACTGAGATGCCAAATAGGTTTGTTACTGCTGATTTGTTTAAAGCATGTTTACTGACTGTAAGTAAAGTAAATGACAGAGGACAATTGTCATCTTTGTGATGCTAAAATTCTAGGAGAGAAGACCAAACAATGAACACTATGAAAAAAGAAAGCATCTGGTATGGGAGAAAATAATAAATAAAAATACAATAAGGGATGTCTCTAGTCTAGCAGCCAGCCAAGATTTGCATCACAGTAGGATTAGAGCAAGCTGAGAGGTGCTGGTGCTGGTGTCAGTCAGGAGGTCATGGTGGTCCTCATGGAGAAAATGCTATTTAGGCAAAAATTGATAGTGAGAAAGTTGGCCATGTGAGTGTCTGGAAGAAGTTTTCCAGGAAGAAAGTAAAACCAGTATAAAGGCCCCAGGAAGGATTGAAAAGGATGTTTGAGACATATGAATAAAGAAGGAGTTTGTAAAAGAAGATGGAAAAGAGATAACCCATAGGTGGATAAGGCAGGGCAAGAAAAGATGAAAATTCTGTATAGGAATTGGGTTTGAGGCCACCAAAGATCATGAGGGAGAAGAATTAAAAACTGCTACTCATTAAACAAACAAATGAACAGAAAAACTTTAGCTATTAGGTTGAGCATAGGAGAAGGGATGTCACACTAGAGGTGGTGCATATGTGTATGTACATGCATGCACATGTGTGGTGTGCAAGCATATGTGAGTGTGTGAGAGGGTGAGTTTATGTGTAAGAATGTACATATGTAAGTGTTCAAGTATGTGTCTGAGCATGTGTATGTGCGTGAATGTGTATATATGACTACATAAATGTGTGTGCATGTAAGTGTGTGTGTATGGTGAGTGTCCGTGTGTCACAGGTGGTATTTCTGAAGGCAGAGCCTGAGGATTTAATGAGAATCTTGATGAAGATTATGAGACATAGAGGGTCTGAAAGCATGCTCTTGGCTTTAGATTTATGTGACTCAAAGGATTAGGGCTATCATCAGATATAATAAGGGTCACAGGGTACTCAGGATGGGGAGGTAAGTGAGGAACAGGGTTGGCATGAAAGTCTGAAACACTGTTAGTCTCCTGGCCAGAAAGGGCAGGCATGAGCTGTAGGAGAAAGAGATGAAACACAAAATCCTGAACCCAGGGACCCATCATGAGGAATGAGGACAGACAGAGGGATAGCAGTGCCCAGCAGTGTAGCTACATGTATCCTCTGAGGTCAAAGAAAGAAAGGAAACAGAAAAGGAGAGTAGAAAGAAACTGTTGGGAAACAGAAGGAAGAGATGTGCATCCTGGAAGGCATGTGAAGAAGCTGCAGGGAAGAGATCCTAGAGGAAGGTAGGGCAGAGCCACAGGCAGAGGCTGGACCAGCATTGAACAACACAGTGCTGGGAGCTCTCATGTTCTTTTCTATGTCTGGAACTATACCCGGTGTTTGAAGCATATGACCTCATTCAAATTTTATAGTTAGCCTTGGAGGCTGACTTACTGCCACTGTGAAGCAGATGTTTGAAGAAGTGCAAGGTACTCAGCCAGCTGTGAGGAGGAAGCAGGTGTAGGTGTGTGTGTGTGTGTGTGTGTGTGTGTGTGTGTGTGTGCGCCCTTGATAGCACACACATTTGCTCTCTCCTGTTTCCTTCCATCCCTCCTTCCTTCTTGCCCTTCCCTGAGACGGACCAAAAAAATTGGGTTTTCTTATGTATATGTCTTTCAATGGGGCGCATATCGTGGCAATTTTAGAAGACACAGGTTACAATGATGAATACCTAACCAATTAATACCTAATAAAGGAATGGCAACTCCATGCTCTCAGGGACAGAGAGCCATGACTGTTAAGAATTTACCTGACCACTCCTCCCTTCTGTCTGACATAATGTAGTTAATCCAGTATGAGAGATCATAAACCAAAAATAGGGAAATCATCAGTGTGTATGATCAAGTAAGATGTAGTGTTCTGGCTTTGTAACACAAACATGAATAGATTCACGGATTTATTTCCCCTTCCTTGATTAAAAAAAAAAATCTGTTGGGCAAAGTATGAAGAATGGGGATATTTGTGGAGGGCATGCATAAAATCATAACACTAATTATTCTCCTGTTTGGTGTCTACTGCTACCAAGAATTCACAGGAAAAGTTGCTTCCAAAGCACTAGGTAAAATTTCACATTAGTTGGTGATGGGGAGATGGTTCATTTGTAAAGTATTTATGGGACAAGCATGAAATTCTTGTTTTGAATCTCCAGTATCCATACAAAAGATCTGGTGCAGTAGCATATTACTGTAATCCCATCGCTGGAGAGGAAGAGTCAGAGGATCTCCAGACTGACTGGCCATCCAATGTAGACAAATCAGTGAGTTTTGGGTTCACTGGGTGGCCTGTCTATGAGATAGCTCAGTGAGTAAAGGCATTTGCTGCTAAGCCATATGAACTGAGTTTGAGTTTCCTGGACCACCTGATGGAAGGAGAGAATTGACTTCTGAAAGTTGTCTTCTGACCTCCACATTTACACACACACACACACACACACACACACACACCATAAAGGAATCTATTTTTAAAGGTAGAAAGTGATAGTAGTCATGTCCCCACCCCAGGCCTGCCTGTCTCCCAGGAGACCTGCTCTTACCTGGGGCAGACAGCTCCATCTGACTCTTGGGAGGCCCTGCTCCAACCCAGTACACACAGACCAGACAATACTGGAAACAACCAGATGGTGAAAGACAAGGGCAAGAACATAATCAACAGAAGCCAATGCAATATGTTACCATCAGAACCCAGCTTTCCTAATACAATAGGCCATAGGTATCCTAATACCTGAAGAGAAAGATTGTGACCTAAATCCTATCTCATGTAGACGATAGAGGCCTTTAAAGAGGATATAAATAACTGTCTTAAATAAATACAGTCAAACAGGTAGAAGCCCTTAAAGAAGAAACAAGTAAATCCTTTTAAAAATAGAGGAAAACACAATCAAACAAGTGAAGGAAATGAACAAAACAGTCCAAAACCTAAAATGGAAATAGAAACAGTAAAGAATCAGAAATGGAGGTAACCTAGAGATGGACATTTTAGGAAAGAGAACAGGAGCTACAGATGCAAGTTCACCAACTGAATACAAAATATGGAAGAGAAAATTTCAGGTTTGGAGGATATCATTGAAGAAATTAGTCAAAGAAAATGTCAAATGTAAAATGTCCCTAACTCAAAACATCCAGGAAACTTGGGAAACAATGAAACAATCCAGGAAACAATTAAAAGACCAAATCTAAGAATAATAGGAGGAAAAGAGGGTGAAGATTCCCAGTTCAAAGGAACAGAAAACATCTTTAACAAAATCATAGACGATAACTTCCTTAACCTAAAGAAAGAAATGGCTATAAAAAATACAAGAAGTCTAAAGAACACTAAATCAATTTGATCAGAAAAGAGAATCCTCCTGCCACATAATAATCACAATACTAAATGTACAAAACAAAGAATATTAAAAGCTACAAGGGAAAAATTCCAAGTAACATATAAAGGCATGCCTATCAGAATTACACCTGACTTCCCAACATAAAGTCTATGACCCAGAAAATCATGGAGAGATGTCTTGCAGATCCGAGGAGACCACAGATGCGAGCCCAGACTACTATACCCAGTAAAATTCTCAATCTTCTAGATGGAAAAATAAAGATATGCCATGACAACCAAAATTTAAACAATATCTTTCTACTAGTCCAGCTCTACAGAGGATATTAAAATCAAAACTCTAACACAAGGAGATACGGTAATAATACCCAAGATAACACAAGAAATTAGTCATCTCACAGTGAACTCAAAAGAAGAGTACACACAGGACCAGCTCCAATGACAAAATAACAGGAATGAACAATCATTGGTAATTATCTCTCAACATCAATGGACTCAATTCCCCAATAAAAAGACATAGACTAACAGACTGGATATATAAACATTCCATCATTCTGTTGCATACAAGAAACATACCTCAGCAACAAAGGAAGACACTACCTCAGAGTAAAGGACTGGAAAAATTTTTCCAAGTAAACAGATCCAAGAAACAAGTAGCAATGCTAATATCTAATGAAACAGACTTTAAACCAAAAGTAATCAAAAGAGATGGGAAAGGACACTTCATACTCATCAAAGGAAAAATCCAAGTTGAAGTATCAATTCTGAACTTCTATGCCCCAAATGGAAGAACAACCACATATATAAAAGAAATTTTAATAAAGCTCAACACACTTTGAACTCCACATAATAATAGTGAGAGATGTCAACACCCCACTCTCACCAATGGACAGGTCATTGAAATAGAAACTAAACAGAGACACAATGAAACTAAGAGATGCTATCAACCAAATGGATTTACCAAATCTCTACAGAGGTTTTCACCCCAAAACAAAAGAATATACCTTCTTCTCAGCACCTCATGGAACCTTCTCCAAAATTGACCATATAAATGGACACAAAACAAGCCTCAAAAGATAAAAGAAGATTGAAATATCCCCTTGTATCCTATAAGATCACCATAGATTAAGGCTGGAGCTCAACAATAACAGAAACAACCAAGAACCCACATATTCATGGAAACTAAACAACTCTCTACTCAATGATAACTTAGTTGTGGAAGAAATAAAGAAAGAAATTAAAGACTTGTTAGAATTCAATGAAAATAAAGGTACATTACCAAACATGAACCCAATGAAAGCAGTGCAATGAGGAAAATCCATAGTACTACGTGCCTTCATAAAGAAATGGGGGAAATCCTATACTAGTAACTTAACACATACTAGCAACTAAACATGTACTAGCAACTTAATGCACACTTGAAAACTCTAAACCAAAAAGAAGCAAACACACCGAAGAGGAGTAGACTACAGGAAACAGTTAAATTCAGCGATGAAACCAATAAATTAGAAACAAATAGAACAATACAAAGAATCAACAAAAGCAGGAGCTGGTTCTTTGTGAAAACTAACAAACCCTTAACTAAACTAGCTAAAAAGCATAAATAAAGGATCTAAACTAACAAAATCAGAAATGAAAGGGGAGACATAGAAACAGAAACTGAGGAAACTTTAAAAATCATCAAATCTTTCTACAAAGATCTTTACAAAAAATTGTAAAATCTAGATGAAATGGATGATTTTCTGTAATATATAGAGCAATAGTGATAAAAACCATCTGGTATTGGTACAGAGACAGACAAGTTGAACAATGGAATAGAATCAGAGACCCAGAAATAAAGCCCCACAACTATGGACCCTTGATCTTTGACAAAGAAGCCAAAACCATACAATGGAAAGAAAGCATCTTCAAGAAATGGTACTGGTCTAACTGGCTGTCTGCATGTAGAAGAATGCAAATAAATTCATATTTATCAAGTCTAAGTTGATCATGGACCTCAACATAAAATCAGATACACTGAATCTAATAGAAGAGAAAGTGAGAAATAACCTTGAATGCATTGGTACAAGAGAAAATTTCCTGAACAGAACAGCAATGGCTCAGGCTCTAAGATCAACAATTGGCAAGTGGACCCACATGAAACTGAAAAGCTTCTGTAAGGCAAAGGACACTTTCAACAGGACAAAACAGCACCCTACAGATTTGGAAAAGATCTTCACTAACCCTATATCTAACAGAGGGCAAATATACAAAATATATAAAGAACTCATTAAAAATTGGATATAAAGTTAAGCAGAGAATTTTCAAGAGAGGAATCTCAAATGGCCAAGAAGCACTTAAAGAAATACTCAACATCCTTAGATCTCAGGGAAATACAAATCAAAACGACACTGAGATTCCACCTCACACAAGTCAGAATGCTTAAGATAGATTCCAAGTGGCAGCACATGTTGGCACGGATGTGGAGAAAGGGGACCACTCCTCCATTGATTGTGGGATTGCAAACTTGTACAACCACTCTGGAAATGAATCTGACAGTTTCTCAGAAAATAGGAAATAGTTCTACTGAAGACCCAGCTATACTGCTCCTGACTATATACCCAAAAGATGCTCCACTATACCACAAGGACATGAGTTCCACTATGTTCATAGCAGTTTTATTTGTAATAATCGGAAACTGGAAGCAACTTAGATGTCTATCAACCAAAGAATGGATACAGAATGTGTGGTTCATTTACACAAAGCAATGCTATTCAGCTATTAAAAATAAGAACATCACGAATTTTGCAGGCAAATAGATGGAACTAGAAAAGATCATGCTGAGTAAGGCAACCCAGACCAAAAGAACATGTATGGTATCTACTCACTGATAAATGAATATTAGTCATAAAGTACAGAATACCCATGATATACCCAAAGAAGTTAAACAAGAAGGAAGGCTGAAGTGAAGATGCTTGATTCCCACTTTGAAGGAAAAACAAAATGGTCATGAAAGGCAGAGAGAAAAAGGAACCTGGGTGGGAAAGGGGAATGGGAGGAGAACGGAAGGTATGGAGAGAGACAGAAGAGAGTCCTGTGCAGAGGGCCAAGAGAATGAATGGAAATATGGAGCTGCAGGGGGTCGAGGGCTGGGGTGAATCTCTGGGAAATCTCAGAGACCTGGGATGGGCAATGCTCTGAGGAGTCAATGTAGGTGACCTTAGCTGAAATGTCCACACATTTCAGAGATGGGGACACCAATCCACCTACAAACCTTTAGATACAAATTTAGTTCTGTCTTAAAAGAAATGCAGGAACAAAAATGGAGCAGAAACTGAGGAATGGCCAATCAGTGATTGACCAAACTTGAGACCCATTCCATAGGCAGGCACCAATCCCTGGGACTATTATCAATGCTATGTTGTTCTTGCAGAGAGGAGCCTAGTATGGCTTTCTTCTGAGAGACTCTGAGACAGATGCTTATACTCACAGCCAAACACTGGATAGAGGTCAAGGAAGAGTTAGGGAAAGGATTGAAGGCCCTAGAGGCAATGGAAGCCCAACAGTGTCAACTAACCTAGATCCCTGGGGGGCTCCCAGAGACTGAGCCACCAACAAAATCGGGCTGGTCCAAGGTCCCCAGCACATAACTACCAAAGGGCTACCTTGCCTCCCTCATTAGGAGAGGATGTGCCCAGACACTTGATGCACCAGAGTAGGGAGATACCTAGGGGGATACCCTCTCTCAGAGGTGAAGGGGAGAGGGAATGGTGGAAGAACACTGTGAGAGGGGACCAGAATGGATGACAGCATTTGGGATGTAAATAAATAATTTTTTTAAAGGGGGAAGTGACTGAGGATGACAGGAAGCATTGATCTTTGGTGTTCACACCCACACAAATGAACACCACACATATGCATACACAATTTCACAGTCAAATTCATCCAGATATGGGCAACTACACTCGATTAGGAAAACAAGTTTCTTTATTCAAATGCTTCCTAGAGCTTATGTGAACACATGCCTCTTTGGACAGTGTTGTTTCTCTAACATGCAATGAACATTCAACTAGTTAGCAGTCAGGTGACTCCCATTAGTTTGGATATTAAATCCCAAAGTTCTCAGCAAACCAACCACTTAGGGCTAAGATAATCAATTTCATGTCTATCCTTATTTTTGTTTCTTTACCAAAACTTGAAAGATTTTTCCCAAGCAAAAGAAAAGTTTCATATGAATGTCAGGATGAATTGAGGGATTCTTTTTGTCATTCACATATGTCAAGATCACTTAGCAGAGCTTCCAAATTTTTCTCAACCCCCAATGACTCAAGGCCAAAACAAATATCTAATAGAGTGTCTTTTATAAAGCTGTTGTGTCTCAACAATCTAGGAAGTATTTTAAAATATTTTATAACATTCTGGTTTTAAATTTTTTTTAGTATAGAATAGAGTTTATTCAGGGCATGGGGAGGGGAGTTAAGGGGTAGTAGAGGCAGAGAAAGGCAGAGAGAAGGAGAGAATAGAGAAGTAGAGGCCAGCCATGGCCACGTGGAGAGAGTGGGGAGGGAGAGAGAGAAGAGCCAAAGAGGGCAAAAGAGAAGGTTAAGAGAGTGAGAGAATAAGAGAGACTTTAAATTTTATTTATAGAATGCTTGTGTAGAAGAGATAATGCACACATATGCAGGCATAGGCATGTGCGTGAACACACACACATACACAGAGGGAGGGAGTCTCTCTCTCTCTCTCTCTCTGTGTGTGTGTGTGTGTGTGTGTGTGCTCACTCTCACACATCAGGTCATGCATGTAGAAATCAGAGAACAGCTTTCAGGAATAGGTTTTTCCTTGTCAAGGCAGAGTTTCTCCTATCGTTCCTACCATGCTGTGTAAATCATTATGTGTGCATTCCAGGCTAGCTAACCAGGCAGCTTCCAGCCCATTTTGTCTCAATATCCAATATTGCCTTAGCCATGCTGGGGAAAAAGATGCATGGCCCCACATGTAGCTCTTTTAAAAGCTCTAAATTCCAGGGATAGAACCCAGTCATCAGGCTTGCAGAGCAAGCACTTTTACCCCCTGAGCTATTACCCCATCTCCATTTATATCATTCTCAAATAACCCTATCGAGACCTTTGCAGATTGGACACAAGGTCTTCAAAGCCAGGAGGTCAGTCCGACCCTCATTTCCTATTCCACATTACACTCATTTGTAAAATCACACAGCTGCCAAAAGTCCCTTGACAAGGAGATCATATTGCTGAAAAAACTTGATCCTCAAAGGCATCAGCTCATGCAATGTCAAACAGTGTGCAATCTACAACTTCCCTCCCTTGCAGCAGCACATGTAGCTGTTGCTGTACCCCACGGTGCCTCAGCACAGTTTGGGAAGCCAAGTCATGAACTAGCCTGACATCACAGTCTGAAACCTGATGCAATGTAAATTGGGGAAACATTTCAAATTCAACAGAGTTACTGAAGATTTCCTCTATTCCCCACTGGCTTGTTGACTCAATCTTGATACTGCTGTAACATTTGACCATGAATTTTAATGGAGGCTGACAACTTCTAATCTTGCCTGTCCAGTGTCAGCCATATGCACTTTAATGACAAGTGTGTGTCAGAATATTATTAAATAATTTAGCTCAGAGATCAACAAACTTTCTCTGTAAATACTTTAGGCTTTGCGGACCATGTGATCTCTGTCAGAGCCGTTTAACTCAGCCACTCAGTGGAAAGTTAGCCACAGAGAATAGACGAACAAGTGAGGATCTCTGTGTTCCATTAAAATACTATTTAATAAGACCAGGCACGAGCCCAGATTTGGCCCTAGGTGGCATCGCAGCAAACTATGGTCTAGCTAGGCAACAAGATTGCTCAACTGCATGATTGATATAAACACAGGCTTGTAAGCGAAACAGGACCATTCAGAACACCACAGTAAAAAGCATTTTTTTGTAATAACAAGGCAGGGTGGTTAATCTCACTGTCATCTTGACTGGCTGTGTGATCATAAGCGGCATGCCTCTGAACAGGTCTATGAGGGCTTTCTTGGAGAGGTTTGACTGAGAAGAGAAGTCCTACCCTGAACATGGGTGATGATATCCCATGAATTGAACTACTATGTTAAATAAAACATGGGGGAAAGAGCCTACTGAGTGCTTCTCTCATATTTCTGACTGCAAACACTGTGTGATCAGCCACCTCATACTCCTGCCTTCATTCCTTCCCCACTAAGAAAGACTGTATTCTGAAACTGAACCAAGAGATAAACTTCCCTAAGCAGATTCTTGTCAGATAATCTGCCATAGCAACAAATGCACTGGGTAATCTGGCAAATGCTTGCTGATGGCCATTGGGTACCAGTGTGGAATAGGGTAGGGGGATGTAGCATGGTTCTTGTTTTCATTGGAGGGCTGGTGAGTGATGGTTCAAGAAGGCCCATGCAGAAGTCCTACCTAACAGTACAAAAGCAGAGGGCAGAAACTAATGACTTTTACCTGATGAGGAAAGAAAACAAGTCAGTAATGGATAAAAACAAACAAAAAATCCCTCAAAACAGAAAATGACTAAGGATGGACTTGAGGAACCAAATGCCTTCCTGCAATTATCTACTGAAATAGCAAACCACCACAGTTACTTTGCAGTGCTCAATTATATCATTTTCTGAGATAAGAAACTAGAAGACAGGAGGCAGCAGTTGTTGGCGAGGATGTGGAGAAAGAGGAACACTCCTCCACTGCTGGTGGGATTGCAAGCTGGTACAACCACTCTGGAAAGCAGTCTGGTGGTTCCTCAGAAAACTGGGCATGACACTCCCAGAGGATCCGGCTATACCACTCCTGGGCATATACCCAGAGGCTTTACCTGCATGCAATAAGGACACATGCTCCACTATGTTCATAGCAGCCTTATTTATAATAGCCAGAAGCTGGAAAGAACCCAGATGTCCCTCAATGGAGGAATGGATTCAGAAGATGAGGTATATTTACACAATGGAATACTACTCTGCAATTAAAAACAATGAATTCACGAAATTCCTAGGCAAATGGTCAGAACTTGAAAATATCATCTTTAGTGAGATAACCCAATCACAAAAGAACACACATGGTATGCAGTTACTGATAAGGGGATATTAACCCAGAATCTCGGAATACCCTAGACACAATTTGCATATCAATATATTTCCAAGAAGATGGAAGGAGAGACCCCTGGTCCTGGAAAGACTGGATGTAGGGGAATACCATGACAGAGAAGCGAGAGGGGGTTGAATGGGGAAAAGAGGGAGGGAAGGGGGCTTATGGGACTTTTGGGGAGGGAGGAAACGGGAAAGGGGAAATGATTTGGAGTGTAAATAAAACAACTTAGAAAATAAAAATAAAAAAAAAAGAAAAAAAGAAACTAGAAGACAGATATGTCTTGCTAGTCAACAGCAGCAGCAAGAAAAGTGTTCTTTCTCCGGGTCCTTGGTCACTAAACTATTCCAGTTCAAGAGACACGGCATCAGAAAGGAGAGAATCAGCTTGATGGAACCATTCATTCCCTGGGTTGTTGCATTATGGCCCAGGGGCCAAATTTGCAAATAAAGTTTTATTGGAACAGTGGTGTTCCCAGCCTGTCTATTTATACATTGTTTACAGCTGCTGTGGTGCTGTAATAGTTGAGACAGAGGCCCGTAAAGTCTAAAACATTTACTATCTGGCATTCTGAAGAAAAACTTTAAGGACCTTGATTCACTCATTCAATTCATAGGTTTTCTTTCTTTTCCTTTAAAATATGCCATTTATGACTATGCTTGTTCTTTCTTACTTTCTGGAGCTTGCCCATGACCTCCTGTCCTCCCAATGTCCACCCTTCTACACTTGTAGATGCTCACTGGTCCCCAGTGACACCACCACAGGCTTTAGTTTTCTGGAGAGTAACTGCTTTCTGCCATTTTCTACATTTCCTCTGACTGCCAAGCTATATGATAGGCTCTGATCCTTTGTAAGTTTACCTTTAACCAAGGTCAGAGTGTTCAAGTCTTGCTGAATTTGAAGGTAAAGAGATGTCTGCAGATCCCTGCACTCCCTGTGGTGGAATACCTGCATCAAGCAGAAGGTACGAACATAAGGGTAGGTTTGTAGTCCTCCTTATTCCCAGCTAGTAGGATGAGATCCACACCAGCCTACCAGTACCCCCAACCACAATCATACTGGATCCCCAGCTACTCTTCCCAGTTCCATGAGTCATGAGCTTTTTTCTCCCTGTTAGTGTAGACCAGTGGCCCTCAAACTTCCTAATGACACAACCCCTCAATACATTTCCTCAGATTGTGGTGACTCTCAATCATAAAGTTAGTTTCATTGCTACTTCATGACTGTAATTTTGCTACTATTATGAATCATAATGTAAATATCTGTGTTTTCTTAGGTGACTCCTGTGAAAGAATCATGTCTTAGTTAGGGTTTTACTGCTGTGAACAGACACCATGATCAAGGCAACTCTTAAAAGGAACAACATTTCATTGGGGCTGGCTTACAGGTTCAGAGGTTCAGTCCATTATCATCAAGACAAAAGCATGGCAGAGTCAGGCAGGCATGGTGCAGGAGAGCCTGAGAATTCTACAAGATGGTTATTAACTTTTGGAAACAAAGACATGATTGCCATTCCTGGAACAGGCAGAGCAGAACCATTTGTAATTAAGGTTACAGGTGGGACATAGCCCAGTCATTGAAAACCAGAGGATTAATCATAAACAGGAATGAGCTTGCCTTGTCTATACTATAAAATGGCTTTTCAGCCTAAGATGCAGCCAGGCTTGTTCTATATTGATAACACCATCTACTAAAATCACAAAATGCACCAAGGGAAAAGCAGCAGAAGGCAGGGAAGTGACTGCTAAATGTTCACTGACTAAACATTACTCTTGTTTGCAGTGTCCAGCGAGGGATGAACTGAGGATACAGCAGTCAGTGAAACAGGCCAGGTCAAAGCAAGGATGCCTTGTGATGTCTATTCCTGGTTGTCAACTTGACTACATTTGGAATGAACTACAATTTAGAAATGGAGGGTATATTTGTGATCCAGATCTTGAGGCATAGTGGTCATGAAAAGCTTAGGTCCAGGCAAAGTAGTATAAGCCTTTAATCCCAGGAGACTGAGGCAAGCAGATCTCTGAGTTCAAGGTCAGCCTGGGACAAAGCAAGTTCCAAATCCAGGTGTGGTGATACACACCTTTTATCTGGGTCACACCTTCTGCTGAAGGCCTACATAAAGACATTGGAAGAAGTAAGATTCACTCTGCTTTGCCTGATTGCACACTCCCCTGCCAGCACATCTGTTGGTACCTACTTCTTCAGGATCCCAGGTTATACAGAAGACCAGCTGAAACAACTAGCCTTATGGGACTGGACAACTAGTAGATTCTTGGACTTCCCATTCACAGCTGCCCATTGTTGGGTTAGTTGGATTACAGACTGTAAGTCATTACAATAAATTCCCTTAATATATAGACACATTCCATAAGTTCTGTGGCTCTAAAGAACCCTGACTAATACACACTCTTGTGGACAGGGCATAGCTGCTGTACCCATGAGCCTACAGTTGCTGCACCTACTTGCATAAAATCTAGGATCGGGTGGGCCCATCAGCATTCTTTCATGCATAGTGGGAATCTATTTAATTTCTATTTGTGTTGATGATTCCATTTTTCCGCACATTGGTTGGGGTTTTGCTTGCACGTATCTCTGCGTGAGGGCATCAGATCCCCTGGAATTGGAGTTAGAGACAGTTGTGACCTGCCATGTGTGGTATTGGGAATTGAATGAGGGTCAGCCTTCTGGGCCATCTCTCCAGCCCTGGCAGTAGAAGTCTTATGAGGCTCTCCTCCTCCATCCCTGAAGAGCTATAGACAGTTAATGGTTACTGGGGTTGGGAACATATTCCTCTGTGCAGTCACAAGTAAGTTGCCCTTGCTAAAAGAAGTAGACCATCAGGCATACTAAGGGAAGCAATCTTAATTAACCACAGATAGCTGCACTCATACACAGAAGACACAACGTGCAGGAGACTCTGGGAAGAAGAAGGGGTTCTGTGGGAGGGGGACATGAGATGGAAGATAATGGGAGAAAATAGGATCAAAGTTTGTGATTGTGTATGTGTGCTTATAAATAAAGATGCTATTTCTTATTAGTCGAATTATGGTCCTGCCTTCCCAATATATACTGAAGTTTTAACCCCTACTCACCCACCTCCCAGGAACTGGTAGTATGGCTTTAGCTGGATTTAATCAAGTTATGACGAGGACATGCTGGATCAGAGGAGCCTTCAGTCAATGACTGGTGTCTTTAGAAAATGACAGAATTTTGGAGAGGAGAAGAGGATAACTATGTGGCCCCTGTGACAAGACACATGTGTAGGCATCCAAAGGAGCCAGAGGCTGGGACTGGGCTTGCAGGAGTTGAATGAGGAGAGCTAAGGATGGCCGGTAGCCACAGAGGCAGAGAGCAGTGAGTTCTGCAGCCCATCTCTAGAGCCCTGCTGATTTTCCTTTTAGACTTCTAACCTCCACAACTGTAAGAGGGTACATGCAGTGTTGTTCTAGATTCCTTGCCTGTCCAGGATACTCTAAGAAAGTCACAACACCAGAGGTGGTGGGCACAAACTAAGGTGAGGAGAAAAAATCAAGCAGAGGGAAGGGAGGTCTTTCCATGTCCAAGATCACACAGTGGCATGAGCAACACTTTGGCACTCACCTTTTTTGACTGGAATTTTGATAAATCAATTGATGGACCTTCTCCTGTTGGGAAAACTAGTCTGTGTCAAAAGGACTTCCAGGAGCAACGCCTGGTTTCCAGGACTGGTGTACTGACTCCATTTACTCTTTGCAGTGTTTATATATTTCTTTTCTTTTTAATTTAATTTTATTTTGTTTATTATTAATTAATTTTTACACTCCATATTTTATTACCCCCACCCCATCCAGCCTTTCATATACTTCTATAATGTATATTGATCATATTCATCAATACCTCCCTCTCTAACTCCTCCCAGTACTATTCCATCCAACTTCAGTTCCTCCACTTATGTTTTAAACTATCCTGAGCTCCGAGGATACTAGTCACTGGTTTAGGGCCTCTGATCCAACATGTCCTCATCTTGACCGGAACACATGCAGGTAAAGCCACACTTACAGGTCCTGAGGGTTAGAACTTAGTACTGTCCTTGTGCACAAGGGTGTAGAGTCATCTTCTAAGGCATGAAGAACCTACTCATAGCAATGTTTACAGGAAAGAATGATCATCCCTCATCCAGCAACCACTCAGTCAGTAGCACCTCTATCAAGAGCAGAGCCCCAGGCCCTTCCCATCCATGTTTGAATTCTGTGTTGATGTTGTAGTGTACTGACTCTTGACCCATGCCTGTAACCAATGGTTCACCCTGCTCCAGCTCATGCTCGGACTTCTCCCTTGTATCTATTTCTGCATCTTTATTTCATCACCCAGAGAGCTGGTCCATACAGAGAAGCTGTTTCCTGGTGCCCTTGCCCAAGGGAACTAAATGGTTCAGATTATAGCTATATCTCATAAGAATTCTCTCCCAGCAATTTGAAGTTGGCCTTGTCAGGTGGCACAGAAGAAACTCATTAGTCCTATAGCTCTGTATTTCATACCAGACATGAATTTCCCATTTTTTCTTCTTTTCCTTTTTTTTAAAAAAAAAAAAAAAAAACTCCTGTCAAAAAAATGGCTTCAAGGGACAGAGTGTAAATGAAGGAAGAGGACATGATCTATAACCTTTTGTTTATATGGCCCTTTATCTAGTTGCCTGCACAAGATAACCAGAATCCAATTTCTGCTTTTCATATTTTCATGCGCCGTTTTGTCATACAGTTTAATCAACTCAGAAACTAAAATTAATGACTCAGCTTCAATGATGCCATTAACGATGACCTAGCTCCAGGAAAGGCAGTGGATATCAGTGTTGTAAGCACAAACTTTGTTTTAACTCCCTCTCCCTAAGTAGGGCAGGGACCCCAACCCTTATAATCCTAAAGATGTCCTTGCGAAAGGTGATTAAGTCTGCATTTTTATATTTACCAGAATTATTGATGAAAGAAGGTTATACTGAAAAGCCAACCTGAGAGCATTCGGGATACTTAATTTTGAACATGTACTTTGTTCTCCAGTATTTTAATAATGGAAGACATAAAGAAGAATTTTGTCTACCCAATAATTCCTTCTCATATTTATATTCAAGTAGTTTTTCTTTATTGTCATGACACTATCAGGATATTGTGGTGTCTATGGCATTCTCTTTTTCTATAAAACAGATCCAGCAGAAGGTAGCATGGAGCAATAGAAACACATTTGGCCAGCAAACCAGTATGGGTGTAAATTCAAAGTTCCTGACTGTTGGGATTCTTGGGCAAGTCACTGTCTTTATCTGAGCCTAAATTTACAAATCCAAACTCTGACCCAGAGTCATTTCACTTTTGCCAGCTGTTAGAGTCTGGAACCAACATCCTTTAAGGTCTCCTGTATTGAAGTTATCATCCCCAGCCAAGTGGGAACTTTAGGAAGTTACACCTAGGAAAAAAATGTTGGTCCGAAATGATGCTACCCTGGTACTTACTCCGTGTATTCCTCCCTCCCTCTCTCTTTGCTTTCTGACTGCTATGAGGTGAACATCTCTCCTCTGCCACCCGCTCACATCACCACACACTGCTCTCCTGCCTCTGCCATCCTTTTATCCCTCACCATGGACCATGGAAAGTGATCGTGGACCAAACCCTCTGAAACCAGGAACCAAAGCCTCATAGTAACTGTGTCTCTTCTCAATATCTTTCTGTCAAATTTCTGGTCAAAGTGTTTAATTATAAAAAAGGTATCCTGTCAGCCAATCCAATCATTTGCATACTTCTGCGTATTACTATGGTTACCTGTTAGTAGGATTTCAACCTTCCTTTCTCACAGCAAGGGATGGCACAATATGAGTTCATGTCTTTCCCCACCCCCTTACCTTAGAGAGTATTTTATACTAATATAGAAAGAAACATTTTAAAACAAGAACGCTACATATGTCTTCAGAAACAGAAGCCATTAGAGAGTGATCAAACAAAGAAGACTAGGGATGGTGCTAAGGGGCAGAATGCTTGCCAAGCATATACAAGGCCTCCTGCCTCATTTCTAACATTTAACAAAATCACTGGAATGCTGAACATTCCCCTAAGCATCCAGATGCCCTAAGTACAATTTGGAAATGAACATTTCTCTTTGCAGACAATGGAGCAAAGAGACTGCACGTGGATGCTCCCTCTATTGGGAGAGTATTTTTATTTCAGATTTTATAAAAATTCCATTTGCATTCTCTCTCTCTCTCTCTCTCTCTCTCTCTCTCTCTCTCTGTGTGTGTGTGTGTGTGTGTGTGTGTGTGTGTGTGTGTGTGTGTGTACAAGAGTTAGTTAGTACTTTCTCTCCCCTATGTGGGTACTAGGAATAGAACTCAGGTCATCAGGCTTGGTGGCAAGGGCTTTACCCGGAAGTGTACTTGCCAGCCTTAGGCTCCATAGGCTACTTCTTACCATGGGAGTTAGTCATTAACCATCAACAGCAAATTAGAGTTTTAAGATCCTAGAACTAAGTCCCTAGATGTGCCCCACCCCCTTTTTGCCTTGAAATATCTTAGTTTTATTATAATGTAGAGGCATAAGCCAGAGAGTACTGAGACTACTTAGATGATAAAGTAAGTTCCTTTAGAAAGGACCAGGGTGGGTGTGGGGACAAGCTAAGGAGCTTACATATATTTTTACTATCTGAAAGCTTCATAGAAACGCAATAAAAACTCCATTCATCAACACAGCCTCAGAAGCTTGAAAACATAGAAGCACACCCAGAAAAATGAGAAACATCTGTGTAGCCAACAGCACAAAGCCTTACAATAAGGAGGAAACAATGAGCTGGGCAGTTATCAGCTTGTCCTGTCCCAAAATGACGGGAGTGCAGATCTTTGGAAATATCTATACATTTAGTCCAGGGACATAGTTGGTGATCTTCCCCCATCAAAGCATTTTTAGCTTCTAAATGAGTTCAGTTAAAATTCCAACTTTCAACAGCTACCCCCTACCAGTCATTCTTGCAAAAGTTCTCTGCTTAAAGAGATTAGTTTTTGTTCCTAAGTACAAGCTGAAAAACTAAGAGTGTCTTTGTAGATTGTTATTGGTTTTTATGAATATAGGCTTTTAAGTTAAACTACCAGCAACAAACATGTTCGCTCAGTTCTATTATATAGGTTCAGCGTCGGAGAGACTACAGTAAGATTGAATCTGGAATTTTAAGAGCTTCATTTTTTTTAATTAATTTGCTAATACGGCATCAACACAAACACAAACAAAAGGTTGACTTTTGTTTGTTTTTATTGTTTACTATAGGAAATATTTACCTTGTCTAGCATTTTATTTAAAAACAAGAAATATTCTTTCCATTGAACTCTATTCACCAACATAATGGTGATCTGTTTTCATATCTTGCTGACCACGAACCCACTGTGGAGCACATCTTCAAAGAATGGATGCATGGCCTCCTGAATCCATCTCCCAAGGCATCAACTGATCAAATGAAAGGCAGTACTGAGTAAGTAAGGTCCTTACTGATGAGGAAGAGTTAGAGGAGTAAGGTATCATCCTAGGCAATGGTTGTGGCATTCTTCATCTCTGAGGCCACTTCTTAGCTGGCTAAACCAGAGTCTTCAGTTATTCCTCATGACATTGCCCACTCAGTATAGATTTTTCCCTCATGTTAAATGTGTGTGTGTGTGTGTGTGTGTGTGTGTGTGTGTGTGTGTGTGTGTGTATGGGCGAGATGCAAAGATGTGTGTACATGCACTTTCTCTACATAAATTCAAACTATATTTCCTTGTGTTTTCTTCCATATGGATAGAAGGCCTTTTAAATATCATCTCTCTTAAATATCATACACATGCATACACACACACACACACACACACACACACACACACACACACACACTGGTGCACACATACACACATGTGCACATGCATGCACATATGCAAACCAATCAATCACACAATATGACATGATCTCATCACTCTTCTAGATAGTTACCTTCCAAATAAACTGAGAGGCACTAGTTAAATAGGAAAGGTCTGTGTAGAGCAGACTTCCTTAACGTTTTCAGGCTCTCATTGTCCAGCATCTACATCCTTAGTACTTTCTTCAACGACCTCAGATGCAGAGCCTTATATTCAGCAGAAACCTTCAAAATAAAATCCATCCACAACTCCCTCCAACCATTCCATATGCATGTGAAAAGTTACCATATTTCCCTCAGGTTTTCATCTCTCATCATAAACGTATTACTCAAGGGTCTAAGAGCAATTCAACATTCCCTGTTAATATGAAAATGCCTCCCAGTTCCCCCTCTGCCTTCTCCCCCTCATCCTCTTATAGCTTCATAAGTTAAGCCATGTTCCTGGGGCTACTACATTATCCTAACATTCTCTTTGGTTCAGAGACTGGCTATTTTTCCCCACAAAATAATGAATGGGCAGAGGTAAAGGCAATAAGATTTAGTAAAGGGACAGAAGATTAAAAGTAACGAGTATGACCCCAAAGACAACTCTTCCAACACTGTGACTGTTTAACACTATTAAATGGTCATTTACTCACTGTGTACTTGTTATGGCTAACCTACCCACTTTGAAGGGTTAATAAAGTCCAAAGTTTTCAGATGAGCATCTCACCGTCCTTAAATGGAGACCAAATCGCAACAAGATGAGCATCAGGAGGTAGGTAGAAAAGAGGGGACAGAAGGAAGGAAGGTGGGGAGAGAAGGATGGAGGGCATTGTAAAGTGAAGCAGGTAAGTTTTGTTCTCTAGATGGCTACATGTATAGCTGTGGTACTACACTCATAGGCATGGGTGTATCAACTCCTTGCTGTTTCTTAAGTACCACACACTCTTTGAGGTTAAACACAGAGGAAAAATGTCCTAACTAATTCTAAACTTCCAAGACTGCACTCTAACTAAAGCAATCCCATGTAAAACTTTAACCTGGGACCAAAATAATTGCATGATCTCAGTCATTTTGGGCATCAAAGTTATTCCAAGGACAATGATATCCAAACTCCCAGCACAGGTCAATTTATTTTCCTTGTCTACAAGAGCCACTCCTCCTGAAACTGATGTTTAAATTTAAAATAGAACATAGTCTGCTAATTCTCCTTGGCTTGTGACATCTGAAATGCTTTTTCATTGAAGAAGTGAGTTGGCCCCCTGCTCCCTGGAATCTTTGCCAGTCCACAGGAAGGTTGGTTCAGACAATCTAGGCCACCAGACAGAGCAGGATGGAGATGCTGGCTCCTCTGCACTGCAAACAACCCAGCACATCCTGCTCTCACACACCCATGCCCCTGACTTCACCATACCATTCTAACTACATGTGATCAGGGTCTGTCAGGGATCTCTCAAGACTCAGGAACTGTCTTGAGTCTTGGAAGAGGTGTTAATTCATGTGTAAATATAAGCTGGCAATGATCCCAGCGTACCCACATTTACCATAACTCCAATCTTCCAATAGATATAGTTTGTTATTTTAGTTCTAACGTCTAAGACTCCAAAGACCTGCTAGTGAAAGGAGAAGGGTGCTAATGTTTTTCAATGACTTGCTGTAAGCTGAGCATCCTGCCTGGGATTCCTACTATGTTAGTGCCCAGTGTCCACAATCATCTGCAAGGCAGATAAATTTGGGAAAGTCAGCTCATGAAAGTAAAGGAAAGAGAGCTGAGAGTTATAACAGAAACATAGCACTTCTAGGAACATGCTCCAGAGAAGCAAGCCCTGCCAATTATGACCAGGTTCCACAGAAGGGATGAAATGATCCAAAGTCTAGTCTATAGCTATGGAAAGAAGAGGCTGATGTGGAGCAGAGAATACCATCTTAGGAAGGAAGTTGTTAAGATTTGGGAAACTTAGAAGAAAACAAATCTTCCTTGCTACTCTCACACTGGACTCAAGGCCAGTTACTCTTCATGGGTCCAGCCTAGAGAAAACATCTCCCAAATGTCATTTGACCACTGACATGGTTTATTTACAGCTCATCTCAAGCAGGAGAAATGTAGAACTGTAATACCTATAGGCACACTAGGGCTGGGAGTAGTGTTCCTACGAATGGTCAAACTCAAGAACCCTGATCCCTTGGATTCCATCTATTTTAGCTTCTCCCTTTACACTACACACCTTCTCTCTCTCTCTCTCTCTCTCTCTCTCTCTCTCTCTCTCTCTCTCTCTCTCTCTCTCTCTCTCTCTCTCTCTCTCTCTCCCCTCTCTCTCTCTCTCTCTCTCATGTGTGTGTGTGTATGTGTGTGTGTGTGTATGTGTGTGTGTGTGTGCCTTGATCCTCAGAAAGAGATACTTCTGGGGACTCATGGCTCACCTTTCCCCTAGATGCCGAAAGATCCTTCAGGCACTGTTCTCAATTGCAAGGAAAACCAAATCCTCCCCAAGTTATTCCTTAACACCCAACTCCTTAATCTCATATGTTATCTTCCGACGAACCCTTGTCCTAAGCAAGTCTACCCCTCCCAGTTGCTTGAAAGTTGCTTGTTTGTACCTTTTACAATTCCTGGTCCAGCTTCACAAAATCCACCTTATCCTCAATGTCTCAATATGACATTCACTTTTATGCCCTATCTTGTCCCCGAAGACCTCTTCCTCTTCCAGTCCTACCTAGTGATAGCTCGGTGCTTCCCATACTTTGCATATCATGGATCCTGGATACTTAATAGGACATCTTCCTGGAAGATTCAAAGGGTATACAGCCTCAGTCAGGCTACACTATACATGGTTCCTCTTATTACTGCTACCTCCTAACCCTCTGTACTGGCTGGTTTTGTGGGTCAACTTGACACAAGCTGGAGTTATCACAGAAAGGAGCCTCCCTTGAGGAAATGCCTCCATGAGATCCAGTTGCAAGGCATTTTCTTAATTAGAGATCAAAGGTGGGCGGGCCCATTGTGGGTGGTGCCATCTCTGGGCTGGTAGTCCTGGGTTCTATAAGAAAGCAAGCTGAGCAAGTCAGGGGAAGGAAGCCAGTAAGTAACATCCCTCCATGGCCATCAGCTGACCTGCTTGAGTTCCAGTCCTGACTTCCTTTAGTTATGAACAGCAATGTGGAAGTGTTAGCTGCATAAATCCTTTCCTCCCCAACTTGCTTCTCGGTCATGATGTTTGTGCAGGAATAGAAACCCTGACTAAGACACCTTCTGGTCACCAGTCTATGCTTTAGCACTGGGCTCACTGGCTTCCTCTATTATCTCCCTGCTGTTGTTTTTGGTGACAATGATATTCTGCCCTCTGAAGCTCTTACATCATCCCTCCCTATGACAGTCCTACCTAACTGACCTTTCTACTCCTATGGCTTTAACTGAGACTTTGGCACTATTGGTACTGAATTCCCCATAAAATCTTGGTTTTTCTGAACTCAGCTACCAGATCTCCAACTTGGTTCCCTCCATTAAGTCCTTGATAAAGTTGATCTCCTAGGGCCTGCCACCTCTGTGATGGTTAGTATTTGCTGTCAACTTGACTGGATCTGAAATCAACATACATCTCAATGAGTCAGTGAAGGTATTTTCCTAAAAGGATTAATTCTGGGTAGAAGACTCAAGCTTTGTAACTCATCGTGGGTCCAGCCTAGAGAGAACGTCCCCCAAATGTCTGTGACAACAAAGATGTTTTATTCACAGCTAATCTTAAACAGGACACATGTGCAACTGCAAAACCTACATTGGCCACACAAAGGCTGACATGGAAGTAGTTTCCTCAATAATTTGCAACTCAATAACCTTGATCCTCCAAAGTAGGTAGCCCCTTCCACAGTAGCCCAGATAGAAAAGGGTCTGAGAGAGAAAGAGGTTATATTTACCTGTCACCTTCCTCCTTGCTGGTGAGAATCCACCCTGTTTCTACCTCCACTGCTGTCATCCTTTATGGAATTGGAATCCAGTTTCTTTGACCTTCTAACATGGACTAAAGACCAGAAGCTCTCTCCAGGAACCCTCCAGGGCTTCAGCATAAGCTTGGGGCTGCTCAAGCATTTGGCCTTAGTGGTGGACAGCTACCAGGTTCTTAGCCTATCTGGTGTCCAAACGGCAACTGTGGAACTACTCAGTCTGCATCATGTAACTCAATCTAATGATATATGTGTGTGTGTGTGTGTGTGTGTGTGTGTGTGTGTATGCAATTCCATTCCTTTAAAGAGCCCTGACCTGACTAATATAACCTCCCTCTCACCCTTCTAGATCCTCGCCAATTTCAGACTTTGATCCTCCTTCCCTTTGAATCCACATTAAATTCCATTTATCAGTGCTCCTCCCATTTAGTTAGAAGCCCAATTCTAAGTAAATGCAACTCTCCATTTCTAAAAATCTAAGTATGGCTGGAGTGAAATACAGCTGTATTAGCCAGTTCCCTTTAAATGTATAATAAAACATTTAAAAAGTCTCCTCCTCTTTGGTACCCTTCAACTTTCTTCTGGTCAATCCTCTGCACGACTGTCCTGGAAAAACAAGTGAACTCATTCCTTTCTTCAAACCTCCATCTTCCCCTTCTTACTATTAACCTTCAAGATTCCCTCCTTGAGTTTAATGCAATGATTTAAAAGAAAGAATGTGTGAGGCGAGCACTTGCAGGACCTCTTTAAAGGAAGAATACTTCTTCATCATTTAGCCAAACAAAAGCTACTAAGGACCAGTCCTTACTCTGAGATAGAGCTGGTTGGGAGAGACAGTTACTTTTCTTCCTTCCTTTCTTCCTTTCTTTCTTTCTTTCTTTCTTTCTTTCTTTCTTTCTTTCTTTCTTTCTTTCTTTCTTTCTTTCTTTCTTTTTCTTTCCTTCTTTCCTTCCTTCCTTCCTTCCTTCTTTCTTTTTTTTCTTTTTTCTTTAACATAGTACATAATTGCTAAGAGGAAAAAAATCTAGTTTTAACAGTCCTCAGGGGTGACAGCTGACAAAAGTCATGCATGTAGAATTATTTGTTAATCACAACAAAGAAATCAGCAAACCTTTTTGGATTTCTCATTTAGCACAAGAGATGTGTGTGTGTGTCTTCCCTTTGCCTCTTAGGTAGCCAAGGGGTGACAGGAGCCCAAGGTAGGGGGAAAGAACTGAGTTCCTTCCCCCAATAGATTCTCTGTACAGACCGGTCCAGGGAGACAGTCAAACAGGAGGAAGAATCTTGCTAGCTAGACAGTGGACCAAACCATGATTTATCACAGCAGCTGGGATTCTGAATAGGTGTCATCAATGGTAGGGCTTAGTGTTTCAGCAAACATTGTCAGCTCTTGAAGTTGTTCCAAGGAAGAGTCATCATTTAAATATGACCTTTAAGAAGTTTCATTTTTGATAAAATTTGAAAAGTTCACAGCGGGGGATGAGACTCATTAGTTCATTGGAATTGTTGAGACAGATACATCTTGAGAATTTGAAGAGAAAAAAATTAAAAAAATACTGTGAGAATGATCTAATTTTTCAAAGCCCATTCTGAGCTTTGACTAGATTCACAAGTTGCTCTCTGAAAAATGGATGATCAGGTTAAGTTCTAAAAGATTGACATGTTCTTCTTGGGCTGTGCAAGTATGCTGGAGATGCTCAGAGTTCCAATAATACAGGAGTATTCCCAGCATACCCAACAACCTCTTCTGTTTCCACCTTTAAGACCTTGAAGCATGTAAATCTTCCATAAATATGAATATGGCTCAACTTTCAACTTTCCCAATTTTTAGCATTTATGAAATAGTTTCTAAAACACACAGACATATCACTAATTTTGCAGCTAGCAAAGACAGGCCTCTGTGCCATTGCAAAGGGGAAACTCCTAAGTGGTTAGAGTGCTCGAACTCTGTCCAGTTATAGTCTCCCCATCTCACCCAACACAGTCATCCACTGACGGTTTATACTGAGCTCTAGGCAGAGCTGTTAGTAGCTATGTAGACTAAGTGAATAGAAGATGAAAGACCTACCCCAGCTATCAGACCAAGTAGAGTAGAGAAAATGAGCTGAATGCTACCATTCTACTCCATGTGCTTCTTTGAAGTAATTTCTGGTTTCCTTGAAGACTCAGTTATGTCATGTGATGATTTGCTAAAGTAGACACAGGTGAGAAGATGTTTTGCTGAAGCAGACACATGGAAGAGTGTCTTACTGAAGCAGACAGGTAAGAGGATGTTTTGCTAAAGCAGACATGTAAAAGGTTGCATGACAATTAGAAAGTATGAATATAACACCGTAGACAGTCTGATGACCTTACACCACATAGGTAATCTTCACTTGTTGTGACTTTGTAGACAGTAACTCACCAAAGAACTTCCTGCGATATTTCAGTTGCTTTGCTTCCATGGACTTGTGCCAATAGGCAGGGTTTCTTCATGGTATCTTCTGGATCACAGTGCCACTGCTGATTCGTGTTTGGTGTTTTTCTAGGGGACTGAACTGCTGACAACTGAAGATTGGAATTGCCCCCAAAGAACTATTTCTAAAGAGATCCACAACCCTGTTTCCTATTAACCTTTCTTTTCCCTTACCTCTCCTAGGTGGTTGGCTAGAAGGGAGGTTGAAGCGTTAAAGAGCCGCAGTTAAAGTAGATTTTGAAACCTACTGTAGGTTCTAAGCCTACACTTCTTGACTGTGGATGCATGATGGCCAACTGCCTCAAGGTCCTGCCACCATAACTCCTTAGTCGTGATGACTATATGCTGCAACTTTAGCCACAACAAACCCTACCTCCCTTAGGTTGCTTTCCATCAGGTATTTTGTCTCAGCAATACAAGTAGCAGATTAATGTCCTGCTCTAAAGAAGCTGGGATACAAATTTACATTTGAGTATCAGCCTTAAACTAAGTTGTAAGCTTTGGACTATGGATTTCCAAAATATAGAGGTCATTGTCATCATCATCATCATAATCATCATCACCACCACCATCATCACTATCACTGCTGTCATCTACTGGGTATTTGCTTGGTATCAGCTCCTATGCCCAAATATCTGTGCATTCTGCTCTCATTCCTGCAACTGCCTGGAGAGAGAGAGAGAGAGAGAGAGAGAGAGAGAGAGAGAGAGAGAGAGAGAGAGAGAGAGAGAGAGAGAGAGAGAGAGATCTCATATAACCAACTCTACTCTACACACAGTAAAGCCTAGTTCATCATGCCCAGGGTCTTCCAGTAAGAAAATATCTTAGCTAATAGGCTCATAGTGCCAAGCAAGTTGCCCCAAAGACACAGTTTCAGTCCTGACCAGATAGTAATTTTACCCTGAGTTAAACAACTACAGGGACTGGATAATACAGACCACTCCCAATCACCAAAGACTAAAGCCTATTTGGTCATTAGGTCATTATTCTTTAAATAACCCTTGAGATGAAGCCAGAGATCCCAATAGTGCACTTTAGGGAAGAGCAATGTGGATATAAGGAAGTCTAAGGTCTACCCAGAAACCTCTGAAAGAAAAGGCGGAATTGGTGTTAGAACTTTGCATGGTGGGGTGAGAAGACACAGGGGCCCTGAGCCAAGGGTTGTTTTCTCAGCTGGCCCTTGCCCCAGGACACAGGGCATCTCTCCTTCTCTTTAACCCCACCTCCCCTCCTCCCAGGAATTCCAGAGCAGGCAACCTGATTAAGATACTTCGACCAATAAAAGCAGCATTGACTGGCTCCCATGGCTTCTCACAGGTGCTAATTACCTGAGCTGGCTCTGCCAGCTTCAATGGAAACCTTAGAAAAGCAGCCATGAACTCAACATCCTGTACCAAATGAGGTCTCTTGGTACTCAAACACTCTGCCCTACAGCCAAAGGACCCCACAGGGCATCCGCATCATTCAGAACAGCAAGAGAGAACTTTTAGTCCTTTGGAAAACCTCTCTAGATGCCAGACTCATTTTTCCCTTGGCAGAGCCCAGTCATCATGGTGAATACATTCCTGTCCTTTGGAGACCTACCTCAAGCCTCACTGACTGTCCCATTACAGCAGGAGCCGAAGGGCAAATGTAATGGTGCCACATCACTAACTCCTTCTGGATTTTACTGCTTCCCTGAGTTTTGGGGTACTAGTTCTTGGCAGTTCCCAATCTGCAAGCAGCACTTGGCTTTCAGTCTCCATTTTCACTGCTGTTTCTGTCATGAGGTAACTACAGCCCCTCCCTCTGCAGACTTTGGCTCCTACTGCTGGGAGAGAGTCTATGGGTCTCTTATGCATGCCTACTGGAGCAGCTGTATTACCAGAGAGTCCCTGAACCTCAGCAGGCCATCTGCTGGGGAAAACTGGAAGGTCAGGTGATATATAAATAGGAAGGGATCTGAAGGCACTTGGTCTCCCTGTCACTTCTGATAAATCACACCCTCCCTCACTTGCTCTCTTCTCTGCCTTTACGACAGCAAAGTGATTATTGAGAAAGCACCTTCCAAAGCCTTGGAAGAATAGAAAAGGGCTCAGCTGGGGGGAGGGGCAGACGCTCTGCCCTTTTTGGGAGCTCCCCCAAAGTCTCTCTGTGTCTATGAAGCAGCGTCCCAGAAGCCTCCAGAGCGCTCCCGCAGCTCTCACAAGGGCAAGAGCCAGACCAGTAAGTGAGGAAAGGAAACAAACAAGCAAGACCGATATCTATTTACTTCTAAGTTAGGGGATGGGCCCTCTTGTGAAACTACATAATATTGACTTATCCCTAGGTGTTGTTTTTTATATGATTTGTGCCCTTCTTCAATCTTTATTTTTCAATGACCACTAGGCCTCCACTAAGGAAATGTTGATTTTCTAGCCATAATAATCTATTTCTGGCCAATATCACCCCATGAATAATTTCCATGTTTACTGACTTTCATCGCTGTTCCTTTTGCACAGGTGAGGGCAACAGGTGAGAGTATCCTCTACATATGCGGGCCACATATGTAGAGTCCCCCTTATTCTACTGGGCCACTATTCTCAGGGTAGAGCAAGCCTCATCAGGAAATGGAACAGAATGCAAATTAAAGAGGTTTGCAACCCTTTCAAGGTGTGTTTGCTTGCACAGCTTGCAAGACAGCAAATAAGTCTGCAAATTAAATGTGAGAAATGGGGGCAGGGGGTGCTGTAACCCATTATAGGAAGGGAGAACACGACCCTGACAGTCCAGCTAATGCCTACAATCACGGTGATAAAGGCCTGTGAATGGCTTCATTCCACACTGTCACTCACAGCCCTAGCTGTGCTCTCACTCCTGACACCTGCAGTGACCTTTGTGATGCTTGAGAAAACAGCTTCCCGCTGTGCGTTCTCGCTGCACATCCAGATGGGGCAGTTTTGCTCCATTATTTGTGCCTGTAGAAGGAGAATGCCAACAGAAAGATTCATGATGATCCATCCCATCTCAGCAAAGCATCTCTGATTTATTAGGGCATAAACTGCTGTACAAGCTGTGACGAGTCATGAATGTTCTAGAAGGCCTGTGAACTCCAGGGGGAAATGCCCTGGCACTGCACTTCTGTGCACCTAATTTATTAGCAGCCAGTGCGAACACAGCCTGGAAAAGCTGCCCACCTCACAATCATGGTGCTCATTTTTTGGGTGGGCATGGGAAAAGCACAGGAAAAAGCGTTCAGCTAAGACAAACGACAGAAAACTGACTGGCGCACTGCATATAAGCATGAAGGCTTACAATCTCCATAGGAACCCCAGGATCATGCTTTCTGGGGGGAAGGGGGGAGGCAAGGCTTCCCCAGCTGTAAGATAGACAAACCTAACTGGACATTTTATTGCACCTGTGTTCCTTGGTCCTGAATGAACATGGGAAAGAGTGGATTAATTCCACTCTTGGAATTTTGGGATTAATTCTAAATTTGGGAAATTTAGGATGAATTCAGAACAACCCTAGTCAACTGGTTTAAATTCCTCTATCATTTGAAAGGCATTTTCTCCAATCTAGTGGTGTCAATACAATTACCATATTTGTGCTTTCTAAATATTGCACTTTAGAACAGACTATATGTTATGATTCTGTCTAAGCTCCAACCCACAGTTACCTGGCAACAGCCAGGTTTGCCCCTCCCCACGGTTTCCTGGCAATAGTCAGGTAGGCCTGGCCTACAATAAAAAGGACTGCTCAGCCCCTCCTCTCTCTCTTACATCTCTTACATCTCTTATTCTCTCACTCTCAGCTTCTCTCTTGCCCCCTCTTGGGCTCTCCTCCCCTTCCCCTGTCTCTCCATGTGGTCATGGCCTGCCTCTGTTTCTTTACTGTCTCCCTCTCTCTGCCTTTCTCTGCCTCTACTACTCCCTTAACTCCCCTCCCATGCCCCGAATAAACTCTATTCTATACTATACCAGTGTGTGTCTGGTCCCTCAGGGGGAAGGGATGCCTCAGCATGGGCCTGCTGAGACACCCCCCTCCCCCACACTGTCCATAGAACATATTCTCCCACCTCTTTCTCTTTTTATGATTACAACACTACACACACACACACACACACACACACATATATGTATATATGTGTATATATATATATATATATATATATATATATATATATATATATATATATCTTGAGGTTTACAACTATTTCTTTTCCTTCCATTATAGTGTGTGTATCACTTTAATTCAGTTCTGGCTTCATTTGTCAAATGCCATGAGAAGGATGAGATAGAGGAGTCAGTGGCCAGGAGAATATGCAGCATCCTGACATGACATTAGGCACTTGGCACTTTACGCACTGATAAGATCACCTTTTGTCACTCTAGTGTTCATTTCCACAATGTCACCCACACACATGGCATGTGTTGGAGATCTAGCAGGAGCAGGCCTGGCCTAGACAAGAACTGGCGAGGTGCTTTGCAGAGTCTGGTGCAATGATTTCAAGATGACAGGGGTAGGACATTCAGCCAAACTCAAGTCTTTTCTGAGCTTGGTGGCCTGAGTGTCTGTGCAGTAAGCAGCATAGTAGCACAGGTCAGAAGCCAGTCCTCATCCTACCCTTATGGAGCTTGGGCTTACCCAAGGTTAAATATTCAGATATTGCCATTAACAGACAGTTGCTCAGGGGGAGAGCAATGTTGCCATTGTGAAACAAGGCAAAGGCAGATAAGTACAGCTGGGCACTGTGGGCAGGAAGGGATGCCTGTGTGGATACTTGTGCTTGGAATAATAGGAGCCCTGCAAGGGATAGAGACTGAAGCAGATGCTTCAAGGAGAGAGCCTGCAACTGGGAGCAGAAAGGAACCAGCTCTCACAAAATGACTGAGATGCTTTCTCTTCTGCCAGAGGTTTGGAAGAGGGAATGCTGTCTTCCAGAAAGCGTCGCAGGGAACGAGTTGCTGCTGCTGGGGCTCTACCCCTTTCAGAAGGGTCTACCCCTGACAAATGAGACTACCTTCAAAGAGAAGGAGAAAGCATAACTGGAATGCCAAAGCTAGGAGGCCACATGTTACCACCATGGGGTGAATAAGGTACTTAAAGATTGTCTACTGCAGGCGCAGATATGGGTTCTGTGGGAGAACACCACCTAGCCCCAAGAGGATGGCTGCTGCAACACCCAGTTAACAGTGAGGGTGTCAATGATCCATCTTGAAATAAATACTCTGCTTCCAAAAGCTAGAAAACAACAAAGATACCTGAGAGGCTGCATGTAAGGTCCTCCCCCTCGGTGCTTTGTAGGCTATATGGGGTTCCTATTGGAAAAATGTCGGAGCTCAGGACTGAGTGATTTCCCATCTGTTCTACTGCCAAGAGAAACTTAAATAAGCCCTCCAGGTTCATCTGGACTTGTAGATGTTTAATGGGCCACTAGAAGAGGGTGAAAAGGCTTGACAACTAGCTTCCTCTTGGCTATTTCACTCCTCAGGTTCTATTAACTCTAATTCAGAATGCATATTGCCCAATGGAGTCTCAGCTACTCTTGTCCTCTTTCAACAACTGCAGCAACTTAAGCATGTGAAGAATTTTTTTTTTTTGGCAATACCGCAGCCACCTGTTAGCCCCAAAGCTTTTGATCAGAGCCTGATCCTATCATTACTCAGTGGGCAGTGGTAGGAACCTTCTGCTCCTGAGCCCAGACGCCTGGCCTGTATGCCTAGCTCACATCTATTGCTTCTGTGCCTACAATTCTCTTGTCTCCCCAGACAGTTGCCTGAGTCTTTTTTAAAGGTCCTCATTCCTACTGCTAAGTTGCTGAAATGATAAACCCATCCACTGCTACTGCCATCCTTGCAGGCTGGTGAAGAGATTTACATTCGAAAACACTGGAAGAATGAATTGCCTTTTAATTGAAAAGACTGTGAAATCCCCCACCCCTACCCTTTGGTGCAAAGCAAATGTCAAGAGTAAGCTCAGGGTGCATTCACCACCTGAGCAATATGCCTGGGTCAACACTGCCTGGGATGCTGTCACTGTAATAAAACACAGAGAAAGGCCTAGGAGGCCTCCATGCCCAATAGTGGAGCCTTTGCTCACATTAACTATGCTTTTCTTCAGTCCTTGGGTATGAGACCCAGCATCCTAGCAGAACTCTTGGGGGCAGCACTCCTAATGCCTAGATTCTGCCAGGGGGCAGGACTTGAAGAGTAAAGTCTGTGGATTCCTCCTTCCATCACAGGCTAATGGGTCATTTTGGAGAACAGAAAGAGAATCTGAGATGCTGCCTATTTCATTAATGACATCCTTATACAGCACCTTATTTGTTACTAACATTTTAGCCATTCTCTCCTGTGTTCAGGGGACTTGATTTTTTTTTCATTGTTTCATGTTGATATTTGGTTTTAAACTCAAAGTGTTCCTTAAACACAACCAAATGCAACAGTCCTTTGGACTTTTGAGAAAGGTGGTGTTTTCTTTATAGCACATCTGCTTTACTTTGCTCTTCAAATGTATGGTTCAAATACATATTGTTTTTAACAAACCAGGCTGTTTCATCTGTGTTTAAGTCAGCTAAAGTGACCTGTGGGTGATAGCCAAGACACTTGCTTTCAGGGTTCAGTGTGCCGTTAGGAATGGAGGAACAGGAGAGAGCAGAAATAAAATGAAATAGCCTCATCTCCCATTGAGGGCAGAGAGGCCAACGGTAGGTGCCACTGGCACTGAACCTTCTGACTCATCCCTTCCACCTTCCACAATGGACGGCCATTACTGATGTTTCCAACCAGCTCAAATTAAAACTGATTGGCAGATGTCATGATTCTGTTTTAAAAACCAAATTCTATCAATTGTGGATTTGGTCTAATGCTATTTACATTAATTTGGTCCCCCAAATTATACAGGAACCCATAAGTTTACATGTAAGATGCTGAGGGACTCTACCCCTGGTTGATTTTGATTGGTAAATAAATTTGCTGATGGCCAATGGCTGGGCAGAGAGACAGAGGCAGGACTTTTAGGATTTCTAGGAAAAGGACCGAGGAAGGAGCAAGAAGAGGGTTAGCCACCGAGTTGGGAAAGGAGTAGCTGCCACACCTGAGAAGTAAAGGACAGACAGGCAGCCAACATGTAAGAGCAGGGAAAGAGCAACCCCAGCCCCCCACCCTCCTCCACACCCCTTCCAACTTGGGCAACAAGGATGGAATATAGAATTTAGTAAGTAATAACTCAGGAGTATCGGAGGGGAGGTTTTAGTCATGTGGAGGTTTGGGAGTGGTCCAGTCATTGAGCTGTTTAAGGCATTTTAAAATATAAGGCTGAGTGTATGTATCTTTCATTCAGGAACCCAGAACATTGGGATGGGTAGTAAGGAACACTCACCTCCACTGTCAACTGGCTGATTTGAGCACAATTAATTGGCAACTACTCCAAATGGCGCCCGAAGTGTTAGGCTTGAACTCACTATTAAAAATAGTAATTGGAAATTCCTGAATGGAAAACATGTGCTGTGACATAGAATTAGGAGGTAGGGAGAACTGGTTTCTCAGCCAAGTCAAGTCAAGCCCTGTGGTTCCTCCTCGAGCCACGCATGTTCAGAACTAGGATACCATTCACTCCTCTACAGTTATATCAAATCCAGAGATTCAAGGGTTCCAACTTCATGTTTGAAAATGTTGATCAAAGAAGAGCCTTTTATATGAATGAATGTTACCAGGACTTCTGAAGCTGTGTCCATGTAGCAAATATGCTATCCCAGCCTGAAAGCAGAGGAAAGCCTCAAGAGGAGAGACTCATACCTGGGCTAAAACCATGAGTGAACTAGCCTTGGAGTAACAAGAGTTCATAAGCAGCATGTGGTTCATGTGTACACATCCATATGTTAACATGTGGGCGTGTGTATAGAGGTGTATATATTTCTGCATTTTCATGCATGGAGGCCAGAGGTCGACACCAGGTATTCCTCAAGCTTATTTGTTGAGGCAGTCTCTCACAGAACATGGAACTCACTGACTCTGATAGATTAGCTGGCAAGTGGTTTCCAGAAATCCACTTATCTCCACTTACAGCTGAGGTTACATGTGCAGCTTTTTACACGGGTTTGGGGCCCAACTCAGGCTCTCATTATTCAGCAGCAAATACTTGGCAAACTACCTCCTGAGCTCCAGAAACAGTACCTTTGATGAAAGAAAAATCTGCCTCTAGATCCAGAGATCTGACCATGGTTGTGGCCTTGGATTTCAATCTCAAAGCAAATGGGCAGTTCGGCTGAGCTAGGACTGAGCCAGACAGAGGTATCTAATGATACCAGGTATTCAGACCCTGTTGGGGATAACAGAATTCTAGCATTCTTCATACTACTAGGTCATCCCTGAGTCACATGGCGCAAAATAAGATTGATCAGCTATTCTAGAAAAAAATTAGTTTCACAACTTTCAAGGTCTTTCTGTGTTTGTCTTAGGGCACACACCTTGACAGTAGGGGAATTTAGAACAAAACTGCCTTTAATACCTGCAGCTATCAGAACAGATACCCAAATCCTCATGTAAAGGGAGGGACATGAGAAGACACTTGTAATTTTTTCCTACCATGTCAACTTGTGATGAAGCAATCCCACACAGAGCTTTTGCATAGAGACATGTAGAAACTGAGGCAGCAATGCCCCTTGAATATTTCTCCAAATGGCATCTTTTTGGCCCAGTTTCCACTCACTAATGCATTATGGAAAAAGCTACTTCAAAGGAACATTCAAGCACAATTTTGCTCTAACTCTGGTATCAAGGACTTACAATAAAGAATCCATTTTATTTTCTACTCTTACTTGCTTTTTTTTTTAAATAAAAGTTATCTATGATTTCCTCAAAGTCAACTTTTCCTGTATCATTAATGTTATCCACTGAAGTTTCCTGTCTATTGAGGACTTAAAAGAATTTCAAGTCCCCCTTTTTTAAAAATAAGGAAAAATATCCCAGTTTTGTACCCCATTTTCTCTAATAGTGAAAAACAGAGTAATATTTCCAAAGGTATATCTTCCTGAGTTATGACTCTTCCATCTGCATCCTGCTCTCTATAAATATTCATGTATCCATTCATGATCCTTTCCCTCCACCTGCCCACTGACTTTCTCAGGAACTCATCTACTCGTTCATTCATCCAACTCAATTGAGTACCCCTGCTGCAGCTTAGAAATCCAAGGTCAGTGACCTCATCCCCATTGGCTTCAATCATCTCTTCCTATTGCTGGCAGTCCTTGTAGTATTATGTCTTAGTAATTCTTTCGGGGAAAAACCATAACATTTTGGGATTAGTAAAGCTACTTTATACTTGGCCATTTATCCAGTATCTGAAGCTAAGGAAAATGGAATTTCTTGGAATTAAAAAGAAGTACCTCATAAAAAATAACTTGGTGTTTCATTCCCAAAGTCTGTGACTATAAATAAAACTTCTTGTTGAACAAGGAGGCAAGCCCCAAAGGACTGTGCTAAAGGACAGATGGAGGGTCAGAGAGATGAATGCATTTCATTACCTTGAACTTATTCCATAGGTGTAATTAGAACTCCTCTGAGAAGTCACCTAATTATGTAATATCCAGCAAAGTATGTGACCATTTCATTTTGGCATTAAGTGGAATCTATCAAACTCCCTTTTAATTTAGGATTCCGTACATGATGGGGAACAAGCAGGACAGGCCGTTTCCATGGCAAGGCTTTCTGATTAGTACTCAGGCTCATGTGAAAGTGGAGGATACATCTTCCCCTTGAGGCATCTCTAGAGAAGAGTCAGCCAAGATCACCCTCGTATATTATTAGATGTCCCCATTGTCCTAGAGAAACGCAGCTACAGGGTTCTTAGTAAAATAGGGACCAGAAGAGATATCCCGTAACTAGGTAAGGATTTCCTTTACATTGCCTGGATGGGGAAGGCCAGCAACAGAGGTTCCAGCAGAAGCTCCAGGAGTTCTAGACCATGCTGTTACCTACATCTCCAGCTACCAATTATCCCATGCTGCTTTTGCCTTCTAGCACCTGGTCTAGACATTTCCTCCACTTCACTGGCCTCCTGTAGGGAGCACTCCCCTCTGCATCATCTGTCACTGACAAGCATCCTCCCCTCCTACTGTAGGTCCAAGAAATGGTCTTGATGCTTTTCAAGAAATGTCTCAGTTGTGTCAACAGGGACACAGGAAACGTCCAACCAGAGGATAATGCAGGGCACAAATAGCATCTGTTTGTACAGGAAGCTTAGAATGTGCCTCTTCTGGTGAAGAAGAATCCAGATGATGTGGGCATGTCACAAAATATTCCAAAATATTCCGTAGGTACAATTAGACTCTCTTGAGACATCAACGAATTATGTAGTGTCCACAAAGCATTGGAATGTTTCTAAGTTTGGCATTTTGATAGAATCTACCAAACTCCCTTTAAGTTATGATCTCATACTTGAAGGGGAACAAATGGCAAAGGTTATCAGATTTTTTTTTGAGATTTCAAAAGATGGACAATGTCAGAACATGCAGATCTGGATTTCTGAGTTCTCCCTTGGGACATAAGGAAGTACTTGGGGAAAGGATGGCCAGTTGGTAGCACTAAGGGCATCCTGGATTTCTTGAATGGGCTCTGTTCCCTGGCCACTCTTCAGGGACCTTTCCCAGGAAGTGCTACAGAATGTCATGTCTTAGGTCTTTGGTTGGCCCTGGGATGAAATCTTTTTGCTATGTAGGATCCCGTGGTGGGTAGCCTGCTGGTGTTCATAAAAGAGTGAAGATAACTTTCTGCTCCCTGATTGTTTAGGGTGATTGTGGTGATAACTGGGCTATCTCAAGCCAGCTCCAATGAATGGAAAGACTATATGTCATCAGACACAGAGGCCAATGCAACTGGAGACAAGAAAGACAAGCTGCTTTAGCTGATGCCATCAATCACAAGAAACAAAACAGATGTAAGGAGAAGAGGATGGTGGTGATGTGACCATCTTCCTAGCTGCATAGGAATGCCCCTCACTCACACATCAGACTCCATCCTTGGGGAGTTGGTTCCAGGGCTGGTGTGCACATGTCGAGGCTCAGCCTCCGCACCTTATGCATCTCACAGATAGGTCAGCTGGTATGAGTTATTCAACAGTGACCACATTTTGAGGAGAAATCATCCATTGATTTATCACAGGGGGCATAAATCATAAATGCATTTAGTTGTCTTCATCGCCTCTCTTGTCATCCTGCCCCTCTGAAGTGAAATTAAGAGGCAGATGTCTTATCTGGGATCAATTCCAGATCCCATTTGTGTTTAAAAAGGAAAGCCAGGAAAGGGTTTCATACAAACCTTCCGTCACAGGTTGATCAAAGTCTTGCTGCCTTGAAGGCCAAGTCCTGTAGCTTTGAGAGGTCCAGAGATGCAAGAGGTAGACACCTTGGTTCAAACAGTCCCCTCACATCCCAAATGAGACTGAAGACACTAACAAGTTCCACACTATCTCTAAGACAAGCTACCCTCTCCACCTCCCACCCCCACACACACTCTGTGGCTTCCAGCCTCTGAGGCCAAACAGAGATTCCTGCACACAGGGGAGGTCCCAAATGCCATCTAAGAACAAAGACTGTTTAGCTGTAAAATTTAAAATGTAGGGTAAACCACAGCAAGGACAGAGAAGAATCCTTCCAGAAAGTTCTCAAGAGCTCATCTTAAACACTTCTATTTTCTCTGCACTCAAATTCCATGGAGGTTCTGGAAATTCTGCCTTGCTTCCCTTGTTTTCTTTCAAGAATCTTGTCCCTTTTTCCCACCTGGTTTTGAGCACAGAAAGATCCTGCCTGTGCTGTTGTTGGTCCTCACAACAGAGAGGGATGGGGTGCCAGCAAGGCTGTTTTGAAGACTGAAAGTCAGAGAGAGAGACTAAGCAGCTGGTTTAAGAGCACAGGGTTGAGGGCGAAGTTAAACACCAAGGTCAGCTTTTCTGTTTTTCAGATGTAAGACTCTCTAACTCTTGGTTACTCTGCTGGGTTTCCTATTTACAGCAATACTAAGAAATCATTACCCTTTCCTGAGTCTTCGAAGTGCAATTACATATTCCACCAATCTATTGCCCATGAGGAAGGCATCACATATGGTGAAAGTGTATGGTACGAAAAAAAGGGTTGGTCAGAAGATGCTTTGTTGAAGGTGTAGCTGGATGTATATTTGAATATGCATATTAAAACACATAGTTCAGAAGGTTGACTTATAAAACACTAAGGCAAGCTCTACAGCCATTCCTCTACAGTGGCAGCTCTTCTCCTCTACCACTCAATCTTGTGGACATAGACAGAGCTTTATTAGTGTTCTGTCTATAAGAGGCATGCTCACAGACCTCTATCCCAGACTGTACCCCATCCCCCATCCCATTTTCCTCATATGTCTGGTAGCCAACTGTCAAATGTTTCATGATTTTTCTCCTTCTTTTCAAGGGAGCCCGAACTTTATAAGAAGAAAATCTCCTAAAGGGTTGTTTCCTACATTGAGAGGTAAAGAAAGAAGTGCTGCTGTGGATGGAATAAGATAATTATTCTATTCAGAGGAAAGAGATTTCAGTAAGTACTGCTTGGCTCATGCACACATCCTCCCCTTTGGAGTGCTGATCTGGAACAGTCCTTTGAAATTCTAAAACCATCACATTTTATTCTGCCCCACTGAGGTACAAAATAAGTCATGGGAAAGCAAAGCTGAAGTGATCCAAATCTTAAAAGCCTCAGAGTTTCCGAGGGTTTTGAGGGTCAAAATCATAGAAGCAAGAGTTGAAAGTCCTCCAGATCTAGGCTTCTGAAGCCACAGGCTCCAGATGCTCACTCCCAGCTCAGTCCACCTTCCACAAAGCAGAGGGCACTTGGGAAGTCTGCTCCAGAGCTCTGTCTGGTCCCCAGGAAGCTTCCTGGCCATTTAGCTAATCCACCCCTCCACATCTCCCTTTCAGTTCAAATTCCAGCACCGATTTCCACATGGGCCTCTCTGCTTTCCAAAAACACATCAGGCCACAGAATTCATGCCTGATAGTTAACATACAGTTCGTGCAAGTCCCCCAAAGAGGCCCCTTAGTCACCACCCTCAGCTGTTTTCTTTCCTAGAGAGGAATCCCTGAAGAACAAGGAGACTAGAACAAAATCTATTTTTACTTTGTGGATGAGTTAACAATACAGCAATTTCAGTTTGAATGAGAAGATTCTGGGAAGGGCTGGGGAGGCTCTTCTGAGAGGCTCTGAGCTCTACGGAGGGTCTGAATGGGGCCAGACTTGAAGTGCTGGACTGTAGAGCTCTATACCTTCAACCTGCCCTAGAAGCCTGCTTTCTTCCCACTGTTCATATGAATGAAAAACATGAGGGTAGTTTCGTGGACAAGAGATTGGCCAAGATTATCAGGAAGCATCTGATTAATGCTTAGATGTATGAAGAAGAAATGCATGGGTTGGCTTATGGAGGCTATCAGAGTTCCCAAAATCCTACTCATTAGATAGATAGATAGATAGATAGATAGATAGATAGATAGATAGATAGATAGATAGATAGATAGATAGATAGGAAGGAAGGAAGAAAGAAAGAAAGAAAGAAAGATAGAAAGAAAGAAAGAAAGAAAGAAAGAAAGAAAGAAAGAAAGAAAGAAGGAGCTAAGTAAGCTAATATCTCATCTGTGCTGAAGATTTTGTACTGTGCAAGGATTATGCCAGGTTCAGGGATTCAGAATCCTTCCTGTTGGGATTCGAGGATCAAGTTTAAAGAGTAAATCATCCCCTTGATACACACAGCATTAGTAAGCAGTACAGTTTGTGACTCACAGGCAGAGGTGGAAAGCTTGCCCTGACCTAAATCCAGTTATTCTTCCAATGTCCATAAGTATTTACCAAGTGCCTACTGTGTATAGGGCATTTTACCGGTTCTAAACTTAGAAGAAAAAACTAGAAACTGCCCTGCCTATTGGAGAAGACAAACACTTCCGAGAGAATAGTGGCAGATACTGGTCACCATTGTAGTCAATGCTATAGAGAAGTTCAAGGTGCTGGAGAACGACATTCCTATGGAAAGTCACATCTTCCTACCAGAGCAGGCTTTCTGAAAGGTAGTTCACCACCACCTAGAACAGGAGACATTGTGAGACTCTTACTGAGTTCCTGGGTACTCCCTATGTGCCCACCCCAAGAGAACTCAAACAAAGGGGATATACTAGACAGGTTATGCTTTCTGTCCACCCAGGGGTCTCAGTTCAACAGCAGGAGGTGCTGGGGAGTAGGCCACAGATATGGGGTTTGCAGGTAAGTTCTGGTACTTGCTTGGTGTTTGTTTCTTTAGCTCTAAAGTAGTACACTATCCATATTGATACCATAAGCATCTTGCCAGGAGCAGCAAAGTGATGCTTACATGGGCTCTGCGAGTGGTTGGCTAGCATCCAGCAAGGCCCCAAGACATGTGATACATGCCAGGTAACATACTGCTCATGTGATGGGCATAACAGACATGCCCTTATCTCATAGCATTCTGCTTCTCATGGATGAGATTGACAAGCGCAATTCATCTCCCAAGATTTTTCTCTGTTATAAGATGAGAAGCGAGGTACAGGAAAAGAAATCTGTAAGGAAGACTAGGCAACCTTAGCCATGTAGTCAGCAGGAAAATCACAGAAAAAGGGCATGTAAGACACACCGTGAGAACTTAAAGAGATGGTCAATGCAGAAGCTGGGTACAAGGGCTAAGCAGAAGAAATAGGAGATATACATGTCCCAAAGTAGCTGGGAGCAGAGAATTGAGCAGAGGGCACCTGGCACAAGGGGCAGCAGCTGAGAAGAATGGGATCTGGTCTTCATGGACCAGAGAGAGCCACCAATGGAGGCCCTGAGGTAAGATCAAGGGCACCATGTTTTGAATTTCCAGAAGACCATCCTATCCTGTGGGCTTTGCATTCTGTTGGTCATTTCCTGTGCTGCATGGATCCTGTTCAGTTTGATGGAGCTCTACTTGTCTAGTTTTGTTGTGGTGGTTTTGTTGCTCGTGCTTTGTCAAGACAAATCCAAACCATAAATAAACTGCATCCAAACTGCATGTCCAATATGGGGTTCATTTCCCAAATACATAAAGAGCTCTGTCAACTCAACGGCAAAATAAAAGCAAAAGCAACCTGATCAAGAAAAGAACAAATGACTTGCGAAGACAGTATCCAAGAAGAGACATGTGAATTACCCATAGTGTCTGAAAAGACTCGGCTATCTCAGGGAGAAGTGACACTCAAGGCCCTCCCCATCACCCGTGTTAGGTGGTGATATAAGAAGAACTCACAAGAAAAAGGAACCCAGTGCAGTGATAGGGTGTGACCTGGTATATGCCTAATGGAAAATAGTATGGAGGGTATTTAAAAATAAAAACAAAACTGCTCATGGACAGCAATCCCATTTCTGGGAATAGAACCCCAAAAAATTGAAATCAAGATTCCTAAAATATTGATGACCTCCTATGTACATTACAACATTATTCACAGTGACCAGCAGATGAGAACAACCCAAATGCCCACAGGGGAAAGAATGGAGAAAGACAATGTATCATGTATATCAAGAGGATGCTACTGCATTTTCCCCCAATACAGATGAACCTGGGAGATACCAAGCTAATCAAAGAAATCACCAAAGAACAAATACTGCATGTTTTCTCTCACATGATCCAACAACAAGAGTCAAGGTATCTATCAGAAGAGGCTATAGACGGTGACCTATTGCTGGTAAGGTGTGGTGGAGAGGGATGGGGAGTTGTTCAGAAGAAATCATATGAGGAAGTTCCACAGGCCAGCAAGGTGGCTTAGCAGGTGATGGGGCTTGCCTCCAAGCCTGATGACCCAAGTTCAATCCTCAGGCCCTACATGTAGGAAAAGGAGAACAAACTTCCAATAGTTGTCACTTTATCTCTGCACACCCCTACACACATGCACACACACACACACACACACACACACACACACACACACACACACACACAAACATACATGCACACTTGAAAAAATAGCAGCAAAGGATGAGCTCCTGAGGGCTGCTAGAGATGTGTGGTGTTGTACAAATCTGGAGAGAGGAGATGTGTCATGAGAGCTCTGGTGGTGATAAATATGTTTACTTTTTGCCTAGACTGTGGTCAAGATGAGAATATACAAATGTCCAAATATGCCAATTACATGTATTAGTCATATGCTATTTATAGTATAATAATTAGACCTAAACCTGGAAATTGAAAAAAAAATTGTCTCTCTGGTTACAGCATGGAGAACAGGCCACAAAGGAGGCATCCCTCAGTGAATAGGGGAGGGGGTTTGGTTGCAACTTAGTGAAGGTATAAATGGTGTGGGGGGGGGAGCTTACTAAAAAGGCACCAGGCATGACATTGAGAGCAGGCTAGGGAATGAGGACTTTGCCCTCCTGTTCCTGTTCCTGTTCCTCTGCAGACCAGACTTCTGCCCTGCCATCTGTTCCTGGCCAAGGTCTTGACCAGTACAGGTAGGCTATGCCAATGCAGAAAGTTTTCCTTTCCATTGGCTTCCTGCTGGGTACCCTAGTTAGCTTTAGCTGTTAACATGACACAGTCTAGAGTAGCAGTTCTCAACCTGAGGGTCACAACCCCTTTGGGGGTGGGGGGATCAAAGTAGCATTTCCCAGGGGTTTACATATCAGATGTCCTATATATCAGATATTTACATAATGATTCCTAAGAGTAGCAAAATTACAGTTATGTAGTAATGACAATAATTTCATGGTTGTGGGTCACCACAACATAAGGAACTGTATTAAAGGGTCACAGCATTAGGAAGGTTGAGAATCACTGGTGTAGAGTCACCTGAGAAGGAAGTCTCAATAGAGGGAGTATCTGGACCACATTGGCCTGTTGGTCTGTGGGGTACTGTCTTGGATACTAATTGTTAATTAATGTAGGAGGCCCAGTCTAACTTGGGTGACACCAACCCCAGTCATGTGGTCATGAACTGCATATGCAAACTAGCTCAGTATAAGCTAATCTGCAAACCAGATAGCAAGCATTGCCCTGCATAGTTCCTTCTGTACTTCTTGGCATTGAGGTTGGGTCTGAAGTAGTACTATACAAAACAGTGAGAAGCCTGACTTGAGTTCCTGCCTTAATTTCTCTCAATAATAGACTATAACCTGGATGTATAAGCAAAACAAACCCTTCCTTTCCTGAGCTGTTTTGGTCTCTGTGTTGATCACAGAAACAGAAGGGAAATACAGTGGCCCTTGTTCACAGTGCCTTCCCTTCTGACAAGGCTGCTTCCCCTGGGCAGGGACAGTTTTTATTCTACCAACAGTGACAATACTAGGTGGAGGCTTTCCCAATACTGGCAGAATCAACCTCAAATTAGTCATCTCCCCCCCCCCAAAAAAAAAAACCCTGCAACCTAGCTTCACTGTTTCCTTCTGTGAGTGTCAGGGACCCATTCCTATGGGTCCTTTTTGCAGCAGATCTAATTGGTCCCGGTAATGGACCAGTTCTTCTCATGGAACTTCTTTCTCATCAAGTTCCAGCTTAGACTGATGCTCTTCACTGAGTCATGGCAGGATCACTAACACCTTCATAACTCTCAAAGCATGGTGAACACTCAGAAAAAATAGTATTCAGAGAGCAGGGCTCTGGCTGCAGTCAGAGGAACCTGACAACCATTCTTACAAGCTCCCCATTTATCAATGCCTTAGTGACTCCAAGGTACCACAGTGACAGGGTAAAGGCCATGGGTTACTGTCTAATATGAGTGGGTAAGATCCTATGAGACTCAGGCCATACTTTGAGATCTGAGACAAAATCTTTTGCTTGGTAAATAAGACTTTCAATTAGAGTCCAGGCTGGCTAGGGCTACATAATGAGACTTTGTTTTAAAAATAATAAATAAATCAAAGGAAGGGGTTTCAATAAGAGGGTTTCACACAGGGCAAAGCAAAACATTGGACAATGAGGTACAGTAAGCAGAGGGGTCAAGACTTTCCTAGCACAGTGGGTAGAGGTTACTCAGACAGTCCCTCACTGCAAGATGGTGGAGTCACCTGGTGGGAATGTACAGTACCCCTCATATGCTTTTGGAAGACAGCAGTACCTGGATGGAAGCCAAGGCCAACAAGCCCAGGAAGAGACACAGCAGCTGAGGCAGCAGAAAAGTGGCACCCGACGGCCTGGAGCCCCGGAGTCTTAGTGATTCTTTCAATGGCTTGCCACAGCCACCTCACTGAGTCTCCTTCCCACCATGTCTTGTCATGTTCTTCTTGCTGGAGTCACAAGATGTCTAATACCAGCAGAAGTTATTAAAAATAAGCTGGGAGACAATGAACCATATCGACTTTGCCTTCAGCTGTGAAGAAGGCCCATATGAGTGCTAGCTGTGGTGACGGCAAATGTGTTTCCTGTCATTCTGTTGACTGACCACGAGTAATGAATGTTCCGGCTACTTTTTTGGGACAGCTTTAAGATTTATTGCCCTTGAAAAACATATGGCAGAGACATATACTCACCCCCAAACTTCCAGATCACAGTGTGACTGCAGCCAGGAGGAAGTAGGAGGGAGGGTAGGGTAAAGAGAGAACCTCTCAACAGAGCCCCGAGGTAAAACACCAATGAGAGACCGCAGCCTTCTGAAGCCTTCATGAAAAATAGGATCTACCACCTTGAATCTTGCCATCCACTAAGGTTGATGATGAAAGCTGGCAATGAAGTCTCCCTCCCCCCAAACTGCATGCAACCCTAGTCTTTGTCTCCTAGTGGCCACAGAACTCAAAGCTGTAAGTTCATGTGTATTTCCTGTTCACACTCTGCCATAGCACCCATACCACTACTCTTGTATCAAGGAAGCATCCCGCTTTTTGATGAGCCCATTAAAGCTCAGAGGTGCTAGCGCCTGTGGCCTTGACAGCCTCCTGCATGGCACAGTCCCTGTGACTCCCAGCTACAGTCCATTCTTCAGTGGATTCTGCCCACATGCCCAGGTTTTCCAGGCCCCACTTGGTGGCTTCTTACACTTACCTAGGATCCCCCTAGAGGTTTTTCTTCCTGGTCCATCTACAAGGATGGCCGCCCTGCCCCCTCCATCCTAGAGTGATATTTGTCTTGTTCAGCAGATGTACCATATTTCAAGTATTATTTGTGATCTGATTCAGTTTTCTGTAAGTTCTTTGTAGGTTTGTATCAACCCCATACTTCCAAGCTCCTCTAGAAGACCCTGAGGCACAGGAGACCCCAGTAAACAGTTATTGTTGATGAACTGTGCCCCCATACCTTCTTTCATCTATCCCTTTGCCAGTAGTCTCTCTAGGTCTCACAGTAATCTGTTCCTATGGGATACAAAAAGACACAGCTAATGTCGGGGTGTTTATGAGGACTATTTTCACACACACACACACACACACACACACACACACACACACACACACCGTACGCATGCACAAAATGATCTTAACTCTTTGGGTTGTTTGTGATTTTTGGAAAATCCTATCTCCTTTTAACCTGCTTAAAGAAAGGTGAAAAGTTGGGCATGGAAATAATGGAAATTAGAAAGAAAAAGATAAAACAAAAAGTTCCATCCAAATGGCTCTCAATTATTGGAAGATTGAGTACCTTTAAGAATTAGCCCTTTAGAGATAACCACCCTTAAGTCCTGCTCAACAAGAGAGGACTCAATGGTACTGGAAACCTAACCAACTACTATCTTGAAAGTGAACCAAAAACTGCCACTTTACTAAACCAGCATGATCCCTACTATATTCTAAATATTTGTCCTTATACCCAAAACAAGTATAGTCCTCACCTTGCATCAAGAAAACTTTGCAGTAGATAGAGACCATTACAGAAAACTGCAACCAATCAAAATGCAGAGTTGTAGAGCCCAATCCCAATGGATACATCTACCATACAGCTCCTTCACCCAAGGCTCGAGGTTCATCGATGAAGGGGGTAGCAAAATGATCATAAGAGCCAAAGGAACACAGAGTTCTCTGTAAGATTTGTGTCTCAAGCTATACCCATAATGTCACAGCAACAGGACTTCCTAAAAGTGATCTGGACAAGGACAACAGTAGATAAGCTCATTGGATGTGGGAGGTCAGTTCTACATAAAGAAATTCCAGCAACTAAGGAACGCTGGAAGCAGAAGAAATAGTCTATCCCAGAGGGAACACACCAATTGGTTATCCAGTACCAAATAGCCCCAAAAACATACATATGAATAATATTACACATACTAAGTAGTTGGTGCTTACATACTTAGGAATATACATCAACTACTAAAGAAAAAAAACGAGGCCATGCTGTTTTGTAAAAGAGCAAGTGGGGTTTGGAGGAAGAAAATGGAAGACGAGGGAAATAATGTGATTACATTATAATTTAAAAAAAATAAAATGATAAAAATTAAAATAAAAAGAATTAGCCCTAACTTTGCTCAGAAGCTGTGCTCCCCCAGAGTACTGTAGCTTTCCTAGAAAGATGAGATATGGAGACGCTGAGCTTTACAAAACTCCTGAGGGGCTCTGAGGCAGAGCTAAGCCTTTGCCTCAGGACAAAGCTGACTATAGCAAGGGAAGGAGCCCCATGTGGGCAAGCCCCCATGCAGTCCCTTCAGAGGTCTAGGGGGCACCAGCTTTACACTTGGGTGACTTCTACAATGCTTCTGAAGTACTTGGAACACATGTCCCGGGGTCCTCCTGAAATCAAAGCCTTCCCTTTTACTCCATTCTAAAACTGGCTTTGGCTCCCTTCTGGTGGTCTCCAACAGGTCACCAAGGATCCTCCAAGAACCCTGAGCACCAACAGAATCAATCAATTTCAGTTTTTCCTCTCCCTCTCCTTTTCCCTTTCCCTCTCTTCCTCTCCTTTTTCTTTTTCTTTTTCTTTTTCTTTTCTGGTATACGGAATGAACCTAGGGCCCATGCAAACTAGAAAAGTAGTCACCCTAACCTACATCCCTTAGCCTCTTCAGAAGCTCCTAAAGGACCTGGAAACTCCCACCTACCAATCCATTCTTGAGAAAATGGATTTTCTTTGAATTCCCTTCTGAAGAGGGATCACATTTAAGCACACAGATAGCCTTGTCCCAAGGCCAAAAGATTTTTCTATTTTGCTCCTGCCTATAATCCTGGGGTTCCAGGACCTCAGAGTTCTACTGTCCTGCAAATTGTCTAGCATCTGGGGCCAGTGAGGACAAGTGACAGACTTATTGTCCTGATGGCACAGGACGAGCACAGTGTGGGTCCTGTCATTCACTTTGCTTTTTCCTCAAGATATCTGCATGTTCCTTAAGGATCAAGCTTAGCCCCTGGCTGAGGAGCCATAGACCAACACCATCAATTGCTTACTGTGGAATTCAAATCAGTTATGTGGACTCCTGGTGCCTCAGTGTCTTCTAAAAAAAATGCATAACAGTGTTCTCATACAGTGCACCTGAAAGGTTTAGAACTGCCTAACATGCTGCATTCAGTAAAAATTTTCCTCCAGGTATCAGGGTCATTTAAGAATTGAGGGCACAAGGGATCAGGTTAAAACTGATTATTTATTGAAGGAAATCCAGGGACTGGGGAATGAAGAGGAACTTAATAGAGAATTCAAGAACCACTTCTACTGCTCTATCCAGAGTCCTGTGAGAATGGATTAGTCACATCCAAAAGAGAAGATGGGTCCTCTTTATCCCCATCTAAGGTCCAGGCATTGTTGTTCTTCTAACCACACTAAGAGTAAATTAATGGGTAATCTGTTAATTTAACATACAAGCAAAATATCAACCCCAAACGGTAATGAAAAGAGAAATGAAGTTTGCCAGCTCATGAATAGATTGGTCCTACCCTTACAACAAGTATTAGAGTGATGCTACTCTACTTATGTTTGGGAAGGGTTGCAAACTAACTTTTTGAATCTGTCCAGTTTATAGGTTGAAGTCTTGGCTCATGGTCTGAAGGTTCTAGGAGCATAAGGATATATGACCAGTATTTTCAGGAAAGGTGTAGGATGGAATTCCCATTCGAAGCTGTGAGAGTGTTCATTGGCCTCCTCCTGCTGATCTGCACCATGTGAGGATTTGAGATGGCAGTCTCTATACTGGGAGCCAACTCTTCCCACTCATGCTGAACCCTGGTCTTGAACTACCAGGCTCCCAGACTATAAAATATAAGTCACTGTTAATCATAAGCCACCCAGACCATGCCATTTTGTTAAAATCCAAACCAACAAGGCAATCTCTGGTTTCCCAAGTCTTGCCAAAGATGAAATCTGATTCTTTCTAGTATATTCTTTCTGTCCCTCCACTGACCTAAGATCTATGGTCTCCTGCCATGTAGCCACACATATGACCATTGAAATCCAAAGAAGGGGGCATCCTATGTAACGGTTGCCATGACCATCCTTCCAGGCCCTGGTTCTAGTGCAAGGCCTGGGTTTGCCATCCCTCAGAATTCCTGTACCAGGCATAGAAGACTGGGGCTGAGGCAGCTTCAAAGGAGGCACAAGGATGAAGACACCACAGTGCTGGGAACTTGTAAGGTCCTGAGCATCCCGGGGTGAGATCTAGAGCTAGGAAAAGCATATGACACCTATGGTCTCACTCCTATCCATTTTATTCTGTGGCTTCAGTATGTCTAAGAAGAAAACCTCCCAGGAAAGGGAGGGGTAGACTGCTTTTACCATTCTTAGAGGCATCTAGTGTAGTACACCATGCTGAGGGCACCTTAATGATACTCAGCTACACAAGGCTTCCTCTTAATTTCCCTGAAGACCCTTTAGAGCAGGTACTCACAGGCAATCTTAAAAGACCATGCAGTAGTTATTTCAAGCTCCATGGGCCAGTCAGTTTCTGTCACAATCAAACCCAGGCATCGGCCATAGGCAAATTGGGAGCAATGTCCATGCCCATACTAAAATAATCCTGTCTACAGACTCAGAAATTTGATATTCATATGCTTTTTGTCATGAAGTACTCATGTTTTTATTTAAGTTTTACTTATCGTTGGGTGTATGTATGTGTGCTTGTGTGTGGTGTATGTGTGCATATATGTGTACAAGTGTTCATTCCTGTGCATGTGGAAATCAAAGGAGGATATTGGGTACCTTACTCTATTTGCCTTATACCTCAGGCATTCTCCTATTTGCTGGGGTGACAAGGGTACACAGACAACATTGTTTGAAAACAGAGGTGCTAGGGATTTGAATTGTTATCTGCTGAACCATCTCCCTAACCCACTGTCTTTCTGTTTGTTTGTTTTTATTAGAAAATGTACACGTTATCCATAGACTACAGTCTGCCAAAGTAGGCAGTAAGCCATATTCAACCTGTAGGTGTTAGGCTGCCAGTACCTTCTGTGTCTCATTTAGCTGGTCACTTCCTACCTGCCCAACCAGGATCCATGTATCTTTTTACTTCAGGGGACTAACAAGTAACAACAAATAATCACTTTAAGCTAGAAGAGCAGCTTCATGACTGTGGCAGACGTGGCCATTTCCCTAATTTAAATGTACACAGTGTTGGATCTGAGCAGATCCTGGAACACGCATCTGTTGCAGAGTTCATGTTTTATTCCAAATGTGTAAGAGCTAGTGTTAAGCCACTAACCAAAGAGTATTAAGCAAAAGTCAACAGTGTCTCATAAATGAATAAATAGCTCCTTACTTCCACACTTGGAAATAAATGCTGGCAAGGGACACATTGAGCAGGCAATCACAAGGCTGCCTTCACAGCTTCTCCAATAATGCATTCTCCCTTCCAATGTGCTCTAAGATGTTTCATAATGCAGCTGTCTTGAGCAAGGAGGGCCTAGGTGGGTACTAAACAGCTTTTACCAGTGAGAATCACAAGGACTCCCCAAGTCTTCTCCCCACCTTTCTTCTGCCTTCTCCTTCTTGAAACCCAGATGCCCTACTATACAGAAGTCCAGTTACTTATACTGAGGGATGGACCCAGAGATGCCCTGGAGGACTGCCTAGATTCTGTGTGGAGAGAGAGAGAGGCCATGGTGGGAAGTCCTGAGGCCACCTGACAAGCTCCCACTACATGTGGCTTTTCTACTGGCCTCCTCTGACACCATCTGCAGCACAAACATGACAAGTTAGAAAATCCAGGGAACACATGAAATAATGATAATCATTGCTATTTTGTGACAATAAATATGGGTTTTTGGATAGCATAGTTCTGATAAGAGGTTTTCCCTCCTTTCCACCTTCTTGCTTTTTAGATCGTTTTTCTCTTGCTGTATAACAAGCTATCAAAAGCAGGGTGCTTTGGAACAACAAGCTTTCTGACCTCACGCTTCTGGGGGGTGGGAGTCTGGACACAGCCTTACTTGCACTGTTTCCTAAGGCTATAGGTAAGGTAGAGAAGGGACTGGCTTTTCATCCCAAAGCCTGATATGGTAAGAATCCACTGCCAAGGTCACTCACACTAGTACGGAGATTCCTTTTCTTGTGGCTCAAACACGGACGGCCTGGTTTTCTTTTGGGAATCAGTCAGAGGTCATTTGTGTCCAAACAGATGCCTGTGTATGGTCCCATGTGCTTGCAGTTCTTCTACTTCATTACACCAGCAAAGAGAATCTCTTGGCCTAACCCTTCTTAAGCCATTTTGGTTAAACAAATCCCATCCACGATATCATTTGATCAGCTCACATTAATTGAAATGGGATAAAAACACCCCTTACAATTATAAGATTCTGCTTGTTAGAAACAAGTCACTGGATCTGCTCCCAGTGAAGGTGAAGAGATTATATGAAGCATAAACTCCAAAGGGGTGGGAGTCAGAAAGTTACCTTTCTTTGCCAGGTCTTTCTTGCAGCATTATTCAAAATAGGGAATCTCAATCTCTCTCAATCTCTCTCTCTCTCTCTCTCTCTCTCTCTCTCTCTCTCTCTCTCTCTCTCAATATCTATCTATCTATCTATCTATCTATCTTATTATATATATCCATAAATCTCCTAACACTAACCGTGTGTGTGTGTGTGTGTATGTGTGTGTGTGTTTAAAGACACCAACAAAAACAGAAGCAATTACAAGACTGGGCCTCTACCTCCTTAATACAATTTCTAGGGAGTCTGGAGTTTAGGGCTGATCTCTGTATGTGTTGATCAGTGATTGACAGATTGCCAGGGTATAGGGCAAGAAACATCTCTGTCTGGTATATTGGACCAAGGGATCATGTCCTTGCACAGCTAACAAGGAGGACAGGAGTGGTGAAGACCCTGATCCTTGAGACATCTCTTATGTGTGGGTTTCCATCAATGGCATCAGCTTTATTCAGTTACCTATTTGGTGTCTTTACTCTCAGGCTCCACTGACATATTGAGTCAAAAGTCCCAGGTTGGGCCATGTATAGGAACCACCCCTCCTAAGGTAGGTCTGGGCCTTAGTTAGGTCTGAGAACTACTGTTTCATGGGAATCGTGTTCCATTCTTATAATCATCTCTCTCTCCCGACAGTACTTCCTGTTTTTATAGTCTCAAAGATTGCCAATTACTGCATGTCAGACACAATCCTTTACTAAATAGCTAGTGTTCAAAATAATGGAGAAAGATGACTGCTTAGACCTTCCACATCATCTTACTTTACTGAGGTACTAAATCATATTGGGGTGCTATGTAAGTTTATCACCTACACCCTTGTGAGGAAGTTCATAACACAGAGATCAGATGTGCATATGAATGTCATGGAATTCTCCATCCTGGGGTGGAAGGGCAGGGAAGGGTACACTATTAATTTCAAGTAATAAAAGACCTACTTACTACAGAAATAATTTCTGCTTCTGCTTGACATTTTCTAAGAAAAGAAGCTGCTTCATTTATAGGACCCTCACTATAGCTCATCATCAAAACGCCAGACTGACAGTCAGGATTGCTCATTAGGAAAAGATATGAGAAATCTGTATTTCATCTGAAGACTTAGGACTTCACATATTTTAGCCATTATCTCTCCCTATAAGCAAGGTCAGAATGTTTCGGTGCCAACATCTCTGGGTAACTACTCTCTGTCCACGATCCCCAAATGGTAGAGATTTATAGAGCACAGCACATGTCATACATAATGGATAATATTTATAAATGGGGATGCTTATAAAAGGCCCACCACTTTCTTCCTTTTTTTTTAGTCCACAAATGATGCAGAATATCCTTCACTATGCTGTGAGATGTGAGGCAATCTGTGAACTTTCTATTTTGCCTATAAAATATCTTGGTCCCTGCTCTCACGTTCTCTTGCTGGTCTTTGAGCTGGTACTCTCAACCACTAAGTCCCATTCCCCACAAGACTGTTTATTCAAACTCTTACTGGGCTGGGTCCTACAGGGACACAAGGATGCCCATCCTTTACCTCTCTACACATCATATAGTCTCATTAGGAGTAAATATGGCCTCTGTCTGTCCTGAAAAAACACCACCCTAATTAGATCTTAGATTCTAGCATCTAATTTCTTGTGTTAAATCCAAGAGGGAACTTCCATCTCATTTGAGGGTTAGGCTCTAAACTCCTTGCCTCTCATGGATCACACTTACTCCTCACTATCCTTACAGGTGGCATAACAGCATACTAGATACTCCCAGTAAACCAAGCACTGCCAGTTTCCCCCTAGTTTCAGAGGCAGTGGCTGTTCCCAAGGAACCAGACAATTCCTTTAGGGGACTAGCTGTACAGAGCACAGACAGCTTTCATCACCAGATTTCCTGGTTAGGTAAGCAGTAAGGTGTTACATGGATCAGAGACCTGCATAGGTCAAGAATGACAACTGTAAGATAAAACAACCTTTCCTGTTGTAGTCCCACAATACGCATGCTCCCTGGGCATGGCAGAAAGTATGGCCACCTTCCATTTCTTTTCCACAAATGTGCTAAAAGTTAGTTCATGTCCTATAAACTAAACATAAAAACAAAGAAAGGAAGGTAGACATGGCCTGGGCTGTTTCACGTTCCTATACAAACTGTCAGGATAACACAGTGAACAAGAAGATGCCCGGGGCACCTGCCCTGACATTGTTCCCTGCTGAAATCCTACCACATAAGAGGCTCAGTGACTCCTAATTGCCAGTTCATTGTCATGTACCCATTTGTGGAACTTGTTTTAAAACATAGGTTATGGAGACACATTTCCAGAAGTTTGGATGTAGGATAGGGTCCAAGTATCCATAAACGTTTCCCCAGGGAATCCAAACTGGCTACCAGCTTTGAGGAACCAAATTATTAGGTTCCTCAAAACTACTGATGTCAGTCATGTGTGCTCTAATATATGGGTTCAAAAGGTTAAAACACAATAATTTATTGATTCTACTTGGAAACTAAGAGGTAATTTATAACAGAGGACCAACAAACTTTGACAAGTTCAGGGGATTGTGCCCACAAACAGAGAGAAGAGATAGAGTGAGTCACGGAAAGTCCTAAGGAAGCAAACCTATTTGAGGAGATGGCTTCAAGGCCACCGCAGTCAATCCAGCATTCAGAGCCTATCAGGTAGCTCTGGCTTCTAGGAAAACAAATTAAAGGGAAATACTGCCCAACAAGAGGAGGTTCTTCATAATGAATCTTTTCACATAACATGTTAAACATATATTTATAGGCTCCTTCATTCTCTCCAAAACCAGTTTCATTTCCAAATCTACAAAAGCCATAGTATTTGATTTTGGTCAACCCACAAACACAGGCTGAGAAACCATAGGTTATTATGAGATTAAGCCGACATGGAACACTTATCTGTGGATGATCTGGAGGTTGCAATAAAGGCTGGCCATGGGCACCACTGCACAGATGGAATCAGTATCAACTCACCTTTCGGTCTGGCCAATTGTATTTTGCAAAGATGGTATCATAGGTGTCCACGGCCCCATCAGTTATGAGCATGATGGCCTGGCTGCAAATGCTTCCTTGTCCAGTGTGGTTGAACTGTGGGAAGAAATGTTTAAAATAAAGCACATGTCAGAGAGTCTGTGTATCACAGGACTTCCATGGCAGATGGTCCTGAGCTTAGGAAACCTCTCAAAATCCAAGAGTTCATAGCATACTGTCAGTGCAACCCACAAGAGTAACTTTCCACATGGGTCACCTTTGTCCTCTGAGAATGACAAACTGCAACTAACTGCAGAAGTTGGAACTAACTGCAGACCAAGGCGAGGAGGGAAATTCTAAATCAGGTGTGTGCAGTCTACCTAAGTTGTTCTGCTCCAAAGCACCACCTTCACTTCAGAAAACAAGTTACTGCTTAGTCAGTCAAGAACTTCTTAGAGTACATTAGGAAGGGTAGCAAGCTATGAGAGGGGCAACATCTCTTTCAAAATCTGAATGAGGCTGATATGAGAGAGTTTAATAGGTACAGGATGTTTCACGTGTTAGGACTCAAAATGGCTTTAGACAAGAATCAAGTTAGAAAACTCAAGTTAGGAACATTCCAAGGTTAAGTACTCTTTGAACAATGAACTTAAAATACATGTTTTAGCACAAAAGCTTTGGATTAGTTTGTTAGTATGTGTGGTGTGCTAGAAACTCCAGATTATACTTGCTAATATGCAGATCCCAACTTCACATGTTTAAAAACTCCTACTCATAGCTGGGGATGGAACATGTGCTTGAAGTCCCAGCTCTTGGGAGACAGAAGGACAGGAGAATTGAAGCAACTTCAAGGTCATTTTCGTCTATGTTTCCAGGCAAGCCTGGGTTTCAGGTTGAGTCTCTGCTTTCAAAACAAACAAAAAAAATTCCCAAACAAACAAAAGTCACATAATGGGAATGGGAGCATGAGATATGGCACAGTGGCAGATCACTTCTTGCCTTCTATATGTGAGGCCCTGGGTTTGATCTCAGTACCACACACAAAGCTCCTGCCCTTCCTGAGTAAGACCTGCAAGTGAGCAGACGTAGCTACCAGAGTAGTATATCCTTCCTGTGAAGTGGAGGTGAAAAAAATCTGTAATGAATGCTATTAGTAATGCAAGACAAGGTAACACCAAGTCCTTAAAAGCCCCACAATTACACAGCAATGCTGAGGCACTGACATATATAATATGCCTTGAACCTTCAGCATCAAATACTCCCTCCACCACAATCTCCTGCTTATTCATTTGCTCACAAGCATGAGTGTTACTGGGGATGAAACATGCCCAAATCACTTCCTTTGCTTAATTTTGTATTCTCTTTGAAAATACATAGAAAACTATACTATGTGCCTGATGATGATAATTCTAGAAAGAGGAAACAGAGAAGGGAAACAGGAAGTGGAAAGTTTTACACACCATTCTCAGGAAAGACTTTGCTAAGAATGTGACTTTTTTTAAAGATCAACAACAACAAATCTGTCTTGAGGGTGGGCAGGGTGGGAGGAAATTGAGGCTGACTTGTGGCTCAGTGGAAAGGTACTTTCCCAGCACTTGTCTAGAGAAGGAAGGGTACCTCAGCAGAGAATGTGTTATATGTCTTGACCAAACCACTGCGAGAGAATGAAGAATACTTTCAGTCTTTCTATTTAGTCCATAGTGGCCTAGGGAACAAATAAGACATTCAAATAGAAGATAATAACGTCTAGTCTTCATCTGTTTACAAATCTGATATGTTTACCATAAATAAATGTATGTATGTATGTATGTATGTGTGTATATGTGTGGGTGGATAGACAGATGGACAGATGAATGGATGGATGATGGATGGATGGAATTACTCTGAGGCCTTATTAGGGCAGAGCAAGCCAACCACCTACATATGGAAAATCATGATACAGTGGAAAGTCCTCAGTTCTACTTCAGAACCAGATGTATTCCTGAGATGTTCTCTTTCCTGACCAACCATTTCTCCATTTGTAACTTGGGAATAACAACATCCTTATGTAGTTGTTATAACAGAGATTAAATGTTCATTGTATAGCAGGGTAGTAGCATGAACCAAGGAGGGCTGAGGCCCAGTGAGGTAATAAGTAGACCATGGAGAAAGGACTTCTGTCTACCAGCTGGTGTGTGAGCATGGGCAGAGCAGCCATAGCACCTACATTTAGCACGGTCTGCTCTCTATCGCTTTTCAGTAATGATAGGGGAGTTCCTGAGCAGATAGTGACCATTGTGGGCTGAGAATGTTCTGCAATTGTCCCTGCATTGCAGGAGTGACTTTTAGTATAGATGAATATGAAGAAGTGGTATGGATCTGTGAGAGGCAGTGCCAAGTGGGAGGTCCCGAGAATATCAATCACCAAGACTGCTGTCCTCAAAAGAGACTAAGATGACGACAGGGAACAGATGTCCCAGGGTAAAGAGGAGGGGGCAATGGAGGGAGAAACTTGTAAGGGTGGGACTAAGAAGAGAGGAGGGAGGGCACTATGATCAGATATAAAGTGAATAATAATAATATAAAAAGACGAAGATGGTTCTTGAGAAAGCAAGTAATAAGAGTGAGCATGGCTTTCAGTGTCTCTGGCTTCCTGGTCCAAGACATGGCCTCCCAGTCTTGCACTCACTCCTGCTACGATGCAATTATCTGCCAGGCAGTTCTCACCATTTGTCAGCCAAGGGGCCTCTTTTAAGCCTCCTAAGTATGAATAAATAAACTACCTCATCCTCCTCACTGAGACACAACTGAGATTTCACTCAGGGTAGTATCCTTCTTCTTTACTTCAGTAAGGAAGCATAGCCTTCATGCCTGGCCTTCTGAAGATGTTGGTTGAGGTGATGGGTAGGGAGGCTACATTCCACCCCCTTCTCCTGGTCTTTGAAAAGCCCACAGCAAGCCTCAGAAAAAAATCTATGCCTGTTTCAGGGCACAGGGACTTCAGAGAACAGGGACTGGGCTTTTCTGGGAACTCATTCAAAACCATCCTAGAAGAAACATTCCCAACAAAGGGGAAGAAAGGGAGGGAAGTGAAGGTATCTGAGGACTGTGGATTAAAAAATCACAGCCCCCAGGAACTATTTATTAACAAAGACCATACTTTCCTCTCAGGCAGGGCCCCTTGCATATCCTCTGAAGCAATGTGGACTTAGAGGATTTTTGAGGAATGCAATTAAATTCAAATGCTTTGATGAGTAATATCTCTTCTCTTCATATTTGTCTAGAACTTTTTTTCATTGAATAGGGAGAGTGATGAAAGTGTTTTCCATAATAATAACAATGACACAGGCCTGATGATGAACTACAATTAGCTCCCTGATTCATCAGTTAGCAGGGAAACTTTCAATGCATCCTGACATTTAGAGCATTTGGTTGTGATTAACAGTCTTTGAAATGTCAGTGAATTTTATTTAATTGGTTAAGAAAAAAAAATTTAAAGGTAATCACTGCAAAGATCACATTCATCGCCAAAAAAGATAATTGCAGTTGTCACATGACAAGGTAGATATTAACTACTGTAGCAAACTGGTTCTGTGTTCTTTGTGGAGTCTAATGAATAGAATAGAGATCAATAACTGGAGAGGGCTTAGAAGTTTATTTGAATGCTCTTTTAAAGTCACAAGTATCAATGGCCATGGGCCTTTAAGTCATCTGAGCAAATACCAAAAATGAAATGTTGGTAATTGCAAGACAGAATAAATTCCATTTAATTATTGCAACCTCTGAGCCATTTTAAGCTCCAGCCAGTCACAATCTCAATGAGTGTGTGCAGGGGAATTGTGTGTGTGTGTGTGTGTGTGTGTGTGTGTGTGTGTGTAAAACAACTCCTTAATTTTACATAGGCTTGCAGAGGCAGGCATAATGCACAGGAAGAGAATTTTATCACTTAAAGGCCACATCAATGAAGTGGAAAATAGATAAAGCCTCATTTTCATGGAAGATAAAGCATCTCTGTGTTTGTCTAAGAATTTAGCTGTTTAAAAAGCCCAATGGTGAGAGATGGGGTGGAAATGTCTCTCTATAAGATGAATGTGCACTCATCATGTGCCAACTGCTAGCCACTTTCCAGCAGAGACATTTGGCCGCCTTCATTAGGGCTGCTTCCTGCTGTCTAGGATTGATGAGCAGTCCACGTGGGGTATGACTGGCCAGTCTCCACAGGGTTTGAACAGGTGAAGATCACCCATATTGATAGGTAGAAAGTTTCACTGTTTAAAATACTAGAAGCCAATGATATGGCTCAGTGGGTAAAAGGTATTGACTTCCAAGTATAATGGAGTTCAATCCTGGGAACCCACATGGTGGAAGGAGAGAAAAGACTCCCACAAGTTATACTCTGGCCTCCGCAAATACACAATCATGCATACATACATACTTAACACACATGCATACTTACATATTTATATGAGTGTGACAAATTATTAACAAGGATTTGAGGTAGGGAAAAGCTACCCACATTGGTGTTTCTCTAGGTCTTGGTAACCTCTGGCAGTGTAGACACAATATTTTGGAGGATATAAATGGTATTATGCCCAAACCTATGCTTAATGGACCCAGATCACAAGATGTTACTATTAAGTTTATGATATAAAGTATTCCCGAGCCTGACAGTTTGAGTACTGAAATAAACATGTTTTTGCAATGCCACTACATTACAGGACTTCTCCTAGCCTTTAATTTTTACAAGTGCTGTGGACCTTCTTGCAAAAAATGTATTTAAGTTTTTAAATGAAGTGAAAATATAGATGTGAGTACATTGCAAATATCCAGAATCAAGGTGGATCCCCGACTTGCACACAACCCTATGTTGAAGATCTTGGAGGATCAGCATTTATCATAACACCGGCTCAGGAACATTTGAAAACAAAACTGATGAATGGTAGGGACAATAAATGAAAAAACAAACAAATGCTAAAGGCAAAGAAAATAGGAGAGGGGATGGATAAAAGGCCATGCAAAAGGTGAGTCTCAGAGAGGAGGCGAGAGCTGCTTTGAGACGGGCTAGAAAGACTGGAAGTATCTTGGCGTGACGCTAACCAAACAAGTGAAAGATCTGTATGACAAGAACTTCAAGTCTCTGAAGAAAGAAATTGAAGAAGACCTCAGAAGATGGAAAAATCTGCCATGCTCATGGATTGGCAGGATTAATATAGTAAAAATGAGCATCTTACCAAAAGTAATACACAGATTCAATGCAATCCCCATCAAAATCCCAACTCAATTCTTCATAGAGTTAGAAAGAGCAATTCAAAAATTCATCTGGAATAACAGAAAACCCAGAATAGCTAAAACTATTCTCAAGAGTAAAAGAACCTCTGGGGGAATCAGTATCCCGGACCTCAAGCTGTACTACAGAGCAATAGTGTTAAAAACTGCATGGTATTGGTACAGTAACAGACATGTAGATCAATGGAACAGAATTGAAGACCCAGAAATGAATCCACACTCCTATGGTCACTTGATCTTTGACAAAGGAGCTAAAACCATCCAGTGGAAAAGAGATAGCCTTTTCAACAAATGGTGCTGGCTCAGCTGGAGGTCAACATGCAGAAGAATGCAAATTGACCCATCCTTATCTCCTTGCACTAAGCTCAATTCTAAGTGGATCAAAGATCTCCACATAAAACCAGACACACTGAAACTAATAGAAGGGAAACTAGGGAAGAACCTTGAACATATGGGCACAGGGGAGAATTTCCTGAACAGAACTCCAATAGCTTATACTCTAAGATCAAGAATAGACAAATGGGACCTCATTAAATTACAAAGTTTTTGCAAGGCAAAAGACACCGTCAAAAAGACAAAGCGGTAACCAACTAACTGGGAAATGATCTTTACCAACCTCACATCCGACAGAGGGCTAATATCCAAGATATACAAAGAACTCAAGAAGTTAAACTCCAGAGAGGCAAGTAACCCTATTAAAAAATGGGGTACAGAGCTACACAAAGAGTTCTCACCTGAAGAATATCTAATGGCTGAGAAGCACCTAAAGAGATGTTCATCATCCTTAGTCATTAGGGAAATGCAAATCAAAACAACCCTGAGATTCCATCTCACACCAGTCAGGATGGCTAAGATCAAAAACACAGGAGACAGCAGTTGTTGGCGAGGATGTGGAGAAAGAGGAACACTCCTCCACTGCTGGTGGAATTGCAGGCTGGTACAACCACTCTGGAAAGCAGTCTGGCGGCTCCTCAGAAAACTGGGCATGACACTTCCGGAGGATCCGGCTATACCACTCCTGGGCATATACCCAGAGACTTTACCTGCATGCAATAAGGACACATGCTCCACTATATTCATAGCAGCCTTATTTATAATAGCCAGAAGCTGGAAAGAACCCAGATGTCCCTCAACGGAGGAATGGATTCAGAAGATGTGGTATATTTACACAATGGAATACTACTCTGCAATTAAAAACAATGAATTCACGAAATTCCTAGGCAAATGGTCAGAACTTGAAAATATCATCCTTAGTGAGGTAACCCAATCACAAAAGATCACACATGGTATGCAGTCACTGATAAGGGAATATTGACCCAGAATCTCAGAATACCCTAGACACAATCAGCATATCAATAGATTTCTAAAAAGATGGAAGGAGAGACCCCTGGTCCTGGAAAGACTGGATGTAGGGGAACGCCAGGACAGAGTAATGAGAGGGGGTTGAACGGAGAAAAGAGGGAGGGAAGGGGGCTTATGGGACTTTCGGGGAGGGAGGAAACGGGAAAGGGGAAGTGATTTGGAATGTAAATTAAAAAAATAAAATAAAATAAAATAAAAAAAAAAAGAAAGACTGGGAGGTTTAGAGAATGTGGAAGGAGAAGGAGCCCCCAAGACTAAAGTCTAGGTAAAGCTTCTCACTAACTAAGAATCAAGAATTCTAACCCAGTCAATGAGATTCACTGTGAAAGTGATGATAGTGAGCTACTATGGACTTTATATAAAAATATTTTCTAACAAGCTAATAAAAGAGCAATGCCTCAGGTCCAAGCTGATTGGAAAGTCAAGTATGGTTTTACTCTTACCCTAGATACTTTCTGGACATGTCATAAACAAACAAGACCATAAACTTTTTTAAAAAGTAAATATCCTAGCTTCTTTTACAACTCTTGCTTTATCTTATCAACCATAATCCTATCTGGTACATCCTGGAGCTAAAAAAAAAATGATCTCTTTTGGATTCCTCACAGTATGTGTCACCCCTTGCTTGAGTACCTCTCTTTTTATTAGGCATATACTTAAATTTTCTCCAGGTGGGACGTATCCACCTGCTACTTCAGTGACACACAGAATAACTTAGTCTGGAGCCCTAGCAAGGAAAGAAGCGGGACAATGCACTGACATTCAAGTCTGGTAAAGGTGATGGGATCTCACTGGGGACATAGTTTTCATGTGGGGATGGGACTTCTTGGTAGTGTACCTCCCTTGAGTCATGGGTGTAGCTAGAAGTAACAATAATAAAAAAAATGTTTAGCAAGTTGGACCTGGGTGGAATGCTTTCTCTGCATTGTACATGCCCTGTGTAGTATGAATAGGCACTTCTGCACATGTCTCCAGATGTGCACACCACACATCTGCCTTCCTAGGTGAAAAAACAAGACTGAGGCTGAGAATCTATTATTTGGCATCACACACAGGTTCCCCACTCAGCCAACCTAGGGCCACAAACCCAACTACATAACAGTCCCCTAACCCACTGCCCTCTATCACCACAATAGGAAAGCAAGGATGAGTCACAGGAAGTCTTCCAACAAGCACTTGTAGCTCCGAGTAGTTCTTGAGATAAAAAGATTGAATTTCCAAATCATGACCAGTCTTTCAGTATCACTTCTTAGAAAGAGACCAATAAATTCAGGACTTCAGGGATTGAGAGCTCCAAGCTCTGGGAAGTCACTGTCTGGTTCCAAACTCACTCTCACTCACTCTCTCTCTCTCTCTCTCTCTCTCTCTCTCTCTCTCTCTCTCTCTCTGTGTGTGTGTGTGTGTGTGTGTGTGTGTGTGTGTGTCAGAGAGAGAGAAACAGAAACAGAGAGACAGAGACAGAGAGACAGAGACAGAGAGACAGACAGACAGACGGCCAGACAGGTGGACAGAGGAAAAGAGACTGACTCCTGGAACTGAAGTTGGCATTGAATTCACTATGTAGCTGAAGATGACCTTGAACTTCTGATTCATCTGCCTCCATTGCCCAGCTGCTAAGATTACACTTGTATAGGTGTCTGCCCCCATGCACAGTCTACATGCTACTGGGTTTTGAACCCATGGCTTTGTGTACGCTAGCAAACACTTTACTGGTGCATCCGAGCTTCAGAATATGAACTCTGGCATACATTCTAATCACCTGTAGTAGCCTCTGGGAGTAAGGCAAGAGGAGCTGGCTTTGAGTATATAGTGGAAAAAATGAGTAGACACCTTCTTTCCTGTTTTTCCCACTTCCTCCTCAGGAGGAAAAAAAAACTGTCTCTGAATTGAGACCAAAATGGCTTGATTTGTGTCTGTGCATGTCATTGATAAAAGAAACTCTGGGTATTGTGACAACCCTTGACTCGAACCAGTGTGGCTATGTATGAAAAACCTAAATCTAGGCTGGGATTTCACTGAGCAGCAAAGCAGAATCATGGAAAGCCAAACCTGGAACCCAGAAGAATTATCTCCTATACACCAACTGTGCATTGCTAAGGGACCCACTACCCTGAGCCCCCAGCTGTGCACTGCTGAGGGACCCATCACCCTGACCCTCCAGCTGTGCACTGCTGAGGGACCCATCACCCTGACCCTCCAGCTGTGCACTGCTGAGGGACCCATCACCCTGACCCTCCAGCTGTGCACTGCTGAGGGACCCATCACCCTGACCCTCCAGCTGTGCACTGCTGAGGGACCCATCACCCTGACCCTCCAGCTGTGCACTGCTGAGGGACCCATCACCCTGACCTTCCATTTGCTCATATGCAAAATGACAACAGCCTTGCTCTGCAGAGCTTACACCCTGATCCAGATGTGGTGGAAGCCCAGTTTGTGCCTGTTATTCTCAGAGCACCCCAGGACACTGACCTCAACTTTCTACAAAACCTGTCGAGTGCTGAGCCTGAGAAAAGTGGTTAAAAGGTGTACTTACATCGTTCAGTATGTTGAAGGCCTCATTCAGTGCAATATCCAGCATTCCAATCCCTTTGGCAAAAAGTTTGTCCAAATGTTCCCTGAAGTGCTGAAACAAAAATGAAGAAAATTCCATTAGAACTCTGCAAGTGTCTCCTCAGTTCACCCCCAGCTCTTCTGCCATACTCCCAACTACTTCTTGGGGGTCGGTATTGATGTCATCCCTTCTTATCTTACAGGGCTTCCTCAGGCCATTTGCTTCTCAGATCAGTCCACAGGACCAGCATTGTGTCTTAATATGCTTCTCGGACCAGAACACAACTATGGGACTTTATTTCATCCTTTAACTCCCAGGTCAAAAACCATCACTGAAAGAAGGCAAGGCAGGAGCTCAAGGCAGGTCCTGAAGCAGGGACTCTGGAGGAAGGCTGCTTACTATGTTGTTCCTATGACTTATTTAGAGGCTTTCTCACAACCCTGAACCACCTGCCTAGGGATAGCACCACCCACAGTGGGCTTGACCCTACAGTACCAATTATTAATTAAGAATGTCCCCTAGACTCAGACATGTCCACAGGTCATTCTAATGGAGGCCCTTTCTGAATTGAGGTTTCTTCTTTCCAGGTATCTCAAGTGTGTATCAAGTTGAGTCAAGCCCATTGTAGGTGGTGCAACCCCTAGGTCCTGGGTTGTATGAGTAAGCACCTGAATAAGATGTAGGAACAATATAGTAAGCAGCTTTCCTCCAGGGTCTCTGTTAACCAGTATAGTTTGCAACCTTGTACACTAAGATCTAGCATGCATTCAACACTCCTGATAAGCAACTATCTAAACTCTACCTCCACTCAAAACTGATTAGTTCTTCAAGATAAGCAGGACTCTGTCTCCTGGGTTTATCACACAGCAGGTACAAATAGATGCTGCTTAGTTAGATATGTCTAAAGTGCAAGAATTACACAGATCTTATCACAAAGCTATACTCATGGCAAAGTAAAGAAGCCTAGAAACCCAGAAGAACTTCAAGGAGTGGCTACAAAGGGAAAGAACCTCCTTGGTAGCAGCACAGAGTCTCTTCTGTTTATTCTTGTTCTGCCCAGAAGTCCAGCCTCAGCCTTATAAGAAAGAAAGTATGAACCCTTTGAAGAAGCATGACACAGGAGGGCCACAGGTGTCATAGCCATCCCATGCTCAGCAGGGATCGGTCACACCGGCTTCCACCGCATGGTCACCATTTCATTCTTCGCTTGATTCATGTGCAGCTATGTGTCACATGCCGCTCCAGGCAAGGGCTGCTTTTACTGTTGGATATGGAGAGTCAAATGGAACACACACAGCACGTAGGTGGGCTCAGTGCTCTTTGTAACAAGGTCAGTTCATTTTGGTTAGATTTTTTTTTTCTGTCATAAACACGATTCATACATTAGGTGAAAAAAGATATCCTCTGAGAGAAAGCTTCCAAATAGTGCCATAGATACAGGATTCTCTGTTTCTTTCTTCTCTCCCTCATTCCATACTATACCCTTCTTTGCTTAATATAAAACATATCTGCCCACGGCTCCTAGAGCTGTATTTAACTGTCAGCCCACCTCTGTACAGGAAACTATTTCCTTCCAGGAAACTATTTCGCAGGATGCATGTCCACTGATGGTAGCCATGGGTGTCCTACAGCTACCGACATTGAAGCTGAGTTAAAATTACCCACCATTAAAAACCCTGTTCCTCTCTAGCTCACGCCACATTTTCAAGTGCTCATTACCCCCTTGTGGCTAGAGATCACCACATCGTCAGTACATATGAAAGAATACTACCATCATTACAAAGGGTTTCACAGATCAGTGCTCACCTGAAGATAAGAGAGTCAGAGTGGCCATTTTTGGCTCATCCTATCAATGATGAATGGTGAGTCTAAGCCTAATGTAGTATGATGTAGTCTTGGATGTCAAGTTGACTGGAGGTGGAAGCCACTAAGGGATAAGCAGCTGGGCATACCTGTGAGGGGTTCTCCAGATCAGGTTATTTGAAGTGGGAAGATCCACTTGAAATGTGGGTGGCGACTTCTGGTGATAGCCCAGGTAAAAGGAGGTCTGAGGGAAAGCTTTGCTTCCTCCCTACTTGCCTTCCCAGTTCACCAAGCTTCCCAGGCTTCTAACCTAGACTGAGGGCAGCAGATCTCCATGGCTCCCCTAAGCCCCCAGAGTTGCCATGGGATTGCCAAGGTACCTAGACTCATGGAATGAGTACTTACCTGGCTCTTAGCCTCTGACGTGTGAAAACAGCTATGGTTGGATTGCTCAGACTATATCCCTTAAGCCAATCTAACAAATCCCCATTCCTTCTATTGGTTCTGTTCCCCAAGAGACCTCTTAATGATACAGATGGAACCCAGGCTCCTGTTTCTTTCTTCTGACTCTCTTATACCAGCACATTATATGTGGTTTGAATGAGACTACATTTTCATTTTATGTCCTAGTTTCATTTCTGTTGGAGTGATAAAATATCCTAACAAAGAGCAACTTAGTGGAGGTTTCTTCGCCTTACAATTTCAGGTTACAGTTCACCACTGAGGGGAATCCCAGGCAGGAACCCATGCAGCTAGTCCATCACATTGACAGTCATGAGCTTCCTTCTTTGCCTGTTTCTCTGCTTTCTTCTAACACTGCTTAGGGAACCTCTGCCTAGGGAATAGTGCTACTCACAGTGGGCTGGGTCTGCCTACATCAGTTATCAAGACAATCAATCCCACACAGATATGTCCACAGGCAAGTCTGATCTAGATGATCCCTCAGTAAGACTCTCCTCCACGATGGTTCTAGGTTATCTCCAGCTGACTATTAAACTGACCACTATAGCTTCCCTGACCAAGAAATGGGTTCATTTATGAGCACCACCCACTGTCACACAAGGGCCTTGACCCACAACTTTTACTATGATGCAGGAGAGGGCTGTCACTTTGTAAGGCTGCTGGGAAGTCAAGGAGGAAACCTGGGTTTCACCAGTTACTTGGTCATTGCAGGAATAGTACTCATATAAATGAAGCAAACAGCCAAGAAGAGAAGTCAACAGCAGAGGGGAGAAGACTGGGACATGACAACAGGGCTTGACCACTTAATACTCAGAAGTACTAGGCTAGTGAATGATTCACCAGAGAGAACTATGGTACAAGAAAGCAATGTGAGACTGTTTTCATTTCAGAATCTCTAAAAGGCTGTGTCAAGTGGCTCATGACGGGAAGTAACCATCACATCACAGTGCAACAGAGCTGCGGTCGCTAAAAAAAGCCAGGGTGTGTAGAGGGCACAAGGGCTTTGTACTCACAGAAAGTACTAAGAGAACCAGGAATATTGATCACACAGTGATGTCTTCTCAATGGAGGAGATAAAATAAGCACCAGCATTCTACCCAGAAAGCTGAGAGTGGAGATGCTTAGGAGTCTGGTGATCTTTTGTTATCTGAAGGGACAGACCTCACCCTCATTCTTTGGTATGATCGTTACCCATTCTCAGAGGAGATGTCACAGGTACTTTATAGCATGTTGACTTCTATGCCATTAGTCAGAGACCACACTGGATTCTTTTAGCTATAGGACCCACTCTCACGATCCCATGTACTTTGTAAAGGAGGTTCTATGTCATCACACTGTAAGCTTTTTTTTACATGTAGAATTGGACTTATGGTTGCCTGAAAACATTTTCCCAAATTGTACTATGTTTTACATTTGTTGACAATGAGCTGCCTGGTATTAGGCTCCCCAATGTCCCATCTATCTTGGCAAAGTCAATCTGAATTGGGTTTTCATTATCTTTGTAAGACTCCCTTCCCTGTCTGACACCTACAAGGTCTCCTCAAGGGTGCTTATCCATGAGCTGTCAGAGAGACTTATCTAGGACCCATTCAGCACCCTGTTGAGGATGCTCAGAGGAAAAAGTGATTTGGAGCAAGCTAAGGTTCTATAGGCTGGAGTTCTGCGAAATCCAATCATCAGTTTCCTGCTTTAGGATGCTGCCAGCCTATTTCCATGTTCTCTAGCTGTTCTCACAACCATGCCATGGCTATAGGCATCCTTCCACAAACATGTTCTGTAGAAGCTTAATTTAGATTTCTATAAAAGTTTCCAAATCTTGCACAAATAGAGGGAAAACCAGGATGAGTTGGGGAGGATTATTACCAATATTTAAAGTTTAAAAAAGAAAACCAGAAAGTTCGTGGCTATGGAGGTGACTTAGTTCTGAACATATTTGCATCACAAGCATGAGGACCTAAGTTCAGCTAGAATACAGGGAAGCAGAGACAGGAGGCTCTCAGGAGCTCATGGGCCAGCTAGTCTAGTCACTTGGTGAGCTACAAGTTTTAGTAAGAGACCCTGTCTTAAAGGGAGAGCAGATAAGGAACATACAAACATTAGTATACACACACACACACACACACACACACACACACACACTTGAAATGTTGCCAAGAACCTGATTTGCAGCCTTATAATAAAATACACATTAGAAAATAACAACATCCCGCCCTTCAATGGCCAGGTTACTTTAAGTAAATACAAATATGGTTAATTTCACTGACTCCCAGTCCCCCAAGGGTCCTCAGGAGCCTAGCTACAGCAGAATAGAAGGTTCTAAATTGCCAGGCTGGGAACTGCTCAACCACTGTGGGCAGAAGGTGGCCAGTCCCCACGCTTCTTTTAAATTAAAATAAATAGTTTCTGGGAATTAGTGACAGCCCTGTCATATTATTAAATGTCAATAAAGGAAGAGTAGGGTGCCTTTTTATCTTCACTTCAGACAATTCATGTGGCATATGCTGCTGCCCAGGAAAGGGCCTTGCTTCCAAAGCAATTAGCACAGCTTACTGCCTGGGGAGATAAACCTGCATGGCTCCCCATGCCCAGTGCCAGCAGGCACCATGGAGCCTGCTTATCTCCTTCACACAGTCACCAGATCCCAGCCAGTGGACGGCTCTGGGACAATGAGCTCTCCCTCACCTGCATTCAATTTCTTAGAATCATACTGATAATTCTCTCTCTGACAACTCCCATGCTTCCCTGTCCAAGGGTCTTAGTTTCTATTGGTGTGATAAATTGCCACGACCGAAAGTAACTTGGGAAGTGTCTTCAGTAGTTAGGATTTCTATTGCTTTGAGGAAACACCATGGCCAAATAGCAAGTTGGGGAGGAAATGGTTTTTTTCAGCTAATACCTCCACAGCACTGTTCATCACTGAAGGAAGACAGAACAGGAATTGAAGCAGGACAGGATCCTTGAGGCAGGAGCTGATGCAGAAGCCACAGAGGGGTGCTGCTTACTGGCTTGCTCCTTATGGCTTGCTCAGCCTGCTTTCTTATAGAACTCAGGGATATGAACCCAGGGATGACATCACCCAAAATGGGCTCGGCCATCCTTTATCAATAAGTAATTAAGAAAACGCCTTGCAGATGGATCTTATGGAAGCATTCTTCTCAATTAAAGTTCCTTCCTTTCAGATAACTCTAGTTTGTGTGTCAAGCCGACATAACACTAGCCAGCACAAGAAGTAAAGGGTTCATTTCACTTTACAGATTATAAGTCTATCACTGAGGAGACAAGAACAGGATAGAGGTCATCACTTTGTTCTGCCTGATGTCTTATAGTACCCAGGACCCCAGCCCAGTGGTGCTACCATCCACAGTGAGCTGGACCCTCCCATGCCAATCATCAGTTAAGAAAATGCATCACAGATTTGCCCACAGGCCAATGATCTGGGGGGGTCATTTTATCAACTGAGATTCCCTCTTCCAAAATGACTATAACTTGTGAAGTTGATATAAAACTAGCCAGAATGCCATGTAATTATAATAAGTGCCCAAGTCCATTCTCTCCAGGCCAGGAAATCAAAAGTGAAGTGACCATCTAGAGGCAAACCTATACTCCATCCAGAGTCCTGGAGAACCAGGGGCTCTGTCCTGGTTAGTTTTATGTCAACTTGACATAATCTAGAGTCATCTGAAAGCAGGATACCTCAACTGAGAAAATGCCTCCATAAGATCCAGCTGTAGGGAATTTCCTTAATTAGGGATGATTGGGGAACAGTCAGTCCACTGTGGGTGGTTCCTTCCCTGGGTGGGTAGTCCTAGATTCTATAAGAAAGCAGACTGAGAGAGCCATAGGGAACAAGCCAGTAAGCAGCACCTTAGCCTCTAGGTTTCTGTCACTTGAGTTCCTATTCTGATTTCTTTCAATGATGGACTACATTGTGGAATCATAAGCCAAATAAACGCTTTTCTTTCCCAACTTGCTTGTTGATCACAGTGTTTGGTCACTGCTATGGAAACAGTAACTAGGATAGGCTATAGTAAGAGATGGACAATACTTTGGGCTAAGAGCTACTAGGTCATCGAGTACTGTATTCCCCATTTTCACACCCAGTGATGGTCAAAGTTAGCTGTCAAGTTCCCAGAATCTAGAATTACCTAGGAGGTGGACTTCTGGGTATTAACTGAGCTGGGGACACCCACATGCTGTGGTTGTCACTGGGACCTGAATCATATGAATGGAGAAAGAGCTGAGCAGCGGCACGTGCTCGTAGCTCTCTGCTTCCTAACTGAGGATGCCATGTGATCAGCTGCTTCCAGTTCCTGCTGCCTTCACTTCCCAAACAGGAACAGCTGGAAACCAGAGTAAAAATTTCTCCTTTAAGATGTCTGTGCCACCTGTGTTTTTGATCTTAGCCATCCTGACTGGTGTGAGATGGAATCTCAGGGTTGTTTTGATTTGCATTTCCCTAATGACTAAGGATGATGAGCATCTCTTTAGGTGCTTCTCAGCCATTAGATATTCTTCAGGTGAGAACTCTTTGTTTAGCTCTGTACCCCATTTTTAATAGGGTTACTTGCCTCTCTGGAGTTTAACTTCTTGAGTTCTTTGTATATATTGGATATTAGCCCTCTGTCGGATGTAAGGTTGGTAAAGATCATTTCCCAGTTAGTTGGTTGCCGCTTTGTCTTTTTGACAGTGTCTTTTGCCTTGCAAAAACTTTGTAATTTAATGAGGTCCCATTTGTCTATTCTTGATCTTAGAGTATAAGCTATTGGAGTTCTGTTCAGGAAATTCTCCCCTGTGCCCATATGTTCAAGGTTCTTCCCTAGTTTCCCTTCTATTAGTTTCAGTGTGTCTGGTTTTATGTGGAGATCTTTGATCCACTTAGAATTGAGCTTAGTGCAAGGAGATAAGAATGGGTCAATTTGCATTCTCCTGCATGTTGACCTCCAGCTGAGCCAGCACCATTTGTTGAAAAGGCTATCTTTTTTCCACTGGATGGTTTTAGCTCCTTTGTCAAAGATCAAGTGACCATAGGAGTGTGGATTCATTTCTGGGTCTTCAATTCTGTTCCATTGATCTACATGTCTGTCACTGTACCAATACCATGCGGTTTTTAACACTATTGCTCTGTAGTATAGCTTGAGGTCCGGGATACTGATTCCCCCAGAGGTTCTTTTACTCTTGAGAATAGTTTTAGCTATTCTGGGTTTTCTGTTATTCCAGATGAATTTTTGAATTGCTCTTTCTAACTCTATGAAGAATTGAGTTGGGATTTTGATGGGGACACACAGGAGACAGCAGTTGTTGGCGAGGATGTGGAGAAAGAGGAACACTCCTCCACTGCTGGTGGAATTGCAGGCTGGTACAACCACTCTGGAAAGCAGTCTGGCGGTTCCTCAGAAAACTGGGCATGACACTCCCGGAGGATCCGGCTATACCACTCCTGGGCATATACCCAGAGGCTTTACCTGCATGCAATAAGGACACATGCTCCACTATGTTCATAGCAGCCTTATTTATAATAGCCAGAAGCTGGAAAGAACCCAGATGTCCCTCAACGGAGGAATGGATTCAGAAGATGTGGTATATTTACACAATGGAATACTACTCTGCAATTAAAAACAATGAATTCACGAAATTCCTAGGCAAATGGTCAGATCTTGAAAATATCATCCTTAGTGAGGTAACCCAATCACAAAAGAACACACATGGTATGCAGTCACTGATAAGGGGATATTGACCCAGAATCTCGGAATACCCTAGACACAATCCGCATATCAATAGATTTCTAAAAAGATGGAAGGAGAGACCCCTGGTCCTGGAAAGACTGGATGTAGGGGAACGCCAGGACAGAGTAACGAGAGGGGGTTGAATGGAGAAAAGAGGGAGGGAAGGGGGCTTATGGGACTTTCGGGGAGGGAGGAAACGGGAAAGGGGAAGTGATTTGGAATGTAAATTAAAAAAATAAAATAAAATAAATAATAAAAAAAAAGAATTACAATCCATTCTGGGCCATGTAACCCTATTTAATAAAACACAAACAATAAAATTTATGTAAGTTACAAAAAAAATGTCTATAAGTGAAATGTAAAAAAAAAGATGTCTGTGCCAGAGTGGTTTATCACAGCAATAGGAAAAGACTCTAGTACACATCCATTATAGAAAAGCAAGTTATTGTGTACTTAAACCATGAGACAGTTTCAGAAATTGCTTCAGCTCTACAATGGTGGCCAAAACAAGCAGAGTGACTGAAACTATCTGAAAGAAAGTGTGGGGTTTCTGTATGCTGCTTCATCCTCCTGACATCCCCTGAAGAAGGATATGCTACATTTCAATTTTGCAATAGGCCAATGGGGACTCAATCTAAGAAACAAAGAATATTTGGCCCACAATGACGCAGCATGAAGGGAGCCCCATCTCTATAGCAGGATGCCTTCTCAACACATTCTTGACATGGCTCTCTGGCTTGGTGGTTAATGTTGGTTGCCAACTTGATTGGCTATAGAATCAACTAAAAAGTGAACCCCAGGTAAACCTCCAGGACTCCCTTGATCAGGTTATTAAAAGTGTGGAGATACACCCTAAACGTGGGTACTCTCTTCAGGTAGTAGCTAGAAAAGAGGAAGTCTCAGACCACGATCCTTTGCCTTGTCCCTGGTTTGTTTCATGTTGCTGTCCTGTCATTCTGACAAGCTCATTAGGCCCATTCACATCTTACTCTCCAGTTTGTCGACCTTGTTGCCACTGCTGCCACTTGCACTGACATCAGAAGCCAGCTTTTTTTTGCCACTTGAACCTGAACTGAAGACCAGGAACTCTCCAGGAATCCTGAAGGCCTTTGTCACCCACCTGGGACAAGTCATGTCTCCAGCCTCATGAACTGAGGTTCTCAGCCTCTCCAGTGTGAAGACAGCCAATGTTGGACTAACCAGATTGTACCACATAAGACAGTCTAGTAAATCCCCCTTAATATTTATCCATTCTATTGGTTCTCTTCCTCTAGAGAACCCTATGAAATCTGGTAAGGAATAGCATGCAACAGCTATACAGGGACTTTAGGCTCAAGTCGGTAACTATGATCCCATGATTGCATGGGCAAGTGTCCTACGTAGTGACCCATGTATGATGCTCAGACTTTGCTTCCCTTGTCCTAAAACTCTTACTAATTTCATGTTTGGCAATGTGATTTATAAGTGAGTTCCCATGGATCCATGGGGCAGATGATAGCTAAAGACCTGAGGAACTTAGGTATCTGTTGTACTCACTGTTTCAGTCACACAGAGCATATCCACCACCCCAGGGGCACAGGTGAGCAGCTCCAGGACACCAGTGTCCCTCATTGTGCTTGGCTCTAGTAGTTACCATGCATTGTTATAGTTGGGTGGCTCAAGGTGAGGCAGGAAACAAAAGCAGGGAAATTATAGGGACATGAGAGAAAAGGAGATCTTCATGAGGGAGTCTCAGTGAGGCCTGTCTGCCACAAACTGCAACAGCTCAAGTAAGTCAATAACTGTGCACAGTCTCTCTCCCTTCCAGGCTATAGATCTCAAATCTTCTAGCAATTTTATCAGGAACTCCATTTAAGGGAAAGGACTTGCACTAAACTATGTGATCCTAGAAAGCTCTTGTGTTTTTCGTAACAGATTGTAATTCCATCTAGGGCACCTTTGAAGCTACCCTATAATCTCACTTAATAAGAAAGAAATGAAGCTGGGCAGTGGTAGTGCATACCTTTAATCCCAGCACTTGGGAGGCAGAGGCAGGTGGGCAGGTGGATTTCTGAGTTCAAGTCCAGTCTGGTCTACAGAGTGAGTTCCAGGACAGACAGAGCTACACAGAGAAACCCTGTCTCAAAAGAAAAAAAAAGAAATAAAACGAAAGAACAGAAATTGGGAAAAGTTTCTTAACAACTATTTAGGCTTTGTCTAATAAGGAAATTGATAGTCTCCTTTGGGAAGCCTATACCCACACTTGGCAGTGTCTTTCTGAGTACCCTCATACTTAAATTTATATAATATTTTAAATAAAAACCTCCAATTCTGTTTCATACTGGCTAGTCTTAAAATTCTTTTCTGCCTTAATGTCCCAAATCTCAGTTTACCCATAGCTAAAAGCCCCTCAAGGATTAGGGGAATTCCTCAGGCAATTGGATGTGACAGTGTGGAAATGTGTCTCTGTTCCCCTCAACCCCTACTGGTGAAAAAGGTACATATTTTGACAAACTAGAATCCAGATTTTCTTTTTTCTTTTCTTTTCTTGTTGTTTTTATCCAGTGTGCCTTTCTGTCTTCTTAACAAAAATCAGGTGTCTATATATCTGTGGGTTTATGTCTGGATCTTCAACTGGATTCCTTTGAGTTTTTTTATTTATTTTTTATATTTATTTTATTTACATTCCCAATGATTTCCCCTTTCCTGGTTCCTCACTCCCCGAAAGTCCCATAAGCCCTCTTCCCTCCCCCTGTTCCCCATTCAACCCCCTCTCGCTTCTCTGTCCTAGAGTGCTGTATTAGTTAGGGTTCTCTAGAGGAACAGAACTTATAGAATGAACACACACACACACACACACACACACACACACACACACACACACACACACACACTCCAATAGTTCACTCCATGAGGCTGGATATAAGAGAAAGCAGGCAAAGACCAAAAGCTTCCTTCTTCCATGTCCTTTATGTAGGCTGCCGGCAGAAGTGTGGCCCATATTAAAGGTAGGTCTTCCTACCTCAAGAGATCTAGATTAAGAGTGGGTCTTCCCACTTCAAATGATTTAATTAAGACAAAAAACATCATTCATAGTACCTAGTGGTTTAGGTTTTAGTTAATTCAAAATGTAGTCAAATTAACAATCAAGAATAGACATCAAAAGTCCATCCCTTATCAACTTGACACAGAATCATTTCTCCTTATGTCATGATGAATTTCCAAATGAAGGCAATAACCAAATCATACTTACACCTGAGATGACTATCCCATATGCCATTGCAAACACACATTTAACCAGGTCATATTAGCCTGATATAACTATACCTCACCCAACCACAAACACATTATAAATTTGGAATAGGTGGCTTCTTTCAGTATCTCAAACTTAAACATAATAACCACTGATATTCTTTTAACTGATGTTATATTACATGATAAAGAAATTGAGTAAAGAAAACATAAATATCTGTACAAAAATATTTATAACAAAATAAGGCAGAAACACTAACGCCAATTATAATTCTCATTTCTCCAGCTGGTCATGTGGCCTTAACTGGTGTTTATAACCACTTGCCTCTACTACCAACTCTATATCTCTTCCAACTTCAGCAAGAATCTCAGTAGGTCTTGGCTCTTGTCCTGGAGGAGTGACCAGTACCTTCATCCCTGATCAGTCTCTGCATTTTGTTTTCCTTCCTGGATTAGGTCATTGAAGTTTCCCATTGACTTTAATCACAGGACATAGTAGGACTAAGAAATGCACTAAAGAATCTTCTGTGCTTCAGACATAAATTTTCCTGCCTCCATTGTGGAGAGTCAATTCAATTTTCCCATGGCAATCCTGATCAGTCACCCCTCCTAACACTGCTATTCTTTTCTTAGTCTGTTGGCTTAGAGGTACCATAAGGCCAAAGTGACCATGGGAAGTTTGAACTTCCAGTTCAATTGAATGCTTATTCTGTCTCCTGGCAGGGGTGCTCTCCACTCTGGAATCAAACCTAGGCCAGCAGAACTTAAGGCCATAAGAACAGGAAGCAAAAATTGTCCTAGTGGGTCACTAGGGGTGATAGTGGGTGACACTATTCTTTTTTCTATCCTTTGATTCCTGAACTTGTGGGATCTTGGCTAGGGAAAATCAGTGCCATATATTGGATGCTGAGTCAAAGCTTTCTGGAAAGCCCTGCCCCAGCTATCCAGGCTGCTTTACCTAATGGGCACTATAATTGTGTCTTCAAAAGGACATTCCATCTTTCTATCAGGTCAGCTGCTTCAGAATGGTAGGAACAATGTAAGACCAGTGAATTCTATGACCATGGCTCCATTGTCACATGTCTCTGGTTGTGAAGTGAGTTCTTTGGTCAGAAGCAATTCTATGTGGAATGCCATTATGGTTGATAAAGTAAGTATTCTGTAAGTAGACAAATGATGGATTTTGGCAGAAGCATTACATGCAGGAAAGTCAAATTCATGACCAGAATAAGCATCTATTCTAGTAAAGGCCAAGCATTGTCCTTTCCATGGAGGAAGAGGACCAATGTACTCAATCTGCCATCAGGCTGCTAGATGGCCATCCCAGGGAATGGTGCCATATCTTGAGCCCAGTGTTTGTCTCTGTCATTTGTAGATATGTCCTTCAGCAGTAACTGTAGCCAGCTCAGCATTGGTGAATGGAAGTACCTTTAGTGACTCAGTGCTATGTCACCTTGCCCCTGCCACTTTGGGGCTCAATATAACCCATTGCATTTAATTCACCCAACTGCTCAGCCGTGTTTCCAACCCTCAGGTCTGGCACAAGGAAAGGGGTGGAAACAAAGTCCTGCAGATGTGCTGGTTCTCCTCTCACACTTTTGCATTTTATATTATTAGTGAAGGGAATGTCTTCTGGGTCTTCCCAGTGTGAAGGATTAAGTGTTCTACATACTTACTCTAGTGTTGCAATTTCCCTGGGCTTTAAAAATCTTCCATCAACATTAAGCCAAGGGATATCAGTCATACCCAGCTCCTTTTCAGTAGGCCATCTGTTGAAAACCTTTGACATCTCTTTATTTTACTGCTATTACTTTAGCAGCCAACACCTTCTGAGACTGGGATTTGAATTTTCACTGAAATTCAGCCAACCTTTTAATAAGGGCTTCGATTTGATTTTCCATAACTTGAGCTCTGTGGCTGCTGAAGAGAAGATTCTCTTCCAGGACACACTTAGGAACATTTGTGATATTTATATAATCTGGAGATGGTCATTTTTATCAGTGGGTTTACTGTTGCCCTCCACCATATTCTGAGATGCTACCAGTTGGTTAATTTTACCAGAGAACTCACTCATCTCCTTTGATGATTTATCCAGAGCTGCTAGGAGAAACTGACCAGCACCATCATTTTCCTTACTTTTCCACAAATCATCACAAGTTTTATATACGGTCACCAAATCTGTTTCCTCTCACAATTGGTGAATCAGAATAATCAAATGCATTTGTCTCCTTATGTGTTGTAAAAATTGTTTACAGCATGGGCTTTCTGTACTCTCCAGGCTTCTAGGAAAGGCTTCAGTAACTGTAGGTGTTAGCTAATTGAAAAGCCTATTCCACATTCTTAAAATAATCATTTTTATACTTCTGTTGTTCTAGAACCACTTCTGCTACCAAAATCTGTATTGGTCAGGGTTGTCTAGAAGAACAGAACTTTTAGAATGAATGAATGTGGGGGGGCACACACATGTAAAGGGGATGTATTAGAATGGCCCAGCCAGTCCAACAATGGTTGTCTACCAATAGAAGGTCCAAGAATACAGTGGTTGTTCAGTCCACAAAGCTGGATAGCTCAGCTGGTCTTCGGTATACACCAGAATCCCCAAGAAGTAGGCTCTCATGCCAGTGAAGAAATGAACTTGCCAACAAATCAGAAACAAGTAGGCAATGAAAGTAAGCTTAATTCTTCCATGTCCTTTATATAGCTTGCCAACAGAAGGTGTAGCCCAGATTGAAGTTGGATCTTCCCATCTCAAAAGTTGTGGATTAAAAGTGGGTCTTTCAACTTTAAATTGTTTAATTAAGAAAAAAAATCTGTCACAGGTATACCCAGATGCCTGGGTTGTAGTTAACTCCAGATTCAACCAAATCAACAACCACAGAGTTCATCACAAGGGCCCTGAAGAGTTCTTCCAAGTTTTAGTCCCAGTCTCAGATGTGGTACCACATTTCTTGTAACAGGAATATGGCTTTTTGCAGTCCTTCGGCCAAATAGATGAATGGTTTATCAGCTATCACGGCTGTCTCACTGTGAGATCTCCATGCAAGGATTCACAGGGCTCTACAGTCCAAATCCAAACCATCAGAGACAGAGGCTTTTCTATCTTCTAATCTAATTTAATTACTACTAGTAGTAGGTTATTTACTATAAACATGGGTTCTCTGTCCTGCCATGAGTACTCCTGACAATATACACCTACCACCTAACTTCAACCCTAGACTGATTCTCTCTTAGGTACCTGTTTAGCTGCAGAAATCCCCTGGATCAATGCTGAGGAATATGGGGCCAGATACTGTCAGTAGATTTTACAGTAGAAAGGCACACATCTGTGGCAAAGTCACCTCCAAACTCAGACTCTAGTAAGTTAGGCTACCATCTGATTCCACAGGGAAAAGTAGAGACATGGTGTTTCTCAAAACTGAAAATGGAATGGTCCAAGAAAGCTAGTGGAAAGCAGTCAACTCAACTGTTTGCAATTTGGGGAAAAAACACCAATTTTGATAGAACTGCCCTGAACCCATCTAGGGTCTCCTTCTCATTGTGGATAACAAATTAAAGTGTCCAAAGGCAGCAGCTGTTTAATGCCAATGCCAAATTAGACACAAGATGGATCTCCTGGACATGAACAACGTGCTACTTCATAGCAGGGTCATCAGTTCAGCTTCAGCTTCATTTCCATGGCAAAAGCACTAATTATTCCCTGTAAGATGATGGCAGTCAGCCAAGCACAGGAGATTTTTTCAACTGGGATGTCGCTCAAATGGACCACCACATCCACATTAACTCCTGTTGTCCCAGAGGAGACATATTAGTCATCTTACCCAGTCCACTGAAAGCTCTAAGAAAACCTGATGTCATGCTACATGCGAGGTCACCTCAGGGTCCAGATGCTGTGAAGAAAGCCACAGCCCAGGGGCATCTTGACAGGATACCTGCTTTATGTTCCAGTACAGAATGGCAGTGGGTGTGTGAAAGATCAGGCCTTTCCTGTCACATCTTCCTGGCATCTCTGAAGGTCCATGTTCATCCTTTATAAACTTTATGAGGCTTTGATTTGGAAATGTGTTTCTTGGAGTAAGAATGCTTTCATGAGCTGGGGTAGATGGGAGACAGAAGTCTCAGGGTTTCAATTAATTCCAGCCATGATGCCAAGCTTGATAGATGCTTTGACTCTGGAGAAATGTGTGTTTATGGCCAGTGCCCAGGGAGAATGCAAAGGAGACACAGCATTGGCAGTGAGCTCATCCACACACACACCCATCACCTCTCAGGCATGTGGGCACCCACATTAGGAACCATAGGCCTGTATGCAAGGTTGAAGGGCACGAAGACACCAAGATGTATGTATGAATGCTTGTGACCTCAGGAGATAATTAAATTAGGGGTTTTTTTTGTATGTTCACTTTAAAGATCTATGAAGTTTTATAAAACTTTAATTTAATTAAAATGTGTTTGTTACAATGATCTCTGTATTTTGCCAGACATAGTTATATATGAGTATTAAATTTAATTGTATTCTTCTTATGCATTCTTATTCAAGTCTGGGAATGAGCAAATCCCCTGCTTAGCAATATAGTTTTAAGGATCTATCAACATTATTTGACTTGTCCCTTACTGACAAATATTTAGATTTTCAGCATTTTATTTTTCTAATCATTAATCCAGTGAACATCATCATGTCTACAGTCTAAGATATTTGCCTGGTAATGCCATTAGAGCAACTTTACAGAACTAAATGATCATTAAATATGAAGTAAATTCATGTCTTGTACATACCACAAGGAGTTATTGTCGAAATTTAATGAAGAAATTCAGACAGTGCTTAATACAGAATCGATATACAATAAATGTGTAATAAACATGAAGTCTCAGTATGATGACTATAAATCACAGTGTTAAAATGCTCTGTTCTATGGCCTTTGTTTTTAAGCCTCCCAGTTGACATTTTTAGAACAAGCAATGTTTTTTCCCCTTCCAAGGCTACATACAAAGAAAGGAATGTGGTCATTTCCTATGATGGGAAGGTAAAAGCTCAGCCTTGGTGAAGGGACTCAGCCATACCTGGGCACTGGGTCTCTCCCACCTCTGCTTCATTTTACATTGCCACAGCAGGCTCATGCCAACATAGCTACTCTCGAACAGACTCATATTTCCCTAGCTCTTGGAAAAGCTGGCAAGAGTTAGGGTTGCCAGCTAAAATAAAGATTACCAAAGCAACAACAAGTCCATTTAAATGAGAAATAATAAACAAAAAAATAAAGGAGCACTGCTTATCAGTGCATACAATGTGTTTCAGTTTGCTGCAAGTTTGACATGTCTTGGGGCTGGTATTCAGTGGCTCCTAACTTTAACACTTTGTGGTCTGTTCATTCTAGAATTGTTCTCCAGCCCTCTCATGGCCTCTGCCATCACAATGGACAAGGTGTTCCAGTTTCTCCTTCTTAGCTTTACCCTCAACCTGGCATCAGGCATTTTTCATAAAAGTCCTTGAATTCAACACTGTTAATTTTTTAAAAAATTTTTTAACATTTTTTTTAAACAAACGAGAATTATATGGGAAGAGGAAACTCCAGCAGAGGAGTTGCCTCCATCAAATTGGCCTGTAGGCATACCTGTAGAACGTTCCTCGATTGATGACTGAAGTGAGTAAGGCCATCCCTCCAGCGGCAATGCCAATCTTGTGGGTGGGCCTGGGCTGTATAGGGGAGCAAGTTGAGCAAGCCATGGGGAGCAAGCCAGTAAGCAGTGTTTCCCTCACCTTGTGATCTTGTCTCAGCTCCTGACTCCAAGTTCCTCTCCTAACTTCCTTTGATGATGACTGTAGCTTGTAGGCTGAAATTAACTTTTTCTTCCACCAAAATTGGTTTTGGCCAGTGTTATATCACAGCAACAAAAAAAGCAAACTTAAGTATTCTCACGGACACTTACTCTCCTGGGCACACACTCAAACGTGAGGAGGAAAGAAGAGCAGGCACTGAAAAGAGCAGAGGTCAACTGAAGAGACCAAGAAGGAAAGTAGCAGCATACAAGTCATGGAGGCTCATGAGAGGCACAAAATGTGGTAAGAGTCCTAATCCATCAAAGAGTCAGGGAAAAGGGCAAGGAAGTGCTTAGTGGGCTGGGACAGACCTCCACTCCAAGGAGAGAAAGCAGGGTGGTAGGAGAGTGAAGGTTAAAGCTATTGGCCACCATGTGATAAGGCAGCCAGGGAGCATGCTCCGTCTGCCCTTGCATACAACCTTGTGAGGATCTACATTCCATCCAGGGCCTTTGGGGGAACATCAGAACACTTGTGAAGACCCACCCTGTGTGTGTGTGGTAGAATGGGTAGTAGTGGCTTTGCTAAACCCATAGCTGTCCCTACAGTCTTTCCCCCTTTCCCTCAGTACAGTGTACCCCAATATCCTCAGCTAGCTTCTGGTTCACATCCATTCAATGAGTCATCAATCTTTACTTTATTTACTATTTCGTTTTGGAGCTGGGGATAGAGCCCAGGGCTTTGCACTTGCTAAGCATACATTCTATTAGTGAGCCACATGCCTAGCGCTTTCAAAGTTTTGTGGAGAATCCACTCAACTCTGACTAATGAGCTTGATCATCTGAGCAAGAGTAGACTTGACCTTGTCCCATTGACCTCACATACTAATGGAGACAGCTCTCTAGTAACACATGTCAGAGTAACAGATTCCCTCAAGGACAGACCTACAGTACCTTGTTACAATGTAGTAGGGATACTGAAGGAGTGGTAAACATCCCAAGATTAAGTAGGCAAATACAGGAATACCAGCCAGGCCATGAGCATGGCACACAGAGGACTACACATGCCAAAACTCTAGGATAGGAGAGAATGGAGTATATAAGTGACTCTGATGGCAGAATACAGAAAGGAAGGACATTGTATGCCATGGGGATGGGAAGGCAGACAGGAGCTGACTGAGCAAGAATGTTCAGACACGCAGAGCTTTCATTCAACAAATTACTAGTTCAAAATGGTTGTGTGGAATCCTGTGCCGCAGCACCCAGAACTGATTCTATGCCACAGCGCTCCATACCCAAATACTACTGGGAGAGAGCTGGTCTTCTAGCAGAACTGACATACCTGTGAGCACAGATAAGACCACCACTTCTGCTGAAACAGAATCCTCAGGACACACAAACCAAGAAGCAGCCTGGGACAGGATCCTTCAGGTTTTCGTCTGCTCCCAGAGCAGATCCTGTGCCACAGCTCTCCATGACCAAATTCCTCCAGGAGAGAACTGTCTCCCAGGAGTACTGACCCACAGGCTTGCAGGAAGGACAAGCCATAGTCAAAGGTAGCAAAACTAGCTAACACCAGGGAAAACCAGATGGCGAGAGGCAAGGGCAAGAACATAAGCAACAGAAACCACGGCTACTTGGCATCATCAGAACCCAGGTCTCCCACCACAGCGAGCCTGGATACCCCAATACACCAGAAAAGCAAGACTCTGATTTAAAATCACATCTCATGATGATGACAGAGGACTATAAGAAGGACATAAATAACTCTCTTAAATAAATACAGAACACAGGCAAATAGCTAGAAGCCCTTAAAAAGGAAACACAAAAATCCCTTAAAGAATTACAGGAAAACACAATCAAACACGTGAATGAATTGAACAAAACCATCCAGGATCTAAAAATAGAAATAGAAATAATAAAGAAATCACAAAGGGAGACAACCCTGGAGATTAAAAAACCTTGGAAATAGATCAGGAGTCATAGATATAAACATCACCAACAGAATACAAGAGATAGAAGAGAGAATCTCAGGTGCAGAAGATACCATAGAAAACATTAACACAACAGTCAAAAAAATGCAAAATGCAAAAGGCTCCTAACCCAAAACATCCAGGAAATCCAGGACACAATGAGAAGACTAAACCTAAGGATAATAGGTGTTGAAGAGAGTGAAGATTCTCAACTTAAAGGGCCAGTAAATATCTTCAACAAAATTATAGGAGAAAACTTCCCTAACATAAAGAAAGAGATGTTCATAAACATAAAAAAGCCTACATAACTCCAAATAGATTGGACCAGAAAAGAAATCCCTCCCATCACATAATAGTCAAAACACCAAATGTACAAAACAAAGAAAGAATATTAAAAGCAGTAAGGGAAAAAGTAACATATAAAGGCAAACCTATCAGAATTACACCAGACTTCTCACCAGAAACTATGAAAGCTAGAAGATCCTGGGATGATGTTATACAGACCCTAAGAGAACACAAATGCCTGCCCTGGCTACTATACCCAGCAAAACTCTCAATTACCATAGATTGAGAAACCAAGATATTCCATGACAAAAACAAATTTACACAATATGTTTCCACAAATCCAGGCCTTCAATGCAAAATAGATGGAAAACTCCAACACAAGGAGGGAAAATACACCTTGGAAAAAGCAAGAAAGTAATCTTCTTTCAACAAACCCAAAAGAAGATAGCTACACAAACATAAAAATAACATAAAAAATAACAGAAAGGAACAATCACTATTCCTTAATATCTCTTAACATCAATGGACTCAATTCCCCAATAAAAAGGCATAGAATAACAGACTGGATATGTAAACAGGATCCAGCATTTTGTTACATAATAGGAAATGCACCTCAGTGTCAAAGACAGAGGCTACCTGAGAGTAAAGAGCTGGAAAACAATTTACCAAGCAAATGGTCCGAAGAAACAAGTTGGAGTAGCTATTCTAATATCAAGTAAAATTGACTTTCAACCAAAAGTTGTCAAAAAAGATAAGGAAGTACACTTCATACTCATCAAAGTAAAATCTACCAAGAAGAACTCTCAATTCTGAAAATCTATGCTCCAAACGCAAGGGCACCCACATTCATAAAAGAAACTTTACTAAAGCTCAATTGCACCTCATACAATAATAGTGGGGGACTTCAACACCCCACTCTCATCAATAGACAGATCATAAAAACACAAACTAAACAGAGACACATTGAAAATAACAGAAGTTATACACCAAATGGATTTAACAGATATCTATAGAACATTTCATCCTAAAACAAAAGAATATATACTTTTTTTCTCAGCACCTCATGGTACCCTCTCCAAAATTGACCATATAGTCAGTCACAAAACAAGTCTCAACAGATACAAGAAGACTGAAACAATCTCATGCATTCTATCAGATTACCATGGACTAAGGCAGGTCTTCAATAACAACAAAAACAACAGAAAGCCCACATACACATAGAAGCTGAACAATGTCCTACTCAATAATAACTTGGTCAAGGAAGAAATAAAGAAAGAAATTAAAGACTTTTTAGAATTTAATGAAAATGAAGGCATGACATATCCAAACTTGGGGCACAATGAAAGCAGTGCTAAAAGAAAAATTCATAGTTCTGAGTGCCTCCCAAAAGAAACTGGAGAAAGCATATACTAGCAGCTTGACAGCATACCTGAAAGCCCTAGAACAAAAAGAAGCAAATACACCCAAGAGGAGTAGCTGGAAGGGAATAATCAAACTCAGGGCTGAAATCAACCATGTAGAAACCAAAAAAAAAAAAAACAAAAAAAAACTATATTACAAAGAATCAACAAAACTAGAAGTTGGTTCTTTGAGAAAATCAACAATATAGATAAACCCTTAGACAGACTAACCAGAGGACACAGAAACAGTATCCAAATTAACAAATTCAGAAATGAAAAGAAAGATATAACAACAGAAACCAAGGAAATTAAAAAAAAATCAGAACCTACAACAAAAGTCTATATTCAACCAAATTGGAAAATCTGGATGAAATGGACAATTTTCTAAACAGATACCAAATACCTAAGTTAAATCAGGATCAGATAAACCATCAAAATAGTCCCATAACCCCTAAAGAAATAGAAGTAGTTATTAAAAGTCTCCCAACCAGAAAAAAAAAAAAGCAGCCTAGGACCAGATGGGTTTAAGTGCAGAATTCTATCAGACCTTCAAAGAAGACCTAATACCATGACTCTTCAAATTATTCCATAAAAAAGAAACAGAAGGAACACTACCCAATTCATTCCATGAAGCCACTGTTATGCTGTGTATTCTTCCTTGGAGATGGAACAGTTTCTGTCTAATCAGGAATTTGTCACAATTTCCTTTCATAGAGAACTTAAGAGTTTTTTTCTACTTCTATCATGTACAACATTCCAAATAGATATTAAAAACTGGTTGAGTGCATATTACTTTTAGCTTCAGAAGATATCATGTATATTTAAGAGGCATTTAACTATTATAAATTATTTTGATTACTTAAAAAATATCAACACTGAGTTATATATTTTAAAATAAATTTTATTAGTTTAATATTTTAAAAAAAACCCAAAATACTTGTGTGAAGATGAGAAGACCTCAAGACTCAGAGCTAAGAAGGAATGTCAGGTTTAGGGGTTAGGGAACCCTCGGGTAGCAGCAGGTGAGCCAAAGGAATAAGCAGAAACACAGACCTCAGGGAAGAGACCAGCAGAGGCCCAAGGCCATCTTCATGCTCATCAATGAATCAGCAGTGATACCAAAGTTATAGAAGGATAGATTTTTCAACCACAGAATATGAAGACACAGGCTTTAGGGAGATTTACAGACAACTTGCATGCTCCCACTGAGAAAACTAAGATTCGTTCACTAGCAAGAAACTGAAAGGGAACAAATCTCTCCAAGAAAGAATCCTATGATTCATTGATAGAGGTTTTGCTTTGTTTAAATTCTCAATTGGAAGATTAAAGATACAGATCTTTTAAACATCCCAGTTGTCTTCCTGAATGAAGTAAAATGTCTCTTTGCAACTCTCCAGTCTACCTTGTTAGTGGAAATGTAAGTTTATAAGCACAATGTGTTCTTAAAAGGGCCTTATTAGATCCATCCAGTCTTCACTGTGATGAGATCTGACATCTTGGTTCCCACAGTAGAAGCAGACTTGTGACATTTCCTCTCATCCTCTGTGTGTGTTGCCCATGGAGTTTTTTCTTGTGTCTAGACAGGAGATGGTCAAGTCACAGCAATTCCCCAATATCTGACTTTGTGTTACCAGCTACAGTGGATGCTGGGGACCCTCCTCTAAACAGAGTGCATGCCCCAGCATTGCACAGCTGTGGAAGCTAGGAGGGGTCCAATCAGCTGACAAACCACAATGTTGACTCTTTCACAGAGGTCATGGAGGATTTTTCTTTTTCAGCCTAGAATGCAGTAGATTTCAGGAGCCTAATAAACAGCTCTCTATTTGCTTCTTAATTAAAGCTCAAGGAACTTTAGAAAGAAAATCATTACTTCCAAATTTCAAAGAAGCATCACAATATATACTCACTGATATGAGTGGTACTTTTCACAAATATAATAAATGAGGGTGATGAGACAGGTCCTTTGTGTGGAAGTCAGATGGCCTGTGTCCCTCCCCCTGCCTCCCAAATTCTACTGGCGAAGAGTTCCCTGTGGTTCATGGTCCCTGGGCTGCTGGCTGGAATTAGAGTGGGATAATGAGTCAGTATCTCACAGTGAGTCAGGTGATGGCAAAAGGAGGAAGAGCCCACAGGAAGGTGTCATCACTCATTCTGAAAGATAAGGCACAGCCTGTACCTGGGAGCAAAGGCATTAGACCAGGAAACACTGGGTCATTTACAGAAAAGAAATTTTCCTCCCATAGAGAGTACTGTTTAGAACCCAGGTTACAGTCCTGCAGTTGATCCTCCTATTTTAGTCCTGAAGAGGAAAACAGGTAGAGGGGATAGACGCTCCCTGTGGAGCAAGAGAAGACCTGGTGTGACTCCCAGCCTTGGCCTGCATGGGCAATGAGCACACTGTGATACTCTCTTTAAATGTGTCTAGTACAGTAAGCCTACACTGTGGGAGGCAATGTAGAGTGATTTTCTGAAAAAGATAAACATCATTGATGTGAAAATAAAAGGGTTGCCTGACTCCAATGCCAAATGTTTTGATAACCAGTGGTTAATTTTCTATTTATCTCCTCCCCCATCTCTCCATCCTTATTAAATCTGAATATAATTTTCAGGATAACATGATGTTTTAAATTATCTTCCCCAACATTTGTGTTGTGTCCTCTAGCCCCTTACTGGTGTCAAATCATATCAGAGAAGAACTGGAAAGCCCTGTGTGCTATGTCTTGGCTTTTTAGAAACTTCTCCTTCAAATGAGTACACTCTACCAACAAAGTTGACATTCTGGCCAGCAATGCAGATGAAAGATGACTTCACTGAAAGGCAAGCATACGGATCTTAAGGACAGACACAGAAGACTACCTGGTGACACTCTGGGTAGAGGGGAATATCATCTTCCACATGAGCCTTAGTAAGCAGGCTCCCTGCCTCCCAGAAGTCTCTTCTCACAGGTCTGGAGGCCAGGGGCCAAGTGTTGGTAGGTGTGGATCCTCCTGAGAGCTTCTCTTTGCTTCATAATGGCCACTTGCTTGTTAGCCATGCAACTCTCTTTGTGTTCTGTATGTATATACTCCCAGGAGGTCTCTCACTTTGATTCTAAGGACAGCAGTCAGATTGGATCAGAGTCTCTCTTGGTAGCTGCATTCTGTTTTAAGTAGTACTTCAGAAACTCTGTCTGCAAATACAGTTGAGTTAGAGGGTTGAGACTGAGAGACAAGGGGGCACAGTTTAGACTATAGCACCTTCCCAACTGTCTAATCCATTTTTGGGGTAAGGAAACAGACCAAACAAGTGAAATGTAGTATTCTAGCTCACTAGCATGTATCAGGGTCCAAATCACACTCAAATGACCTCAATGTCATAGTTCTGCTCTCTTTAACCCCACTCATAGGACACCCTTTCCATAGCAAAGCACATCTAATAACACATTTATATGATAGATTTTTGGGGGATTTGTTCTAAAGCTTTGGTTTAATCAGGAATTTGCATGACAAAACTCTAAAGGTCCTTATTCCCAATTGGTTTTTGATAGATAAATAAAGAGCCAACAGCCAATGGTTGGGCAAAGGGAGACAGGGAGGGACCTTTAGATTTGCCACTTTCCCAATTAGGCCTGGGGTAGTAGGCAGAGGATTAGAACTGCCCAGTCTCTGAGCTAATCACAACATTTCAAAAATAAGCTTGTGTGTGTGTGTGTATGTGTGTTTCACTCATGGATCCAAAGAGCACCTGGGTGGGTGACTGGAAGGAAGCAACCTGCTGGAGCACAAAGTTGTATAACTAAACTTACCCTTACAATAGATGGTGTCCCCCCACACTCTCATGTGTGTCTGTGTGTATCTCTCTGTGTGTGTTTGTTTGTGTGTATCTGTGTATGCCTCTGTCTGCATGTAGAAGTCATGTTACTTTGTTGCAAAAGTGAACCAATACCATGATACTTTCCAGTAAAACTCATGCTCCTCACAGCAAGGAGCCAGAGGAAGCAGAAGCTATACCTTTTAGCACCAGCATGGAGATCTTTGCTGTGCAGTTGAAGAGCAGTGTGATCTGTATGCATCTTTATGTCACAAAGTTTGGAGAATAGGAAGAACCTCACAGTACTAAATAGACAAATTCTGTTTTTCAAAACCCACACCATTGTCTTCGATCTTTATATGAGAGTGATTCTGGTTAAAAACCAAAACAAAACAAAAACACAACAATAAGACTTCTTCACTTTACTACCAAAATGAGGGTCACAGACTGGACAGTCAAGGCTGTTGGAAGGTCTATCAGATCTCACATGTACAATACCAAGCAAAAGACCTAACATATAAAATCTTGGAAATTTTTAGAGTTCCTAAGGGAATTTTTAAATCATTTCATCTGAAATAATTTTGCAGAATTCATAGGATTTCAGAGAAGTTTCAAATACTAGTACCATTTTCTCTGCCCTGCCCCTAATTCTCCCCAGTGATAATATCTCTGTCAAAAAACAAGTATCAAATCACTACTGTATAGTGAACTACAGTCCTCATTCAGATTCCTTTTATCCATGCATTCTGTTTATTAAATGTTATCATACATACAGGGTCATGAAATCTCCACCATCATCAGATGACAGAACTCGTCTCTCACTGAAAAGCAAAGCCCTCTCATCAACCCTTTAGATCATAGCCTTGCTCCACTGTTAAGCTCTGAAGACCACCAATCTTTCTGCATCACTGAAAGATTATTTTAAATATTTATTTTTATTTATGTGTCTGTGGCTGTATGCATGTGTATGTACAAATGTGTGCAGTACACACTTAGGCCAGAAGAGGGCATTATATCCCCTTGATCTGTAATTATAGGTGGCTGTGAGCTACCCAATGTGGATGCTGAGAATTAACCTTCAGTCATGAACAATACCACTAAGTGCTCTTAGCCCCTAAGCCATCTCTCTCCAGTCTCCATTGCTGGCATCAGAATGGAACTATGTAAGTACCACCTTTTGGGGACTGGCCTTTGTCACTAAGCCTGATGCCTCTCACACACCTTCTGAGGTGTCTGAAAAGAGCTACAGGGTAATCATATACATAAAATAAATAAGTAAATCTAAAATAAAAATCTCCATTGCTGTGGATAAACCTTATTTTCAAAATGTCCTTATTTGTGCTCCATATTTTAGAATCTTAACCCTAAAGTCATCATTAGATGCATGTCCCTTGGGCTTGGGGTCATGAGGTAATGGGAGAAGAGATGACCTTGCCTTCCAGAAGCATTACCATTACTGAGGACCAGCATGGAGGGAAGAAGAGTCTGGACATTTGCTGGGAACTAAAATGACCTCCAATGGGAAGTTAGATGAGCTATCCTAAAGAAAAGTAAAGAACTGGATAGGTGGGTGGGGAGAACCTGGTAGGGGTGGCAAATAGAAAAATTAACAATGGTTTATGGGAGGGTGGTAGTGTTTGGAGAGCTCATCAGTCTCACCTAGAGAGAGGCAAGGACAGAACATTTTCTCCTTTGGAGCCATCAGAAAGGAGATCCAAGAGCTGGGTAGGCAGGTGGGCCAGCTCCCAGACTAGCTCCCTGATAGATTTTGCTTGCATCACAAATGAAACTGACTGACCAAATAAGACAAAGCATATTTAAGCCTACTTGCTCCTGCAGTGACCACTTCTTTCCACACACTCAGTGATCTTGACACTAAACAGAACAGAGGTGACCACCCACCAAAGCCACCATATTCAGAAAAAGCATCCAGACAACGGCAGGCATAGTGCTTCTTCAACTGTAGCTTGACCTACCAGGCTGTGAGGTGGGTATGTTTTAGTTTCTGATCCAGGCTCCTCACAGGATTTGAGCTGAAAAGAAACTGCCTCCTCTAATGGAAAGATAGACTTTCACAAGGTGGGAAGAAACCAAGTACCTCCTTTCAAAATGATCACAAAGATGAGGCATCCTAAAACTCAGCCCAGGTACCTTGAAAAATTCCTGCCATAATTGAGGGTTCTTGATCCTAGTAGAACCATTTCAATACTTTTAGAAGAATCCCAATAGATATGCAGAAAAAGGAATATTTATTATTAGAGCCAATAAAACTCAGTACAAATCTGGAGCTAGCTTTCTTGGTCACATGACCTGTATAGTCCCATGAGCCCCATGCTCTGGAAGGTCCTACTCTTAGTTAATGCTCTGCTGACATCTTAAACAGATCTACATTCGATAAACAAGAAGCCCTGCTATTCTGTTTTAGACCTGGTCCATGTTCTATTGCTCTAAAGAAACACCAGTTCATGAATAATTCATGAAGGAAAGAAATTTATTTTGTCTCATGGTTACAGAAGTCTAAGAGTTTGAAAACTGTCTGCTTAGCTCCTGGGAGGGGATTTGAGCTCATCTGTGTGAAGGAGCAAACAAGCAGACAGATGAAAGGTAAGGAGTTCAGTGTGTCACAACCCACTGGCTCACAAAAGGCAACCGTTCTTGTACATTGAGTACTGCTAGAAAGACCTTAAGCCCTCTTCAAACGTGTTTGCTCATAAGTAAGACCTAAGCCTTCGACATGTGTTTTGGGAGTCACTAACTATAACCAGATTGTGGTAGTACTGAAAATTATGTGGCCTTCCTGATGTCTACAGAGGCTTAAGTTAGGCTACATAAAGACAGGGGTGGTAAGAAAATGCTGTCTCCAATCACAGAGTTTTGGTCTCTGTTTCTACACAAATGTTTATCAGTGTTCATGGATGCCTAACTTTAGTTTCTAGGGTTGTGACAACAGAGAGCAGGATTTCCCTTTAACCAGCAACTGGCTAAAGCATTCTCCATAATTCACTCAATGTAGGAGTTTTAAAATTAGCTTGTATGAGAGATCAGGGCAAAAGGAACTGATTTAGAGAACAGCTACTGACCACGGGAGCACTACTTTGAACCCTCAAAAGAGTCAGTCATTTAATTCTGGTTCTTACGGATTTGATGGCCAGTGATGCCAAGAGACTGGAGTATTGTGCTCATAATATGCCTGAGTTCACAAAGATGCAGGTAGAGCTGTCAAGGACGAAGGATGCTGGCAGTATGAGCTGTGGTATCTAACAGTATACTGGTGAGCAAACCGTTGCCAGCCCAGGAAGCTTGCTAAAAATATCCAACAACTCTTAAAAGCTCTACATTTCATAATGGGAATCTCTGACCCAGGCAAATTGGGATTGGTAGATGATATTGAAGGTGTTTCTGTGGAAGAGGTCATTGTCTAGCACAGAGATGCTAGTATTATGTATAGCCTATCACTTCCTGGGAGTGGGATGGAGAGACAACATAGCTCACCTAGGAAGGAGTCTGGGAATAATAGAAAGGCCTCCTTTGGCTTTGCCCAATCTCTTCGAAGCCCCCTGAGCTATGGCTGGGTCTTAGTCAGACTACTAATGCTCTCCGCATCTATGACTTTGATGACCAGAATGAGAATCCAGAAAATAAAAGGTATAAACATATATAATCAAATGAGACCATACTGAACCCTTCACGACTCACCTACAATGAAAATATGCTGTTTGAGGTCTCAGCTACTCAGAAGCCCACTGTTATATAAGAATCCAGGGACATGATATGGATACCACATAAGACACAGCCCAACAAAACTCTAGATTTCATTGGGGAAATATAAGCGATGAAGAATGAATTATCTGGGAAAGGTGACCAAGCACAGGTTCAGAAGAAACACCATCTGATAAGTTCTGTCTTTCTTAGGGTTTCTCCTGCTGTGAAAAGACACCACAACCATGGCAACTCTTACAAAGAAAAACTAGTTGGAGCTGGTTTCCCGTTTCAGAGCTTTAGTCCATTATCATCATGGAAGCATGACAGTGTAAAAGCAGAATTGATGGTGGAAAAGGAGCTGAGAGTTCTACATTGCTACCTACAGACAACAGAAGGAGACTGAGACACACTTTAAGTTTCTTAGACCTCAAAGCCCATCCTAGTGACCCACTGCCTCCAACAAGGCCACACCTACTCTGACAAGGCCACACCTTCTAATAGTGCCACTCCTGATGACCAAGCTTTCAAACACATGAGTCTATGGGGGCCATTCCTATTCAAACCACCACATTCTGGATGTCAGTCTGAGGTGCTGGTTGCAAACTGCTCCATGGAGGTCTTCTGCCTGTAGCTCCCCTCTCCCTCCAACCACACACCCACAGGGAGATAGAGAGCAGGAGACTCATCACACTGCTGAGAAAGAAGAAAGAGGCTCCATTTGTGAGTTTGCTCTCTGGGTCCATCACTGCATACTCATTACCTCTTTTACTCAGCAGTGTATAGGCACCAAATGGGTCCTTGAGGAACAGCCAGGCTCTGGGCTTCTGCCCCCTAAGTGGAATGATAATTCAGCTCTGAATAGAGCCTGCTGATCCATGCTGGATGCTCCCTTCCAGACCCAGCTGGCTGTTAAATGAGGTTAATCTAGCTCAACCCACTGAGATTTTGAAGCAAATGCCCAAGAAAGCTGCTAGACTCCAGGCAAATATTTTTACAAATTCACAACAAAAGAGCATCTCCCTTCTGTAAAGATAGGAAAGAGCCTCTGTACCATGCACAGATGCCTTTAGCATTATTTCCATTATTTACAGACTTCTACCCAAGCGAGCAATTTGTTTCTCACAGTCCCTCTCCCAGGATGTGTGATCATGTGGGCATCTCTGTGGCAAGAAAACAGGCCCCATCCTAGGAAATGCTTTCAGCATAAACTGCCCATCCTAACATGTCTGGGAGGCTAAAGGACTGACTATTTGGGAGCTGTACCAGGGGCAGATGGATGAGCTTGCCAGGGATGTTGGCCTGCAGAGCCCAGGATCTGGGTCTGGCATCTGGGTCCTCCCCAGACTCAGTGATCACAGCTGAGGCAGAGATGCTTACACGCACCTCCCGCCCCACTGCCCTCATCACCTCGACTGTGCCATGCGATGGGGCAACAGTTAATGTTCGGATGAACTGGCACCCAGACTCAGGCCAGAGGAACAGCAGAGAGTGAAATCATGCCTGCATAAGGCTTCCAGTGATTTTCATAGCTCATCTCAACCAGGTTTGTCAACAAGCTTAATTCTGTAGAGTAATTAAATCTAGAAGACAGGCTGCGAGGCTGCTTTCCAGCACTGATGGGGGAATCTCCATATGGAAGAAGCTGCGCTGCTTTGCCTGCCAAGATTCTTAAACTTATCATTAATTCCTTAACTTACTCACGTGAAACATACAGAAAGGACATCAGAGGCCCGTGAACACCTATGGTTCTCTTAGTAGAAGGCAGAGCCTAATCACATGCAGTCTGTTGATGTGTTACATGTGAGGTCATCTTCCATCAAAGGCTGTACTGTGTGTGGGTCCATCTGTTCCAAATGCAGGACACACTGAGGCTGCACCCGTGTGCAATGTTTGGCCATTTTCTGACACCTCCCCCACTAAATGTAATTTAATATGAATCCTTCTAAAGGTTGTTTTTGGTGTAGGTTTTTCTTTCCATCATGGGCATGGTACCTGGATTCAGTTTACTTAATATAAAATCCATACAGGATGGGATGAGCAAATGTATGGTAAGATACGATACGGTTTTGCAAAGTATGGAGTCATATCCCAAGTTGAGGTGGGTGGAAGGGCTGGACTGCTGTTAATACAACACATTCTAGATTTCCTAGTCAGTGTCCAATCCAATATCCAGGACAGCCACACCTGCACAGAAATCAGGGCGTTGATTTAACCCAGTGTCTGGATTTGAAGGTGCACAGGGGAATATCCTGGTGATTGTACTTTGTCTTCCTGTCAGTGATATTTGCCAGAACACTAACATGAATTTTTATGTAAGACACTTTTTTTCAGATATTAGATACTGACTAGTAAGTCCCAGAGCTTCCCTACATAGTAACAGAATTCTGTTAATTAGTCTGAGAGTCATTAGTTATGATTCTCAGACTGGACTACAGAGTAGTCTTGCTTTATCTAGAGAATGCTTTGTTTATTGATGGCCAAGGGCATACACATGAGAATGTACCACAGTCTAAAGTAAAATCCCTGCTATTATTAGGTAAGTTCTTGTCAAATTACAGCCTCTTCTAGCCCAGTATGTGGATAATTCCATTAAAAATATCTAAAGATGGGGCTAGAGAGATGGGTCAACATCTCAGAAAACATGATGATCTTCCAGAAGAACTAAGTTCAGTTCCCAGCATCCATACTGGGCTGATCACAACTGCTTGTAATTCCAGCTCTAGGAGATCCTGAACCTTCTTTTGGTTGCCATGGGTACCCACAACTCTCATGTTCATACCTCCCATACATATACACATAGAGATAAGCACTTAATTTAAAAACTAATTTTTAAAAGAAAAGAATATCTAAGTTCTGTTGGGGAGATAGTTCAGTGATTAAGACTGTTGGGTGTGCACTCATGAGGACTTGAGTTTGTATCTTTAGTTCATACATAAAAGCTGGGCCTGGCCATATGAGTCTGCACCTCCAGTCTTGGAAGAATCAAAAGGATTGTTGGAGCTTGCTGGATGCCAGTCTAACCACACACACACACACACACACACACACACACACACAAATAAAAACAAAAACCATTGTGTGCTCCAGATTCAGTGAGACCCTATCTCAAGGGAATAACGTGAAGAACAGTAGAGGAGGTTGGGCATCTTCCCCTGGTATCTATCTACCCACGTGCTTTAATCAGAATTGCTCACTAGTGTCTGATCAGTTTCATTAATGCTTCCCCAAAGTTCCAGAGAGTTTGATGCGGCAACATGATAGCTTGCATGTTTGACAGGGTGTCAGTGTAGAATGCCTTCAAGTGGCTGACTGCCACAATTCAAATCAGGCCACAGTCTCTGGAAGCATGGAAACCAGAAAATAGAGTCTATAAGGAGTGGTCTCCATAGTGCCATAGTCCATCCTTGACTAGAAATTTGATAGGTTTAAGTGAACTACCAGTTGACAGGTAGCAGTGAAACAGTCATGTATGTATGTTTACACACACAGGGCAGGAGGGGGAAGGATGGAGGGGGAAGGATGGAGGGGGAGAGGGAAAGGAAGGGAGGGAGGGAGAGAGAGAGAAGGAGGAAGAAAGGTGGAAGAGAGAGTGACAGAAGGGGAGAGAGGAAGAGACAGAGGAGGGAGGGGGAGGAAAGAGAAAGGGGGAGGGAGAGGGAAAGACTTTCAGCAAACCTGTCCATGTGCAGAGAAATCTAAAGGGCTCAATAGATCTCCACCCAGGTGGAAGTAATGAGCGCATGTCACATCTTCTTTATGTTTCACACAGCTATGCTTTATCTTCCTAATGTGGATACCACAGCACCATAGGAATATCTTACAAATCACCTCTCATCATGTCTTGTTCACACGTGTCCTACTGTTTGCCTATAATTCAGAATTGGGCTTTACCTCTCCATATGTCAAGACTGGAGAAGAATGAAATAACATTGAACTGTGTATGGAAGATAACTCCACCTGCTCTGCAACACAATGAGTGTGGGATATCAGGCTTCTTAAGATATGTATGATTGGTGTCATTCTGAATTTACAATGTTCATTTGCATATGTAAATCAGCATCTCCATGTTTTGGAGATGCATACATTGGTGACAATAATGATAGCAATCATGAGAATCTAAAATTGTTTCTATATTGTGTGGTATGCTATTATTTCATACATATACATATATATGTATATACATATATTTCTGAGCACAATGCCTATCCTTTTGTTTTGCCTCCCATATAATACAGATTAAGTAGTGATATTTAAAAAAAATCAATTAACCTTAGTGTATTCAAGATGGAAACTCCATCGAAGGTAGAAATTCCCCCTAAACCCTCATTTGCTAAGGGGTAAACTGAAAGGAGGCTTCTGGCTTCCATGTGCTTTAAGCCATTTAGAAAGGTTTAAAGCTGAGTTATGCAAAATCTACACATGCTAACACACCTTCTAATCTCATTTACAGTTTACACCAAGGATGGGCAAACTATCATCCCTGGGCCATGTTTGTCTACTCTCCCTCTGTGTAAATAAAGTTTTATTGAAACTCAGCAAGGACCATTCATCATGTATTGCCTGTATTGTTGTTGTGCTATAATCATAAAACCCAGTCATTATAGCAGAGACTTTATAGTCACATAAACCAAAATATTTACCAAAGAGCCTTTAAAAAGAAGCTTTCTGGCATCTAATCTAGACTCACACACACACACACACACACACACACACACACACAAATCACATTAATTCCAGTACACTGATGCAGAGATAAATCCAATGACATCAGAACTATCCTAGACTGACAGCTTTAAGCCAAGCCATATGTTGAAACACAGCCTAACAGAGACAGTCCCCTAATGGCAATTTGGCTACTTTTAAATAAGAGCATTGATCAAATGCATATAAATAGATAATTACATATAAAAAGTAATATTTAAAGAATTTCTGGGAATAGTCTCTCACAGAAACAGTCCCCAGATCACCATTTTCTAACTTCTCTGCAAGGAAGCCTTGCGGTAACCAGGATTTCTTTTATACTGTGTATTATATGAACAATCTTTTATTAAGTAATTTCAAGTAACCTGGTAATGGGGATTTACTAGTATATGGACGTATCTCTTGACCTTGACAAGCAAAAATTTGCTCCATAAGAAAAGGAAAATCGATCTGGAAATTAGAAATCTTCCTTAGACCTGTTACTGTTCTGGAAAACTACTGTTTTAAGTTTTTGTATGATTTTCAATAATGTGAAATTACTATTAAAATACTTATTTCCAATGGCAAACGTGTGTTCAATATAAAGTCACTCTAATAATGCAAAAATACAGCAGATGGACTTCTTAAATTATGCCCCCTTCTCTTCCCTTTCCTATCTTCCTCTCTTCTCTTACAGCTTAAAGCAAGCAAAACAGAAACTGCCATTTCACAGTAGCAGTTTACTGTGAAGTATACACTGTTGTTATTCTGTCTGTCTGTCTCTGTCTCTGTGTCTGTCTCTCTGTGTGTACTCTATTCTTGTTACTTTTTTACTAAATTATATCCACTGAATATTAAGTGATTAGATCTAGAACTTCTATACAATTGTACCTAAATTGTTCCTAATTTTTCCTTTTATTTTTTCTTTTTATTTCTAGGCACTCATGATGTTTAAAAAGCAATGCAATTCTTATTTCTTTTACTAGTTTTGAATTTAATGAAATTTAATGAACTTAATGAAAGAGAGTTATCATTTGTTCTCCCAATAAACTTTATTTCCTTTTGCATTTGAGCAGGCAACATTCATTTATATGCAGAACAGAAACTTATTCACATGCCCCTCACCCTCAAAAAAGTAGTCTACAGCACTCTGGCGCACTGAATAGTCCTACAGCCACGGGAGGCTGGAAGTTTCAGCATCCTGGCTGCCCTCTTCAATGAAGCTAGGACTGAAGAAACTGGAAAACCTAGCAACTCTGCTGGGTCCTTTTGTTAGGTCAAGGAGTTTTTCAGTCTCCAGATGCCAGGGGAAAAGATGAGAGCTGCCAGAGAAGATGGGGTATGGGGGTCACGTGACTCCCCAAGATTGGCTGATTTTGCAACAGCCAATTCACAAATGAATCTTAAACGGAACCATGAAATTTGGTGGATTTCAGGACATCTTCATTTTAAACCCAGAGAAAAACCATATCACCCTCCTTCCTCCCCCCTATCCCCCCTCTGCTCCCGCAGAGACCACTGGAGGTTCATTTCAAGGCCTGATGAATGGTTTGGAAGGTCTGAAGTAGATTACAATGTGAATTTTCTTGTTTGAATTCTACATTTGAACTCCAGACTCACCCAATTTGTCATGGTTTCTTTTTCCTTAAAGAAAATACCAGCCAGTTATTTAGTATATAAAACAGCAAAGGCAAATGTCCTCCAGACAGAAAACCACACCTTTAGAAGACAAAACCAACCAGCTAAGAGAACCTCCAGACCCCTGTTCAGGGATGCGGAGCTGTCGGCTATTTATTTTATGTAAAACTCACAGGAAGTCAGTTTTGATCAAAACCAACCAACATTTCCACCCTCTTCTTGCCTTGTTTTAAGAGACTTTAAAATCCCCACATTCCTTTTCTCATGTTCTTTAAGTAATTTTATCAAATATTGTTTTGATTTAAATGACCATGTCCTGAGATTCAGGTCCCCTGAATCAATGCTATAGCACATCATAATTCTAGATGTGCCCTTCCAAGAGTGATTTATGCCCTTTGGGTAGCTGAACCTTCAGTATCTATGTCTGAAAAGGTCACATGATATGAAGGGGCCAGTCTCAGATATCCTACTGCCCCTAGAATTTGTCAAGAAGCATGTGAACATTCCCAAAGGTATCAGAATATGCTGGCTGAAATCAACCCACTGCCACAGATGCTCATGCTGCCAGTTCTACACAGATGACATGCAGGTGACAATGCTTCCATCACATCAAGAGAAGAATGGAGAAAAGGTTCAAAGTTGCCATCAAGA